>OW285240.1:134701841-137101841 GCA_935421215.2 Melolontha melolontha | reverse complement strand
GATTATATTTAAAAAGGATGTAGTCGTCAAAATTCAAATAGCAGGAAAGAATGCTTGGGCGTCGTGTACATACATACATTTATAAATTTCTGCTGTCGATCGAGGCAGAGTTTTAAATGATGCGATGACCGGTGCTTGTATTCGCCCATGATACTACAAAAACATCCCGTCACGTCGGAGAACGCTTTGTTTTAAGCAAATATTTACGCCCGTATATTAAATGGATATTTTCGAATGTAAAATTTTCGTTTAATTAACCGTATAAATGTTTGTCGGCTAAATATTTATCCTATGCGATTTTATTGTCGGGTTTTGATTTAGCGGTTTACCGCACTAATAATGTTATACTCATGCATACATATATACATAAATAGCGCGTTTAATAACAGCGTTATCAATTCAAAAATCGGTTTTAAAAGGAAAAAGTTGTAGTAATTAATTTAGTATTTGAGATATCAAAATATTTATGAAAGTTCTTCGGATTTATTTACAATAATTTCCTATCTGGTATACAAAAGATTTAATTAAATTGGTGAAACTTACAACTTAACAATACTACTTCAGAAGAGGACTTCAGGCTCTGCGAGTGATTATCGTGAGTTTCAGAGATTACGCATGCTAACAAAAACCGAAAGTAGAAATGCATATCAATCGTATTTATCTTGTCTTGAATGCGGAATTACTAGAGATGCCAAGTTGTTTTGGCGATATATCGGTGGGAAGACTGGCAGGTTTAGGCTACCTGGCTGTTGCAAGCAAGTGGATGAGGATTTTAGGGAACCAAAACTAATAGTTGAGGCATTCGCCAAGAACTTTTCCCAAATTTATCAGCCTCGTTCTGTATTGCCTGTCTCAACGCTTCCTGGAATTCCTATCTGTGTGAATATTTATCCAATTGCTGTTGATGAACTAAAATCTGCGATGAATGAACTCGAGATGGACTGGGTTGCTGGACATGACGGACTTCCAAATTCCTTTATACGAAGATTTTCATCGTTACTATGTGTACTATATTCAATTTATCACTTCGTACATATGTGTTTCCATATGTGTTTTATTCAATAAGGGTGATAGGAATGACATCTCCAACTACTGACCTATTAATATTTTGTCCTCGTGTTCCAAAGTATATGAGCAACTACTTTACAGGAGGCTATGTAACAGTGTCAGGTCTTTCATTTCTGCAAATCAACATGGATTTGTGAGAGGAAGGTCGACCGTTAAACAAACTTGGCTGAAATAACTCAGTACCTTAGCACATATCTCGACAGGAGGCAGCAAGTGTATTGTATACAGATTTCGCCAAACCATTCGGCACCATCGATCATACAAGATTACTTTTCAAATTGGACTCAATCGGTTTTTCCTGCCCAACTACTTAATAACTTCTTAATCTGGAGAACCGATCCAGTTATGTGCATTACAATGGATTCTGTCCGATTAGCAGTCCGATAATATATGACTACATTTTGGATGTGGTGTCTATACTAAGACATGATAGTTTTAGGGATCTGGGTGTTTTATTTGATCCTCGCCTACTATTCACCAACTATTAATGCTGTTTGTGCCTCTGCATCACGTCGTTAAGCTTTCTTATAAGGTCGTGTAGAGGCTTAGTGTATCAACTTTCAAGACACTGTCTTATGCATTGGTACGCCTAAAACTGGAATGCGCATTATTATATACCTACTAGCTTTGGAAAGAGTGCAGAAGAGGTTCTTAAAATACATGTCATACAGAGTCAGTGGTACTTATCCACCGCGTGGAACCGATTATGAATCCCTACTACACGTGCACGAATTTCAGAGTTTAACCTCGCCAAGGGAGGAAACTAAAGCTGACTATCTAAGGAAACCAGTCAACAACCGATTAGGCCCTCCATATCTTCTTTCGGCAGTGGACTTTCTAGTACCGACGTTCGCTACACATTCCACAGATAGTTTCTGAGGAACCAGAGCTAGAACGAATATATTGACTAAGGAGTCACAGACTCGTATGTCAAAAAATGCTAATATTCACTTTTCTGATCTCTTCCATATATAGTCAACCCTTATCTTTTTGTTGCCTCTTCTTATTTCTTTCATTCCTTTGGCACACATTTTTATTGTTTGCAATATACATATTTTTGCATACATTTACGAATACATTATTCATTTGTAGTTGGTGTTTATACATACTATATTCTGTGTATTTAGCGTTAAATTTACAGTACACCGATTTTCATGTGGACGGTGGGAGAATTTGTACGTGCGTCAAGTAAGGGTCAGTGTTAGATAGAGACAGTATTCGGAAAAATGAAATGCAAACTCTTTGCTAGCTACACTTAACGATAGAAAGGCTTCGAATTAAGTAAAACTAGAGGTTCCCCTACCTATGAATTTCATGCGCATCTCGAGGGCGGTACTTCCAGCCGGCCACATGAAAATCGGTGTACTGTAAGTTATGTTTAATTTTCATTCTGTACAGCACAATCGATATTTGTATTGTCCTTTAAGGGAATTTGTCTGTTGGACAATAATTATTATTATTAATAATAAGGTATATAGGAGTACGAACAATTAGCACAGAGGTTTGAAATAAGTTTCCTTATGAATATTTTTTATGCCCTATAGAACTTGTACTGCAATCTCTTAGCAGCATATGCTTTCTATTTAAGCCCCAGATACATTGTAAATCAGTGTAATTGCCTGATATTTTTCAAGGAGTTATAGTTCCTGGCAATTTAGAGGATTAACAATATTGGAATGCAATTTCAGCGTTATTATTTGAGTTATTTTGGCATAATGAGCTTTTGCTAAATTGAGCCAAAATATCACTGTACTATTGCGACTTTGAATTAATGCTAGATGTTTTTGCAAACACATTTTAATGCATTTAGCATTGCTGCTGTAGTTAAAAATGTCTTGCTTTCTATGTTTCCTTAATTATTCTAGCGCTTCCAACGTATATCTTAAAATTCTCTGAAAATATTCACTTTAAAATGGTGTTCAAACAATCTTGTCATAATATTAATAAAAAAAAATTCTTTTGTTTCAGGTAAGACCGTCTGTTCCGGCGAAAAATTGACACCCTACGTAAAGTGAGTTCCATATATAATTTTACTTGAATTCGAGTTATATTATTTAATCAGGTCTCTTGAAAAATAGCATCGTGTACTGACTTTTAATAAGTTGTTTTAATGAATCGGTGGTATAGTAATGTACTTTGCTTGTTTAAAGTGTGCGTTAGTGTTCTGGGTGTAATCATTATTATTCGTATTTCGACGACTAAGTTGCCATCATCAGTGGTAGGATGTTGGCAACTTAGTTGTCGAAGTAGTATTACGTTCTGTGTGTGCTAGTACTCGGAATCTAATACTTGTGCTATTGCTGACGATGACAACTTAGTTTTCGAAACACAACCCTTACGTATTTCGGTAAGTAGGTTGTCATCGTTATCAATAGCAAAAAGTATTATATTTCGAGTACTCTTAATTAGCTTTTAGGTCTAATAATAATTGTAGATTCTTAACGCAATATTAACTCGAAACTATTTGTAGAGGAATTATTATTATTATTAGTAGTATTACTAGCTAAACTGGGCCACGTTTCGCTGTGACTCAGTCCTGATATGAAATGAATGGGGATGTAAATGAAATTATTGTAGCGAACATATATTCACCGAGTAATCACATCATTCAACTTACCCTGTCTTGCGTTGCTGTGGCTATGTGGAATGAAGGGAAAGGAAAAGAAAACATGTTTTTCACAAAAAAATATTTTTTATTGTAAAGCTAGTGAATTGATTACATTTTTTGTATGTCAGTTTTCTGCATAAACATAAAGATCAGACGGTTTGCCGACTCTGGAGCATACGTCGTATAATTGCCCCGGAGAGAAGCAATCCATTCAACATCAAGATCAGTAGCAATGCAATCTAAAAACAAACAAAAAATATCAATAACTCAATAACAAATGCAAACAAAACATTGTAATATTCAAATTATACAATTGAAAACACCAATGTTTAAAACGTAAACAATGGCAAAGTGTCAAAACCAAAAGCATATTAGAATGCGCATGCAATACTGAACGATACAACCAATAATTAATGCAAGTTTAGATTAGAGGTGCGAGAGAAACCAATACGAGAGAACTAAGGGAAAAGAAAATCAAGAGGAGGTGCAAAAAGGATTTAATTTGGACGCAAGCAGAATTTTACAGGATAAGGCACAAAATAAAGGAATTCCTGGAATCAAAACAGGAAAAAAATTCTAACCCCATAATAAAAGGTACAAAACACAGAAATTACGACAATGGAGAGAGTATATAGACAAAGAAATTGCGCACAATGATACAAAAACCAAGCTACCTGAAAATATACAGGAGTCAAAATGTAAAATAAAACTGAAACAAAACAAAATTAGAAAATAAATCCACAGAGTGAGAAAGATATTCCAAGAACGAAGATGCACGGCATATAATAGACAAGGACGCGGCAGAAATTCATTCAACATTTAAATACTTGATCATTCATTTGCATTATTATCATCCTTAATTCAAATAGTATAAGAGTGAACGATATTTATCTCAATCAGTATTGTGACCATAGAAATTATTGCTGTAAAATTGTCACTAATTTGAAAAGACACATAATGTACAAATAGGAATTTGACAAAATATATGAGGAACTTAGTTGCGAGAAAGTAAGACTTAACACACCATAGAATTGGAATCCCTAAAGCTTAAACAAATAATTTTAAAACGCATATGGATTATTAGCTTGAATTAATAATCATAAATACACGACTGAAGTGTATCTTAAACCAAGTATTTGAGATAAATGAATGGGAAGCAAATTTCCACGAGTAATCTCGAAATATCTGTGCTATTGAGATTTGTTTATTAAACATTCATGCATAGATGTGAAATACAATAATATATACAGGTGTGGAGATAGATGTGCTATTCTGTAGAAACTAGACTTCCACTTGGAGATAGGCGTACTATTCTGTAGAAACTAGACTTTCACTTGGAGATAGGCGTACTATTCTGTAGAAACTAGACTTCCACTTAAATAGATGCTGAATAGCACACTCGATTTGGAAACTAATATCAGTAGAAGCCAGATATTCATATTTCGAAATAGAGGTACACGTTGAGTTCTAAGTTTAACATTAATTAGCAGGGCAAAACCTCCTTTTGTAAGTGAAATACTTAAACGTGATAGTTTTAGAGATTCCATCGAATCCAAGGCCAAAGACCCCAAAAAACTATACGTGTGTTGTTCACAAATAAAATTTGCATAAAACTTTTTATTGATAATTTAAGTCTTCAAGTTAAAAATGAGATATTTTAAGTTAAACCAACATGACTTGTGGACGTACAAACAAACAATAAAAGAATTATTAACAGTTTACCTCTTGTATTATTTCTTTACGTTTACTTTGGACGCTAGGTCCAATAACGTAGAACCCAAAGGGATCGCCCTGAGATACCCAAACGTCATACAAAGTCCAAATAAAAATATACCTGCCCACACAACTGCCCACACAATCAGTTATTTTATATTAAATAATATCGAGCTAAAACTCACAGCAATATATACATATAAAATATAATACAGCGCGTGCAACCGAATCATCTTTCACTGCGACACTGCGTTTGTTCCCTAAAGGGCATCCTTATTGAGAACCAAACGATCAGAAATACATTCCAATTTATTTATTATCACTGGCCCAAAAGCAGTGCAAAACTAACGCTTACGAACAAAAGTATCACCAAACAATTCGCGTACCGTTACTAAAATGGTAGTTGAACAAACCAAATGAAACACAAAAAGAGCATATTCATTGATTATAATTAGAGAACGGACACGCTTACCACTCAGTGCAGTACTGGCGAAAGGCTGTATTTCTAAAATATTTAATTTTATTTATATAATTGGAAAACGAACGGATGGTGATCTATAAAATTACGAAATACATATTTATTTGTTGAAAAGTTGTATTTATAAAGTTTTAAATTTATTTATATAATTGGAAAACAAACGGGTGGTGATCTATAAAATTACGAAATACATATGTATTTGTTGAAAAGTTGTATTTTTTAAGTTTTTAATTTTATTTCTATAATTGGAACCTCTTTATTTAATCATTTTGTCGTTCAAGTTGAGTAAAGGAGTATTAATATTGACTAGCAATAGTTGCCCAAGGTTTTCTTCTGTCAATTTTGTTCTCTTTGAATTAAGTACATCCTTATAAATAGAAAACGTCCTTTCTACATCGCAACTGGTTATAGGTGCATACTGGAAATATTCTTTTATTTCTTCATATTTAGCCGTTAGATTTTGTGGAATTGTCTCCATACATAATTGCTGCAATGTAATTAAATCTGGATTTCTATTAAGAATTGCTTCAAACTTTTGCCGAAGGCCACATCCGAAGTCACTTGGAATACTTTTCAAATTATTAACAGCCACATCTAATTTGGTTAATCCGTCATTTAATTTGAGATTTCGATTTTCAAAATAAGTGATTAGTTTCGGCAATTTTCCAAAGTGTTCGTGAAGAAAGTACAGCTGATTTTTTTAATTTGGGATTTGTGTGAGCTCCTTGCACTCACCAATACTTCTAGCATCCTCCTTTAGCAGTGTTACGAAATGTTTTAGACTATCGAAATTCTCAGCATAATAACTAGTAGCTTCCAGCCATGTTCCCCATCTAGTTATTACTGGAGTGGGAGGCAGTGACAGAGATGGAAATTTTTCCCTGAAAAGAGCTACTCTCAATGGTGCTTTTCTGAAAACTTTTTTAAAAGCTGATACAAGTCTAACAACTTCCGGAAAAGTGTCTCTGATATATTCACAGATTCTGTGGAGAGCATGTGCTACACAAGTAATATGCAGCATATTAGGATACGTTTTCTTCAATAGTCTGCCTGTTTTTAACATATACGCAGCACTATCACTGGCAAATAAAAGTATTTTTTCTTTGTACGTGGCGTCCGAATGAAGCATTTTTTGCATATTCTCCTTAATGGTTTCAGCAACTGTTTCGGCATCAACTCTATTTATAACACTTGTTGCTATTACATATGAGTTATAGGGAATAGTTGGATGTAGTACACCAGCTACAACATTTACCACACAGCGTCCTAACATATCCACCGTTTCGTCGGCGCTTATCCATATGTATTGATTTAAAAGATGACTTCTAATGCGTTCTACTGTTCTCGTATAGCACCTAGAAACATAATATTTGCGTAAAGTTGATTCATCAGGAACATTTCGACCAGTATATTTTTGAAGAAATATTTTTAAAGTGGGATTGCTAAGTTTATTTAATGGAATATTAGCCGCCATAAAAGTTTTACAGAGTTCAGATGTGTTTGCGATCCTAAGTGACGAATTTTTGACGATATTTTACGGATTTTGTAATAAATTTCGGAATCACTGACAATGGACATACAATCAGTATGACCGTCAATCCAACTCGCCATTGTTTTACAACGCCGTTCTCGACATTCTTCCATATCATGTCTGAAAAAGTAACTTAAACAATGCTCTAGATCTAAATAAATGAAAACTAAAAATGTGCGCGTTAGTTATTGAAACTGAACGAAATTCAATGCACACTCTTACGTCGAAATAATTGGTAGAAATAGATTCAATCAAACGATATTAAACAGGATCTATCACAAAAATTACGATGTAATTAACAGTTAAAACTATGAAAACAAGAAACTTACTCACAGCACTTTATTTATCTTACGAAATATAAACTAATAAACAAAATACATTATAAAAACCCCGCTTCTATCTACGTTCATGAAAACACTTTAAAAAACACTATATTCTCCGAATACAATAGCTGGTTTGTCCACTGTTATCGCGGCGAGACCAGGTGTCCGAATAAGTCAAACAAATACTTCATTGAATTACGCCGGGATGTACTGAGCGACGTTATACACAATTCCAATTGCCGATTGCGTTTTATGGAAATTGCGTCCGTTCTCTAATTATAACTATTATTAAACTATCGCATTCTTTTTTTATGTACGGGAATCATTCTAGATATTTTCACATAGAAATTTTAGGTATTTACAAACAAAATAAAACGAACAATTAAAATAAGATGTAAAAATTAAGTATTTACGGTATGTTGTTTATTAAAATGCATTAAAGTTATTACGTACAAACACACTACACATAAATTTATGTACACTTTATACATACACTCATATTCTTGGACTTCTGTTTCAGTTTCTCAGTGTAATCTAAACATTATAAAACCGCGTTTGTATACAGAGAACACTTGTTACATTGTAAAATCGGACAATGTATTCACAACACACTTATGTGTCAAACAGTTATACAATGTTTATGATCGCCCGAAATATCCGAAATATCCATAACAACTATAACGCTTTTACGTACACAAAATGCACGCACATATGCATATACATACTAAATACGTATGTTCAAGAATATAACACTGCATGTCCGCTTGTTACAATGACTAGTCAAGTTAAAATATTCTCAATTTTCCAAACAAAATTTATTATTATGGCGATCCTTGTAATTGTTATAGATATTAGATAGGTATGTATGTATATACGGATATTCTTGATACAGTGTACTATATAAATATTACTCCTATGTGCGCCTTCAAGACATTTTCTCACTTTTTATAAGGCTTGGTCGATCGTAAATCATATTTACGCAGTGGCACTTAAAGCTTTGCGACTTCTCCTCTTTGTTGAATGATATACGGAAGTTAGCCGGGGCTTCCAAAACACAACGCGAATACATGTTCATGAATAACAACTGGATATTTTATTCATGAGTTGTTTCGCGACATTGTGTTCTGGATTTATTAAAATAGATTAAAATATATAATTTAATAATCTGCCAAATTGTATTACAAGATGTTGTACATATTTGAAATTTTTATGTAATAACTAGAGCCCGGCGAACGAAGCAATATCGGTCTCTAATTTAAAACTCATCAATAGGAAGCGTGGTGGTTGTTATTGTGTGTTGATTTCTTCGAAGCCAAGTACCGCTTACTGAAGATAGCATACGCACGATTTGGTAGGCTCGATATAGGCTGAAAAAGATACTAAGGTAGCGTTCTCATATATATAAATGCTGTAACATATTGGCATGTGTAAGTGTGTCTTACTGAATTTTGTGTCCATAGTCATGTTTTTATCCATAGCCACGAGCGTAACATGAGGTTAGTTATGATTGTTTTATAAAGGATTTTAATATTATTATTATTATTCACGATTGTTACAATTTACGATGACATATTTTTCTAAATATTCAAGTATCAAGCTTTGTCTTTTCGCACTTAAAAATATTTTTAAATCGTGAACACTTTACTAGCAACTAAACGAGATTTGGGAGGTTTGGTTGATTCTAGCGTACCTACAATAACATTGCTGATTAAACGTCCCACTGTCTCTGTAGTTTCATCAACTGACACAAAGATATTTTTCTTATACGCTCAGAGTAGCTAAAATGAATAAAATTTAATGAAACTTTAATCTTCTCATGCGCACAGTAATAAACGAATTTAATAAATATAACAAAATGGACACGTTGTCAGAAAGGAAGAAAAAAAAAACACCAGCTAGCGAAAGTTAAGGTCCACATAGTCATTAGGTTAAGTTCCTCAAGGCTATATAGTTGGTGTCCTTGGAATAAAAAGACAACGAATGAAAAATAAAGATTTAATGAATCTAACATATTTTCCCAAAATTCCCTTTCATAAGCGAGAAAAAAAATTACAAAGATATTTAAACAAAAATAGCCACGGCACTGTGAGATACTTTTTCTTTATAATTCATCATTTAACGATATTAACAATACTTTGTTCACAATTGGGTAAAATATCCGATGACCTTTTTTAACATCCTCTATGTGGAGGCCATTAAACTAGTTAAAAGTGAAGGACACTTGACTGGAATATTCTAGTAGACTCTGAATAAAATAAAATTAAAAAACCCTTACCACAATAGAATTTAATGATTCTAAATACGATTTATACAACCACGTTGTTATCTTCAGTAGAAAAAACAGTGTAACACTTAAACGCACAAAAACACTCACAGAAGGATTGTTCTGAACGTCTTCTAGTTTAACACTAAAATCTTCAATCTTAAATGCTACAAAAATTACCTACATTTTGGTAAACCCCACCTATTCATGCAAGAGCATTAACCCATTATTTGTAAATTCTATAGAAAAACCGTTTAGAAATATTATAAAAGCCGTAATTTAACATACATTAAGGATCCAATTATGAAACTAATCCTTAAATTATGTTGAAATATAAATTTGGAAATTAATGTTGAGTCAGAATATTTTAATGGCAAATATTGTAATGAAACGAATTTAAAAATAAATTCCATGAATTCGAATATTTTTTAATGGTTTTCCTATTCTTCTTGCTTTAATAACATCTAACTGTCAATTAACTCATATAAAGAAGAACCTGGTATAGGACCCAAATCTGCGTTAATTACGTTATTCCTATTTTTAAAGATAAAAATGCTCTCAAAAGTATCTAATTCGCGGGGGCGTGTGACGTTTTTTATTAATCTCAGACAGTCAGATGTTACGTTGTGATCTGATTCGAGAATATGTCGGGCAACAGTTGATTTTTCCGGTCTATTGAATCTAATATGCGAAACATGTTCTTTATAACGAGTTAGAATCGAACGTTTTGTTTGGCCGACATATTTTTTATCACAATCCTTACAATTTATTTCATAGATACCAGATTTGTTGTTTACCTCAACTTTGTCTTTTGCGTTGCCTAAGAGTATTTATGAGTCACTTTGAGATTGAGTTTAAAAAGTCAGCCAAATATTTTCCAAACATATGGGTCAGGTATGTAGACGATGTGTTTGCAATTTTTGATACCAATAAGTGCGACTTAGATTATTTTGTAACAGAATTAAATTCAAAATTTCCTAGTATTAAATTCACGGTTGAAAAGGAAAACAACCGAGGTTTGCCATTTGTAGATACCTTAGTAATTAGGAATGACAAAAACTTAGAGTGTGATATTTACCGAAAAGAAACCAACGTCAACAGATTTATAACCGCAGATTCAAACCATACTTTTCAGCACAAGAGTGCCTCTTTCAATTTTCTTATCAATCGTTTGTTAAGCATGCCATTGACAAAGGATAGATATGAAAAGGAATTAACTTTAATTAAGAAAATCGCGAGTTACAACGGTTTCGATTCAGAAATAATAAACAAGCTAGTTAGAAATCATAAAGTAAGAAAAACAATTCAAGATTCCACATGTTTGCTACCTCAAATTGATTCGAGCAAAAAATGTATTAGTTTACCGTTTCACGAAACTACGAAAAATTTAAGTAGAACCTTTAAACAGTATAATGTTCAAGTAGCATTTCGGTCGAATAACTCCCTAAAATCTCTCTTAGGCAACGCGAAAGACAAAGTTGAGGTAAACAACAAATCTGGTATCTATGAAATAAATTGTAAGGATTGTGATAAAAAATATGTCGGCCAAACAAAACGTTCGATTCTAACTCGTTATAAAGAACATGTTTCGCATATTAGATTCAATAGACCGGAAAAATCAAATGTTGCCCGACATATTCTTGAATCAGATCACAACGTAACATCTGACTGTCTGAGATTAATAAAAAACGTCACACGCCCCCGCGAATTAGATAGTTTTGAGAGCATTTTTATCTTTAAAAATAGGAATAACGTAATTAACGCAGATTTGGGTCCTATACCAGGTTCTTCTTTATACGAGTTAATTGACAGTTAGATGTTATTAAAGCAAGAAAAATAGGAAAACCATTAAAAAATATTCGAATTCATAGAATTTATTTTTAAATTCGTTTCATTACAATATTTGCCATTAAAATATTCTGACTCAACAATAATTTCCAAATTTATATTTCAACATAATTTAAGGATTAGTTTCATAATTGGATCCCTAATGTATGTTAAATTACGGCTTTTATAATATTTCTAAACGGTTTTTCTATAGAATTTACAAATAATGGGTTAATGCTCTTGCATGAATAGGTGGGGTTTACCAAAATGTAGGTAATTTTTGTAGCATTTAAGATTGAAGATTTTATTGTTAAACTAGAAGACGTTCAAAACAATCCTTCTGTGAGTGTTTTTGTGCGTTCAAGTGTTACACTATTTTTTCTACTGAAGATGACAACGTGGTTGTAGAAATACGTATTTAGAATCATTAAATTCTATTGTGGTAAGGGTTTTTTAATTTTATTTTATTCACTTATAAGCCACAGTCTCCGATTTGTTAGCTAGCTAAAGTTAAGGTCCACATAGTCATTAGGTTAAATCCCTCAAGTCTATATAGTTGGTGTCCTTGGAATAAAAAGACAACGAATGAAAAATGGAAAGATTTAATGAATCTAACATATTTTCCAAAAATTCCCTTTCATAAGCGAGAAAAAAAATTACGAAGATATTTTAAAAAAAATTGTCACGGCACTGTGAGATATTTTTCCTTTATAATTCATCATTACTTCATTTAACGATATTAACAACACTTTGTTCACAATTGGGTAAAATATCCGATAACCTTTTTTAATATCCTCTATGTGCACTCCATTAAACTAGTTAAAAGTGAAGGGCACTTGACTGGAATATTTTAGTATACTCTACTAAATAAATAAATAATATATTTGAACAAATGTTTTACTTTTGGATCCAATGTAATATTAGTTGAGTTAATTAAAAAAAAGTATTTATAAGTCTCTCATCGAAGTAGCTACATTGACTCTCAGGGCATTCAATGAATTAATTTTGGTATGGTCTTCGGTGAAATATTTCATCACATTTCATAGTTCTCCCTTAAACGTTAGATACCGACGTCTTATCCTTCTGTCGAGCTCATAAAAATTCTATAGAATTCAAATATGAGCTTTGCCTAGCTTTGGAGTCTACAGTTTTAAGTGTAGAACAAAAATTCAGTATTGTATGTACACTTGAAAGCGGTGAAGCGAATACATCTCTACGTGAAGAATTTGGAATGTCACATTCGACTATTTAAACCATTTGGTAATCAAGGAATAAAATAAGAAACGAATTTGAATTAAACAAAGTCAAAAGGAAGAAAATTCGAAAATCGTCTCATGAAGACATCGACTCTGCCCTTCTGGAGTGGTTCAAAAGCTAAAGAAGCTGTGGTGTGCCAGTTAGTGCATCGCTTTTGAAGGAAAAAGCCGAAGATTTTGGGAAGTGTATGGGTAAAAAAGAGTATAAATGTTCAGCAAGCTGGATCCAACGATTTCGTAATCGTTGTAACCTTGTAGCAGGCAAAATATCCGGAGAAGCTGCTTCTGTTTTTGCAGTTGTTGTAGAGGACTGATTGAAAACGGTGTGGCCAGGAATTCGCAAAATAGTATATTCTTTCGAATGACTTCTGGCAGAATTTAATGGAGAAAAATGTTTAGGGGGGGGGGTGTCGAACGACAGAACCACCGTTTTAGTAACAGTGAATCTAACTGAAACTGATAAAAAGCGACTCTTAGTGATAGATAAATCTCAAAATCCACGATGTTTTAAAAATGTGGAAAGACTTGCCAGTTCAATACTAAGCAAACAAAAATGCATGGATGACCAGTGACATATTTACTCATTTTGATCGCCAATAGGACCAAGAATTAAGAGGTTGCAGAAAGAAAGCGTTGTTATTGGTGGATAATTGCCCGGCGCATCCCAATATTGAGAACCTGTCGGCCCTAAAATTATGCTTTTTGCCTCCGAATACAACATCGGTTCTTCAACCTTTGGATCAGGGTATAATAAAGTGCTTAAAATTTTACTATTGTAAATTTCAAGTATCGAAAATGCCATCAATCAGCAATGGGATTTCAAGGTCATTATTTTAGACGCAAGAACATTGGTTTGAAAATCATGGGAAGACAATTATTAACTATTATACACACACGGGTTTGCTGTCGTCAAAACAAACATTATCCACCGACAGTTTCGATTACACTTTTGACGACGAAGAGGATCTGCCGTTATCAGAATGGCTTCAAGTTGTTACTTACCGTAACATTGTGTTTGCTGATGTGCTGATACACGTGGAGAGCAAAATTACAGATTTCTTTAAGAATTAAAGTTTGTTTACTTTATGTGCTCACAGTTCAGATAAATATCTTTGTTTACGCTTCTCTTTAAAAGTTCGAATAATCTATTCTAAACATTTTTTACCTATGTATGTATAGCAAGCGCCAATTAAGTTGGCGCGAGGAGGGGGTGCGCAGAAGCCGTCTTTAGAAACGTCCACCCCCACTACTTAAGTAATTGTCAGAATACATTTGTCGGAACATAATGTCTTTGCTGGGGGATCAAAATGTAAGGTTAGAATTATCTGACATTTGATGTAAAACCAAATTCAAATCTCCCCACTACTTTTAATCCTGCGCGAACTTACCCCTCCTCGCGCCAACTTAATTGGTGTTTGCTATATGTACTGCAACCGCCAAATGAGATGGCTAGCGGTGGGAGTAAGCCCGCGCAGATATTAGTAGTAGTGGTAGTAGTAGTCTTATTTGGTTTTACATAAAGTTGCAAGTAAACGGGCGTGCGTGTTTTTAAAAACGATTGAAAACGACTACGGCTCATCCCCACCGCTCGCCATCTTATTTGGCGTTTATTGTACTTAAGCAACGTTTGTTTCGTTTTCTTCAGCAAATAAATGTTTTTGGGTACAAAGTATGCTTATAATTTACGTTCACTTACATAAACATGTACCCTGAAACAAAATAAAATTAAAACTCAACTGCTTACAGCGACTTCCTTTTTGCGGTCTCCTCGGCGTTGTTATAAGTTAGTTTCACTGTAGGTCATACCTATTAAAGGACCTTGTATAATTAACAATAGATTTAAGTTAAATTTAGTTTTGCGACAATTAGTCGAATTATAATAACTTTCATCATACAGTGTGACCGATTTTCTACTGTCTTCATTTTTAGGCTTCAACTAGAAACTTTCTTGTTGCAATTGAGTGTACATATCTTTTATACTCTGTATCATACTATGACTCCATTATTTCCCTGCGACGTAGACGGAATAATCGAAGGAATCCAAAAGGTGGGCCGGTAGGCGGTTCCGGACTGTAGCTCACATTGATTTATATCGGCAATCTCAGCTCGGCACCACTTTATAATAGGGGGGCACCTCGGCAGCACCGCGTGCGTCCTAATTATGTCTCATCAAGACATACTTATGTACGAAGCGCTGGATGTTCTCGAAATTATATAGGTAGGTGCGTTCCACCGTTAGTTCGTTCGTTTCGGTGGTGATTGCGAGACGACCGCGCCCCCCTATCTCGTCTCCGACCGTATAATACCCCCCAGCGTAACCTCCAACATGCTCCTTTACGAATAATTTTACCTCGACGAGATAACTACTGTGTTTTCAATTAGCCCTCTTAATTATGTTATCTTGATTCGTTAATTAGGCCATATTCTCTGCTTCTCCGAAGAGTGGAGATGATTTTGATCGTTGTGCAGGGCTTCATCTCGTGTATAATTTTAGGGATGCTAATTTTTAAAATGTCTCTTAATCTGTGTCAACTAGTGTTATTTAATGTATGATGGAATATATACAGAGTAATTTCATTATATTTTCCTAGTAATTACCTTCGAAGGATTATAAATAAGAAAAGATATATGTAATCTGTTTACGATAACAAATCAAGCACGTCATAATTTTGTCACACAGCGTTTCTAAGTTTTATTTATATTTTTTAATCGAACACTTTTTAGGTTATGGTTGATAACTTTAAATGAGAAAAAATAACAAGATACTTGTGGCAAACTCTTACAACGTTTTGACAACGTTGTGAAGGGTAGATCACATGGTATATCCTAAATACAGCAATAACAGACCTCGTATATGGGTTACGTTTGTTGCTAACATGCTTCGTCTGTTATCGTAAATAAACTATAATTCTAATAATATATATATAGACTATTAAGTATTATCGACCGTACTGTATAAGTAAAAATTTCATTAACGGGTGAGCGGTCTGTCAAGTAAAAATAAAACTCCTTTATTCCACTCTATATTTCATAACGCATTGGTTACTTCATCAGGAGTGTAATTCAGAGTTAAAATTTAGCAAATAACGGCACTAAACATGTTAACAGTTTTTAAGAGGTTGACGACAAACTAACAACATATTATTTGATGTTTTAAATTTGACGAATTTTAACATGTTTAGTGCTCGTTATTTGCTAAATTTTAACTCTGAATTACACTCCTGATGAAGTAACCAATGCGTTATGAAATATAGAGTGGAATAAAGGAGTTTTATTTTTACTTGACAGACCGCTCACCCGTTAATGAAATTTTTACTTATATATATATATATATATATATATATATATATATATATATATATTTATATATATTTATATAAGATATAAATGATTGCCGAAACATGTAGGGTTGTTTTAAATATATATACTTTGAAGTAAACCAGACCTTTAATCGCCAACTGATTGAATTTACCATATCATACCAAGGTCACGAAAATATTATATATATATAAATATTTGTAATCATATATTCTTGAACACTACCTAGCGATATTTTACATGTCTTACAACCAAGTTTTGAAATCTTCGTTAATACAATTTCACATTGCATGCTAATATGTAGAGCAGACCAATTTCCGTGCGCGCCATGAGCGCCGGTATGGGAGTGTAATTCGTAATATATTAGAATATGCGATAGAATAAGGACGCAACATGAGCTTGTTACCGATATAAGTATAGAAGTAGAGACATTTATTCTATCAGAAATAATTAAATATACATTTGGTTTTATAAGAATAGTACATATTATAGCAGCGTTGTATGTACCTATAAATAAAATGGAAAATGTATGAAATCAGTGATTGTGTGCACGACAGAGGATTTAAAAAAACACTTACCGTTTTAAGCGTCTTCCAAGGATTGACAAACTGGAGAAACTCGATTGTATATTTTCAACATCAGATCCGTTTCTAAGGTTATTTCTGAAAAACATGTCCGCCGTGAGGAAAAAATATGTTTATATTCGGAAAACGAGCGTTATACATCTAGTGATGTTATATTCGGATAATCAAAATACTTTTTTAAGCAACTTAACGCATCTGTAGGCGTGCCCTCACAAATACGTGTTAAGGTGTCAAAATCTGCATTTCTGTCTAAAACACTTTCAAATTTAATTAGAACACTTTCACTTTTTGCGTCTTCTACAGCACACAGTTGTGCCTGAACATCTTTAACGATTTGCAGTGATTCCTCTAACGACAGCGACGAATTTTCTAATTTTGTTATTGCTTCTTCTAGTCCCAAGTAATTCTCACGAATACTTTGTAAATCCATTTTAGTGTGGGCATCTTGAAATTTTTTCTGGCTTGTATTGATAGCTGCACTTTCTTTCGAATCGAATGATAAAACCACGTCCTTAATTTTTTCAAAATGTTCATGATAGTAAAACCCGGCCCGTAACCATGTACCCCAACGTGTCAGAATCGGCTGTGGTGGCTCAGGGGTATGGGGACACAATTCGTGAAATTTCCGAATACGTTTTGGAGATTTCAGGAATACTGCCTTTGTACTCGATATTAAGACATCTACCTCTAGATAACATCTACGAACCTGTTCTGCCACAAGGTGTAGAGCATGGAGTTTACAAGTAATCTGTAACAAGTTAGGACAATATTTTCTAAGAGACCGGCCTACAGAACACATGGTTGCGACACCATCGGTCATAAACATTAATACTTGGTCTTTCGAAAGTTTAAATTTTTCCAAAGTATCTAATAGCTCCTCTGAATTTTTTTCGGCATTACATTGTTCTAGTCGTCTGGATGCTAATAAAATTGAAGACGTTGGTTGATGTGGTTCCATATTCCGCACCATCACATTAACTACAGATTGTTTCTTGCTGTCAGTTGTTTCGTCCACACATAACCACAGTTTTTTATTTTTCAGTTCGGCTTTGATTTTATTTTCAATCTGTTTACGCACCGATGGTAAATTCCTTCGTAACGTTGTCGTGCTCGGTAATGTTTGATTCGCGTAGTTATTCCAAAATGAAATAAATGAATCGTTACTTAACAAGGTAAACGGTAGTGTACAGTTACACATAGTTCATGTATAAACTGTTGTCGATTAATTTTGTTATTATTGTGCTTCGAACTGCTTACGTGTTCTTTACAATGTGATTTTGACCAACACATTAGATATGTATTGCACACTAAACATTTAATTTTTGAGCCATCGTATATTAAGTCCGGGAAATCCATAATAAACTTATTCACTTCGTCTGACAACGGTCGTTTTCTCGATTTATGTGTCGACGACATTTTATTACGTATGCTTACACTTACATGCAGTCTAAGCAAGTACCAAACACATACTGAATGCTTTTTATTAGTTCTGATGCAATACAATCATCCTCACATCGGCGCACGTGGCGCGCACGGAAATTGGTCTGCTCTAGTTATTGCTCATGTTAGTGATGTTAGTCTCGGCAAAAAACTAACATTCTCAAACTCAAAAAACCTTTGCTTTGCGCACTTAATATAAAAATAACTATTGCTTCATAGAATCGGGATGTTATAAAAATCTTATAATATATAATACCGATGCATATTTTTCTATATTACACCATATTTGTCAATATTTTGTGAATGTTTTTTACAAGATATGTGGTATTAATCTAAATACTCTCTTAAGTTTACCATTAATCACCACCTGGCGATTTTTTACATGTCTTACAACCAAGTTCTGAAATCTTTGTTAATACATTTCTTATTGCATACTAATATGTAATAATCATTTAATAAATAAGTCAATTATCATTTGCATACAGCATATCCAATTTCAGGGACACTTCTAACTGCCAAGTAGAAAAATAAAATAGCACGTTCATCGTAGCAGACGAGAACGAATCAATTCACTTTCCGGATAAAAAGCTCGTACCTTAATCAGTGACTGACGCAATAAGGTCCTAATCTGCCTATAGATTGCGAGTAGAGGGCGCTGACTAGGTTTTATTTTCTATGCAGTCACCTTCCTTCCCTCACTTGATGAGATTAAGGCGAATAACCGATGGCGGTAGTACTAGTAGGTACCCTGTCGTTACCCCCCCTCTTGCCGGATATCGCCACACATGATGCCATTATGTTAAATCTGCATATAAAAGCGCAGGGTTGACAATACTTTCGTTGGCACGAATTGATTAAATACAAATTGTGTTCTAGGTGGAATTGTATTTGGAGCTTCTTTCGAAATTATTTCGAAAAGTGCTTACATTAAAATTAACATATCTGAAGATGGATAAATCTGATAAATATTATGGTATTAATGCTGCGTTATTGTGGTTTCAAGACGTAACAAGCAATTCTAATCAAAACTTCAATTGCCGCAGTGCAAACTATAGAAAACATAGAAGTTTAAATTTAAAAAATGTTTTTAAAAATTCTAAAAGTGCATCTTGTAAACGCTGTATTTAAAAAATAATATATTGATGTAGTATTGTGAATATAAATTAATGCAAATATGTTAAAAGGATATATGTGTCTGTACACGTGGACATACACAACGTATTTAATCAATGGTCACATCAACTACAGACGTATATGTTTCGATCTTACGATTTCCTCAGTGCAATTATGAAGTACCGTCTTAAGATCTGCTCCCGCAAGATAGGAACAAATTTATACCGCCAACTGATGTCATGCCAAAGATATCATGAGATATCTCTTGTCAGCTGACGGTATAAGATTGCGCTTATCTTGTGGGAGCGAATCTTAAGAGGTTACGCCTAGGAAATTACTAAAACTTCCTGAGCAGGCTTCGTATTTCTAATGAACACCACTCTGTGAATTATGAGTCCAAAGCTTAAGCGCTTGGATTGTCGAAATAGGATTGGAAATATTGGCAGTGCCGATTATAACACTAATAATATGAATATATTTGACAACAACTGAATGAACTTAATCAGTTACTGAAAATATAAAAATTAATATAGTCTTGGGTTTGATTAAGTTACTATAGTCTAAAGGGGGTATATTTAGCCAGCGTGCATGAACGACGAGCGAAGCTAGTTCGGATGTCTCCGGCCAGTCAAGGGCATAACTAACGTTAATCAGGCGTCTTGTAAAATGTATTGCGGTTTTTTATGTGCACCTTTTGCATGTCTCACGGCGTATGCGTTTCTGACATTGTAACGCCTGATATACATCGGTGACAGCGTAGATTAGTGGCGACATCCGTATCAGCTTCGCTCGTCGCCCTTGCAAGCTGTCTAAATATCCTCGCTTTAGTCATAACTAAATAACTATAAATTGTTTAAAAAGGAACTATTTACAGAAAGACTAAAACATATATAGGGTTAGTATAAAGTCTCGGAATGGTGGCATAATTTTGTTTTTTCAGAAGTAATTTTTTTGAAATTTATTATTGATATATAGTTAAAAATTACGAATTTACTCATGACATTGATATTTATTTTCTATTTCCTGGTTTGACCGGAAATGCCTTGCTATTATATTTTTTTTTAATGGAACATCCTGTATATTGTTGCAACTTCGGAAAGAGAATTAAAAACTACATTCAGAAATGTATTTTTTTTTCTTTATCCTAAAGAAACCAACAGAAAAATTTAAAAAAGTTAATGCAAAATCAAGTTATGTTTGCAAGCAAGTATTTTACTCTAATCTGTCAGATTATTGTCAAAATTTATTAGTATCAGTTATATTGACTAATTATAAATATTTAAAATGGCATTAAAATTAACAGAATCTGAGCGAATTGAAATTTTGATAATGCGTGGATATAGTGACCGTCAACGTTTATATGATGTAGTTCGTGTTTTATTCAATACTGTTTATCGCGATCGCTAAATCAGTAAAAGTACAGTGTGCCGAACAATTCAGAAGTACGGAGCATTTCGCCAAATAAAAGATTTGCCAAGAACTGGACGTCCAAGATCAGCAACTGATGAAAACAATGTTTTACTTTCAAATACAAGAAAATAGTCATGTGTCGACAACGGAATTGGGACTAATTCATAACATTTCTCAAAAATCTGCCCAAAAAATCCTCCAGTCTGCGAAACTGAAACCGTATAAAATGCACACCGTTCATGAATTGTTGGAAGATGATCCTGATCGCAGACTATATTTTTTCAAAATAATGACACAATTACAGATCAGCCAAATTTTTGAAATCAAATAGTCTTTTATGACGACGCACCGTTTTGTCTCAATGATACGGTCAACAGGCACAACTGTCGTTACTGGTCAACAGAAAATCCTCACTGGATAGAAGAAGTCCATACGCAGCACCCACAAAATGTGAATCTGTGTGCTGGTATACTGAGAAATCAAATAATAGCCCGTTTTTCCATAAGGGAAACTTTAGATGGTAATAGATATTTAAATTTATTGCGGAACGACATCGTATCAGCAATTACAGCGCTATTTCCAAATCTAAATAGACCTAACCTACCAAACGAATCTATTTGGTTCCAACAGGATGGGGCTCCGTCACATTTTGCGCGCTAGATTGGACGCAGAAGAAGAATCGAATGGCCAGCGCGTTCCCCAGACTTATCGCCACTTGATTTCTTCTTGTACATTTTTTGATAGATTATATCACTGCCAAGTCATTAACGGAGCACAATTTCAACATTTATTGTAGTCTGTAAATCTATTTATTAATACTTTTTTATTTCACGTTAACTAATTTTTTTTAGTTAGTTTATTTAGGATAAAGAAAAAAATACATTTCTGAATATAGTTTTAGTTCTCTTTCCGAAATTGCAACAATATATAGGGTGTTCCATTTAAAAAAATATAGTAGAAAGCATTTCCGGTCAAACCAGGAATAGAAAATAAATTTGAATGTCATGACTAAATTCGTATTTTTATAATAAATTTCAAAAAAATTACGAGATTTTGAATTTATAGAAAGCAACAGCTAGCTCCTGTTACTAAGTATCTTTAGTACAATTTCAGGTAGAAATACTCCTCGAGTTTTGGAATAAATGAAACAGACACCAAATTAGTTTCTTTTATCTGAGAGAACAATGAAAAGTAATTGGAAACTGTATATAAGTAAAAAACTTAAAATTGTATAAAACTTGTTGCCATATGCGTTGCCTAAATACATATTTTGACAATTAAGTTGTCATCTTTAGTAGGAAGAAATAACAGTGTTGGACATGAGCTAGTTTTGTCCAGTAACTTGCTTTTCAGAAAAGTTGCAGAAGAATCGCTACTCATAGCATGTAGCAGTGTTATCCCACTGGCGATGTGGTGATGAGCATATCTTCTAAGGTTTACCTTAACCAAAACCTTAAGCCAAAAACGCTACGTTTAACATTTTCAGTTTTTAGGTTATTCTACTGAAGATGGCAACTTAGTTGCCGAAATACGTATATAGTATTTATTGATATATATTGTGGTTAGGGTGTTTTTCTTATTTCTGTTTCATGGCATATACGGAAGTAAATTTATTGGCAAATGCGTCAACAATACTTTGAAGAGAATCTAGGTGGGTATCACTGTAAAACAAAATTTTACGAGTATACGAGTTGTGTCTTGCTTAGCATCAATGTACTGATATATATTTTTTGGATCTATTTGGAGAGATTGTTCAACTTCTCTGAGATAGGTGGCATAAGCGAACTATACTATAGAAATGTTCCTGAGTCCTTTAAATTCATCGCTGAAAAAATAATTTCGAGAAGTTTTTCATTTGCTTCGATAATATTATTTCAATTCACAAATGATGTTACTTGAAACCATACAGACCATTTTGATTTTATTGATTTTG
This sequence comes from Melolontha melolontha, assembly GCA_935421215.2. NCBI lineage: Eukaryota > Metazoa > Arthropoda > Insecta > Coleoptera > Scarabaeidae > Melolontha > Melolontha melolontha. The sequence continues at coordinate 137,078,976 of OW285240.1, read as the reverse complement.
AAGAATATTTGGGAACATCCTTGTCCAAGATGTATGATGAATATTCTGATATACAGTTGTCCTTGAAATAAAGAGACAACGTATGAAAAATGGAAAGATACAATTACATAGAATACATATCTTAAAAATTGTGATTCAATTACTACGCAAACCCTAAAATAACCCCCCCCCCCAAGAATATGTATTAGAAATATCTCCTTTGAATTTACATACTCTGCAATGTTTATGTTTATAAAAACTGTAACAGATAACATTGTTTAGGCGGCTGTCGACGTTATAAAAATCCTTCATAGGAGCAGCTTTCTTTATTTAGGGTTCAATAACCCCAATACAATTACGTACGAATATATTTGCTGTAATCATTTGTGAACGAAAACTTTTAGAACTGACCAAATCACCTTCCTTTCTTGTGTATTATATAATTTTTTTTCTTATGAGAGGTGGCAAATATAAAATATTAACATGGATTTAGAATGCCGCTATTAAATACACACACTGCAATGTTTATGTTTAGAAAAACTCTAGAAGATACTATTTTGTGGTTTTTCCTCGAATCATTTTTAGCAGCCCATGTTCTGTGGTCGTCAATGATACACTAATCTCGTGTACAAACCCATACCATTCAGTTACCGTTCAATGTGTGTGTTATATGGAAATACACCCCTAGACGCTGACGTGTAGACGTTCTCAATTTTAGCGAAGTTGACATTGATTTAGAACATAACACTTCAAACTTATTCTTTCTAGCTCGATATATTACAAAAATAACTTTTATGTCAACATTCAAATCCTAATTCCTTTGATTATAACATTCGCAATTCTCTTCGATAGATTCAATTAAATTCTCCTTCAGTTAAAACGTGGCGAGACCCCACATTTCTATCCCTTCAAGTATCATCTATACCTTCTTATATACCTACACAATCTAACCGATGTGCAATACATCACGGTGTTTAAACTCTTTCTTATGCGGCTGCCACACGAGGGATTCCCCGTAGCCCTAGGGGGACCGTAATGCACCTCTCTAAATCCACCTTCCGTCCCTTTTCCCTACGTGTATTCCTCTTGATTGCCGAATGACTCATCCAGTCATCAACGCAAGGAACGGTAGCACAGCACCGTATTACTAGAGGGGGCCGATACCTATTAACGTTACCAGATACTGCAGCATCTGTGTAGGTTTACAGATCAAAGTAATCAAGATGCACTTGTTTAGTTTGTACACATTTGCAGAGTAACATACACACAGTATATGTTGCTAGATATACATACATGTATTTGTATGGATATACGCCGAAGTAGATCTACATGTTCGGTCTAAATTTCCGCATACGCCCATTAGGCCTATCTACCGTCAAGGTGTCCGATTTCACGTTGGAATTGTTTGAACCTGAAATCGCATTCCCTAATAGAAGAGTAAATCGAGGTGGAAGTGAAATTAAATACCGAACCATTCGGTTTGTATGTACGTTGAATAAACGGTATCTGCTTTCAGTACAAGACACTTGCTTTAGATTGTTTGTTTTTATATCACGTTTACCTCTGAAGCCATAAAGTAAATGCTTGTATACTGCAAATTTATTGACTAAAAAGAAACGATATTAATTCTCCATTTTGAGTAATAAATATAAAATAAAAGATAGGACAGAAAAGTCATAAAGATGGACGAGTTGTATAAAACGACAAAATGTATATTCGGTAAGCAAAACACTCTATCCAAACTAAATTTACAGTATCGTTTATTCGTTGATTGACGAAGAGATACTTGTTGGAACTTATTATAATGATTATTTTTTAATAATTTTATTAACCAATCGTTTAGCAGTATTTGCAGACACGTGTTTAATTCTGTGCAATCACAATACTATTATAGTGAGAATAATCTTAGTACATTATTCTCCCGAGAATATTTTCTAGTATTTTATTTCTGTTTGTTGACAACGTATTTTCGAGTTTTGACACCTGTCACCAGTATTATTGCAAATTGGAAGCAATGAACCATAAGCGATTTAGTTCATCATCAGTGGAAGATATAAACGCACAGATTAAAGAAAATTCGTGCAAAAATACTATGGTTAGTAATAATTCATATGGAAACAATTCTAATCATTTTGCGACGAACGGGGTTACAAATTAGAAGGAAATAGACCAGTCACAAAACTGGCAAACATTTTGAATGACTGGGGATTTAATATGAAAAGGTGCAATGGAGAAGATTACAAAGAAGCCGTTATTAAAACAATGTGGAATAAAACCGCAAAATTAATGCAAGAGTTGTACTACAACGAATTTAGTAGAAAATTAGACCCCTTTAAAGATATCGAATTTAAATCTGCGAGAGAAGCCAGAAATACAAAACGTAAGATATTACAACAGGTGCCAGAAAAAAGGAAGCAAAGTTCTGCAATTCTAACTAATGAACAAATCATGGAAATAATAAAACGCTACGACGCGGAGACACCCTTCGGTTTGCAAAAATGCTTTTATCACGTTGCTTCATATGAGCTAGCATGGCGTGGGGGAGAAGGTTGTCAATGTTTAGTGCATTATTTTCAAGAAGAAACAGACAATGCTGGTTTGGCCACTGGAAGAGTAGAGTATAATCCGGTTTTCTCTAAAACAGCGCAAGGTGGGGCACAAAAGTTGACTGATCGTAAATCGTTAATACCAAATACTGAAAAGCCTGATGCGTGTCCTGTCCGATTGCTCAAGAAATTGCTAAGCAAGAGGAACGAACATATAAAAACTGACAGACTTTTTTTAACAGTAAACATTGCTTGGGATAAACCGTCTTCTTCAGGATGGTACAAAAATATGCCGTTGGGGGTGAACATAATGTCGAAGTGGATGAAAGAATCGGCGGACATGATTGAGCTGGACACTAAAAAAATAAAAATTACGAACCATTCTTCAAGGTCAAGTGCAGTGTCTCATCTAGCGAAAGCAGGTGTTAACGAGCAGGAAATAATAAAAATTAAGGGCCACAGCTCATCTAGTTCATTGAAACCGTAGCTGCAGTTGAATAATGAACATCATTCAAGTTTGATTAATAACCTAAGAGACAAGGGAGAAGTTATAACTTTTAACACAACAGAACAGAAGAATGTTGCAAAATCCACCACTCACGGACAAAACATTTACAATAATTGTGTATTTCACATACAAACTTTTAACAGTAATTAATTTTGTAAATGTACAGAAATAATATAAAAAAGTTTTTATGCTGTATTTTTTATTTAAACATTAAAAAATAATCTTTGGAATACCACTCGAGAGTGAGAAATAATTAGAAAATAATTCTCCAGTCTTTCTCAAACTTGTTGCCATTCTCTCTCGAGCCCTACGGGCTCTCGTGTCTATTCCCTAGCAACAAGTTTTCGAAAATCTGTCGAATTATTTTCAATATATTCTCACTCTCTTGTGATATTACTATTGATAAGAAATAAGTAATAAACATCTAGTTTCAAAATTTGTTTATTGTAAACCCACTAAAATATTGTTTCAGCATACAATGGCTTCATCAGGTGGATGATAACTGAATCTTTAAGATACAAATTTGAATATCTATTACACATTATTGAAGAAAGAGGTGGTGGAAGAATTTTACAAGCTTAAATTCGGTAGAGGGGAGTTGTTTAAATTTAATTGGTCATTCAAAACTAATCCTAAATTGTTATATCTATTGACTTCTAAGTTTTCTAAAAAATTTAATTTTTTTATTTACTTTTATGTAAAGTTTTGAAATTTTTATTGAATCTATAGTTAATTTCTAAACAACGATTTGCGAAAGTTGAGGGTTTTATTTTTCTTATAGCTTCTCTTGTATTGCTTCATCCTAATTTTAAACACCCTCCACGTTTGTGCAATGTACACTTTATTAAAATCTTCACATGTTAACTTATAGACACCAGAGTTTTTTGATCCTTTGTCCGTTTTATTTTGTTGTTTTTAATAATTTTCTATATAGTATTCTCTGCTAATTTAATGATATATCTTCGTTATTAAGTGTTTAATGAAAGTACCATTTTTTTCCGAAATTGGCCCTAAATAATTGAATTGTAGTAATTGGTTATATTGTTTTCTAATTTTGGGTAAGCTAAAGAAAGAGATTTTTATTTAATATTCAGGATGTTATTGAAAATATATAAAGAGTGGCCATTATTTAGTGCTATTGTGTATATCCTGTTTAGTTCGCTGTCGAAACTACTTTTACTCATAGGTACGTTAATTAATCTATACGCCATTGATTGGTATGTTGATAATTTTTGTGTTATACAATGAAATTAATTAGCATTTATCGTGGTGTCTGTACATGTCGGTTTATGATATTTAGGGTGTTCTTTTTTAATTTTTTGTATGAGGATCTCGGAAATTACAATAGATAAAAATTTGATTAAATGGGGAAAGAATGACGTCTAATTATTTTATTATTAAATTTAGAGAAAAGTTGAAAAGGAAAAATATTAGGACAGCCCTTTATTAACCTGCATTAATTAATTTTTTTATTGAATTTGCTATTTTCGAGTTATGACACAAACTTTCGTTTTCTTAAATGGCACTCATAGTTAGCTATGATTTCATTAAAAAGAGCTTATTTTTTTCTTTATAATGTACCATTTCATAAATTATAATGATATATTAGCGAATTATTGTCATTTTTTATTTCTTTATGATTGAAAACAGAATTGACCTTTGAAGAATTGAACAAACCCATGCTTGAACACAAAATAAAGTACCTCAGCTTATTGTAAAATAATAATCCACACCTCAGCAAATTAAATTATAAAATTTAGCTCAATACATTCCTCAAACTAAATTCAAAATTAACTGTTCAAAATACATTAGTTACAATTAATATCTATATACAAGTGTCCCGTATCGTTATGTTCAAATTTTAGGAGTGTAAAGTAGACTTCATTTCAACTAACAAAAACGCAAAACCTGTATACCCATTTTTATTTGTTTCAAAGTTACAGATCTATGAATGTGATTGTCAGATCATGAAAAAAAATGTAATCCTAAAGTCAATAAAAACTGATTTTATTTAAAAAAGTTCAATTAATAATATTTTCGAAATGTCCGCCTCCTAGTTGAATGCAGGCTTGTGCCCGTAAGCCAACAGAAGAAGTACTTATTCGATTTGTCGGATTTGCTCGGCAGCCAGGTGAATATGATCCAACAACTCTTCTCTTGTGTTTGAAACTTGCGCGTAGACTAAATTTTTCATATACCCCCATAAATAAAAATCAAGGGGATTAAGATCGGGTGATCTGGGTGGCTATGCAACCGGACCATCTCGACCAATCCATCTTGGATAATTGACGTTAACCCAATTTCGCAATTCCGAAATGTGGTAATGCCCCATTATGTGAAACCACATGTCTCGTGGGACATCCTCTAAAAGACCTGGCAGTTCGTCAATAAGAAATTGAAGGTAATTGTCCGCATTTAACCTCCCAGGAGGAACGACAGAACCAATCAGCAAGTCATCGATTAGGGCCGCCCAAACGTTAATAGGAAATTCATGTTGAAATTTAAATGGGCGTATAGCTTTGGGATTTTCTGATGACCTCCTGTGCAGGTTTCGCAGATTTGTATCCCCACTTCTCGTGAACGTGGATTCATCTGTCCAGAGAACTGTTTTGCAGAAATTAAAATGAAGTCGTGACTGTCTTAATATCCAGGTAGAATAAACTAGACGACCATAGTGGTCTGCTTCAAGCAAACCGTGTCCCTTGCGATAGTGATATGGATATAAGCCCTCACGTTTTAAAATTCGCCAAACTGTCGTTCGTGCCACTCCTAGTTGTCTAGCGATTCGACGTACACTGAGAGTTGGATCCCTTGTAACAATAGCTACTGCTTCTTCCTCTAAGTCTGCTGGTAAATTTACTCCTCGGTCGAAAAAATAATCACGCAGTCGGCATTCCCGAAATTGTCTGTGTACTTCCAGAAACGTTCTGTAATGAGGAATGCGCCTATCGGGAAACCGATGTCGGTATTCAATAACTGCTTGACGTGCACTGCCGTTACAGTAGCCATACACAAAATGCATGCCCGCATACTCTTGAGAAGAAAATCGGTAAGGCATTTTGAATAAAGAAAACGTGTCCTCTCACTAATAAGCTGTTGTATGAACTGAAACGTAATGTAATCCTTTATTAAAAAATGCAACGTTAACAGTCATCTGAACATTTGTTTATTGTATGATATTCATGGTTCAGCACTTACGAAATAAGTAAGAAGCTTCTTTATCATAAATCAATTTCCAGTACTCTTTTTTGTAGATCTCCAAGAAATTACTGTATAATATAATATAAATAAAAATGGATATACAAGATTTGCGTTTTTGTTACTTGATGTGAAGTCTACTTTACACTCCTAAAATTTGAACATAACGATACGGGACACTTGTATAATTACATCGTTCCATTTTTCATACGATGTCTCTTTATTTTAGTGCCATCTGTACGCAGACGTATAACTTCTCTGATCACAAATATGTATACCTTACGTGATGCTAGGCCGTGTATAAAGAACCATTTGTATACCCTGATATAATTTTATTCAAACAGTGTGTAGAAAAATTCTTGTGTAATTTTTAATAAATATTAATAAATATAATAAATAAATTATTATTATTATTATTATTATTATTATAATGTATAGAATTCACGGTTGGCTCTTGGTGAAACATAATGAATAATTTACTAAATAAAACACTTGGTATATTTGTTTCACAAAATGTATTTAAAATATCTCTGACATATGTTTCGACTTTTCAGTCATTCTCGAAGAGTCATGTAAACTAAGTAAAAAGTATACTCCTACCAATATTTATGAGTTATTTTTTTTATTTTATTTTTTTTTAAAGGTTTATTACAGCATCGATTGTGGGGGGGGGGGTTAAAGCCATAAATCTCAACAGACAGGTCACAAACACGCAGTTGGATTTTTCAAACACCCCCACAATCGATGCTGTAATAAACCTTTATTGTGTGTCTTATTTAGTAAATTATTATTATTATTATTATTATTATTATTATTATTATTATTATTTCTATTTCCTTCTGTTCGGTCCAGATTGATTGAAGTTTTCTTTCTTTATTATTTTTATGTTAACATTGTTTTCAACGCCTTCTATCCCATAGTCTAACTTTGGCGGGGAACGTGTCAGACGAGGGGGAAATTGTGAACGGCAAAAAAAAAATAAAGAAAAAGTATAAGAAAACAACAAGAAAGGGACACGAGTCACCTCGGGGCGCCTGTTTTGTTAAGGTGGCAGTAGCGATGGCGGTGACGGCGGTGTGGTGGCGGGTGATGTCGGGGCGCTAATGTTTTCACTTTGCGTTTACAAGAGGAGACGTTCAGGAAATTAAATTTTGCCTGTAAAGGAATAAGGTGAGAGGTTGGTTGGTTGTTCTTTCTGTCTGTAACTGACGGGCCTGAGTGACGCCCGTAATGGAAGAGCAGATGGTGTGAATGAGCAATTCGGTTTTAATTTACGCAGGTGGAATACAGGAATTCAACTTCTTGACGCGCCCGTTTCGACGGAAATTCGCTTTTTTAATGCCGCCGCCAGCTAACTGGCTGACTGCTAGCCGACCTAACAACGCCTAGATTATTTATTTTTATTTCAATCACGGATTCGCTCGGAGCTGCTACGAAATGAAGTAATTGTATTTCATCTTGTCGAATATATTCAGTGGACTTAATACAATATAAGATTAAAACGCGATATTCAAATTTTCTACTTTTTGTAGCTTTCGCAAGTCGGGATATCGAAATTCTCGCTCTGAAATATGAGGGATATTTTTTGTTATATTTCTGAATAATGACGGACAAATAACTAATGCTTAATTAACGATGTTACTCGAGATCTCACCCGCTTAGCGAATACAGATGTATTTTAAAGCGTTTCTTTATCCACGTCGGGAGGAATGGACCAAACTCCGGGCTGTATTGTACACGTGAAAATAAATCTTAAATGTTGTTATCCGAATTTTTTGTTTGTTTTTAAGTTAAAATATCTAGAAAATAAATCGCAGTTTGTTAAAGATCTATTTATATATACTCGTACCTATAGATGTGCTATAAGGACCTATTCGAGTCCGATATTACCTAACTTGCATCAAATTGATATTATTGATATATGCACTATGTATGTGATAACTAGAGACTAGGACGCATGAGGCCAAAATTACGATGAACCATATAAATAGTCTATTACATCGTACAACACACAGTTATTGAATACCACTATTCATTCAGTTAATCGTATATCTGTTTTTTGACGTTGAATTGTGATGCAATTACTTCGATATTATAGTTAAATTCCTTTCTTCATGGGCGTAGATATAAGTTTTAGTAGGAGTTTTAATAGTTTATTTTATTTATTTGTTTTATATTTCGTAAGATAAAGTACAGTGAGTTAGTTTCTTTTTTTCATTGTTTTAAGTGTTAATTGGAAAACAAACGTGTGGTGATCTATAAAATACGAAATACATTTTTATTTGCTCATTTTATAGTTAAGGTTGAGTAAAAGAGTATTAATATTAACTAGAAATACTTTCTCAAGGTTCTCTTCTGTAAAATTTGTTCTTTTTGAATGAAATACGTGCCTGTAGATAGAAAATGTCCTCTCCACATCGCAAGTTGCATTAAAAATAAACAAAATTTCATACTATAATGTTTTGGTAGTTGCTACCTACGTATCAGACGCAGCGATGGCCGACTGGAAGATGGCCGAAAACCGATCGAAACAGTCGTATAGCACAAATTTATGGGAGCTTCTATTTATTATATATGTCCTTAGTCAGTGGAGACGGCGTGGGTGACCAAATAAAAGATGGTAACTAGCGCCACTTAGTTTTACTTACGGAAGCTCAAGTCTGAAAACGGAGAAAAGACATCGCGCGATCGTAGGCGCATGCGCACATAGACTACTAAAAACAAAAGTGAAATCCAAAACGGCGAAATGCTCCACATGATACCTGCAATCTGAAAAGAAAAATAAAGGCCCACTTTCCAAGTTCAAGCCTTCTAAAGAAAACAAAAGGGAAAGAAAAGAAAAAATATGTGTAATACAAAAATTTGAAACAAATATATTTCTAGAATTTTATTGACTTTATCGTCCAGACGCAAAGTTTTTATACAAGTCTCGCAAAGCCGAGAGTAAAAGTTCACACAGCCACAACTGGCAACCAAAAAAATTAAATTTTTTATTACAACAAGAGCAATAAGAAATATTACTTTAAAATATTATGTACCAAAATGAATAGAAATTAAAACAGTAATAAAAATAAATATTACGTTAAAAATAAAATTATTAACCATCAAATATGAGTAAATATCTAATTCAAAACGTTAATCAACTTTAGATTAAATAGGAAATTTATTATTAACTCAATAGATAGACAATTACGAATAATGACCCTGATTTTTTTAAATAAATTATATTTGCGGACGAAGCAACATTTTCCGTTACTGATGAAATAAATCGACAAAACACTCGAATTGGAGCAGAAGAAATTTACATTTTTTTAATGAAACCAAGACGCAGTACCCTTAAAAAGTAAATGTGTGGACAGGAATAACTAGCAATCAGATTATAGCACCATGTTTTATGGATGAATATTTAAACAGTGAAAAGTATTTACAGTTACCACAAACAGAAATACTTCCAGCCCTAAATACTTTAAACAACCAATTATGGGTATCAGCACGATGGCATCCCTGCAAATATGCGTCAATATTTAAATACAAAATTTCCTGAACGTTGGATAGGACGCGGTGGAGAAATAACTTGGCCTCCGCGGTCACCGAATTCGGCACCTACTGACTTTTTTTATTGGGGTTATTTAAAGACGCATGTTTACAATGGCGAAATTGAATACTTAAATCAGCTGAAGACTAGAATAGTAGATATTTTTCTGGGACAATTACAGCCGATACACTAAATTCTGTTGTTAATAATTTTTATCATCGTTTAAGCTACTGTTTGGAAATCAATGGAGGAGTATTTGAAAATTTATTGTAAAATAATTTATTAAAGAATATTTATCAAAAATTGAGTATTTTTATTAAAAAAATATTACCTTGAATTAAATGAAATTTACAGTCAATAATTTAACAACACAAACATGAACCATATCATAAGATCATAACTATTAGCTATGTTGCATTTTATATGAGACAGTGTAACAATATATCAAATGTTTTATCAAATCATTTATTTATATTTATTACGTAAATAAAGTTAACCACTACAGTGCTTTGTTAATTAAAATTTCCATCAATTAATAAGTATAAATCGGGTCGTCTGTGTAGCCGTGTTTGTTATGCATTACATAATCTGTAATCTACCTCGATCACTGGAGGATGTAAAATGTTTGATCTGAAGAGTAAATATTTGGACAAGTTGACGGTACAAAAGGACGCCTGCCGTCTGATTCCAAAATGAATATTTCTCTTTTAGAAAAACGCAAACAGCCAGGAGGTCGTGTACCTAAATTAGTTTAATTTGATGATGCCGAGGCCAAGTAGAACGATATTAGAATTGTGTAGACTTTACGCTATTGTATTCGTAAATCTTTTATTATTTTGTGGAAAATATATTTGAGAAAATATTGAAATTAAATGGGATTACTTCATTAATTTAAGTTAACGGTATAATTTTATAATTGGTGATATATAAATTTGCTGGATGTAATAGTAATTAATATGAAAATTCCATTCGTTAATGAACCGATTTGAATTCATTAATAAAATGAGCTCACATTATTTTGATCCTCACATACTGATAGAGTCTTAAGTTTTCTATTTTGAATGCTTATTATGAAGAAGAAAATAGCAACGAAACAATTGTGGGATTTTCAATTTACAATGAAATTTTCAACAAGTAAAGGCCATGTCAGTTAATTAGAGAATAACTGCTTAAATAAAAAAATAACTTGTGGTTCGGATGGTGTTCACATTTTTTTGGTTTGCACGAAGATGGTATGATAAATACCTGTGTTAAGGAATACAACACAATTTGTTTTACAATTAGTAAATTTATTTTTCGACATACTTTTCTTACAGCTCTATACACTTAGTCCAGCAATACATCGCTGGACTAAGTGTAAGAAAGTTGGACCTCCCAAATTATACGGTTTAATTAAACTACATAAAGACAATACATCTATACGACCAGTAGTATCGTACAAAAGCACCTTGTAGAAATGTGTCCAAACACTTAATAGATTTAATTCTTACACACACTAAATTCAAATCTAAGTTCTCCGTTAAAAATTCCCAGGAATTAATTAACAACATTTCAAACTTGCAATTACCAAACAAATGTAAACTCATTTCTTTTGATGTCTCGAATTTGTTCACTAGTATTCCACCCCAGGAGGTTTTAATTACTTTACAACTAGAACGTAGAAACACGAACATTGTCACAAAGACCGAAATTTTACAGCTCTTAGAAACGTGCCTGGAACAAAATTATTTTCAATTTAAAAAGAAATTTTATAAATAAACAGAGGGTCTAGCAATGGGAAACCCACTAAGCCCCTTATTAGCGGAAATTTTCATGAATAATTTAGAAACTATAATTAGTACACATCCCTTGTTTGGTAATTGTGTATATTGGTTTAGGTATGTTGATGACATATTAATTTGCTTTAACGGTTCAGATAAACAATTAAAAACTTTACATAATTATATCCAGTATTTCATCCACCTGATGAAGCCATTGTATGGCGAAACAATATTGTAGTGGTATTTACAATAAAAGAATTTTTGAAACTAGAAGTTTAATTACTTATTTCTTAGCGTTATAATGGAGAACATATGATACATTATCTGCTCCAGAATCTATCTGTTTTGTGTGTTCACATTCAATTCGAAGTGTGCTTCATCGGTAAAGACAGTTTTTCTAATAAAATCAACGTACATTCCCGCTGACGTTCTTAAGTCAATTGAACTTTGTGAGGATGCAGATGGAGATTTTTCTTCAAAATTCCCTGCAAACTGCTTGTCGAAATGACTAGTTACTGTGAACAACGGCGAATTGATGTAGTTAATTCTAATCAACACTTACAGTCACTAAGATAATACTTTCAATAGACTGATCTGGGCGAGATGACCTGGTAATTTTTTGTTTATAACGAAGTCAGTTCGATCGAATTTCTTGTCTCTTGACTAGAACAATTTGGTGCATTTTGTCGATCAAAAATTGCACGCAATCTACAACTATTTCCTTTAAACTTTCACCATATTTTAAATAAGTTTTCGCTATTAAAATCCGCTGTTCGTTCGGGTATTGTTCCATGACAGCGCGATGTGTCTGCTTGACAATTGTCAAATTTTTAGTCCAGCAATCTTTATTAAAATAAAATGCCGCGAAATTCATATCTTGTCTTCATTTTTAACCACTCATTATAAGTCAGATACTCGATAAAATTTCCTGGAGAAAAGAATATACCGAAACCGTTTTAAAAATCAACCATCCAGCGATTCCGGACGACTTGAAGCGGACTCGAGAACAAATATTTTTGTGTATTTAAGAAATTACTTTCGTGTCCTCGATTTTCTAAAATGTAATATTAATTTTAGTCACGTATTCTGTCTACCACCTTGATCCATTATAGGTGACAGGAAAATTGACAAGACGCTTTTTAAAGAAGACGAATCGCCTTGTGTAACGTGAATTGTAATCGTTCGCGATTGAATAATTTATTTATTATGTTAAATGGAGTATGAAAAGTGAATATATTTGATTGACAGTATAACAAGAAAGTTTAATTGTGAACTCAAAGATAATTAAATAATCCGTATGAATGGGAAGGAAATTATTTATTGTTGATTTTACTACATATTTTGTCTTTAATAAACTACAGACAACGTTTACACAAAACACGCAAATATTTAACTTGTCAAATATTAAATATACACAGTACTTTCAACAGTCGGATTAATATTGTGGCACAGTCATTTGTTACTCTCTACTCAATCAATAAAACAGATGAATGCACTGTTTGCACGCGTGAACAGTTGATGGTTAATTTAGATCTACAGTTGCAATTTATAATAATATAATACAGAGCACTAAATTAAAATGATGAAAATTTATTATTGTCTGATGCAATTTTGTAAAATTAAAGTTTAAATAAGCAATTTATTATTAATGTTTAATATAAAATAAATTACGTCAATTCACACATTTCTTTTTATTACGTAATGCGCAGACTTTACGCATCTTTTATTTCGAAATAAAATGAGATAACAAATCTCTCTTGTCTTGTCACTTTATTCAAAGATTTTATGTCAATGTCAAGGTACAAGCCAGTCATTTTTTCTTTTCTCTTAAGATACGAAGATGATTTGACGGAATGTCAGACATAAAATAAAACACTTGAATTACGGCAGCAATTTTTTGAAATTTTAATATACTTGTCGATGGTGCTGGAGTGTCATTAACCTTTATGTGACTGGCAGGGTACCCGGGTGCCTTTTTCAGATTTAAATATTAATATTTTTTGTGTTTGAACTTGCTGAGCTTGGAAATTCTGTGACATCTCTAAACTTGTTTTATATTACATTTTATTATATATACTTCGTTATTTAAATTTAATTTTTAACGAAAAAATGGTATCCGAAATTATTACAACCTCTAAGACCGGTATGGGTACCCGGGTACCTCCATTTAAAATTACATATGGATGGATGTGAAAGAACAAAAGTAGCATTTTTACATTTTTTTATTTATATATGTTATAAAAAAGATGTATAAAAAGAACGAAAATAAGTAATAATAGGCTTAAACTGCCTGTTGGGTACAGGTATCGCATACGGCCTTAGTAACAGAATGCTCATTACAAACTGGTTTTGAACAAGAATTACATGCTTTTCGCGTTTTTCTTTGTTTGTGATTCAATTCCCGGCAAATGTAACATTTTCCAACTACCAAAATACGCCCAGAAGTATCTCGAGATGAATGATCTCTTACTGCTGTAACGACTGGTTGTGTAAATTGGCGTCCTAGAACCATTTCTAGTGATGTACGTGTAAAATGATTGCCCAAAACTCTTGGAATACTGCTTCGAGTTAGTACAGCAGACATCCATAACTCGTTTGCAAGATCTTTCAAAAATCTCCGTCGTCGGGCGGTTGATGTAAGCCTAGGATTGTGCTCCGTGTAAATTATGTATGCACTCAGTGCAGCAAGGTCGACCATATTGTAAAAAAATGCTAGGGGCCAACGCTTTACTGTATACTCTGATAACATTTTATCCATCGTGTCGACGCCGCCTTTGGTTTTATTATAATATTTAATAATTTCGGGTTTTGCAGTACCAGTATGTTCTACTTTGCCTGTTGTATACATTGATGATAATAGGATGACAGATTTGTTCTTTTTGGGAACATACGAACATGTAGTTGCTCTTTTAGTAAATGCAAAATTAGTGGAGTTTATAACTCTACTTTTATTGGATTGCAAATTGGAGGGAAGAAAAGTTTTATTTTTTCGAACGGTTCCTACTAAAGTTAAGTTCCAAGAATTTAGGTTATGAGCCAATTGTAAACTTGTGAAAAAGTTGTCTGTCATTATATTTCTTTCAGAACCTTTATATTTAGTAACTAAATCTAGAACTGTACGCTCTCCAATATTCACTTGCCGTTCACCGTCTGGTGGCTTTCCAGTATAAATTTTACCTTGTAAAGGATAAGCATTTGCCGCATCACAAGCCCAAAAAATTTTTATCCCATACTTTGCCGGTTTTGAAAGAATGTATTGGGTAAATTTTGTATGTCCTCTATAAGGAAATAATTGCTCATCGACCGTTATGCATTCAGACGGCTTATAGTTGTTTTCTAAATTACTATTTAGCATTATCCATATATCACGAATTGGAGCAGCTTTGTCACTTTTAGATCGTTCAGCACGTGTATTCTGATTATCAAAACAAATAAATCGTGAAAACATTTTGAAGCGATCACGAGACATAGCCGCGCGAATAAGAGGTAAGGATTCAAGTTTCCACATTTCAGATATATGTTCCTTATTAATTTATGTACACCAGCTGCAATTAGGATTCCTAAAAATGCATCGAATTCCTCTTCAGTAAATGCCTTGGAAACCTTTCGTGGTGGTGGTGGTTGCCGCTTAGAATCTTTGTACATTTGAGCTTGTTTTTCATTATAATCTCCAGTTCCTTGTGTGCCTTTTCTGTTAGTTTCCCTTAAAATTATGGTACAAATTTCATTGGACAATGATAGATTTAAAAGTTTATTTAGCAGTATATAATGCACTAAAACTTGGTGCGCCACATTTTTCGCGCAAGATATTTCGGCTAATTGTCTGCGCTTGTGGTAATGGAGTATTAGTCCAATGAGTTCCATCTTTAGCAACTAAAACAGTAGGCTGTGCAGGCGTTTCTTCTTCATCACTAATTTCATCTGAATAAGGTTCCTCTTGTTCGATTACAGGTTCTATTTCTGCATCAGATTCTTCAGATTCGATTTCCGGAATGTATTCGTCTTCATCCGAAGCAGTAAATGGCTCTTCTTCTAATGCTTCTTCCGCTGCTGCTAGTAATTCTACTGATGTCAGTCTGAAAACCATAAAATATCACATTACGTTCTTATTATTACTATTACTTTTACTCTTACAGGATTTCTAATTATATTAACTTCTATATCATACCTGGTTCTCCTCCTTCTTGGTTTTGTAAATGAACCCGAACTAGGACCAGGCGTATTATCACACATTCCGATAAAAATAATAAAATTTGCACTTGTTATTACCAAAAACACTAAAAATATTTAGTAAATGTACTGTAGCGAACAAATTATATACGAGCACTTCGAAAAATGGACGGTTACGGATTTTCAGACATGTCTAATCTTGTTCATAACAGCGCAGTTTATATCTCCCCACCACTGTCTCCCGTATATGTATAGCTGCAATGTATATACAACGTGGGGTACCCGGGTACCTACGTCGTCATTAGAAGGTGTTATTTTTCCCAGTCACATAAAGGTTAAACCAGTTTTATAATCATCAGCATCAAGATCACCAAAATACTATTCAAACTTCTGCCATAACTTCTTCGTGTCTCTAGAATTTTCTACGGCGAGAGACAGCTTGAGTTTTGCGAATAAGTAAAAGTCTGAAGAAACTAAATCCCGTGTATGGGATGATTGGGGCTTTACTTGAAATCGTAATTTATTTAGTTTTTCCGAACAATGCGACTAGTATACGACATGGTGGAACACTTTTTTTAAGCCACTGCGGGCCTTGGGAACTTTCACTTTGTACACAAGGGAAACATAATATGCTTAGCCCTTTACGAGATAGTCGATAAGAAGCATCGCCTTCGCATTCCAATAGATCGTGGCCATCACCTTTTCAGTCGAAGGAAATATCTTGGCCCTCTTTCGCGGAAGACTGCCACGATACCTCCATTGCTGAGATTGCCGCTCTTCCTCTGGAACATAGTAATGGATCCATGTTTCATCGACCGTTATAGAGCGAAGCAAGAAATCTACTGAGTTGATGTTAAAGAATTTCAAATTGTCATTGGAAATTCGCTCTTTTTTCACGTTTTTGATCTACATTCAGCAAACACGGTAACCACCTGTTAGAGCGCTTAGACATTCCTAATTAGATATGCAAAATGCGGTGTACGCCTTCAGTAGACATGTTCACAGACTTGGTAATCTCCTCCACTTTCACTCTTTACTCATCAGGTTGTTCATGAGAATTTTTAACCATTTCTGGAATAGCAACTGTTTTGGTTATTTTGATGGTCGTTCATCTTTAAGACTCACAGCGTTAAAAGCCAGCAAGCTTGCTATAAATCGTGGTATTCGAAGAAGCGTCGTTGTCCAATGTTTTCTGCATATTCATCAAAATCTCATTTCTGTCCATCTTCTTAAAAAATAATTAGTGAACTTTACCATGATAAATTTTACAACTTTCACTAAACACGTGCTTCTTCAGAAACTGTAGAAAATAATAGGTACTTTAAGGGTACAATATAACAAGTGTTCATTTGAAAAGTCAATCTAGTAGCATGTGATTTACTGAGAACATTTTGAAGTATATCGTAAATTAAAATTTACTACTTAACCTACGAAGTCGTATATTTTGACAGTTTCATACATACAAATAAATAACAAATAATAGGTATTTATTGAAAATTATAATCAAGATCAATGCACTTTAAAATCCTCCGTTCAAAATTTCTGATGATATTCTGCAACATTACTGGATTGTTATTAATTTCCATGCATTTCTGTTCGATTCTCTGTAGCATATCATTCAAATTCAATATAGGTGTTCGAAATATGTTATTTTTTAGATAAGGCCACAGAAAGAAGTCGCAAGGTGTTAAATCGCATGAACGTGCAGGCCAGGCAATTTCAGTATTTCGCCTAATTATACGCTCATCAAAAAATTCTCTTTGACAAGGTACTCCGTCTTGTTGGAAATATGCATTTTGAAGTTCATCATCATGCAACTGATTGACAAATGGTTGTAAAATTTCCGTACGGTACCTTTGAACATTTAACGTTCCCTGAAAAAATATTGGCCCAATGATTCGCCTTTGGCTTAGCGCTGCCCAAACACCAATTTTCTCTGGATGTAGCGATTCTTCATTAATTACATGTGGATTTTCACTACTCCAAATTCTTGTATTTTGTGAATTTAGGTATCCCGTTTTATAAAACCATGCTTCATCAGTAAGATGACTCTTTGCGAAAGTTCTCCATTATTGTTCATATTTACAAACCAATTACAAAACTGTAGTCTACGTGGGTAATCAATTTCTAACAATTCTTGTATTGCTGTGACACGGTATGGATAAAGTTACATATCTTTTTTTAATAACTTGTGAGTTGTACCAACAGAAAGGTTTATTTGTTGATTCAAATGTCGAACAGATGTTTGTGGTTCATTTTCCATTATTTCTTCAACACGATTGACAACTTGAGGTGTACGTTTCTTAACTGCTCCGCTGCCTGATTTTCTTAAGAGACTACCAGTTTCAGAAAAAAGTTTTAAAGTTCTATCCAAAGTATTCTTAAATTGTATATAATCTATTACAAAATGTGGAAACTCAACTTGAAATTCTACCATGCAATCTTGAGCTGAATAAACCCATAAACCATAAATTTTATTACCACTTCGAAAATAAGCCTGGACTAAAAAAAATTTATGTTCTAAGTGAAAGCCATTTTAAAACTGAGAAGCAATTTATTTAAACTAGAATCGACGCACGATTATTTTATGCACTAACTGATATTTGTTATTGACATTATCAAATGTCATTTGGATTTACGTTTACGGAACAACAAACACATATTAATATATTTGCGCCTTATTCTATCAAAATTTCAAAGTAACCTAGATTGACTTTTCAAATGAACACTTGTTATATCGTCAACAAGCGAGCGTTGTAACAACTAAACAGTTTAATATCCATGTTTTCTCAAAAATTGTTACAAAATAACTCACGACTACATAATACGGTAACCCAAACTTTGTCTGAACACCCCTTGTCTGAACAACATATCCACGATAAGTGCCTAAGTTAAGAGGCCGCGTCCATGCGTACAATACGAGATCGGGAAAAGCGGTAGGGATGACGTAATACTGATACCTGCAACTATGCATCCTGCATGTGACACGCACCTGACGTAGATTTTAGTCGAAGTGGTCTAGATGGCTTCAAATAATAAACCGTAACACACTGTTTTCTGGGCCGCTATTGGACCAATTTACGTCGATTTTCTTGAAGACAGAAAATCAATTAATTCAGCTTATATTATGGAAAGGTTAAACTGGCCACACGAACGGTCTCTTAAGCAAGAGCGTTATTCTCGCCCACATACACCATAATACAGTTCATCTAACGAACAAGACATTACTAAATTTGATTGGGAAGTACTGCTTCATCGCCATATAGTCCGCACTTGGCCGCGAGTAACTATCTCTTTGCGCCACTTGAAACGTTCTTGAGAGGCAAGCGATTTGCCTCTAATGAAGAAGTGAAAGATGCGGTGCAAAATGAACTACGTGGTAAGGGCATTTTAAAAAGTGGTTGTTACTTAGAAAAATGCTGTATTTATACTACCGAGATATCAAAAATTATCTTAGTCAACGGTGGCCATGGAGTGAAAAACGTCTGTCTTAATTTATATCATCCTTTTGAGAAAATTATGATGGAGTTTTCAGGTTAAGTGTCATACTGACATTAAGATTAATACGAGGTGTATTCAAGTTCTAAGGCCTCCGATTTTTTTCTAACTAACTACTCACCCGAAAACTATGAAACTGGTGTTATTTCTCGACGTAATCTCCCTGCAGACGTACACATTTTTCACAACGTCGACGCCACGGACAGTGTCTTTCATTGTTGGAAACAGCCAAAAGTCACTAGGAGCTAGGTCAGGTGAGTAGAGAGCATGAGAAATCACTTCAAAGTTGTTTTCACGAAGAAACTGTTGCGTAACGTTAGCGCGATGTGCGGGTGCGTTGTCTTGGTGAAACAGCACACGCGCAGCCTTTCCCGGACGTTTTTGTTGCAGTGCAGGAAGGAACTTGTTCTTCAAAACATTTTCGTAGAATGCACCTGTCACCGTAGTGCCCTTTGGAATACAATGGGTAAGGATTACGCCCTCACTGTCCCAGAACATGGACACCATCATTTTTTCAGCACTGGTGGTTACCCGAAATTTTTTTGGTGGCGGTGAATCTGTGTGCTTCCATTGAGCTGACTGGCGTATTGTTTCTGGATTGAAAAATGGCATCCACGTCTCATCCATTGTCACAATCGACGAAAAGAAAGTCCCATTCATGCCTTGGTTGCGCGTCAACATTGCTTGGCAACATGCCACACGAGCAGCCTTGTGGTCGTCCGTCAGCATTCGTGGCACTCACCTGGAGGACACTTTTCGCATTTTCAGGTCGTCATGCAGGATAGTGTGCACAGAACCCACGGAAATGCTAACACTGGAGGCGATCTGTTCAACTGTCATTCGGCGATCCCCCAAAACAAGTCTCTCAACTTTCTCGATCATGTCGTCAGACTGGCTTGTGCGAGCCCGAGGTTGTTTCGGTTTGTTGTCACACGATGTTCTGCCTTCATTAAACTGTCGCACCCACGAACGCACTTTCGACACATCCATAACTCCATCACCACATGTCTCCTTCAACTGTCGATGAATTTCAATTGGTGTCACACCACGCAAATTCAGAAAACGAATGATTGCACGCTGTTCAAGTAAGGAAAACGTAGCCATTTTAAGTATCTAAAGCAGTTCTCATTCTCGACGCTGCCGCTACAATTCCATCTGCCGTACAGTGCTGCCATCTCTGTGACGTATTGACAACGAACGCACGCTCATTTTAAAACAATGCACATGCTTCTATCTCTTTCCAGTCTGGAGAAAAAAAATCGGACGCCTTAGAACTTGAATGCACCTCGTATATAGACAAACTTTAACGTCAGCTTGATTCGTAACCTGAAAATTTTATCAGAATTTTCTCACAAGGATGATATAAATTAACCTTTTTCACTCCATAACCACCGTTGACCAAGATAATTTTTGATATCTCGGTATTAATTTGTGGTTTGTGTCGATTATAGAAACTAAACCGCCAGTCAAATTTGAATGACCCTCGTAGTAAGACAAACGTGTTAATCTGTAGTAAATAAGCTAAATAAATTTAATAATTGAATGTAATAATGATTGTGTTGTTCAAATGGAATTAATTTGTATACGCATACAATATGTACGGCAAATATTTTGAGTTACTTGATTAGAAAAGAAATTGAATTACTACCATGTGCTGCGATAATTTGAAAGAACGGTCGTCTCCGTTATCTATATTGGAATGAACGACCGATTAACCTATGACACGTTTGACGTAAAACTAGGTGCCACAGCCACCATGTTTGGTCTCATGTGAAACAAAGGTGCTACAGTCGGTAGAAGGCTAGGAGGTTATCACAGTGCAGACGATTATATGTATAGAGGAGCTGTTCTTTAATTCGAATTTAGGTCATATGGAATTAACGTGGCAACATAATATAAATAACGCGTCGTGTGTTCTCGGTAAAATGGAACGTTTCGAAATTAAAATAAAAAATGTCGCAATACCTAGAAATTCGGCTGGCGTTAATTACTGAATTGAATGTTTTTCTTCTGTTTTCTGATACGGCGCAATGAATTATCGCTTTATTCTGATGATTTTGTTGTTACGGTTGTTTATGTAGAGAAGGAATATGATCATCCCATGTTAATGTTGTTTTTCAACTAAATCTAAATACATGCAATAATTTGTTTATTAAAACGATCATTAAATATATTTAATTACGTTACGTAGTGGAGCACGCGTTGTCTTTTAATTTCCTAAACATGAACGTTTACAAGGGCTACTGGGAAATACTTCTAGAAACAATACAAAAAATAGTGCATGGAATTAAGTGCATGAATTTATTGTTTTTCAAAGTATACGCCTTTAACTTTTAACATTGCATACGTTCGAACTACGGGGGATGTCCGATTACTAAGGTACATTTGTAAATTACAGACAGACTACTTTATTTATACAGGGCGGCCCAAAATGACCGAAGGGGTTTGAGTTCATTATAACTTCTTATTCAAGACATAATTATTAATTTTTTTAAATTTTAAATACAGCATATTAATGGAGAATATTTTTAATTTAATTATGAAAAATTATATCTCGCAAGTGGTGGCCATTTTTTGCTTCGCATATTCGTGCTCTTTCCAAAACATTTTCCATAACCTTTCGCAAAACTTCAGGTGTTATGTTGTTGATTTCGTCGCGTATATTATTTTTTAATTGCTGTATGGTTCGAGGTTTATTAATATAGACTATTCCCTTCAAATAACCCCAAAGGAAACAGTCTGAAGCGGTTAAATCCGGTGAACGCGGAGGCCAATTAAAATCGCTTGTACGGGAAATAATTCGTTCACCAAAGATGTCGCGTAAAAGAGCCATTGTGTCGCTCGCAGTGTGCGCTGTGGCTCCATCCTGTTGGAACCATACTTGCGGATGGTTTTCCACGGCTGGCCTTAAAAAATTTTCCAACATTGACCGATATCTAACACCAGTGATGGAAACGGCGACACCGTGTTCATTTTCAAAAAAATATGGGCCAATTATCCTTTCCGACGAAACACCGTACCAAACGGTACACTTAAGTAGGTGTAATTCTCGCAGTTGAACTACTCTTGGATTTTCCGTAGCCCATATCCTGCAGTTTTGCCTATTAACGAACCCATTTAATTGGAAATGGGCTTCGTCGCTCATAATTAAATTATGAATAAAATCATGATTTTCTTCTGCTTTTTGACGAAAATAAATTGCATAATCAAGTCGTTGCTGGTAATCTGTCGGTTTCAATTGTTGGACAAGCTGAATTTTGTATGGAAACATTCTTATTGTATGCAAAATTCTCTGCAGCGACCCTCTTGAGAGGCCAAGTTGTGTCGAACGTCTCCTGGTTGATGTTTCTCCATCTTCCCGAATACTCTCCTGTACCCGTTCATTATTGTCATCCGTGTGCACCGTTCGTCGTCTGCCGGCACCAGGAAGGTTCCTTACTGCCCCTTGTTCTCGAAAATTTGCAACCAGACGGTTTATTGTTGACTCTGAGGGTCCAACCCGCACATTAAAATAACGACGACATGCACGCTGAGTCAAAACAATGGATCGTTGATTTGAGAAATAAAGTTCAACGATTTTGGCACGTTGTTAAATTGTGTACTGTTCCATTTTAAATTCCCCAAGTCTTCTTTACAAAATACTGAAAACAAAAAACAAAAAAATATAATAAAAAAGTTATAAGGAATTAAAACCCCTTTGGTCAGTTTGTGGGTGGTCCTGTAGAAATCAAACATACACTAAACAAAAGCGTGAACTATTAGCTACTGTTCAGCATAATCGCCTCCAATGTTAAGGCACTTATCCTAGCGAGGCACAAGCTTCTTTATACCCACTTCGTAAAAATTGCTATCCAAATTTCTAAAATACTTCCGTTCTTCATCGTACAGTTCGTCGTCGTCTTCAAACCTTTTGCCCGACAAATGAGCTCTCAACGGCCCAAACAAATGAAAATCAGAAGAAGCCAGGTCTGGACTACGGGGTGGATGGACAATGGCTTCCGTATTGTGTTTCCGAAGCCAGTCCTTCGTCTCATTTGAAATATGCGCTCCTGCATTGTCATGCAACAACCTGATTCCTTTCCTCAACCTTCCTCTTCGTTTCTGTCAAATGGCTTGGTCTAGTTTTTTGAGACTTTGACAATAAATATCCGCTGCTGATTGTCGTTTTCAGTGGCAAAAACTATGAGCAAAATGAGCATATTCCAGAACACAGTTGCCATTGTCTTTTTTGCAGACTGCTAAACTTTGATTTTTTTTCGCTGATGACTCGGATGCTTCCAGGTCATCGAGTCTTTTTTGGATTTGGAGGTATGGTGGTATACCCACGTTTCGTTTTCTGTAACTATAGACTCCAGAAATCTCTTTTCCTGACGATAGCGTGTTAAAAGTTAAATTTCCGCCGCCATTCGTTGCATTTTGTGTAGGTCGGTCAACAATTTTGGTACCCATCTCGCGGACACTTTTCGATAGCGTAATTTAGATACGATTTCGTGAACAGAGCTTTTAGAAATGCCGTTCAGTAAATTTCCCGTATTTCCAACCGACGATTTTCTTGAATTCGCGTATCGACCTTTAATTCTCTGTTCTTCTACTGCCGCTAATGCATTGATAATTTTCTTTTTAAAGTTACACATAGGAAAAATGTGTGTGTAATAAAAAGTGTAAAAAAAGGAACCCAGTATGACGATATGATGAAGGCTTTTGACTACGTCAATTACGAGATAATATTTTACTATAAAAATTAGCTGGTTTTGAATTTGCACCATATTACTTGAGAGGGAGAAGATGCAACGTTTTTTATAATGAATTTTTTTCGAATCAATTCATTGCCACGTCGGGAGTTCCACAAGGAACTAATTTGAGACCCTTACTGTCTCTCCTTTTTATAAATGATTTGCTGCTTGATCTTTTATGTTCCGCTCTTGCATAAGCGGATGATTTATAGTTTTTTTTTTGAAAATTTGATCACAACCTAATACTTATCTGTTGTAGTCTGATATAAATTTCATAACAGCTCGATGTGAAACTTAAATTAAACATTACAAAATGTTTGGTCTTTACATTTTGTCACATTACCTCTTAAAATTTTAACAAACTATAGATTTTTATGATCAGCCTTTGAATAATGTCATGACAACGTCACATATATAAATATGACATTAATATACTCTCATTTATAATTTATAATTTTTTGAAAAAGTCATTAATTGCCGAAACATGCAAGAGATTATTTTACCTATTAAAATAAAACAGAACTTAAATCGCCGATTATTTAAATCTACTATAATATAAAGGTCAAGAAATAATTATATATATATTTGGTGTTAATAAGAATTAAAATTTATTTCTTATTTATTTTATTGGCGTGTCATAATATTAAAATAATAGACTTTTTCTTGGTTTAGCGACCTTTAATAAATTTCAGTTTTTTACTACGACGTTTCGACTTTTTTATTATTAAGTCTTTTTCAAGTGATTAGAACAAACGATTGACACGAAATAAATTGTTCTAATCACTTGAAAAAGACTTAATAATAAAAAAGTCGAAACGTCGTAGTAAAAAACTGAAATTCATTAAAGGTCGCCAAACCAAGAAAAAGTCTATTATTTTAATATATATATATATATATTGTTATGGTTCAACCAGCACACTTATTCCAGCTCTATAAAAGGAAATGCAGATTATTACATATCATGAACACATGTATAAATATCGAATTAGTGGACGTAATTTGTGAAATTAGTTTCGAGATGTGTATAAATTAATACGACGATTACTTTAAAATTGATATTTAACTTATTTTGATTTTTAAACTTACTTTTTATATTTATATTTTTCCATTTCAAATTCAAATCATACGCGCCACATTACAGGTATTTAATTTACCCACATCAAGATTTATATCGAAGCGAGTTAACCACGCCCACTAATTTAAAATTGTCTCGAACCCCGCGAATGCGATTTTTACGATGCATTTTTGAACTTATCTAACATTGAACTTATCTAACATTGAAAACCACATTATAAACATTTGAAAATTCTTTAATTAATTTTTCTATTATGTTAAAATTATAATATTATGAAAGTTCATATTATATTAGATGCAAATAAAGCATAAACTTAGAGGCTTTTGCCGACATTTAACACAGGCTTGTGGGAAAAACAAAAGCCGAAAAAAAGGTCTGTTACTAAAATTTACAACGAATGGCCGCATTTTTGCTATCACAAAAAGTTTAATTAAAATTACTATTTAAAATTCAAGAAAATCCTACGAAAACCATATACATTTAATACCTTGTAATCAGGCCGAACTTTTGATAGAAGAATTGGATCCGCAGCACGTCGAATATAATAAATATTGAACGAAGCATCTTTTCGGACTTGGAACTATATCGTACCGACAACGCCAACATCGAATCGCTTCCGACACGGACTTCCATTGGAGCAGACGAACTCTGATTTATTCCACAATTGCGAGCCCAGAGAATACATCCAAGCCTAGACACAGGAGAAATACCAGGTTCTTTCCAATTATTTCCCATAAAACCTAGAACATCATTTAAAGTTAATATTAAATTTATATCACATCACAATATCAAACATTGTTTGCATCAAAATATAATATTTGAATTTCAACATTTCTAAACATCTATTTAAATATATATAATTATTCATTCATTCTTAATCTTTTATAAAACTTTTATATGTAACTTACCTTTGTGTGTTTATTTTTAAGTAACTTTTAATATCTATTTGCACTGTTGCATTATACATAACCTTAACTATTGTTATTAAACACATGTGCAAAATTACACAATACCGATTTTTACCGTATAGTCCAGATAATACGAGCATATGTACAGATTTCTTATTCGCACGTAATAATTGTTACAGTTCTCTGTTTTTTAATTCTAATAAATTTTATTACTTTGATTTTGATTTGATCTTTTATTTGATTTGTTTGAATGTTGAGTTTGTGTCGAATTAATATACCATTTACATTGCATTTACGGGAGATACAAACGACCGACTTTGAAACCTGAGATAAAAAATAAAGCATAAGTACTCAAGCTCTCCCGAAAGCTAGTGGGGTATTTAACAGATTGCGTTGGATCAACTAAGTACGTTAAAACTTGGCGCCCAATTTTCAAATTCAAATCTTTTAAGTTTTACTTACATCATTCATTTTTTTAGTTTTAACGCTCACATTATTCTTATATTTATTTATGTACTTATTACTTAGTACACTCTCTAGTATCTCTACAATATGTACTCTTTGTAATTGTCTTGTAACTGGGGTATATTTCTTGGTTAATAAAGATATATTATTATTAATATTCGAGAATAATTTTAAATACTGCTTATTATTATAAATATATTTAATTTATTATTAGGGACTTCAATTAAATCTGTTTGTAGGGTAGTTTATTCAGCATATCATAGTTATTCTACGCATTGTGATAATACTAATGACGGAATGATATTTACGTTTTTCTAGGGTAATAACAGATTTTAGTTTGTTTATTTTTAATATATTTGAATTGTATTCAAACCTTCACTGCTGTAACACATATATTATTTATATACAGATACAAATAACCTTACCCACAAAACGCAAATACCATTGTAACATAAATTACATTTTATTAATATATTATTTCATAATCCAAAATTCCATGCGCTCTATTATTTGGTTCATTGTTATCTCTTAATTATTTTCAAGGAAATTATAAATACTAGGATACAGCGTTCAAATGATTTAACTAAACATGTTGTAAGACAGGCAACGAATTTACACAAATTATGTTATCAGTTGGGATGAAATGTCTTCGTTCTTGGTATTAACTAAAACTAAAATCTATTCTATCCGAGTTCAATTTAAACAATTCTATCTACTGTTTTATCGAATTAGTTATACCTAAACAATTCTACCTAAGCAGTTCTATCATACAGTTCAGTGGGAGTATAACAAAGATCTATCTAAACAGTTATATCTATATACCTAAATAAGTTAATATTATATTGTATTTATCATTTAAAATCGAGTATTGCCCGGTCGTGCGGTAGAAACCAATCATAATATTACGGCAGAATGTTTAAAACTAATTAAAAATATAAACAAATAAAAACGAAAGTAACACAACGTAGATAAGAGTCCAATTCCATATAACTGCTTTTACAACTTCTTAGAATAGATACAAGAAGAGGGCGCAAGAGCACATGTGTGTTATTTACAGGGTGAGTGACTTAAATTTTAGGTTTCTTAAAACTCAGTGTGTACGTGAGCTGTTTGAAAAGTGTTTCGCGATTTTTGTGTTATATTTACTGTGCTTTATCTTCAACACTGTTATTTTTACTTACTGAGGATGATAACTTAGTTGTCGAAATATGTTTTTAGAATGCGAATATTAATGTGGTAAGGGGATTTATTCCTTTTTTAAATTTTTGCTTGGTCACAGTCTTCAATGAAAGACTTTTTAGAACTAGTTACTTAAGTATGAGCTATCAACTGTAGTATTGGTTGAAAATGTAAAATTTTACTAATATCGCAGTTGAGAAACGCGAGCACGACCTACAATAGTTGATTCCTGAAATTTTTCCAACAGTCCTCGTAAAATATTGCAAAGATTTGCAATGCTGGCAATGGATATTTCCCATTTTGAATTATGAGTTGAGTCTGATTCAATTTAAGTAAAAATATTACCGGGGATCAATTTAGTTTTGCGAAAATTAGGAAAGAATACGTAAGTGTAATTAGACTAAGTAAGTTTTGGTAAAAATTATTCACTAATTATTATGTTTCTTATAATATTCGACACCATCCTCATGAATGGACAAAAGAATAAGGTTCACGATACATATAAGCAGTATAAGCATTCGATCTGATTCGATGGAATTGGAAAGGAATAAATAGTATCGTTGACCCAAATAGACAGAAATGTAGTTCCGGTATCGTTCGTTGGCTGTTCCGAACACTACATATGTACGTTAACGTACCACACATGTAATGTTGTACGGGCTAGAGGTGGAACGGGGCGCCGTATTACGTGATTGCAGCGGCGCGCACGATCCAGCCATAAATTTCGTTATTTTTAATACGTATAATTCCCAAACAACAATACAAGTCATGGACAAATCCGTTCCGACATTGCTTTGGTTGTCGTCGGTCTGGTACAGTTTAAATACACAAACGCGGCATAACATGTAGAATACAGAGGAACGGTTAGCGATCACTATAACCCCACGTGCTGGACTAAAACACGCGTGGTTAATTTTTTTTGTGCAGCTTAGTATTGTAAACATGTAGGAGGACGTGCGGAGACGTCACAGACATTCATAGGACTGTTTGTCCTATGTAGAAATCAAGTTTGAATAAAATATTCGAAAATGTTAGTTTTAAATTAGGAATGTTTGTATCTAACAAAATAATATTGAAACATACATGAGTGGGTAAAACCACACCAATTTGTATAATATAAAAGTATTTTTAATAATATAAAATATTATTAAAAATGGGGTGTGAAGAACACAATACCAGTTATATATTTGTGAATGTATCTCCTCTCCAGAGACGCAGATACGTATTTCACCATTCTACAGGATCGTCGGTACGCCCCTGCTGGAGAAGAGATACATTCAACCAAACATAACTACTACAAAGGTATTTTTAATAATATAAAATATTATTAAAAATCTGGTGTGAAGAACACAAATGCAGGTTCACTATTAATATTTTCTGTGAACGTGTCCGAATACATCCTATCCCCAGAGACGTAGATACGTATTTCGCTTTTCTACAAGCTCATCGGTACGCCCCTGCTGGAGAAAGGATATTTCCAGACACATTCACAGAAAAGAACCACCTCGTCCTATCACCGTAATTATCCAGACCGAGCGCAGAAGTAAATTCGGCGCTACCTGTTGTCAGACAGCCGAAGTACCTCGCATACCGTCCACATAATTAATGTGAAGTAACGACGCCCTTCCAAAGGTTAGCACAGCTAACTCTCTAGAAAACTGCATTTTGTTTGTGCCTTCACTCATACTACGGCTTAACCGCATGTGTAATGTATCAGAATAATTGAAACATACATGAGTAGGTAAACCCCACCAGTTTTGTATAATACAAAGGTATTTTTAATAATATAAAATATTATTAAAAATCTGGTGTGAAGAACACAAATGCAGGTTCACTATTAATATTTTCTGTGAACGTGTCCGAATACATCCTATCCCCAGAGACGTAGATACGCATTTCGCTTTTCTACAAGCTCATCGGTACGCCCCTGCTGGAGAAAGGATATTTCCAGACACATTCACAGAAAAGAACCACCTCGTCCTATCACCGTAATTATCCAGACCGAGCGCAGAAGTAAATTCGGCGCTACCTGTTGTCAGACAGTCTAGAGAGTTAGCTGTGCTAACCTTTGGAAGGGCGTCGTTGCTTCACATTAATTATGTGGACGGTATGCGAGGTACTTCGGCTGTCTGACAACAAGAACAGAAGAGATGAATGTTAAGTGTTGTATGTTGTAAAGTGAGGGTGATAGTGACGGAAATATTGGAACGAGCATATCAGCAGGGTGGTAGATGGCAGAATAGCAAAAATCACATGAGATAGAATCTCAAGAACGTGACGACCTTTGGGCAGCTTGCTTAAACGCTGAAAGGACTCGTAGGTATCAACATCAAGCGAAAACGTTCGGAAGCCTAAGGGTTGTCGTTTGAGGTGGTCTAAATTGCTTCCTGTAACACTATGGTTTCCACACTCTCGTGGCTATGGTGCAGTTCTCCAAAGTAAATGATCCATTTTCTTTTCAATGCATTTAACTTTATAATAGCAGCACTTTTTAGCTGTCGTAGCATGGTAATAGAAGAATAAAACTCAACTGACACCGTCTGATAGAAGAACTCATCAGTAGATACCGAATCTGTAGTTTAGATTTTATGAACAACCATTTACATTGCTATGCACTATTTCTTCCAAACTCGCTCGATTACAAACTCAAACAGCTAATTGTTCTTGTAATGGTGGAACCTACCACATAAGTTTCATTGCATTAGTATTCGTGGTTCTTATTGTCCCACTTTTAATAAACACTAATACGTTTTCAATCATATAACAAGAATAACAAAAATTGCTACTAATTGCTTCGATTCGAATTATGTCTAAAAATTCGTGTTACTGGAGAACTTAAATGATCCATTGAAGAACGCTTGAGTTCGTTTTAATTGTCTGGACGAGAATTTCAATTTGCCACAAGATTCGCCTCTATCGGATGGAGAGAGTTATGAGAGAATTATGAAGGTATGAAAACAAAAAATTCGAAATAATGCGAAGTGTAACTTTTGAGATTATGCATTTGGACGTCCTTATTTTTATCTATATTACCTTTAGATGTACTAGTGAGAAGTGTCCACATCGAATAACATAAAATCGGGAATTTTTTGCGGAAAATTGGTTTTCAGCGCCCTCCAAAAACTGTATTATATCATCTCCGATCTTTTTGATTTAAATAAACGCAAGTGTTTCTGAATTTTTTGTTGATGAATCTCATCGGACGAATATGTTTCAAATTTGAAGTTGAAATTGTAAATTGACCAGTTATCGAATTGTTTTTTGATTTCTAATAATTGTAATTCATCCTAAACATTTGATTCAGAGCCATTATATATATATATATATATATATATATATATATATATATACATATAATTTAAAAGAATTATCGGCCGCACTATATTGGTTAATAATAAATTAAAAACGGGCAAGCAGTCTGTCAATTAAAACTCATTTATTTTTATCCTTATATTTCACAACGAGTTTGTTGCTTCTTCAGGAGATAAGAATGTAGAGTTATAAATGACTTTCATTTTATTTATTTACATTCTTATCTCCTGAAGAAGCAATAAACTCGTTGTGAAATATAGAGAAAAAATAAATGAGTTTTAATTGACAGACCGCTTGCAAGTTTTTAAATTATTATTAATCTATATATACAATATATATATATATATATATATATATATATATATATATATATATATATATATATATATTGTCCCAGAAAACATGTAACAACACGGGAATGGCGTTGGCGGCAGTCTACCATCGGTCGCGCCGTTGTCGGTATGGGTAATGGATGTGTGCAGGATCCGACCGTCGGTTTCGCAATTACATAGTTTAATTCAAATGTAATTTATAATTCCGCATTGTCATGCATGTGATGTGCACGCAGTTTGCTAAACGGACGAATGTTTTGCAGCGTGTAGGTAAAATCGAGGTGCCATGCCACGCCGGCGGAGATAACCAGCTCGCGCAACGTGAGCGACACCACCACTATCCGTCCGTATATAGTACGCTGTTCGATTTGTTGGTTTTGCGTTCGCAGCGAACAAAAAGCTGTCTGTTGGACCGTGAACTTCGGACGTACAATTCATGTCTATTCAATTCCATCGATGACCGCGGACCCGTACAAATTACGCGAATACGCCAAACGTTGACGGTATGAACAAATGAAAACCCAATTAGTTTTTAATCGCTTGTTATATAGGGTGCAGCAAAAAATTAGTATTAAAACAATAAAATATAAAGAACAGAAAAGCAGTATTATTAGAACATGCTAACAATAAGTTCTTCTTTCATTAAAGTATTTGTGTGTTGATGTCGTTGGCAAAAAGTAGATTACTTGGGTTAAATAGAGATCACAAACCAATAGCAAGAAGACGTCCACCAAAACCATAATGAAGAATTGAGCAACTATGTTATTGGAAACACCGTTACTGTGGAAGGAACATAGAAATACTTAGTAGAGACAGAAGAAGAAGATAAAAAGAACCTTCTATTATCAACTAATATATTTATTTTCTATCTAAAATTAAATTTTAACCTTTCATTTAAGTTTCTCTTAAAACATCATAGCAGGATATTTGCTATTAGTATTTTTTAAAAGCTTAGCAACTGGATATTATGTTTCCGAATTAGTTCCAATAAAAACAAATTGATTCTATGCGGATTGATAGCGTGTGGTAGCATTTTTAACATCCAGACCTTCCAGAAAGGAAGACCAAAAAAATTACAATTTCTAAATTGATTGTTCCTCTGTTACAAATCGAATTTTCTTTTGGTTTTGCAAGCGCGTGTAACAGTAATCAATTTCTTAAAAGTACTAGAATAGTCCAGATTTTTGAAATTGCTCATTTATAGAGTTTAAAAAGGTATATAACCCCTTACCACAATTATTAGTCGTATCCTAAATACGTATTTCGACAACTAAGTTGTCATCATCAGTAGGTAAAAACTACTAATTAAAGTCACACGGGGCACAATAAAGTAAGATGAACGCTTCCGCACAACTACTATACACTGCAACCCTGTAAAGACTGAGAGTCTTTACAGGGTTGCAGTGTATAGTAGTTGTGCGGAAGCGTTCATCTTACTTTATTGTGCCCCGTGTGACTTTAATTAGTAGTTTTTACCTACTGATGATGACAACTTAGTTGTCGAAATACGTATTTAGGATACGACTAATAATTGTGGTAAGGGGTTATATACCTTTTTAAATTATTTTTTAACCACAGTCTCCATTGAAAGAATTTTCATTTATAGAGTGTAAAATTCTTGATCAGTTGTCATTGTTGATTGTAGATTGAAGTAGATTGCGAATTTTTATATTGTTCACAATGGAATAGTCCAAGTTTTCGAGATAGCCATTCACAAGTGTATTATTCTGATAGTCTGGTAGGTAGATCTATTCGGATTCGGCATCCTCTCAGCATCAAGGTGAAGAAGTAAGATAAATTCCAATAGTAGAATGGGTTTTCTCAAATTTGAAAATGTAATTAGGTATTCTTTCAAGATTACATCTTAACTTTTGAAAAATACATATCTTTGCGAATATACCTCTTTGCAAAACTTCAAATTTTTCGATAAAATCTAAAGTTTTAAAATTAGGCCTCCTATTATAACTGTTGACATTGTTGAGCAAGTGGATTACGAATTACTATATTGTTCACAATGAAACAGTCAAGGTTTTCGAGATTTTTCGTTCACATATGTGACGTTCTTGATCTGATAGGTAGATCTATTCAGATTCGGCATCTTCTCAGGCTGAACCCAGAAGAATAAGATAGATTCCAACAGTAGAGTCAATTTCCTTGTATTTGAAAATGCAGTTAAGTAAGTTTTCACTAATACGTCTTAAATTTTCAAAAATACAAATTTTTGCGAAAATTCAGAAATGCAAAAATTCAGATTTTTTATAAAATGTAAAGTTTTAAAACTAGGCTAAATACTAGCTGACATTGTTGAGCAAGTGGATTACGAATTACTATTTTGTTCCAATAGGTTCAGGTCTTTGAGATTGCCCATTTACAAGTACAGTGCACTCGCGATAATATTAACACCCTAATAAATGAACACCCCAAAATATGAACACTTTTTCTCTGCCATTGACTACTCCAAAATATGAACTTTGTGAACTTTGTACAAAAGCTTTAAAATATGAACATTTATTTTTTTTATTTTGAACGGATTTCAGCTACATAATATGTATACAAATTAGGGGAAACCCCGAGTTATTAACATTTGAATGCCAAATGTCAATGGTCAAACAAACAAGTGTACTTTTTAGTTAGTTTTTACATGTATGCAGACGCAAACGCATGTTTGGTTTTTAAGTGTTAATTAAAAGTGAATAATTTGTAAAATATGCATACAAAAAAACATAAATTTCTAACTTTAAAGGAAAAATATGAAATTTTGGAGAATTTACAAAAAGGTGCAAGTGTTACTAATTTAGCGAAGAAATATGGAGTGACAAAGTCCACAGTATCTGGATTAAAAAAGAATAAAAATGCAATTTCAAAATGTGTCAACAATACATTCATCGGACCTGGAAAAACAAAAACTATGCGACCGTCGGAGTACCCAAAAATGGAAAAATCATTGTATAAATGGTTTATGCGTATGAGGGATAAGAAATTCCCCATCAGTGGACTAATGTTGAAAAAAAAGGCCAAGGAGCTTCATTATAATATTAAGCAAAATAACTCTGACTTCAACGCGAGTGACGGATGGCTGCAAAATTTCAAAAAGAGATTCGGCGTAAGATTGCTCCAAATTTCTGGAGAGAAACTTTCTTCTCAACCCCAGTTGGTTGAACCATTTAAAGTGGCACTTAGATCGAAGATTGAAGAGCTTGGATTAAGTAATGATCAACTTTATAACGCCGATGAATCGGGTTTATTTTCGAAAATTTTACCAACCAAAACATACGTGTCGTCTCAGGAAAAATCAGTCCCAGGTACAAAGACTGAAAAACAAAGAGTTACTTTCCTGTGCTGTGCAAATGCTACGGGATCTCATCAGCTCAAACTGCTTGTTGTCGGAAAGTCAAAAAAAACCCGTTGTTTCCAGAATTTTGATTGCCCTGTTCACTATCGTCATTCTAAATCAGCGTGGATGACTGGTAACATTTTTAAAGACTGGTTTCATCGCTCATTTGTTCCAGAGGTAAAAGTTTTTATATTGACATTAATCGACACATACCTATTCATTTTAAAATATTTTTTACATAATTCAGGTGGAACAATTTTTAACAAAAAAAGGGCTTCCAGTGAAAGCTATTCTCTTAATAGATAATGCCCCATCTCACCCACCTGAGGACGAATTAAAATCTGAAAACGGCTCTATTTTTGTGATGTTTATGCCACCGAACGTGACCCCACTCATCCAGCCCATGGACCAAAATGCTATAAGGATCACAAAGCTGTATTACAGAAATAGCCTGTTGGCTTCCATTGCTGCTAAAGGGGGTGGTTTGATAGAAACTATGAAGCAGACTACATTGAAGGAAGCTATCATTATTTTGGAATCAGCTTGGAGAAGAGTGGATTCAGCTGTGTTATCCAAATGCTGGAACAACATTTTAAATATGGTAGTGAATCAAGATGATCCCGAAGATGAAATTCCTCTAAGTGTTGTTAGAGAAAATTTGCAAATGAATTTACGTGAATTGGAAGAAAGCGCCGCCAATGTTTTATGCGCCTTACTACCCGAGGTTTGTATTCTCTGAAATGTACTTAAAATTGTGTGTTATTCTTTATTTTTTCATAGGTTGAATATACGGCCTCGAACGTTAAAGAATGGAATGAGGATGCTATTGAATGTGAAGATAATGAAGTAGAAGCCATATCCGATGAAGATGATTGTGTGGAGGAACCAAAGAGGACGATTAAAGCCGGGGAGGCTGTCGATATTTTCAATAAGGCGTTGGATTGGGCTGAAGGTGAAATGGTTGAACAGCGAGTTTTAAATGTTTTAAGAGACTTACGTGAGAAGGCAGTTTTAAAAGTTCTCGACCAAAAGAAACGGCAAAAGAAGATAACCGAGTTTTTTGAACATTAGCTTTATATTTCTACGGACTTATTCAAAAAAACTATACAACGTTTATTAAGCTCTTATTTGACATATTTCTGTGAAACATTTGTCATATAAGAGCTTATTAAACATTGCATAATTTTTATGAATAAGCCCGCTAGCATTTATGTATATGAATATGAATAGAAATAAGTATATTTTTGTTTGCTGCAAACAAACTTAATGAAAAAGTTCCTTTCATGTTTTAAAATAAAACAAAAATTTAAACTATTTAAATTAAACTTTCATTTATACAGGAAAGAACTTTAGGTGGTAAGTAAATGACTTGGTTTTATTAAAATTTTGTGCCATTTGTAAATATGAACAATCCCAAAAATTTGAACTGCCCTTGTTTTCATTAGTTCATATTATCGCGAGTGCACTGTATGACATTTTAGGTCTGGTAGGTAGATCTATTCAGATTCTCCATCTTCTCAGGCTCAATCCAGAAGAGTAAGATAGATTTCAACAGCAGAATCGGTGGCCTCTTATTTCAAAATATAATTACGTATTCTTTCAAGAATCCATCTCAAATTTTCAAAAATCAAAATTTTTGGAGTATACCCTTTTTCAAAAAGTAAAATTTTTAATAAAATCAACGGTTGTCGGCCTTCTACAATTGACATTGTTAAACAAGTGGATTGCGAATTTCTAAAACTTGTTAGGTGGAGTCTTTTTTTTAGTAAATTAAGTAAATCAAGCTAAATATGTTTCAGCTAGAAGTTAACTTTTAGTAGAAAATAAATTAATAAATAATAGTAATTCTAAGTCTAATATTTCAATACATTAAAAAAGAGAAATAGAATAATTCATATACCCATACTTCTGTTTGGCGTTCGCAAGAATATAAACAACATATAACTGTTGGATTATGTGCCGTCTAGTGGAACGCCATCCATACACGCATCAGTAATTACACCAATCATGGTTGCAATTTGCCATGTTGGACCTCTGTCATGTCACCTACATCCCAAACATCCACAAAACACGCAAATGTGACACTGACGATGCGTCTCTGTGTATCGGTGTGTGTATGCCGTCCCGCGTAACGTTTGCGTACCTAAAACATATCGACCCTTTCATGCATGCTTCGTATGCATTCGTATTACATTATTTGCCTGCATGTCCAGCGCGCAAAAAAAAAGCGAAAATCCGATTCACTTAAATGGCGAATCCCGAAAACCGTATCAACGGACGATGTTCGTGATCCCGCTTGCACAACATGGTAAATTACCGTGTCAAATGAAAAGAGAATGTTGACCTCCTGTATGATCCAATCGAACCATCAAATGTAATTTTTCAAAGTTGGCGTTTCCGAATAATGTTAATAGCGCTTTTTTTCCGTGGTATATCGATTACGACTTTGACACGCGATCACTCGAAAAAGAACATCTGTAATGATGTGGGTCGATAGAAAACATCTTGTCATTGGAAATATACAGGGTGTTAGACATATGGCTGCAATTTTTAAAATATACACTTAATTAAATTTAGTAAAACGAAATTTGTAAATTAATTTTTCTGGTACTGATTGTGAGTATTTTGAACGCGAAGTAGGAGAAAGGAATAGATATTCATATCGACTTATTAATGCGGAAGACATAATCTAACCAAATAATAGTGAGCTAATAATAAACATGTATTACCTAGGTACTTACTGTTTTTACAACAAATATTGGAAACCTCCGCCGTTATTTTAAACACAAGCGTTGCATCTACCAATCCAGTTTTCTCGAACACGTGTGAATAAATGTATCAATAGACAAAATGTGTAACAATCAACTATTCTTGTGAACTGTCAACGGACTAAAAGTAAATAAAAAAATCCCCCAATTAAGATTTAAGTAAGATAGTTTGAGGTTGGTGATGTTGCCAAAATGCAGAAAAATGTTTTAAGTTTTCTTTGTACTCAGTTTCTGCGCCGTAAAATGTAGAAAACAATATTTACGTTTACATTATTTCGCGAAAATGAAATATACAGTAGAATCTCGTAACCATGAACACAAAAAATCCGAGACTGTTCACGTTATGGAATTTGTTTACGTTAACGAGTAGCAACTTAACATATACAGTTTTACTTAAATATATATATATATCGCTTATTTAATAATATACAACATTACATAAAATAGCTAATGATTTTAGATTGAATTTGTTTGCTAGAAATGCTGAGCAAAATTGCTTTCTCTTGCAATCGTTTTAAGTTTATAATGTCTTCAGCTTCCAAATTGTTTGTACGCGATCAATCTAACGCCATATTTAATGCTTTCACGCCATCCGAATGCTGTACTTTAGGAATTTCAAGTTTGTGATTTTTTAATAATTTATCGTCTTCATCATCTTCATCTTCGCTTTCATATGTAACTGTGTCTTTATTCCATTCTTCAATATGAGTCTTTGTGTATTGGTCTATGGTCGGTTCACTTTCAAGATTATTCAATAAAGTGATTGTTTCAGCTACAATTTCGGAAGTTTCTTCATTCCATTTTCGTTGTAAAACACTTAAGGGGAGAGTGTCTTCTTCGCCAGATTCAGTATTGTCACTGTCTGATAATATGTTATGCCAACATTTAGCGATAACAGATTGCTCCAATTTATCCCATGCAGCGGCTAGATTCAATACAGCATCCTTTAATGACAGATTTTTAAGAGCTTCCTGAATATTTTCTGTACTGGAAATTATAGAGGCCAGTAAACTTTTCCTATAATAACGCTTAGTGAGCCGTAAGACGTTCTGATCCATCGGCTGTATCAATGGTGTTACGTTAGGAGGCATAAACATTGCAAATATTTTGCCATCAGTTGTTTTTAATTCTGCTTCCGAGGGGAGAAAAAGCGTTATCAAGAAGAAGGATGACACATTCTCTGATGTTTTTACTGCGTAAAAAAGCTCTAACCTAAAATTATGAAAATCAACTACGGTATCTTTTTTTTTGTTTGAACTTACCTCAGGAACGAGCTGGTTAAAAAACCAGTCTTTAAAAATATCTTTTGTCATCCATGCATTTGCGTTGTTCTTGTAGACAATTGGATTGCAGAAATTTTTAAAGCATTTAGGCCGATTTGCTTTTCCAATTATGAGCGGCTTTAATTTCTGCGAGCCAGCTGCATTTGTACAACCGAGGAATGTAATTCTTTGTTTCGCAATTTTCATTCCCGGAGCGCTTTTTTTCTGCAAGTGAAACATTGGTCCTATCAGGCAACAGTTTCCAAAATAACCCAGTCTCGTCAGCATTATAGAGTTGATCTTCATTTAAATCAAATTCCGCAATTTTTTGTCTCAATTGTTGTTTAAAAGGATCCACTAGATGTGGCCGAGATGATAATTTTTCTCCGGTAATTTTCGAATGACGAATTCCGAAGCGGTTTTTTAAACGTTGGAGCCACCCATAACTGGCATTAAATTTATGTGTACTTTGATACACCTTATCATAAAAAAATAAAGCCCTTTGCCGAATTATTTCAGCAGTAACCGGAATGTTTCTCTGGCGCTGTTTAAGAAACCATCTGTATATAATTTTTTCCATTTTTGGATATTCAGCTTCTATTAATGTACATTTTTGCTAGATGTTGACGTACTAGCCAAAACAGCGACGATTTTTTTCTTTTTATTTTTAATTGAGCAAACTGTTGATTTTGCTACGCGATACTTTTTTGAAATGGCCGTTACCCTCAAACCTTTTTCATAATCTTCTATTAGTTTAACTTTTTCACCTAAAGACAAACACTTTGCATTCGGGTTTGTCATGTTATGACAGTTAACGTACCGCACAAGAGCATTCACTGAACACTGGCCTGCTTTTACATATTGTAGCATATCATACAGACAGGGAAACCCCCGATGACTTAAAAATTAAAACTATTCATTATTCACGTTTTCGAGTATGTTCGTTGTTCATACTACAGAGTATGCAATAGAAAATATTTTGT
Source organism: Melolontha melolontha (assembly GCA_935421215.2). Classification (NCBI taxonomy): domain Eukaryota; kingdom Metazoa; phylum Arthropoda; class Insecta; order Coleoptera; family Scarabaeidae; genus Melolontha; species Melolontha melolontha. Next base: position 137,039,431 of record OW285240.1, on the reverse strand, counting down.
GTTCACGGTACTGAGATATTCACATAAACGAATTTTCACGTTAACGTGATCTTACTGTATTTGCAAAACTACGGACTACGGGCACATATACCATCTGTTTCCTTAATGCGATTTAGGCCTCCCACAATGATTCGGAATCACAGTCCCTTGATAGCTTAGTGCTTAAAGCGAAGGTCCGGCAAACCATGGACGTGGGTTCGTATTCTGATTAAGGGCGAATTTTTTCTATTAAAATAAATTGATTAATTAGCGTCGTAAAATGTAGAAAACTATATTTACATTCACATTATGTACTTCGCGAAAATGTAAAATATCCATCGTGTCGACGCCGCCTTTGTTTTATTATAATATTTAATAATTTCGGGTTTTGCAGTACCACTATGTTCTACTTTGCCTGTTGTATGAATTGATGATAATAGGATGACAGATTTGTTCTTTTTGGGAACATACGAACATATAGTTGCTCTTTTAGTAAATGCAAAATTAGTGGAATTTATAACTCTACTTTTATTGGATTGCACATTGGAAGGAAGGAAAGTTTTATTTTTTCGAACGGTTCCTACTAAAGTTAAGTTCCAAGAATTTAGGCTATGAGCCAACTGTAAACTTGTGAAAAAGTTGTCTGTCGTTATATTTCTTCCAGAACCTTTATATTTAGTAACTAAATCTAGAACTGTACGCTCTCCAATATTCACTTGCCGTTCACCGTCTGGTGGTTTTCCAGTATCAATTTTACCTTGTAAAGGATAAGCATTTGCCGCATCTCAAGCCCAAAAAATGTTTATCCCATACTTTGCCGGTTTTGAAGGAATGTATTGGGTAAATTTTGTATGTCCTCTATAAGGAAATAATTGCTCATCGACCGTTATGCATTTAGACGGCTTATAGTTGTTTTCTAAATTACTATTTAGCATTATCCATATATCACGAATTGGAGCAGCTGTGTCACTTTTAGATCGCTCAGCACGTGTATTCTGATTATCAAAACGAATAAATCGTGAAAACATTTTGAAGCGATCACGAGACATAGCCGCACGAATAAGAGGTAAGGATTCAAGTTTCCACATTTCAGATATATGTTCCCTATTAGATTTATGTACACCAGCTGCAATTAGGATTCCTAAAAATGCATCGAATTCCTCTTCAGTAAATGCCTTGAAAACCTTTCGTGGTGGTGGTTGCCGCTTAGAATCTTTGTACTTTTGAGCTTGTTTTTCATTATAATCTCCAGTTACTTGTGTGCCTTTTCTGTTAGTTTCCCTTAAAATTATGGTACAAATTTCATTGGACAATGATAGATTTAAAAGTTTGTTTAGCAGTATATAATACACTAAAACTTGGTGCGCCACATTTTTCGCGCAAGATATTTCGGCTAATTGTCTGCGCTTGTGGTAATGGCATATTAGTTCAATGAGTTCCATCTTTAGTAACTAAAAAAGTAGGCTGTGCAGGCGTTTCTTCTTCATCACTAATTTCATCTGAATAAGCTTCCTCTTGTTCGATTACAGGTTCTATTTATGCATCAGATTCTTCAGATTCGATTTCCGGAATGTATTCGTCCTCATCCGAAGCAGTAAATGGCTCTTCTTCTAATGCTTCTTCAGCTGCTGCTAGTAATTCTACTGATGTCAGTCTGAAAACCATAAAATATCACATTACGTTCTTATTATTACTATTACTTTTACTCTTACAGGATTTGTAATTATATTAACTTCTATATCATACCTGGTTCTCCTCCATCTTGGTTTTGTAAATGAACCCGAACTAGGACCAGGCGTATTATCACACATTCCGATAAAAATAATAAAATTTGCACTTGTTATTACCAAAAACACTAAAAATATTTAGTAAATGTACTGTAGCGAACAAATTATATACGAGCACTTCGAAAAATGGACGGTTACTGATTTTCAGACATGTCTAATCTTGTTCACAACAGCGCAGTTTATGTCTCCCCACCACTGTCTCCCGTATATGTATAGCTGCAACGTATTTACAACGTGGGGTACCCCGGTACCTACGTCGTCATTAGAAGGTGTTATTTTTCCCAGTCACATAAAGGTTAAAGTTGATGAAGTTGCATCAAAGATCCAGGGCGTGTGTAATGTATGCTGATATAAATATTAACAACTTATTAACTAAATAAAACACAACAACTTTGTCCTTAAAAGTTTTTATTTAATATTTACGTGAGAAATTGAGCGATTTAAAATGTATTGAAATTATTAAATAGAAGTAGCCATATATACAAGGAGCGACAAATAGATAATTAAAAAATCAACATACAAACAGCACCCTGAAAAGGAATTTAAATTATGTCATAAATTAAACGGGAATTAAAAGTGACTAAAATAAAATAAGCTTTGCATCGAACAATACAGAGTTACCTTAGAAATGTAGACACATGGGCATATGCTACATGGCGGGTAGGTACTTGAACAATACGCAAAGTTGGCGGGTATGAAGAAGCGATGGTTGCGTTATGGCAGCTGGACGAATTTTGTGTACCAGAACACTAATTGTCGAAAAAGATTTTTATGGCCCAATTTTGATGAGGGGGATGAAGCTCATGATGTTTTGAATTATGAATTAATTAAAAGCGCTAAGAGTTGCGGTGTCGATGACACAAATATCATTCAGATATTGTAGGTGTAGGTTTCCGCGGTCGTTCTCTAGATGTAGATCTCGGTTTCAGGGTTGGAACGCGGTTCCAACTCGGAAACCGAGATCTACATCATTAAGATATTCTTTGTGAGACAAGCTTTAAAATGATATGCAACATGATATAATTATAAAAAAGAATACGTAATTGATTAAATAACTAAGTTTAAAAACGAATAGTTAAAATATTTGCAAACGAACGTTAGCTATGAGTTAACGTTCAATCAGGCAGATTCTTTGGGTCAACTGACCAGAATGATAACAACGGAAAGATTTTCTATTTGCAAATATGAATATATACCGAAAATGTCTAAGTTGAATTAATATTTTTAAATTCGAGATATAAACTACTCAAAAATGAATAAGGAATTTTTACTTTTTTGTATTTTTTAGATAGTATGGGTAAATATTTGTAGTGTATTATATTAGATACATAATTGTGCACAACAATTTAAAATTTTCAAGTATATTTATTCAGAAAAATCGTTAGATTACTAAGAAATGATCAAAAATGAAATAAGCAACATTTTTAACAATAGCTAAAATAAACATTTTTCTGTAACAATTAATTCTAAAATCGTGTATAATGGCCACGAACATCTCTCACAGCTGTATATCTTCGGGGCATACTCATAATGCAATTATTAATGTGTTCTTGTGACACTCTTCTCCAACACAGCGGTAAAATTTCCCGCAAGTGTTGCACGTTAACTGGGGGTGGATTATGTTCGTTGAGCTGTTCTTGAAGTCTGTCCCAAATGTGCTCAATTGGATTCAAGTCGGGAGACGTTGGTGGTAAAGGTAGATGGTTAATATAGAGGTCATTTATTGCTTGCATTACAATTTGTGCACGATGAGGTCTTGCATTATCATCAATAAAAACCACGTTTTCATCCACAGCCTCACGAAAGTCGGCCACGTATTGCTGAATAATGTCATCTCTGTATATGTGTCCTTTGACATTGTTTTCAAAGAGATGGAGGTTCGTACCTCCATTCAAACTAATGCCCGCCCACACCTTGATACCACCGCCGCCAAAGGCACCACAGCTTTTGTAAACTCGCGTCTATAACGGTCTCCTCGAGTTCTCCAGACCCTTACTCTACGATTATCAATAAATAAGCAGAATCTGGATTAATCGAGGTATAAACCATGCTCCCATTGAAAATTTTCCGCTAGTCGTTGGTTAACCCAAGTTCTCCTAGCCATTCTATTGGCATTAGCTAATTTTTGGCGTCTCAAGGCTTGCAGCTATGAAGATCCATTTCCCTCAGACGGTTTCTGATGGTTTGATCCTAAACTCAAACTCCAGTGGCGGCACGTAACTGTGTTTGCAACCATACAGCACTTCTAAACGGATTCATCCTTGTCTGAATTCGTATGTAGCGGTCTCTGATTTGTTTTCCTCTCAGATCCACTACCGGGTGTTCTCCTCGCAGATCCTACCTGTTGGAATCTTGTTAGAGCCCTACTAACAACACTTGGAGACACATTAAAAATTGCGGCAATATCTGCTTCAGATTGCCCCCGCTGATGCAATAACGCAATTAAATCAAAAGTTTCTTTATTTAAATGACGTCTTGGCATCGTGAAAATGTGAAATGACGTTTAAAATGAATAATACTTGTCAAAAAATGCGATTTTTATAATTTTGTATTTTAAATTAATTTAAGGTTAAAATACAAGATTCAATATTTTATCACACAGAAAAGACATTTACCAAATAAAATGTCCACAAACGACTGTGGGCCTTCTAATTTATCTATAGTTTGAGAAAATACGTTAAATTTAATCGAATTAATTAGATCTGTTAAAAAAAGATCTAATTCCCTATTCATTTTTGAGTAGTTTATTTGTAGAAATATAATTTAAAACGGAATTATACACGCAGTGTAACAATGTCTTGCATTTAAGAAAAAAAGTAATTTTTGGTAACCCTATATACAATAGTAATTGTAGTGTTATTGTCGTTTTTAATTTTGTCAATAATGCCATTTTTTGCTATACTGAAAAGAGTCGAATAATATACATTATATTTACATTTTTTATTTAAGGAAATTGTATTTTAATATCTTTAACTTCGTAATTTTAAGCACTTAATTCAATTAATCTAATCGAATAAAATCTATTTACCAATTAACAATTACCTCTTCTGCACAGTACAGATCCATATCTAACATGAAAGGTCACTTCGTCGCTGCCACCAAATCGGATAACTAGTATCACAACCGATCCTGTTTGACCCCGTCTCCGCAATATCTGCGTCGTCCTGCCGAAAAACTTTGACCGGCTCAAGACCATCCGCAGGGAATTCAAATCGGAATCGGGGACGCGCGATGCTAACGCACGGGAGAAAGATAGTCTTTTCGGAGGATGCGCGCATGGTGGGTACATCCGGTTACCGTCGGTCGCCTGGTCAGCTCTCTTATCTATAGTTTGGCTGTCCGTCGATAGATAGCACCACTAACCGGTCAGACGGAGAGTTTTCGATTTAGGAAAAACAAATGATACGAAACACTGATTTATGTGTTGATTGTTTGTTGTTCTTTCGCTGTCGTATTTATTGTAAGACAATAAATAAACCAGATAAAAGAGTTTAATTTAAATACCTATTATTTTAATTTTTCTGTTGTTTGTATGTAGTAATTGGCAAATCACTATTGTAACGATGGTTTTACTATTGAAGTGGTGATTATGAATTAATAAGCAAATTAAAACGTAAATTCTTTAATGTTAAAAACGTAGAAGGCATTAAAAAAAATTATAATTCGCAATAAGGCAAATGTTCCATAATTGAATGTCAATATTGAAAGGGCCGATTCTTCAGGTTGGTTTAAGAAAAGAAGTTAATATAACCATGAGTCCGGAAATACTCTCTTTCCGAGATACAGGGTGTTAAATTTATAAGAGAAAAGTTTCTTTTTATCCTAACATTCATACCACTCCAGATACTTTTATGAAATTCGGTATATGTCTTCCTACCACAAAGAGGCATTTTCCGATGTAAAAAAAAAATTTAATTTTCTACTAGAGGTGTTCGAGCGAAATTTGGACAGAATAATGGCACGCCACTGCTTTTCTTTAAATAAAAATTATTTTATTAATTGTACTTCATTTTGTAAAAAAAGTCTCTTGACTTTTGGCCTGCCGACACTTTTTCTCGAGAATCAAAGCAGATAGCGAACTCTAGATTGTTGTATCGTAATCAGCCGATCCGACTGCATATAGGGAAATCGATAGTCGCCATTTTTGGATTTTTAAATTTCATTGCCTTAGACTCAAAAAAATCGCGAAAATTTTGAAACGCCATAACTCCCTCATTTCTCTTCTGATCGCCGCGAATTTTGCGCCAAATTAAACTCTAGGACCAACCGTTTGGCCCTAACTTTAACTATTTTTTAAGAAATTAAAAACAATTGTTGATTCTTTACTAAAAGCAGAATATTAATAGTAGTCTATGTTTGTTGTTGTTTTATTAATTTTGACAATTATATTAATTTGCTGGTTAAAATATCCGCAAAATGTTATTTTGAAAAAAAAAATGTTTAATTTTACTAATCTCAAGTTGCCTGACATTCATTACATGTGTGGTTTGGCTGATAGCAGCGCACCGGAAGCTAGACGATTGTATCAAGAGCGCTTTCCGTATAGAGTTACACCAGATAGACGAACATTTTCAAACATACATAGAAGCTTGACTGAAGCAGTTACTTTCATGCCAAACGATCAATTAAAAGCTGCCCATCGTACTAGAAGAACTTCAAAAATTGAAGAAACAGTTTTAAATTAGCCGAATTCATGAAAATTCAGAGCTTAGCACTAGAAAAATTAGAAATAACTTGAATATCTCGCACATTCTAGTTTGGAGAATTCTACACCTGTATCATATTCAACTGGTCTAAGCCTTATTTCCCCGAGATTTTCGTTTGCCTATCAACTTATGTCAAAGATTTTTTAAGAATATTGGGTAAAATCCCATGTTTGGATGTAAAATAATGCTCACTTCTCAAGAAACACTATCAGAAATTTCCACAATAATCATGTTTGGGCCGAAGAAAACCCGCATGCAGTTGTTGAATCAAGAATATTCGGTAATTATCTGGGGTGGAATTGTTGAAAATTATTTAATTTTTTTTTTCTGCCACAAAGGCTAAATGTTCATAACTTAGCATTCACTATCGATAATTTGTGAATATTGACAGGGCACCAGTTCATTTCAGTCTAGAAGCAAGAGAATATTTAAATCGTATATTTCATAACCGATGCGTAGATCGCGGTGGCTCTCAACCATGGCCTCCGAGGTCCCCAGATTAAAATCGTTTGGACTTTTTCTTATTGGGGTATCTTAAAATTCTTTTTTACAGCATTTCAGTTAACACTGTACAAGAATTGAAGAAGCGCATAATTATAAAATGGCGGATGATGTGGCTATTATGGGAGCTGCGTATGTGTTACTATCCCAGTTCTTGAAAAAAAACGAACCTTCCGGTTACTTTCAAAATTTCTTCCGAATGGATTCACAAGATTACGAATTTCTACTTAACGCAGTTGGACCCAAAATTGCAACAAGACACACACCTGAGAAAATCTGTGTCAGTGAAGGAACGATTATCCATAATTCTATTTTGGCAATAGGGGATTCATAAACGAGTTTGCAATACTTGTTCAGAGTGTCCAAACAACCACAATTTCCACTATTGTCCCAGAAGTATGTACATACTAATATAACAAAATTACAAGAGTATCAAAAACCAAATGAAATGAATGGTGATATACAAAGTTATACATAATACAAAGTAAGAATGAATAGTGAAGTTAAAGATTTGTCAGTGTCAAAACATCTTCCACGCTGCGTTCCTGAGAAAGAATATCAAGGTTAATACGAATTCCATTGGTAGAAATACCAGGATTAAGAGTGTCGGAGTTCTGAATACCCTTTCGTTTATTTTCAGGGATGCAATGTGTAAAAGAAGGTACAGTTGAAATATCTTCATTAGGAAGAACGTTGTTACTTTGTAAGCTGTCATACCGAGCCATGTTAGCGAAAAATAGTATATTTCTGATTTTGTGCTCTACAATAGCTTGCGTTCCTTTGCTATATGTCCGCAGTTTCTTGGCTATATGCTGGTTATATGTTATAAATCGCTCGGGCTGTTGCTGTTGGTGAGTTTTATGATGTGCTTGGGTATCGCTTAGTATGGCAAAAGCTTCCGTAATTCTAGGCTCTCCTTTGTCTTTTGTCCTTTTTTTTCTTTGACGATGAATTTCGCCTTTCTCAGTTTCTACAGATTCCTTTGCGTCTCTGCGCTCGGAAAGACCCTAATAGACTAATCATCTTTTGCTTCACAATTTTCGCGTCCAAATTCATGTTTTCTGCGATGGCATCCTCAGCATTCACTTTCTTTTGTTTTGAATAGTGAAAGTGATGTTTGGGGTCCCACAACATAAGATATTTTTCGCAACCATCAATTAATGCTAGACGCATCATTTGGCCACTCTATTAACATATCTGTAGGTACGTTATTTCTTGTAAAATAAATTGAAAAGCACACTGTCACTCTTTGCCTTTGGCAACAATATGCCATGTGCATCTGTATGTGCATATGTCAACTAGTAGAGCAGACCAATTGCCGTGCGTGCCATGAGGGCCGGTATGGGAGTGTAATTCATAATATATTAGAATATGCGAAAGAATAGGGACGCAACATGAGCTTGTTACCGATATAAGTATAGAAGTAGAGACATTTATTCTATCAGAAATAATTAAATATACATTTGGTTTTCTGCTATTAAAGTAATATGCATAAACACACGAAAAATAAGAATAGTACATATTATAGCAGCGTTGTATGTACCTATAAATAAAATGGAAAATGTATGAAATCAGTGATTGTGTGCAGGACAGAGGATTTAAAAAAACACTTACCGTTTTAAGCGTCTTCCAAGGATTGACAAACTGGAGAAACTCGATTGTATATTTTCAACATCAGGTTATTTCTGAAAAACATGTCCGCCGTGAGGAAAAAATATGTTTATATTCGGAAAACGAGCGTTCTACATCTAGTGATGTTATATTCGCATAATCAAAATACTTTTTTAAGCAACTTAACGCATCTGTAGACGTGCCCTCACAAATACGTGTTAAGGTGTCAAAATCTGCATTTCTGTGTAAAACACTTTCAAATTTAATTAGATCACTTTCACTTTTTGCGTCTTCTACAGCACACAGTTGTGCGTGAACATCTTTAACGATTTGCAGTGATTCCTCTAACGACAGCGACGAATTTTCTAATTTTGTTATTGCTTCTTCTAGTCCCAAATAATTCTCTCGAATACTTTGTAAATCCATTTTAATCTGGGCATCTTGAAATTTTTTCTGGCTTGTATTGATAGCTGCACTTTCTTTCGGATCGAATGATAAACCCATGTCCTTAATTTTTTCAAAATGTTCATGATAGTAAAACCCCGCCCGTAGCCATGTACCCCAACGTGTCAGAAGCGGCTGTGGTGGCTCAGGGGTATGGGGACCCAATTCGTGAAATTTCCGAATACGTTTTGGAGATTTCAGGAATATTGCCTTTGCACTCGATATTAAAGCATCTACCTCTGGATAACATCTACGAACTTGTTCTGCCACAAGGTGTAGAGCATGGAGTTTACAAGTAATCTGTAACAAGTTAGGACAATATTTTCTAAGAGACCGGCCTACAGAACACATGGTTGCCGCACCATCGGTCATAAACATTAATACTTGGTCTTTCGAAAATTTAAATTTTTCCAAAGTATCTAATAGCACCTCTGAAATTTTTTCGGCATTACATTGTTCTACTCGTCTGGAAGCTAATAAAATTGAAGACGTTGGTTGATGTGGTTCCATATTACGCACCATCACATTAACTACAGATTGTTTTTTGCGGTCAGTTGTTTCGTCCACACATAACCACAGTTTTTTATTTTTCAGTTCGGCTTTGATTTTATGTTGGTAAATTTAACGTTGTCGTGCTCGGTAATGTTTGATTCGCGTATTTATTCCAAAATGAAGTAAATGAATCATTATTTAACAAGGTAAACGGCAGTGTACACACAATCATAGTTACACATAGTTCACGTATAAACTGTTGTCGATTAATTTCGTTATTATTGTGCTTCGAACTGCTTACGTGTTCATTACAATGTGTTTTTGACCAACACATTAGATATGTATTGCACACTAAACATTTAATTTTTGAGCCATCGTATATTAAGTCCGGGAAATCCATAATAAACTTATTCACTTCGTCTAACAACGGTCGTTTTCTCGATTTATGTGTCGACGACATTTTATTACGTATGCTTACACTTACATGCAGTCTAAGCAAGTACCAAACACATACTGAATGCTTTTTATTAGTTCCGATGCAATACAATCATCCTCACATCGGCGCACATGGCGCGCACGGAAATTGGTCTGCTCTATCACCTAGTAATCGAGTTGAAACTTGCTCACACTGCGTGCGCACGCATGATCCAGTTTCTTTGAGCGGTGCCCAAAAATCGACAACGTTCGGCTCGCGTGCATTCGCGACCGCTCGCGAGTCGTTATACACGTGCTGAGTCGATGCACAGATTGCCCAGATTTGAATATTTATCGCGACTCACCACACGTGCATTCAAGGTTGTTCCCACCTTTATATTTATAGTATTAATGTGCTGCCCCATCTTGTTTCTGATTATTGCTTTTTATTCAATTAGATGTTACCAATACATTGAACAAATATATCATATATTGCGTTCAATTCTCATAAATAGACAGCCACATATTTTGTTACATGATAATGCAACGCGACTACGCTCACCACACATAGTTCCAAGAACAAACTTAGATAAAGTGAATTCCTTGGAATCTAAAAGTGTATTGACTGTAGTGGACAATATTTTGAAATAGTTTAGTAAAATTATTATGTTTTATCCTATTAAACTCAATTTGAATAGAATTTCCATCGTTTGATATCAACGCGATTGGTAAAAATTATATATTCTAAAGGAGTTGTCCTTAAAAATTTAAACACGAAATTACTCCCTTTAATATTAAAATATTTTAATTAATAGAATATTCCAAAGGAAACGCAACATACTCAGCCGATATCAGAAGGATTTCATTAAGGAAGTAATTAAATATTATTGTGGTAGCTTCAATGTGCTTTATTGCGATCTTCTCGACTGAACGGCGTTCAAAAGATTAAATTCATACGTGCAGCGAAAACGGGACACACGTCACAAAATAATCACTGCATTTATCTAACGATTTCCTCTACTGAACAGTTGAGGGATTCACCACGTGAATAGGTTGTTCGATGTAGACCCCCTAGATATTCCTGATCAACGCTTTGTTCTTACCTTCTTTTTTCTGTGGATGAATAGGGCACGTGCCCTTACGTATATTGTTCACGTTGCAACTAAAGGAGATTGAATTGGTTACCAGGTGGGGTCTAGGTGATTTCCCACGATCTAAATACAAATTTTCGGTTTACCTCAGGCCAATCAGTTGCGAATTAGGGTAATTGTTTGGACCACCACGTGTTTATCCTGGAGATATATGAAAATGGCATTGATTAAGTTCGTAAAGTTTAATGAACTAGAAGTGGATTCGTTTTTTTTGGTTGCAGGCTCTTTTTACCTTAAACTTTTTCTATAAAAAAAATCCCATAATACTTATTACGATTTCAATATTAGGTTTGTTCCAATAATTGAATAATGAATAAATAAATTATTTTTAAATATGTTGTCTCGTCTGCATTAATTTTACTACATTTTATTTATTTATATGTCTTTAAACAACCAGTTTTATATTTTAACAATGCAAATATATATTTGAATACACACAACTGACGTTTACAAAAGGAATTTAGACATAAAACAAAACAAAACAAAACACTACTAAAAAACACAGTTCATTGAAGAAGGAACATGTCTCCCAAACATGTATAAAATAAAAACATTTTAAAATAATCAATTGTTTATGATTGACCTATAAAACGCCAAAAAGAAACTTCACAAAAATTATATATATACATATATGTATAATATTTTCGTGACCTTGGTATGATATGGTAAATTCAATCAGTTGGCGATTTAAAGTCTGGCTTACTTGAAAGTATATATATTTAAAACAACCCTACATGTTTCGGCAATGATGCCTTTATCAAAGATATAAAATATATATACTTTGAAGTAAGCCATACCTTAAATCGCCAACTGATTGAATTTACTATATATATATATATATATATATATATATATATATATATATATATATCATTTGATAAATTATTGGAGTTTTTCGGCTTTTATATGAAATATTTACAAATATCAAATTGGAATGTACGTAATTGCAGAGTAAGTGGGGATGTAAACATTGCTGTCTACAAATTACAAAGCAAATCATACGAAATTTTTAATTGAAAAATATGGTCTACGTTGGGACTCGAACCCAAGTCTACAGCTATCCGGCTAAGAAATTATCTTAAACACTTATATATATATATATATATATATATATGAACTTCATGTGTATGAGAATTAATAATTATTAAATCTCATTTTACATGCGATTGTCGCTATAATTTGTTGCATTTAATTCTACAATTCGGCAAATCACTTTTGCCCTAGATTGTAGACGCAACAAGCCGCGACATCAACTGTACAAGTTGTCAGTACAAATAAAAATTTTGTGAAAAACTTATCTGCGCGGAATGTGCATATATCGATATTTCACTGTTTTTTACAGATCATCAGTGCACCTTACCGAAGACAGACATGATATTCACTTCTATATTATAATTTGTTGCATTTAATTCTACAATCGCATGCGACAATCGCATGTAAAATGAGATTTAATAATTATTAATTCTCATACACATGAAGTTCATTACAGTTCGTATATATACACGTAGTATAGAAGTGAATATCATGTCTGTCTTCGGTAAGGTGCACTGATGATCTGTAAAAAACAGTGAAATATCGATATATGCACATTCCGCGCAGATAAGTTTTTCACAAAATTTTTCATATATATATATATATATATATATATATATATATATTGTGATGACTCATTCAACAATACGTCACGTAAAATACCTCTCGCGCGTTCTCGGCAGATCTAGAAACGGAAAGACCGAGACTGAGAAAAATCTAGAGGCTCGGCGGCCCATATATATAAGCCGTCGCAGAAGGGATTTGGATTGATTCGATACCGAATTATCGCAGAGCGAACTTACATAAATATAAATACATAAATATGCTTATTGTTAGTAATTAGTTTTTATATTGTTATTCGTTTTATTATTAATATAGTGTGTGTCTAAAGTTACCATTAGTTTTATTAAGAACCCGAAAAGGCAAACTTTACAGTGGTGTCAGGTGTGGGGTTTAATAAAGAATAAACTAAGTAGACAATTAAGTGTTAATTAAATATCTGTTTAAATAAATATACAGTGCGAAAAGACTTTATTTTAAATATCGTGATGGCCAATAGAATGAAACTCAGGAAATTAAAAGTACCTAACTGATTTAAAACGAGAATTAGAGGAGAGGGATGAGGAGACAACCGGCAAAAAGGCCATTCTTCAGCAACAGCTTCGAAATGTGTTGATCCAAGAAGGCGAAGATCCAGAGAATTATGTCTTTCAAATTTCAAGTGGAGATGCTGACCTGAATTCGCTGTTGATGAAAATAGAACCACGTCTGATAGACAATTGACAAACCTTGAAACAGCGTCTAATAGATTCACAAACTAAAATGGAGCAGAAGAGCCTGGAAACTTCTGGAAACTTAGCAAAAACTCTAGAACAAATGGAACAGAAGAATCTGGATAGTGCGAAAAATATGGAATAACGATTAATAGAGAATGCGCTAATTCAAATGCAACAAATGGAACAGAAGAATATGGACAGTGTGAAAAGTTTGGAACAACGACTAATAGACAATTCACAAACCTTGGAACAGCGTCTAATAGATTCACAAACTCAAATGCAACAAACTTTACAACATATATAGAATAAAATAAATTAAAAGCGGGCAAGCGGTCTCTCAATTAAAAACTCATTTATAAATTATCCCTATATTTCGCAACAACTTTGTTGCTTCTTCCGGAGATAAAAATGTAGAGTTCAAAAAAAATAATAAAAGTGACGTACAAGGACAATAAAATTGTTGGGAAATATAGAGATAATTAATAAATGAGTTTTTAATTGACAGACCGCTTGCCCGCTTTTAATTTATTTTATTGAATATATTACGGTCGATAATTTCGTTTATAATAATATACGGTCGATAATTTCAGCTTTTGTATGAAATATTTACAAATATCAAATTAGTATGTAATTGCAAAGTAGGTGAGGATGTAAACATTGCTGTCTACAAATTACAAAGCAAATCATACGAAATTTTTTTTGAATTGAAAAATATTGTCTACGTTGGGACTTAAACCCCAGGCTACGGTTTGCCGGACCGTTGCTTTACCACTTGAGCTTAATAAAAGGAAAAGGAACAAAAAGCAACCAAAACTCTGACAGAAACTCTCAGCGACTTTGCCAAAAAGTGTCACTATAACCATCGTTAGCACTAATAATTGAATTGAATGCTTCTCATAATATTTGTACGCATGGATGGAATGTGTTTGGATATCTGGAAGACATTCTGGGCATAGCGAACGATAAATTTTAAAGAAGATGAGGCGAATCAATTTTGTTGTTAATAATGTCGTGTATAAACGCCGCACTGACACGATTTCTACGAATGCTTTGGGAATCCATTGAGTGGCGCTCCAGAAGAACGTTATATTCATTATTTTGTAGTGGGTAATAACCATAAAGCTTAAAGGGTAGATATTTTAAAAATTTCCGTAGCACGCGCTCAATTAAATTTTGATATATGCCGTAGTAAGGGTACTAGATAATATTACAGTATTCAAGCTTATTGCGTACGAATGCATAAAATAATGATTTTAGTGCTAACGTGCTGGTAAATTAATGCGACACACGCATGATAAATCTAAGTGACTTATGTGCTGCACTACAAGTGTTAGAGATATGTTGTGTAAAAGATAAAACGGTGATCAAATGTAACACCAAAGTTGTTTTCTTGTGATAACGTCACTTCTCATAAAGTAATTTGCATGCACAACGCGAAATATTTTGGAATACGACACAACGCTACACTTATCGATATTAATAATAAGCTTGTTCACATCGCATCAATTCACCATTACATCCGAGCTATGCTACAGAGCAGCACTGTCAGTAGTACTTCCAATAGCTTGATAAACTTTTAAATCATACGCAAAAGCTAGCACTGAACAAGGAACATTGATAAACACATTAAATAGAAGAGTGCCAGGGTTTGATCCTTGAGGCACGCCATGTGTGGCTAGGTAAATATTGGATGTGAATTCGTTGTAATATATAAAATTCGGTCTGAACTTCAAATAACTATGCAACAATGTCACAAGGGCAGGACTAATTCCAAACGAGTTCAACTTATGCAAAATTCAATTGTGTTAAAAGCACGTGAAAAATCCGTGTAGTTCACATCCATTTGTCCACCACTATCCAACTCCGATTCATTTTCTTGTGTTATTGTTGCAAAATTCGTAACAGCTGAATGTCCGTTTATAAAGCCATGCTGCAATGGAGAAATATAAGCTCTTACCTTTGCCATAATAAATCTATATAGCAAACTTTCGTAGCCTTTAGACAAGTTTGACAAAATGGAATTTTTAACATCAGTAGTATCACTCTTCTTAAAATATTCTTGCCAACTTCCAGCGTGTTGGGAATTTAGATGTTTTTATGGATAAATTAATTATATAAGAGAGAGGTTGAAAGAAAATACAAGAACAATTTTCGATTACAAAATTGGGAATATTGTCATCTCCAGCAGTGTTTCTGTCCTTTAAACTTCTAATAGCTAGAGAAACTTCATCAGGTGTCCAACAAGACATGGTAAGTGGATGTAGATTTGATTTAATCTTGTCAAGATCACTTAAAAAATTCTCCATAAAGCGTCTAGTAATCACATAATATTAATCGACTCTTCTAAAACACATGCACTAAGTTTGAAAAACAATATTTTATTTAAAATGTTGAACACGATATATGGTTTTAGCAAGATTTATTTTTATCTTGTACCTCCTGCTGTAACAGATATGTAAATAGTCCTGCAGGACGTTTGCAAAACCCACTAACATACAACGTAAACGATTTCGATTTTTTTTCCCAGTTGTTTTTATCCCTTGCTTCTGACATTAATACAAACACAATATAAATTTTCGTTGAGTTAAGAGACCCCGGGCTATATTGATTGCTTACGGCCGTGCTTACCTATTCGAAGCACAGTGAGTCAAAGGTAGTTTTATGAGTGTACTGAAAAGGGCCGGAATCATAGCCGTCAGGCAAATGGATGCAAATCCCGGACCGGTGTTCACGGACCCTTGGCCGGTCTCGTTTTCTCTTGTTATTTACCCGTGCCCGTGTGTTTATATTTCAAAGACCTCGAATATAACAACGGCCACGGCAGAACGGTAGGCTGCCTGCTCTATTTTTATTATTGTGTAAATTTTATTCTTTCGGCGGAGATATTTGTTTTAAAAAGGGTAAACATTTTGTGTTCAGATTTAGATCGTGTCACAGCGTCTTTATTACAAAAGAGAAAAAAAGAAACTGAAATTTTATTATATCCCCTTAGAATCCTAGTTTTAGAGTAATAACATTGTATTTGGTGAATTATTTTCAAATTCAGGACCTCTCGAAACTATGCTGCTCAAAAGAATTAGCGATTTTTTATTATTGTGATTAAGAATGGTTGTAAATATTAAAATAAATAGCGTTTTAATGATAAGAATACTTAAATGAAAATAATAAAATAAAATAAAACAATAACTTTGTTATATATACCACTTTATTCACATATAATCGTGACCGCGGTTTCGACATACAATGCCATTATCAAACTGCAAAAGTTACAGGCCTACATAGAACTTATAAATGACACAAAAATATATGGGGGTGGTTTATGATGTTATTTAAAATTACTACTATATACTTAACTATTATATACAACATTGGAAAAGAGGTGTATATATAAGATCCAACTGCTCGTTTAAAACGATATCTATTGTGTTGTTTCGGCTTTTAAAAATTTCTAGGACCTCTAAAGGATTTAATTTACGACCTTTCTCGGCCAAATGCAATATTTTACGGTGACCAAATGTATGCCTTTCTGTAATAAGATGGTTTGCGAAAGTTTAGCCGAGGAAGGTCGTAAATTAAATCTTTTAGAGGCCCTAGAAATTTTTAAAAGCCGAAACAACACAATAGATATCGTTTTAAACGACCAGTTGGATCTTATATATACACCTCTTTTCCAATGTTGTATATAATAGTTAAGTATATAGTAGTAATTTTAAATAACATCATAAACCACCCCCATATATTTTTGTGTCATTTATAAGTTCTATGTAGGCCTGTAACTTTTGCAGTTTGATAATGACATTGTATGTCGAAACCGCGGTCACGATTATATGTGAATAAAGTGGTATATATAACAAAATTATTGTTTTATTTTATTTTATTATTTTCAAAATGAATTACCACAAAGTTACGGCTACCAGTATTAATACTTAAATGACTGATTTGACTAAGTATAGGCAAAAATAAATATTGTTGTTTAGTCTCATTTTAACCTTTATTAGCATTTTAAGAAAATAAACAATTTTGTGTGGAAATAAGTACAGTAAATTACAGATTTAACAGAAGTATAATTTTGGTAATTGTTATAAAAAATGAAAATTAATAACGCGTATGATGTCCTCGGATGGCCAACATGGCTTGGCATGGTGCTGGCATGGAGTGAACTAAATTATCGAACAATTCTTGAGGAATGTTGGCCCACTCTTTTCTAAGAGTAATTTGAAGTCCTGCAAATGAACGAGGTGCAAGATTTCGTGAAGCCATGTTCGATAGGATTACCGTCCGGGGAATTGGCTGGTCAGTCCATTCTATCGATTCCTACTTTAATCAATTGTTAACAATGAGCATTATCATCCATGTAAATGAATTGTTCTCCCACAGTTTCTGCATATGGGAAACCAAAGGGTCTCAGTATCTCATCTAAATACCTTTGAGCAGTAAGTGAACCATTCTGAATGAAATACGGTTCGGTATGGCGTCCGATACTTATTCCGGCCCACACCATCGCAACGCTACCGTTATTCCGAGGCCTTTCCCGGACAAATTGATGGGTATTTTGTGTCCCTAGTTCACGACAAATCAAAACACGTCCGTTATCTGGGTACTGACTGAAGATTGACTCGTCACTAAACTCGGTGAAACTTTTACCGGTGTTACTTTAAGTCCCAATTATTATTTTTGTCATTTTGAAGGGATATCTGCCAATTCTTTTGACCAATATAGGTGGGCCTGTTTTGTAACGGTCAGCTTTTATTAAAATTAACAATTTTTACAGCTTCAAAAAGAATTTAATTGAGATTTTCCGGCATAATTTTTGCGACAAGAGCATGTACGTAAGGGAAGTAGTGCGTTGGTGTAAAACGATTTTTTAATAGTTTCGTTAATCCACTGTTCTTTCCTGTTACTAAAAAATTCACTTGAACTCACTTGCTGACTTATCTGATCACGAACATTGGCAGCCACGTCATCGAATCGCCTTAATATTGTGTCGTGATCATATCATTTGCAGCAGGCAATATGAGGTTTTCGGCAATTGTATGGAGTTTGGGCATCTTAGCTACTCTTAATGCTACGAGATAAAATGCTTCAAGTACACTTCACTATGTATCAGTATGGCTTGACTTACAAGTAGAAGTTTGTTGATTTCTTAAGGTATGTAATTTTCTTTAAAAGAATGTGCTGTGGGTTTGTTTTTATGAGCCGGATGTTTAGTTTCCAAGTGTCGAACTAATTTCGCTGGCTTGATGCTTTCATCGGAGAGAACTTGAAAGCTAACAACGCACTGTGGTTTTCCATCCAATGAGGTAAAACCATAATTTAAATAACTGCCATTGTACAACTTTGTCTTTTTACTAACCGATTCACTGGATGTAAATGCCTCACTTCGTTTTTTCACAAATTTTTGACCGCACACTAAAATAAAAGTACCAGGCGCACGCTCCTCATTCCAAACTTAACTGAAGTTGTGCAATCGCAAGAGCTTCTTTTATACTGGTGACAGCACGACTTGTTCAAACGCTTCCTTGTTCCATATGCATGTTCAAATATATTCTCCCAGCGAGTATTATAGAAGGGGACCAAATTACAAAGAGCACTTACGCATCAATTTGGAACTTGTAAATTGCTCATGTATGTACACGTCATATCCATCGCTATAAACGCACCCGCATGAAGTAATAGGAATAGTCGTATCACATTTTCTATACTGTCGGTATTTTCTTATGGTATAAAATTAGTTCAATGCGATTATACAATATTATATAATTTTTTACATATATAATTACAGTCAAAATAAAATTAGAAATAATAAGGCTTACTGCTATTATTTCTTGGGGGTGGGGGGATATTAATTTTATTTACATTTACTATTTGGGGGTCGCCGCGTCGTCTAAGAAGAATCGCTGGTGTACTAAAACATTTTCCGATATTGTACAAACTTTATTTTCCTTGCAACAAATTTCAAAATTCTGGTAGCATTTTTCATATGCATCACCTGACCTTTTTGGTAATAAATTCTTAATTGTTTTGACAGTTGCTTGACGTACAAATATATTAGTTTCAATGCCACTCATTATATTTCTAAACAAAATATTAAGTGCAAATGTCAAGTATTAATGTCACCAACTGTATACGTATTATAAAAATAAAAATCTCAACTTTAAAATTAAATAATTTCAATTTATTCATATAAGAAATGCGAAATAGATCAAAATTATCGTTTTATAAGGCCTTTTGTCGCACTCGTTCTTTAGAAAACCAGTTTTCTAACAGTAACCCGTGTGCCTATAATAAAATTTGTGTTTTAATATACCATTATAAATGTTTGCGAAAAATATATTTAAAAAAGACTGCCATTAAAATGTTTAAAATCATTGAGAATCTGATACGAACTGCTTACGAAACATTTGTCAGGCGCTAAAATATTTGACATTTCCGTGTATTTAAAATTGAAGTATTTTAACGAGCCTGGGAATGTACAATCTTAAAAAAAAAATTTTGCACCAAAAACAAATGTGTAGAACGTATATAATTCGTGATGTTCTCAACTCAGGATGACGCAAATGCATAATCCAATTTATGTTTACAATATTTATGAAACGATATTTCACGTATAAATTGTGTATTAAAATTTACTTTTGTATGCATCGAAGTGTCATCTGTGCATAATGAAGTGTATATATTTACATGTACACACAACAATATTATTCTAAAAATAATCACGTGTAACATACGGCATCTGCAACTATGTTGCACAAATATACGGTCTTCCTGTTAACCGTTCGCTGTTCTTCTGGTTAAATTATTGGTTCCGCATATACCGAGAGTTTAGCTTCTCATAAATATGTATTCTAGATGAAGTCCACGACTGTTATTTTACCACGAAATGCACTTAATTTCCTTGGGACTCTTATGCGTACATGTATTGTATGTATGTATCGTGAAATTACTGTCTTATTCATATTTGTTGGTGTTGCTCAAGTAAATATTTAGAATTTGTGTGTTCAAATATTTATTGTTTACAAGGTAAGCGCCATATATTCTCGGCCTGGTAGAAAAAAATAGTTTTGAAAATTTTATAACTTTTATTTTTAATATAACTTCATTGTTGTAAATCCCGCGTTAATAGATTGTTTCTTACCCACCGCTCACGGGACATAACTTTCGTATAATCTGGTTATTTATTTTGGTTGGTGGCAGTTATATTGAAACTTGGTGTGTTTTCTGAATATGGAGGTAATCTCACAGATGAAACATTTAATCTAAACTTAAAACTTAAATTCTCTACTGTTAAATGAGGCTATATGTCTCTTGTTGTTAATATGATACTGTTCTATTCTGTACTGTACTATTCTGAACTAACTTATTGTCTGTACTGTAAGATGCGTGTACTGTTATACATTGTATTTTTGACATCATAACAGGGAATTTTTCTGTGGTATTAATTCGTAGACATGGTACCTATGGGCAACAATACCAAAAGTTTACGGTAGGGTTTTAAATATCTTACTAAAAAATAAATCAAATATCATTATTAATTAAGTATTAGTAGGTGTTATAAATCTAAGTATAGCGAACGCCAATTAAGTTGGCGCGAGGAGGGGTAAGTTCGCGCAGGATTAGAAGTAGTGGGGAGATTTGTATTTGGTTTTACATAAAATGTCAGATAATTCTAACCTCTGAGCGTGTATCACTTTATGATCCCCTAGCAAAGACATTATGTTCGGTCAAACGTCAACGACAAATGTATTCTGACAATTACTTGAGTAGTGGGGGTGGACGTTTTTAAAAACGGCTTCTGCGCATCCCCTTCTCGCGCCAACTTAATTGGCGCTTGCTATATGTAAATCCGTATGACTTCCATTGTCTAGTAATTAATTTTATTAGATATATTTAGTTAACAATGGGTGATGAGATTAAATATCGTCTCAACTTGAAAATCCATGTTGAATATTTATAAAATTGGAAATGTTGTAGTTTAATTCTTATCCTAGATTTACTTACATCTAATATATATAAATACATATATCAAATTTCGTTTTATGATGAAACACGAATATATTGGCGCATTGCTATTTACACTTTTGGTTTTGTTATTGAAACAGAGAAGAAAAGATGTCATTTAATGTTAATATGTACAGAATGGTTCTTTTTATTGTATTTTATGGTATATTCAGAGCAGGCAACATTAATTTCGTTTTACTTGAGAGATGGAATATTGTCTTCTCTTCGCCCCCTCCGAAAATTATTTAAAAATACCTTAGCGGAAATCTTTTTAAATTTTCACATGACATTGACCAAATGTCGTTAATATCGTAGCTTCCATTATTCATACATCGTTTGTTCGAAAAGTTTCAGAATTGCGATAAAAGAAATAATAGAAATCATTAAATTTAAGTGCTAATATCGTCGTAGCGTTCACTTTTTATATGCAGTTTGAGCTGTAACACTGGTAAAAAGATTTAAAAATGGCATAAAATTTGTAAATACGGAGGTTGTCTAAATACAGGAATTGTTTTTGATGTGAAAACTGCATAAAAATTTAGGCTGTATTTGGAGGAGGTGTTGTGATCGGTTTACTTCAACAATGTTTCGAAAAAGTTACTTCTGGGCAAGAAAGACACCTAAAAATAATTTTATACTTGAGCTAAGTTAGGACTATTTCGTAAGTAAATCACCAACATTTGTTACATCTGCTCATGTTTTAATAATTATCTGTCACCGTAAATCCATTTATACATTCGAAACGACCGTTCAAAATTTACCGATGAGATAGGGATATATTTAAAGTATATAAAGTTTCTTAGTGACGGCACATTTATCCCGGTTTGGAAAATCTACTTCTTTACTATCGAACAAGTCAGCAATTCGGCGTAGAGTGATTGTTATTCAGAACTGCTTCAAATTTTCTTTTTACATTATCTGCTCCAGGTAATTAGGAAGGAATTGACGAAGATCATATACAATATTCATGGCGTTGGATATAGAATATTGTGTATTCTGGAATAATGTCCATAAATATTGACTAAATCTACCTAAATAGCTCGGTCCTTAACTAATACTTTGTTGAGCGTATAAAATAGAAACAGCATTATTCGTATCTAGTAGCTGTATTATACTTTTAACGTCGCGACAATACATGTGATAATAGAATGCTGCTTTTATTAATGTGTTCCAACGCGGTATAACAGGTTCTGGTGGTAGTGGCACAGTTTTTCACAAAATAGATTCTTGCGGGTGCCTTCGCAAAACCTTTCTTGACAGAAGATATCAATTTGACTGCATTCGGGTAGCATTTTCTGATTTCCTCTGATACTCGATGAAGAGCATATGCAAAACATGTAATATGAGTCATACTACTGTATGTTTGTTGCAAAATCCGACCAGCCGCCTTCGTATATACACTCCATCTTGTTATAAATAGTAGCACTTTTTCTTTATTTATATCGTGCTTTTCGCCCCATAGCAATTTCAAACACGAAGGTATGTTTCGTGATATAAATTCTGCATTAGTGGTTTCGATTCTCTTAGATGCAAGTAGATGTGTATAGATTGCCGTGTCGCTGTCCATCAAAACTAAACAATAGATCGGCCCGCTAGAGATTCATTTAAGTCTCTTCCTGAAATGTACTCCTGACTGCCTAGCCGTGGTTATTACATACATAATATATCAATAATATCAATTTGATGCAAGTCAGGTAATATCGGAATGGAATAGGTCTGTATCGCACACCTATAGGTATATGTAAAAGGATCTTTAACAAACTGCGATTTATTTTCTAGATATTATTGAAGCCATTTAGCCTTCATTTCACCAATAAATATTTCCCCAAATCATATCTTTCTATTTTATTTAAAAGTAGACTATATCGCTCATAATTACAATGCAATATCACTTCAAATAAACTGCAATATACTACTAATAGTCAGTTTCTTTTATTATGGAATTGAAGAAACTATGCAAGTCAGTAATAATATAATCGATCTGCTTTTCTGGTTAGGTGACGGTACACCGAACGTATTATTCAAACTGTGGTATCTAAGAGACATTGCAGATTCAAATATTTTAGCGAATGGGACCTATATTTTCCAATTCCACTCGTGGATAAAAAATTCCGGACACTGAAGTAAATCTCTGTTGTCATAATAAAAAGTCCTTTTTTTGTGTTTGTTTCACAAACTTTTAACGGTTAACTTTTGCCATATGCAATGGCCAGCTTGGAGCCCTGATTTGAATCTTATCGAAAATCTCTGGGATTCATTAGGGTGAGGTGTTCGGCACCGAAAACCCATACCGGTAACCATTCGGGATCTTCGAATAGCTCTTGGTGAGGAATGGGAAAACATTACACAAGAAAAGCTCGCCAACTGCATTCAAAGCTTACCACGCCATATGGTGGAACTCATTAGAGCTCGTAGAGGTAGTAGGCACTATTAATCGCTTAAATTGTGTGAAAACGTAAATGTAAAACCTAGTCGATAAAACCAATGAATTTGTTAATTTTTTAATAATAATAATAATTCATGCCCTAGCATACCCCAACAGCTTGACGCCAATTACAAAGGGACATTGGCAGGCCATGAGTTATTACTACGTCTGCGCCCGTGGAGCGATTTAAGATGTAGGAAAGGAAAACCACGAAAACCTACACGAACAGCCCAGCCCCGTCTACGAATCCGGGATTGCCGGCATGATAAGTCAGTGCGCTACCACTAGGCTAACAGCCGGTATAATTGATTGTTTCGCGACTTTTTCTTACCTTTTTTTATTTCTCATTCTTACTTTGCAGATAATGTCTTGTTAAAAAGAAAAGAAAAAAAAACATTTTTTACTTGGGTGCCCGGAATTTTTTTCCCAAGAGTGTAATTCCTTCGACGTGGAAAAATGAAAGAACTAGTAATTTATTCTCTAATATTTGGAGAAGTGTTGCCCAAGATTTATTTAAATACCACAGAAATTTTTGAATTTCACAAGGTGTAAAATCATAAACAACCCCGAAGTTTCCTGGATAAGGGTGGATTTACGTAACGCTTAATTTTCCAAAAGGACAAAAGACTTGATAAATGACGATGTCCGGCCAGTCAAAATCCCGCTTCACCTGGTCGGCCGGTTCCGGCATCCCCTGTCGCAGATGCAGTTACTTTTTGTCCGGTTGTTTACCGGAAAGAAAAATCCCGTTTTGATAAACCTGCCCGGTCATTAATCACGGAACCGGGTTTTTATCTGAGCGTGACTCCAAAGGACGTCACGTCAGGTCTTGTTCGACCGCGGGCGACACTACACAACCGTAGTCGTATCGCTGTGTTTTGCAATAAATTCGAGGCCGGTGAAACTTGAAAGGTATAATACGGAAATATGCATCATTCCTTAACTAAAACCGTGGATATTCACTGGATAGTGGGCCGGGAATTTTCTTGTTTTACGCCCGTAGCATTTTATTTAGTTTTAATAAAAGATTTGTATGCCTGTTGTAACAAATATCCAAACGATGCAATGGGAACAGTGCTGTACATATAAAATAAGAGTTTAAATGTTCGAATTTTAGTTTTGCACAGATCGATATGGGAGAAATCGGAATTCTCTTCGGGAAAAATTATTGACTACTTCTTTTTTTTTGTTCTTGATAGCTGAAATATTGTAATCGTGGAATAATTTTTACACATACGAAATATCTAAAGGACGTTTGTCATTTTAATAAAGAGATTAGGTTGAAAACTGAAGCCATTCCTTGGAAGGAGCTTGTAATGCGGCATAATTCTTTTAAAATTTAGAAATTGGCAAATTTATAGTCTTAGGGATATACTATTAAATCAATATTTACAATTTTTCTTTTCAAAAAATTCTAAAATAGATGATTTGTAGTATTAAACGGTATTCCAATAGATTTTGACGGTTTGGATTCATACTGCTAGAGATTCCTTTTATATATTTTTGTAAGACTATATTAGATATATTACAGTCAAGTCATGAAAATACGAAGCTGGAAGTCTTTAACGTGTTCAACACTGCGTGCGATTCGGTTTGGATCTTCTCAATTGTCAGTTTCAACTTCGAAAACAGAAAAAAGCGGCAATATCGGGGGGGGGGGGTAGTACTGCCGTCTTCACTGAGGCTAGAAACTGACGCACAAGTGATGCAGTGTCATGGTGTAGGATCCACGAATTGTTGCGCCTCTTAGCAGGCCGCTTGTGTCGTACGACAAGCCGACATTGTCATGGATTGTTATCATTTGGTCTTGCAGAATAGCATTATGCACTTTCGCCACATTTTGTCGCGTGTTTACCGTCGATGGACGACCGGAACGCTTGTTATCATCAACCAAACCACACGTCCATTTTTAAAACGGTTGTACCACTCATAAGTTGGCGCTTGCTTTGAGTATTTTCAGAGCTTCCGCAGACGTTTTACCAAATAACAAAGTACCTTTGCCAGACTGATTTAATACAGATGCAGTTCACACCATCTAGCGCTATAAAGCTGTACTACCATCTCTTCGCGCGCCATATTTACGTTCCGGAAATTTCTGGGTGTATCTCTCGTGTCGTAATTGTTATTTGTAAATTATATACTTTTGTTATTAACCTATCATTATGCTTTTAAGGAAATTTTAATCTAGATTTTAAGCAAAGATGTCATATACGAATTTATTTTATCATATTTGAAACGAAGTTAAATTGATTACAAATATGACCTAAAGATCTCGTCGCTGAAACTTATAACAATGCCACCTTTATAAAATGCAAGTTGTTCATAGGTCTGTGTAATCGAAATTTACCATTGCATTTTAATTATAATTTAGTTCATAGTACTAACGGAAAATCCTGTCGCAAAGCTGTATTAAATTAGTTACCTTTGAAAGGGATGTATTTGTTTTAATTGCTTATCTATTTAATTTTATTATTATGGTGATAGATGTAAATAGTTTAGAAGTGCCCATTTGGTAATTCCTACCACTCATATCAATATTTAACAATCAGACTAAAACATAAATGAGTTCTTCTGGACTTATTCTATCTGACTAGAGCCACAATAATAACTGGTTCTGGGCAAGTATTCGTCATTCACTTTACAATTTCTTAGATATTTAATCTATGTTTAGTGTCAAGTATTCAAATAACTGTCTAAAATACTTCGTCATCACATCGGGCTTTCATTTAAGTATTTACGCTAGAATAAAATGGCAGTATTGTCTAACACTCGTGCACAAGTGGTGAAATAATTAATACGCTGTACTTTCCGGCAAATACATCTTGAAAGTACACTTTGTATTCCTTCGAATCAGGAGGAATTAACAAATACCTTTATTTTCATCTCTTTTTATTCTGATTTATTTATTCGCCGATATCTCTTACATCTTTTTAATTGATGTACATATAATTATTATTCGTTTAAAGCGCTTTATTGAATGTACTCTAAATACATATTTCAAAAAGATATAACACAGTGCTTATTACGTCAAGTCACCTATTATTTTGCATTGCAGCCATCATTTCACTTACAAAACCACATTTTCTATAAATAAACGCATTTTAAGCACCAGTAACCTATTTAATAGGTAAAGCAAATCAAGTTGACGCGTGTATGCGTAGATTACAAACACCTGATGGACATGTCATTTCTCCTCTAATTGCGGTGGATTTTCTCCGTGATGGTCGTTCGGATTTTTCGTTTTCGTCGTCTATACAGTACGAGTAAGTATCCGAAGCAAATTAGATGCTTTGATCTTCGAAATGCTAAGTGTGATTTATAGATGGACGTCGTTGTTAAACTGGTGTATGTAAACTTTGTGTCTTTGGCATATGTGTTACGTGTATGATTGCAATATGCAATATATCGTATGTATGATGTAATTAGTTGGAATGTGTAATAGGTATTAGGATTGTCTATGAAATTCTGAGGTTGAGATGTATCTTTTTTTTTATTTATTTATGACGCTTATTAAACAGAAGTAGTAATTAAGTATTATTTAATGGTGTAGGTGTTTGATTTCCTTCTGATTTTTTTTTTCTCAACTTTGTGTTGTACTTCACCGATACTTTTGAGTTCTAAAACTGTAGTGGCATTCAAATTTTACATTATTTGGAACTATTCCGTCTAAGCTGAATTAGTCTCTTGCGAGGAATATCCTTCAGGTAGGTTTTGGGAAGTTGAAAACTTTTTTACAAGAAGATACTGTTAGATGATTACGGAGCACTATGCGTTGTGGTGCTGTGTGTATAAGAAGCCTGCAGTTCATGATAATATCGTTATGAATATCAAAACCATTACAGACCTGGAGCTTAGAAAAATTCCAATAATTATTGGAATTCTTCTAAGTTAGTCAAAATCTACGTTGTGCGTTGCATTCTCCACAAATTTGTTTCTCTGATCCAAATTTATGCGAGTGTGGACGTATTCGCGTCAAGCAAACGCACGCAAAAATTTTCGCGACATGCAACGTCAATTTTCGCCGCAACATCGTTGTAATGTGGACGTATTTATCCTGAACATAGTAATTTTGACGAATATTGTCATTATGTGTTGCGTTTAGTTTGTAGAATCTAGATTAATATAGAAATCTGTGAGCATGTCTGATGCCTTAATAATAAAACCAAAAAAAAAATCAAACGCTATTGGATAAAGCATCTGTTTCAAAAGGGAAGACAATTAATCACATTAGCGAATCTATCATCCTTGGATTAGAGTACTGGTCATTTCAAAAAGTTTTTGTCTATGTCAGTGAATGATTTTGAGTTTTTGATAAATAAGAATTGCCAAAATGGACACAAAGTTTAGGAACCTTATATCTGTAAAAGAAACATTAGCTGTATCACTGACAAACATATTGATCAGGGACGCACGGCACACAACATAAAAATTTGCGCAGGCATGTTGACAAATTTGCTACCCAAATATTTGTGACGAATCCTATATTCAACACGCAACGCAATTATGTACTAATGTGGATGCGTCCTTAATAACAAAAGGTCCATTAATTTATAGTGAGCTGTTATAAGTGTCGCAGCAATCGACGTTGAATCACATCTATAGTCCTTTTATGCTTTTCATATCTGGTAAATCATATTATAGAGCTATAGTCAATGTTATAACATACTGTTACGCTTCGCATATAAGAATATTTTTAATTTATTTTTAAATTATATTTTCTTTAAATATCTCATATTAAAATATATTTAACTTAAGACATTTTTCTGTACATATTCGTGTGCAAAGAGAAAGCATTTCTTTTGTTATATCCCTAACCGGGAGACCCTTGGTTTACTACCTGACCCGTCAACAACTCTAACGTTCACGGGGAATTTCTATATACATTTCATTAAATTGCTTTAATTTAATTACATACATTTCCTATGGTGTTTCATATCATTTGGAAGCTGATATTTTAATAATATTTATGCCATCGATAGAACACCTCTTCACGTCGCGCTTCTTATTAATTATTATTCAAGATATCGAACCTCTCTTCGACTTAGGTCATAAAACAGACCTTTCTCTAAACCAGTGTTCTATCGACAAAAACTATCAACTTCTTCTCGTTAGAATCCTCGTAAGATTCACATCTTACCCATCGTACTGGTCAAGTACTGGCATGATGCACGTGCTCTGCATCTCGTAAATACAGGGTGGCCCAAAATGACCGAAGGGGTTTTAATTCCTTATAACTTTTTTTATTATAATTTTTTTGTTGTTGTTTTCAGTATTTTGTAAAGAATTTTGTAAAGACTTGGGGAATTTAAAATGGAACAGTACATAATTGAACAACGTGCCAAAATCGTTGAACTTTATTTCTCAAATCAACGATCCATTGTTTTGACTCAGCGTGCATATCGTCGTTATTTTCATGTGCGGGTTGGATCCTCAGAGTCAACAATAAACCGTCTGGTTGCAAATTTTCGAGAACAAGGGGCAGTAAGGAACCTTCCTGGTGCCGGCAGACGACGAACGGTGCACACGGATGACAATATTGAACGGGTACAGGAGAGTATTCGGGAAGATGGAGAAACATCAACCAGGAGATGTTCGACACAACTTGGCCTCTCAAGAGGGTCGCTGCAGAGAATTTTGCATACAATAAGAATGTTTCCATAAAAAATTCAGCTTGTCCAACAATTGAAACCGACAGATTACCAGCAACGACTTGATTATGCAATTTATTTTCGTCAAAAAGCAGAACAAAATCATGATTTTATTCATAATTTAATTATGAGCAACGAAGCCCTTTTCCAATTAAATGGGTTCGTTAATAGGCAAAACTGCAGGATATGGGCTACGGAAAATCCAAGAGTAGTTCAACAGCAAGAATTACACCCACTTAAGTGTACCGTTTGGTGCGGTGTTTCTTCGGAAAGGATAATTGGCCCATATTTTTTTGAAAATGAACACGGTGTC
Source organism: Melolontha melolontha (assembly GCA_935421215.2). Taxonomy (NCBI): domain Eukaryota; kingdom Metazoa; phylum Arthropoda; class Insecta; order Coleoptera; family Scarabaeidae; genus Melolontha; species Melolontha melolontha. Next base: position 137,009,653 of record OW285240.1, on the reverse strand, counting down.
GCCGTTTCCATCACTGGTGTTAGATATCGGACAATGTTGGAAAATTTTTTAAGGTCAGCCGTGGAAAACCATTTGCAAGTATGGTTCCAACAGGATGCAGCCACAGCGCACACTGCGAGGGACACAATGGATCTTTTACGCGACATCTTTGGTGAGCGAATTATTTCCCGTACAAGCGATTTTAATTGGCCTCCGCGTTCACCGGATTTAACCGCTTCAGACTGTTTCCTTTGGAGTTATTTGAAAGGAAAAGTCTATATTAATAAGCCTCGAACCATACAGCAATTAAAAAATAATCTACGCGACGAAATCAACAACATAACACCTGAAGTTTTGCGAAAGGTTATGGAAAATGTTTTGGAAAGAGCACGAATATGCGAAGCAGAAAATGGCCACCACTTGCGAGATATAATTTTTCATAATTAAATTAAAAATATTCTCCATTAATATACTGTATTTAAAATTAAAAAAAAAAAAATTATGTCTTAAATAAGAAGTTATAATGAACTCAAACCCCTTTTGTCATTTTGGGCCACCTGTAGAAGCATCGTTCTACATATACTTGTCCGAGTATATCTTCGCAGACAACGTGGCCGACCATCTTCGCCACTCAAAAGTAACTCTGTATTGTTCGGTACAGAGATTATGTTATATTAATCGTAATTAATTAACATTTAATTTGCTGCTCAATTTAACGTTCGTTTTCAGTGTATTTTGTGTTAATTTTCAATTACTTGTTTACCGCTCTTCGTGAATATATATTACTTTTATTTAATTACATTTAAATATACCAAGTTCAATTTCTTTCTTCTGTAAATATAAATACAAACTTTAAGGACAACGCTCCTGTGTTTTATTTAGTAAGTAAGTTGTAGTATATTTATTTAATTAACCATTATCACTAGAGTGGACCAATTCGGAGCGAAAGCAGAGGCGTGTTTTGTATCGGCACCAGTGTCTCTATCTTTATGTCTTGCGCTATGCACATGGCGTTGCAAATTTGATTTTGTTAAATGGTTTATATATATATATATATATATATATATATATATATATATATATATATATTGCACACTAAACATTTTACATTTACCCCATTGTAAGATAAATCATTGATTACAATAATACTTATTACCTAGATAGTTCTGATTCAAATGATAGCAAAATAATACAAATGTTTTTAAACTTTGATACATAATATAAGACAAAATAGAAGATTCATCTTAAACAAAATAATATAAATAATGTTAATATGATATACCATATAATGATATACCATAAAGACTCGCACACAGACATAACAATACATAATAAATCAATGCACCCAATTCAACATAAATTAGCAGCATTCTATAGTATGATTCATAGACTATTAAATATACCTATGTCGTCAATAGAAGACTTTAATTCAGAATACAACATTATAAAACAGAATGCAATCAATAATGGTTGTGACCCGAATATAATAGACAAAATAATATCCAAAAAACGAGGAACTAAAGCAATACAAGATATATATCCGATTACTAAAGATTATGACAAGAAATTTAAAATTATTACCTACTTAGGCAGACAAAATAAAATACTAGAAAAATTTTTAAGAAAACAAAATATAAACATTGCATATAAAACCAACAACCATATTAGTAACTTCATCAAAAATAATAAAAGTAAAACAACACATCATAATAAGTCAGGTGTTTATAAACTAACTTGTGGCACATGTACTAAAATATATATTGGGCAAACAGGTAGAACGTTCAAAAAGCGCATATACGAACATTATTATTCGTTTAGAAATGGGAAAACAGATTCATCATACTCCAACCATTTAATTGAAGAAAGCCATAGTTTTAATAATAATTTCGAGATCCTACACGAAGATAAGAAAAGTAAGAAACTAAATTTATTAGAAGCAATGGAAATTAATAAACAAAAGTTTTCAAATAAATTATTAAATGACAAAACAGAGCTTAATTCCTCCCCACTGTTGAACTTATTTCCTATTTTTGATTAGAACATTTTGTTAGTTGTGTTTTATATATACATATATAATTTATGTAATCTATGTATCCCTTATATAAACTAGGGTAAAAATATTTCGGTTTCCAATTTCTGCGAATACCATTATGTCATAAAGTATATACGTTTAAGTAAAATGTTTACAGTACCGCTCTGTTATATCTGAAGATACCGTTGTACGGTGAAACAGCTGTCATATAGTTATTATTAAATAAAGTGTAAATCTAATACAACAGTGTTTGTGTTTTTTATCATTTGATATGGATTTACATCAAGTAAAGGCAGAATCGATTCAATCAATAATGTTAATATACTACAATGATACACTATAAAGGAAATTTAAATAATTAAACCGTTACATATATTATAATGATTAGGCAACACATGTTACATAAATATTCTATAGGCTTATAATTTACATTTATTTTTCTTAAAAAAAAATAAAATAAACAAAATAAAATAAACAGAGGATTGACTATAACAATTAATTCAAAAATAATTTATTACAATTCTTTCCACAAATTATTTTTTATGAGGGAGAGAAGGTAAATATAATAAAAATGATAATAAACTTTGAAACTTTGAATTGAAAACACTAGTTTTAATTTGTTACATTTCTGTTATTGGGATTTCTTTAGAAGGTGGAAGTCTATTATATTTGTATTGTTTTCTTAATTTAGATTGTCAAATCTATAATTAAATTTCAAAAGTATATGACTTTCTTACATTTACCAAAATTATAGAACTATGTAAATTTAGTTAATTTTGTATACTATTGTTAATGTTTGGTAATGTCAAAGGTTATGTGTGAAGGAAAATTTAGTTGTAAACCAATAAGTTCATAATATTAATCAAGGATCAAAATTATAGTATAAATGTCAAATATTTTGGAAAATTATGTATAACTAAAGCGACCAATGGCTTAAAAAGAGAAAAAGCTGTTGGGTTACCATAGTGAGTTATTGAAACAATTAGAGAGAAGAATTTTTGCACGTGAATGAATTGGATGTGTTTTTGGAAAAAACGAATTTTTAAAAAAAATATATATAAAAAAGACAATTATAATTTATATTACCAAGATCTGAACTGTTTTCATCTTATACTCCGCTATCAATTAATGAGCCACAAAAGACGTGTACCAGCTTTAGATAAATATTGGGAAACATTACAAGGCCTTATATTACCAGGATTGTGACCGTAAATTAGAAAAGCAGAACTTAGAAATTTAGAAATATATATATAAACCATTTAACAAAATCAAATTTGCAACGCCACGTGCATAACGCAAGACATAAAGATAGAGACACTGGGCCGATACAAAATACGCCTCTGCTTTCGCTCCGAATTGGTCCACTCTAATTATCACGCACGTCCTGGACCTTTGATGAAACTTCACCAGCACCACTAATTATTTATTATAGAATAATTTCATTATTATTAGCACACGGCAGCCACACCCGATAGCCTGCAAAGCCGCTGTTTGTAATAATACTTAAGCAAAATATAGTGAAATTGTTGAATGATCGCATCTGGCGAATAATGAAACCAAACAATGATCTCTTTAAAGGATTTTTTTGAGTAATTCTATTAAATGAATATGGGTGAATTATATTTACTAAGAGATAGAAGAAATGTAAATGGCAATGGAATTATAAAAGACCATAGAAATTGAATAGCTGAAAAAGAAATTAATTAATCATAGGGGACGAAATCTGATACAAACGATCTTGTATTGAAGAAGATATTTTTGAAATAAGGAAAATTCAAAAGTTTGTCAAGGCATAAATAATTGACTAACTGAAAAATGGACAAGATTGTTGAGGAGATATATACGGGTTTTTAAATAATAATTAAGATTTAGATATTAATAATAGTTTACTAAATATTGAAGTTTATCTAAAGCAAGTATTTCACCAGTAAACCAGTATTTCATCCACCTGATGAAGCCATTGTATGGCGAAACAATATTGTAGTGGTATTTACAATAAAAGAATTTTTGAAACTAGAAGTTTAATTACTTATTTCTTAGCGTTAAAGCAAGTTATCTAAATCTATATAAATATATGTCTCAAATTAATTTATTACTAAGATATTGAAGGTTAAAGATTTATTTATCTAAAAATCTGATGTTAATTAAGTGGCCGTGGTTTTAGAAGCTTTGAAACAATGAATATCGTTTATTTGTGTTACAGGTGATTAAAAATCTGTGAATTAGTATTAAATACTCTTTATGTAAGTTACTCATTTGTGTTACGTTTTAGGGTGAGTGAATACTGTGACACAGTTGAATTTTTAATTATCATGGGAGACACAACAAATTTGTTCACTTTTGCAGAACAAACAGACATGCTTTTACGCCGATATCTAATTGGAGAATTAAATAATGTCTATAACGTGATGGCGTTTTAGAAAATGATGATAAAGTCGTATATTTGCTATAAATTGAGTCGTCGGACTATCACTAAATCACATTTCGTCAAAACTCCGCACACCTGTATCCAAAAATACCCGATGTTTGACAGATTACATTTTTTTCCCGTGTACTGGTTGTCCAAGCGGCATCGGGCCAAAAAAACGACGACCGCGACGGATACGACGACGCCACGGCCGACTGCAAAAATAACAATTCCGCCTGCCAGACATGTAAACAATGAAAGGTAAAACTGACAGCTATTTGGAAGTACAAAAAGCGACTATCGAATGACTATTTATAATATTGAACGTAACGTGAAACGAACGAAGAGTAGGGCAAAAAAATACATTTTGGCAGACGAACAGTCGATATTGTCCGCCACTATTCTTTTGTCGGCTCTGGGGAACTCCTGGTATTTTTTCCTCTCGTGCATTTTCTTTTTCGAATCGACCTACACTCACACTCGAAAGCTACGTTTCTTCATTCATTGTCTGGGATATTTTTTTCAACGTTCCGTGCCATTAAGGAACTTCTTTCAATACCCATGTATTTTGTATTGTAACTGGTGAATTTACAGACAAATCTACTGTCCCTAAATAAATTATAAGCTCTAATACATTACTTAGATTCTTCTATATGTTATCTTTATCTAACTTTGTCAATTAGAGAAACGATTTTCATTAATTAATACTAGATTGTACTTGCTATCAAATGCTAGAATAAATTATCGAGTTTAGTAAAAACTAATGTTCTTATGGTAACTATTTAAGAGATAAATAAATTTATACTATTATCAGGATAAAATAAAACAAATTTTAATGAATTTCACTTTTTAATTAACACTGTAACGGCACTGTAACGGTCGTTTCGCTCCAACCTGAGCTTCATCAGACATATAACTAACTTATTTACAATTTCTTTTTTTAACACAAGTATACGGTAACAAACACATGTTTTATTTTAAATAGTTGAAGGAATGGGTACTTTTTAACTCAACTATTCAAAATAAAACATGTGTATGTTACCGTATACTTGTGTTTAAAAAAAAATTGTAAATAAGTTAGTTATATGTCTGATAAAGCTCAGGTTGGAGCGAAACGACCGTTACAGTGTTAATTAAAAAGTGAAATTCATTAAAATTTGTTTTATTTTCTCCTGATAATAGTTATAATGGAATTTCATCAAGTAAAGGCTGAAACAATTATATATATAAAATAAATTTATATTTTCGATTACGTCGTTCGATTACTTCATTCTGCTCAACGTCCCTTGCTGGTGCCGTTTTTATTCAACTATTTGATTGAAAACAGTTTGGCAAAGAAGTATTTGGAATACTTGGAACACTTAGAACACACTTGGAAACTTCTGGTATTTTTTTAGAAAGATGATTAATCTCTTATATGTACTATCATGGGCAATTGAAAGTTAACACTTTATTATGTTGGCATGTCGAAATTTCAAAATTTATCTAATGTATACAGTACTTTTGAAGTGTCAGTGTCAGCATTTAATCATAACATAAATGACATTAGCTTGACAATTTGGTAAAATTTACGCAGCTATAATAGTGCGTTTACTTTCAATTGCTCACGATAGTACATGTTAGTTCATATCGGGTGTTCAGGAAAAATTCGTCAATTTGTCAAAGTAATTCATTGTAATTTGAAATCATGTTTAATATAGAGTACGATAGAAAACGATACATAAAGTACGATAGAACAATGCATTTACTTAAAAAAAATTTGTAGGATATCGTGTACGCAAGTGTCAGTTTATGATAATTTTGTTTGCAAGTAATTGTAAAATCACTTGAAATTTTATTAAAATGCCATATCAATTAATAGAAATTAGTGAGGTAATGATCTCTCTTTACGCATCGCCTCCCAATGCTGTCAAATATATTTTGTAGTATGGGCTTACTTCAATTTTTTTTTTCTTAACAATCAGATAATAGCCAAGGCGATTAAAAAATTATTTTTGAACGTTGTCGACGACATCTGCGGTAATGTTTCTAATTTCTTTGCGTATTCGTGCTTTTAAATCTTCTAAGGATGGAGTACCGCTACACTACGCTGTACCAGTTCACGCTTATTATTAGAAATTAGTAACATTACCGCAGATGTGATCGACAACGTTCAAAAAGAATTTCTTAGTCGCATTGGCTATTGTGTGATTGTTACCGGTGCTCAATTCGAACATTTAACTTAGATGATTATGTTTTCATTTTTAATGTTTACGATAATTTTACTTCAAAATTTCCTTATGTAATAAATATCATCCAAAATTACATTGTCGTATGCAAAAAAATCTACCCTTTTTAATTATGTAACTAAATTGGGTGTTTATATTTTAAAAAAAATACGTTATATCGGTTTTTGGAGAGACCCTGTATATTTCAGTTTCACGTAAGAAAACTCTAAACTAAAAATTTAAATCGATGGGTCGGAGGGTTTTTTGAAAAACTTGCTTTTTAATTTTTGTTGAATTTGCTACTTTACGAATGCACTGTATACTATATACTAAGATATTTCACGGAGAGAAACACCACGAGACTTAAAAATTTTTTTTAGAGGTACTCCTACTCAAATATAAACAGTCAACTCTTATCGTGATGAATGTCAGAAATTGCACATGTGCTTATAACGTTTGAAAACGTGGTGAGTTAACGGCGGAGACGTGAAGGACACCCCACCAGTACAATAGATAATAGAGAAGGGAGGTACCATACCAGGCGTCAGGTGTGTCTGTGCCCAGTCTGATCAGATTCGTCGACGATAGATACGATAAAAATATGAGTATATACGCAATATGTATGTACTCGTATACCACACCTACTTCTGACTTATCCCTATTGCTTATCCAATCAAATGCTACACTATACATTGAATAAACATATCGGGGAAGTAAAGTTGGCGGGGAACGGGGACGTGTCTTGCGCAGCAGTGTCGCTAACTTAGCACATTTCCAGACGGTATGTGAAATATATTAAAAGTAAACATTTTCAAGAAGACAAGTTCGCTTAAAAAATTGTCTGCACGTTATTTACTAACATTTAAGCGAAAGAGAACACTACACTGAATGTCGTTTATCTAACAAGACAGGTTTGGTATATAAAAAAAAATAATCATAACATTAGCATTTGTTTATATTAAGAACAGTGCGGACCCTATTTAACTTCATCGCTTCTGACATTCCAAACTTTTCATTCAAAAAAAATTATGGCCAGACCTAAAAATATTGTATTGATTTTGTGTCTTAGATCGTCAACCTTTTTGTTAACAGAACTGTACGTATATGACATTTTCGTGGTTTTTGATACACGCAGATGTGAATTGGACATGTTCGTTAAACAATTAAATTTGAAATTTCCGTCTATTAAAGAAAAACAATGATTGGATACCATTTTTAGATACATTAGTATTAGAAATAAGCATAAAATAGAAATAGATATTTTCCGGAAAAAAACCAATGTCAATAGATTTATCACCGCGGATTCAAACTATAGTTTTCAACATAAGACAGCTTCTTTTATTTAATTTAGTTAAGTGATTTTTAGAAGGTTTAAATACTTGTCCTCTGTCAAATTGTCATAAATTAAGAAGGATTCCAAAATTCGAACTGCGACGATACCCGCCCGAACATTTGCTTTTTCTGGAAACCGGGTGACTTTCCATAGACCAGTGAAGGTTTTCATTTGCCAAATATCGACAATTCTGTCGATTAACGTTTCCATTCAGATAGAATGACGTTTTATCAAAAAAAAATAATGTTATTCATCACGAACTTGAGATAGTTATCTAAACTATTCATTATTTTTTCGGAAAATTCATTCTGTCTATCAGGAACGTTTTCATTGAGTTATTCAACTAAAGTCACCTTAAAGGGATGCCATTTGTTTATGTTCAAAATTTTGCACACGATGTTTTGGCTAATTTTATGATTACCCGCCACCACTTGTGTCGACAATTTTTTGCTTCTTTATGTATAGTCCTAGCCTGTCGAGAGGAAATCGCTATTATCGGCGAAGTCTCTTTTATTCGTCAGATGTCACAAATTTATCTGATGCCATCTGATAGAACAAAATTTACGATTTGTTCCGAGGGGCTAGCTGGCATTAGCCAGATGGATGACTTCGCAAGACAGAAACACGCGTCTTTGGCTGAAGTGAACGTTGGTAACATACGAGGTGTATTTCCAAGTTTACAGATACGGAGTGTGTATTCATATCTGTATCATTTGTAACAAGTGCTCGCATTGATATACTAAATTGCTTTGAGATGTTACGTTTAATTTTCTTTTGTAGTTTATCTATTATTTCATACTTAATCTCCGCATCGAGAACGGGTCGCGAAAAACTTCATTGAGATTTTCCCGTTACTAGAACGGGAGATACGGTCGAAAAGTTTCCTTTTCCGACGACAAACTTTTAACCAACCACCCATTGTAATTACCACTCTCACTTTTGTTTTCCTCTCCGGAAAAGTTAAACATCTCCGGAATACATGTTCCGTGTATATACAAGGCGACATATCATCCACGCGAAACAAGTCGCAACTTCTCTTCTTCGTTTCTTATCTCGTCTTCATGTGTTGTTGTTGTTTAACACGTTGATTTATCTCTAAACTTATAAATACCGTTCCATTACTGTAATCTTGTCTTACGTTAAATGTTTGTCTTTCCCAGCTTAGATTTTTATCTTTGTCTTTAAGTAATTTAATTTCGTAATTTATATTGTGTGCTTAGTACTCTGATTTCAATTGTTTAATGACTATTTTTAATGATGTGGCAGGTTAAGGGTAATTTAACTCCAGTTACGCTTTTTTTCGTGGTTTCTGACTAATATGTATTTCATTTTAACTCCGCATTTAAAAACATAGAAAGAAGCAAATGGAGAAATTCAATATTATACAGGCTCTTCCTAAATTAGTGATACAGAAATAACATTTAATTATGAAGAAAGTATAAATTTTATTGAACTGAATAATAAAGCAAACAATACAGCAACAATTTTTCAATGTTCAATATAGTTTCGTCTCCAAGGAGCCATCGACAGCATAAAGGACAGGGTTGACAGATGGAGACTGCACCACCTAGTTATTTTATCACGATCGGCCACAAAGAACTTGCCTGGTCCCAGCAGACCGAATATCTCGGCCTGAAACGGGATCGGAGGCTGACTTGGAGGCACCATATCGAGGCCATCAAGAAAAAATATCTTGGAGCGAGAATCTCCAATTGCCGCTCCTGGGGCGTCAGTGTCTGCTCTCTTTGGGGGAAAAATTACAAATATACACGACCGCAACTTACGTATGGCGCCCTGACATAGGCGATATATTTCTACATTTTTTGATGATAATCATTTGAATTTTTAATTTAAAAAATTGGCCCTTAAGTAGGATTCGAACCCACGTCCATGGTTTGCCGGACCATCGCTCTACCACTTGAGCTATCAAGGACTGCGATGTCGAATACATTTGGGAAGCCTTAATCACTTTAGGGAAACATATGTTAATATCTTGCATGTAGTCGGCATTGTTACAAATTAATTGCTTTTTTCACGAAGTAATGTGAATGTAAATATTGTTTCTACATTTTACGACGCTAATCATTCGAATTTTTAATTGAAAAAATTTCGCCTTAAACAGAACTCGAACCCACGTCCATGGTTTGCCAGATCACCGCTCGAACACTTGAGCTATCAAGGACTGTGATTTCGAATACATTTGGGAAGCCTTAAAAATTCGAATAATTAGCGTCGTAAAATGTAGAAAACAATATTTATATTCACATTACTCCGCAAAAGAAGCAATTAATTGACAATAATGCCGACTACAGGCAATATACTAACATCTGCTTCCCTAAAATAATTAGGGAAAGAAAGAATTTCAAATTATAAAAAAAAAATAAGAATTGAAGAGAGACCATTCATAATGTCGTAATTTTGCTAGTTGGGTTATTAAATACTTAACGAATCACAGATTCATTGTCTTCAAGCAACATTTTGTTCAGTGATGAAGCTCATTTCAAAATGGATGGATTCGTCAATAAGCAAAATTGTCATATCTAAGGCGATGAAAATCCTCGTGATATTCACCCATAGAAAGTTTTTCCTTGGCGTGCATTCTGGGCAAATTGCGTCATTGAACAATTATTTTCCGAAGATGATGCTGAAAATGCTGTTTCTGCGAACGCCGAGCGATATCAATCGATGTTCAGGCCACAACTAACACATATTGATGTGTCTGATGTCTAATTCCAGCAAGACGTGTAATTTCGCGAAAAGCAGATTTCAATTGGCCTCTAAAGTCATGTGATCTACCATTAGATTTTTTTTATAGAGTTTTTCAAAAGTCGAGTGTATGTATGCTAATAAGCCATAAACATAATGATCTGCAGCAGGAGTGCTTAAACGTTCGCTCGCGATCGACAAATAATCACTCCACAAATTCGAGTTTTCTGGAACGTCAACTCTAGGCCATCTCTGTCTCTCATTGGAATTTGCGAGACTGCCGAGGCAATCCAACTGCGCAATGTCCGGCGATCCTTCCCGATTCTCCTCTAATTGGTCAGATTCATATAAAAATCCGCGACGACGCGACACTATGCCAGTCATAACTGAGTATCTGAACGACACGTAACCGCAATAAACGCTTTTATAAATAAATTCAAGCTGTTGATTAATCAGCTAAACAAAAAGACTGTACAAATTTTCCAGCTGTGAAAAGAAGCGCAAGTTCTCACTCAAACTACGACACACAACTAAGAAACATTCGAAGTGAATTTGAAAGGCGCTTCCCTGACTTTAAGCAACTGATGGATATTGTAACTTTCATGGTTTATCCATTTTTTGGTGACGACGTTGAAAAATTGCTACTGAAATATCAAATACTTTCAATATTGAGATATCTTTAGTATAAAACGAGGATTGCAGATAATTTCAGATATACATCTCAAAGACAAAGCAACTGTTGCCTTGTTTTGGTCTTTCATATCCAACAACAAATATCCTTGTTTAAAACAAATAACGCTTCAGTTAACAGAATTCTTCGAATCAACTTACTTGTGCGAGTCTGCATTTTCAGAAATGTAAACAGGTTAGTAGTAATCGGTAGTTGTACGTGTCGATCGCTTGTCACCGAAATGTTTTGTGGTTGATCGCAATCCCTAAAAGTCTGAGCACCTCTGATCTAAAGAACGACATTCAAGTTGCAATTCGTGAAAACCCCAGCAAAATGTAGAAAAGTTATTGAAAATTTAGATATTCGATGCCTGGTCATGGTGGACATTTGAATGACATTCTGTTCCACGTATAATTGTAATGGATAATGCTTTCAATAAAAAAAAGCTTGGAAAAATTTTAAATGGCTTATGTCTTATTAAAAAGAAGCATGTAGGCGCGTTTTTTTGGATGACGCGTTCTAAATAAGGTTCAAAAATTTCGAAAATAAATTCATTAAATTAACAAGATTGTTTTACATAAGCTTATACGCCAAAAAGTTGCATCTTGTTTCTTAATTCAGAGACCTATAAAACATTCATGACACTCTGCTGCCGAGGAACACTGATAATTATAAAAGTTGTGTCCCCTCTAGCTAATATTTATTTAGACTCGGCTGGCTTTGAACATCGTCCTCAATGAGAGAACGGAGGTAGAATAGGAGGAGGAGGAGAACACGGAGTAAATATCATCATCATCTCGTTCTGCTTACCTAACTACTACTTTGTAATTATTTAATTTGCATGGTAAGTGATAGGTAGAAGACCCGACGGGGTCGCTCTTCCATATCGTCGTCGTCGCTGTCGTCAAAACTTTTACTTCGCCGCCGCATCGTAATACACCTACCTACTAACTTATTCTTTCTCATTAGCGCGGCTGTTACGCTGACAACTCTCTGCACGGTTTCGCAGCGGTCGCGTTCAACCAAGAGCCGCTACGATAACATTTTATCCGTCGGCAAATCGAGTTAGCCGTTTTCATTACGTTAAGTAAAGGTGGAATTTTTAAAAGTACCTATAGAGTGTGGCGTCTGGGTCGCCTGTTTTTATTTATGCTAGACTTGATCGTCTACCTTTGTGTTTTAGAGTGTCTTCACTTATGATTACTTAGTTACTTTCTGGAACTATGTAATTGAAGCAAATTAGTTTAAAAGTAATTTGCCGCAAATTTATAAAGTTCTGAGTCGTGGAAAATTTAGAAAACCAAAAGAAATTAAAGAAAAATTGTAAAGGATATACGAAGCGTTACACTTCGACAAAATCCAAAAAAATTTTGGCCATAAAAATAATAATTTAAACAGCCTTAGTTTCATTATTTCTTTTAATAAAGCGTCTTGCAAGTTTCAATAGAAAATGCATCTACACATTGTGAATAGACTTGAAGGTCGATATAATCCGGCTCGAAGGACCATGAATAGACTTGAAGGTCTATGAATACATGATTAAAGAACAGTACATTCCTTAATGATTTATTGTGCGACACCTTGATTAGTGATTTTACCTACTGATGATGACAACTTAGTTGTCGAATTACGTATTTAGGATACGATTAATAATTGTGGTAAGGGGTTATATACCTTTTTTAAGTTTTTACTTAACCACAGTCTCCAAAGAAAGACTTTTCATAAATAAATGGATTAGATTGATATTGTTTAATCTGCGGTTAAACACCTTGGGTAATGCACTAAAGGAGCTGTCAGAAGCAAATTTGTCCTGGGGCTAGCTGTAACTTAACCTTGACCCCGATCGTTGCACACTGAAGTTAACCTGAGATAACAACGATGGTGAATCAATATTATTATTAATGATATTTATGATAAAATTGGAATTAAGCATATATATATCCTTTTGGCAAGAGATTCAAATCTATACCGATCAAGAAGCAAGGTGGAATCTAAACCATGGTCAGAATAAACTCCAACGATCTTGAAGGATAAATACTTTGGGAATTCAATATCATTCATATTGTAAAATATTTGTCTTTCTGGGTCCTTTTAAATTAAACTAACGGTAATATTTGAAACACGCTATATTAAGAATAAAACACACTTAATAACTAATACTAACAGTATTTATTTCAATATTTATTTCATATTTATAACACAATATCAACCCGACGACGATTACTAGTTGAATGTCTGGCCTCTCTTCCGAACGGTATATATATGGTCCGACTTGCGTCTTCTAAAATTTTCCGGAGTTTTTCCTATGCGTTTCTTGAACGTGTAAACTGGTGACGTCATTTCAACATTTACATTACATTGCCCCGAAAAATTTTCGTTCCGAAACATGCCATCCCTGGGTTCTATCAGGCGATGACGAAATCTACAGGTAGAGCTCTTGTTGCATTGTGACGTCATGTGGAAGTAGCAGTCCACGGTCTTATGTGGTCTGAGCGGAAGGGAATATTCAGGCCGATAATTGCAGAACAGAATTTCCATACCAGTATATTAGAATAACACCTCTAACATGCTTCTTATAATTTTCCAGTCCAGACCGTCCAATCTACAGCCCAAATTTGGTGTCCAAATAAAATATGGGCTGTTATTTATTATTTGGAGACTTCCCAATTGCCGGTCATATCTGCCTTAATTCTTCAATTCTGCCAAATCTCTCTTTAAATTCTTTGCCAATTCCTTTGGACATTCGCAGATCTCGGGCTACGCAATGAGCAAGCGCATAGTCTGGCGGTACAGTAAACAAATCTTGCTGTTTCTCGATGTTCACCCTAAATCAAATTTTACTTGAATCAGAATACCAATAAAGTCTTCGAAGGTTAGTTTCTTGTAGGGGCTATCCAATCGGTGGAAGTCAGCGACTTCGTCGTTATTGTCTCCATAGCTAACCAATTAAAATGCTCGACTCTTGGTTTTGCACGAGAGCGGTACATTACATCGTTAATTCGCTTCAACACTTCGTATGGCCTCTCCCAATTCTTTCGAAGTTCTGGAGACAGGCACCGTCGACTTTGTGGATTGTACAGCCAAACGCGATCGCCTTCATGGAAACCAGCCTTCTTGTCTTCGCCTAAGAGTGCTGACATAATCTTCCTTTGCGAGATCTTCAACTGGCTTGCTCCCAAACTTCAAGTCACAGACCAGTCCAAACAACACGTTCGCTGGCGATTGCCAAAATTATCACGTGCTGATAACGCGCTTTTTGTTACTTTATATGTTTTAGATACAGAGTGTAATACATGTATTTACCATATATTGGGTAGTAGGCTACTGCACTATACTCCAACTTAAAAATTAAGTATTTAGTTATCGTCCAATACCCATTTTTTGCATTTCAACAAATGGCAGATGGCAGATCATATGGTAGCAGAAAATAAATTCTATATTTGATAGTTTGGTTAGTTACATGTATCACGCCGAGAACGTTTCATTCCTCTCTTGTGTTTCTAAATTTTCTGTAGTAAATTTTTAGTTTTAATTCAGTAAAGTATATCTAGTTTTGGCCGACCCTGTATACAATTACTAATGTAAAATTATAATTTTTCATAAATAAAAATAATCGTAACTATTATTCATGAGCGAAGATTAAGCAATTGAAGACGACAACATTTATTTTAACCCATTTATTGTCTTCTAATATACATCTCACGCCCTTTTGTCGGTTAAACCAACAGACAGACATCTTCGACTCGCTTCTGTCGTCGTTGCGGTTAAAATCAAGGTAGTAGATTGATGGTTCGAAGCGGGGAAGGTTAGTAAGCGACTTGACAATAATGGGAGCCATTTTAACAATGGAAATGCCGCTTTAGTGTTTGCGCTGCGGCCTCAACCGTCGCCAGACGCCTTTGAGAACGCTATTTGTGTCTCTGTCCTTCTCGTATGTTTGCGAGTGCGCGTGTATGCGTGCATGTAAGTGTACGGGTCTGTTGGAGTGTATGCGAGGTATGCAGGTGATTTCCACGTGAAACCCACTTTAATTAGTTCACTGTCAAAACACCATAGTGCCGTTGTTGTCAGGACTTCAATGCTGTTCCTGCGATATGTTTGGAGCGACGTTGCGAAGAGCTGATGTTTTGGACGTCCTTTATTGTACCCTCTTGAGAGTGCTTACGTATTACCCATCAAGTTTGTGATGGAGTTTTTATATGTTTAAAGTAGTGGATGGCAAAGCTAATATATTATTTTATGCGAAGCTAAGAAACATAAAATTAAAAGAAGATGTCTTTGAGCATTAGTTTATATTTTCTTTTCTTATTTTCAAATAAAAAAACATTTAGGTTTTAATTATTCGTGCTTGCGATTAAGAATTTTTCTTATATCTTGGTTCCAGTATATATTTTTCTCTATTTTAGTACAGAATTGCATTGTGAATAAACACATTTTATAAATTGCGTTAATGAATAAGATTAAAAAGACGTAAAGAAAAGTCGATGCGATAGAGAAAGATAAAGGAATGGAATGAAAAAGTAGGATTTCGGATTAAGTGGACATAAATTAATAAAATAAAATTAAAAAACCCTTACCACAATAGAATTTAATGATTCTAAATACGTATTTCTGCAACCACGTTGTCATCTTCAGTAGAAAAAACAGTGTAACACTTGAACGCACAAAAACACTCACAGAAGGATTGTTCTGAACGTCTTCTAGTTTAACACTAAAATCTTCAATCTTAAATGCTGCAAAAATTACCTACATTTTGGTAAACCCCACCTATTCATGCAAGAGCATTAAATATTTGTAAATTCTATAGAAAAACCGTTTAGAAATATTATAAAAGCCGTAATTTAACATACATTAAGAATCCAATTATGAAACTAATCCTTAAATTATGTTGAAATATAAATTTGGAAATTAATGTTGAGTCAGAATATTTTAATGGCAAATATTGTAATGAAACGAATTTAAAAATAAATTCCATGAATTCGAATATTTTTTAATGGTTTTCCTATTCTTCTTGCTTTAATAACATCTAACTGTCAATTAAATCAAATAAAGAAGAACCTGGTATAGGACCCAAATCTGCGTTAATTACGTTATTCATATTTTTAAAGATAAAAATGCTCTCAAAACTATCTAATTCGCGGAGGCGTGTGACGTTTTTTATTAATCTCAGACAGTCAGATGTTACGTTGTGATCTGATTCAAGAATATGTCTGGCAACACTTGATTTTTCCGGTCTATTGAATCTGATATGCGAAACATGTTCTTTATAACGAGTTAGAATCGAACGTTTTGTTTGGCCGACATATTTTTTATCACAATCCTTACAATTTATTTCATAGGTACCAGATTTGTTGTTTACCTCAACTTTGTCTTTCGCGTTGCCTAAGAGAGATTTTAGGGAGTTATTCGACCGAAATGCTACTTGAACATTATACTGTTTAAAGGTTTTACTTAAATTTTTCGTAGTTTCGTAGTTTCGTAGTTTCGTGAAACGGTAAACTAATAAATTTTTTGCTCGAATCAATTTGAGGTAGCAAACATGTGGAATCCTGAATTATTTTTCTTACTTTATGTTTTATAACTAGCTTGTTTATTATTTCTTAATCGAAACCGTTGTAACTCGCGATTTTCTTAATTAAAGTTAATTCCTTTTCATATCTATCCTTTGTCAATGGCATGCTTAACAAACGATTGATAAGAAAATTGAAAGAGGCACTCTTGTGCTGAAAAGTATGGTTTGAATCTGCGGTTATAAATCTGTTGACGTTGGTTTCTTTTCGGTAAATATCAAACTCTAAGTTTTTGTCATTCCTAATTACTAAGGTATCTAAAAATGACAAACCTCCGTTGTTTTCCTTTTCAACCGTGAATTTAATACTAGGAAATTTTGAATTTAATTCTGTTAGACAATAATCAAAATAATAATTTGGCTGCCTTTTTAAACTCAATCTCAAAGTGACTCGTAAATAAATTCGCGATAAACGGAGATAAGCAATTACCCATGGCTGTACCCTGTTGCTGTTCAAAGAACTTGGCTTCGAATTGGAAGCAATTTTGGGCCATACAAAGGCTTGTTAACTGCAAATATTCATTTATTTTTTCCTTTTCAACGTGATTGCTATGAATTAATGA
Source organism: Melolontha melolontha (assembly GCA_935421215.2). Lineage (NCBI taxonomy): Eukaryota > Metazoa > Arthropoda > Insecta > Coleoptera > Scarabaeidae > Melolontha > Melolontha melolontha. The sequence continues at coordinate 136,992,187 of OW285240.1, read as the reverse complement.
AGACAAATATTTTAACGTTTCTGGGATAGGTACTGAAGGAAACAAGGACGTTACATCGAATGAAACCAAAATGCCACCGTCTTCCAGTCGACAATCTTTAACTTTCTGAATAAATTCTAAAGAATTATTGACCTATAAACTAACTGGTTTTTCTGGTAATTTTCTGAATTCATTCACTAACAACCATTTTGAAATCAAATAAGTCGGTGTGGCAATACCAGCAACAATAGGTCTCATCGATTTACCTGGTTTGTGGATTTTAGGTAAGCAATATAACCTAGGCACTAACGGATTTGCACATTGTAATTTATAAAGGTTGGAATTAGTTATTAAGTTTGGACAATTTTTTAACGCGGCTTTAGTTTTACTTATCACTTACTTATCACATTACTTCTGACTCAACATTAATTTCCAAATTTATATTTCAACATAATTTAAGGATTAGTTTCATAATTGGATTCTTAATGTATGTTAAATTACGGCTTTTATAATACATATTTCTAAACGGTTTTTTTTATAGGATTTACAAATAATGGGTTAATGCTCTTGCATGAATAGGTGGGGTTTACCAAAATGTAGGTAATTTTTGTAGCATTTAACAATCCTTCTGAGAGTGTTTTTGTGCGTTCAAGTGTTACACTGTTTTTTCTACTGAAGATGACAACGTGGTTGTAGAAATACCTATTTAGAATCATTAAATTCTATTGTGGTATGGGTTTTTTAATTTTATTTTATTCACTTATAAGCCACAGTCTCCGATTTGTTAGTTGGACATAAATTATAAATCCGATCATAGATCTTTCAATTCCAAAACTATCTAACCGTTTTGATTTTGCACAAAAACACAGCATCAAGATTTTTTTAGTATAAAGATTGATCCCGGTCGGTTCTTAAGGTATGAATTAATTTTTTTATTTCATAAAATGAATCATGACGTTGAAACTTTAACGATCAACGACTATCCTAAATTATTGGGTTAATGCATAAGTACTTAGTGTTTTCATAGTACTCAATTCTTATTAATTTTTTAACAGAAAAAATACATGAGCTAATCAAGAATATATTCTCATCAAGTATTTACGATTACCTCCCAACGATCTTGTAATTTTTTCATTTCACACTTGAAGAAATTCGGTTATTTGCAAGTGGAAAATTTTGAGCGATGTCTCCATGGAATTGTGTACAGTTATATTAAGAAAAAGGTTTGCGATCTAAAACACAAAATATATCCAATATTTTTAAGTCTGGCCATAATTTTTTTATGAATGAAATGTTACTGTTGACGACCGGGATCAAGTTAGGTTCCATACAAATGTTATAAGATAAACAACATTAAGTGATCTGTGTTCGTAGAAACTCTTTGGGTTTATATTTCGGGTGAAATTCGGAAGGTTATTAAATTAATGCCTTCGAAACTTACACGTAGTCATTGGAAATGACAAAAGTTGGACTCACTATTTAACATATTTTACTTCTTACCTTAAGTAGTTACAGTGAGTCTCCTTAATGAAAAAAATGTATTTAATTTGTATTAGTTTAGAAATATTTTGTAAAAATTCGTATATTATTTTTTGTAATTTATTGTTGTGGTTTCAGTTTATAAGGAAATATAGCTATGCCTTCGAATTAATTAAATTGTAATTCGTAATCCGTCAGATGTCACGAGGTTATCTGGTGTCATCTGATAGAACAAAATTTGCTACATGACCGCGATGTGTACTACAGTCGTTTGTCTTCGTAAATCCTCCATTGATGAAGTCGTTAGACAGAAACGCATGCGTCTGGTGGTTGAAAGAAACGCTGGTGAATAGGTACTGTGTGTCCGTGTATACAGATACATATTTGTTTTTATACAGATTTGTATTATTTTGTAGTAATTGTATATTATAATTATAAAAAAAAAATAATTCCAGTTAACTTCAAAGGTAACGAAAATTGTTTATAAATAAAATTTTAAATCGATTAAACCCATCAAATTGTTTTTTTGTAATGCAATTGTAAAGTTATTTGTAAAAATATTTCGATACATGCTAATTTTCACTTCATTATTTATGTGTCAGTTTTACAGAATTATCAGGTAGCATTTTTTAATACTGATTACTCACGTCAAGAAATTTTTTTAATAAAATTAAAATCAATCACAAAAATTGAAAACTGACAAAAAAACCGACGAAAAATTGAATTCGAGTGTAATATCAATGTTTTTATGAATGCGTACTAAACAAATTTAGAATATTTTTATTAATTTTTTAATTCACTTAATAATTGAAGGGGCAAGTGGATGAAGGAGTTATGTTACAAAAAACTGATTTTGAATAAATTAGGTTTTAGTAAGAATAGCTGTACAAAGACTGAAATTTTCCAGCTCTTAGAAACGTGCCTGGAACAAAATTATTTTCAATTTAAAAAGAAATTTTATAAACAAACAGAGGGTCTAGCAATGGGAAACCCACTAAGCCCCTTATTAGCGGAAATTTTCATGAATAATTTAGAAACTATAATTAGTACACATCCCTTGTTTGGTAATTGTGTATATTGGTTTAGGTATGTTGATGACATATTAATTTTCTTTAACGGTTCAGATAGACAATTAAAAACTTTACATAATTATATCAACACTATTCACCCCAAAATAAATTTTACTATAGAAACAGAAATAAATAAAAGCATTAATTTTCTAGATTTAACCATATCACACAAAACTAATAAACACGAGTTCGCTATATACCATAAACCAACACATACAGATACCACAATACACGCTAATTCTTTTCATCCTATAACACACAAATTATCAGCATACCAATCAATGGTATATAGATTAATTCATGTACCTATGAGTAAAAGTAATTTCGACCTTGAACTAAATAGAATATACACAATAGCATTAAACAATGGTTACTCTATAAATATTGTCAATAACATCCTAAATAGCCAACAAAAATCTAAAACCCTTTCCTTAGTTTATCCAAAATTAAAATACAAGATAATTAATTCCTATAATTCAATCACTTACTTAGGAAAAATTTCGGAAAAAATTGGTACTTTCATTAAAAAACTTAATAACGAACATATATCATTTAAAACAGACAATACTATACAGAACATTATTAGAAACAACAAAGATAAAATATGACGTGTAATTGTTGACGATGGAGTATAACTTGAGTTGTTGTTTGGGCTATTTCCATCGTTTGCAGAACCTTGATAGTCCGACGTTTCGGCAGTCCGTCTACTGCCGTCATCAGGGTAGTCCTGAGAAGGACTGTTTTTGCCAAACTTGTCATTTTGTAACAACTTTATCTGGCGGTATGTGTCTTCCCTATTTTTTAGTTAAATGTCCTGTGCTAGGCTTGAACCCGGTCGATAATTTTCCGAATATCAATATACCAAACACTTTAACCACTCGACTAATTAGGGGGACACACAAATTAGTCCCCCTAATTAGTCGAGTGGTTAAAGTGTTTGTTATATTGATATTCGGAAAATTATCGACCGGGTTCAAGCCTAGCACAGGACATTTAACTAAAAAATAGGGAAGACACATACCGCCAGATAAAGTTGTTATAAAATGACAAGTTTGGCAAAAAACAGTCCTTCTCAGGACTACCCTGATGACGGCAGTAGACGGACTGCCGAAACGTCGGACTATCAAGGTTCTGCAAACGATGGAAATAGCCCAAACAACAACTCAAAAAGATAAAATAGACAAAGATTCAAAATTAGGATGAAAGAACACGAGAGAAGCCATAAAGAAAAGAAAACAAATTCAACTTTCGCAAGTCATTATATAGATATCAATCATAGATTTAATATAGATTTCAAAATTTTACACGTTCAAGAAAAAAGTAAAAAACTTAACCTATTAGAAAACTTAGAAATTAATAGATACAATAGTTTAGGATTAGCTTTAAATGACCAACTAGATTTAAACAACTCCCCTCTACTAAATTTAAGATTGTAAAAATTTTTCCACCACCATTTCCCCAATAATTTTCACATAAATATTCAAACTTGTATAGTACATATTCAGTATTTCATCCACCTGATGAAGCCATTGTATGGCGAAACAATATTGTAGTGGTATTTACAATAAAATAATTTTTGAAACTAGAAATTTAATTACTTAGTTCTTAGCGATATATATTTTATATTTTTTGGTCCCTTGTTCGATAAACAACGAGACTGAAATTCGGCACGTCGAGGTTAATATAACTTTAATCCCACTTTCAGTCATTGATTCCTAATGCGAACGGGCTCTCCCAGGGTTTTAACCTAAACGACTATCGGACTGAAGGTCCCACATAATCCGCAATCTGTGCAGTTCCAAATCGAGAGGCATATCACCGTAACAAAGATGTGTCTTCGAACCTCTGCGAAAGTAGCGAGCCGACCTGTTCAACCCCAGACGGCCAACATTATATACAGACACTCTTCTCTGGTTTTCGGTTTTCGTCCCTTAAAATCTACTGTATCATGACTCGAAAGCTACTTCCGTATATATATACTACTAACAGCAAATAATCCGTTTAACCTGTGCTGACATAACTTTCCCATTTCGTAGGAGGCCACACACGAGGGCTTCTGCAGCGATTAACTTTACTAGCACATAACTCGATGATAACTGGTGATCATTAAAAGCTTCTCCGTTTATGAACCCTGCCGAGTGCTTTTCGAAAAACTAAATTGATTAACGGTGGAGCGCTTTCGCCATTTTTTTCTTTATTCTTTGAGATTTTATTTTGGTTTGTTATCTTAGTCTCGATAAACAAGGAATGGGTTTTAAAAGAAAGTCTTGTAACTGAAATTACGGTTGTTATTGTGCGAAGATTATATAAAAATAACCTATGCAATTATAGGAAATTAAAGTTGTTAGTAAAATTAGATACTTCGTTTAATGTTCTACAAATTTTACTTAAAATAGATTTCTACAATGAATCGTTGTGTGTATTATCAACTATACTCTGTTTTTTAATTCGGAGGAGCGTTTTAAAAAGAAGTCTCGTTATTGGCCAATTATCGGCCACAATGACACTAAAATTTAGAGTATTGACAGTTGACAGGTTGAATCAGCTGGTCAAAACTTACATTTTGTATAATTATCGTTACTGTTTGTTTTCCTTCATTAAATTTTCCAAAATAAGTTCTTTTTAGAGCTAACTTAATATTTTACATACGTTACACGTTTTTCGTACGTTATTTTTCGATATGGATCAAGTACAAAGCACTTCTGGAACGCAAATATCACCGATACGAAAACGAAATTATTTAGGTTTAGGGCACTTGTCTGTGTTTGAGAAACAAAATATATTAAATATATTTAAGAAACTTCGAAACGATAAACCTCAAATGAAGATGACTATCATCGTAGCAAAAATAGCATGCGTTTTAGGTTAGTAAGTAATCTGTATTCGTACGTATGTAGGTACTATATGGTAACTTACTTTCAGGAGTGGCAAAATCGACAATTTATCGTACAATTAAAGATTATAAACAGAATGGTCAAATTATTCCACCAAAACAAAGTTCAGGAAGGCATTCTTTAATTGACGAGTACGACGAAGGTGTCAAGAAATTCGTACGGCAAATAGTACACAGCTATTTTTATAAAAATGAACTTCCTACGCCTAATAAAGTGCTAAATGAAATAATACAACGCGATGATTTGCCACAGATGAGCCGTTCAACTCTGTATAAATTCATGAAACACATAAATTTCAGGTCAGTGCGTATTTTAATTATTATATAGACAGTTTTACTTGTTCATGTTGTTACATGCAAATGCATATTACAATATAAGTGATATAATATTATATATTGCTGCAGATATATGAACAGAGATAGAAAAAGTGTTCTTATAGAACGTGATGATATAGTTAGATGGAGACGCAGGTATTTAATAACCATACAAAACTACAGATGTCAAAATCGTCCAATCTATTACTTGGATGAAACGAAGGACATATGAAGCAAAAAGTCTGGATAGATAATATTATACAGAACCGACAACAAGCATTTAATGTAGGCTTAACTCCAGGACTGCGGAATCCTGTAGGAAAAGGAAGACGACTTATAATTTTACACATAGGTTCTGAAGCTGGATTTGTAGAAAATGGTCTTTTACTTTTTGAAGGAAAAAAAACTGCAGATTACCATGAAGAAATTAATGCTAATGTGTTTGAAGAGTGGTTTAGTCAAATTTTAACAGTACTACCAGACAATGCTGTTATAATCATGGATAATGCTACATATCACAGCCGTAAAATTGAGAAAATCCCCACAACAACATCAGAGAAACAAGATATGCAAGCTTGGCTGACATCCAAAAATATTCATTATGATTCAACAATGGTTCGATGTGAATTACTTAACTTGATCCGTATTAACAAAGATAAATATAATGCATATGTCACAGATGAGATGGCTAAAAGTCAAAATAAAACTGTGTTAAGGTTACCCTCTTTATCACTAAACCCTATTGAGTTAGTGTGGGCTCAAATAAAAAACGAGGTTGCAGTAAAAAATACCACGTTTAAACTGGGACATGTAAAAGAACTTTTATTGCAAGCTAATCAAAATATTACCGCAGACAAATGAAAAAAGTGTGTAGAACATGTTGTAAAGGAAGAAGTAAGAATGAGTGAATTGGATGGTCTAATCGATAATATAATTGAACCTTTTATTATATCCGTAGGTAATGATAGCAGCGAAAATGAAAATCTGTCGTCCAGTGATACAGAATAAAGTTCTGCTTGTCATTTATATTATTTTATAAATAAATATTTTGAATTATAATATATTCTATATTAAATAATAGCTGCATAATGTATTAATTTCTCTAATATCGATCAGAAAAGAATTACGTAGTAATGCAAAAATCTGTTTAGTGTTTATAATTTCATAAAACAATCAAAAAGTAAAATCAAAACTCACTTTTGATTACTGTAGATTTTAAAATAAAGTAAATAGTAATTTTAATAACAATATTATATTTTAATAAACATCATTAACCTATATTTCAATTCTACTGTCAAAATAAGCAACTACAAATTACATGGTGTAAAATCGTCTTTTCAATTTACTCCTCCGAATTAAAAATCAGAGTATAGTATAAAGAGGATGTACGTGATGCTATTTATATTATTTGTTATAAAAGTTTAATTACTTAGAATATTGTAAGTATTACTAGGTGAACAATCTAATTACCGTGGAAATTACAAAATCTATTTGGTCATTTTTTAATACTTTCACTTTTAAAATTTCTAATTTAAACATTAGACTAAAAGATCTACTATCGCCAACGACTTTCTTATCTTTGTCATCTGCGTGCAATACTTGGAAAAGCATAATATACATGTAGATATGTAACAATCATATACCTAGACATAAAAAGCTCCGTACAATTTTTTATAATACAGGGTTTCCCGGAAAGTGTTCCCCATTTATTTGTCGAATACTTCGCAAAGTAATAGTGGTAACAGTCCCTGCACATGTTGTAAATGACGGTTATGGCTTGGAAAATTAGCAGCCATGGAGCAGTTCCCCTGTGAACAACGTGCTATTTATGTCAAAGCGTATTACGAGAACAATACTTCTTTCATGACCGTTCGACGTCTATATCGTACCATTATCACCTTAATGACATAAATCAAGCACTTTCGTCCGGATTAATTAGATTTTCTGTTCAGAAATTTGCAAGAGAAAGCACCACCTCCAAAAGAAAGCCTACAGGTCGACACAGGACCGCGAGAAATCATGAAACCATTGAGCGTGTTCATGTTGCAATTACGCGCAATTTTCGGCGTTCGATCCGAAAAATGTATCAAAAACGGTTGTTCACAACGTACTGCCTAAAGAGTTAAAATTCCACCCATACAAAATTCAAGTATGCAGGCTTTGAAAGTAGAGGATTATCCAGTTCGATTTGCTTTCGCGGATGCATTACTTAACAATTTTGCAACCTTCAACGATATCTTATTCACCGATGAGGATCACTTTCATTTGGATGAGTTTGTAAACAGACAAAACTGCTGCTACTGGTCGTCTCATAACTCTAAGGAGAAGCTTCAAAGACTACTTCACTCTTACAAAGTTACGGTATGGGCGGCAATGAGCGTAAATGGAATTATTGGCCCTTATTTTTATGAAAATGCACTCACGGTTACTACTCAGCGATACAGAGCCATGTTAGACAATTTTTTCAGACCAGAACTAGACAATTTTGCTGGATTCAATGAGAACACAAGATGGCGCCACCTCGCATACTGCAAAACCTTTCGATGGAAATCGTCATGTTCCCGGGAAGAGTAAAGCGGGGGGATATTAATTGGCCACCCAGGAGTCCCGATTTAACCTCAATGAATTTTTTTGTGTGGGGTTTTCTTAAGGAAAGGGTATACAGTGCGGTACCAAGAAATTTGAATTAATACAACGAATTCGAATTCAGGAAATAAAACTAGATTTATGTAGACGAGTCATTGCGTATTTTCGCTTCGCCTTGAGGAGCTGCTGCAGCGCGAAGGACGATATCTTGATAATATTATTTTCCCAGAAATAATTTTTCATTTTTTAAATTTTAAGATAAAATTGATTTCAAATTAATATATTTTTTATTAGCCGAGTTACACCGTTTTTAAAAGCGGAAAATATTGCGGGACACCTGTATAAAATTAATTTCTATTATATTTTGTTCTGATCAGTACCTGTTAAACACATAAAATACTTCGTATTGAGTATCGTTCACCATATTACCCAATGATTTACTACTTAAAATATCTTGGAACAAGGCGGAGATATATCCAAACAGCTGTATTATAAAACACAAAATATAAAACAGCTTTGTAATTAAAACGCGCCTTACTTGCTGTGTTGATTATTTCTTGATCAATATCGAAAAATAGCAGAAACGTTACGAATAAGTTGAAAATGTTGGCTTTTCAGTTATTTTTGTAATGTGATCAACCCGTGGTTACCTAGTTGCAATAGATTTTTTTATTTTATATAAGACTTGTGAAAATGGTTTAGAATGTAGAATTTGTTCAATTTACAATGCTTTTCTGTTTTATAATACAGTGAAATGGCGAGTAGATGATATGCATCATAGATTAAAAGCACTTTACTTACGAAATTAAGAGAAAGTCATTTTTATTCTTTGCAACTAGACTGAAGTACTGACGTCTCCAATCTAGCACAATTACTTATGTATGAGGGGTGTTTGGAAAGTTTTCAATCAGAAGCGACCACTGCTCAATACGAAGGGGAGGAAGTTTTCTGCGTATATAAAACGTGACCTTGTTTTGTCTTTGAAATGTCCAAAAATATAACTGCATAATGTTTGATTTTGTTCAGCAAAGATTGATAGCTCGGTAAGTGAATAATTATTTTCGGTTCGCATAGGATTTATCGATTTTGAAAACTGATAAAAAGTGAAGCCAAGAGTTTGTGTAAAATCTTGCTTTAAAACTGGGAAATTAGCTTCGGAGAGTTATGACTTTGTAAACAGCATTCGGGAATAGATGCCTACGCCGATCAAATATTTTTATCTGGTTGAACAGATGGCTGCGAATCAGTTGATGATAACTCCCGGTCCTGGTAGACCTTCCACTTCACAAATCAACGGAAACATCGTGAAAATTTGCGATTTAGTGCATTTTGATCATCGACTTACAATTAGGGAAATGGCCGATTTTAACGTAAGATTTGAACATGCATGCTCGCGAAATTCTTTCCGAAATTGCTGCCAGACGAACAGAATGAACATAGAAGTGTTTACAGTTGTTCCTCTTGGAATGCACTTTGATCCCACTATGCTCTCACTATAAAAAAACAACTTTGACTGGCGTGCCTTTTTGTGGGAGGAGAGCAACTCGTTTTCCATTGGAAACTCTGAATTTTTGTTTAAGGGTCATCGCTGTACACTCAACTTTTATCTCTAGTTAAAATTTTTGCCGAAAAGCCCGGATCTGCGTCAATACGATTCTTCAATTCCGTGCAAACTAACACGCGATGTCCCTTCTGTTTGTTAGTCAGAAGTCTGGGAATAAATTTCGCATTCACTCATTTCATTTGCAAATTATCGGTTAAAATGCATTGTGCGAACCCATACGAAACGTTTAGTTCTTTGGAAAGCTCTTGAATGGTCAATCGGCCACTTTTTGCATGTTTTCATCTGTTTTTGAGGTCGATGGACGTCGAAGGACTGTCGTTACTCGTCTTTAACTGACTCATTTCCTCTTTTAAATCCGTCATACTACTTGTAAACAGTCTTCAGAATCACTACATTATCGCGATACACTGATTTTAACATTTCATTGGCACTTTTTGCAATTTAAAGCAAAACTTAATGAACTCATTGCTTGAAATTAGTGATGCGCGACAGATACGGTAAATACGACCTCACCCATCCAGCTCTGAAAGCCGATTGACATGCCACAACTTGTTCCAATGTGGCACTGTCTATTAAAACGAATCGGGCAATCGGATTTATTTTTTCAAATAAACATAGCGTCAGCAGTTGCTGCTATAAAAATTAATTCTTCCTATTTTTTGATCACACCTCGTATTATAGGCAATATATATGCAATCAACAGAGGAGTGCCATTATTCCGTCTGGCCACACGAGAGTTGGAGACCTCTGTCACCGTTTACTGTCTGTTGCGACGAGCTTTAATAATGCAGAATTGTTTACGACTGTCGAAGGTAGAAACAATTTTGCGATTATGATTGTTAACCTACAATAAAAAAGAAACGCTAAAAAGTAGATAACTTTAATAAAGCATTTGATTATTTTATATGCATTTCGTCATCATATTGTCTAATGATTTGTTATTATTATTTATTTTAATAATTTGATCTAAAAAAATTAAAAAAAAAGTAATTTTTAAATTAATTAACTTTTACGAGTTTTTAATTCAATTGCAAGTGTGTACTGGTAAACGTTTTAAGTACTCTGAGATTAAGTAAATATTTTCCGTACATGACTGGTAAGCTGTTTCATGAAATACAAATAGTTTCTCCAACTTACGCTCCTATGAAATGGATTATTAACTTTCAACAATTTATTATGGTTACGGGTCGCTTAAATTTCCTCTTTGATGATGTAATAAGACAGGATGCGTCCTAGATATCTCGTGGTCAATTGATAAACTGGGCGGCCAACTGGCTGTATTCCAAAGATTTGGTTTTCCCCAAAAATTTATTACTGTATAACGATAGCGTTGACGTATTGTAAAACTTTTGCCGTAAATATGGTAGTGTATACAGAAATATATTTCTTCATGTATGTCTCACCTTCATTATCTAATCCACTGCCTTTATTCATAAAGGTATTGATGTAGTTTCAATTAAATTTATTGCCAGTGGTTAAGTGACAAAATATTTTAATGCATCTTATAATGCAGTTTTAATGTTAATGTCTAGAATTGTAACTTAAACATATCTATTCATTTCTTTTTCGCTAATGTTAAAGTAAATTTGAATTCCTATCTAACTTTGACGGAGTTCATATATTACTAACATGTTGTACAGGCGATATTTTCTGTATGTGGGCAAGTTTAATGGACAACTATACATATTCTTAAAACAGTTATTTGTTTGCAGTTAAAAAATTAAGTTTATAATTTATATACACTGTGTCCATAAAGTATGGACACAAGCCCGTAATAACGTTATCGTACATTATTTGACAAAATGCAAAGATATATCGGTTAATGTTTTTTATTAGCTATAGTTAGATGCTACTATTTTGTTTTTTTCCGTCGACCTTGAATAAGTTATGACGTCATTGATAATTTTTTTAAATGTCAACCCCATTTTTTTTTGTGGATTTTGAAAGCTTTTACAATTCTTTATTCGATGATGTAAAAATTTTGGTATGTTACATTAGAAAATTTTTGAGTAATCATTTGCGTCCATAAAGTATGAACACTAGCCCGTAATAACGTTATTCTGCATTATTTGACAAAATGCAAAGATATGTCGATTAATGTCTTTCATTAGCTATATTTAGATGCTACCATTTTGTTTTTCCCGTCGACCTTGAATAAGTTATCACGTCATTGATAATTTTTTTAAATGTCAAGCCCATTTTTTTTTATGGATTTTGAAAGCTTTTACAATTCTTTATTCGATGATTTAAACATTTTGGTGTTGGTGTTACATTAGAAAAGTCTATGCGACACAACCGGAAAATTTGGACGTTTTACGACAACGCATCATCTACGAAACCAGACTAATCACTAAAGACGGCAGAGTGCCCACACTGTAAAATTTAATATAATATAATAAATTTAATATATATATGTTTATATACTGAGAAGGATTGTTCGACTATGAGAGATGTTATATTTGCATAGTTAAAGCTCTCTTTGCATCTGTACAATGGATCTTCAGTATTGGTAAAGAGTTGCCCTAATTTTGTAAAATATACATTTTTATCTAATACACCTTATGTGTATTATTTATTAAATTTAACAGTGTGGGCACATAGTCTGCCGTCTTTAAAGCACTCCCGAAGTATTACAGAATGTGCGAAATGGAATTTATCATCGCTTAGGATTTTGTCAACAAAATGAAGGAAAACATGAAGGAAACATATATATATAATATATATATATATATATATATATATATATATATATATATATAGGGTAAACCTAATCAGTAGGCGATTAAAGGTCTGTATATTACTTCAAAATATATGTATTTAAAAAACTCTACATGTTTCGGCTACATACGCCTTTTTCAAGAGAATACAAAATATGAATGACAGGATATAAATGTCAAGTAATTAAGTTCCGTACATGACTTGACTTAATTACTTGACATTTATATCCTGTCATTCATATTTTGTATTCTCTTGAAAAAGGCGTATGTAGCCGAAACATGTAGAGTTTTTTAAATACATATATTTTGAAGTAATATACAGACCTTTAATCACCTACTGATTAGGTTTACCATATCATACCAAGGTCACGAAGTTATTATATATATATATATATATATATATATATATATATATATATATAGTATAGTATAGTTAGTAACTTGTTATTGTCTTTTTCTTTTTCTAATAAAATTGTGTCTGGAACTTTTTTTGTTTTTTAATTTATAAATTCAAAAAAGGAGGAAAATCATTTGCAATAACTTGACAGAGTTTTGAGAAATAGTGAAACACTGTAGCAATCCTCAGCATGTTCGGAAAATGGAAAATCATTTGCTCTGTTTGTTTATGCACCAGATTGAATAACGAGGAATATTGTGTATCAAAAAACTTGGAGTGATAGATTGATTATAATAAAATATCATTAATTCGTTGTTTAGCTAGAGAATAAACAAAATTGTTTTAGATCGGTTAATGTCAGTTAACATAAAGGATGTTTTGATTTTTCTATAGAATATGGTCGAACAACGCTGGGCTGCGGGCAGTTAGTAGAAGAATAAAATAACATGAGTTCAAATTTATCAATTTAACAACGAATTAAAAAAGGATAAAACTTCAATTTGATTATTTGAAAACGATCAGAGAGACAAAAATTAACTATTGCAAAATTATAAAGAGCCTTTTTGTAATAAGTTGTAAAAATGTATCTACGGGTCACAGCGGCTTGCGTATCAAATTAAATTATGTTCAATTGAACGAGTTGAACTATATCAAATCATTTTTCACTAAAACTGAAATTATTAGAGCGCTCAATATCTCTGTTAATATTGGCGGTTGATGGTCAATTGTCTCAGCACTATATAACCTTAACAGTTATGTATGAAAGAGCCCACCATTTCCAGCGTCGCCATCCGACAGAAATAATCCAACAGCACCGGAGCCACGTCTCCTCGCTCCATGTACGCGTGTGTTTGGTGTGTTGGGGATATATCCAGTGCTCGGTAACCAAACAATTCCGACATACCTATTCGAGCACATAACTCGCCGGTCAACCAAGTGTGAAGCGAGAACTGGTAGGATGTGATAGCGGGAATTACATCGCCGGAACGAGAATGGTGGACGCGCCGGGGATTAGTCCGGGTAGGTAGGTTAGGGGCATTGAAGGTAAACGGCCAAGAGATAAGAAGGACTCGCGCTGCGGGGCTCCGATATTGTAGAACTAAGGTAATCGAGAAGAGAACCCGACCGAGCGTGAATCGTTTTCAGAGTGCCATAGCGCCCGTTCACCTCGTCATTATTGCGTACAGACTGAGATTGAAGGAAAGATGAAAATGACCACGTAAGCGCCGAAAAAGAAAATGGTATTTTATTTATTGCCTAGATTGCATCTGGGCAAATATCATTAATTTTTTTATGTTTAAATGGCTCTAAAACTATGAACATCGGACCGGCAGGTACTTGAGATATTGTGTTAACGATTGTTGAAAAACAAATGGTACTATAAAGGTGATTAATCTGCAATGGAATCCTTTTTTTTAATGGCGATATTTGTGATAACTTATGCAGGAATTTTCACGTAACGCGTTCGTTAGAAGTTTTCTATGCTAATGAGGACACTTTTTAAAATTTGTTGCACGTAGTCTTGATACTTGATTTGTTAAAATAAAATATTTACACCCATAAACCAGTTTCGATTATACCGGAAGTCATAGCCAACTTTGATATTTTAAATGAAATTTTATACTTATTGTTTTTTTTAGATTCCTTGTAAAGTACTACAACACTTTATATTAAGGTTTCTTTTGCAAAAAATTAACCGTTTTTGAATTATTTAGATTTTTGTGGAATTTTTTGTTTTTTCAATATACTTTTCAAAACCATATATCTCAGGCGTATTTGATCGAAACTACGACATATTCCTACTGGAGACAGCGAAGGGTGCAGGATTCCGAGTAATGTCTAAACATTTAAGAAATTCCTTACAGGGTTTCGATATTTATTGATTATTTAATCTTTAATTAAAGAAAAGTCGATTTTTTTAAATGGAACATCCTGTAGATGAGCACGCCCTAGTTTTAGAGTTATTAATGATTATTTTCTAAATTGAGCATTACTAAGGAAAATCGTTGTAGTAAGCCTTGACAGGTAAATCTGATCTGTCAAAATTGTCACAAAGTGTATTTCGTGTCTACCTAGTTTTATGTTAACTAGAGTCTAGTGTTAAACTAGAAGACGTTTAGAACAATCCTTCTGTGAGTGTTTTTGTGCGTTCAAGTGTTACACTGGTTTTTCTACTGAAGATGACAACGTGGTTGTAGAAATACGTATTTAGAATCATTAAATTCTATTGTGGTAAGGGTTTTTTAATTTTATTTTATTTAGTTTTATGTTGTTCACAAACATCCAAGACGAATTAAATATTTATTCTAATAGAGATATTTTGAATTTATTCTACATTCATTCTGATTCTCTTCAAATTATTGAAAGAACATATTGACTTTTTAATCAAAGATACCCACATTTATCTCAGAACACATACACATAGTAAAATAAAGTTTTGAGCGTCTCTGTATATAAATATTAAATGGTAACTGTATCAACTAGACAGAATAGCACAGTTGGAGAAGCCCTGAATATTTATATATTTATAAAGTACTAAAAATATATTACTAACTACACCAATGATGATATATAAATAAAAGTTGGAAATAATAAATGTACCCAAAATTGTGATCACGCCTGTATATAACTGATGATATACGTATACTAGAGATCTCGGTAACGTTACAAAAATATTACAAACTTATGTACGAAACTTATTACTAAATAAAATATGAAGTTAAATATTTGCATAACTAAAGACATCAACGCAACCATACAAAATATTGATTGTAAAATGGTGTAAACAATAATAAGTTATTAAACGCTCAAATAACTTAATAAATAGCCAAGACAAAACTGATTAAATAATAATTACTACTTAATGTATTATTAAATTATAGGATTATTTCAACCTTTACTTGATGAAATTTCATTATAACTAAAGGCCAGATTATATACAAAAAAAAAACTGAAAATATGCGCATAAATATGCAGATGTTTTAGCCTAAATATGCACTTCCTTATGCAAAATATGCAGGTAAAAAAATACGAGGAATTTTAGAAAGTGGAATACTGTAGAAAAAAATATTGTATGTTTACTACAAGTTTATTTAGAACATTTTAGAACATAATTAACTATGAAAATAATTTTCAATCACATATTTCTAAAATTTTTCAAAAGAAAAATTGTGACGCTTGTCTGAAAACATGTATTTATATATTGAAAAGGTTTGTTCTACGTCGACGCTTGTTATAGGAGCATATTTCAAATTAGAAATATCATCTATTGTCAACTCAATATTTTCTACTAAATCACCACACAAGATTTTAGCAATGTCCTTTAGCTTTTTAGAACCCTCATTTCTTCCTATTACACTTAAAAAATTTTCATACACGGACTGTACCACTCCTCCTTTAACATCAAAACATAGCTTTTTTAATTTGTTTATTATTTCAACGCTCTCGATTAGCGACATAAATTGTTTTTCCAATTGCAATATAGAAGTGGAAATAAAACTGTAATTGGCTTTAATAAGCGCCAACTGTTGAGGTATTTTTTTACTCGAATACACCTTTTATATCTGCCGACACAAACATTTGCACAAATCTTCATTATATTGTTCTTGTTCCGATTTTTTGGAAGTTGATGGCAAACATTGCGGTAATGTTTGCTGACAATTCTTCGCCAATTTCATCTTTCTTAGTTTTGCCGCAGGAGATGGAGTTTTCATATTGCTATGAATAGTGAGTTCGTAGTTGAATGAACCACTATTCACCACAACACTGTCCAACTTTGATGCTCAATCGGTTAATTACTTTTATGAGACAGCTTTCTTCTCCGGGTTTCTAATGGGAAAACGTGGTACTTCTCTTCTACAAAATTAATGGGCGCCAGTATAAAAGTATAAACGAAAGTGTTAAATACAATTAAAAATCACAATATCCAACTAACTCTTTATTTAAAAAAAAAAAATTAAAAAAATCTTTAAGTATTAAGATAAATATTGCAACAATAAACAATATTTTTAAGGCAAAAAATATTATATGAAAAATGACTGGACATATAATAAAAAAACCTTAGTTACTCCGATCAAAATTAAATCTAATAAATGGCAAAGAAATATTCTAATTTTCACCCACACTAATCAACTCAAAAGTAAACAGATAAAACTGTCAAACCCGATATCGCTAACACCTGCGCGATACCACAAGTATAAAAACCCCAACCTTGAACAACTAATACGTTCTAGAATTTAACGTAAAAAAAAATTACTAGAAACGATGAAAATATCTTTGTCATCTATATTAACTAATATTAAAATATAGAGAAATTCATACAATCAATTATACAATTCTAAATGCGTACAGTAAAGAAATAATTTGATTTAATGTAAAATAAAACTTACGTAGCTTTTATTTTATATAACCTTGAGAACACGTGCAAGTAAGAGATTAATTAAATCAAAATTACGAGGTATTCAAACTCGTATAAATTCGGTAATGAGAAAAGCAATCACAAACACTATGCATTCAAAAACAAAAACCGAAATTAATTGAAATAAGAGATAAAAAAGTTTTATCTCCCAATATGCAACACTCTCACTTGAATAACAAAACGTGTCTGTCGGATACGTGCAGCACGCATCCAAACATAAAAAATACAGTTATCAAGAGTATTGCCCAGCAAGTCCAAACGGCTTCCAGGAACTGCGCTAATCAAAACCTAACAATTCAAAAATAAATCAATATACAACTAATATTCATAACTAAATTTGACAAAACATACAGAGTTATCGAAATTATGGTTTAAAAATAAAATAATATTTTTCACTAAATGTTGCGGGGAAAAATCCACTGCAATATGTTGGTCGACTCGGAACTTTCTTTCACTTGTAATCTGCAAAAAAAATATCACATCATCGGTTGTTTTCTTATAAAAGAAATGTTAGTAAAAGATATTAAAAACTTGAGTAATTAATAAGAGAAGATAAACTTAAAATTTTACTCACAATTGTGCAGCATGCTACGCAAAACACTTTTTCTCAATCCATACGCAATTCTGAATAAGGTGCAATCCATCCAGGCACAGTCGCTGTTTTCGGCATTTTTGCTATTAGATATCACAACTCCAAAGTTTACACTTCGAAAAGCCAACGTAAAATGACGTTTATAATAAAATTACTTTCGAATATGGGAATAAATTTCTCCGAATAGCAAAGAAACACATATACTCCTAATTTTTTGGTAAAATGTATTTTTGTATTTATTTAGAAGTTTTAAGGTATTAGCTTTTCCTGGAATTTCGTCTCGGCCTGGATGTATGGAAAGAGCATTAATAAATTCTTGGAGACGCTTATCGGAAAAGTAACGGGAAGAGGCTTACTAAAATGCTATTTTTAATTTAAGGAGGGCTGATTAATTTTTGTTTGTTTGTTACATCCACGACATATTTTTATTAATGCCTATAATAAATTTTATTTAATAAATAAATAAAACTCGGATATTTAAAATATGCAAAAATGCTGAATTACTACAAAATATGCAAATAAATGCTGAATTTGTACAACATATGCAAATAATATACAAAATGCATATATTATGCAAATATGCAAATATGTGCAAACTGCATATAATCCGGCCCTTAATTATAATTATTATCGGGATAAAATTAAGCAAATTTTAATCAATTTCACTACTTTTTACTTTTCACACAAAATAACGATTACAAATGAAACAGACATGCAATATACATATCTGTAACTGTACACATGGACCATACACCTCGTATTTTCAGCATTTACTTCTGCTTAAGACACGTGTTTCTGCCATCTATATATTGCATGTCTGTTTCATTTGTAACAAATGCGTAATACGTGCATAACGTATTGATATACTTAAACCTTTTTGTATATTTACCGCCATCTGGCTCGTGTTAATGGACTACACATATACGTATTTTTTCGTTTATGTACCAGCATAGCTGGTCAAGCGAAAGGTCGCCTTTTTCGGCATAGTCTCTTTCGTCCGTCAGATGTCATTTATTAAATAGTGCCACCTTATAGGATGAAATTTGCTATATCTTGTAGGCGATTTCAGCGTAAATGTATATACAGATACAAATCTGTTCTTAAAAAGATTTGTATCATTTGTATTACATTGCTTCACTAGCTTGACTGATGACGCCTATAGATGGCAGAAACACGTGTCTTAAGCAGAAGTAAATGCTGAAAATACGAGGTGTATTGTCTATGTGTACAGTTACAGACATGTATATTGCATGACTGTTTCATTTGTAACAAATGCGTAATACGTGCATAACGTATTGATATACTTAAACCTTTTTGAAAATAACGATTGTTTCACTCACACAGGAATTTCGTCAGACATATATCTAACTTATGGTAAGTTAGTATATGTGTACACTACATACGCACATACCCAGATAAAGAAATTAATAAAGTCTTGAGAAAGGCAGGTTTAGAAATAGGCAATGTTAAGAAAAATAATTTAGGTACCAAGATACAATTACAAATCTAGAGAAGTTCAGTGTATCTATATCGGACAAAGTGATAGAAATATAAATATTATATTAAAAAAACATAAAAAGTTAATTATTCAAGGAATACAATATGAAACAAACATGTAAATAAATAATTTACATATCTGTAACTATGCACATGGACAATACACCTCGTATTTTCAGCATTTACTTCTGCTTAATACATATGTTTCTGCCATCTAGGCGTCCTCAGTTAAGCTAGTGAAGCAATGTATACAAATTAATACAAACCTGTTATAAACAACTGGTTTGTATCTGTATTTAAATTTACTGAAATAGCCCGCATAGATCAAGCAAGTTCCGTCCTACAAGAAGACAATGTGCATAGTTACAGATATGTAAATTATTTATTTACATGTTTGTTTCATATTGTACAAACGCTTTATACGTGCTTAACGTATTGTCATACTTAAACAAAACCTTTTTGTATATTTACCGCCATCTGGCTGGTTGTTAATGGACTACATCTACATACGTATTTGATCGTTTCCCGTAGCAGCTTAGCTGTTCGAAAGATAGGTAGCCCTCCAGACAAAGTCTCTTTCGCCCGTAAGATGTCAATTATTAAATAGTTGTCTTCTTATAGGACGGAACTTGCTTGATCTATGCGGGCTATTTCAGTAAATTTAAATACAGATTCAAACCAGTTGTTTATAACAGGTTTGTATTAATTTGTATACATTGCTTCACTAGCTTAACTGAGGACGCCTAGATGGCAGAAACATATGTATTAAGCAGAAGTAAATGCTGAAAATACGAGGTGTATTGTCCATGTGCATAGTTACAGATATGTAAATTATTTATTTACATGTTTGTTTCATATTGTACAAACGCTTTATACGTGCTTAACGTATTGTCATACTTAAACAAAACCTTTTTGTATATTCAAGGAATAAAAAATACGGGATTTGCAGAACACTGTATAGATAATCTCCGCTTTTCCGATATGGATGCCTGCAATCTGTTTTATAATGTAAATAAAAGTAAAAAATTGAACTATTTGGAAATATTAGAAATCGAAAAAGAAAATTCTACGAAACTAAACCTGGAAAATTAGTCACAGTCATTATTATATTACCATAAGCGTAATCCGCAGCATACACATTCATATTGGAAGTTGATCCTTTAGATTAGATAAATAAACACTTTGATAATGGTCTTTACAAACATCTCGTGAAATATTGTCTCATTCTTCTAGAATTCTTTGTTTTAGTTCCGTTTTGTTTCTACATTTGTTTTCACATAACTTGTTCTTAAAGATTCACTACAAGTTTTCTATGGGCGACATGTTTCGAGATTACACAAACACGGAGACATCATTTTTTCTATACAATGCCTTTGTTTGTTTATACGTTTGGCAATATGCATTTTCTTGCTGGAAAGTATTAAGAAACTTAGGTATAGACTCATTTCCCAATTAAGCTTCTAATACTTCTTCTAACATGGCTAATTAGCACTCGCGATACAGTTCGGGTGAAGCTACTTTATGTCACACTAATTCAGACTCGGGCGTTGGAAAAATCAGAATTATGACATGATATTAAAATCTCTTGGTTTGATTATATTTAAAAAATAGTACCTCCATACACATTTAGTAACAATGATTATACAGCAAATAGGTAACAAATATCTTCATTCATTACACCTCTGTGTTTAATTTGTCAGAACATATGATTTTATACCGATCTTCAACCGACCAATGTTTATAATTTTACCGACCAAATAAATTCACGTCTGCTATTCTATTTTCTATACGTTCTACCTGAACCTGTCACTCTACGATGCCCATATAATTCTGAACAAATTTTTTTTTTGACGGCTTTATACGAAATCGCAGAGATAATGTTTTAAAAATCGGTTTTTTTAGACGTTAGGTTACACTTCTGTCCACTTATCGGCGGATTTTAATAACTCGTCTCCCCTAATCATTTTATTATGAGCTGTAGAGCAGAATGTCATGGTTTCATTGTTTTTAACAAGTGAAATTCAACAAATGTTTCTAGTTTACCTAAATTAATTATTTAAACAATGTTTCACCAAGAATCGACTGCTGCTTCCATTAACAAAATTAATTATTTCTATTTATATGCTTGTGCATCCTTTCAACTTTTGTGAAACTTGAAGAACAGTTCAAACATTTCCAATTTTTCCAATTTCCAACCTCCTACGACGTAAGTAATTTAATTCGAAAAGTGACCACATAACGCAGATAAAATTGATCAATCAACAGTAACCGTACGCCTGATAACAATTAAATACTGCAATAAACAATCGTCGATGCAATTGCAACAGACGCAGAGTAGATACGTAACATTCCCTATTGATTGGTGTCCAGAGAGCATCAGTACGACAACAAGAGAGATACCGATCGTTTCTAAATTGGATTGCAGGGGTGTAACGGTAGCAGTAGAGACAGCAGTATGTAGTAATACTGTTTGTAGGTACCCGGTGACTGACAGATGGCAAGCAGGAGGGTGACTTGAGGTGGGAACACAATGCATATGCATTCAGACAAAGAGAATCTACATTACGTTTACGACAATCCGAATTCGCTTTTGCCACGCACCTAAACTATACGCCAGATGTGCTCACGTGAATCCATAGTCACTGCACACACAATATACAGCGTACTATGTATATGCATAGTGTTAGGGACGGAGCCAATTCCATTTAGTTTTAGTGGCTATTATCCCCCGAGGCCAATGTACTCAGGTGTCGAGCTTTGGGCGGATTAAATCACGCGCGCACAAGGTGCGCTCTTGCGCGAATTTACCCTTCCTTTTATATTTCCAATTCTAACCATCGGACAGTCGATGGCAGGGGTGTATATAACCGATAGGGGATGGGGATTAGAAACAATGCGAAACAATTGCCGTCAACTCAGCGTTCTTATCCATAAAAGGGTTATACGGTACGCAAAGAGGCCTCTGATTACTTTGATAAACGAACCATTAATCATTCGAATAAGAATTACCTACAACACTTTTCGGTGACGAGGGAAGGGGTGTATGAGATACGGAGACCAAAAAAATCCCTCGTGGAAAGGATCGATTGTCTCTTGGAGGTGTAGAGTTGGGGGCCGGGAAACGCGGACGGGTTTTTGGGGATGGAATGGATAAAACTATCGGCGACGTTTTTTGCTAATTACGGGCGCCGCCGTTAGCGAGTTTGCAGCTTCGTGCGTCTGTAACGTGGAGCAGGCAACACAAAGAAGCAAGCGGTAAGGTAAAGAGTAAATGACGTGCCCGTGACGCCTGCCTCTACCTATCGCCTGTGATCAATCATCGGGGATTTTCGGAGTTCCTTTTGGCGCGAAGCAATTAGCAAATGCGTGTCACGCGCTGCAGACGTCGGGTCGACACGTGTGCGTCCATATTTGCCAAGTGAAATTTACGGCTTTATTACTGCCACGGTTGATAAGTAAAACAAATAAGTGGGTAGAGAGGTGGCGATGTTGGATGACTCGAACAAGACAGAAGTAATATTACAAATTGGTTAATTACTATGTTTTAGCAGTATGTTCTGCGCTTTTCTTTTAAAATTCAACAAGAATTTAGCTCAAAAAGTACACAAATATTTCAACGTAATTTTAATAAACAGTTTTGGCCTCTGCTTGAAACTGTTCTACGCTTATGTCAAGAATTTCTTAAATTACGTTTCTTTATAAAATAAAAACATTTTGAATAATAACGAAATTTTATTTAAGTTACTTAAATGGAACGACAGTGAAAAGCAGTGGCGGCTCGGGGTGGTTCACATAGGGAGTGCATAATTTCAAAATTAAAAAGTGTAATACAAAAACGCTTACCCAATCCTTATAAATTTCACAGACGTACTGTTCCAGACAGGTACTGTTCATTGTAGAGTTTGTTTTGAGGGAATAATAAATATTACACTACACAGTTTAATTACATCTGACGATAAACGAAGTCCATTTTACGTGTCTTTGACTTGCAGAACAGTTCTATCACTTTTTCATTAAAGTTTGGGAAATCATTTATACGTTCTCTTTCACAAGATAACATAGTAAGAGCATTAAATCTCTCTTCTTTCATTGTATTTCTCAGGAAAGTTTTTATTCTCTTCAACCGTGAAAACTGGCGTTCCGCTTCGGACGTTGTCATTGGGATTGTAATGACAATTTTTAAAAGCGTAACAACTTCATTAAAGGTGTCGCTTAATCCATCCAGCAGAAGACCTAGCAGACCTACAGCACCGACTTCTATATTTTGCCTAAATTCTTCTCTAGAATATAGAACGCTTAATTCAGTTCGTAGTCTGCTTTCATTGAGGCATGGATAAAATTTTACTGCTTCTTTAAGGCAATCTTCCGGAAATTTTTTTTGAAAAGAGAACTGTTTAAAAGAAATTAAGTTTGCTAATATTAAGTGCCCTGTATACCGAAATCTAGTTTTTATTTCTAGCAAAATAATATCGCACACTTCAATAGTTTCCCTCCTTCTTTGGCTACCATCAGTTACTCTTCGCCGCTTTGATGGTCGAGGAGTCAGTTCTGGGTCATTTTGTTTAACCAACTGATTATCTGTGTCAGCGATTTCGGTTCGAATTTTTCTAATAGCACGTTCAAAATTATCTAAATTATTCTTGATTTTTAATGCGTCTGTATTGACATTTTGTAATTGATTAAACAATATGTCCACATGTGGTATAATTTTATGAAAGAAATTTAACCAATAGATAAAATTTTCCTCCTCTAAAATTCGCAAATTGGCACTAGCTTGATGAATGGTAGTTTGTAAACTAGCTTCTCCATCGATTTGTTCTAGAGCTTCAATTATTTCTTCTCGGTGCTTATATATTGTATTCACTGTCCTAGAATTGAAGTTCCATCTTATGTTTGAAGAATGAGGTAAGCTTTTTCTCTGAAGGAATTCTTCCAATCTTGCAGCTCGTTGTGGTGAAGTGGAGAAAAATGTACATAATCCCGTCAGATTGGCAAAAAAAATTCTGCAATTACTACTGCTCGATGTAGCATGTGACATAATTAGATTTGTCTGATGTGCATAACAATGTACAAAATTAGCCCTTGGACATTGGTCTTGGACATGTCTTTGCACGCCGTTAATAGCACCACTCATGACTGCTGCCCCATAATAGCTCTGTGCAATCAGCTTTTCTGGGTCATCAACAAGCAAACTAATTTCGTTAAGGATGGAGGCAGATAAAGAATTAGCATCATGTCCACTTGGCAGAAGAAATTTCCAAAATTTTTCGACCGGTCTCGCGTTCACAATATATCTTAAAACAACCACCAACTGAAACTGATTGGACACATCTGTGGTTTCATCAGCTATCACAGATATGAAGTCGGTTGCTTTAATTTCACTGGCAACTTGTTCATGATACACGTTCAACATTGCATCAAGCAGCTCATTCTGTATCGTTTTTGATAAATCCCTTTAAAAACCGGTGCTGCTTCGATGTGATCTCTGAGCGATTTATCCAATTCGGCCGTAAAATTTATCGATTCCCGAAAAATGCCCTTGTTATTCGACGTTTGCTGTTCATCATGACCCCGAAGTGCCAGTTCAAACGCGCCACAAAATCTAATGCAATTTATGATTAAATTTAACACATGCCTATTTTTTGTTACCTTTTCATTGTGTTGTTGAATTGCTTTTCTATATGATGAATCTAAAACATTCTGAATGATATTTTTTCCTAACATTCTTAGACTAAATATATTTTTCAAATGCCCTTCGGAATTTTCATGTTTACTAATTTTAGCACTAAGATGAATTAAGTCTCTTATTCCGTTCTTTGACCAAGACGGTTCACCACCAAACAAAAGACACGGAAAACAAAACAAAGTATTTTTAATTTCACACCCACAAATCCAGTAATTTTTCTGATAAATATTCATTTTGAATTTTCTTATAACGTTTTTACCTTTAACAAATTGTTTATTTTCTAAACATAATTGAGGCATCGGCCGTTTAAGATTCTTTACTGCGATTTTTTCATTATACGTTAAACGCGAAAACGCGTTGTTTTCTAAAAAAGACACGGAGTTCATCGCAATAACGCTTGAGAGCAGTCTGGATTACTTGCTCCAACGTTATGTATTATACGACATTGAAGTACGGCAAAATACAGTTCTCCCCACCATCAATGTAATGTTAATACCTTAAAAGAGCAACGGTAGGGCTTTGCTCAGTATATCTGTGACGACGCTTGGTGTATGTACGTTGTTAGCGTGCCACGTTCCTCGTCAATAACTATGAATACATAATATACATAATAAATAAACACTTTCAGTTAGTCGCCGCTTGGTTTGTTTTGTTTCATAATTCCAGAGGGTGCAATTGCTCACTTGCTCTCATTAAAGAGCCGCCACTTGTGAAAAGCTGAGTATATTACTGTGTACACGTTATGTTTAGTGTAGTTGAGTTATTAAAACCTAAGAATTCTCTAGTGAGGTCCTTACCTCAGTTAGATATAAGTTCGTAGTTGACAGAAGAAAGTTACTTATTGATCTGCTTCTGATCAGATTGTAATAGTACAGTGTGATCGAAAAGCCGCTCAATCAAAGTAAATGTACACATGTATTTTATAACTTTTTATAACCTAACTAGCTAAATCCGGACACGCTTCGCCGTGGCTCAGTCTGATATGAAATGAATGAAAAAGTAATTAAAAATATTGTAGCGAACATAGATTCACCGAGAAAACACATCATTCAATTCAAGGTGAAAGATTGGACAAGTTATCGAGGAATGTGGTTTCTAAGAGTTGATACATCCAATCTATACCCTAGATTTAGCACCCAGTGAGTTATGGCAGAGAAACGTTATATACACTCGGGAGCAAAAAAATCGACTCAGACCGCACTCTCGCAGTAAAATGTCCCTGGCACAAAAAATATAACATAAATTCCAGTTTTGCTTTTCAAACCTTTAAGTTCAAGATCTTAACATAAAAATGAGTGCATATTCTTCTAAGTTACATTTCTTTTTCTTTGAAAAAATAAAGTTATGTTTTAGAATGCTAAAACTTCAAAACAGACGCGGAAAACTTAAAAGAATAGACCAGGTAATATCAAGTACATTTTTATTTTAATTTTCAAAAAACATTATCAATATTTAGTGTTACCGCCCCTAGCCCTAATTACCGCTTGTAAACGGTTCTTCATGGAATGAATAAGTTTAATCGCGCTGTCTTGCGGGATAGCGTCCCATTCTTCGGTAAGTGCGGCTTGAAGTTCAGCTCTCGTAACTGGTGCAGGATTTCTAGCCCGAATTTTCCTTTTGAGTTCATCCCACAGGTGTTCAATAGGATTCAAGTCCGGGCTGCGCGCCGGCCAGTCCATAACTCGTATTTCCAGTTCTTGCAAGTAATGCCTTACGGAAACTGCACTGTGTGGACGGGCATTATCTTGCATGAGAATGAAGGTTTCCCCGATAAAACTAACGTAAGGAACGACATGGTTCTCTAGAATTTATTGGATGTATCGGTTCGGTTTCAATAGAAACCAGCTCGGTTTTTGCGTCCATAGAAATGCCAGCCCACGCCATACAGGAACCTCCTCCAAAAGCCACCTTTTCTGTTATGCAGCATTGTGCGAATCTTTCTCCCGGCCTTCTGCATACTTTTCCTCTTCTGTCACTGCCGTGCAAACACACTCTGCTTTCATCCGAGAACAGTACAGAGCACCATTGCTCGTTTGTCCAATCAACATGCTCTCTTGCGAAACGGAGACGAGCTGCTCGATGGGCTGGGGTCAATTTTGGACCCGTAGCTGGCCTTTTTGGACTAAGGTTAGCTGCCTTGAGTCATCTTCTGAGTGTCCACTTCTAACAGCCACTCCCCGCGTTTCTCTGAGCTCCCGTTGAATTTGTACGCCGGTGAGAGCCCGATTTCTTAAAGAGGTCTGGACAATGAAACGGTCATCTCTCATTACTGTGCACCGCTTTCTGCCGGAACCTCTTCTTCGATGAAAGCTACCATTCTCCTGGTATCTTCGGTAAACTCTTGACACGGCAGACTGACTCATGTGCAGCACACGAGCGACTTCCCGTTGATTATGGCTTTGTTGCAATAATGCAACCGCTTGAGCAGCTACTTCGGTTGTAGTATCCATTAGCAGCTAATATTCTTAAATGTAGCTGACGGAAATGTATACCGGTTGACGTTTGACAGCCAACTAATACGGGTTGATAAGGTAGAGCACAAAGCCTTTTAAACGACCTACTGGCCTGCAAAGAAAAATGATGTCAACTTCTACAAAATCTTGTGATTATCGATCACAACAAATTGTAGGGTAGTCTAAGTGTATAAGAAGCGTAAGTTAAAAGAATTTGCACTCATTTTAAAGCTAAGATCCTGAACTTAAAGATTTTGAAAGCAAAAGTGGAATTTAAGTGTTGGTTTTTGTGCCAGAGGTAATTTAATGCGAGTGTGCACTCTGAGTCGATTTTTTTGCTCCCGAGCGTATATTTAGAAAAGAAAATTCACTGCTTTATCTTTTCTTTCATGTCCAGGTAGATTACTTACATAAAAATATCCCATAGTAAATTATCGGGTGTATTAGGTACAGCATATAACGGTATAGGGCAGTGCTGCTTTATTCACATCCAATTCATTTATGTAATTAAAATGATTATTTTCCCTAAGTACCAGACTTTGAGTTTTAATGCAAAAGTAGTAGCATAATGGACGAAACGTCGGTCAAGAAGGAAGAAATGCTTAGCACGCGGTTCTAGCTCGTAATCCCAAAAATAATCACGAACAACGACCGCGAAAGCCTACAAGACAATTATTTGAGATTTTTTAAAATCTTGATATTGTTATTTAACTTAAATAAGTTTACTTAACTTAATGTATATATATATATATATATATATATATATATATATATATATATATGTATCAGTTTATAAATTCTTAGAGTTTCGGCTTTATATTAAATATTTTTAATTAGTATGTTATTTAATGAAGTAATGTGAAAGTAAACATTGCTGTCTACAATTACGTCGTTAATTACTCGAAAAATTTGTATTTTGCAAAAATTTCGTCCTAAGCTAGGTGGGGATTGAACTCATGGCCATGGCTTGCCGGACCATCGCTCTAACTGACCTACGAGGACTTGGTTTCAAGTTCATTGGAAATACTTTATAAGGAACAGATATTAATATTCTGTCAGTTGGAAATTGCTAAATTTTCATCCTTAGCTATTACACATTACATCGCTAATTAACATATTAATTTAAAATATTTAATATAAAGCCGAAACACCAAGAATTTATCCAATGGTATATTAAATAAGCGGCTAAGAAATAGATTTTCTATATTATTAAATAGCTAAGGATGAAAATTTAGCAATTTGCAACTGACAGAATATTAACATTTGGAACTTACTGCAAGTGAATGAATATTAAATCTCATTCTTACATGTAAATGTCGACTTATGTGATGCGTTCATAACTACAATCCGACAAACTAAGTTTGTACCAGTATGCAGAACACACCCTTTCGCGACAACGAACTTCCTGGTAAATAGGTTAATTAAGAATTGCTGAAAAAAAAAAACAAGTCAATCAACGGGAAACGTACAGACGCGTTTCGTTCTAGTTGGAACTTTTCAATGCACGGCATTCCTCGAAGACGGACATTGCTTTTCATTTCTATACTTTCTGTATATATAGTTAACATTTGGAACTTACTGCAAGTGAATGAATATTAAATCTCATTCTTACATGTAAATGTCGACTTATGTGATGCGTTCATAACTACAATCCGACAAACTAAGTTTGTACCAGTATGCAGAACACACCCTTTCGCGACAACGAACTTCCTGGTAAATAGGTTAATTAAGAATTGCTGAAAAAAAAAAAAAAAAAAAAAACAAGTCAATCAACGGGAAACGGGTGTGTTCTGCATACTGGTACAAACTTAGTTTGTCGGATTGTAGTTATGAACGCATCACATAAGTCGACATTTACATGTAAGAATGAGATTTAATATTCATTCACTTGCAGTAAGTTCCAAATGTTAACTATATATACAGAAAGTATAGAAATGAAAAGCAATGTCCGTCTTCGAGGAATGCCGTGCATTGAAAAGTTCCAACTAGAACGAAACGCGTCTGTACGTTTCCCGTTGATTGACTTGCTTTTTTTTTTTTTTTTTTTTTCAGCAATTCTGACAGAATATTAATATATGTTCCTTAGAGGCATTTTCATTGAATTTGAAACTAAGTCCTCGTAGCTCAGTTGGTTAGAGCGATGCCCCGGAAAGCCATGGACGTGGGTTCAAGTCCAACCTAGGACGAAATTTTTTCAAATAAAAATTTTTAGAATAATTAGCGTCGTAATTGTAGACAGTAATATTTAGGATAATTAAAAATTTCTGAAAAGCCACGTCCATCAACGAAACGTACAGACGCGTTTCGCTCTTATTGGAGCTTATCAATGTACGGTATCTCGATGACGGATATGGCTTTTCACTTCTAACTTTGTGTATATATAGATAACATTCTGAACTTACTGCAAATGAGAATTAATGAATATTAAATTTCATTTTTACATGTAAATGTTGCCTTAGTAATATTTACGTTCATATTACTTCGCTAAATAACATACTAATTAGTATTTAAAATAAATATTTAATATAAAGCCGAAACTCCAAGAATTTATCAAATGATTAAATAAATAGCTGAGAAATAGATTCTATATATTATATATAAAGTATTTACGCGAAGTGAGGGGATATACTGACGTACCATTTATGTATTTCTTACTAACTTCTTTATTTCTAGTATTATTCTTTTTCCACTTATATCTATTACAAGTACAACTTCTTACTCTATAGCTAACCTACTTCTTACTTATTTCGTCTATTATCGTTCAATATCCCACTACCAGTAAACTAATTAATCTTTCGTCAGCGTCTTTGCTGTGTGCCTAACTTCTTCTCGCTCTAGCAAAGCCGCTGACTATCGGAGATATTGACCGATGACTTCCTTTTTGTTTAAAAACTTGTGCGTAATGAAACTTTCCATGACAATATTTACAAATATTCTTTTAAAATTTCTTTACACGATTCTCAGCAGGACATTTACCTCGACTTTATTTTTAAATTCCATCCCGTATAGTAGGCAATGAGACTATTACGTGCAATTACAAAATCATTTTCAATTAAGACCAAATTAATACCTCCCGGTGCCTTCCTCGATAATTCTTTTCGTCCGTTTTCTTTCGCACTTGTGTCCCGAAGGTGTGTTTGCGATAGCCTTCCACTTCTCCTCCCACTACCCCTCAGAATTCGGCTACCGCATAACAGACATTAAAATTCGCATTCGCACGCAAAACGGAGCAAAGGAAACCTGACTAATTCAAATCCGATGGCTGTTGGGTTCGGTTGGAAACGTCCGGGAAGTGGCCCTTGAACATTCAAGCAGAAGGGAATCGTGTTCGAACATCAGGTACAAGTTCTAATAAGCGGGTCCGCCGGCTGAAGTGACGCCTTGCGGCGGTGCCTGGAAGTGTGGAAATTACCTCATTTATTAGGTAAGGGTGCGCGACCTCTGCTGCTGACACCTCTCCTTTGCACCTGCTGCCGAGTATTATTGAGTTTCCAGTGAAAGAGATTATTCAGAGACGTAATGGAAAAATTTTCTATTCACAATCTATATATGTATTTACACACACTTATGTAAACGTTCTTGTCGTTTCTTATTTATTATGTTGCGACTCAAGTGATGAATAAACGAGCAATTTACATGTTGTAGTTCTTTTTAATAGCACTGAAAATGGTGTGCTATAAATAAATTTTCTCCAATTCTTCTTTAGTAACTTTAAAAGGGCGAATATTAATGGCAATATAGAGATATCTAACCGAAGTTTGTTTTACATTAAACTCTTTGTATCAATAAAGATCATCCTTCAATAACTTCATTAACAACCTTCATTAATTATTAATTACACAGGTATACAAATATTTTGTTACAAGAACAGTTCTCGCCAATTCTTATGTCATTTTGCCTGATGAATCTGAAAATACCATCAGAATTTGCCCATCACCCATAATTCTTTTAAATTGTATTTCTTACTCCCAAATTATCACGTCTCGCTCCTTGCTTCTCTCTATATTCTATTATTACCCGTATCATATTTTGACTTACCAAATTTATGAACCACCCAGGCTTTGTACAATTTATTTTTTAATACTACAATCCCACGCAAGTGAAGCCTTCAAGCCTTAAGAAGGAAACATACCTCTACTCATCAAAGGAAATTATGAATTGCACTTCATGTGTAAAGTTGGAGATCAGGATAACATTTTGGTCCCACATATATCCTATTTAACATCTATTCCTCAGTTCATTACCTAGCTGAATTACAAAATCTCGTAACATGCCGTTTGCAGTTCAGATAATATGCAGAGAATCAAAAGACCATTCAGCCGATTGTTATTTTTGAGCAATTAAGGTCGCTGGTATATTAAGAAAGTCAAGAATTAAAAAAATATATCCAAAAATCCCTTCACCTATAAGACCTGTGCTGTACAATACTATGGACCTTACCATACCATTCCCACCAAGTTCATGGTCTCTGGATTCTGAGGAGGAACAACTTGGTGACTTCTAGGGCCCAGAAAACAGGGGAAATGATTAATTACGTTATATTTTGTACCTAATTATTCCTTAATAAAATTAAAATTTCTGGGATTTCGACCGCGTTTTATTCAAAAAGCTTATATGCTGGGAAAATTTGGAATCTAGATTCGGAATAAGCGAGAAGAATTCTGTAATAATCACCTCTAGTTCATGCAACATTTAAAAAGTGTAATTTTGTATGTATTCTTATGACAAAAGTATTTTATTTGATGGAGAT
Organism: Melolontha melolontha; assembly: GCA_935421215.2. Lineage (NCBI taxonomy): Eukaryota > Metazoa > Arthropoda > Insecta > Coleoptera > Scarabaeidae > Melolontha > Melolontha melolontha. Next base: position 136,959,792 of record OW285240.1, on the reverse strand, counting down.
CGATAACTTAAATTACAAATAAAATTAAGAGTTACTTACAAGTTACAAACTTGTTAATTTATAACGTGCTCTAGTAAGTACCTGACGAAGTCACTGTGTTAGCGCAACAATTGTCGTTTTACGCTTGAATATTCTTAGTTTGTGAAATAAAATTACGGTAATTTTTATCTTTCTTACCCATTCCAAAATGAGAGAAACGAGAGAAATCAGCAATATTACAAAAATTACTTCATTTCAGTATTGAAGATTTATAACTGCTTTCCTACATTATAAAAAAAATGGGTTTGTTGTAAATAAAAATTAAAGATTTATTTAATTAATATTGTATTTACATTATTCAGAAATGGGGTACAGACATTAGTAGACTCAGCAAAGAGGGGGAATTTTCAGTGCAGTGCCGAGAGCAACGTAGAGGGTAGAAGCGCGTGGTATGGAAATTCAAGCGTCCGTATCAAAGCACACTTGTTAAGTATTATTCCACTGGTCGGTGTGAGTGCATGTCAGTACGCACATACTAGAAAATGTCGCATTTAAGTACGTTTCGGAAACGGCGTATTTCGAAGAAACTAGAAAATGTAATAGTATCCCGGATTTAGAATACGAAGGCGATAGAATTAAATGTGTATGGTGCGACGACTATTTGACGTGTACTAGCAGGTGGAAGCGTGAACGCCACCTAAAAAGTATAGAACACTGTTCTGCAATCCGTGGCAAACTATACAGCGAACAATTAATATTTGGTATAGGTGTCTGTTTTATTATACAAGGTGAGGCATAATAACGAGCGATTTTAAAAAGCGCGCGAATTAAGCTGCGTCTGAGGGACGTGGAGGGGATAGTGTCAGTTACGTTCGGCGCGAAATAGCATTTAGTTTCAATGGAACGTTGGACCCCACAGCATCGTGCGTATGCTGTGAAAGCATTTTATCAAAATGGTAGTTCGTACCAGCTAGCACGTCGTGCATTTCGCAACCACTTCAACATTAATCGAAATCGGCCAGTGCCATCTGCCTGTGCGATTCAAAAGTGGGTTGAGAACTTTGAAGAGATGTCGTCAACGACAAGGAAGAAAACTGGGAGACCAATATCTGTGCGCACACCTGAAAACATTGAACGTGTAAGAGTCGCCATTGACAAAAGCCCTCGTCGCTCAGCTCGCCGACACAGCGATACACTTGGGATTTCAAACAGAACAGTAAGAAGAATTTTACGCAAAGATTTGCACTTTCATCCTTACAAGATCCAAATGGTTCAGGCACTTAAGGAAACAGATTATGTTAGCCGACGCCGGTTCAGCTTAGAATTTTTGGTCTTGATTAATCGAGACGAGGACATTGTAAACCGTTTGTGGATGAGTGATGAAGCGCACTTCCATCTCTCCGGTTACGTGAACAAGCAGAACTTTCGATTTTGAAGTGACGTTAATCCTAGAGAACTGCATCAGCAACCATTGCACTCCGCAAAAGTTACTGTGTGGTGCGCCATGTCTTCATTAGGGATAATAGGGCCATACTTTTTTGAAGATGGCCTTGGCAATGCTGTAACAATGACTTCGCAGAGATACGCAGAAATGTTGGAAAACTTTTTTACTCCACAAGTTGCTCACTACGTGAACGATGAGACGTTTTTCCAGCAGGACGGAGCAACATCCCACACTGCTCGAGTAAGCATGTATATTGTCAATCGTTTGTTTCCAAATCATGTGATCTCCCGAAATGGGGATATTGCATGGCCCTCTCGTTCACCGGACCTCACAAGATGTGACTTTTTCTTGTGGGGTTATCTGAAAAGTAAAGTTTACTAAGATAACCCTTCTCGAACAATTGAAGGCCTGAAAGAGCGGATCCGACAAGAAGTTGTTCAAACCCACTGGCAATGCTACGCAATGTGATGGGTCACTTCAAGGTCCGGCTGGAGGAATGTGTGCGTCTAAACGGAAGGCATCTTACCGGAGTTATCTTCAAAAAATAACCGACGTTTTACTATTGCAGAAAATGCTTTTTCATGTATTTTAATATTATGAAATCAGAAATTTTCTTAAACGAAGTGTTTTTATTTAACAGCCTTTTAAAAATCGCTCGTTATTATGCCCAAGTGTATGTAATCTACGTTCTAGACTCTACTACGTTTGCTAGATCAAAAAGCATTTGTCTCCTTTTGGAGCAAGTATTCGGATTATACATTACCAAGTCGGACATTCTGTGGTGAATGTAATGGTACAGACAATGGAAGAATTTGAATTGTCACGCTTTATCTTACTTGCTTCCTCTTTGATTATTGGATATATGCGAAAATGCGTAACATTAAGTAACTAGGTTAATAGGTTATGTGTAATATTAGGTAACTAGATCCACTTATTTCCACAACAAACCTCATTCACGATGTATATATATATATATATATTAAGAGGAGTTAGGGACAGAGACAGTGCGTCAAACACGTTCTTGTTAGTCTCTCACTATGTAACTTATTGTTGTTATTAAATGTCATTATTACATTGTTTTTTAAGTGTATCATTTTGAGCAGACACACCTCGGAGATGTAGACATAGTGAGGACTAGGGGACATCACGCCATCTAAATCCGTAGCTCGAGATGGTGCTTCGTCCCTAAAACCGAATATGTACAAGCATTACCTGCATTCCTCTTTATTAAGTCACATTTTAAAATCATACATTATCATAGCCTTGAAATGCTCTCGTCTTAACTCCATGACATGTATTTAAATATCCACTACTAACACTGTAACAGTACTAAAACCACGTATGTTAGCATACAAGTTTATTCATCTTTGAAATTTAAGGCATGCGCAATAAATGTCATTTTAATTGAGTGGTGTTGTCACATCTCACTAATTTCAGTGTCACCCTCATATATGTTCGTGATTAGCTCATTATTGTTGGATTAAATTATGTCTTCCGATTTTCAATAAACATTAGTAAGTCGAAATAAATATCTATTTCGACACACATGCAATGCTTACGCGACAGAGTGCGACGTTGCCACCTGTTCCTTACTGAACGTCCAAGATACTCCGTAAAATTTATTCAGAAATTTCGTTTAATTTAATTTAATTAAATGTGTATTTTAAAAATGGCGGCTATACTCCTAACGTCCCTTAGAACGAGTTGGATTATATAGCGAAATATGTTGGTCGAAAGTTGTAACATTAAAGAACAAGGAAGACAGAAATTATCCTTTTTTACACGATATAATTAAGAAAACGTCTCCATCAATATGTATTTCAAACATAACTACCTCGAAAGAATGACGAGAATTCTTTTCTTCGGACATTCTGAAAATGAAGAGACAACGCAACCCAATAATAAATCATTAGTATTAACATATTTCCCGTTCATCGTTAGACAAAAATATTATTAATTCCTATTGGTTATTAACGGCCTTTTTAAACGAGTCAATTCCTTGTCTGTAACAACTGTTACTTTCATAAATCACGTCTCTATTTATAGCACCTATTTATGTATATATGAACATGTTCAGAAGACGTAAATTATACATTCTATCTCGCATCTGCACATATATATCTACGCGCAAGTACTTATTCTGTATATGTTCCGTTGTAGTAACAATGGCTACATTATTCCTGGTCAGCAGGAAGTTATGGATTTTCCTATGTATGTGTCGTCAAGAGAGATAATATTGCCTGTTACGGTCCTGCAGGAAGACGTTTTCTGTGTCAGCACAGGATGGCGCGGAGTGAAGTTATGTTCAGCGGTCAGTTTGATAGGTAGTCACGTGGCTCGACATGCTACTGGAAACGCAGAACTTCAGGGTGTATTAAAATTATGGTGCGATTTATTGATCACCTACGAACAGTCCTAGACGAAGGAAATACCTAACGCTGGACATTGTCGGATGTATTCAAACTTTCCAGTAATTGTGTCTTACGATTGGGCTTTGCATAAAATAAATTACTTTTAATGAGAAAGAGTAACTAATATTGCTCCTTGCTTACTTGAAAATGATTAAAATTAATTTATGGTTCTTTCATTACAGTACGAGGGCAGTTTGAAATGTTTCGAGCCTAACATAGAAACAAGTATTTTTCCGGACAAATGTAGTTTTATTTTTCAATATAATCTCCTTTTTAAGTCCATACACTTTCCCCAGCGATGCTCGAACCTATTTAACCCTTCCATATAGTAGTTGGCGTCTTGCTCCGCAAAACAGGCATTTAGGTATGCCTTGATATCCGCGTTCGCGAAAATCACTGTCCTCCAAGCGAAACTTTAAGCTTCGGAAAGGAAACAGTAAAAAGTCGCTGGTGGCCAGATCTGGCGAATACCGTGGGTTATCAATCTATTCAAAGTGCAATTCGTAAATTTTGGCCATAACGACCGCTGATGTATGAGTAGGTGTGTTGTGTTGATGAAACAGCACTTTCTTCTTTTTCAAAATCGAATTATATTTTACAACGGTTTATTTTATTATATATATATATATATATATATATATATATATATATATATATATATATAAGGTGTCCCAACAGGAACTTGGCGATTTAAATTCTAAATAACATGCGTAGTATTTAGAAATTCAACGATTTATTAACGTAAACATAAAATAGAAACCCTAAAATTATATGTGGAACAAGATATCGGATAAATGTCCACCGTGACTTCTATTGCACACAGCGATTCTTTTTTTAAAATTTTCAATGACTTTATCACACATTTGCAAGTTAATCTCGCCAATAGCCGCACGAATGTTATTTTTTAATTCATCAATTGTCTGTGGATTATTTGTGTAGACTTGATCCTTAAGGAAACCCCAAAGGAAAAAGTCCAGCGGTGTTATTTCGCAGGATCTTGCAGGCCAATCCACGCCACCATTACGAGAAATCACACGGCGAGGGAATTTCTCCTGCAGTAAATTTAGAGTTCCCAGGGCAGTGTGACAAGTGGCTCCATCTTGTTGAAAGTAAAGATTGTTGAGGTCCATATCTTCCAAACGAGGCCATAGAAAGTTATTCAACATCTGTCGATACCGCTCCCCATTTACAGTTTCTGCTTCTCCATTCTCATTTTCAAAAAAGTAAGGTCCAAGAACACCATTGGCCGAGAAACCGCACCATACAGTGACACGTAGTGGGTGCATGGGTTTTTCAATAATCTCTCGAGGATTTTCACGCCCCCAAATGCGGCAGTTTTGTTTATTTACGTAACCCACTATGTGAAAATGGGCTTCGTCACTGAATATGATTCGCTTACAGAATTCGTCATCAAAATCAGTTTGCTCCAAAATCCAATTGGCAAAGATACGGCGGTGGTGATGGTCCCTGGGCTTCAATTCTTGTGTTAACTGGATCTTGTATGCGTGTAGTCGAAGGTCTTTTGTTAAAATTCGTTGCAGAGATGATCTTGAGATGGCCAATTGCTGTGACCGATGACGAATTGAAGTTTTTGGACTTTCGGTAACACTTTCATTCACCATAGCGATATTTTCAACTGACCGAACGTTACGAGGACGTAGTGGTGTCTTTACATCGAGAACAGATCCAGTCCGCTCAAATTTTGCCATTAAATTTCTAATTGCCGTATTGCTGGGAATATGATTCTGATGAAAAACAACGCGCAGTCGACGAATTGTGTTCGTAATGGAACGACCATTTTCATAATAAATTTGAACAATTTGGATACGTTCTTCAGTCGTGAAACGTTGCATGATGACTTTTACAAGTTTATAGATGACATATACCAAATATTAGGTTGCTAAGTTACCTTATTTGAAAATAATGTGAAATTTAAATCACCAAGTTCCTGTTGGGACACCTTTTATATATATATATATATATATATATATATATATATATATAATAACTTCGTGACCTTGGTATGATATGGTAAACCTAATCAGTAGGCGATTAAAGGTCTGTATATTACTTTAAAATATATGTATTTAAAAAACTCTACATGTTTCGGCTGTATACGCCTTTTTCAAGAGAATACAAAATATGATTCATATTTTGTATTCTCTTGAAAAAGGCGTATACAGCCGAAACATGTAGAGTTTTTTAAATACATATATTTTAAAGTAATATACAGACCTTTAATCGCCTACTGATTAGGTTTACCATATATATATATATATATATATATATATATATATATATATATATAGCGAGGCTTTGCAGCTTTAATGCCGCTTCTCGCATCCTAAGCGCCAACGCTCCTTATCACTCCATTCTCCCTCTTGCAGATCTCGTTCTTTCATCTCTTTGTGTATATTTTGTGCCCATCTTTTCCGTGGTCTTCACCGTTTGTTTCTTCGTGGAGGAATCCATTTCCATACTTTTCTGGGAATCCTTTCGTCACTCATGCGACACAGGTGGCCGTACCACTTTAGCTGTTTTTCATTTATTGTGTCCAAGATAGTATCTGTAGCCCTCATTCTTTCTCTAATGTTCTCATTCCTAACGTGGTCGAATAAAGTTAAGCTACAGCATCGTCTCCAATAAGACATCTCTGCTGAAAGTATTTTCTGATTGATGTTTTTATTTATGACCCACACCTCTGACCCATACGTCATAACCGGTTCAATTAGTGTTTGATATATATTTTTTTTGTTTTTTTTGTCAAGTTATTATTCCACAGGATCGGATGCAGTGCTCTAGTCATATTCTTTCCTCCACCTATTTTCTTCAATATGTCCTTCTCATCCCTCCCATCTTCGTAGAAGGTGACCCCAAGATATTCATACTCCTTTACATTTTTTATTACTCCACTTTCCAATTTCAAATCTTGTCCCATTCTTCCTATAACCATATACTGGGTTTTTTCCGTATTTACTTCTAAGCGCCATTTATTGTATTCTTCTATGAGTCTAGTAAGCATGTATTCCATGTCTTGTTGGTCTTCAGCAATTACTACTTGGTCGTCTGCGAAGAGAATTGTGTGTAGACGGCTACTTTCCAGATGTATCCCCATGGGGCTGCATTTCCTACTCCAATGCTTTAGAGCCGCTCCTAAGTAGATTTTGAAAAGGGTAGGGGACAAGCAGCAACCCTGTTTCACGCCTTTTGTTGGTTGGAAGGGTGTAGATGGTTTTCCGACTTTGACCACGGCTTGATTTTCTCTGTAGAGGATTTTTATTGCGTCTATATAATCTTTATTTATGCCTTGTTCTTCCAGTGTAATCCATAATTTCTGAAGAGGGACGGAATCAAATGCCTTTTTTAGATCTATGAATCTAATATGGAGTTCTCTATCTTTTATTATGCTCTTTTCTGCTAGATGTCTTAGGGGGAATATATTGTCCGTACAGGATCTTCCCGGTCTAAAGCCACTTTGTTCTTCTATTTCTATGATTTATTTCTCTATTCTAGCTTTAAGGACTCTTCCATACAGTCTACCAGTGGATGAAGCGATGCTTATACCTCTATAGTTCCCACATTGGTTTCTGTCGCCCTTCTTATATATTGAATTTATGTGGGAGATTGTCCAGTCATGGGGTATGTCTTCTCCAATTAGACATTTATTAAATATACGACATATTACTTTCAATGCTTCTATTGTTGCATGTTTTAGTAGCTCAATAGGCAGATCACCTGGTCCAGGTGCTTTATTATTTCTCATTTTCTGTAACTCCTTTTTTTACTTCTTCTAACGTAATCTCCTCTATTGTATGTTCTTCTACTTTTCCATTTTTTAAGCCAGTGTCTAAATATTTTTGTCTCTTCTCTATCAGTAGATCACTGTAGTAATCTTTCCATACTTCTGTTTTTATAGGGTTGATTTTTCTTATTTCATTTGTATTTTTCCTTAAGTTGTTTATTGTTATCCAAGCTACTCTGGACTTAGATCTACCTACCATTGAGCTTATTTGTGCACATTTGTTGTTCCATGCTTCATTTTTATTCATTTGTATTTCCTTGTTAACCATGTACTTGTATCTGTTATATTGATTTCGATCTTCTTCCTCTTTGGTAGCCAACCATTTGAGATATAACTTCTTTTTTTCTTCTACCAATTCGACTAGTTCGTCTGACCACCAGAAATCTCTTGTTTTTTTCTCTTTTGTTCCTAAAGCTTCTAGGGCTGTCTCATGGTAGTTTTTGTTTTAGAGTTTCATACATTTCGTGCGCTGTTCCAGTAATTTCTTCGTCAAGTTTTCGAGCCAATCGTAATTTGTATAGAAAGCTAGTGGATTCATTTTTAAGACTAAATTAAATAGACTAATAAAATATTAGTCTATACGTGGACGCCTAGTTAATAGTTGGTGTCTGAGCGGTTTTTCTACCTTTACTGTATCTCGTGTGCGACTTTTTAATTAGTGGTTTTACCTACTGATGATGACAACTTAGTTGTCGAAATACGTATTTAGGATACGATTAATAATTGTGGTAAGGAGTTATATACCTTTTTTAAGTTTTTTACTTAACCACAGTCTCCAAAGAAAGAATTTTAAAATAGTGAAGTGTATACTGTATATGACTAATTGAAGATAAAAAGTTTTACCAGAAAGTAACTGCAACAACAGTTTAATACAACTATTTTTCTAGTTGAACATTGGTTTAGCTAAATTTAGTTAAATATTTGGAAAGAAAAATATCTTATTAACGTTTTATACCATCCTCCGCAAATGAATGATAATTTATTTATTGAATTTATTAAGGATTATTTAGAAAATATTGAGGCTGACAATGTAATTATGATGGGGGATTATAATCTTGATTATAATAGCGACACATTTTATACTAGAAAGATTAAGACGGTATTCTATGAAAATGGAGTGAATCAAATAGTTAATTTCCCAACAAGGATAACCCAATACAGTAGAACTCTAATAGATTATATAGTGACTAATAATAAGGAATTGAGGTGTGTGGTATATCAAACTCCAAGAATAGGTGATCACTGTATATTATGTGTCGAACTAGATCATTATGAAAGAATCGATGAAAGATCTATGATGAAGAGGAGAAAAATTGCAACATATATAATAATATAATAAAGAAGATTTTCAGGAAAGTATATTGCTATCTCATGGAATAGTTCAAGTACTTGTGTTAAAGAACTGTCAAATAATTTTACTCACACCATCGCTAAGATTTTGGATAGAATGTGTCCAATTGTGGAGACACCTCTACCAAAGAAGTATACGGAAAACAACTAATTGAATACTGTGATAAAAACAACATACTTGTACCTAATCAGTCAGGATTCAGGAAGAAACATTCTTGTGAATCTGTAATAATGGATGTATGTGATAAATGGGTTAAAGAGATTGATAAAGGAAATGTAGTATTGACTGTATTTTTGGACTTTAGACGAGCGTTTGAGGCTATTGACAAAAACTTGCTGTTGTGTAAACTAAATAAAATTGGTTTGTCGGGTAGTGCTTTGAAATGGTTCGAGACTTACCTCTTAGGTAGGACACAAACTGTAAAGTTTAGGGGTGTGGTATCTAATGAGGTTTGCACTCAGTATGGTGTACCTCAGGGAACTGTCTTGGGACCGCTTTTATTTGTATTATAGATCAATGATATGGTGAAATGTGTAGACAACTGTGAGATCCGTATGTTTGCGGACGATACCATGGTTTATGTTACTGGTAAAAATATTGACGTTATGGTAGAATAATTAAATAATGAATTAAGTAAATTATACAAATGGTTGTGTGATAATAATATGGCGATTAGTCTGGATAAAACTAAATATATGGTGATTGGGTCAAGGTTTCGAATTGCAGCTGTCCATTTTGATAGTATGAATTTAACTATTAATCAATATAAATTAGAAAGGGTTGAAAATATTAAATATTTGAGAGTGATGATTGATGCTAACATTAATTTTAAATCACATGTGCAATATTTATTGAATAAGATGTCACAGAAAGTTTTCTTTCTAAGTAGAATAAGTAAGGATTTATATTTGTATACTTTGTTACTGTTGTACGGGGCTATTATATCACCATATGTTGACTTTTGTTCGACAGTATTGTTCAGCATAAGCAATGGTGAAATGCAAAAATTACAAAAGCTGCAAAATAGGGCATTAAGAATTATATTAAAGTGCAATAAGTATACACCAATCAAGCTTATGCTCGAGGTGTTGAACCTGTTAAATATAAAACAATACATAGTCTACAAAACCATGATTTTTGTTTTTAAAATGAAAAACTGCATGTTACCATCTTATTTAAGTGATAGAGTAGCTGTTGTGCAGGATATACATGAACATAATACAAGAAATGTAAAAGACCTTTATATAGAGCGATTTGACAGGGTTCGAACATCGAGGAACGTTTTTGTGAATGGTTTCATATTGTTTAATGCGTTGTCGCGGGGTTTGAAATATTCTAATGACTTTAAGAGAAATCTGTTAGAATATGTTAAACAAAAAATTTGAGTGATCCATGTAATTTCGATGTTGAAGCAGCGTAAAATAGTTAATTCAGTAAAATGTAAGAAATGTTATAGTTGTAATAATAGCTTTGCTAATAAAATAAATACTTACTAAATATTACCCAAATTATGCGATTAATTCCCAATGCTTTTAAACAAAATCCAATAAATAATCACCCCAAACCAATAACCCTCGGATATAATAAATGTAAAAGAGATCAACCTCTATCAACGCGCGCCCGTACCTTACGTTACAAATCTAATCTGTGTTGAATTGGGTATTTGTCACCGGATCGGAACGAAATCGTCGCCTGTGTCGCCACCGCCACCACCTCCGCATTTCGATCCTTTTCCTACTTACAACCTTTACTGTATTCCTCTCTTTCGCGCTTGACGCTTTTTCGCAGATTCTCACACCTCACATTTGGACAATGAACTGGTACGGGAAGTTTTGGTGATTCGATGTTGGAAAAGGGGGGGTAAAAGGGAACGGCGAATTTCTCGGAAATTCCTCGCGCACCTTTCGCAACGGTAATCTTGCTTTGAGCGCCGATAATTCTTTTGTTCTTTCGACTTCTCGTCATTTATGGAGATTTATCGGAATTGCTTTTTAAAGATGTCGTTTCAGTTTTAATTTTGGACGTTAGTAGGTTGGAAGAAATTGATGTGTTTAGATTTGCGAAAATTCGGATATATAAGAGTGTTCGAGGAAACTTTATAATTAAGTTTTGAAAGTGACAAAAGCGATTTATTTTCGAGAGAAAAATTGTTTTTGTAACCTGTTCCGGACGCTCCATTAGGACTCATTTGTTGTGAATCCAGGAAACTATAAATAGGTGTAATTTCGATTAAAATTGACGTTATTTTTCAAAATGAGAATATAGTTTCTTGAAACATCTTGACGAAATTGAAAATGTTTATCTTTTTAAAATACAAATCTCATTAGTTAGCTATTTATGGGATTGTAATGATTTGACACCACTGAAGATGACAATATTGCAAATTTATTGGATTTTCGCGAAGTTATGTGAATGTAAATGTTTTCTACATTATACGACGCTATATATTCGAATTTTTTTTTAATAGAAGAGAATTCGCCCATAAGCAGAATTCAAACCCACGCCCATGGCTTGCCAGACCATTGCTTTAACCACTAAGTTACTAAGGACTGTGATTTCGAATCATCGTGGGAAGGCCTTAAGTCACATTAAAGAAACAGTTGTATATTTGTATATTTCGCCCGACAAAAAACAGATGTGCGGTTAACCGCATGAATAGTGCTATTCAATAACTGCGTGTTGTACATAGTGTTACGCTTAGCGTATAGAAAATTTTTAATCTATTTTTAATCATATATTCTTCTTTGAATATTTTGTTTTAAATTATATTAAACTTAAGACATTTTTTTCATTTGAACAAACTGTACATATTCGTGTCCAAGAGAAAGCTTTCTATTGTTACATTCTTGACCGACGACCCTTTTCTACCTGACCGTCTCAGAACCCTTACGTTACTATCAAATTTCTTTCTAGTACATTCCATTTTTTTTAAATTGTTTTAATTTAATATTATTTACATCTTCTATTATATGTCGTGTTTGATATCGTTAGGAAGCTTATGTCACAAGGGTTATTTTAAGAACAATTATGACATCGACAGACCACGTCCTCAGGTCGCGCTTTTAATTAACTATAATTCAAGATATCGACCCCCTCTTCGATAGGTCATAAACAGCCCTTTTCAAAACTTTACTTTCTTTCGATACGGACAACGATCAGGGCTTTTTCGCTAGTGCCTCCGAAGGATACACACATCGCACCTCGTGTACTGTCCAAGTCACGATGCTACCATGCCGTCCAGGTGTTCTTCAACTTCTAAGGTAAACTGCATTGTTCTATGCATATTATTCTTTTAAGTGAATTCATATTAATTTAAACTAATTAATTTCTTATCCCACCGGCCAACACCGCTCTACATATACTTGTCCGAGTATATCTTCAGACCACGTGGCCGCCAACTCAAGGTAACTGTATTGTTCTATACAGAGGTTATTTTATATTCATCGTAATTAATTAACCCTTAATTTACTACTCCATTTAACGTTCGTTTCAGAGTATTTTTTTTGTGTTAATTTTAATCTACTTATTCACTGCTCCGCGTGTATATAGTACTTTCTTTTATTACCTTTCTACCTTTCTATTTCAGAGTATTTTTATATATTAATTTCTCGATTACTAATTTATCGCCACTTGTGTATATATTACTAATTTAATGACTTTTACATACATCAATTTCTTTTATTTAAATATACGAATTTCGATTTATTATTATGTAAATATAAATATAAATTTTAAGGACGCCGCTGTGTTTTATTTTATGTAACTAAGTTGTTGTATATTTATTTTAAGTAACCAATACCACGCACGTCCTGGACCTTTGAAGGAACTTCATCAGCACCATCTAATTATTGTATTTATCTTAGAATAATTATTATTATTATACCTAGCCAACCCCTTATTAGTAATAATAGCGAAGTTATAGACTATTTATACGGTCCATCGTAATTTCGGCCTGATGCGTCCGGTCTCTAGTAATCAGTAATGCCAAAATTTTTGATCGGTCTGCGGAAATAATATCTTATTTGAAGCTATTCGTGTAAATATACCAAAAAAGTTTAAGTATATCAATACGTTAAGCACGTATTACGCATTTGTTACAAATCAAACATACATGCAATAACTGAACACATGGGCATACACCTCGTATTTTCCAACATCTACTTCTGCCTAAGACACGTGTTTCTGTCAACTACTATCAGACTTCATCAAAGGAAAGCTTAAAGAATCGCCTCATAAGGTATAGCAAATTTTGTCTTATCAGGTGGCACCATGTAATCTGGTGACATCTGACCGACAAAAGAGACTATCCCGAAAGTAGCTATCGTGTTAATGGACAGCTATATACGTATTTTTTCTCTTCTGTGCCGGCATAACCGGTCAAGAGAAAATTGCCATTTTCGGCATAGTCTCTTTTGTCCGTCAGATGTCTCTAGTTTATATGGTGCCACCTGATAAGACAAAATTTGCTATACCTTATTAGGCGATTCTTTAAGATTTATTCCACTAGCCTAACTGATGAAGTCTGATAGTAGATAACAGAAACACATATCTTAGGCAGAAGTACAGTTAAAGTACAGTTACAGACGTGTATATTGCATGTCTGTTTCTATTCGTGTAAGTTTTACGTCTTTGAATTGATTAAATTACAAACTCAATTTCTACGAAAAGATTACCACCGAAAACATCATATTCACATTGAATTGTCAGTAACTCATATTACGATCAGGATCATCATAACAGTTGAACAGAAATTGAACGCTAATAAACATTGATCCTATATCTATAACAACGTTCCTATCTAGAGAATAGGTACGTGGATATTAATGTCCGTCATATAAACACCGCACTACACAATCCCGTTTAGTTTAATAACAAACATTCGAGAGCCAACAAATGACAACAGCATAATTAAATTCCATCTAAGAGGTTGTCGGTTCTTGGCGCCGGCAGTTTTTATTCCCGCGTTTCCGTACGACTCGGGTCATTTTGTATACTGCCGCCATCGCCGATGTGTAAGTGTGTGTGTGCTTTCGTATCGCCTGGACCGTTTGTTTAATAGAGATTTATGAAGGCGATTTCACGGTTATTATTCAATAAATTACCGAGAGAGTGATCCCCCCCTCCGAGGGGGTTATAATGAACGGGGAGCCCCCTTAATTAGCGAGCGCCTGGCCAGAGAGTGAACCTGATACGTTACGGCCCACCGCCCGAGCCGCCCCGGAATATACGGACATTGCCCAGTTATGGATACTTGATTAGTTTAATTTGTATCCGAGCTGTATCTCTCTCCGGTCCCGATGATGGCCGTCGTATAATATTATATTACGTTTATGTGCGTGTCGTATACCAATTTGCCCCGTTATTTATAGGTTATATTAACAGTGTTTCTCATTAACGCGAACGCCTGGAAGACGTAACGGTAATTGGGTCCTTTATGATTTTTTATTCTCTTTTCTGTTTCTTTTTAATGAAAATAGCCCTGGAGGAGTGTATCAATATAGATAGATCGTTTGTATTTTAATTTTGTCTGAGAGTATTTTTATTATCATTGCCCTAAATGATCTAGTAAATTTGACTGGTTGTTCAAGGTAGTCCAAGCAAATTGTTGCCATTAAAAAGGAGCTGTGCTGTGTACTAGAAGGTCTTTGGAAAGTTTATCGTATTTCTTAAATTAAACCAATTTGAACTGAGAAGATATTTATTTAAAAAAATTAGTCTGCACTGTGTTTCTTTGTATGAGAATTTTGCATATTTTCGTGGTTTGGAATTCAATGTTACACTTTAAATTTCATTTTATATATTATTGAGGTTCGCATTAAATTTCATCCCGTATATTGTCGGTAATCGTAGCAACTAGTTAATGCTACGATTTGAATTTCATCATTGTTATATTTATCGGTAACAAATCTCTTAAAACGAGACTACAATCGAGTATAATCGGTAATAGGGGGAATGGGGCGATATACCATAGAAATACAATTACACAGATGCTTTTCGTTTACACTCTTGAGAGTGATAAGATTCGTAATTCTGCGTAGTTTTAAGCGTCGCATATATTGCGGAAAAGAGCGCAGAGCGTAAACAGTTTGGAATTGTCGCTACCGTTCCGTTTGTGAATTAAAAGTGGTAAAGAGAAAAAAATTCCTCTTGAACGGCAACCTTCGGACGTAAATACGGCCCATCTGCAAACCTTCCGGAAGTCGTGATCAAGGCGCCGGATACCTTTATTCCAACAAGTCAATTACTGATGAATCAACGACAATTACCGTCATCCACTGGCATCTCCATTCTCGAAGCACAATACGTGTACTCGTATATTTTTTTATATAAATTTTGTCTGTCTCTTTAAATACCGTTTTGATGATGAAACGATAAATATTAAAATGAAGAAATTCAAATCGTAGAAACTATTTAGATATACGGGATGAAATTTAAAGCGAACCTCAATAAAATATAAAATTAAATTTAAGATGTATCAAGTTATCGCTTTTTTAATTAAATCATATTCTGTTTCTCTGGTTAGTGGAGATGAACTGATATAAAACAAAAAAAGAAATATTACTTAATTTCTACTGTATCGAGGAAATATCCCATGACATTTGTTTCGACACACGGTGTCTTCCTTGGATAGAGTTGTATTGCAAACTAAACCTAAAGGATGTTGACAAATTTAAACTTATAATTACTTTTAGCTACTTGTTTAATTGTTTTTAAAATATCTTTATCATTAATATTTTCGCCTTTCAATATATCCAAATTTGACAATTGTCTGTCATAATTTTTTTGTTAATGACATCTTCCTGACATCTACATCTAACCTATACATAAGTGATAAGATTTACGTAATTCTGCGTAGTTTGAAGCGTCGCATATATTACGGATAAGAGCGCAGAGCGTAAACAGTTTGGAATTGTCGCTACCGTTCCGTTTGTGAATTAAAAGTGGAAAACGGAAAAAAATCTTCTCTTGCCTGAGTTTCCTGTTGAACGGCAACTCTCGGACGTAAATACGGACCATCTGCAAGCCCTCCGAAAGTGGTGATCAGGGCCCCAGACACCTTTATCCCAACAACGAGTAAATTACCGACGAATCAAAGGCAATTACCGTCATCCACTGGCATCTCCGATCTCGGACAATACGTGGACTTCTATATTTTTTTGTATAAATTTTGTCTCTTGAAATACCGTTTTGATGATATAACGATAAATATAAAAATGATGAAATTCAAATCGTAGCAACTATTTGGATATACGGGATGAAATTTAAAGCGAACCTCGATAATATATGAAATGCAATTTAAGGTGAAAATCAGCTTATCGCTTTATTAATTAAATCATATTCTCTGTTCCTCTGGTTAGTGGAGATGAACTGATATAAAAAAAGCAATATTACTTAATTTCCACTTTATTGAGGTAAAATTCCATTGCAGTTGTTTCGACACACGGCGTCTTCCTTGGATGGTGTTGTATTGCAAATTAAACCTAAGGGATGTTGACAAATTTATCCTTACAAATACATTTAGCTACTGGTTTAATTGTTTTCAAATATTATCATTAATATTTTCGCCTTTCAATATATACAAATTTGACAATTGTCTGTCATATTTTTTTTTAATACCATCTTCCTGACATTTATATCTAACCTATACACATTATTTTAAATTTTCATCTCAGTCAATTTATTCAAGATTAAATCAAAGTTATTTTCCTTTTTAACAATATGTTAGCGTAAATAGAGTATATGATTAAACTTGTAATAAAAAAGTACTACTAAATTGACAAATTTTTACACTACTTATATTGTCGGTAGATTTCACCGGTGCGCCGTTTAAAAAATAAATTAATTCTACTATAAAAACACTCTACTTTTCGGCTGAATTTATATATATATATATATATATACATATATATATATAGAGAGAGAAGAGATAATAAGATGGTCGTATACTAATAATACAATCTTGTAACACGACATGTAGTCTCAGAAATAAATTTATTTGAAGAATTCCACTTAGCGTTAATGTTTCTCATACCTCTCTGCACGGTTCGAAATGTAGGTTGATGTACCGGTAAAAGATGCCTCATATAATCAAGTACGTATGTTCGCGTGCATTTGCTTATGTACATAAACCCCACACGGCGGTCATTTCCGGTCTTAAAATACCTTCCACAACACCAGGTCGTAGTGCGAGATCTGTCAGTTATAGGTGTTGTAATGTAAATACATACGGGGAATGAAGAAAATATAGGTAGGATAACCATTTATTACTTCAGAAAACATGGCCTCTGTTCGTCTACCAGTTACATAAAAAGAATTAAACCTCAAACTGAGTTAAACAAAATTTGTGAAATTAGCAATCTTATTACGATTTAACACAAAATTTGTATATGATTTTATATAAAACAAATAAAAATAATTCGTCAACAAAATAATTTATTCACGGAATAAAATATTATGGAATGCCTAATCGATTTTGATAAAAAAAAATACTGATTTAGGCAAAGAGATTCCCTTTCAATAGCATCATTCAAATTGCAGGTCAGCTGCAAGTAATAATAAGAAAATGGTAGATGAGAACGAAAGGAGCCATATTCATTAAAGAACATTAATTTATGGCACATATTGAGCTGAGAAAAATATAGTTACGTATTGTAGAAATACAGTGTGTTCTTGAAAGAAAGAGACAATGTATTAAAAAAGGAAATATGCAATTATGTAGACCATGATCCGAAAAATTGTGAGTCAATTACGGACACGAACTCCAAAATAAAAAACCCGGGTAAATTGTATTATATGTCGCATACGAAGTCAGATAAATGGATAGATTCTCTTTATTTAGTAATACATAAAAATTAATGAACCAAATAGAATAACACAAAATAGCGCTACATGTGTTGATAATTGCTCTGCTGATATTCAGGATAATTCTGACTCATTAACTGCTAAAGTTACTGATATGTTGTCCGTTAACAATAGATGTTAAATTGCATAAATCTATACAAAACCAGTATGTCACGTGTTCAGTATTATTATTATTATTATTATTATTACCCAAAATTAAGAAGTAATAGGTTGGATAAAATAACAAAGAAATTTTTCATATTGCTGACAAGCTTTTTTAAATATTATTTTCTAGTAGATATAACTAGAGCAGGCCAATTTACGTGCGCGCTATGTGCGCCGATGTGAGGATGATTGTATTGCATCAGAACTAATAAAAAGCATTAAGTATGTGTTTGGTACTTGCTTAGACTGCATGTAAGTGTAAGCATACGAAATAAAATGTCGTCGACATATAAATCGAGAAAACGACCGTCGCCAGACGAAGTGAATAAGTTTATTATGGATTTCCCGGACTTAATATACGATGGCTCAAAAATTAAATGTTTAGTGTGCAATACATATTTAATGTGTTGGTCAAAAACACATTGTAAAGAACACGTAAGCAGTTCGAAGCACAATAATACCAAAATTAATCGACAACAGCTTATACATGAGCTATGTGTAACTATGATTGTGAGTACACTGCCGTTTACATTGTTAAGTAATGATTCATTTATTTCATTTTGGAATAAATACGCGAATCAAACATTACCGAGCACGACAACGTTACGAAGGAATTTATCATCGGTGCGTAAACAGGTTGAAAATAAAATCAAAGCCGAACTGAAAAATAAAAAACTGTGGTTATGTGTGGATGAAACAACTGACAGCAAAAAACAATCTGTAGTTAATGTGATGGCGCGTAATATGGAACCACATCAACCAACGTCTTCAATTTTATTAGCATCCAGACGACTAGAACAATGTAATGCCGAAAAAATTTCAGAGGTGCTATTAGATACTTTCGAAAAATTTAAACTTTCGAAAGTCCAAGTATTAATGTTTATGACCGATGGTGCCGCAACCATGTGTTCTGTAGGCCGGTCTCTTAGAAAATATTGTCCTATTGTCCAAAACGTATCCGAAAATTTCACGAATTGTGTCCCCATACCCCTGAGCCACCATAGCCGATTCTGACACGTTGGGATACATGGTTACGGGCGGGGTTTTACTATCATGAACATTTTGAAAACATTAAGGACGTGGTTTTATCATTCGATCCGAAAGAAAGTGCAGCTATCAATACAAGCTAGAAAAAATTTCAAGATGCCCAAATTAAAATGGATTTACAAAGTATTCGTGAGAATTACTTGGGACTAGAAGAAGCAATAACAAAATTAGAAAATTCGTCGCTGTCGTTAGAGGAATCACTGCAAATCGTTAAAGATGTTCACGCACAACTGTGTGCTGTAGAAGACGCAAAGAGTGAAAGTCTTCTAATTAAATTTGAAAGTGTTTTAGACAGAAATGCAGATTTTGACACCTTAACACGTATTTGTGAGAGCACGTCTACAGATGCGTTAAGTTGCTTAAAAAAGTATTTTGATTATGCGAATATAACATCACTAGATGTAGAACGCTCGTTTTCCGAATATAAACATATTTTTTTCCTTACGGCGGACATGTTTGTCAGAAATAACCTTAGAAACGCATCTGATGTTGAAAATATACAATCGAGTTTCTCCAGTTTGTCAATCCTTGGAAGACGCTTAAAACGGCAAGTGTTTTTTTAAATCCTCTGTCGTGCACACAATCACTGATTTCATACATTTTCCATTTTATTTATAGGTACATACAACGCTGCTATAATATGTACTATTCTTATTTTTCGTGTGTTTATCCATATTACTTTAATAGCAGAAAACCAAATGTATATTTCATTATTTCTGATAGAATATATGTCTCTACTTCTATACATATATCGGTAACAAGCTCATGTTGCGTTCCTATTCTATCGCATATTCTAATATATTACGAATTACACTCCCATACCGGTGCTCATGGCGCGCACGATAATTGGTCTGCTCTAGATATAACAAATCTAAATACAAAACATTAACAGGCTATTTATATTTTTGTAAATTGCGAATTCAAAAGTTTTAAATCTTGTAATAAACAAATTTAATTATTTTTTTTTGTGATAGCCTAAAAAAGGTTTTTGTTTTTAAATACTAACAAAGAAAATTATTTTAGATCTGTTTTCGTTCTTCTTTACTTGGCATACAAGAAAGAAATGTGTGAATATTTATCTTTGTCTCCACGAAGAAAGGAACCCGCGATATGTCGAGTATAAAATCGACCATCTATTTTAGCTAACGCACAAAGATATTTTAAACACACCTATTTTTACCTGTCTGAGACTACACTCTAAAAAAAATAATATAATGCACTTAATTCCGACCAATGAATAAGTAAGTTCTGTATTTGGATACGCCCGCGATAACCCCCTTTAGATTATTACAATTCATGAAACATCTGATATATTATAATGACTATAAAACACTCATTGTTAGTTATAATTACAAAACGTCTCAATTCTAAAAATAAAATATTTCAATTTTGTATATGTTTGCAGAATGTTACTACCATTCAATATATAAATCACTATAATTAAGCAAATTATGTTTTGAGAAAGCTCCATGTATTTTAACATGGTTCATTACTAAAATAAATAAGTGAAAAATTTACGCAATAATCTTTTCCATTAACAGTTTCTGTGTTTGTAAAAAAAAAAGAAATCCAGACAGGCAAGAGATACGTATCACTATAAAACAAAATTAAATTACACTTGGCACTCTCAGTGACATTTTATAATTGCGGCAAATTAGATTTAGGATGGTGTGACGACATATTAAAAAAATCGAAAGTATACTATTCGTTTTAAAAATGTCTGCAGGATGAATGGATTACATCCTTGTGTCTGTTTGGAATAGGGTTAAAATGGTTATTAATCTTTTTTAAAAAATACGAATTTTATCTGTGTTTAGAAAAGACAAAATGTCCTGTCTTTTCATGTTTAGAAAAGACAGGACACTTGTCTTTTCTGAACGCATTTAGTTTTAAACAAAACAAAATTAAATATTGATTAAAAATATAATTATTTGAGATCTATTTATAATGGGGTAGGCTAAAGTTCTTAATAAGTTTCTTAGATTTGGAACTACATATTTAGATTTATAACACCGATACATAATTAGTAATGATATTTTATTATTTATTAGTTATGATTAGATTCAAGATACTATCGTAAACCTTGGATATATTGTTGCCCGCAGGTCCCATTTCTATGAACAAATTAATAACAGAAAAGTAATTTTCAACAAATTTTTACCTCTATGTAAAACACTATCACTTAAAGTCTCATACCAGCAACAAGAGACACAATAGTATTAACTTAACTACAGTACAAGACACACAGCCTTTACATTACAGTACAGAACATTTTCTTCATAACATTCACATGAAACAGTATCATATTAACAACAAGAGACATAAGCCTCGTATAACAGTAAAAAATTCAAAGCTTTAAGTTTACATTATGTATTAAATTTTCGAAATTTTTCTTTAAATTAGGTTTAAGTGTTTTTTATTAAATGCATAAAATACTTAGAAAACACACCTGATTTTCAATATAACTGCCACCAACCAAAATAAATAACTAGCTTATACGGAGTTAACGCTCCGTGAACGGTGAGTTAAGAAACAAATTCGATGTTCGTGAAAGTAAATCTGTAATCTAGACATTCAGATGAGTAATTTGATATATCAAGCATATTTTAGAATATTATAAGTGTAGTTGAGAAGTTAAGCGAGGTGTACTGTCATTGGGCTATTAGATTAGGGTTACGTTTTGAATTTTGTAAAAATGAAGTTTATCGTATATCAAATTAAAGCTCAACAATATGCTATTTTTGTTGGGGCTAAACTGTATCGAGAAAGTGAGCTCGGAAGGGGAAATTTGGAATTTTTTCTGATATTATAGATTAGAATATTAGGTCATCATAAGATGTCTAGCGATTTAATCTTTTTTTTTATTTCAAGTCATTTAGCATAGTTAAATATATATTACGAGCCCATAGTTATGCTCCGTTGAGAATTGGTCAACATTTTTGTCAACTTTGGTGTTCGCTGAAGGGTAAACTGTGAGTTTCACTGAAGTATAAATGGCCGGATTGGTTTTAGGAGGCAAAAATATATAGGAATTTCAAATTACAAATAAATCGACATGACGAAAAATGAAATTTTTGAAGGGTATCACTTAGAAAATTTTCGATTTTTGGTCGGTTTGCGTAATATGTCATATGTTAGTGTTGAATTATTTATAAACTAATTTGTATGCCTAGAAAACGAATTTGGTATTCATTTCGACGGAGAACATGCAGGTGGGCAAATACAAATTTTTATAATATGGCTAAACATAGGCTAGAGAACGAAACCATATTTCTATCAATTGGATTACAGTTTAAGTAATTGAGAAAATTATGGGACCTTATAGAAAGTATGTTGTGTAACATATTGAAAGTTCAAGCGTGGAAATTGTATGGTTTGGTAGAAAAAAATCATGGATGTAGGTAAAATTCGTGCAAATAGGAACATTGGAACTTTAAACATGTTTCGGCAAATGATGCCTTTTTCAAGAAATATAAAATATAAATGACAGTATATTAATGTCATACATTTGTAGTTGCTATGGATAAAATTATTCAAAGATACATTCTAATTGAATAATAATAAATCATGCCTTAGTATTCTAAAATAGATAGACAACAAAAACAGGGAAACACAAGACATGAGTTATTATTATGTATGCGCCAGTGGAGCGTCTTAAGATGTATAGCTGTCGGCATTCGCCTTAAACGAGAAGGAAAACCACGAAAACCTACTCGGACAACCAGACAGGAATCAAAACACAGAACTGTGAGCATGATAAGCAAATGTATAGATATTTAAATCACTTAAGATATATAATTATATAACAGCAACATATATTATGATGGTAAATTGCAGATCGTTACATAATTAAGTTATTAATGTACTGCTTAGATAAAGCAGTTTTGTCTGTTTTAGAGTATTTGTAGGCTTAAATCGCCAACAAATTGAATTTACCATAACATACAAAGGTCACGAAATAATTATCTTTATATATATATATATATATATATATATATCGATGGCCTTTGTAAACCCTTGTAAAATGCAAATTATATGTAGGTCTATGTAATGGAATTTTTGTAATTTAATTCAAGGCAATAACGGATACTATATTGCGAAGGTGTAATTAAAACAGCTATGCATTTACTGAATTTCCTACTTACCTAGCTAGTTTTATTGTTTCATTCATTAAATTTGCAAAATTATCTTTTATCGGCATTCCTTGATGATTCAACGATATGTACGCAACTTGTTTTAAAATGCCCTTTTGTAATTCCCGCCATTCACATCAATAGTGATGGTATTAATTTTGTAATTAAGTTTTTTCTACTACTATTGAATACTGCTCCGTATTGGATAATAATCAACCATTTATATTACCCTTTTTAGCGTTAGATATTTAGTTTAAGTTTAGTGTCAAGTATTCAAATAAAATGCTCTGTGGCTACTTAATTTTCATTTAAGTATTTACGCTAAATCGCAGTGTATACAGTCCCGTGCACGAGATGACGAAACAATCCACTTGTATACTTTCCGGAAACTGCAGTTTGAGAGTGTGAATATAAGTTCATTCGAATCGGGAAGAAATTTTTTAATATGTATAATATTAGATTGTGTTGGTGCGCAAATACTTATTCTTGCTATTGTATTCATATAGAACTATCACCTTAATAATACACAAATTAACAATTTCAAAAATTTATAGCGATTCACATTTAAAAAATACACAAATCGCACATTAAGACAATAATTAAAATTAATATTTTACAAGCCTTTTAAACTATTCTTTAATAGTTTAGATTACAGCAATATAATGTGTAAAATCCTACTGATAATGTTTACCCATATCGCTTTTCATTTCCAAATATTTGGCCTGTTATTTTATAGAATATGTTCAACATCAGCCAACATTACCTCCGCATCAAACTGCAGGAGTTCGCTATTTCTTAACTGTTTCTGTTTGTTTTAATCTCTCGACGGCCCGATGGAATCGTGTATACAGAACGTTATATCGACGTTATAAAATATTGCGTGGAGGTTGGTCTTTTTTTTTCACTCGATCTTTCCTTCTCGTGTTCAGTTCCTTCTTTTTTCTTCTACCTCCAGAAAATCGTACGCGATCGTATCATTATACACACGCCTATAAATAAATATTTATATCCGACGGAATGGTTTTAATAATATTGTAACGTAATTTTATATTCGATTTGACCGTTGGCGACCTATCAATTTAGAAGGAGCATATGTATGGTATAATGTGGATATTTACGTGCGTAAAATTTCGTTTTACGACTCAATTAAAAAGCGGGTAACGTGTAAAAAATTGCGCCGGGATTCCTTAATATTCGTAAATAAAATCGGGAATTTTTGATCGTTAAGAATCATCGCTGAAATGCGAGATTTTTTTATTCGTTTCCACAGATTCGTCTACCTTCTTCTAAAAATATTTTTGTTCCAATTCTATTGCAATAATACAATTACAAAATATAAATCTCAGTTCACAAAAATGAGACACTTTGAATTTTGAACCATTTCGGGAATTTACCAAACACAGAGTGTGAAATATGCAAACTAATGATACTAAATTGGCTGTAGTGTTCTTGAAATTAATATCATCCAAATATTTCTTGAAAAAAGTACTTTAAAATGATACGTCACACGATTTACGAGAGATGGTACAGTATTTATAATCCCTAGCATGGCTATCTTTCTGTAGAATCACCTTACACTTAAAGACAAATATTGCACTTATGTTCTAGCATAGACACCTTTTTCAAAAAAGTCTGAGTCTTTGTCACAGAAGAATTCTCGAACTGGCGTCATAACGTCATTGTCGCTCTCAAATCTGGATTCTCGAATATTTTATTTTAACTTCAGAAATAAATAAAAATCACTAGGTGCTACGCCAGGTGAATATGATGGATGTATCATCAGTTCGAAACCAGTATCGTAAATTACTTGCAAGGAAACAAGGCCTTCATATACAGAGGCGTTATTCTGATGAAAGATAATTCCACTAGACCACTTACGTTACAGGTAGTCAATTAATAGTATTCCCTCAACATACCAAAAAATTATAACCATAATCTTACCCGCTGAGAGATGAACCCTAAATTTGCAAGGTGATGTAGATTCTCTCTGTCGCCATTCCTTACTTTGGAGTTTAGACTTAGGATCGAAGTGATGAACTCACGTTTTATCAATCGTAACAAAGCGAGTGAGAAAACTTTTTGGATTACCCTTAAACAACCTCAAATTCGTTTCTGAAGTTATGATTTTTCTCGCTTGTGTTCAGGCGTCAACATTCCGGGCACCCATCGTACAGAGACTTTATGAAATCCCAAATAGTCGTTGATTATGATTACAATTGCATCTCTGCTAGACATTTGTAGTTAAACGACGATTTTGTCTAATCAAGTCACATACGCGATCAACATGTTCTTGTGTGCAAACAGTTTGCGGGCGACCAGCACCTTTGGCATGTTCACAAGTTGTTGCACAACTGCCAACTGCGGTGAAGATATATATCATCTGTTTCCTTGATGTAACTTAAGGCATGCCTACAAAGATTCGAAATCACGTTCCTTAATACCTTAGTGGCTAAAGCGATGGTCCGGCAAGCCATGGGCGTGGGTTCGAATCCTGCTTAAGGGCGAATTTTTTTCTATAAAAAATTCGAATAATAGCGTCATAAAATGTAGAAAGCAAATTTACATTCACATTACTTCGCGAAAATGTAATAATTTTGCATCTTTAGATCAGATAATGTTTTATTTGATTCGATATATTTGGGATATGCAATATCACTGTTATGCTATGTGTATATGTTTTCTCAATCTCTGAAGTTCTTACCTAAAGATGATACGTCTTCAAGATCTCGACTTTTTGTAATAATACATGTTCAATTTTAAATCGCTTTTAATATTTTTTGTAAACTGAGGCGGTAAATGAGATTTGGATGAATGTCGATAGTTTTGAGACGAATTAGATATAGTTTCTAATTATTATTTGTTTCGAATTGAAAAAGAGGATTATACCAAAATGTGCAAGAAAGAACCCAACACAGAGGTGAATGTTGAATATGGTGCTGGTCGAATCGACCACAACTCCCACCCTAAATATCTGGGTGTAACCTTAGAGCGGTTTTTGAAATTCAAGCAACACCTCTGTCAAACTAGTCAAAAAGTGAAGACTCACAGTAATTTATTATATAAACTTTCCAGCAGTTCATTAGGAGCGAATGAAGAGACCTTGCAAACGGCAGCTATTAGTGTGGTATCGAAGCTCTGGTACCAGACTAATAGATACACAACTTAACGATACAACAGGATTTTCACCGAGACTGTTAATGCACACCTAGCCTCTGGATACCGATCCCTTCCAACACTGCACCCCGGGATATCAAACGATTTGCTGCAGCACAGAATGAATGGGCTAAAATTATCAAGAACACTAATCTTCCAGTACACAATTATTTGGAGAACGTCCTCAGAATCCTACTGAAATCTAGGAGACAGATTTGGCTGGATACAGTTCAGCAGGCAATCATTGTGAGTGAGTTCTGGATTGCTCTCCTCAAACAACACCCTTAATTGAAGAATAGAAATTTAATTTCTAATCCTTCGAAACGTTTGCCGGGCGTAATAGCAGTGGTCTCAACTAAATTGGTTCCGCACAGGCCACGGAAGGTGCAAGACGACGCTGCGTAAATGGAAACTGGCAGATACTAGCCTTTGCGACTGCGGAAATGTGGAACAATCTATGGCCCACAGAGTAAAAGACTGCCTCATAAAAAGTTTAGCTGGTAGCATGCACGAGCTTAGCAAGGCAACTCCTGCACTACTGAACTAGTTGAAAAATTTGTTTATTAGTGCATAAATTTGTATGACCTTTTTTTATTTTAATGGACTTTAACATGTGCGATTTTGTGATAGATATTTTTTTTATTTAATTTGTTTTCTCTTTTAGTTTGTATCCTATTTTTTTGAACTTACTTTGGATATATTTGTTAGTTCTTTCGTGAATACATAAATAATGCCACAGGTAAAAAGAAATTGCTTGAAGCTACTAATTTTTGGTCGCCTCATTTATCTCGAGAATTACTTACTCGAGAAGTTATATCTCAAACAAAATCCATTAAATCTATTTTAAAATATCAGCTAACGGTTAATTACAGCAAAACGGACCACCGCTCCTTTCATTAATTATACCTATACTCACCTAGAATAGAAGCAATCACTAGGTGACATATTTAGTCGTCCATAATGGAGGTATCACTTAACGTACGTGTTGTTTTTATGAGCGATACTTTGAAGTGACCACGGCTCAGTGCTAAGTCATTATCATCACTTTCATTGCCGTCCAATTAAAAACTAACAAATTGTACTTTATTTTTAATTTAATTCTTTTTTTCATTTATACTGTTTCGCAGAAGAAAATTAATTTGACAGGTAATTTGTTTCTTTACAAAGGATTCGACTTAATTAAGATATTATCAGATAATTATCACATACATTTATCATTGACGAACGTCTAATAGGCTATTACTGTATAAATACAGTATGTCCCAGTATGTAATTAAGTGGATTTTTATTATTGTAAAGGTTGTCTCATTTGGAACTATAGGATTTTTAATAAAACGCATATTTTTAACACTGATTTTTATTCTTCAACATAAATTCTAAACTTTTCGGCTACAAACGGAAGAGGGTATCATGCATATGGGCACCTCAACTGCTCTGAATTGATCTTATTCGTTTAGTAAAGTTGTCCATAATTCTATATCCATTTTTATTGGTTTCAAAGTTACAGATCTATTAATGTGATTGTCAGATCCTGAAAAAACTGTAACCTAACAGTCAATAAAAACTGAATTTATTTAAAAATATTCAATTAATAATATTTTCGAAATGCCCACCTCCTTGTTGACTGGAGGCTTGTAGCCGTAAGCCAACAGAAGAAGTACTTATCCGAATTTCGTACTTGTTTTGTCGGATTTGCTCGGCAGCCAGGTGAATACGATCCAACAACTCTTCTCTTGTGTTCGAAACTTGCGCTTGGACTAAATTTTTTATGTACCCCCAGAAATAAAAGTCAAGCGGATTAAGATCGGGTGATCTAGGTGGCCATGCAACAGGGCCACCTCGACCAATCCATCTTGGATAATTGACGTTAACCCAATTTCGGACAGCAATTCCGAAATGTGGTGGTTCCCCATCCATGTGAAACCACATGTCTCGTCGAACATTCATTGGGACATTCTCTAAAAGACCTGGTAGTTCGTCAATAAGAAATTGAAGGTAATTGTCCGCATTTAGCCTCCCAGAAGAACGACAGGACCAATCAACAAGTTATCGATTAGGGCCGCCCAAACATTAATAGAAAATTCATGTTGAAATTTAGATGGGAGTGTAGCTTTGGGATTTTCTGATGACCACCTGTTTAGGTTTCTCAGATTTGTAACACCATTTCTCGTGAAAGTAGATTCGTCTGTCCAGGGGACTGTTCTGCAGAAATTAAAATGAAGCCGTGACTGTCTTAATATAAACTTTTCGTAGAATAAACTAGACGAGCATAGTGGTCTGCCTCAAGCAAACCGTGTCCCCTGCGATAGTGATATGAATATAAGCCGTCACGTTTTAAAATTCGCCAAAGTGTCGTTCGTGGCTCTCCTAATTGTCTAGCTTATTCGACGTACACTGAGAGTTGGATCCCTTGTAACAATAGCTACTGCTTCTTCCTCTAAGTTTGCTGGCAAATTTACTCCTCAGTCGAAAAGATAATCACGCTGTCCGCATTCCCGAAATTGTCTGTGTACTTCCAGAAACGTTCTGTAATGAGGAATGCGCCTATCGGGAAACCGATGTCGGTATTCAATAACTGCTTGATGTGCACTGCCGTTACAGTAGCCATACACAAAATGCATGTCCGCATACTCTTGAGAAGAAAATCGGTAAGGCATTTTGAATAAAGAAAACGTGTCCACTCACTAATAAGCTGTTGTATGAACTGTCGCGTAATGTAATCCTTTATTAAAAAATGCAACGTTAAAAGTCATCCCAACATTTGTTTATTGTATGATATTCATGGTTCAGCATTTACGAAATAAGTAAGAACCTTCTTTATCATAAATCAATTTCCAGTACTCTTTTTTGTAGATCTCCAAGAAATTACTGTATGCACTACGACACGTGTTTATTTATCTTGGGATAACATTTTATTGTGCGACGTTAACAATCACAGGGCTATTATTGAATCGTATAACGTTTTTTAAATAAAATCAGTTTGTATTGACTTTAGGATAACATTTTTTTTCATGATCTGACAATCACATTTAAAGATATGTAACTTTGAAACAAATAAAAATGGATATACAAGTTTTGCGTTTTTGTTGAAATGAAGTCTACTTTACACTCCTAAAATTTGAACATAACGATACGAGACACCTTGTATATCATTTTAAGACAACTTTCTTGGATCCAAGTGTTGGGAAACACTTACTACGGACATTCTTTTTTTTAATTCTAGAAATAATATACCCTGGAATATTATATTAGAACATTTTCTTGCATATTTGACAGATTAATATGTACATATTTCCAATCATCTGATAAAATGGATTTTGTTAAATTTTCTTTATTTTCTTGATCATTATGTAACCTACAATTTTACAATCTCTGTAACATTAAACAACTATCAAAATGTATATTTTTGATTATAAATCTCTTAAAATTGTCTTACCTGTCTATTACAATATATGAATAAATGTATTCAATTATACCCTTACCGTCAATAAATATTTTTATAAATTGAAATGATTTTATAAAAAAAAAACAATGTAACATAACCAAGAAATTATAACATTGAACCATTGAACAAAACGATTTTTATTTTTAACCTAATGCGCATGACCGTTGGAACCAAGAAAAATCAGCCAAAACAAACGCGTCTACTCATATGTCTTCACGCTTATCTAACGGGTGTTCAGAAACATTCGAAGTCAAAGTAGTCCTTGAAAATATGAAGTCATGTCTGAGATAGATTGATTTTTAACAGACAATAGTTGACATTTAATAACACAGGCCTGCATAAAATTTGTGATGACGTGATTTTTGTTTGTTAAGCTCAGTTTTTATATAGCAATAACTAATTAAAATACAGTTGGTCTCTACCACCCACAGATTTTTTTTTGTACAAAAGAAAAAGAAAAAAATATAAAAAAAATCTTATAAAAGGCGTTTTAATACATTTTAAAATGAATGTACTACTACAAATTCTAGGTATTAACCCAAAAATTATTTTCTGTTGTGGTTTTAAAGAAATTTGTTAAATAGGCTCTCATTACCTGATGTAAATCTTTTATTACATGTATTAATTTTGGACAAGATTTCCGGGAATTTTTACCTGCTAAATCATATTTATTTCAATCACTTTATTAGTACTGCGAAGAAGGATTTCAAGTTTATCACTCCAGACAAAATGTATATTTTAATGTCATTTACTTCATTATAGCTCTGAGTGTCGATCAGTAAACAAGTAAAATTAATTTGTCTTTAGTGTTGTGCGTGGTATTTGATAAATAAACATTGCTTAAAAATATGTCTAGCTGGTGTTGCAAAAACAAACCAGATGATTTCTGTTATATTTGTGGATATTTCGTCTTGAAAAAGTTTAAGAGACCAATTGGTGAATTTGTGAAAATTGCATATTATGCTTATTTCAAAATCAAATTAAGAGATCAAGATAAAGATTGGGCACCGCACATTGTTTGTAAGGTATGTGAAGAAGGTTTAAGACATTGGACCAAAGGGAGTAGAAAAAGCCTTCCTTTTGGAATACCGATGGTTTGGAGAGAACCGCAAAATCATCATGAAGATTGCTACTTTTGTCTTTGTGATATTAAGGGGCATAATAGAAAAACTTTGAAACATATTTTGTACCCAAACAATATTAAATCAGCTATCAGACCAGTTCCTCACAGTGATCATGTACCTATACCTATACACCCAAAGTGCTACAAAAAGATATTGAAACCTCTTCAACTTCCGGCTCCGCACAGATGGATAGTGATTTTGAACCATCAACCTCAGGTCAAAACCAACCTCAGCTATTTTCACAAGCCGAACTGAATGATTTAGTAAGAGATTTGGGACTTTCAAAAGATCTTTCTGAAGTACTGGGGTCTAGGTCGAAACAAAATAATTTGCTTGCCCCAGAAACTACCTTCAGATCTTCCTTTAGCTGAATATGACAGAAAAACAACCAAACGAAGCTTTTCTGAAAAACGAAAACGTTTTTTTAAGAAGCATAAAGAATAAATAACTATTTCTAATAGTTTCTATGTGTATATTTTTGTATTTTTTTTAATATAATATAAAACTAGCTTATAAATGAAATAAATCGTGTTTTTTCTATATTTTTTAATTTTACTGGTTTGAAAAATAACCTTACGTGATACAAAAAAATAAAAGCAGATTTGAAATCAGCGCTACCCAATTACTAGAAAACAGTTAAAATTTTTAAATCAACATTCAAAGAGTTGAAAAATGCAGGCTTGTGTAATTATTACAAATCATATACTTAACTAAAGATATACGATTTTTTGTTCAGAGCCCACTTGACTTCGAATGTTTCTGAACACCCGTTATATATTATAGAGGCACTCTAGTAATTGCTAAATGATAGCGCCATCTATATCACAGAATACAAATGGGGCACAATTCAGATCCTATACTTGCAAATGAAACATTCTTTAGTAGTACCCGATAACGACTGCTTCTCAAGGCATAACTCTATTACAGTTACATTTTAAATTCTAAAAAAGAAGTTTTAACTTTTTTAACAATTTTTTTTATAAACCATCAAGCGAACAGCCCCAACAGAGAACTTTTCTCAAAGGTACTATGTACTCGTGAAATAATTCATACAGGTGAACATATATAAAAAGCACTAAAGACGTTGAAAGCTCGTCTCTAATAATTCGAAATGAACGTTAACATTTTTTTTACGTTTACTTTATTCGCATTGTATATATGTTTACCTACGAAAGATATAAAAAATGCCTTTAATCTCGGTCGCTCCTCCCCAAATTGTCATTCACTATTTTAAAAATCCACTTCAGGTGGTGTCCCGCGAGGATCCCCGTGAGTGCTCGCCGTAAAAGCTCTGCCTTGATGACATAAGGGACTTTGGGTTAAAGGTTAGACTCCGGAACGACCGCTAAACAGATTAGTTAATTTCCGGTTTACTTGGAGCATTTTAAATACCTTAATCTCGGGTAGAATTATGTATGTGGTGGGTTTCGAGCTTTACGTGGCTTTATGAGGAAGGAAGAGTCTTTAAAATTGCAGTACAAAAGTTGTTTGATAATTTTATTTTCTTTTAATGATATTTTTGAGAAAATATTACTTATATAACATTAATAATAATAAAAGTCTTTCTTTGTAGACTGTGGTTAAGTAAAAACTTAAAAACGGTATATAACTCCTTACCACAATTATTAATCGTATCCTAAATACGTATAGCGACAACTAAGTTGTCATCATCAGTAGGTACCTGATACCTACTGATCATGACAACTTCGATAATTAAACATTATAGCTAAATTATGTAATATAGAATAAATATAAATCCAGAAAAGAAGATTATAGACAAATATACGAGAAAAGTAAATTAAAATTCTTAGAGGAATGCAATAACGCGTCTTTAAAGGCAAATTAGTTGTAGTAATTGCTGTTCCAACTGCTTTAGACGTTGTTGTCGGTAAGTGTGGTACACTGAATCTAACTCGAGACAATAAGGCAGACGAATCCATCTTGTTAGCTAAATAATAGCTAACAAGATGGATTCGTCTGCCTTATTATCTCGAGTTAGTTTTAAGAAGTACCCACAAGTAATCGATCCTCTTTTAGTCAGTGATTTAAACCCATATTATCCCAATAGTAGACCATAGTCCAACACAGAAGCAGGATAATATCCGTCAGTTATTCTTAAATTACAGAAACTTTAGAAATTTATATACATTTTAGAAAATTATACATGGAACACTATACTATAACACTATACTCCAACGTGCTAATAACAAATGCAGAGAAAATTGATTTAAATGCTGCTCTGCTACTGAAATATTTGCACGTGCGAATAATAAACCCCAATGCTCGAAACGCAAAGGTGGCAACAGAAGAGATGTCCAACCAACAAACTATGCTTCTCATCAAATACAACTCCAAAATCTCACATTTGTTTTGCGTTTGATCTCGATGTTATTCAACAGTTAACTAGAATGAATTCTGGTTGCTTTCTTTGTGAGGAATATAAAATAGCACTTCGCTATATTTAAATTCAGTTTATTTAAATATAACATCAATTTCTAATTACGCTGAGATTCATTTGAACGAGATTCATATCTCGCCTATTACAAACGCTGTAGTAAATTTTTAAATCATCAACATAGGTCATAGTTACAGAGCAATTGATGGAAGTAATTAAGTATATTAATATATCTTTTAAATAATAATAGCTC
The DNA here is from genome assembly GCA_935421215.2 of Melolontha melolontha. Lineage (NCBI taxonomy): Eukaryota > Metazoa > Arthropoda > Insecta > Coleoptera > Scarabaeidae > Melolontha > Melolontha melolontha. The sequence continues at coordinate 136,926,249 of OW285240.1, read as the reverse complement.
AAGGTTTGTTTCCGTTTGGAGATCTGATATTGAAAGTTAGGTAGGTGGTGGATATGTAACAATTGTAGTAGACATAGTTATATTGTGAAAGTCGGAATTTATGAATATCAGTGAAGATTTACTGAATCCAAACGAACTGATCTTTCTCATCAGAGTATTTCGATGACTAAGCTATCATCTTCAGTAAGACGATTTCTTTCGAAGAATATAGCAGTGTTAGCCATTATAATAGACATAGTTCTATTCTGAAGATAGGAATTCATGAATATTATTATATTATAATATTAATAATATAAAAATATATTTTTCTTAAATAGATGAGTTATAGTTTGTCACAATATGCCAGGCTGTTGTTGTTTAACTCTTTAATAGCACCACATTTTGATTTTTGCTCTGCCATTTTATTTACAATAAAATGGGAATGAGATGCAGCAACTCCAAAAACTACAGAATAGGCTTTGAGAATAGTATTAAAATGTAATAGATATACCCCAATTGATCTAATGCTAAAGACTTTAAGTTTATTAAGTGTAGAACAATATATAGTATATAAGACAATGGTTTTCATCTATAAAATTAAAATTGGAATAACGCCTCCTTACTTAAGTGGTAAATTAACAAAGGCCGGTTAAATTCACAACTACGGAATCAGAGATACGAACTATTTCTGCAAACAACCAAGAATGTGTTTGTGAACGGACTGAAAGTCTTTAAGAGTTTACCTACGCACATGAAATCCTGTGGTAGTTTGAGTAGATTTTAAGATCCTTGTGATAGAATGTGTTAAGGAAAACCTTCTTCTGAAGATGGTTACATTATTTTTTTAACTTTCTATTGATTATATTTTCAAAATTTATTGTGGATGTATATAGCAGTTGCTAATAAAGTTGTTATTATTATTATTATTATTATTATTATAATAATAATAATAATTATTATTATTACTATTATTATTATTAATATCAGTAAAGATTTACTAAATACAAACGGACTGATCTGTTTTAGTATTTTGCGATTCGGAATCTCGGAATCTTAAGTGTAACTAAATCTCTTGTTTTAGAAATGAAATTTTTTTATTATTTCGTTTTAAAATTGGTTTGGTCAGGCCATGTGTGTGGGAAAATACAGTATAAGATTCCGAGATACGCGGTCGGAAAGTCTGAAAATTCGGACAAACTGCAAAAATTGTAACTTTTGCATGCACTCTAGATCATAACTGACAATAGGAACGATTTAATTGGTTAATTCTTTTTTTTATACAGACTGTCCCGTAAAAAACGCCAACATTCATAATTCCGTTATTTATTGTCCGGTTTTATTTAAACAAAAAGTAAATTTAATAGCATCAAAAACACTGTAAGATAGCAGTGTTTTATTTGTTTTCAATTGTTTTCATTAATGTCAAACGACAGTCAAGTTTTTTATTTTAAATGGCAACATATATATTTTTGGCTATATTCGGATTGTATTTTTTTTTCTGAATTTAACGATGTATAACATGTTTATTTTTGATAAACGTTTATTGCAAAAAAAAAACTTTATAAATTTCATCTTTGTCTTCCATTATTTATAAATATTCGAATGTGTCATGAAACACTTGAAATGTAAGTATTATAAATATTATTATAAGAAACAAAACACTTTACAATAAATGTTGAAATTGCCCGCCACCTTGTTTAACACATATCGCACATCTCCTAATAATAAAAAATAAAAAAAAAACTTTATAAATTTCATCTTTCATTATAGTAGACTTGGCCCAGTCCACTAGCATTATGTCAATGTGCCTTAAGTGTCAGTTTGACTTTATTAAGTTTTCTGTATTATCCTGTTTGAACGTTTTGCCGCAACAAAAAGCGTATTTTCGTTAAAAATGAATAACAATGAATTAACGGACATGTTACAAGTGTTCTTTGAATGTAATAAAAATCGCCTTCAAGCAGTTCGTCGTTACAGTGCTCGTTTTCCGGACAGAGAAGTTCCAGGTTCGAAAATATTTCAAAGAATTGAAAAGAATTTAAGAAATTATGGATCATTTACCAAACCAAAAACACAAAAACGGAAATTCTCCGAAGATAAGGAGTTAGATGTTCTTCTTGCAGTACAGCAAAATTCACGAACTTCGATTCGCGAAATTGCACATAATATTGGGGTATCAAAAACTACAGTTCATGGTATTTTAAGAAAACACAAACTTAAACCGTACATAGCTCGAAAAGTTCATGCATTAGAACAAAATGATCCTGGCCGAAGAATCCAGTTTTGTCATTTTTATTTAAATGCATTAGAACAAGACCCGAATTTTTACAGAAGGATAATTTGGTCTGATGAATGCACTTTTAGCAACAACGGTATTTTTAATAGAAACATGCATCGACAGTGGAGTGCAGACAATCCGAGATTTGTAATTGAAAATAATTTTCAAAGACGTTTCAACGTAAATGTTTGGTGTGGCATTTTAGGTGATCAATTAATTGGGCCATTTTTCATAGATGGTTGCTTAAATCAAGAAAAATGCTACACTTTATTACACGAAAATCTCCAAAACTTTTTAGATGAATTACCTTTGGCAAATTTAAATAGAATATTTTTTCAACAAGATGGGGCTCCCGCGCACAACGCCAGAGTAAATACTGATTTGTTGAACACCCAATTTGGAAATAGGTGGATACGAACATCCGGTCCTATCGAGTGGCCTGCGCGTTCACCGGATCTTACGCCCCTCGATTTTTGGTTGTGGGCTTATCTACAAGATCGAGTTTATTTAACAACTCCAGAAAATGTTGACATTTTAAGACAAAGAATTATTAACACTTGTCAAGAAGTACCTGCCGCTTGTCTTTTAAATGCGACCTTTGGAGTAATTAGGAGATGTGCGATATGTGTTGAACAAGGTGGCGGGCAATTTCAACATTTATTGTAAAGTGTTTTGTTTCTTATAATAATATTTATAATACTTACATTTCCAATGTTTCATGACACATTCGAATATTTATAAATAATGGCAGACAAAGATGAAATTTATAAAGTTTTTTTTTTGCAATAAACGTTTATCAAAAATAAACATGTTATACATCGTTGAATTCTGAAAAAAAAACCAATCCGAATATAGCCAAAAATATATATGTTGCCATTTAAAATAAAAAACTTGACTGTCGTTTGACATTAATGAAAACAATTGAAAACAAATAAAACACTGCTATCTTATAGAATGCATTCCAGCCTAAATTAAAATAAAACTACATTTGTTCTACTTTTGTGTTGTTTTGCGAAGAATCCATCTTGCATCTAAAAATTTCCCATTGGCGTACTTTTCAATGTACTCCTCCAAAAATTGAATATTCATGGCCACAATCGTTAATAGATACAATGATCACTCAGAAATACGTTTTTTTTTTCTGATTTTTCCTTTGTTTATAACGCCTAAACATCCGAATCTCCATTTTCTGTTTGTTTCTGACGATTCAAGGTAATACTCAGGTGTAAATATATATATATATATATATATATATATACATGCATGCATACATGCTCGAAACTCTTAAAACTTAACATGCAGATATTATCGAATGATATATCGTTTTGGCAGTGTTCCAACTACACCGTTGCGACGATATGAGTGAAAATTTCAGAGGTCTATTTTTATAATGCCTTTAAAAATAATGTAAAACGCGTTAAAACAACGATAAAAAGAAAGAAAGAAAAGAAAAATCGCACCTAACGTGCCCAACTGGGCGTTTTACATTCAGTAAAAATTAAAAAAAAATAAAAACCGAATATTTTCTGTCCAAATTAAAAGAATGATTCGAATGAATAGATGGTAAAAACGTGAGGTCTGGTACACACTAATTTTACGTAAAGAGATGTGTGTGTATTTGTGCGTTAATTTTCAACAAGCAATCTTTCGTGATCTAGTGTAAATACAGGCGAACATAATACCGCAAATAAAATGACGTCAAAACTAAATATACAAAGTAAATTTATGTCTGTGGTTTTCGCGAGGGAACAAAGATTTTTGAAATAAGAAAATTCCGGAGTTATTTTTAATTTGCTATCTGAAATGGATGACAGATTAATTAAAGTTACGTAGACTCTGAAAGAATGGATAAATATACGTTTATTGACGATATCAATACACTATATACCGGGGGGTACTGATGAGGGCAGATACAGTTTCGTCCGATTATCTTTCTTTAATCCTTTTCTGATAATGCTAACCACTTCACTGTGTTACAGTTTCGTCCGATAGTCTAAGTTCTTAATCCTATTATGTTAATTTAGAGGTGTATCTGCAATATTGGTTTTAGTGGAAATAACATCTTTGTTATGATACTTTCGATATATTGAACAGAAACAAGCAGAGTAGGTTATGTGTTGAATATAAAAACACACAATAAGTTAAAATTTAAGAATTTATTCTATTACAAAAGAAAAATATATAAAATAACAAATGAGAAAAGAAATACTTCAATAGTAGAACAATTACAAACTAATATTTTTAAAATTATGTACTTAAAAAGAATAATAATGTGAAACTAATTGTACATATTGTAGTCTCGTCAGTTCTTTATTATCATATTGTTCAATTTTCTTCTTGAGAAAATTTTACGGTTTTTTGTGTGTGTTCACTTGTCTTTGTTTATTTACGCTTTGTATTTGAATATAAGTTTCAGCTTGATACTGGCGTAAAACTTTTAAAAAGACAAAGATATTTGTCTTTTTAAAGGACTTTTAACATGTAATAATTAACTGAAATGTAATGTTTCTAACTAAGTATATAATTCATATTTCTATTGGTGGGTGGTGGTACCAATAGCAGAATACGATATAGGTTGGTTTTCACAAATAATAAGTATCAACTAGGAAGAAATTAACAAGGAAAGTATTGGTTAGAATATAATACCATTAGGACAATTTTAATCCTCTCCTTTACCTATACCTACCGGTCAGACGAAACTGTATATCCCTAATTTAGGCCTGTCTTACTGACCGGACGAAAGTGTATTTCATAATTTACGCAAATCTGCTAATCGGACGAAACTGTAATCGCCGACTGATGAATGTGTCTCTAATAAAAGTGAAAAAAAGGATATTACTAGAATAACCGGTAGACTTAATGATGACGCCAATAAATTTATTGATCCTGCTAGCATAGTTAATATCATTATCATAACACAATAGATACTTGCTTCTATGCTTCATAATTTGCTGATACGTTCTCCAGCGTTCGCCTAGAAAATAGCTAAGCAACTTATTCTGAACAAAACAGCATGTGTTCGTCTTTACATTTATGCGAATATCTGAAGATTATTTGCTAGTTTGCTAGCTAAATTATCAAAAGTGACTGATAAATGCAGTGTTATTTTTGTCACGTGAGAGCGTAGATATGTTTTTGCGAATTTATTGGTGACAATTATTATGTTCCTAGTAACAAATACAAACTGAATGGAATTCATAACAATCTTCGTCCTGAAAAGTTTACGCATAAACGTTTCGTTTTAACTTTTCGCAATGGCCATTGCATTAATAGCCCAATTGGTAGCAATACTATGGGAAAGATACGTAGACAAATTGCCAGTTTTCTTCGATTGCCAAGTTCTCAACTTTATACAGGCCATTGTTTTAGAAGATTAAGTGCTACACATGTTGTAAAAAGTAGAGATGATCTTCTGACTATAAAACTGTTAGGTGGCTGGAAAAGCTCGGCAGTTGCTGAAGGATACGTTGCCTCTTCTTTGGCAAATAAAATGCTGCAAATATGTTTGTACAAGAAAGGAATGTTAAGTTACCTGGATCTTCTCGGAATATCTCTCAGTGTGAGTGTGATTTTAACCCAATAAAAAACAATATCAATATTGCAGAGAATGATAACTAGAGCAGACCAATTTCCGTGCGCGAGTGTAATTCGTAGTATATTAGAATATGCGATAGAATAGGGACGCAACATGAGCTTGTTACCGATATAAGTATAGAAGTAGAGACATTTATTCTATCAGAAATAATTAAATATACATTTGGTTTTCTGCTATTAAAGTAATATGCATAATCACACGAAAAATAATAATAGTACATATTATAGCAGCGTTGAATGTAGCTATAAATAAAATGGAAAATGTATGAAATCAGTGATTGTGTGCACGACAGAGGATTTAAAAAAACACTTACCGTTTTAAGTGTCTTCCAAGGATAGACAAACTGGAGAAACCCGATTGTATATTTTCAACATCAGGTGCGTTTCTAAGGTTATTTCTGAAAAACATGTCCGCCATGAGGAAAAAATATGTTTATATTCAGAAAACGAGCCTTCTACATCTAGTGATGTTATATGCGCATAATCAAAATACTTTTTTAAGCAACCTAACGCATCTGTAGACGTGCCCTCACAAATACGTGTTAAGGTGTCCAAATCTGCATTTCTGTCTAAAACACTTTCAAATTTAATTAGAACACTTTCACTTTTTGCGTCACTTGCACACAGTTGTGCGTGAACATCTTTAACGATTTGCAGTGATTCTTCTAACGACAGCGACGAATTTTCTAATTTTGTTATTGCTTCTTCTAGTCCCAAGTAATTCCCACGAATACTTTGTAAATCCATTTTAATCTGGGCATCTTGAAAATTTTTTCTGGCTTATATTGATAGCTGCACTTTCTTTCGAATCGAATGATAAAACCACGTCCTTAATTTTTTCAAAATGTTCATGATAGTAAAACCCCGCTCGTAACCATGTACCCCAACGTGTCAGAATCGGCTGTGGTGGTTCAGGGGTATGGGGACACAATTCATGAAATTTCCGAATATGTTTTGGAGATTTCAGGAATACTGCCTTTGTACTCGATATTAAGGCATTTACCTCTGGATAACATCTACGAACCTGTTCTGCCACAAGGTGTAGAGCATGGAGTTTACAAGTAATATGTAACAAGTTAGGACAATATTTTCTAAGAGACCGGCCTACAGAACACATGGTTGCGGCAACATCGGTCATAAACATTAATACTTGGTCTTTCGAAAGTTTAAATTTTTCCAAAGTATCTAATAGTACCTCTGAAATTTTTTCGGCATTACATTGTTCTAGTCGTCTGGATGCTAATAAAATTGAAGACGTTGGTTGATGTGGTTCCATATTACGCGCCATCACATTAAGTACAGATTGTTTTTTTGCTGTCAGTTGTTTCGTCCACACATAATCACAGTTTTTTATTTTTCAGTTCGACTTTGATTTTATTTTCAACCTGTTTACGCACCGATGGTAAATTCCTTCGTAACGTTGTCGTGCTCGGTAATGTTTGATTCGCGTATTTATTACAAAATGAAATAAATGAATCATTACTTAACAAGGTAAACGGCAATGTACACACAATCATAGTTACACATAGTTCATGTTTAAACTGTTGTCGATTAATTTTGTTATTATTGTGCTTCGAACTGCTTACGTGTTCTTTACAATGTGTTTTTGACCAACACATTAGATATGTATTGCACACTAAACATTTAATTTTTGAGCAATCGTATATTAAGTCCGGGAAATCCTTAATAAACTTATTCACTTCGTCTGACGACGGTCGTTTTCTCGATTTATGTGTCGGCGACATTTTATTACGTATGCTTACACTTACATGCAGTCTAAGCAAGTACCAAACACATTCTGAATGCTTTTTATTAGTTCATCATCCTCTCACATCGGCGTACATGGCGCGCACGGAAATTGGTCTGCTCTAATGATAACTCTGAACAGAATGTCTCTACTCGTATTTCGTATTTTACAATAAAATTAAAAACTCTTCAAAAGTACAATTTTTCAATAGTACGCCCGTGGGCGATGAGTCATCGGAATCTCGTGTCTGGTCCCTAATTATTAATATGACTACTGATAAAAACACACAATGTTGTATTAGATTTACACTTTATTTAATAATATTTAATAATGACTATATAACAGCTGTTTCACCGTACAACGGTTTCTTCAGATACCGTTGTACGTTCAGGTACATTCAGGTACGTTCAGGTACCGGCGAAACAGCTGTTATAAGTCATTATTAAATATTATTAAATAAAGTGTAAATCTAATACAACATTGTGTGTTTTTATCATTTGATATGGATTTACATCAAGTAAAGGCAGAATCGATTCAATACGACTACTGACTTATAGACGTAGTGTGACCAACTTAAGACTGAATCAACTAAATATTCCATAATAATTTATTAAAGCACTCATTTTGGGTGCTTTAATAGGCCTCTTAGCAACGCTAATTGCAAAAATATTATTTTACCTAAACCGAATAAACGTTCGCTTTAAATACCTTTCGTCCAATAACAACTCAAATACAAAGCACGTACTTTTCTTGCTATATATACTTGTATATTTAATATTGTAATAAATATGAAGTTAGATATTTGTTTTTCTTTCCGTAGAACGAAGGCGTTCCGTAAATTTTCACAACAGCAACAGTAGAATGCTGCCATGGAAAAACAAACAGATTAGAGTGTTCGTAAAGGGTATCAAAGAACTATGAAAAATACTTTTGCGAAATGGGTCGATACGAAAGAAAAGTTCCACTATTAATAATATTTACTTTCTTCTGTTAACACGGAGAAACGGTAACAAAACGGAAGTGACGTTTATCTAATCCATAGGATTCTTTATTGTTTTGTTTGGTTCTCCATACATCTGAAACAACTACGATACACGGATGAATTCTAATTTACGTATTGGATTGCGGAAGCTAATGTGAATTAGTTGATATTTTCGATAGTGCTTTGCTAAACACATTCTGTAACTGCGTGTTTTGCTACAGCAACGTGTTAATTTCGTCTTATTTTATTATTACTTACCAATCCTCTTGAATTATGTAAAATAATATATTGTTTCGCATTGTTAGGCAGTCTTTTTTTAAGGTGATTGTTGAAATTCTGGAGAATATTTGGAAAGTGTATTAAAGTAGACGTTGCCATCTTCAGTACAACAATATGAAAAATATTGTTAAACATAGCATATGTGGCTAAGATATCCTCTGCACCAAATCACTAGTGGGATAACACTGATAGTGTTATCCCACTAGACTACTTAAAGAAAGTAATCTATTAGAAGTAGGCATTGAATTATTGTTGTCGGTTGACAGAGAACTGCAAACATTAAAGTTGGCCAAAAGAAAAATCCTTGGCTTATTGAGAAAGAAACCGCTTGCAAAATTCTGCTTCTAGACCAAATACAGATTCTATTTTATTTTGAATACTATTCAAAAGGGAAACAACAAGTCCTTTTGTATTAATAACTGGACCATCATTACTCTATAAAGGTGATTGAATTCTTAACAGATGTAGGTTTTGAATCGTTTGAGAATCAAATTAACAGAAAAATTTTTGATGTGAATTTTGAAAAGAAAATCTATCGGATCAATATTGGCTAATAGAACAATTTTTCACAATTTTCTGCATGGACGTTATGGACGTATTGTTTGCGGTTGCGTGTTTCTTGGTCTTCCATCTCTTCAACCTCACGTTCTTCCTTATTTATGTTTTCTTCATCTTCGTTATTAAGATGTTCATTTTCTGCTTGTTCAATTTGTGTCTGTCTGTTTCTAGCTCGCTCTGTTTTCTATCTATTTAAGCTATTTTTGCCAAATTTATCTTCTGAAACTACGTCTTTATTAAAGGGATATATCCCCGCCTTTCGAAAGCCGTTCATTAAGATTTGTGGTTGCAAGTTCTGCCAAGTCGCTCCGACAAGTTGGGAAAATATTTTCTTAGGAATTTTAACACTTAACTAAGTGGCAACGAAGCCACTTGGTTAATTGCTCGTCCTAATTAGACTTGAACGACATAAATACCCCCAAATCAAGTGGTTGTAATAAATGAGTGCTCTATGGCGGCAGTTTTAAAATTGTAATGTTCTGAGATTGCGTAAAGGTGATAACATCAAAGTTTATATGAGGTTCGTGGCCATCGAAAACAAGTAGAACTGGATGAAAATCACCGATTACTTTTAAAAATGTGGTTTTCAAAAAATTCAAGAACACTTTACTCTCCAGCCATTATTAGTTACTGCATAACTAATTCCAGGAAAATAACCCGCCTCTCCATCTGTAAGCCACTTCTCCCAGATGCACTTGCTCTTGTATATTATCAAAGATGGGGTATTTTTTCCACTTGCACTGACCGTTGATAAGACTAATATTTTCACGTCCACAAGTGCTGATGCCGCGTGTAGATGGAAGGTCTTCAGCACCGACTACTTTTGATTTGGATGGATCCATAGAAAGGCTGGTTTCCTCCATATTTAATCAGCTTTACCCGTAAGTTTCAATTTGTCAAACGTGTTTTTCAAGATTTTAAAATAATTTTAGATGGTGAATGGGTCACATACTTTTTTCTCACTTTTTTTTCTCGCATATTACACTGACTGAGGTTTCTTTATTGAAAGTTGGCGTCGTCGTATTTTGAAATTCATAAACCATTGATGTCTAGGCATATTATTTTGAAAGGGCGCTGATATATTATTATTTTCTTCATAGGTGGCTGCGATACCCAACACTTTTTTTTTGGAAAGACCAAAACCCCATTTTTCCAGGTACTATAACCTATCAGCTAATTTTCTCTCGTCCTCAAATGGTAATGGCAATTTTATCACAACGAAGCTATTATTAATTCTTGCTTCTATTCTTGCTTCTGCCTTAGTTTTGTTCTATGTTTTTGATACCATTCAAAAGAGAAATTAACCTTTTCATATTAATAACTGGGCCTTCAAAACTCTATAAAGGTGTTTAAATTTTTAACAGGCGTAGGTTTTGAATCATTGAAGAATCTAATCAAACAAATTTTGGCGTGAATTTCTAACAGGTACAGGTGTTGTGTTGACGGAAAATCAAATACATCAATGTTGGCTAATAGAACAAGTTCTAGGACTATCACAAAGAAGTTACTCTTAGAAATCTGTCTTTAATTCGTTCTATTTCTTTGATACCGCACAACAGAGAAAGTAGTATTTTGATATTAATTACTAATTATGAATTACCTAGGTTTTGAATCGATGGACAATCAGATGAACAGAAAAATTTTTGACATTAATTTTTGAGAGTTACAGTTGAATTTTAAATTCAGCACCTTGTACATAGAAAAGCAACTCTTAAAAGTGTATTCATGCTACTATTTGGTTCCATTTTCTGAAAAAAAAAAAAACATTTAAAAGCGGAAACAATTTTCTGGCCTGAATTGGTGTACCTCCTTCTTCTTCTGATTTGGGTTGGACGCCAGCACGTTCAGGCACTTGAGCACACTTCTCTTTGTACTATCCCCATACATCTAAATATAAAATTTTTAACAGATGCAGGTGCTGAATTCAAGTTGTGAGTAAAGGAAAAATCAAATTTAATAGAAACAAAATATTTCAACAAATTTGAAAAACTTCGACTGCTGTTGTGACAACAAAATATTCGCAAAACTCTTTAAACTCTTAACGAGAAGCTATATCTCTAAGGACCAGCTATTTCTGAAATGTATTATAAATAAACAATGACAATAACATTGCTGTTGTAATTCGTATAATAAAATAAAATAAATTTTATTTTAGAAAAATGTCTTAACTAATAACTACTTTAACACTTTATTAACTTTTCTTTGTTCACTTATATTTACGAGCGCCACAAATTGATTCCAATGATAGACGCGAGACACCAACATAAACACAATTTATCTCAACTTATATTTCTCGGAACTCGAAAATACCAAATGATCTTCATCTTCGTTCGAATTGCTATTCTTTCCAATGCATGGATTCACCTCGTTCGAACGTTACGGATTTCTTATTTCTTTAAATGCGACGTGTCTAAATTCGTCAAGTCACACCGAGAGTGCGAGAACCTGCATAAGACAACGTATGTATGTGCATATATTAATTAATGTCAGGTCTCCTTTACAAAGTTTCCTATAAACCATTAAATCAACGTCCAAAATATGTTTCTTTTAAGGAACTTTCCTGGATTACGCGGTGACTTCTATGGTGTCGCTAACACATGTCAAATGTGTTTCGATTTATTTATTTCTTTTTTAATTGAGAAGGATACCCATAAATTTTCATTACTATGTAGTTTCAAAGATTCCACTATATTATTTATGGTTTTCTTTTGTTTCTCGTGTTAAAATTAATATACATAATGAAGAGTAATTACTTTGAGGGGTTAATTAGACGTGAAATTCATTTGTTTTTTATTTGTTGCAGGTAAGCAAACGAATCGTATGTCCACGCAATGTGTGTAAGTATATATCGTGGATATTATGCTTGAAAGGTATTTATTTTTGCTTCATATATTTTTGGGAGGTTCTACATTACAAATTAGTTATTGAAATGTGTGCATAGAATTTTGAAACATAGTACAGTTATAAAAAAAGGTTGACCATCTAAAACACAAAATCAATAAAATATTTTTAGGTCTGGCCTTATTTTTTTTATGAATGAAATTTTACTATAGGCGATAGCGTTCAAGTTACATATAGAAGAGCGGTGGATCCCCAGTGTTCATAATTTAAATATGTTTGTATGTTATGCTAACTTTTTTATTATACAGGCTGGTTCATTTTCGCCCTCACCATGGGCATCTCGCTTATTATTGGAGATAGAGTATAGGTTTAAATTTGGCAAAGTTGTTAAATTTTGTGTTTGTTATAAATCCGTAAAGAAAATAGACATGTGACAAATGACCTTCGTTATTTAAAAAAAAAACGCGAAAACCCCATTTTCTTCTTTTACCTGTAGCATCGACATTTGGCCTTGTAGAGAAAATATAAAAACACATCCTTTTGGCCATTTCTAAACCTCTATCTAGTGGTGTACTCTAAATTTTTATACGACGTTTCGTTTCTTTCTGGCCATCATCAACTATCTAATTTCTTATAGGCGCCATATTGGATTTAGACATCTTCAGAAATAGTTTTTTTTTCTGATTTCAACCATGTACCACATGCTAACTAAAGTATTTGACATTAGGTTTTATTTGTAAGAATAAATTATAAGATTAAATAAGGTAGCCATGGAATTTCAATATGTCAAACATTTCATTTATTGTTCATTAATAATACAAAAATGTCATACACTAACGAAGAGAAACGAGATATGATAAGAATTTTTTATTCTTCGAACCGAAATTCAACAGTAGCGAGTACAAGATATCTATAATTATATCCAGAATGACAACAGCCTCATCGTACCATTTTTCTAGATCTCGACAGAAATTTGGTCGAGAATGGGTCGTTTACTAAGCCGCGTAATGGTCAAGACAACAGGAATTTAAATGAAAATCGACAAGATATTTTACAAATGGTAAATTAAAAGCGTGTTTTCAAATTTCATGTTAATCTTGTATTTTTATAGATAAATAATAATCCATCAATTTCTACACGCGAAGTAGCGTCAGAATTAAATTTGTGCCAGTCCAGAGTTTGTAGAACTTTACATAAAAGTAGGTTTAAACCATACAAGATCCATGTTAGTCACTCTTTACTGCCTGGAGATAATTTGAGAAGGCCAGAATATTGTAATTGATTAATGGGAAGGATAGAAAATGACGGAAATTGATACAGATGAAACAAAATTTACAAATTCTGGAATGTTCAACAGAAATACGGAGCACTATTGGGCAGTACAAAATCTCCGACAAAACAGGGCTAGAAGACCACAACATCGTTTTGGAATAAACGTTTGGATGGGTATTTTGGCAAATCGTCTCTTAGGACCAGTTATGTATGAAGAACATTTAAATGGAGAAAGATATTTAAACATTTTACGTACATACGTATCTGACTATCTTGACTATTAAAACAATTACAATATTTATGGTGGCAACAAGATGGCGCACCAGCACACAATGCAGCTGTTGTTAGAAATTTCTTAAATCTAGAATTTGCAAACCATTGGATTGGAAATAGGGGAGTTGTTGAATGGCCTGCGAGATCACCTGATTTAAGTCCGCTAGATTTTTTTTTAAGGGGATATGTTAAAAATAATATTTATAAAGTAGATGCGCCACAAAACATTGAAGAATTACGAGACAGACTTCAGAATGCCTTCGATGCAGTTCCTAGAAGAACTATACAAAGGGCAGTACAAAATGCCAGAAGGCGTGCCCAATTGTACATTACCGAAGATGGCCAGATAATTGAACATTTACTGTAATTGTTTATTGTTTACTTTTCTATGTATTTTTATTAATGTTTTTGTTATCTTGTACTCGCTACTGTTGAATTTCGTTTCGAAGAATAAAAAATACTTATCATATCTCGTTTCTCTTCGTTAGTGTATGACATTTTTGTATTATTAATGAACAATAAATGAAATGTTTGACAGATTGAAATTCCAAAGGCTACCTTATTTAATCATATAATTTATTCTTTCAAATAAAACCTAATGTCAGCATGTGAAACATGGTTGAAATCAGAAAAAAGAACTCTTTCTGAAGATGTCTAAATCTAATATGGCGCCTATAAGAAATTAGATAGTTGATGATGGCCAGAAAGAAACGAAACGTCGTATAAAAATTTAGAGTACACCACTGGATAGAGATTTAGAAATGGCCACAAGGATGTGTTTTTATTTTTTCTCTACAAGGCCAAATGTCGGTGCTACAGGTAAAAGAAGAAAATAGGGTTTTCGCGTTTTTTTTTTAAATAACGAAGGTCATTTGTCACAGGTCTATTTTCTTTACGGATTTATAACAAACACAAAATTTAACAACTTTGCCAAATTTAAACCTATACTCTATCTCCAATAATAAGAGAGATCCCCATGGTGAGGGCCGAAAATGAATCAGCATATATACCATACCAGTGTTGTAAAATAAACAACATTTAGTGGGGTGTTCTGTGTTCATTAAATTGGGATATCGTGTAGACAAGTTGAAGTTATTATTAGAGAACGGACATTCTTACCACATGACTAAGTTCTTCGACTACAATAGCCGTTGTCCATTGTTAACGCTGCGAAAATCAGGTGGCCGAGAAAGTCAAACACAAATACTTCATTGTATTACGCTAGGAAGTACTCAGCGAAGTTTATAAACATTTCAAATTGCCGATTGCGTTTAATGGAATATATCCTCCGAATACAACAAGTGTGTTGTCCATTGTAATCGCAACGGACCAGATGGCCGGTAAGACTAACAAATACTTGAATTACGCAGAGTCATGTGGTAAGAATGTCCGTTCTCTAGTTATTATTATAAGAAGCGATATTGTTATCTTACTAAATAAATATTTACTTTTATTATATTTGTCATTTTAAAGCCTATCTATAGTTTAACAAAACGTTCCTTTCATAAATCGATGTGTCAAATAAATGTAAAGTATATTTTACTTTTGCCTTTCGTAAATGTAAAACTCAGGTTCAGTAGGTTACTACCATTCATCCCGATAATAGTTAGCTGTTTATATTTCGTGTTGCAGTTTATTTCTTTTTAAATTATGAAACATCTTATTAAATGTATACAATTTCTAACACCCTATATTTTGCAAGAATATTACAATTTTAAAATGATGGTTACAGTTTTAACCGAATATCCGCCGGTTGATTATAAAAGTTACACCATTCTCGAATTTAGTAATTATTATCGAAATTTGTGATGTCTAAACAGTGTAGTTTTCAATTGATAATTGATTTATTTTGTTTGTATGTTGATTAAATATTGACACATTTGCAAAGAATTTATTTCCCAAACTTATTAGGACTTACCAGACAAAAAAGTTGAAACTGTTTGGGGTTGATATTTCGGATGCATATTGTAGAAAGATCATTCAAACTTCAAGTTATCAGAAATTATGTAGATTTGACTCATAATTGAATTTTTTTCACTTCTTACCTGAAATAGTAACAGTGAGCCTGTTTGACGACAAAATTTTATTTTATTTTTATTAGTTTAAAAATGTTTTGTGAAAATTTATATATTATTTTCTGTTAAATATTGTTGTGTAACATAGCATATATAAGCTGTATATATGCTGTAGAATTAATTTAATTATAATTGTTTTATTATATTTATATAAAAAAAATACTTTTTATTAATAAACAAATTAACAAAATTTGTTTATAAATTTAATGTTAAATGGAAAACACCAAAAAATGTATTATTTTTTGATAAGACACTAATAAAATATTAGAAACATATATTACAAATGAAACAGACATGTAAAACACATATCTGTAACTGTACACGTGGACAATACACCTCGTATTTTCAGCATTTACTTCTGCTTAAGACACGTGTTTCTGCCATCTATAGGCGTCGTCAGTCAAGCTAGTGAAGCAATGTATACAAATGATACAAATCTTTTAAGAACAGATTTGTATCTGTATATACATTTCACTGAAATCGCCTACAAGATATAGCAAAATTTGCTATATCTTGTAGGCGATTCAAGGAGAACCCTCCACGGGATTGCACGGGCTATTCAAATCCAAAATGAAATAATGCAAACTAAATGCTGCAATTCACGCCGCCATTATGCTTTTGAACACCATTACACTTGAGTACGCCATTACGCTTGGGTACGCCATTTTGGACGTCGTGGAAATTACGATTCAAAACCCAGACTTAAGAAAGCCTCGCCGTTAACAATCTCGCAGTAGAAAGTGGAAAATAGATATTTACACAGTTTTCCTCCAATATATCGATAGTTTAAGGTGCACAGCTGCGAGGAAATATGTGTACACTAGACCAGCCTTCTACGCAGTGTAGACTTCGAAGAGATACAGAAGTAAAATCGGATTAATTCCTAAAATAATTGGGCGGTAGCACTAAATTATATCCTAAAAAGGATAAAAGAAACACATAAGTAAAAATTCAAAAGATAATGATTCCTCTTACCGCAACGACTAGGTTCACACACAAAAATAAAACACAACCAAATACGGCAAAGCTCTAGAACCAAGTGCCGTTCGAACGAGATGAACGGAAAACGATCGAGGCCCGGCATACGTCACACACAAGATCGTTGGACGGAAAATTTAAAAAAAAAAATTATTTCCCAAAAACCCTAACATGGTTTAAATGTGATCGACTAAGCCTTCAAGCGAAAATTTGGAAATTAATACGCCGCAATAAAGGATAATTAACCAATTCAATATCTTACCATACGTCAAGCGATCTGTAATCGGAAGATAAACTAAGAGTAGTGAAGATGGCGCTTTGAGCCAATGACAAAGAAAACCCAAAATAAAGTTTAAAACAAAGGTTAAACAATCAAATCAAGCATCGTAATAAATTTACAAAATTCTAGTAAAAATTACCACAAAATAAGAATTGATTAAAGAGAAACAAAAATTGAAATAAAAGTAAAAATATACATAGCATGACAACGCATAAAAATTTTCCAAAATGTCGACTTGCGTCGAGGTAAGGAAAAATAGCCGGATAAGAATATGATATAGTGACATCCAGAATATTTGAACATAAGAAAATTGTTTGAAAATAACAAAGTTTGGAGAAGCCTAAGTTGATCGATAATTAATAACAAAATTTTAAAAAAATTATAATAAACGAAAAAATTTTGAATTGTGAACAGCCCATAAAGTCTTAACGATAGCAAATAAAGTAATTAATTCATTAAAATTCCCAAAAGGACTCAGGATAATTTTACGAGCGTAACATACTTCAGTATCGCCAAAATAATTACATATTGCTGTGAATAGTGGGTTTAATTGAAGATATGTCCACTGTTCACCACAATCTGTCTAAACTAGAACTCAGTCAGCTTTTTCTTTTAATTGAAACTCTTCTTGATCCAGGGTTTTCCGTAAAGGAACGTGTAAAATTTATAAATTAGTAAAAATACACACAATTTCACTTTATCTTTTATTTAAAAAAAACAAAAAAAATTCTTTATCAAATGTAAAGAAAGCTAGTGCATCATTATACAAAAGCACAGAGGAAAAAGATTGTGTGATAAATAACACGCACACAATGAAAACCTCAATTGAAACGCGAGCAAAATTAAATCTAATAGATTGAATAGAAAACTTTCAATTTCAAAAACTAATTAACCCCAAATTAAAAAATAAATAGATCAACTGTCAAACGCGTAAAATATCTATCTATTAAACTAATATAACAATAAATCAATCAATATAAATCATCAAAATTACAATCAAATTACAATGAAAAGAAATTATATAAATTTGACATGAAAAGAGTACTTACGCTAGCGTAAAAGTTTTCACACACAGAAAAAAAGTAATTTTGAGAGATTGCAAGTGAATTATCAATTACATCAACAATACGAGAAAAGCAAAACTCGTATATAAAACGATAATGACTTACTATAGCACAAAACACTCAAAAGCAAGAAAAACCGAAAATTACATTTAAATACAAGATAAAAAAAAAGTTTTTTATCTTGACACAACTTTCTCACTTGATACGAAATCAATCTCTGGGCCGGAAAATATTGACCGGACATATCAAGTACGAATAAATCAAAATATACTCCAGTCGATCCACATCCTGGACATTCGGACTGCGCTGTACAACATAAACATACAAAAGTGTACAGTCACTGTCAACAAAAATGTGCCAGAATAAAATTTTAAATAATTTTCGAAATATATATATGTCTATAGTAACCTGGAAAATAAATATACATAAATAAATTATAAATTTTTAAAATTGTCTTCGGGGAAAAGTTCATTACAATATGTATAAATTTAAAATTAAAAGTTTATAACATCAGTCTCGTTATTTTATAGCCACGCCTCGTATATGTAAATATTTATAAAATATACCACGTATGACTTTTTAAGATTCGTATATATTTAGGCATTAATTAAATCAAATTTAATATTTATAAACTTAGACCAAATGAAAAGTATTCAGATTAAAGTGAAACTGCTAAGTACATATAGTGCAGGAACATTTTCTTTCTTCCGTGTAAGTGAATTAGCCCATTAATATTCATTTCGAGGACTAGTCGAGACCGGCTCCGCACAAACAGGCGAAAAAATGTAAATTCAATTTACTATCGGTGTGTAACAGTGCTGCGTTCTACCGGCTGAGATAGAAAAGCAAGCAAGGAAGGCACAAAAAATTGAAAGAAATTCAGGGACGACCACCCGAAAAAGACGAACAAATAAACAAAACCAGATTCCTCCTCACCTTTCCTTCTCCTTCTTTCACGAATGCGACTTCAAAAGCTTGAGTCGTCGCTTTGATTTACCTTTTTGATTACTTGTACTGCTGCAGGGGATTTAGTTACCGTAAGATAATAAAATCTACACTCTGGGACAATATATTTTGTGAAACAAAATAATTTACCAGTAAGTTATTACTGGTAAATTACACTCGCCAACACGATTTTTGCTGACTTCTAAGCGGGACTTTCTTCACTAATTCGAGTGTGCTGAATCCGAAAATCATATTAATTTTTGCGTATCACGTCAAAATTGAACTATATACTGTACGATTCTCTTTAAAGAATTACTAATGCGGCTAAGTAACAAGTGTTCATTTGAAAAGTCAATCTAGTAGCATGTGATTTACTGAGAACATTTTGAAGTATGTCGTAAATTAAAATTTACTACTTAACCTACGAAGTCGTATATTTTGACAGTTTCATACATTCAAGTAAATAACAAATAATAGGTATTTATTGAAAACTATAACAAATGTTGAAAATGTTGTCCTTCAAGATCAATGCACTTTAAACTCCTCCGTTCAAAATTTCTGATGATATTCTGCAACATTACTGGATTGTTATTAATTTCCATGCATTTCTGTTCGATTCTCTGTAGCATATCATTCAAATTTAATATAGGTGTTCGAAATATGTTATTTTTTAGATAAGGCCACAAAAAGAAGTCGCAAGGTGTTAAATCGCATGAACGTGCAGGCCAGGCAATTTCAGTATTTCGACTAATTATACGCTCATCAAAAAATTCTCTTAAATAGTCCAAAGATTCCAAATAGTCTTGTTGGAAATATATTTTGAAGTTCATCATCATGCAACTGATTGACAAATGGTTGTAAAATTTCCTTACGGTACCTTTGAGCAGTTAACGTTCCCTGAAAAAATATTGGTCCAATGATTCGCCTTTGGCTTATCGCTGCCCAAACACCAATTTTCTCTGGGTGTAGCGATTCTTCATTAATTACATGTGGATTTTCACTACTCCAAATTCTTGTATTTTGTGAATTTAGGTATCCCGTTTTATAAAACCATGCTTCATCAGTAAAGATGACTCTTTGCGAAAGTTCTCCATTATTGTTCATATTTACAAACCAATTACGAAACTGTAGTCTACGTGGGTAATCAATTTCTAACAATTCTTGTACTGCTGTGACACGGTATGGATAAAGTTGCATATCTTTTTTTAATAACTTGTGAGTTGTACCAACAGAAAGGTTTATTTGTTGACTCAAATGTCGAACAGATGTTTGTGGTTCATTTTCCATTATTTCTTCAACACGATTGACAACTTGAGGTGTACGTTTCTTAACTGCTCCGCTGCCTGATTTTCTTAAGAGACTACCAGTTTCAGAAAAAAGTTTGAAAGTTCTATCCAAAGTATTCTTAAATTGTATATAATCTATTACAAAATGTGGAAACTCAACTTGAAATTCTACCATGCAATCTTGAATTGAATAAACCCATAAACCATCAATTTTATTACCACTTCGAAAATAAGCCTGGACTAAAAAAAATTTATGTTCTAAAGTGAAAGCCATTTTAAAACTGAGAAGCAATTTATTTGAACCAGAATCGACGCACAATTAATTTATGCACTAACTGATATTTGTGATTGACATTATCAAATGTCATTTGGATTTACGTTTACGGAACAACAAACACATACTAATATATTTGCTTATTCTATCAAAATTTGAAAGTAACCTAGATTGACTTTTCAAATGAACACTTGTTAGTTATACAAAAAAGGTTTAAGTATATCAATACGTTAAGCACGTATTACGCATTTGTTACAAATGAAACAGACATGCAATATACATATCTGTGACTGTACACATGGACAATACACCTCGTAATTTCAGCATTTACTTCTGCTTAAGACACGTATTTCTGCCATTTACTATTAGGCGTCATCAGTTAAGCTAGTGAAGTAATTAAAGCTTAAATCGCCTATAAGGTATAGCAAATTTTGTCCTATCAGGTAGCACCATATAACATAGTGACATCTGACGGACGAAAGAGACTAGGGTTGCCATTTTCGGCATAGTCTCTTCTGCTGCGTCATACATGCTCTAAAACGTTTGCGATTACATAAAGAAATTAATGAAAGTGATAAGATATCTTTAGAAAAAGAGTTTTTCACTTTATAATCTTTATAAAAAACAATTTTTAACGAATTAGATCTTAATAAACGCTAAGTTGCCCTTGAAAACTTTGTTCGCACGATACGTACACAGTGTAGCTAATTAATGATGAAATATGTCGAAAACACCAATATAATAACACTTTGTGTGCCCTTAATTAAAAAAAAAATAAATATAATTTCATTGTATAAAATTTTTTTTACGAACAATTGTACTATTTCACTTTTAACGAGTGCCCAACACTAACATAAATTGTCAAGTTTAGGAAAATGACAGAAGTCAAAAAATTAGACTTAGACAACTGTCATAATTACAAGGTAATACAAAATCGTATTATATTTGCGAGCAATACTACTCGACTATCTACACATTTTTAATTAATCGTATTATATTTGCAAGCAAAACTACTCGACTATCTACACATTTTTAATTAAAGTGAATAAATAATGACATCTATTTGTGTACATTACATATTTAAAGGAAAGTAAAAAAGTGCGCAATATTTTTAAACATATTTAAGATAATTATTATGATTTATTATCACTTTTCAAAAAAGATTTAAAAAACACAATGGCTCCAACACTATAAAATGATTGAGCACTAGAATCATATTTAGCACCCAAACATAAAATAGCTATAGAAGATTTTAATTGGCGAGAGAATATAATAACAAAGTTACAGGAACGAAATAAACTACAGACCCCATTTCAGAAACTTATACACCAATGTAAGTATATTATTCATTCATGTTGATACTTCATACTATATTAACAAATTAATCTGAAAAGCTTTAAAATTATATTGCTAACTCATCACAATACAACCAAAAAAAACCTCTACCTATTGCCATAATTGAATACATTAATGAACCAAAATAATAAATCAACCTTGATTGTGACAATAATGTAAAACTTTAATTAATTATATATAAACTACTAAATCGCTAAATTTCAAACATATAATAGTATTAAATTTCATGGCACTTCGACAAATGCTTTTGATAGGTACTGTTGCTAAGTAACGTAACATTTAATAGTGATATTTTCTGACATATTACTAAATTATTATCCTATGATTTTAAATTTAATATGATAATATCTAATTGTAAATGTAGTTGACTAAATGCATAAAATGAATATTCAGGCATCGTAATTCTAAATACTAAAATGGGCAATTTAAAATATTGCAAATATAAAACTTCAAATAAGAAATAACGGAGAAAATATGTTAATATTTACTTATATTTCATTGGAAATTGAATGCCAATTAACGGTTGTCATGGGAACCATACGATCAAGCAAGGTGGACTATGCATCTCTTATCATGTCAAATTGTCGGAGTGGAAATGGCTTAGCAACAGAACGGCAGTCCACGTGAACGGCGAACGCCAATAGCCATTCGCGTACGCATGTACCTAAATCAGGTCAATGCCCTAGCATTAGAATGCATTCGAACAAATTCCAAGAACTGTTTTCGCTAATGGATTTTATTTACGATTTTTTTAGATGTTTTTTTTTGCCATAAATTGTTCTACTGTTTGACACGTTGATTTTAAATATTAAATAAGAAATGTTTCTCTCTCTTAAAATGCATTTTGAAGTAATTATTTTTATTCCATATTTGGGATTATTTTTCTCACATAAAATATTGTTTTTCTCTTTTTATTCACATTATAAAAAACTTTTGCGTAGAAAATACTAATATGTATATAACATCTGTGGATCTTCTTTATATGTAAACAATTCCTGGAATTTTAATTTAAATCGTGTGGCAAATATTTAGATTTTTTATGCTTGTGTTAATAATAAATACCACAATAAACAACTACTAAAGCAGGCAATTGACTAGCACCGACAGAAATACTGATCAGTAGTGACAGCCACTGACACCAAAAAGAAATTTTGACAGAACAAAATAAACTTAATTTTGCCTGCATAAAAGCGGCCTCTATTTTAGCCAATCACAAGCTTTTATTTTAAGCCCTATCTTTCCCAACTGTTTATTCTTATTTGGAATGCACATTATAGATTCTTTAATGGAACTCTGTGTTAGCTTTTCCTATTAAATGAAAAGCACAAAAACTAAAATCATATTATTTTAAATCTATTTTATTGGTACTTATTTCATACTTTTCCTTGCGACTGTAAACTTTATTTTCATAGTCTGTCTGTACGTACACATATACACAGAACGGAAGGGGAGACGTCTACCATCCACACGGCACACCGGCAGCGGCATAAGCTACATTTAGGATCGCGTAAAATTAATGCAAATCTTCCTAGATACACCTTGTTTGTTCCTGAACGACGGGAATAAGTTATAAAATTGCGAGTCGTTTACTTATGTACCTCTACTGCTACCTTCCTGTTCCGACTTAGTTCTCTCCTGCTCGCGTTCCCGTTGTTCGCCTCACACGCCCCCCATTTCTGTCTTTATCTTTAGTTGTTCTTATTGCCTCCACGATGTAGTCGGTACTGAATTTTCGAGTGGAGCTACAAGTCAAACAGTAGTAGGAAAGTGGAAAGGTTTTTATAGGAGACGGAGACCGGAGGTGGTGGGATGGGTTAGGGTGAGGAACGAATTTTCAATCTGGAAATATGCAAAATTACAAAACATTTTAGGGGGTTAAATCTCTTAAGATGAAGATTCTTGCAGGATCGTACTTATAGGCAAAATAATGTTTGCTTTCTTTTCGCAAAGGGATGAAGTAGTTTAAATAATCAGGGAAATGTTCGATGTTTTAATGAAGGTCTGTCAATGTCGATAGTAAATTACGAATTAATATTTTTAACTAAGTTGTAATAAATAACCTAGAGCTCTCTAATAATAAAACTGTGGTATATTAGCTGGTATTATTTCTACATATTATTAATCCTTACAGCAATATAGCGAGAGTTCAATTAGTCTTTACGTCCGGGGTAGCTATGTATTGTAAAACGCATGTCGTTACTAATTTATAAATGTCATGAATTACTACTTACTTGAAGAAGTTTGACTTAAGTCAAAACGTACATTACCTACCCTATCTTCTGTGTGTCACTTAATAGGTTATATTAATAATTTAAGCACAGACATGCGGTTACAAATCTATGACTGCACAGAACGTAAAGATTAATTGAACGCTTGTTAGCTTTAAATCCTGGATATTATTTCCACAACGAAGTTGTCATTGTCAGCAGTAGAAAAATTTATTACACTCGGAGCCCTAGAACATAATTTACATCAGCAAGGCATGTAAATGTGTCTCCCACGTATTAAATCCACGATTTAAAGCTACACAGGGTGTAAACGAAATATTCTTGTAAAACGTTACATATTGCCTTAATTACAGCCTCGATACGATGCGGCATACTGTTATTTAAGTCATCTATGTAATTCTGATCCATACTATCCCACTCTTCATGAAATGCCGTTTGGAGTGTTGGAAGGTTGCGAAACTTAATTCCTCGTGTTTTTAATTGACGTCCTACGTGGTACCAAACATGTTCTATTGGATTGAGATCAGCACTTCGTGCTGTCCAGTTTAAAGTGGGTATTTTTACATCTTGCAAATAATCTCTCACCATATGAGCAGTGTGTCGTCGCGCGTTATCGTGCATAAAGGCTTAATTTGGCCCTACAAACGGTGCAAAAGGTACAACATATGAATTTAGAACGTCTGTTATGTACCTATGTGCCGTCAATTGGGCTCCAGGTAATGGCATTAACTCAGTACGACCCTCAGAAGCAATATATCCCCACACCATTACTGAACCTCCACCGTAATTTACATTTCACCAGGTCTTCTATAAACTGTAATTCGCCAGTCCGATGTGTATAGAGAAAATCTAGATTCATTTGAGAGGAAGACTCTGCCCCAGTCATTTGTCTCCCATTCGGCATGTTCGCAAGCAAATTCCAATCGTGCTCTTTTGTGTTTTCTGGTCAGAAGTAGACCTTTGACTGGCACATAGGGACGTATATCATGTTCCCGAAGACGATTCCTCACAGCCGGCCTAGTAACAACTACGTTTCGGGTATGGAAAAATCGGTTTGTAACATTTTTGAAGTTAAGTGTCGTATTTGCAGTGTATTTAAATGCAAAAAATGATCATTTCTCTCTGAGGTATACATTCGGCGCCCTTGTCCTGGTCTTCTATCGTATGCTCCTGTCTCTCTATATATTTTAAGTATACGAGATATGAAAGACTTACACCATTGAATTGCGTTATATCTTGTTAAACTAACATCAGAGTGTTACGGCTCTAACAACTTCATCGTGAGACAAATAACGAGAATTACAATGCTGAAAAGCCATTGCGTCAATATGACTTGTGAATCTGAATTATACCTAACTCCAACTTTTTTTTTCCTAGACAACAGAGGCGTAAGGTTTTTATTTTATTTTATCATTAGAAAGAATGGATTTTTTAGTTGTTATCTTTACTAGAAGAAATAAATAAACACGCAAATACCTCGATTTACAACTAGATTACCCTATATTTACTTTAAAAGTTTTTAAAATGCCGTCATTAAAATATTATTCAATTACGCGACAATTTTTTTGCGGAGTGTATTTATAAATAACAACAGAACAGCTGATGCATAAGAAAATTTAGATCAAGGAAATGAATGGATACATGTTTACAAAACTTTTCACACATAAACTTTTTACATTATTGAAACGTGAACAGCATTTTTTTGGTGAACTTGAACAAATAGATGCTTATTTGTTTGTTGAATTGACAACATATAAACATATAATATCTATTTATTTAGATTCAATCTGAATATGAAAAGTTTGTGTTTCTAAATTTCCGCAAAATTGATTGTATTTTGAGAGTAGCATGTAACAGTTCAAAGCCAGATTTAAACGCAATTTTTAAAGAGAGTTTACAATTTCAAAGGTGTCATTAAAACTAGTCGAGCAACAAGCTCATTAAAAACACTGTTTTTTTAAATAAATAAAAACCTAACTAACATTTTCTTTAATAATCCTTATCTGAAATAACTTATGTGTATATGGCCCAAGAAAATAAAGGTTGATTATGAATGTATACGAGGGATACACTGAAAATTTTGGGAACCAGCAGTACAATTGGTACCTGACCTATAATTTGTACAAATTCGGCTAATCTGCTGTATGGGTGTTTCAAAGTGAAGCAAAACCGACGAAAGTTGTTCGAGTGCGCAGTGTTTCTGGACCAATGATTGCTTGTTTTGTAGCTAAGACTGGTGTCGTGGCCACGATTCCTTTAGAGAATCGTCGAACTGTAAATGCAGAATGGTATACTACTATTTGTTTGCAGCAAGTTATTGCGGAAATGCGAAAAAACAATCAGAACCGCCGCACCTACTTCACCATGACAATGCAAGTTCGCACAGCGCAAAACTGACACTCGACTATTTGACTGGTAACAACATTGAATCACTCAGTCATTGTCCCTACAACCCCGACCAATCCTCGAATGACTTCTTTACGTTCCCAAAAATTAAAAGTAGAGTGTGTGGATAAAGATTTTTGTCACCTGAAGAAGCAGTTGGGATGTATGAAACACACATTTCAAACATACAATCTTCTGAGTAGGATAAATGCTTTACTAATTGAATCGCTTATTATTAAAAGGGATTAAGTAACTTTTCGGCTTTTTCGAGATATACATCGCTCTTTACTAAAGCGATATAACTGAATCGTTTGATGATAAAAGGAACTAAGAGCCCACTATGCCATATTGTGGTATGTAAATGTGTTTATTTAGGTTTATTTTTGAAAGGGTATAAGTCGCTTGACTTGATCCCTTTTGAAATTACCGCCGGTTTTGATAGTTGAGTAATAACTTAACCTATAACACATTTCTCAAAATAGTACGGACAATAAAACGTTGTGTGCTCTGTAGCATGTTTGTTAATATTATTGCGCTTAATAACGCTGTTTAAACAAGAATGTCTAATAAACAAAGTGAAAATTTTATTGAGAGTGAGGACGATAGAGCGAGTGTTGATGAAATACCAAAAAAGCGACGCAAAGGTATACGAAATGATGAAAATTATAAGAAAAACGTTATTAAAAAATGTAAGGTTAAAGGTGCCCAATATGTTAATCATAGGGGCCGTACAGTTTTAGCAAGAAAACAGGGCGTCCCTTGCAGGTAAGGAAATTATATTTGGGAAACCTATGAGAAAATGTTTTTATTTGTTTTTTTTTTGTTTCTGTATAGATGCGCAATGAAGTGCTTTGAAAAATTCAGTGACGCTCAACGAAAGTACATATTCGAAAAGTTTTATACTAATTTCATAACTAAAGATGAACAGGATATATACTTACAATCACTTATTGTAGTCACTGACGTTGCTAAGCGACGGAAACGTTTAAAACACGGGAAAGAAAGAGAAAGGTCTTTTATTCATTTTGCTCCACAATCTGACAATGAGAAAGTAAAAGTATGTCAGAATGATTTTTAAGTCTGCATGGGATTAGTGCTAAAAGAGTTAAAAGACTAAAAGCATTGTTGATAAATAAATCCACTCCTCGTGATAAACGAGGAAAATGCTTAAAAACTCATGCCATATCCGATGCAGAAAACATGTTAGTTCGTCTACATATATCTTCTTTTCCTGTCAAAGAGACACATTACTCTGGAAAAGACTATCACTATCTCGATAGCAGACTGAATGTCAAAATAATGTACAACATGTTCAAAGAAAAATACCCTAGCAGCAATGTTAAATATAGTTACTACATTAAATTTTTTAATGAAAATTTTGCTTTGCACTTCGGTCGTCCCCAAATTGACACATGTTGTCAATGTGAAGAGCTCTCTCTTAAAATTAAAAGTCCATCGTTAGGTGAAGCTGCTAAACGGGTGGCCGTTGCCGAAAAAATAATACATCAACGTAGAGCTATGAAATTTGACACTTCATTGTAAAATACTATTTGCTGAAGTAAAAGAAACGGATAGCATTACTGCTGTAGCATTTGATTTTATGCAGAATCTGCAACTACCACTCGTCCCTGTTCAAGACTCTTTCTATTTAACTCAACTAAGCGTTAGTGTTTTTAGAATCCACGACTTGAAAACTCGAAAAGTTTACTATTACATTTATCATGAAGGTATAGCTGCGAAGACACCAGACGAAGTAACTACGCAGATCCAGGTTCAAAAGAATTTAAGCTTTTTTCAGACAATTGCCCCGGCCAGAACAAAAACCATACTATGGCACAGTTCTGTATGGCACTCATTCAGACAGGAAGATTTGAAAAAGTACAACGATTTTTTCCAATTCGGGGACACTCTTTTCTTCCCTGCGACAGGGATTTCGCTGTCATAAAAAGACATTTAAGGAAATTTGACAGAATATATTCAGTACACGAATATACTGAAAAAATCATTCATTCCAGTCAAAGCAGCAAATTTGTTGTAGAAGAGGTGCTAACGAATGACATTTTAGATTGGAAAAAATGGTGGCCGACTTACTATAAAAAGACAGGTATATCAAATGATTCCTTAAATCTACCTAGGAATCAGAAAGTAAGCTTTATAATTTCCAAATATCACCATATTTTACAAAACAAGGACATGCCTGGAATTGTTGAAGCTCGCGATTTCATTAATGGGCTTACTGTTCATCATTTCGATTTAACACTACCAAATAAAAGGTACAACATATCCATGCCTTCACGAAAAGCCTACACCGGAGATAAAATTCCAATACTAGACACCAAAATTGAACACCTTAAGCAGCTGATTAAGTGGGTGGATGAAGATAATATTCCATTTTACCAGAATTTGATCGACACCTGGGATAGGAAGTCTAGAAAGGATAAAAGCGGAATAAATGAAGACCCTTAAACACATAATTTTGAAATTTGTTATATTTTCCAAATCAAACAACAATATTTACGCATGTTTCAAACACATTTAATAAAGATATTACGCAAAATATCGACTATTTTGTTTTTTATTGTTAAATGGGACTAAGTCAGCTTACTAAAACATAATTTTTAGCTAGAAAACAAAAAGCATATATACTAACAAAACTTAAAAGAATACTTATTATCCAATTAAATAATGAAACAGTAACTGAATTCAACGAAAAAAAAAAAAATTTTGAACTTGGGATGTTTTTTCTCTTTTTCTCAAAACCTGTTAAAATGACTTAGTTCCTTTTAATAATAAGCGTTTCAATTGGTTTATACAGATGGAAAAGTGTATAGAACTTAAGGGTGATTATTTCGAAACACAATAAAGTATTTAAATCTGTTAACATTTTATTTTATTTATTATTTTGTTGAAATTTTCAGTGCACCGCACCCCTCGTATTAGTTAGTCACAACTCTTGATGTGTTATACGTCTTGAAAAATTCAAGAAAATATTTTCAAGTCCGTCCCTGTGGGATCAACGTAGAAGAAGTACGCCAGTTTTAATCGGATTTCCGTGTTTCAAAGAAGTGGCGCCTAGCAAACGGAGGAAAGGGGGGTGTCTGATTAAAATGCACCCAACGTTATAGTGTACGCAGCCCGTGGAGTCGCCTAATTGCTAATTATAACTCTGTGTATTTTATAAATTGAGATTCTAATCGCCAATCATGATAATGAATTAATCGGCGCTCACACAGTTCACTCACTTTCCACCAACAAAAACTGGCAGAGCACAGAGATGAACACAACTTTTAATTACTCGCGCTCGTTTTCAGCTTCTTCGTCTGCTTCCGTTAATCTGCCCACACTTCTTTCCCGAGCGGTGCCCAACTTCTTTCCAAAACGGATTAGGGCACACCGAATGAATATATAAGGTGTTATCGTCGAATCAGTGCCCGTCCTTCTGGTACGGATCACGAAGAGCATGGAGGGAGAAAAAATTCCGAAGCAGAGAGGCGAAGCACAGGACGGGAAAACATTTATCTATAGAATTATTAATTTTATTAAACCCTTTTCCTTCGTTGTGATTGGAGGGACGGCGAGGAAAAGATCAGGATAAGACCGCTGGTTCACTCTGCCAGAGGTTTGAGTTTAGATCCTGGTTTCTTTTCTAAATACTTTTAATCGTGTTTAATGCGCAAGGGCCTCTAGACGAGTTGAAGGACTTTAGTGGCAAACAATGGATAAATTCGAGTGTAAACAAGGAGAAAATCTTGAAAATATCAAATAAATAAACCACGAAACTTAAACCAGGATATTAGCAACGCTTAATTTTTTGTTTAATTAATTAATTTACCCGTGCCTTACTTTGATTTACGAGTATAGTTTATTTCAAATTATAAGAATATAACTATGAGCGGCTCTAATGCTTTTATTTCACCACCTGCGGCAATAACTACCAGGCCGCTCAATACAATTATATTTTACGTAAACAAACTGCTGAGGTCCGTAATGACAAAATTTAAGTAAATTGTAATTACTGCAATTTATATTAAATAAAATTTAATAATAATATAAGTACTAACAGTTGTTAATTTGAATATATAGTTATTATATATAGTTAAATAGTCATTAAATTACAATTTAGATGAAACAAGTGCTTATATTTATTAAACAAAATTTAAGTAAATATAGTTAGGAGAGTTGATATACAGGGAAATCCAAATTAAGTGTTCACCATTGGTAACTTTGTTATTATTAAAGATACAAGATTGTTTAAATTAGCAAACTAGTAGTACTTTTAACGCCATTTAAGATGGAAGAATTAAAAAAACAAATGAGCAGCGCGTTTTCGAGTTTTCCCGAAAAATATGTTTTTTTCAAATTGAAACCCCTGTATATTATATCATTTTCTGTTAGAAATTCAATTTTTAAACAAAAAATCTTATAAGAATTTTTTTATTGGGATTAAAAATACTCGAGTTATAGTGAATAAACAAAAACAGCTAAGTCAAGTGCATTTCTATGTTTCTATGATAACGATGTTAATTCTTTCTAGTAAACGTCAAATATTAGTACAGTTTTATTAGTCTTTCACTCATAAATTTCATTTTGCTAGTTATTAATTTGACAAAAAAATGATTTTTACCCATGCAGAAAAGTGTGATATGTTAGAATCTTATTTAGTGTGCAGAAAATCCTCTAGGAGGGCAAAAGAACACTACGCTGAATTATATCCACTCCGAATACAACCAAATGAGCAATTTTTTCTGAGACTGTACCGAAAATTTAGAGGCAATGAGAGTGTTTTTGCCAAAACAAGAACAAGAAGGACATTTACAATAAGCGAGGCCACGGAAATTCTAGTTCTTGCATATTTTGAGGCCAACCGTGAGAATTCCATACTAGATATTATCAAGGAATCTGATTTGAGTCACGGTACTGTGCATAGGATTCTGAAGAAACACAAATTCATTCCTTATAAGTACAAACCAGTTCAAGTTTTCTTGCCAGGGGATCCAGAGGGAAGAATGTTTTTTTTGCCACTGGTATCTTAACTTTTGTCGCCAAAATGTAAACAACTTTCGTTATATTTTATGGACCGATGAATCAAATTTCTCAAATTCTGGAATGTACAATACAAAAAATCATCATTACTGGTCAAAGGAAAATCTTCTTTTAGTACATCCAAGACGCCCGCAAGTCCGTTACAGTTTTAATGTTTGGTGCGGTTTAATTGGTTCAAGGATTGTTGGTCCTTTCTTTTATGAGGGCACTCTAACTGGTGAAAGGTACATTGAATTTTTGACTGAAATTTTGAATAATTTCTTAGACGATATTGATCTCATAAGTAGACAGAATCTGCATTTTCAGCAGGATGGCGCACCTGCGCACAACTACAGAGGTACTCATCAAATTTTAAATACTATTTTTAACAATTCATGGATAGGAACAAATGGTCCTATTCAGTGGCCTCCCCGATCGCCAGATTTAACACCGCTTGATTTTTTTTTATGGGGTTATTTAAAGACAGAGATTTATAAGCAAAGGTACGAAAACGTAAACGCCCTAAAAATTGCAGTTAGTGAAAAGATAAACCAAATAGATGGTAGGACCATACTAAAAGCAGTTCAACAAGTTCAGAAACATGTTCAAAAATGTATTGAACAACAAGGTGGTATTTTTGAACATCTTCTATGAAAAAATCAGTGATTTTTATTATCTTTTAATGATATGTTTATGTATAAAATAAAGTTTATAAATAGTTATTTACGAACCAAGTGCGTGAAATCATATTTCGCGAATGAGTGACCAGTTTAAAGCGCGAGCCGTAGGCGAGCGCTTCATGGACACGAATTCGCGAAATGTTTCACGCACGAAGTTTGTACAAAATTTTTTGTACGAGAACTATAAACAATAATAATATTTATATAAAA
Organism: Melolontha melolontha; assembly: GCA_935421215.2. NCBI lineage: Eukaryota > Metazoa > Arthropoda > Insecta > Coleoptera > Scarabaeidae > Melolontha > Melolontha melolontha. Next base: position 136,893,663 of record OW285240.1, on the reverse strand, counting down.
TATAAATATAATTTCAAAATTGTTATATTTATAACTATTTTTAACAATGTTACTTGTATCTGTCAGAATGGCCGAGCGGTCTAAGGCGCCAAGGTTTACCTTTCCCGTTATACGGGTTTTCGAGCGTTCTGGTGCACTCTGAGGGCGTGGGTTCGAATCCCACTTGTGACAATTTTTTTTTTAGTTTTCTATAAATTTTAAAAATTAATATTTGTTGCTGTTCTGACATTGAATTACATACCTTCCAAATATAACAATTTCTATTTCATTTCCTTTTATTTTCATAGAAAAACAACGAACTGGGTAGCATATTATTAAGGTTAGGGATTTATGATTTTAAAATGTCACTAAATCAAGTTCCAGGAAGTACCAACTTTACTTTTACGCACTCGTGTTTAAAGTGACTTTTTACGCACGCAAATCGAATCGTGAAATGACAGGTTTTGATAAGCGAGTACAAAAAATTATTTAGCTGTTTTTGTTTATACATTATAACTCAAGTGTTTTTAATCCCAGTAAAAAAGTTCTTATAAGATTTTTTGTTTAAAAATTGAATTTCTAACAGAAAATGATATAATATACAGGGGTTTCCATTTGAAAAAAACATATTTTTCGGGAAAACTCGAAAACGCGCTGCTCATTTGTTTTTTTAAATTCTACCATCTTAAAGAGCGTTAAAAGTACTACTAGTTTGCTAATTTAAACAATCTTGTATCTTTAATAATAACAAAGTTACCAATGGTGAACACTTAATTTGGATTGCCCTGTATATTACATCTAATATTGAGTCTATTTATCATTTATTGTTAATCGTTACTGCTGTATACATATTTGATTTTTCTCTCTTTACGTAACGAACATGTGGCGACCTTTTGGCGAATTAAATTTGAGTAAAAGATTTTCAAGTTGAAAGCTGCCTTCACCATGTATGGTCCAGCATCCGTCAAAAACAATAGAATTTTCTCTGTTGGAATCGATTCCGGTAAGAGGAAAGTTGCCAGTTCTTCCTGTATAAACCTTGTTATTGTCAAATTATTTGCCTTTTCCAACTGTTTGGATGAAATTAAATAAGATTTTGCTGGAACCGATACGTTAAGGATACCAATCATTAAATGAACTATGTATCGGCCCACACTATCAGTAGTTTAATCTACGCATATATAAAGATAATTGTTTATTACAACATTCTTAATGCTATTCAACGTTTCTGCATAGATACAGCGAATATTTTTTTTTCTTAACGTGCTTTCGTCGGGAATGTTATATTTGCTGATGTACTTTTGCAAAATAACTTGATATTTAAATTGTTTTATTTATGTAGTGGAATGCCGACACAAACATTTGTCACAAATCTCCATTAAATTGTTCTTGTTCCGATTTTTTGGAAGTTGATGGCAAACATTGCGGTAATGTCTGCTGACACTTCTTCGCCAATTTCATCTTTGTTAGTTTTGCAGCATGAGATGGAACAATAAAAAATTTAACATTCTACTTAAAATATCAAACTTGACTATGACTTCCGGTATAACCGAAAGTTGGTTCATGGGTGTAAATATTTTATTTTAATACACTGAGTACCAAGGTTACGAGACAAAAATTTTCAAAAGTGTCCTAATGCTTTAACATAGAACACATCCAACGAACGGGTTACCTGAAAATCACTTTTTACAATAAAATAATTTGAAACAGCTTCTTTCTTGTTGTACAATTTCTTTGTGTTTACATTGGATAGAAATAGAAAAAATAATACGTGAGTGACTGCCCATCTGACAATCACGCACTTCAACTATACCAAGAAGAACTCAATAGCAATATGTAGAACAAAATGCATTTTGTAGTCTTTCTAATAATTGTGAATGAACGCAATTCCTAAATACATCCAATAAAATAACCGAAACCGTTCTAACATATCTCACCGGGCATTTGACATCTTCCAACTCAACTTTAACGACTCCGGACATCAACGTGAATATATGTTGTGTGCGTTTACGCGCTCATAGCCTCCTATAATGCGTGTTTTAGCACGCACCGTTTAACCCGAGCGCCTTTAGAGAAGCATGAAATGATTCGACATATGTCGGATTTTTCGTTTGCCTCTGTTGCAGGCAGACCGACCACCAGGCGCCGGCCTCCATCACCTGGGTAATATTTCTGGATCCGCGTGCTTGCTTACTTACTAGCTTTCCGTGTGGCAGTAACGTACATGATTCACGTGTAAATACATACATAGACTCCAGATATAGGCATATACGACCCTATACGCAAGGCGAAGGTAAATAAAGTACAAGAGTATTGACGCCATAATTTCGCCCGAAATAGATCATTTGGTTCTTCAAATTTGTGTTTCACAGAAGTGTGATTATACCCAACTAATAAATTCCTCTCAATATTATATACAGGGTGTAAGTAGCGTGGTTGTAATTTTTAAAATATGCATTTAATTAAATTGAGTAAAACGAAATTTCTAAATAAATTTTTCGTCTACAACGAACCGGTACCGAGTATTTTGAACGCGAAGTAAGGCAACGCTGCCCTGTTGCATATGTATTGTATGCCTGTCGAAATATATATTTATTTCGACTTATTACTATTTATTGAATATCGGAGGACATAATCTAATCTCATAATAATGAGGTAATAATAAACATATATTAACTAGTTATTTATTATTTTTATAACGAATATTGGAAACGTTCGCCTTTATTTTCAATACAAGCGTTGCATCTACGAATCCAGTTTTCCCGAACACGTGTGAATAGACAAAGACAAAATGTGTAACAATCGCCTGTTCCTCTGAAGCACGTTTTATTGCACGTTGAACAGTTATATTCATACGAATATTATTATGAGATCAACGGGGTAAAAGCAAATAGGCAAACCCCCAATAAAGATTTAAGTAAGATAGTTTGGAGTCGGTGATGTTGCCAAATCGCGGAACGACGATATTGAAGCTTTTTTATCATCACGAATATGGTTAATTATACGGAAAATTGTTATTTAAGTTTTCTTTTTTATATTCTCTTTCGAAACTTTGTAGCTTTTTACGTGTAAAGTGTAAACTACTGACATTTTGTCTTACACTTTATTATGCTTTTTTAGTTGTTTTTATAAATTTTATTTAGTTATATGATTGTTTCAGCCTTTACTTGATGAAATTACATTATAACTGTTATCAGGATAAAATAAAACAAATTTTAATGGATTTCACTTTTTAATTTACACCATAACGATCGTTTCGCTCCAACCTGAGCTTCATCAGACACATAACTAACATATTGTTGTGTTTTTTTCCCCGAAGAATTATATTGAACTAACAGTGTATTTATGACATTTATTTAAAATGTACTTTGATTTTATATTGTATATTTAAATGTTTATATTTTGGAATTTTTGTTTTGCCCGGGACTGTATATTTATTATTGCATCGGAAGTTGTTCCGACTTGCGGCATTATTTTGAACTGGAGGTGGCCGATGTCTGCATATTTTTGCCGGTTTAAAGACAGAGATATCAGGTGTGTTGAAGTATACGTTTGGGGGTAAAAAAACTTCATTTTTTACTTCTTGCATATTTGATTTAAGTACGGTTTATTTTGTTTGTTTGTTCTGATTTGTATTTAAATTTCATTTACGTGTTTTTTAACGATATCTCTCGTACTAGTGTCTTTTCAGTAAAAAAGTGTTGCGATCGTAAGTACTTTTTTTATGTTTGATTTATATAAATTATATTTCGCTATAAATTTTGATATTTGTGCTTATTTGTAATTTCGATTTATTTCTATATTAGCTTATAATATAGATAGCTAAGAAAATTACCATATTTTTGTAAGAGGGAGTTTTTTTTTTCAAGATATTCTAGAACATTTTATTCAGGATTTTGGAGGGGAGATTTTTGTACTTGTGTTAAGTTCGCACGAGTAAAGTAAATTACGAGTTGACGTTTAGTCTATTTACGTTTGAAGTTAGGGGTTATAATTTAGAGTTTGAATTTGAGAATTTTCTTAACAATCTATTAGTTTTATGTTTGCTCGCGAGTCACTGGAGGCTTTTCTCTGTGTGCGTGTTATTATCACACAGACTTTTTCCTCCAAGCTATTGTTTATCCCGCTTTAGCTCTCTTTTCATTTTGAAAAGGGTTTTTCTTTTTTTTTTCTTTTTTAATAAAACTAGTTAAGTATAAATGTGTTTTTTCTTTGACTTTATTTTAATGCCATTTTGAACTTTATTTTCCACGTTCTTGCTCGTGCCAGAGCAAGACCTGAAGAAGGAAGTTTCTAGCTAGAAGATTTTACGATTGAACTAGTCCGGATTTTTGTTGTGAACTGACTTTATAAGTAAAAAGCACAGTACACAGCAATATGTACAAATTTTAACACAACTGTACCGTAACAAACACATGTTTTGTTTTGAATAGTTGAAGGAATGGGTACTTTTTATTACTAAAATGTCTATGCACAAAACTTTCACTACGGTTTATACAATACTGTTCTTAAGTGATAAAACTGAGGGTCTACTTTATGTTACAGGGAGGTAAAGAAATTCTATGGAAAAATACAATATATGACTGTCTGAATATCAAATAAATAAATTGAGTAAGGGTAAATTATTTGTATCTAATTGATCATTGAGGATCTTGTCGGTTTTCTTTAATTTATTAATTTCAAGTGACTCTAATAAATTAAGTTTTTTGCCCTTATTTTTGACGTGTAATATTTTAAATTCTTTGTTAAAATTGTGGTTTGTTGAATTAATATGAGGCACATATGAAGAGTCACTTTTATTATTTCTAAATGAAGAAAAATGTTCTTTGATGCGTATTTCAAACGATATATATATATATATATATATATATAATAACTTCGTGACCTTGGTATGATATGGTAAACCTAATCAGTAGGCGATATTTTGAAGTAATATACAGACCTTTAATCGCCTACTGATTAGGTTTACTATATATATATATATATATATATATATATATATATATATATATATATATAAGAACTTAGATATATCAAAATATTCTAAACTACAAGCATTCCTTAAAACGTTGTGAACAAGGATATCAGCCAAAGAAATCTAAAATATTAGATATGGAACAAATTGATCATTTATAGAAAATGCTGATGATAAATTGTACCTTGCAATAAAGGTATTTCTGTTTCTCTATTAAAACACAATTTGTATAGCATTTTCATTTTAGGTTGCATTATTAATAGGTTATGCTGGAGCTTGTAGACGAGATGAATTAGTAAATATGTCAATCAATGATATTAAATATAAGGATGATTTCATTGTTTTTTCGATACCTAAAACAAAAAATTATTTACCTAGAAGTTTTGCAATCACAACCCCTATGGATTGATTTAATAAAAAAATATATAAGTTTAAGACCAAAAAAACACAACCATTGAACATTTCTTTCTTACCTATCGCAATGGATATTGTATATCATGTCAAATTGGAATTCATACAATAGGCAAGATGCCTAAACTTATTGCGGTCTTTCTTAAATTACCAAATCCTGAATTATTTAGTGGACACTGTTTTAGACGTTCCAGTGCGTCTCATATAGCAAATAAGGGTGGTGATTTGATTACAATTAAGCAACATGGAGGATGGAAATCGTCAGCTATAGCTGAGGGTTATATTGATACATCCATGAAAAGAAAAATTGAGGTTGCTCAAATGTTCTCGTCTGAACAAAATACATCAAGTGGGTGTTCAAGCGTTTTACAGCCACAATCTTCAAATAAAAAATCTAAAGTTATTGTTGAAACTAATACTACAAGAAAAACGTTAGTTTCCAATCAAAACCTACCTGGCATTAGTATAAATGCTTATGATTCATCGCAAGTTAATGTACGGTCGCGGTTACATAAAAGCGACCACTAATTTGACATTTTGTGTTATTTTCATAAATTTTGGCTTTGTAAGTAATGACACTAATGACAAATTAAATAATATTTGACTTTTTTCATTATTAAGTGACATGATGTATACTTATACAATAGGAAAAAGTGCCGGTCGCTTTTATGTGACCGCGACCGTACATGTTTATACTAATTACAATAACTAAAATAAAATACATTAACATAATTATATTTTTATATTAAGTTTTGTGCTTCATTATTACCTTGTTTAAGTACTAAAATAGTCGTTATTCTACATTCATTTATTATCTTTTGTATTCTGGTAGGTACATAACCTATATTAAGCAGCGTGTCAAATATTATTCCAAAATCCAAATTGAACAGGAAACCAACACTGAATAATGAAAGGTTGCGTCTAGAAATAAGGTTCATTTCGAGCCGCGAATGCGTATCAAAATGAGATCATTGTGTGTGCGAAGTAGAAAATAGTATATTAAAAAAGTTTCATAAGGCACCATTTTGCCGCATGAGATCAGTTTAGAAAACGAGCGAGTTTTCTAAAGAGCGAGTGCGGCAAAAGGCCTTATGAAACGAGTTTTTTATACTATTTTTTCTATTTTGCATGTTTTACATTAATAAATTTAAATTATTTAATTTGAAAGTCCAGAGATTTATTTTTATATAAAGCATGCAGTTGGTCACATTGGTACTTGACATTTTCAAATTTAAATCTTGCTATCCGCGAAGTATATTATATTACATATTATTTAGTAATTTTCGTTAACATTACTTGATATTTCATTTAAAAATATAAACATGAGTGATATAGAAACATATATATATGTTGTTGTCAATTGTATACAATATACGTTGTTTGTGTAGAATACGGACATATATCATATCTGTCAAATGTACATAAATTCTTAAGATCAAATGACAGCAATGATATTTATTTCTGTGTTCGAACAACGCCAACATTGAAAAATGAAAAACAGCGTATCGAAATAAAGCTCATTTCGATACTGTTTTGGGTTTCATAATGAGTTCACTTCGAACGCAAAATAGAAAATAGTATATTATGCAACAAGCACAAAATGATGCACATTTTGCAACACGAGCCGAAGGCGAGTGTTGCAATTGAAACGAGTGCAAAATTGCTATTTTGTGCGCGTTGCATACTATACTTTTTCTACGACAACGACAATTATAAAAATAGATACAAATAAATATGAAAATATTTTATTTATTGCTTTGGATCCATGAAAATACGAAATTATCTATTCATTAGCAGAGCCTGGACAGTGCCCAACCATTTAAGAAGAATAACTATGAAATAACTTCCTACTTACGTATTTTATTTATTGTTAAAGTTAAATGTGCAATTATTGAAAATCATTTTTGGAGAACTTGTGGAATGCTGGATACTAAAATTTTCTTGATATTGACAATTTTCCATTGTCGAAGTAGATGGCATTTCACGATTTCCTATTCCCGAAGTCGATGGTATATTTGAAATGCTCTGTATTGCATTTACAATTTTATTAGCTGTGTCAAATTTATTTTTCTCCGATTTATCGATATATCCCTCGGCGACTGTCCTGGACTTCCAGCCACCGTGACGCTTCAAACTAGTTATGTCACCACCAGCATCAACAAGAATTGTTGCTAAAGATCGACGAAAGCAGTGTCCGGTGTATAATTCGTAGTTTGGCAAATTTAAATATTTAGCAATCTCTTTTCCCATGCCTCCAAGCTTATTCACGCCTATTCTTTGGACGGTACATTTTCCGTTTTGATAATTAATGAAGAACCATGTACCATTTACATTTGAAGGGTGGAGGTTTGCATATTTTTTGTAAATTTCATAATAAGGACTAGTTACAGTAAAACTTCGTATAGTTTTGTTTTTAGTGTCTGGTATAGTTATTAAAACAGCTGAACCCAAATCATTGAAATTAGCAATTTTCATTTGATGTAATTCATGTCTTCTACATGCACCCATTATGCCCATAATTAATGCGACCTAAAATATAGATTAAATATATATTTCATTATATGGCTATATAAAACTTACTTTTGTCGCTAAATAGATCTCATCTGGGGCTTCTTTAATAAATTTATTGATGTCATTTGATGTAAAGATCTTCGACTTTTTGGGTTTGTAGCCGTCGGACTGTCGCTTAAGAAATGCTTTCAGTTTTAAGTATTTTGCAATATCTATATTATTATGAATACTGAGAGTCGTTCGAAGCATTGAGTATTGTGTCCATAATGTGGAACTTTTGAATTTTTTTGCCAAGTCGCCAAAATACGCCATTAAGACGTTCTCGGAAAACGATTTGACGTTCCGATCTCCTTTCCACTCCAAAAATAGGTTATAAGTCCGTTTGTACATTTTCTTCGATGTTTCCGGCAATAAATTTAGTGTTGTTAAATTTGCTGCTTCTGTTATACTTGGAGGTGTTAATTCCAAGTCACTATCACTATCACTTTCCATATTAATTATCTGGTTTCTTTGAAATAACTACGAAATTATTTGTAATGCACAAACTGTAACAAACTGATGACATTTGTCGTTCGGCGTTATATTCTCTAAGCCACCTTACTTTTTGCTATCAAAAACAGCAGACCGAACACGAAATATTTCAAATTGCATTTGTTGTCTAGCAACTTGCCTAGCAACCGATGCAAAATGAAATTCAGTACAAAATGTAGCTACTTATGATTCAATTTACACTCTTGATATGAACATTTTTCGATGTTGTCGTAGAAAAAAGTGTTTTTAATAATATAAAATATTATTAAAAATCTGGTGTGAGCACGTTTATAATTTCTTAGAAAAACCAATTTACCCTTAATAATATTTTTTAGGGCATTTAAAAGAACACATCACTTGTGACAAGTTCATTCAAATACATTCCCACCTCCGGTCTGCACATTTCGACATTTATAATTGCATTATATTTATACATAGCGTAATATAAATTTCTTCCATTTCATGCATCCCACGCGCTCGTCGCGCTAAAAATAAATTCGTAAAAATTTGTAACGGTCTGATCGCGTCTTTTTTTTTCAGTTGTTGTCTCTCTAAATGCTCTGGCTTTCGTTTATTTCATTCAATATGTCCGAGAGCCAGAGATTGTCATCACTTAATTTTCTTATCGCGGTCCGTACGTACGCATACGTTGTTTTAGAGGCATTAAATCGGTATTTTTACATTTATATTTCGCATTAAAAGTCGTAAAGGCGAACGTTCTAACACGGCAGTTATTAAAGACCGGCGATGTAAAATATTTCATATTTATAGGTTCGAAACACCTATTTCTGTCTGATTACGGAAAAATAATAATAAAACTTTGCCGTATAATCTTAATGATTCCTATTTTATTTTTGTTTTTAAAGAGGAAATTAATTTTAATACGTGAATCCAGGTTTCTTAGGAAATAGACATTAAGCCATGATCGTTAAAGTGCTTCTGAGAAATTCTAATAAATTCAAATTATCTCGTTTACTAGTTTCTGCAGTACAGGCAATTAATTGATATAGTAAATCCGAATAGGTTATCCTGTGCCTTGAAATCTGAAACAGATAAAAACAAGAAAAATTCCTAACCACAATATAAATTTTAGATCCGCATTTCAACAACTAAGTTGCCATCTTCAGTCATACAATCTGAAAAATACCGTTAAGCGTATAGCGTTTTTAGTTAAGGTTTTAAAGATATGCCAATCTTCACCAAATCCCTAATAGTCTATTTTTTCTTGATTTATCGTTTTGAGTTTGTTAAACTAGGTATATTAGTTTATTCGCGTATACAATGTGCCAGTCTAGGACCAACCGTTTGGCCGCTACGGCCACGGGAATTTTTGCAAAATCGACATCTTCGATTACGAAATTTACGGTTTTCCTGGCATAATTCGAGAAGTAGGCGTCCTAGAACCTTCTGGTTTAGACTAGTCGATTCAGCGCGTCAAAGCTTTAATTTGGCGCATGATTTGCGGCGATAGGACGAGAAATAAGGGAATTATGGTATGATGCATGAGTTGGTTAAACTAGGTATATTAGTTTATTCGCGTATACAATGTGCCAGTCTAGGACCAACCGTTTAGTCGCTACGGCCACGGGATTTTTTGCAAAATCGACATCTTCGATTACGAAATTTACGGTTTTCCTGGCATAACTCGAGAAGTAGGCGTCCTAGAACCTTCTGGTTTAGACTAGATGATTCAGCGCGTCAAAGTTTTAATTTGGCGCATGATTCGCGGCGATAGGACGAGAAATAAGGGAGATATGGCGTTCTTTAGCGCTCCCGAAAACCTTAGGGTAGATTTTGAGTAGAAATTCGAGATCGAAACGACGATGACGTTTTGTTTCCCGATTTTTTTGAACTTCAGGCGATGAAATATAAAAATTTCAAAAATGGCGAATGTCGATTTTCCCTGTTTTGATGCCAACATTATATGTAATCGGCCCGCTGATTACGATAATCGAAACTAAAGTTCGCTATCTGCTTTGGTTCTCGAGATATTTACGAAAAGGTGTCGACAGGTCGAAAGTACAAAAAACGAAATCGCGAATTTTCAGCGGAAAATCATTCAGACCGTCTTCTTTAGCGCCTCCGAAAACCTTAGGGTGGATTTTGAGTAGAAATTCGAGATCGAAAATTTTTGAAAATCGCGAAAAAATTAAATAAAGATCCTCTCCAAAGATGATCAAAGAGACTAAAGACGAGTTAAAAGATTGTCCAGAATTAATAACTCCTACCCTTAAATTTAACTAAATGAATGTAAGTAATCCTTTTGTTCCTAGAATGTAGAGTTTGCCAAAAATTACCAAATCCGATAATTCGACGAGACCTATTGTATCGGGTATTAACTCAACGACGTACATGATTTATAAATAGTTGGTAAATAAGTTTAAAAATTTTCCCGAGAAACTAGATATTCAAAGATTCAATTCAAAATTCGTTGAAATTTATTCAAAAATCAATGATCATAATCTAAGACCGGGTGAAATTTTACTACCATTTGATGTAAGTGCATTGTTTCTCTCGGTACCTAATCCTAAAACATTGAAATATATTTAGACTGAATAATATTGAACGCGAGAGAATAAATGAATATTTGAGGTCAGCAACTTTGTGCATGTCTCAGAACTGGTTTCAATTTGAAGAAAACTTCTATGAACAGCAGCAGAGTACAGCAATGGGCAACCTGAATCACTTTGAGATGAAATTTAAAAGAAATGTTCAATATAGTTATTTCCACAAAGCACTTTATCAAAGGAGAACTTCTAGCACATTTGTACGCTAGTGGAGACCAAGTTAGTACTTTTATTTTAATTATTATTTTTAATCTTGAAGGTATACACTATTGCAGGAGTTCTCAAACTTTTTTCTCATACTATTGTGTACCATGCATGCTACCCACTAAACTATTAAAAATTTGAGAAAGCAGTAAAAAATAACAATCGTTTTTGGAAATCTTCATTATTTATTTTTGAAAGCACCGTTACAATATTCTTAACTTAAAGTGTAACTAAAAATTCAATGAGGAGGATGGTGCTGTATGCTCGACACAAGCGAGGAGATGCCAGAATTGCTTATACTTAGCTTGGCCCAAATCGCAAATTTGGGCCAGGATTCAGTTTATGTAATTTAATATTTATTGTCAGCATGGGCGAAAATACAGTTCCACAGAGACAGGCGCTTGTGAATGGAATTAAAAACAACAGTGTCTTTCTGGACAGTAATGGATAATCATTTTTGGTCCATAGCCAAAAAATAACTAAAATCTGGTAAATTCCATTCTCAATCTTCCACTGCAAGATAGTTTAATCAAGGACTCTTCTTCGTTGTTAGTTAGGGTGCCAGGACTATCATCGAATAACTCGAGAAGTAGGCATCCTAGAACCTTCTGGTTTAGACCAGTCGATTCAGCACGTCAAAACGCGTCGGACAGTATAGAATAGGTCATTTAGAGCCAGCTGGTTTCCAAGATACAGAGAGGCGTCGAAATCGAGCATCATATTTGGGCGAAATTTTCGCGATTTTCAAAAATTTTCGATCTCGAATTTCTACTCAAAATCCACCCTAAGGTTTTCGGGGGCGCTAAAGAAGACGGTCTGAAAGATTTTCCGCTGAAAATTCGCGATTTCGGTTTTTGTACTTTCGACCTGTCGACACTTTTTCGTAAACATCTCGAGAACCAAAGCAGATAGCGAACTCTAGTTTGGATTATCGTAATCAGCGGGTCCGATTACATATAGTGTTGGCATTACAACAGGGAAAATAGATATTCGCCATTTTTGAAATTTTTTAATTTCATCGCCTAGGTTAAAAAAAATCGCGCAAATTTCAAAACGTCATAACTCCCTCATTTCTCGTCCGATCGCCGCGAATCTTGCACCAAATTAAATATCTCGTCATTGGGATTAACACGCGTATACAATGTGCCAGTCTAGGACCAACCAATTTTTGCAAAATCGACATTTTCGATTACGAAATTTACGGTTTCCTGGCATAACTCGAGAAGTAGGCGTCCTAGAACCTTCTGGTTTAGACCAGTCGATTCAGCGCGTCAAAACGCGTCGGACAGTATAGGATAGGTCATCTAGAGCCAGCTGGTTTCAAAGATACAGAGAGGCGTCGAAATCGAGCATCAACGAAATTTGATGCTCGATTTCGACGCCTCTCTGTATCTTTAAATCTTAAAATTTCTTTTGAAATTTTTTTTTATAGGAATTGCTGAATTTTAAATGTAAAGTATTTATACATTGCAATAAATATATTAATTTTCCGTGAAATACTCAAATAAGTATTAAAATTAATGCAAATATCCGGAAAATCGTAACCATCCCATCCGCATCCTCATTTATGTCAGCGTGAATTGTAGATTCGTACAGACGTTCATTGACACTCGAAGGAGGACGCTTTCAGAACACGTCTGTGTATATATTAGATGTACACGCGTAGGTGTACTCACGTCTGAGATTCTAAAATTCGTCAAATAAAAAAAGAAACCGCTATCAATCTTCTTTTATATATCGAAGTTGCGAATTGCATGTCTCAGGTGTGCCCTGTGAAATCGAACGCGATTGTGCCCGACATTCCATTGTTACCCGGTTCCCCTTTATTAAATTCGAAATTTATTCGTCACCTGAACTGAACGCACGAACGCCATTTCCCTTTGGGTTTTCTCTTTTCTTAGTTTTGTGTTTCTTTTATTTTCTTTCTTTTGCTACCTTTAAGTTATAAAATTCTTTATTCCAAGTTGGGGGAGTTAGAAAGAATTTTTTTTTAAGAGGAACAGAAAAAATAATAATTTTTCTTATCTAAAATATATTAGAAACACTTTGAATATTTATGAGTTTAGCTTAATAAGCATATAATAATTACAGACATTCAATAGATAACGCAAATACTAATAAACTAGAGTAGTAGGTATGTCAATCCAGATATGTTTCAATATTTGCATTATTACCGACACCGAGAATCAATTTGTCGATAATCTCACCCTGGTACAATGTATGTAGAAAAGCGGACACTTATTTCACAGATCTCTCTCATAATTAAGCTTGCACAAACGCATTTATTCGAGTAACGTACTGCTTACCGCATAGGGCGATTAGAAATGTCATAAATAATATATGTGACTACTTGATATTTTAATTTGAATGTGTTGACGTCGACTAACCTGTAATATTGTATCTTTAGCATGCCTTCCATTGTTGTTTCAGTCATACTCCTACTGTAATGTCACCTGGCCCCGGCGGTCACATTGTTGCCTTTACACCGGAGGTTTACCAGCATGATAAATAATAGACGAGACAACGATTAAATAACGACATATAATTTAATAAAGATAATAACAGTGATAACAATAACAAACACTACATTGTAATAAAGAGGCACTAGTCTAGCAGGGACTATAACTCTCTGACTCTGACTGTGACTCTGTCTCTGACTGACTCTGTGTCTGACTGACTCTGTGTGACTCGTTATATATTAGAGTTTGTCCCCTTATCCTAGTGACCTGGTTACAAAATAAACACAATGTGGTGAAAGATCATAACTCACAGAGGCCGTGTTGACGAAATAGGTATTTTGTAAATACATGACCTGGTTTAGTTATTGCACTACGGCGAGATGAGAATGAGAGTATGTTTGTGTATTTGGAAACTGAGCGTTCTGCGTCTAATGAAGTAATTTTTGCTAATTTAGATTTTCTACAACAGCCTCCAGAATTTTTGGATGACGTTCTTCTAAATCTCCGGTAAAATATGATTTTTATGTACGGCTGTGATCCAATACATTAGCCATCTTGATCGCCAAATCTGACACCTTTTCTTTTTGTGTGGTGTTTTGAAATCGTTGGTCTACCAAATATCTGTGGCCCATGCTAATGAATTAGGAAATCGTGTACTTCAAGCGACGTTGCCAATGTTACACAACGACGTTCAGGCAATAACTGCTACCGGAAGACAAGTCGAACAAATATTATAAAGTGTTTCCAGTTATACGCTTATAATTGTGTAATACAAAAAAGATTTACATTTTTAATTGTTTATTTTTAAATTTTCTAAAATTCAGAAAATATGGGTAAAATTAAAAAATAATAAAGGGACATTCGTTTCAGTTTTTGATGGTTACGTCATCCCATGGTCCGTGTCCGCAAATTTTTTTACACCCTATATAAATATATATATATATATATATATATATATATATATATATATATTGATGTGGGTCAGTACTCTTCATTAATGTATTCTTCTTCTAATTAAATATCAGTTCCAAGAATGTTATATCTGGAATAATCAGATTTGTGAAACATTACTTTATAGATAGAATTTTGTATTTTAAAGATGTAAAATCATAATTGGTTTTAAAAATCATGTTACCGATTACTATGTTATGTTATATTTAATTAATCTTTATATTTCGTCCTTTAATTAAATTCATCTTACTTATGTTCGCGAGAATTCTAGATTTCTAAAACTGACTATGATTATTTCATGTATGTTCAAATTACGATAAACTCTGATATTTATTATCATTTTTTATAACATCACTTTTATATGTGCATTTGGAATTACGTGAGTTGGATATATTATCACATTTATAGATTGTCAGAGATATTTTCATCTCTGTTATATTTAAGAAATACATATTTAAAATTATTTCTTTCTATTCTGACTAAATTATCTTTTATAATTTTGAAATTCATTGTATAAGTTTTCTAAGAAAATTTGATTTATGTTTCTACAAAATATGATATGTAGTCAAGACGATAAAAAAAAAAGAAGATTATTATTATTGATTAAGAGATTTTTTGCATGCGGTGGTAAAGAAAAGTATGATTTTCAATTGCTTCTTCGAAATTATTTAAATAAAATTATCTACGGCTATATTTTTAATAACAAGAAAGTGAATTCATTATTTTACATGTTATAAATACCTTGCGAGAAACATACTTCGAGTGTGGAGATACTAGGAAACCTTATCATCTACATTTTGTATTTCCAATTAAGCTAATAGCAATTTTACGTTTAAGCAGCTATATTTAAGAAGCTACTGGAACCTTTTCTTGGTTATATTTGGATAAATTACGTTTTCTTCCGGACATCAAATTTGGACATAACCTAGCAGAGTTCTACAAGTATCAAGGAACGTATGCAGATTTGCGGCTAGAATATCTATCAGAGGAAACAGACTGATTCATTACATTCGGACTTGCTGAACCTGTTGGAATTCTACAGAGTATTCTTCTTCCAGAGAACACGTAAATTTAGATACTACCATAACGGTCATAAGTATCAGGTATTCTTGAGAAAATTTATTCCTGTATTATTAATTAAAGATATAACATTTCTTGCGATCTCATATTTCTAAATCATAATACTCACGTTATTTCAATAATAATATTCTACTGAACATATTTATCAATATATTGTTGTTCTTATCTTGTTTTCACTCAAAATTTTGACACGATCCATTTATCTATATAATAATATTCATAATATTGATGTAGGCAACCTAATGTGTATAGCAATATTGTAGGGTGCATACGTATACATTTGAAACCCAACATATTAAACGTTATTGTATTCTATAGACTGTCGAAACTATATTGTTTAATAAATTTATTTGTTATTTAATTTTACTTAATCGTTTTATTTTATGTATATCTGTGTTGCTGTCTGTATATTCGGATCCCGCTAGTAACCCTGAGATTAAGAATTTTCTGCATATTATTTTATTAAGTTTTAAATTATCATTTCTGAGCTAGTTTTTCCTTCTTTGTTTTTTTATTTTCCATTCATTATTTTTCACAACTCAACATTATAACATTAATTGGCTAGCCCAACTTGTGGTGCAGATATCGTTTGCAACTCGACACTCCGCATTATAACAATATATATATATATATATATATATATATATATATATATATATATATGGTAAACCTAATCAGTAGGCGATTAAAGTTAATTACTTGACATTTATATCCTGTCATTCATATTTTGTATTCTCTTGAAAAAGGCGTATACAGCCGAAACATGTAGAGTTTTTTAAATACATATATTTTGAAGTAATATACAGACCTTTAATCGCCTACTGATTAGGTTTACCATATCATACCAAGGTCACGAAGTTATTATATATATATATATATATATATATATATCTATACCCCATATATATATACGTAACAATTTAGGTAAATATATTTTTCTTCTCACAAATAATATTTCTGTTATTAACACAGTAGAGGCATGAAATAATATTCTCAGGTAATTAGCAGAAATTTGACTTGAAAGAAAATACCTGCAGTCAAATCAAATGTTATTTTTATGTTTAGTTCAACTGTGTTGTAAATTGTGATATTTTTTTAGACATATTATTGTTGCGAAAATATATACAGGGTTACCGTTGAAAAGCGTTCAAGCTATGCGAATTTGAAAAATACGTATAAATGTCTAACTGAAAATTAAAAATTTAATTCATCAAAAATTTCCAAACTTTTAGGGCCAAAATGTAGTTAAAGTCGGTCTATATCTTTTTATTTTATATTTATTGAAATACAGCTGTAATTCAAGTTCATTAACCTGCAAAAAAAATCAATGAAATTCTTAGACATTATTAGCCGATAACAGTTCCTATTTATAAAAACAGTAAATGTTGATATTTTCGTATCAAAACATTATGCCCACGCATATGGTGCTTTTATTACGATGTTTTTTTGTGAATATCAATAATAGCTTTTACGTCGAATATATCGACAAACCTATACCGCGTTTTATTAATGTGACTGAAATTAAATGAACGTTATACTTTATTTAAAAATAAAAGTATTATGCTTACAATAGAACGAAAAGCTTTATGTAGCGTGTCCACAGCGTGTCCAATGGAATAGTTACCTGGATTTTAATTATTTGTATTGAATTATTTAGATATATTTTTTCTTTCTTTCTTTTTCTTTGTCTGTGGTACTTACAAATATCGATAGGACAATATAATTAGCCGGTAAAGAGAATTACTGATGAATTAGAGGTGGAAGCCCATATTGCCGCCCGTATATTTAACTGGGGCAGGACCAGACACGAATAAAGAAAAATCATTTTCTCGTTACTACGTGAACATTGGACTGCGATTTTTTGTACGAAAGCATTATTTCACATATACCTTTCACCTTTGTGCTATCCACAACTAGCATTGTATACGTAAATTGTTACGTATACACTAAGGCGAACTTTCGCATTCGTTTGTGTAGGCTTACTAAATATTTCGAATATGTGTGCCCACCGGCGTTGGATAAGGATCTGTTTGTGCAGGCTTATATAATTCAAAAATAGACTAGGTTATGTATTTTACATATAATTACATTTTTTGTATTATTAATTTATTTTACAGACACATCTTGGTGACACAGATTTAAAGATATATCTTTGATAATGGTGTAACGGCCGAAACGTACATTTGAATTATTGTAATAAAGCCAGTGAAATATAAGCAAGAGTTTTATTCTCAATATTTAATTAAGTATGTATTTTTTTTGTACTTTATTTAGCTAAGTTCGAATTTATAATTAAGTATATATTCATTATAAATTATTGTCCCGTAATTGGTATTGACTGTTGTACAATAAATATGATTATCAATATTATTATTCATTATTAGCGCTAACTCAACACTTTTACTGTTCAAATAATTTACATTTTCTATTTTCAAGTTATAACTTTATACTTCATACAACTTAAGGTTAAAATGTTGACTAATATAATCAGAACAATCTGAATACTCTAACTTTTGATTAATATCAATATTAATATGGGCTGTAATTTCTACATTTACTTTGAATATGCCTATAAAATATTATGGTAGCCACAGAAAATAAATTTTGATGATTTATTAATTAATAGAAGCTTGACCGGAAGGCACCACTTACAATTGGTATAATACATGAGTAAAATATGTCCTTTGAATTTCCTGTTCGGTTATACAGTTCTCTCTACCTGTCTGTTTCTCCCTCCCTCTATGTTTGAGTTGTTGAAACAATACTCTATTGTCTGGAAGTTTCGCCAGCACTGAATGTCAAGCTACACCTTTGCAAAATCGACAATGTAATCAGTAAATTGTTTTCCTTTAGTAATTTCAAACAATGACAGGTAAATGTACGTATATCTATGTTCTTACAATTATTTAGATGGAAATTTTGAAGAAAAATCAATTCTCTATTTATAATAGAATTGTTTGAAAAATTTCTTTCTTTTTATTTGTTCTTATGTTACTATTTACATTCCTAAAATTAAATTTACCTAGTAAAAAACAAATTTTGGGCCTATTTCAATTTAATTTTCGATTCCTCACACATTAAATACGTTGTGTGATTCGAAAGTTTTAAGACTGGGCTTGTAATTTAAAAATGGCAGTACATACAAGCTATTATGATGGATATCCTTCAAAATATTCACCTTCTGACTGAACACATCGACTCTAAGAGTGTTTCCACTTTTGGAAACACTCCTGGAATTTTTTTTTCATAAGGATGTTAAGAATCTTCTTTGTGTTTGTCTGGATGTCTTCAGTGGAGTTGGAGTTAGATCGCGTTTCTTTGAACGAAGTTTTTCATTTATGAAACAGATATATGTTGGTAGGGGCTAGACCAAGACTATAGATAGTTTGCAGAAGCACGGAAATATTTCGTGATGGTGAATCTAATTTTTGTCTAGCTAGAGTGCAGGCCTTTTCTTCCGCAGATTGTCGCTCAAACGCTCAAGGACACTTCTATAGTATACCTGATTGATTGTATACCCCTTAAGGGCATATTAATTATCATAATACGTGTAGAATTTAAAAAATCAACAACTTTGCCTTATCATTGAACGACTTTGATGCTGTTTTTCCAGTCGCGACGAAACTGGATTCTTCCATTTCTATGATTTTTATCTTTGTTTCTGGTCATACTCATAAACCCCTACTGATAGATATTTTATGGTTAAGTACTAGGATGAACTGACAACATTGAATTGAATACAAGATGGAGTACCCAAGGCAGTGTTCTTTGTCCTATCCTTGATCAAATTTTACTGGCGATATACAAACATCGAATACTATAACTACCGCAACAGATGCTGATGATATTAGCTACAAGTAATAATCCTACAGCGGCATTACATTATCTCCAAAGATCATTAAATAACCTCCAGGAGTGGTGAAGAAAATGGAAAATAAAAACCAATGAAATGAAACCAATGCATGTAACATATATATTACGCCTAGATATTTGTCCTCCTGTTTAATTAAACAATGTTCAGATATCCTAGAATGAAAGTGCCAAATATCTCGGGATCCATTTGGATAGACGACTAACGTGGACTATGCACATGTTTTCGAAGAGATAACAGCTAGGACTGACGTTTTACAAACTATAGTGGCTCATTGGCCAGCGATCTTCATTATCTTTGGGAATCAAACTTATTGTGCACAAAGTGATTTTGAAGTGTGGACATACGGTGTTCAAATGTGGGGAACCGCGAATGTCTTAAGTTAAGAAATACTTTAACGGTTTCAATCAAAAGTATTGAGACAATTATAAATGCAGGTTGGTTTGTAACGAATCCCACGGTACATCATGACTTTCAGATGCGCACAGTATGCGAGGAAGTAGACACGCTAATATCAAATATCTTACACGCCTTGAAGCGTATTCGAAACCTTTGGCAATGAATATTTTGGATAATAGTGCACAAACATACCGTTTTAGATTTAGTAAACTCATCCAGTTAATTAACTTATATAATAGTGAATTGATTATGCTTATATATTATTTGGGTAGGTTTCTAACTCCTATCTTATTGTATATTATCACAACTTTCATTTAGTACTTTCCTGGGTAGATTATGAAACTTACACGTAGTCTATAAAAAAATACACATGAACCCATTATTCGTCACTTCTAGTAATTTTCTTCGATAAATCTGGATCACTTGCGATTAAGCACTCGATTAAGCAGTTCTTGAAGCCCTTGAAGTCGGTGTTATTTCTGCTCATCTGTTAGCAATTTGGAAATGAATTTAGTCGATACTCGACGCACGTTCAAATTATACAAACCTTCTGTTAAAATTGGCAGAATCGCGTAAAAACTTAAATTCTGTTCATCAGTCATTTTCCATCGGTCAGCTTACTAAATTGCAAATTTTCAAGATGTTTCCGTTGGTTTTTGAAGCGGAAAATCTACCAGACCGGGAGTCAACATGAGAGGCATTTTAAAATTTGTCGAACCAAATAAAAATATTCGATCGGCTTGAACATGTATCCCAAAATGCTGTTTTCAGGAGTCGTACTAAATTGCAATTTTTAAAGATGTTTCCGTTGGTTTTTGAAGTGGAAAATCTGCCAGACCGGAAGTCAGCGTGGGTGGCATTTTAAAATTTGTTGAATCAAATAAAAACATTTGATCGACTCAAACACGTATCCCAAAATGTTGTTTTCAGGAGTCCAAATGCCTCGCGGTTTTAAAACAAAATTTTGTACAAACTTTTTGTTCCGTTTTAAACATAACCCTGTAATATTTTTAGACATTTCAAGGATAAAACAAGACTACTTTTCACATGCGCAGTAACCCACGTCCCTTACACCCTTCACTCTGGCCATATTGAGAAGTGGTGGTTCCTGTCGTAAAACTCCCAAAACACGCCTAATACATAAGTAATTGTGCTAGAGATTGGAGACAGTCAGTCTTTAGGTCTAGTTGTAGAGAATTAAAATAACTTTCTCTTAATCTCTTGAGTAAAATGCTTCTAATCTATGATGCTTGTCATATATTCACTGTTTAACTGTTTTTGTAAACTTTGTAAAGACAATAAATTCTACCTTATAAATTATGTTCACAAAGTCATATAGAAAATAAAAAATCTATTGAAAACATAACTTCATATGAATTACATTTAGAAAAAAAAGTAATTTGGATCAAACTCTGTAAAATTATAGAACTGAACAAGATGGCGTACAGACTATGATTTAAATATAGTGTATACAAAGGCCCACATTTAGGATACATCGATATAGGTTACCGCATCTTGATCAACTTGCAAACATAACTGATAAGTAGAGCAGACCAATTTCCGTGTGCGCCATGTGCGTCGATGTGAGGATGATTGTATTGCATCAGAACTAATAAAAAGCATTCAATATGTGTTTGGTACTTGCTTAGACTGCACGTAAGTGTAAGCATACGTAATAAAATGTCGTCGACACATAAATTGAGAAAATGACCGTTGTCAGACGAAGTGAATAAGTTTATGAATTTATCGGACTTAATATACGATGGCTCAAAAATTTAATGTTTAGTGTGCAATACATATCTAATGTGTTGGTCAAAAACACATTGTAAAGAACACGTAAGCAGTTCGAAGCACAATAATAACAAAATTAATCGACAACAGTTTATATATGAACTATGTGTAACTATGATTGTGTGTACACTGCCGTTTACCTTGTTAAGTAATGATTCATTTATTTCATTTTGGAATAAATACGCGAATCAAACATTACCGAGCACGACAACGTTACGAGGGAATTTACCATCGGTACGTAAACAGGTTGAAAATAAAATCAAAGCCGAACTGAAAAATAAAAAACTGTGGTTATGTGTGGACGAAACAACTGACAGCAAAAAACAATCTGTAGTTAATGTGATGGCGCGTAATATGGAACCTAGAATATTTCCAGGAGAAAACGAGTTTTATTTTGACAGGCGCAGGAGAATCCATCCCTTCGTATTAAGCGGCTCCTTAAAACTTTTCAATCATGCTTCGTATAATATGTCTTCAATTAACTTACTTTACAATGATCTGTGAGTGCCATTTTAATACGAGAAATTTAACTTGTTCCAAATTAGTTAAAATACTGCTTATTGAAATGAATATAACAAAATAATTCGTTTATCGTTTAAGTATACATATTTGTAACTTCAACGAAAACGTTACCTTCTCCTTTCGTGTTTAAAATATTTCAATTTCAAGTTAGTGCTTCGCCCCACTAGAAGAAATAATATTTCCTTTGGCAGAGACAAACTCGTCCCGTACGGTCGAGGTATAAATCACGCGGACGATATCGAAAAAGGGGGTTAAAAACGACGACGTCGCCTTACCTTCGTCGTGTTGGTTTGGTGTTCGGTTGGCCGTGCACCGTCCAAAAATAGCAACCAGGAGGCGAGAGTTAAGAACACCTTAACAGTTCCAGATTTAGGTCTCACCTGGGCGTGTCGACATATCTAAGATACGCAGACACCTTTTCAGAATACAAACGCTCCTAAGACTTACGGACAAAGAAATAACGTGTACCATACATTCGGTTACAAAAGTATTTTTGTGCGACTTATTTAAGTTTAGTTTTACAAATAAATTACAAATATAAGTTTAAACTTTATTTTTCATTTATTATTATTATTGTATTTTGTGGAGGCACAGTATTGCAAGAAGAATCGATTTGAAAAGTGTTAAATAGAAATCTATTTAACACTTTTCAAACGGATTCCTGTGTAATGTCACCTGGTCCCGAAGGTAACATTGTTGCCGAAACAGTTCCATTTATGCAGCAGGTTTATCAGTATGATAAATAATATGCAGGACAATGATTAAATAACAACATATAATTTATATATATTATATATAATATATATAGTATATATAATATATTATATATAATAACGATAATAACAATGATAACAATAGTAAACACTACATTATAATTATGAGGCACTAGGCTTGTAGTGACTCTAACTCTCTGACTCTGACTTCTGCCTCTCTGAGTGTCTCGTTATATATTAGAGTGTGTTCCCTTAGCCTAGTGACCTGGTTACAAGATAAAAACAATGTGGTGAAAGATCATAACTCAACGAGGTCGTGTTGACGAAATGGATATTTTGAATACATGACCTGGTTTAGTTATCACATGATCCCCCTGACGAAAAATAGAAACAAAGAGCTTCTAAGCCGTTTGTCTTTTCTCGTCCGTATTAAATATATATAAATAGATTTCCTTACATGCTATATGTAGGTGCTTAATATATTGTACATTAGTGAGATATATTAATTTCTTATTGTATAACTATTCTGTCTTCTATACACTATTTCCTATACATTTATTCGATACAAGTTCTATATAACGTTGGTACCTTTTCTTTGCTAACCTATCGGCATTTATATATTTTTGTTTCTCTATAAATACCTGAATTACAGGATATTATAGATGGAGAGGATACATAAAAGCTCAAAGATTAAGGCAGTTTAGACACACAAAAGGAAGAGATAAAGAAAAGTAATGAAAAGGATAAAGGTGTGGAAATCAGAACAAAGTAAGACGACCGAAATTAAGATGGGAAGATCAAGTGAGCTAAGTTATCGGAAGAATTGTAATAAGTAATGAACAATGTGAGCAATAACTGAAAATGATGGAATCAGATAAATATAGGCTGATGGAAACACTGGGAATCAAGTATACTGACACCGCATAGTGAGAATCGAAGAGCTCAGACTGGAGCGACTTCATTTCGAACCAACTATACACTTATGATTATTATTTTCGAATTCGATATGTTGAATATTATGTCTTTCCTATTGACATACATATATGATATGCAACATATTGGATTAGCGTGCAGTGAACTCGTTAATAGTTTGACATTTACAAACGCGCACCGTAGTACAAAAAGATTTCGAATTTCCGCAGATCTTAATCTGTCTATTTAGCGTCGGCAAACGATTCCCTGCTATCTTCTAATTGACGGTGGCACATGAGTCTATGCCTTGCTTACGTTTCAAATTAAATTTTCTTTATTTTTACGGCTCACCGAGCCATGTGGCATCACGCTAACCGAGGCGAATGGGAGGCGACATCCTCTTGCGTCGGAACGCGCATATGGTTTGTATCTTGCGAAATATAACTGAATTACACGGGCTATAAAGAATTTTAACTGAATCCGACAGATTCTAAGAGTATATGCTTTCCACCTGTTCAAGAGAATATACAAATATCGCTGCGTCTGTTTGGAAACGAAATTATATCTTCTCCGGGGGAGTTTGTTTTTGTTATTGCCTTCGCCTAATTAGAAGTTCATACGTAAAGGTAACTATACAGATGATTCAGTTAATCGTTTTAGGTTTAAATGTTTTCAAAATGAAGCTGTAATATTTATTTATGTTTATAATTTTATTTTTTTGATTTCGCATTAGACTTTACTTAATAATACAATTGTACCTTTATTCCTAGAGTTTTTCTGAAGTTCCAACAAGACAGTGGAGGCTAACAAGTTATCGTATTCGCTCTACAGGTGCAGTATTCTTCACTCAATACAACCGGTTCACTGAGTTCGTCTGCTTTTTAGATTTTCTAAAGTGGTTACTTTTTCTCTACATACGAAAAAGCGTTTTGAACCCTCAACTACTGTCGTGAGGTCAAATTAGACCCCTGCATTCAAATATCTGTAGCTGGACATTAGGGATTTTAATTCTCAAGGTTGGCAAAAGTTATGTAACTTTTTTCAGTTGCGTCTTCAGCATGAATTATAGTAAAATGAACATTGCCAGTGTAACAGTGACGTCGCACAATGTTTTTGACTTTCTAGACAGTTTACAAGGCACACTGGAAGAAAATGGGAGTGACGGTGATTATAATAATAGTGAAACAGACAATGAAAGCGAACACTCCGAACATGACACAGACTCAGAAATTCATGTAAGTAATAGCAATAATGAAGAAGAAATAAGAGACAACGCACATTCAACATGGGTTTTCTTAAATTATTATTATGGCCGCAACAGGTATAAGTGGGCTAAAAATCCTCCTGTGTCATCACAGGTACGTGCACAAAATATTATCATTCATCTTTCTGGTTTACGTAGTCCCGCTTTACAAACAAAACCATCTACTCCATATGAAGCATGGAATATTCTTATAACATCTGATATGTTACTCGAAATTTTAGAGTATACCAAAGAAAAAATTTATGAGCTAGCTGCAAATAATAGAAATAGTTACACTTTTGCCGATCACCTCGGTGAAGTTGAACTGAAGGCATTCCTAGGTCTAATATATCTTTCTAGTTTATTTAAGTCTATCCACGAAGATGTTAATTCACTCTTTTCAACAAATTGTTTAGGTCAATTTTCCCTACAACAATGTCAAAGGAACGTTTTTTGTTCCTTATACTAGACGACCGCATAATCTGGATGAGTTACGGCAGAGAATAATTGAAGAAGTGCAGTTAATTCGTGAGGAGGCTTTGGCAAATGTTATTCAAGGATTTGTTTCACAGACTTGCATATTGTCAAGAAGTGTACGATCTTCATTTCGAAAACTTTCTTAACTGATATTCATTTTGTTTATATATTTTTTAAATTTTTTTGCTCTCAATTAAATTTGCATTATTAGATTTAATTAAATATCTTTGTCGTTTTTGAACAAAAGGGTGCCAAACCTGTGTTATGTCCCTTGGTCCTAGTCGTAGTTTCGTTCCCGAGGCGGACTCATTAGACGCCGGGTTTATCGGCAGGATAAATAATTCATTCGGGAACAATATAATAACGTTTAATTTAAATAAATAACAATATCATTAAAAGTTACAATGGTCGCTTATATAACAACATTACGATCTGATACACAAGACTGACTCACAAGACTTCTCAGTCTTTAATTTATATATCATCTCTGCTCCTATTAACCTAGTTAATGTGACCTGGTTTACATACCTTTTTACTTAATGACATGCTAACCTAGTTACATGAACTACTTTGTCGAAAGATGTAGTAACTAAAAAGGACATGTTGCGTTAAACAAGTATTACATTGAATGTGTAAAAATAGGTGTTCTACTTAAGTTATCACACCTTATTACTAAACTCCCAGAGCAGAGCTCTATTGAAATTCGTAAAGATATACAGGTGTTTCATTTAAAATAAAAATGTCAAAAGTCATCATTTCTGGCTAAACCGGTCGTCTGATTTGAAAATAAATATGATTTTCGAATTCTCTATTTGCATTAACTTAAATGAGGAAAATTTTATTAAAATTTAAGTATCCATATCAAGGATTTTCGAATGGATCTATACATTTGCCTAACCCTGTATAAGCATAACGCTTACATATATTAAGCTAGATTTAAAGATATCTCTTTCTTTGATAATGGCATAACAGCCGAAACGTATGCTACAATTAATCTAATAGAACCATTGAAATAGAGCCAAGTGTTTAATTCTCAATATTTAATTAAGTCAACAACTAAAATGTTTCACCAAGAAGTATCTATGACATCAATTAATGATATAAAATATAAATTATCCATTGTGCATACACTAAATTTATTATATTGAAACAAGATGCCAAATCATTTTAATGTACTTTATAGTCACATTAATTTTTTTTTTTTTGGAATATAATACACCTCCTGGCATTCATTAACGATAAATATCGTAAACATTTATTGAAGTCTCTAACCGCACGGCATTAAGAGAAAATATTACGCAGGATGCGTCCTATCTAGTTTAAAACTATTTACGACGTTAAGATAAATCTGTCGAAGACACCGCGTTTGTAGATCCAAGAAATTGTTAAAATAATATCGAAAGCTCGCGCGTAATTCCGCTGAGAATTTATGTACAATCATTCATGGCTATATTACCGCAAATTCTTCAAGTTTTGTTGCATCCTGTCGACACCACAGTCGGACGGTTTTATATGAGATATTTTATAGATGTGATGTCACAACTTATATATATATATATATATATATATATATATATATATATAATCAAAAATTAATTAAAATTCGGGTAAGCGGTCAACTAAAAAACTCCTTTATTAAATTACCCTATATTTCGCAACACTTTGTCGCTTTTTCTGGGGTAAAAAATGTAGAGTTAAAAAATAATAAAATTTTATTATTTTTTAACTCTACATTTTTTACCCCAGAAGAAGCGACAAAGTGTTGCGAAATATAGGGTAATTTAATAAAGGAGTTTTTTAATTGACCGCTTACCCGAATTTTAATTAATTTTCGATAATATATCACGGTCGATAATTTCTTTTCAATTATATATATATATATATATATATATATATATATATATATATATATAATATTTTCGTGACCTTGGTATGATAAGGTAAACTTAATAAGTCGGCGATTAAAGGTCTGGTTTATTACTTCAAAGTATATATATTTAAAACAACCCTACATATTTCGGCAATGATGCCTTTCCCAAGGATATAAAAAATATTTTCTATATCCTGTGTGGCTTGAATAAAATGATTTAAGTCTAAGCTTTCTTAATAATAAGTATGTTAATAAACAAACGTCCAAAAATAATATTTTATATAGGTTAGTAGGTATATAACTTCACATATAAATTATCTACTTTTTTTGAAATTCCTGTTTAAATTATACTAATATTGTCGCGCAATCTAGTCCTTTCTTAATTGGAATGCATTATAGGAAATCTCAACAAAAAGAAAATTTCAGTGTGGGGAATGCGTGAGCGAAAACTACAACGCTAGTTTCGCGCACGGTGGGGTCAAGCTGTAGAAACATGTAACGTACACAACTCACGCGCTCATATATATATATATATATATATATATATATACAGGGTTGGGAAAAAGTAACGCATCAGTATATATATATATATATATATATATATATATATATATGAGATATATATATATATAAATATAAAGATAATTATTCATGACCTTTGTACGTTATAGCAGATTAAATTAGTCGGCGATTAAGGTCTGATTTACTTTGATATGTATATATTTAAAGCAATCTTACATGTTTCGACGCATGTGTCTTTTTCAATGAAATTAATTTTTAATTTCTTTGTCCATTACAAGTCTACTACTTAATATCACGTGGACTTTTCAAATGTACAATACTTTTGTCGCACACTGTATTCGACTACTTACCGTTTCGTCTTTTATTTTTAATTTACATCCAAAAGATTTTACGAAAATAACAAGCCATTGATATATAAGCATGTTAAAAAGAGAAAAAGACAGAAACTTATTGAAGACAATTTATTTCTAGGTATCTCATTTAAAACGCTGTATCTAATCGTTGTTTATTTTTAAGTAACTGTCAGAGCGGGAGAGCAGGGCGCTTTTTTTCCGAATTTCGAGACAAATTCTTTTCTAAAAGCGCGCATATTTATATCAATATACACACCCATACATATATAATACGTAAAATATACACATCTAACTGCTTATTTATATATAATCCTATCGGTTCTTTTATATCCGTGCTTGTGTGAGTACCAACGCCCGGTATATTTTATAAAACGCTTAGGTACTTGAGGCTAATGGACCTATTCAGTATCTTTAAACTGGCAATAAATTCATTTCTAGCAAAACAAACACGTCAAAATGGAACACATAACCACTGATTTTATACGTGTTTATAAAGGAACCGTCTCCATCTAACAATTCACAAAAATTTATTGACAACGTCGATGTGATTTGTACGATTACCTACACAAGATTAGATAGTTAAAGAGAGATGGATGTAGGTAAGAAAAAAGTTTTCGGAACCAGTGCCAAAAAGTAGAAGCACTGTAAGATATGTGTGTAATCGAATTCTTCTTTATCATCGTTGTTACTCATCTATCTCCTATTTTTGTTGTAATCTTTTGAGGCTATATTCCTTTTTTAATACGTTTCCGTTAAAGGAATTCAAATAATAACAGTAATAATAATTGCGTAATACTTAACACTAAGTATGTAAAAATACTCTAACATATACGAGGATCGTATGAAAGCTTCTCACGTAATACAGGTAACGCTGATAATTCTATGATATACTATCAACAAAATGTAATTGCCCGACATATTAAAAAGGAGTGATGGTACAGGTATTTATCATCACCTGATAAATCCAGAGTGACGACAAACCAAAACATTATGTTATTAATTATTTTAATGACGTTTCGACACGTATTTCCTCAATCAATCAGTTATTTAAAAATAAAAGAGTTACATCTGAAAGATATAACTTTATAGCCAACCGACTCAAATACTTTGGCAAAAGTGAAATAACAGAATTCAGCGTGAAAACCAGCAAAACCCCCACACGAGGTTCCGTCCTATAGACCAGTATCTTTATTGTTAGTACGAGGTACATTCAAGTTCTAAGGCCTCCGATTTTTTTTCTAACTAACTACTCACCCGAAAACTATGAAACTGGTGTTACTTCTTGACGTAATCTCCCTGCAGACGTACACATTTTTCACAACGTCGACGCCATAATTCCATGGCCGCGGCGAAGGCTTCTGTAGGAGTCTGTTTCGACCACTGGAAAATCGCTGAAGCTATAGCAGCACGGCTGGTGAATGTGCAGTCACGGACAGTGTCTTTCATTGTTGGAAACAGCCAAAAGTCACTAGGAGCCAGGTCAGGTGAGTAGGGAGTATGAGAAATCACTTCAAAGTTGTTTTCACGAAGAAACTGTTGCGTAACGTTAGCCCGATGAGCGGGTGCGTTGTCTTGGTGAAACAGCACACGCGCAGCCTTTCCCGGACGTTTTTGTTGCAGTGCAGGAAGGAACTTCAAAACATTTTCGTAGGATGCACCTGTCACCGTAGTGCCCTTTGGAACACAATGGGTAAGGATTACGCCCTCACTGTCCCAGAACATGTACACCATCATTTCTTCAGCACTGGCGGTTACTCGAATTTTTTTTGGTGGCGGTGAATCTGTGTGCTTCCATTGAGCTGACTGGCGTTTTGTTTCTGGATTGAAAAATGGCATCCACGTCTCATCCATTGTCACAATCGACGAAAAGAAAGTCCCATTCATGCCTTGGTTACGCGTCAACATTGCTTGGCAACATGCCACACGAGCAGCCTTGTGGTCGTCCGTTAGCATTCGTGGCACCCATCTGGAGGACACTTTTCGCATTTTCAGGTCGTCATGCAGGATTGTGTGCACAGAACCCACGGAAATGCTAACACTGGAGGCGATCTGTTCAACTGTCATTCGGCGATCTCCCAAAACAAGTCTCTCCACTTTCTCGATCGTGTCGTCAGACCGGCTTGTGCGAGCTCGAGGTTGTTTCGGTTTGTTGTCACACAATGTTCTGCCTTCATTAAACTGTCGCACCCACGAACGCACTTTCGACACATCCATAACTCCATCACCACATGTCTCCTTCATCTGTCGATGAATTTCAATTGGTGTCACACCACGCAAATTCAGAAAACGGATGATTGCACGCTGTTCAAGTAAGGAAAACGTAGCCATTTTAAGTATCTAAAACAGTTCTCATTCTCGACGCTGCCGCTACAATTTCATCTGCCGTACAGTGCTGCCATCTCTGTGACGTATTGACAACGAACGCATGCTCATTTTAAAACAATGCACATGCTTCTATCTCTTTCCAGTCTGGAGAAAAAAAATCGGAGGCCTTAGAACTTGAATGCACTCGTAATGTTGACACAATTCGAAAAAATCTTGCTAAAACGACTAAAACCAATGAGAAAACAAATAATTCCACCACAACAGTTTGGATTTAGAAACTACCATTCTACTATCGAATAAGTTCATAAGATAACAGATACAATAGAATAAAAAACATTAAAAGAAAAAAAAGCTTGCGCTGCATAATTTTTAGATGTCGCACAGGCCTTTGATAAACCTAGGCATAAGGGTGCGGTATTCAAACTAAAGTTTATTTTGCCTAAAGTACATCCAAATACTCGAATCTGATTCTTTGAATTGGACGTGCTCAAGTTCCTGGGCAGTAAGTCCAAACACTTAAGCACAGTGCTCTTTGTACCACCCCAAATAGATCTCTCAGTTCCACTCTGTTAGTCTTGTGTCCTCAATGAAAACCACTATCCTTCTCACGAAAAAAATGGGTGTACCCTCGTAAGATCCATTATATCTCTTCCGAAATGTTTCTGTCTGAGTCCCTTTAGTTCCTCACAAGTGCATATTACATGAAGGCTAGTTTTCTCCTATTTTCCACTTCTTCTACACCAGGACTCGCTAGCTAAGCCCATGCTGTACGGATGCTGCCGTAAAGGACTTTATTTTCTATTACTACAAATGATATTGACTGAAACCCTAGTCTTCAACTCCCCTTGTAGTGCCTAAGTATCGAGTTGACTTTCCCTTAACCTTCATTTCTTTTTATGTTCTCTTTCTAGTCACAACCAGGTCTCCCTTCTAGCAGAATCCTTAGCGATTCCACCCACAGGTTCTATATCATACAGTTCTGGTCGTATAAAGTTTCTCTTATAACTTTTCTTGGTCAATTCGTCGGCTCGTTGCCTTTAATCTGTTCATATCCTGGCTCCCATATCAATGAAACAGTTTTGTCTTGTGCCAGTCTATCGAGGAGCTGTTTACAATGTTTCACCAGTTCATACCTGGTGGATGAATTCATAATGGCTTTAGTAGCTGCCTGACTATCAGTCATTATGTTGATTTTTTATTTGCGCAGCTAACGTCCCAAATCTACTCTGCATAGGCTGCGACTGCAAACAATTCAGTCTCGAAAACTGTCGCATATTTCCCCAGGCTTAACGATATCTTCCTTCTAGGGCATACTCCATATAAAACATAGATATTTTAGAATTAAGCAAGATGAAGAATATTCTGACCTAAAGTAAATTATACAGCCAGCAGGGAAGTTACTGGGTCCGGTTCTGTACTTGCTGTACACTGGTGATATCCCGGTACCGGAAAATAGTACAGCTGCCACTTTTGCGGGTGATATACTGCTATTCTTAGCAGTAGTAGAGGTCAACGAAGAAGCCGCCGAAAAACTACTAACAGCAATCGATCAGATTTGCGAATGGACTAAAACGTGGGAAATTAATTAAAAAAAAATTAAAAAAAGCGAAATAAACTTATATCAAACTACACCAATAAAATTACACAGTGTATACCAACCTGCATGAATGACAATAAGTAGCTTATTCGAATACCTATTATTATTATATTGACATTATTATAAGAGAAACAAAAGAGCATAACTTAAAATAATACTTTTTTACAACAAATCAGTCGACGTTGGATCAATCGCTTCATTTCTTGTGATTTAACCGTCATGCTTTCTGAAATATTCACTGAAAAGAAAATAACGAATAAAATTTTAAGGCACGCCACTGTTTGTAAATATTTAGTCATTGCGTCGAGTACGGTTTATTCCAAGAAATGCGGTAGCGATCTTATAGGAATTTTAGGTGAACAAATATCGTACCTACCGTGTTTAATATCAGAATTAATTTTATATACAGGATTATTCTAAATGAATGTCATTAATTTAATTATTAGATTATACTACTAAAATACATGCCAATTGTGTTATTTTTAATTTAAAAAAAAATGTGAAAAACATTCATTTAAATAGATAAATTTTGAATAACACTGTGCGTCTTGACTTACCCGACGCATACCGTCCGCATATTCCTTGTCCTTGTATTTGGTTACATACTGTTTGTTTAGAATGAATGGATTTATACATAAGTAAGTTATAAATATGCGATATCTACGATTTAGTAAGGTTCATCGAACTCTCGATAAAACAGCTGAGTATTTCATGCTGTCCTAACATGGTTCATTAAATAATTTAAAATTAAAAATAAATTTACACAGCGGACATTTTAGATAATTTTTTTTTAATTAAATATTAATTAACATGTTTAATCTACACTTATTCAAAATAACATTGTATTTATAAGTTATTTTATAAGCTCTTTTGAAAAATCTACAAATAATTACTTGAAACTATCGACAACCTATTTTCGAAAATGACAATTTTTAAAAATTTATGCACCAAACTTTTGGATTGCAGTGTATATTAACATATCACAAAAAGAAAAAGACGAAAAACACTTCAAAAACACACGCCCAGTTTAATGCTAATATAACGTTAAAATTAAAATTCCTAACCAATTAATGTTAATAGGATAGGTCAACCTACACCTGTTGTTTAGTGACACCTACACGCACTTTATTATACCTACTACATCAGCGCGAGAAGTCCACTATTATAATTGAGAATGTTCCTAAGATGTAGCGACGTAAATCATGACCGCTGTCAAGGAATGTTTGGATATTTTTCACAGCGGCCCGAGAAAAAAGCAGCATTTCACGTTGATGGTTTTTTAAAATAAATTATGAACATTGATTTTTTGTTCACCTGTTCTTATGTTATACCAGATCGCTACGTATGCGTATAAAATACATTTATAACATGCAAGGATTTCAGGAATTTGTAAAGGATTGCGCTAACAATATCATTATCTCTCTTTGTTTCAATTTAAATTAAGCATAGTTTTCTTTATTTCTAAGACGTTAAACTCTTGCATGCGTCACAAGAGTTTAACAATAAGTATTCGCACCTCGTGTATAATTTCATATTAAAGATGCGCGCAAAAATTTGCATCAAACTCTAACAGTTTATTCTTCATTCTTGTTAAATTTGTAATTAATTAATATAATTTAAATCGTATAATTTTAAGTTAAGTTAATGCGTGCCTTTACAATGCGCATTCATATACAGGGTTAGGTAAATGTATGAATCCATTGGAATATCTTTACCATGGCTACCTAGATTTTAATAAGACTTTCCACAAGTAATTAAATGCAAATTGGGGATTCGATGAGTGTATTTATATTAAAATTAGACTTCCAGTTTAGCCGGAAACGATGCCAACTCTTTTATTTTAAATGAAATGCGTTTATATTTTTGCAAATTTCAATAGAGCTCTGCTAGGAGTTCAGAAATAATAAGATTTAGCATCAAAATATAGACCAGAGTCAATTTCAAAATGATAACCATTCATTTCTTGACAATATGCAAGTCTTTGCACAAATTCTTGAATGACATTTGCCAAAGCCCCCTCACGAATTATTTGCTTTTCCTCAATTATCTTCTGCCGTAACCCGTCCAGATTATGCGGTCGTCTAGTGTAAACCACAGATTTTAAATGACCCCAAAGGAAAAAATCTAGGGGATTTAAATCTGAAGACCGTGTGGGCCATTGAATGAATCCTCACGAACAATCCACCGATTTGGGAATGTTTTGTTTAAAAAGCTTCTAACATTAAGGCCATAGTGAAGGGATGCTCCATCTTCTTCGTAAAAGATCTAAATATCTCTGTCCAGTTAGTGTACCATGAATGAAAAAAGGACCAATAATACGGTTACTGAAAATACCAGCCCAAACATTTCATTTCTGCGGATGTTGTGTATGCGTTTCTAGCTTCCAATGAGGTTTATATATTGACCCATATTGACTATTATGGCGATTAACGGTACTATTCAAACAGAGCCTTGTCGGAAAACAGCAAATTGTATGTAAAATATTGGTCATTTTTCCAAATCTTCATCACTCTTTCTCAAAATTCAATTCCACAATCATAATCTTCGTCCAATAATTCTTGCACTTGTGATAACTAAACCAGGTCATGTATTCACAATATCCATTTCATCAACACGACCTTGTTAAAGTTACGATCTTACACCACATTGTTATCATCTTGTAACCAGGTCACTAGGCTAGGGGGGGGGACACTCTAATATATAACGAGATACTGAGAGGCCTCTACAGTCAGAAGCAGAGTCACTGCAAACCCAGAGTGAGTAAAAGTCTAGTGCCTCATATTTATAATGTAGTATTTACTGTTGTTATCATTGTTGTTATCGTTATTGCATTAAATGTTATTATTTAATCGTTGTTCTGCATATTATTTATAATACTGTTAAACCTGCTGTATAAATGGAACTGCCTTGGCAACAATGTTACCTCCGCGACCAGGTGACATTACATGGCGATCCTACCTTTAGTTAGATGATCAGATATTATATGGTGATTCTGCAATCCCATCATCTGATACTAAAAAGCGTTCAAAT
Organism: Melolontha melolontha; assembly: GCA_935421215.2. Lineage (NCBI taxonomy): Eukaryota > Metazoa > Arthropoda > Insecta > Coleoptera > Scarabaeidae > Melolontha > Melolontha melolontha. Next base: position 136,858,370 of record OW285240.1, on the reverse strand, counting down.
AAATTTTACCTCTAGTAGTCCATGACAATAAAAATGTTTGTCGTAACTTGTACTATTTACATTTGCATCAGTTGTCAATTTGACAGACTATTTATTCTGATGTATACTTAGTTGGAGCTTTTTGAAATTGCTTTGTAATTTAAAATTGATTTAAAATGGTTTTCACTGTTCAACACAAATCATTCATGGTTGAATCTTATTTTTGGAACGGACGTAATATTAACGGACAATGGCACTATTTTCTTGAAGAATGCTTAGAGGAATTTAGAAATATGTTTCCAAACTTCATCTTTGATTTTGATAGTTTTTGGTACACAGTTAAATATTGCACTAAGGTTTTCAGAGAAACAGAGAGTGTTATACGGAAAGAAGACAGTGGCCGTCCGAAAAATGTACGGAAGAGCTAGTTGACGATGTAACGCAAATTATGAATGATACACCAGGAACATCCATACGAGTATTCTCTCCACGAGTGGGTGTTTCAATTGGCACTTGTCATACAATTTTGAAAAAAGACTTACATTTATTTCCATATCGCATGGCCTATTATCAAGAAATCAAAGAAATTGACTATCCTAGAAGAACAACATTTTGTCAGTAGTTCTTAAATAATTTTGATAATGACATTCTTGACAAAATTTTTCTCAGATGAATCATGGTTTTATCTGAATGGATATGTTAACTCACAAAATATAAGGATGTGGAATACTAAGAAACCGCATGACTGTTATGTTGTTCATCCACAGAAAATTGGTGTATGGTGTGCGATTAGTCGAAGGAAAATCATTGGCCGTATTTTCTTTAAAGGAGAAAGGTATCGACAAGAAATTATTATGACATTTATTGAACAGCTTAATGAAGAAGAAATAAATCAGGGTTACTTTCAACAATACGGAGCTAGAGTGCACACAGCTTGTGAAACAATTAATATGATACGGAAATTTATCAAAATCGGTTGATAAGTTTAAACATCGAACATGAATTTCCACCAAGATCTTGTGATGTTAACCCCTGTGATTTCTTTCTGTGGCCTTTTTAAAGAACTCAATTTTTTGGGTACAGATACCTGATCTTGTAGACCTTCAGATCAGAATTGCTGAAATAATTAACGAAATCGACGATATGCTACTACAAAACGTTTTCTCCTTCATTAGAAGAAGATGTTAGAAATGTCTCGAACAAGGTGGTGGCCACTTTCAACAATTTTTATAAAATGTTACTTGTTTGTTGCAAATAAACGTATCTCATTTAGTTAAATATTTTAATTTTATTATTTTGACATTTATCATGTCATTCAAATAGTTCATAACCAACAAAATTAATATTAAGAACTTAAGTAAAAAGCTAAGATATACGTATAATTTCCATGGGCAACTTCGAGGTAAAATTTAGTTGAACGCTCGTTACATGGCGCTCCTGCCATCCCACTTCTGACATTACATGACAATCCTGCCAGGATATGTGTGGATAAATGTGGTTCATACGGATGATATTTTTCGTGCGTCAATATTCTTATATTTATGTCATAGTTTAGTGCGAGGGATGTAGTCGTTTGTGGTAATTCTTCTAATGCTATATCAATATCTTGAGCAATAATTTGATTAGTTGCGACCTTTGGTCGTCCACTTTTCTGTAAATTTCTAACATTTCCGGTCAAGCTATATCTTCTCAAAGTTTTACAAACCACATTTCGTGATACTGAATCCCGATACTGATGCAAATTGTGAAATAAATTGCATATTTCTTCATGAGCTCTGACGCGGTCACCAGAACGAATCATTATCAGAATATCAATACATTCTTTTTCAGTTAATTAAACCATTATTAATATTTGGACGTTTGCAAAGCTAAATCTGACAGTTTATGTCAAGTAATGAATTTTAATTCCATGGCTAAATATAAACATGATTTTAAAATATCAGTTTTAATTAAATATATCTGTTGTTGTTGAAAAAAAAGGATGCCAAAGCTTATTATTGCTGAACACCCAGAGCTCTATTTAAATTTGTAAAAATATACAGAGTGTTTCTTTTAAAATAAAAAGTTAACATCGTTTCCGGCTAAACCGGAAGTCTGATTCGGATGTAGATATACTCATCGAATCCCCAATTGGCATTTAATTAATTGTGGAAAGTCTTACTGAAATCTAAGCTGCCATATTAAAGATATTTGAATGGGTCCATACATTTTCCTAACCCTATATACAGGCTTAGTTAAAAGTATGGAGACGGTGATTTATTGTCGTTAATATTCATTTTAGGGAATTCTGTTCAATATAGAAGTTTGTTAAGATATTTTGATCTACATTTGAGAATATTTGAATTTTTTTTCTTCACTTGTTTTTTTAGATACGCCTGTCCGCGCATTTTCTTTAAAATGGGAACTGGTAAATTTTGCTCTACCATTCGAAAGAGAATTTTTTTCTCTTTACAATAATATTTTTGTATTTTTAAAATTCATTTTAACAACTTTTTTACAAGAAAAATAAAAAAAATAAAAACAAAGTAAATTAAATTAAAAACCCAATCGATTTACAAAACCCCGAACAGAGTTCTGTAAAAGATCTCGGGGAATTTCTTGTATCGTCCTGGTAATTCAGATTTGTAAATCTTCGACGTTATCTGGCTTATCTTTGTAAACTTTATTTTTTACGTATCCCCAAAGAAAAAAATCTAAAGGACTTACATCTGGCGAACGGACTGGCCATTCAATGGTTCCTCGTCTTCCAATCCATCTGTGGGGAAAAACGTTGTCCAGATATTGACGAACATTTACACCATAATATGGTGGGGTGCCATCTGGCTGGAACCAGATACTGTCATTGGGCAGGTGTTCATTGTTTTCATGAGGATAGAGCGTAGCACAAGCAGGTATTATTTCATTTTGCAATAAATGCAAATACAGAGCCGAAGTTAAATTGCCATTGATGAAAAAGGGACCGATAATATGACCGCCTAGAATGCCAACCCAAACATTAACCTTTTGGGGGTACTGCGTATGGTGCTCCAAAAACCAAGAGGGATTTGCCGATGACCAGCATCTGCAGTTATGTCTGTTTACTTCACCAGTAAAGCAAAAAGTAGCTTCGTCAGAGAAAAGAATATTGTTGACAAAATTTTCATTATTATTGCAAATATTTAACATTTCTTCAGAAAATTGTAATCTCCTATCAAAATCATCTTCCGTTAACTCGTGTACAAGGTGTTGCTGTTCTAGGTCTACCACTCCTTGGCAAATCTTTAACGCTACCCGTTTGTTCAAAGCGTCTTAAGGTTTTACCAACAACGGATTTAGAAATTGGATTTCTATTTGGATTCGTATCATTAAATAAATTACTAACGTCTTGTAAACTTCTGCGTCTATCTCCATAACCCAACATCATAAGTATTTCAATTCGTTCATGTTCACTTAAACTCGCCATTGTTAATATTAACAGCAACAAATTGCACAAATGAATTATTTCTGTCAAAGATTTGACGTACACAATAACCACTTACAAAATTATGTCGCTCAAGTTTGTTTATCGCTACGCTTCTGTCTATCTGCGATGTACGAACATCTGTTAAACACATGTACCGGCCTTTTCTTATAAAAAAGTTATTAAAATGAATTTAAAAAAAACAAAAATATTATTGTAAAGAGAAAAAAATTCTCTATCGAATGGTAGAGTAAAATTTACTAGTTCCTATTTAAAAAAAACTGCGCGGACAGGCGTAACTAAAAAACAATTAAAGAAAAAAAAATTCAAATATTCTCAAATGTAGATCAAAATATCCTAACAAACTTTTATATTGAACATAAATCCCTAAAATGAATATTAACGACAATAAATCGCCGTCTCCATACTTTTAACTAACCCTGTATGTGATTCTTCATCGAAAATATCAAGCTCTAATTTATTGTTGATTTTTTTATCAAATTCAATATTATTGTGAATAGGATTGACGAACTCCAGAAGCAAGTTAAATTGTCTTTGTGTTGTCAATGTTCATGAACTATTTATCAGAAATTTTTATGAACTACTTAGAGTCAATCATTTTTAATAATCCCCTGAGAAAACATATTTTCTTTTGGCATAGATATGTGGACGATATCGTCAAAGACAAAAGAAAACCGTATTGCTCAACATTGTTCTCGGTTTAAAAATAAAGAAAAGATTCCATTTTTGCCCATCATCTAATAGAAGAAAACCGTACATTCAATAATGATTTTCAAATTCTATATTTAGGAAATAAACGCATAAAATTTAATTTGCTGGAATGTTTAGAACTTAATAAATAAAAACAATCACCAATTTTACTTAACGATCAGATTTAAATAACCCTACATATAATACAAATCTGAAGAGAAAATACGCATATTACCGTAAATCCATTAACTCGTCGCTAGGTGGCGCCATTTACCAAAATCACGAGTTTATCTGGTTTCATTTGATAGGACAAAATTCACTACTGGACCAGAAAGCGAACTTCAGTCATTGCTTTCTAAACCCGCATTGAAAGAGTCGTTAGACAGAAACGCATGCGTCTGTGGTTGAAGTTAACGCTGGTAAATACGGTAATGTATGTCCATGTGTACAGATACAGATTTATTTTATGCAGATTTGTATTATTTGTAACAACGCTTGATGCGTGCTCTCACATTGATATACTAATTTGTTTTTAAATAACCCACCTTTGTTAAATTCATCTATTTAAAGCAACCATTTAGACGATAATGGAAATGCACATTTAGTTTATTAAAAAAATGTATTCGTAAATATGTTTAGTAGCCATTAGTATAACAGTAAGGGGCTGACCAGATGATCCACACATTTTTACTACAATATTTGCATAAATTCTCATATTTTAAAGACATTTTAAAATAATATTAATCTTTTTGTATTTATGTATACCGATGTTAATTTTTAACGTGCTCTAGTAAAGAGCCTGATGAAATCACTATAATAGCGAAACAGTTGTTTTACAAACAAATATTAATGAAGTAAAGATTTTAGCTATTAGTTTTATTTCTAATCTTCTATATATTAATCTTACAGACTTACAAAGCTCAAATTTAATTATTTTTATTATGTTTTCATTGGCAAGACGATACGCAGTTATTTGAATTAATTACATTGAATAAGAATACAATATTATTGTAATAGAAGGTAGATGGAAGCAATGAAAGGTAACCAATATTTGATTTCGCCACAAGAAATTTCTTATAATTTTTTTTTTATGTAGTCGCTATATTCGTATAAATCTTTTTTAAATTTTTCCATTAAGTAATTTGTGTTCTCTCCAGTTTTATATTACCTTGTAACAAACCTCAAAAAATCATATTTATTTTTAGGAATGCCGTACGTAAATATTTATGTATCTGCAGAAAACGAAAAAAAAGATTAAAAACTTTGAGAACGAGCATTTTCAATCTGTGAGTTGTCATTAAAAAATGTATCGAAAACATTTTTTTTTTGTAGCGACTTCGTGACAGGTATATTAAGAAACACTTTTAACACGAGTATGTTCGCGGTCGTTTGAAGAATTTCATATTTTTAGGAATTCGAGACAAGCCCAAAATATATACATAATTAAATTTCTTGAGTAGATCATTTTTTTACATTGAAAAGCCATTTGGAAGTATTTTCGCAATTTAAGCGATCTTTATTGATTGCTTGGGTAATACATATAGCTATATCTATGCTACATAAAAGGAGAGATAGTTATGCGTTTAATTAATTATTATTAAAATAAAAATAAAATGTATTAATAACATTTCCCTTAGTTTCAGTAACTTAGTAGTATCACATCTGTACAGATACTGGCGTTTTTTTTTTTCTAAAATCATACAAATTTGGCTCGATTTTACATTATAATTTATTGTTTTTTCTTAATAATTTGAAATTTGTTTTGAATTTGGCAAAACGTAAAGATGAACACATTCCGAGTGGCCATCGAGGTATCCAAGATAATTCGTATATGGATTCAATGACTAATTTTAAGCAAAAATGATTCTATTCACTTTCCCCGAATTACTACCGGTTCTTGAAATATTTTGGTTTGAAGTTTGAAGTCAATTACCAGAGGGCTTAGAAAAAATATGGTTTATTTTAAGAAATGCGTAATGACAGTGCAATTATTAAAGCAATGTGACTACTGCTTTGTGCAATACATAACTCAATTCTCCGTCGGAGCTCTTGTTCCCAGTTGTAGTTTTCCATATAGTACTTGACTTCATAAAACGCTGTATGAATCTTCTGGATGAGTTGGTCCCTATTATGAGGCGTGAGTGCATCTCAGGGACCCACCGCCAAAGGATCCATGCAGTGGGGCCATATTAAGAAATCCCCACTACCAAGAAAAGCAACTTAGATTGTATACAATAAAACTTCCATGCTTAGACAAATATAATATTGAATTTACTATAATTTTGTCCAAAACGAAAATACTAAATATATATTTTTCCAAAAACTGTGTGATGAATAAAGTTGCGAATCTTGCCCGTATAACAGCGTCAAACCCGCCCATCGTGCGTAGCAAATGTTAACGTCGTTGTTTCAAGTTATTTTGTTATATGCGTATTCGATTCGTCCGACACGGAATGAAGACACAGTAATACAGCTTCTATAGATATTCTTGTTACCGTCTATGGAAACACTTTGTTTAGTTCTGCATTTGTTATTTGGGCAGTGTTTCGTTGCTTCGACGTTTTACCAATGAGCTCCGCCTAATGTTCTTCTACTCTCTGTCTTAATAATTTCTGTGAGATAGTGAAGTTGTTATGTTTGTAAATTCATCTCTCTATATCTCCAGCAGGGGCGTACCGATGATTCTATAGAAAGACGAAATACTATCAACGTCTCTGGAGAGATGCCTTTACAAATATATGAACTTGTATTATGTTCTTTACACCCGATTTTTAATAATAATTTATATTATTAAAAACACTTCCTTTATAAGATAAATATTGATAAAAATACCTATAATTACTTGGAACGTTTTTGCCTGTTGGAATTTGAATCGTTGAAATCGAGACGAAGAAAAGCAAGTCTTAAATTCAGATTCAAACTCTTCAATGCTGTCTGTTTCTTTTCGATATGATAGTATCAACGGCATTTGTTAGAAATAACGATGTATTTTCTGTGTGTTACCATCGAATAAGGTACGGACTTAAAAAAAATTGGTAAATTCAATCACTAAATTGTTCGAAAACTGCAATTTCATTTGTTAATTTCAGTATCAGTAGAGGCTCTTTATTAAAGACATATTTTAGAATTCAAGTGCCTTGTAATTTCTAAATAAATAAATAAATTATTGCATGTTATAAATGAATAAACATTGAAAGAGAGTTAAGATATTTACAATTTCTAAGATATAGTATAGAACTGAACAATTGTATATTAAAACACAAGTTTCGTAAGGCACCATTTTGTCGCACGAGTTCAGTTTAGAAAACGAGCCGCGATGGCGGCAAATTCTGTAAAGAACGTGTGCGACCAAAGTCCTTAATGTAACGAGTTTTTTATGCTATTTTGTTCCTATTTGGCATTTTTTACAATAATAAATTGAAATTATTTAATTCGAAAGTTCAGAGTTATATTTTTATATAAAGTATGCAGTTGGTCACTAGACAAATGTAATATTGAATTTACTATAATTTTGTCCAAAACGAAAATATTAAGATAGATTTTTCCAAACGCAATGAATGCAGTTGTGCATCTTGTCCGTACAACAGAGTCAAACGCGCTGACCGTGCAAGGCAAATATTAACGTCTATCGCCGAAGTTTGTTAGTCGCAGATCAAGTGTTAATGGTGCACTGTGCATGTTAATACGAACGTTTGTGCATTGCACAAGCAAACTGCATATATTAATTATCTCGAGTGGAAGTGATCAACTAAAAGAGTTTATTAGGGAATTTCCTTACTTAAAATACGACTGTGCAAAATGAGAATGTGCATATAAATGGTGGAGAACTTTAAATTGAAATAAAACATAGAAAAATGTTTTTAATATTCATAAAATTGGCTTTATTTAAAAGACAATTTTATGGCATTAATGTTTGAAGATAATTTCCGGCATGTGGCCGCGATAATTTGTAATCTGCAGGCACAATTTTCACATACTTTTCGCAGTAAATAAGGCTGTATTTCGGCAATATTGGCGTCAAATCTCACGAACGAGATGACCAGTTAACAGGTCCATTACGTGAAATTATTTGTTTCTCAAAGGTTTCTCTTAGCAAATTCATTGTATCACGGTCTATGTGGCATGTAGCGCCGTCTTGTTGAAACCATATGTCTGCAATATTAATACCTTCTAATTGGGCCACGAAGAAGTTATTAATGTCTTTTTACCGCTCACTGTTTTGACAATTATCATTTTTGAATACATATAGCCCAATGATTCGATCGTTCCATAAAGCACACCAATCGGTGACTTTTTCTGGATGTAATGGTGTTTCGATAATGGATTATCATCGCTCCAAATGCGGCAATTCTGCTTATTGACATAGCTATTTAAACAAAGGTGGGCTTCATCACTGAACAAAATTTTCTTATGGAATTGTGGATAAATAGCAATGTTTCCTTCTGCCCATTTACCAAATGTACGGCGCGAACGGTAATCATGTGGCTTCAATTCCTGTATAAGCTGAACCTTGTAAGCACGTAAACCAGGATCTCTACGCATAATTTTCCATAAAGTGGATGGACACAAGTTTGATTGTTGAGCACGACGACGAATTAACGCATTTGGATTAGCACTACGTTGCATACCATCAATCGCTTGCTATGAGCGCACTATACGAATTTTATGGGTTTAGAGCAGAGGCTCCCAAACTTTTTTTTCTCATAGACCACTTTGAAAGTTTTGCTGGTTCCGGTGGACCCCCTGCAGATACATTTCTACCATATTCCCAAAACTCGACAAAAAATGTAAAGATTAGATCTAACTATGGAAATTTGCGTTGCGGCTGAGTTATTGGATAATTAATTAATTGATTGTGCTGTGAGTGGATGTCAAAAAAGTAAAGTTAGCCAATCAAAAAAGTGATTCTATCCAACTTTACTCCTTTGACATCTACTCACAGCACAAGAAACCAATCAATTCTCACATATTTTATTTAGAAAACTCCCCCATTCGGAGTGGTAAAAATAAAAATAAAAATAGTATATTTCCTTGTGTTCTATTTATTCAAATATGTAATTATTACATTATTAATTATTATTGTTATCATATTACATTGTAATATGATAACAGTCGTAATATAATTAAAATTAAATATTAATAACGTAACGTAACTTCTACAATAATAATCACAGAATAGTCATAATTTTAGTGGGAGGGATGTACTTGATAGATTGACAGCAAATTATCAATATTTGGCTTCAGTTTTGTTAGGAATAACCACAAATCTCCCCGTTCTGTGATATTCAATCTGCTCCTTTTTTTTTGTTAAAAGGTTTGTAACGACACTAAAACTTTTCTCGACATGATATGACGAGGGAAACGCTATCAAAAGCTTTCTCGCAATTCCCCACAGTCCAGGATATTTTTCGGGTATTTCCGCCTGCAGCCAAAATGTTTGATACCCTCTTTTAAATTTCACCTTCAGTTCCTCATTAGTGCTAAGCTCGAGTAGCTCCTCTTGTAATATCACATTCTCCACTTCCGTTTCATCAAGTGGATTTATGGATCCATGGTGGTATTTCCATCGTCAGAATATCTTCAAATCTGATTTTAAAGTCATCATGCAGGGCAATTAAATGTTGAACGTATGTGTGAATATCCTCATCAAGGCATTCTACCTGTGACAAGTTTGAAAACTGGGAAAATTCGCGCCGACTAATATTTTGCTTGATTTACCTTTAGTGTCCGTCTCCAAAGTTTTCGCGAATAGTAGCTCTTCATGAATTTCTTCGTCCATAACAAATCGAACATATGCCAATAATAATGCTTCATTACCAGGCAAAGTTGACTCGTCCAGTTGAATAGAAAAATGAGTTGCTTGCAGATAATTACACAAGAAACTTTCAATATCAGAGCTCATTTCGTCAATACGTCCTTGTCCAGTGTTGTTACTCAAAGGAATTCTTTTGAGTATGTCAAATGGAGATTTGTGCAGAACAGTTTTTAAAACCTCTTCAACAGCGGGTAAAATTAACTGTTCTCCAATGGTGTGCGATTTTCCAGATTTCGCTATAAGTAATGAGATATTGTAAGATGCCCGCAAGCCATCATCCTTACTTTCCGAGGTTGAAGCGAACATACTGTGCACGGTGGGTCTCTTTTCATATTTTTCCTTCAATGTTTGAAAATATTTCAAATCTTTACCTATTTTATCAGGATGACACCTTCTTAAATGATCCTCGAGCCTCGATGGTTTCATAGAGTCATTTCTCAAAACTTTGTTGCATAAAAGGCATATGGGCAATCGCTTGTCTGCCTTTGATGGAAGAAAACCAAATTTTAAATAATCAACACTGTACTGTCGACATTTCTTCTTAGATTCAGCCATGTTTCGTATCAGTTACCTACCTGTAAATAAAAAAAAAACTTTTTGTTTTTAACAGGATTAATTGATTATTGCAATGAAATAAACAAAGTAACGGCGGCAAACTGATTCTAATTATTAAAAGCAATAAATCGCTAAGATCAATAATTGAGTTTTATGAAAACGGCTGAACCGATTTTAATGTAATGTAAAACATTTTTTCATTAATTATATTTTGATATATTTGTGTAAATTCGATAGAAAATACTTGTAAATAATATTTTGATATCAAAACTTCGCGATTTTAATTATTTATTACTTTGATGCACGTTACGAGTATGTAGTATATAAAGACACGTACAATTTATGAAAATATATTTAATTATTAGTGAACCACCACACAGTCGGGTAATAAAAAAATTACTTATAAAGTAGGGACAAGAAGTTCAACCTTTCTCGGCTTTCTGTTCTTTTTTGGAAGTATCTAATAATGGCTTTGTTCAGTATTCAATTTTTAATACGTACCTACTACATGCAAACATTACAAATATACTTATTACAACATAGATATATCTCCTATCGCAGGTGGGTTGGAAGAGATTTCTTTTAGGAATAAGCCTCACCTTTTGTACCTACGTATTGTTTTGTAATTTGTCCACTTACGTGTACAATAAATTGTAAAATAAATAGATAAATAATAAATAAAATAAAAGTATGTATAACAAATAGGCAGGTAAGTACTTACTTTTCCGACAGTGGCAAACACTAACATCGATTCACTTTACTTTACTTTTCTTTTCGAAATTCGGGAAACAAATGAGTAACGTTTATCCGTGGCATTCGTATTTATATTGGTGAAGAATCAAACAAGTTCATGCAAGATTGCAAGCACACACACCACAAGTCGTACTTCGTCCCTTTGCACGTCTGAACATGCATTGCGGACGGCGGCAGCGCTTTGCAAGTCTCGACATGTTGTACTGAATATGAAATATGCAAGTTTTTACAAGTAACAGTCGCTGAGCTTCTTAAAATATTATCTGCCTACATTGATAGGTGAACTCAAGCCAACATTTTAGTTCTTCACTATCGAAACCAGATAAATTTTCGTGGACCCCCGCTTACGAATTGTGAACCCCCATTTTTTTGTCACGCCAACGTAGACCCCCGTCGAGTCTCCCGTGAACCCCCACACTTTGGGAATCAATGCTTTAGAGTAAACGTATTGCGAAAACCATCCACAGTTTCTCGAATTAATCGCTCTGATGGACGATTATGAGCACCGTAAAATGCACGTAATGACTTCCTCGAATTGAACAATGTTTTTCTATAAAGTTTACAACGCATAAGTGGCTGTTCAGTATTATATTTTTTACTTCGCTTGTTTGAATTAGTCTGAAGCCGTAAACGAGACATCTAATCCGGTTCTGCTGTGGGGACGAAATATTGCAACTTTATAAATCAGGATAAGCAACTTTTCGATTTTGCATTGAACTTTATAAACGAACATAGCTCAATAATTAAATTAAAGACAGAATATTTCATCTTCTAAAGTTTGCAATTTTTAGTTATTGTTTAAAAAATGATTTTAAAAATTATTTCAAGATAAAATAATTAAAATAATTTATACGTAAATATATTAGGATTGAAATATAATGTAAAACTTGATAATATACCGGTACATTCGTTTCTTTTATTCATTCCTGTAAACGTGAGTATCCAACGCGCAAATCTCAAAATAGAACACCTCATATACCTGGCAAGCATTCTGAGAATTTTCCTTGAGCAGAAACGATGACTCCGCAACCAACTAAAAACGACAAGAAATAAAAGAACCAACATAAAACAAGACAGAACAAAGCACGGCACCAGGAAAGGTTGAGTATCGTGTCAGAAAGACACCTCCCCAGAACTCCACCTCTCGAATCTTTCCAGTCAGTAAGGAAACAGATTCGTGTAATTATTCACGGGGACTTCTCGCCGGACCCCGTCGAGACAAACTGGTTACAATAATTCTTGAAGAGGATCGTGATTAAGATGCTCGAATCTTCGTCGCCGCCGCCCGGTGTTATGATTGATTGCGTTGCCAACCTTGCAGGAAATGACGTAGTGGCCGTCACTGAATGAGTTTCCTGCAGTTGGAACGCAAATCTGAGCTTGCCGGTCGACGCGGTTATTTGTCGCGCTCGTAAAAGGGGGGCAGATCGGGAAGGCTAACGACACCTTCCGTTATTAACCTGTAATCAAATTAGATGAGTGAAATATGGTCCGATGTTCTGACCACCGCCGGCGTTGATTAATTCACTTGGATATATTCCATGGATTCGAGGTATTTAAATTAAGAATTTGATCCGTCTTGGTTTGAAAATTTATTGGCTTCGAGTGGCATGTTTTCTTGTAATACGTTTTATAAGATTTGCGAAGCTGTATAAAATTTATTGTTTTTCTTTTATTAAAAGTTATATCAATGATATTTTTTAAGAATTTTATTCAATGATTTATACAAGTATATACACATATATAGAATGATAAAGTTTTATAAGTTAAATATAAAATAGTACAGTACTTAGAAGTTTTTGTGTTTCTATTTATAAGCGATTTTAATAATGGTAATAATATTAATGACAACGCTATCAATGAACAGTCCCTCTGTTCCAAATTATAGAGATTAGTGAGGTTAAAATTACTAGCTTCGAGTACTTAAATATACATACATCAAATTTGTAATGCAGCCATCCGTGCGTGCTGTTTTTTTGTAAATTCGCGTGTAAATAAAATTCATTTTAGATATTCTTGGTTGTATAAATTTGATAAGGGAAACAGTGCTTCAGTTATTGGACCTTCGCAGAAGTATATCATAATGCGTGGGTAAAGATTCGAATTCAAATTCACGTTACTGCTTTTAAGATTAATATTTTGACTTAAAAACTCTTTTTAGTGAGACGTTTGAATCGAATATTATTATAATATATACAGGGTTAGTTAAAAGTATGAAGACGGCGATTTATTGTCGTTAATATTCATTTTAGGGAATTATGTTCGATATAAAAGTTTGTTAGGATATTTTGATCTACATTTGAGAATATTAATTTTTTTTTCTTCAATTGTTTTTTAGTTACGCCTGTCCGCGCAGTTTTTTTTAAATGGGAGCTAGTAAATTTTACTCTACCATTCGATAGAGAATTTTTTCTCTTTACAATAATATTTTTGTTTTTTTAAAATTCATTTTAATAACTTTTTTATAAGAAAAGGCCGGTTCATGTGTTTAACAGATGTTCGGTACATCGCAGATAGACAGAAGCGTAGCGATAAACAAATTTGAGCGACATAATTTTATCAGTGGTTATTGTGTACGTCAAATCTTTGACAGAAATAATTCATTTGTGCAATTTGTTGCTGTTAATATTAACAATGGCGAGTTTAAGTGAACATGAACGAATTGAAATACTTATGATGTTGGGTTATGGAGATAGATGCAGAAGTTTACAAGACGTTTGTAATTTATTTAATGATACGCATCCAAATAGAAATCCAATTTCTAAATCCGTTGTTGGTAAAACTTTAAGACGCTTTGAACAAACGGGTAGCATTAAAGATTTGCCAAGGAGTGGTAGACCTAGAACAGCAAAAAGCGATGATAACAAACTGGATATTTTATTGGCTGTATCTGAATATCCCCATTTATCAACCAATCAATTAGCGGCCAATTTCAATATTTCACAGTCATCGATCGTGTCATTTTTAAAAAGTGAAAAGTATAAACCTTATAAGGTACACCTTGTACACGAGTTAACGGAAGATCATTTTGATAGGAGATTACAATTTTCTGAAGAAATGTTAAATATTTGCAATAATAATGAAAATTTTGTCAACAATATTCTTTTCTCTGACGAAGCTACTTTTTGCCTTACCGGTGAAGTAAACAGACATAACTGCAGGTACTGGTCATCGGAAAATCCCTCTTGGTTTTTGGAGCACGATACGCAGTATGGTGCGTAAAAAACGTAAAAACGTAAAACGTAAAAAAAACGTAACGTAAAATACGTAAAAAACAAAATTTACAAAGATAAGCCCGATAACGTCGAAGATTTACAAATCCGAATTTCAAGAACGATAGAAGTAATTTCCCGAGATTTTTTACAGAACTCTGTTCGGGGTTTTGTAAATCGATTGGGTCATTGTCAAGTTACTAATGGACGACAATTTGAACACTTACTTTAATTTACTTTGTTATTAATTTGTTTAATTTTTCTTGTAAAAAAGTTATTAAAATGAATTTTAAAAATACAAAAATATTATTGTAAAGAGAAAAAAATTCTCTATCGAATGATACAGTAAAATTTACTAGTTCCTTCCCATTTAAAAAAACTGCGCGGCGTAACTAAAAAAATTGAAGGAAAAAAAATTCAAATATTCCCAAATGTAGATCAAAATATCCTAACAAACTTTTATATTGAACATAATTCCCTAAAATGAATATTAACGACAATAAATCGCTGTCTCCATACTTTTAACTAACCCTGTATAAATATATATATATATATTTAGTGTTTAAAGAATTTTGTTTTTCTTTTATATATATATATATATATATATATATATATATATATATATATATATATATATACATATACATATATTAAGGAGAGAACCACAAAAAAAGTTTTCAGAGTATGCCCTGGATTAAATAAGTTATGTCTTAGATTGATTGAGTGATCTAACCTACATTTTGTACTATTAGTAATAGGTTAAATCGTAACTTGTCAATTTGACTTATGATTATTTACAAATAACACTTCGTCAATTCTCTAATCTCAGACGTTACTTATATGTCTATTTCAATCGTTCATGGCCTACCTAGGATACAAATTTTGTGTTTCGCTTGATATATTAATATGTCTGTGTATGTCACTTTAATTTTTTAACACTACATTCTTATCTCCTGAAGAAGCAACAAATTCATCGAAAATAAATGAGTTTTAATTGACAGACCGCATGCCCGTTTTTAATTTATTATTAATTTTGTTGCGAAATATAGGGTTATTTAATAAAGGAGTTTTTTAATTGACAGACCGCTTACCCGATTTTAATTTATTTTATCAATATATTACGGTCGATAATTTCGTTTAAATTATATATATATATATATATATATATATATATATATATATAAGTGATAGGATCATTTCTTAGCCGTTCATTAAATATAACAATTTTATAAATTATTGGAGGTTTTCGGCTATTATATGAAATATTTACAAATATCAAGTTAGTATGTATGTAATTGCAAAGTAAGGGGGGATGTAAACATTGCTGTCTACAAATTACAAAGCAAATCATACGAAATTTGTAGACAGCAATGTTTACATCCCCCCTTACTTTGCAATTACATACATACTAACTTGATATTTGTAAATATTTCATATAAAAGCCGAAAACCTCCAATAATTTATCAAATGTTATATATATATATATATATATATATATATATATATATATATATATATATATGTATATATGTATATACATATATTTCAAATGGAAAATTACTATTGAATAACACAGTACATATAACCTTCTTGTAATAAAAGCGTTAATTATTTTCCTTCAAAAACTTTCTCTGTATATTAAATTAAAGTATCCTTTAACAAACCTTTACCTAAATCGTATGTATTCGGCTCGCACTGCGATACAGTGGTAACTCGACGTTGTTTAAAATGCGCCGGAGTCACCGACATTGTAGTCCTCCCAGTCATCAGACGACGAGCAAGAAGTACATAGTGAAATGAGCGCAAACAGTTGAACGCAACAGTATTGTAAAGCCAACTTTAAACTGCTGCAATAAACATGACAACCAATTAAGATGTAGATTTCAGCGAGTGGCTGCCGTAGTATTTGCACGATGTAGGTGTGTGTATATATGTATATATACAGGAGTTGCTTGTGTGGTTCTTTTCGCCGTATCTTTCCGTTTGCGTTCTGTGTATACGTGGCAGTCTCTTAGAGGAGCGAAAAGCGGCGGGAAAACACAGAGGAAATTGCCGAGACTTTATGTTAATTTAGTTGGTTTCTTCGTTTTCCAGCTTTATACTGTAGAGTTTGTTGACATAATTTATATAGACGCGGGATGAATGTACGATGTATATACATAGGTACAAGTGTAGGGTTAATTTTAAAGTTGTTACCTAACAAGTAGACTTGTTTAAAGAAAGTTTGGTACAATTCAAAAGAAACTTTTAAATTTCCTTTCTTTTGATTTATTTTTAAATTCTATGTGTATTAGACGCAATAGTTGACGTTGGCTATATCATAAAGGACTTGTTTAACAACAAGAGATGAGAGAAGACTGAAGATATGTATTAGTAAAGAACATAATAAAGCAAACGCGATATAATTGCAATATCTGCAAAT
This sequence comes from Melolontha melolontha, assembly GCA_935421215.2. Taxonomy (NCBI): domain Eukaryota; kingdom Metazoa; phylum Arthropoda; class Insecta; order Coleoptera; family Scarabaeidae; genus Melolontha; species Melolontha melolontha. The sequence goes on along the minus strand of OW285240.1, from coordinate 136,841,484 downwards.
GGATAGAGAAACGTGAAAATAATGAAATAAATTAGTTCTTTCAAATAAGGATATTACCAATTTAGTAAATCATGAAGGCTATTTTGGTATGGATAGAAAAATAGAATAGCAATTATACAGCAAGAATTCAATGAAAATTATACAGGTACAGAAAGAAGGGATATTCTAAGACCACATTGGAAGATCAAGAAAAGCTATAACAGTATATCGTAACAAATACAGAGAGAAGAAAATAGAATGACTCGCAAATGAATAGAAAGGTAATATTGTAGTTTTTTTCTGTACTGGTTTTTTCCACTTATTTTTGAACTACGGGTTGTACAACCGTGAGAACTATTATTTTAATATGTTATAATAAATATACTTATAGACTTTTCTTGTTTCTTTTATACTGACCGCCATAAGTAAATGAACACCCAGCAAACGTAGATATATTTTAATGAAATTTACAAGACGTATTTTATTCGTATTTAGAAAAGATGAAAATTTCAACAAGAAGAATAATCAAGGTACCATAGAAATAATAATAAACAATAGCTAGAGTTTTCTTTTGACATTTATTTGGCGTTGTTTACTTAAATGTCATTATAAAGCATACGTGCAGGCTTAATTAGTGTCTTAGTGGAAAAAATACCTCCTATTCGACTACGAGCAAATTTTCAACAATTAACGGAATTTGAACGTGGTAGAATAGTCAGCTTACGAGAAGCCAGATTATCAATTCGTGATGTCGCTAATATCGTAAGGGCCGCAGGGTTGCTTGTGTATCTTGAGAACAAAAGCCGATCGGACATTAGTGTATAAGAACTTTTTTAATATATTATGGTTTTCAATCCCGCGTTACTATGCACTGTAGTTTTTTCAATGTCACCTAGTAGACCTTTTTTTATTATCAACCCATTTTTTACAACCTGATAAGAACCCAATGTAAAACGATGCCGTCATTTAAAATCCATTCAAACTCATAGTTTACCCTCCAAGGAATGCCAAAATGGCTTCGTTCTGAACACTACATTTCGTCATATTTTGAAAATCCGTAGTTGCTAAACTAGACATTTTTCGTCAAAATGAATACCGAATTAGTTTTCCACACCCTCGAATTAGTACATAAAAAATTGACTACTAATATATGAATTGGTTGAAGAATCGGAAATTTCTTAAGGGGTACACCCCTTCAAAAATTTTCAATTTTCGTCATGTTACCGATTTTCTTAATATTTGGGGTTTTTATGTACTTTTGACTGTGAAAACGATGCTGCTAATTAAAATCCTTTCAAACTCATAGTTTGCTCTCCAACGAACGCCAGAGTGTCTCCGTTCTGAACACTACATTTCGTCATATTTTGGAAATTCGTAGTTGCCAAACGATACATTTCTCGTCAAAATTAATGCTGAATTCGTTTTCTACGCCCTCGAATTATTTCATAAAAAATTTAATACCAATATGTAAACAAGTTGAAAAATCGGAAATTTCTTAAGGAGTACCCCTTCAAAAATTTTCAATTTTCGTCATGTTACCGATTTTCTTAAAATTTGGGATTCTTGTGTACTTTTGACTGCGAAAACGATCCTGCCATTTAAAATCCATTCAAACTAAAAGTTTACTCGCCAAGGAACGTCAAAATGGCTTCGTTCTAAACACTACATTTCGTCATATTTTGAAAATCCGTAGTTGCTAAATTATACATTTCTCGTCAAAATGAATACCGAATTCGTTTTCCACACCCTCGAATTAGTACATAAAAAATTTACCTCCAATATATGAATTGGTTTAAAAATCGGAAATTTCTTAAGGGTACCCCTTTAAAAATTTTCAATTTTCGTCATCTCACCGACTTTTTTAAAATTTGTTATTCTTATCTACTTTTGCCTGCTGAAAACAATCCTGGCAATTAAAAATCGCAAAAATTAAATTTACTACTTGAAATTATGGAAATTTTGAAATATAGAAACACAGATCTTTTACTCAACAATCATATAGATTTCTGCAATTCTTCTTCATTAGGCCTATTTTAAAAATTGTTCTTTTATTTGTTTTGGTTTTCTCGTTTTTATGTTTGAACTCGGTAAACTTTGGCCCCTTTATGTAATAAAGTTCACATTTTGAATATAAAGTGCCTGTTATTGAATCATCTTTCTGAGTATAATTATTATTTTAATTATAATAATTTATTTAAGTTTAAATTTGTCAACATCCTTTAGGCTTAGTTTGCAATAAAACTCCATCCGAGGAAGACACTGTGTGTCGAAACAATTGTAATGCGATCTACCTCAATAAAGTGGAAATTAAGTAACGCTAAGAAATAAGTAATTAAACTTCTAGTTTCAAAAATTCTTTTATTGTAAATACCATTACAATATTGTTTCGCCATACAATGGCTTCATCAGGTGGATGAAATACTGAATATGTACAATACAAGTTTGAATATTTATGTGAAAATTATTGGCGAAATGGTGGTGGAAAATTTTTTACAATCTTAAATTTAGTAGAGGGGAGTTGCTTAAATCTAGTTGGTCATTTAAAGCTAATCCTAAACTATTCTATCTATTAATTTCTAAGTTTTCTAACAGGTAAAGTTTTTTTCTTTTTTCTTAAATGTGTAAAATTTTGAAATCTATATTAAATCTATGATTGATATCTATACAATGACTTGCGAAAGTTGAATCTGTTTTCTTTTCTTTATGGCTTCTCTCGTGTTCTTTCATCCTAATTTTGAATGTCCTCCCCGTTTGTCCTATGTATACCTTATTACAACCTTCGCATGTTAACTTATATACACCAGAGTTTGATTCTTTGTCTATTATATCTTTGTTGTTTTTAATAATGTTCTATATAGTATTGTCTGTTTTAAATGATATATGTTCGTTATTAAGTTTTTTAATGAAAGTACCAATTTTTTCCGAAATTTTTCCTAAGTAAGTGACTGAATTATAGGAATTACTTATCTTGTATTTTAATTTTGGATAAACTAAGGAAAGGGTTTTAGATTTTTGTTGGCTATTTAGGATGTTATTGACAATATTTATAGAGTAACCATTGTTTAATGCTATTGTGTATATTCTATTTAGTTCAAGGTCAAAATTACTTTTACTCATAGGTACATGAATCTATATACCATTGATTGGTATGCTGATAATTTGTGTGTTATAGGATGAAAAGAATTAGCGCTTATTGTGGTATCTGTATGTGTTGGTTTATTGTTAAAGAACATGAGAGAAGCCATAAGGAAAAGAAAACAGATTCAACTTTCGCAAGTCATTGTATAGATATCAATCATAGATTTAATATAGATTTCAAAATTTTACACATTCAAGAAAAAAGTAAAAAACTTAACTTGTTAGAAAACTTAGAAATTAATAGATACAATAGTTTAGGATTAGCTTTAAATGACCAACTAGATTTAATCAAGTCCCCTCTATTAAATTTAAGATTGTAAAAATTTTTCCAGCATCATTTCCCCAATAATTTTCACATAAATATTCAAACTTGTATTGTACATATTCTGTATTTCATCCACCTGATGAAGCTATTGTATGGCGAAACAATATTGTAGTGGTATTTACAATAAAAGAATTTTTGAAACTAGAAGTTTAATTACTTATTTCTTAGCGTTATAATGAAGTTTCAAGAAGTATCTCCGTCGTCAATCAACTATTTGAAATTAAGTAATATTATTTTTCTTTTTTTATTTCATTATACGATATTATGATGAAATATTAAAAAAAAATAAGTTACCAATTTACCTTGAAGCCCTTGTTGAATAAATTTCTAACTAGTATATCTGCAATATATTTCTGAAGTAACATAAACAAACATGTTTATTAATTTAAGCCAGAATTAACATATATTTCAATAACAGTAACATGAACTCACAATTATTAAGACAAGTACTATCATTAGATTGTATTCGAATATATTCGAGACACAGAAAGGTATCCTTTCCATATGTTTACAAGGCATCAATTACAAATACGTTGCCTGTCGCTGTCTTAAAAGCATCATCTATTCGAAATTCCTGTTTCTCTTTGTATCCGAAAATACACCGACCCGACCAAAATTCGCTTGTCTGTCATTTTAGACGCCATCAAAAAGCGCCTGTAATTTTCGATGTCAGTTGTACATCCAACAGTTCGATATCTAAGTCGTCGCATCTTTAAATATGGAATTTTGCTAACGATATTTTTAAAAGTGCACTCTAGTAAATATTGTTATATTATATCATATTATATAGAATAATTCATAGATGTGGAAGAAGAGGTATCGCGTTTTTTTTATTACGTCATATATGTATAGATGTATATTTACAGTTTAAGAACTTTACTGACAGTAAGACAGCGTTGCATGAAATGTATAACGACGACATTAAAAGTTGGTCACAGTTTGGCTTCGAATATCAAAAAGAAATCAGGAAGTTTGTGGGTAAAATCTAAAATATATCATTGACTGAATAGTCCTTAAGACAACGAATAGACTCGTAATATAATTTTCTTCTATACAAGATATACTGGGTGTGTTTTTTAACTTGAAACTTTCAAATATCTCGAAAAATTAGCAAGTTCACGAAAAGATGTCCAAATTTAAAATTTAATAATTCAATGGAGGACATTAGTGCTAGAATTAGTACCTCTCTTACCTTTCATGTAGGTTGGACGGTGGTAACTTTGGAATCTTAAATAGGAATCTGTATACAGGCTGATTCTCTACCTATTCGCATAAAGTTGAGGATTTATTCCTCGTGACTAATAGGTGAGAAAAATTGTATAAAATCTATCAGTGAAATTTACTTTCAAATTAAGAATTTAAGAATTACGATGGCGCTAAACAATTTCAATTTTGACAACCTGTTGTTTAAGGGCGCTTGTGTCATTGTGACATTTAAATTGTATCACATTTAAAGTTTATAAAAATATTATGGCGCACAATTTCTATAACGAAGAACTTATGGGCATGGTACTGGCATACGGGGAATCACGGCAAAATTATGTGCTTGCATTCAGATAAATATCATCCGGCACGTCAATCCTTTTTACGTGTGGTGCAACGTGGTAAGAAAAATGGCAATATTCGACCGAGGCCTGGGCAACATGGAGGAACAGTTAGACCGGTAAACATTGTCAATCTCTAGGAGAAGGTTTTGAATGTCGTCGAAAGCAGCCTGGCATTAGCACTAGCACAATCCACAATTTGGCGAATATTGAGGCACAACCAATTCCATCGATATCACGTGCAACGTGTACAAGCCCTACTACAAGTGAATCACCCCCTGTTGGGGCAATTGTACTGTTACGTGGACTTGGTGCTCCTGTTTATTGTTCACCGCGCACGGATTGTAAGGCCGTATACGCACTAATTATTTACTCGTCGGTGACAGGTTTTAATGAAAGCCGGCACTCCAATATAACACCTTTATTTACAAAATTTACACTATTTGATACATAAGAATTGTTGATTTTTGATAATGCAATACTGTTGTCTTGTTGATAAAACATGAGACTGGTGTCTCTTAATATTAAATGTAGACTGTTGTCTTGAGCAATGTTCTTATGACTGTTGTCTAGAACGCTGTTATGTTGAGAGTCTTGTCTTGAACACTGTTGTGTTGACACTTGCGACTGTTGTCGCGCCCGCTGATCTATTGAGACTGTTACTCTGGAACAATTAACAAAATAAGCCGCATCAGAATGCGGCCAGATGACGAACAAAGGTCGGCAAAATTCCCAAGAACTGCTTTGTTTGTAAACTGTGCCTACTAAAATAGCAAACATTGCAGATGTTTTTTAATTCAATATTAACTATAACTAAAATTCACAGTTTATGATGCTTGCATTCTTCATTCTGATATTTTATTAGTGAACGTGCGTTTGATAAAGCATTTGAAAGTTCCAAACTGTGAACAGGGCACGTTCACTCATAAAATAAGCTAAATTGAAAAGTGTCTAAAGAGACCAGCAATAAAATAAGTACCGAATTGAATAAAGGTTGATAAATATGAATGATGCCACATCTTAAATTCAGGGAAACGTTTGCATTTTAATACGGTAATAGTTATACAATGGTTTCAATTTTGTACCTGACCATTAGGTTCAAATACTATATTCCTTATATTTAATATACAGGCTGATTCATTTTAGGCCCTCACCATGGGGATCTCGCTTATTATTGGAGATAGAGTATAGGTTTAAATTTGGCAAAGTTGTTAAATTTCGTGTTTGTTATAAATCCGTAAAGAAAATAGACCTGTGACAAATGACCTTCGTTATTTAAAAAAAAAACGCGAAAACCCCATTTTCTTCTTTTACCTGTAGCACCGACATTTGGCCTTATAGAGAAAAAATAAACACACATCCTTGTGGCCATTTCTAAACCTCTATCCAATGGTGTACTCTAAATTTTTATACGACGTTTCGCTCCTTTCTGGCCATCATCAACTATCTAATTTCTTATAGGCGCCATATTGGATTTAGACATCTTCAGAAAGAGTTTTTTTTTCTGATTTCAACCATGTACCACATGCTGACTATAGTTTTTGACATTAGGTTTTATTTGAAAGAATATATTATAAGATTAAATAAGGTAGCCTTTGGAATTTCAATCTGTCAAACATTTCATTTATGGTTCATTAATAATACAAAAATGTCATACACTAACGAAGAGAAACGAGATATGATAAGTATTTTTTATTCTTCCAAGTTAAAAAGTGCTCGTATTGCTTTTAATAAATATGTCGAGACTTTGTTGGCAAAAGATTTTGTAAATTATCTTCTGCTATTTTGCGAATCTCGGGGGCGTGCAATTATTTGCTTCGTCTATTTCGTTAATAATTTATTGCATAAATCAATCTATATTTTAAACTTAAAATAACATATAACACCGCCGATTTTCAAATATTTAAAATGCTCTAGTTAAACATCAATGCTATCAACTTCAAAAAAGGAAAATTTCTACAATTTTCGTACAAAACATGCCTCTTATTTTAAGTCTTTTTGAACTTTTAATGTCCGAAATAGAAAAAATAGTATAAAATACACGTTTCATAAGACAGTTTAGTGCACTTGTTCTTTAGAACTTGAACGCGTGCACTAAAATCATGTCTTATGCAACTTGTACTTTAATATACTATTTTGAAACTAGAAGATTAATTATTTATTTCTTAGCGTTATAATGAAGTTTCAACAAGTATCTCCTTCGTCAATTATTTATTTAATTATTATTATTAGTTAAATATGTATTTCCATCAAGTAAAGACTACTTCGATTCAAAACTTTTATATATATATTCATTGGCGAATATCATTACAATATATTTTGAAATATTATAAATGTCCGTACCAAAGTTTTTAAATACAAAATATCAACGCATAATTTTTTACAGCCACCCAATTCGCTATTGATACGCGAGGTTACAAAAGAAGCAATTAAACAATTCGTTATCGTTTTTAAGTATCTTTAAAGGAAGATAAATTATTTCTTTACCTATTTTCTCAATTTTCATTTTCCTCTAGAGATAAAGAATTCTTGCTTCAAGCCCTTTTATAAAATTTATCAAGATAACTTTATACTAAACACGCGGAAATCTTGACTCTGTCGTGTTCCACCGCAATCACTTATTATGTTTATCCAAACCCAAAAGACACTAATTAACGAATAACAATTGATCCATTGTGTCGGATTACCTTCAGCTTAACTAATTGAAATAATCCGCCGTGTTCCTTCCTGAATAATTTCGCGGGCGTTGAGAGAATCGCGGAGCCCTCTAGCGGCTGATTAACTGCCACGACCGCGTTGTCGCGTCTCAAAAACGAAACCCGATTTTCTTTCTGCTTTCGAGCTCGAGCATCGTACGCTCGGTAATTCGTAAAGGTAATTCAGATTCGTGTTTTAATTAAATAATAACGTTAGAATACGGTCGACATCAGCGTCACTTGTTGTTATCTTGCGCTGGTTTTATTAATCGAATCTTTCCTTTCTGACGCGGTGAAGGCTGTAGAGGGCGCGCACTTTGTTATGATGAATACACAACTTTGACGAGAAACAACAAGAACAATGATGTCAACGGTGAAGGCTTCTTCGTTCTCGTTGCATATGCATAAAGTGCACCGTACAACACCGTGTTCGCTACAGTTCTATTGGAAATTACAATACAATCTGGATGAATATTCTTCTTTGGCTGAGTTACTGCTGCTTGCTGCGGTATAAATTCTTAATTAAATATTCAGGGAGATATGCAGATTTAGATGTTTGAAGTTTGTAATATTGGATTTTCTATATGAAAATGGTTGTTAAATTTGAGCGCGAAGCTAATGAAATTTTATTTAAGAAAAATAGCTCTTTTTAACAGAAATTACTTCAGTAGTATACCGTATGAAAAATGGAAAGATATAATTGTATAGAATACAGTAAAACTTCGTTATAACTAGAGCAGACCAATTTCCGTGCGCGCCATGAGCGCCGATAAGGGAGTGTAATTTGTAATATATTAGAATATGCGATAGAAAAGGGACGCAACATGAGCTTGTTACCGATATAAGTATAGAAGTAGAGACATTTATTCTATCAGAAATAATTAAATATACATTTGGTTTTCTGCTATTAAAGTAATATGCATAAACACACCAAAAATAAGAACAGTACATATTATAGCAGCGTTGTATGTACCTATAAATAAAATGGAAAATGTATTAAATCAGTGATTGTGTGCACGACAGAGGATTTAAAAAAATACTTACCGTTTTAAGCGTCTTCCAAGAATTGACAAACTGGAGAAACCCGATTGTATATTTTCAACATCAGGTGCGTTTCTAAGGTTATTTCTGAAAAGCATGTCCGCCGTGAGGAAAAAATATGTTTATATTCGGAAAACGGGCGTTCTACATCTAGTGATGTTATATTCGCATAATCAAAATACTTTTTTAAGCAACTTAACGCATCTGTAGACGTGCCCTCACAAATATATGTTAAGGTGTCAAAATCTGCATTTCTGTCTAAAACCCTTTCAAATTTAATTAGAATACTTTCACTTTTTGCGTCTTCTACAGCACACAGTTGTGCCTGAACATCCTTAACGATTTGCAGTGATTCCTCTAACGACAGCGACGAATTTTCTAATTTTGTTATTGCTTCTTCTAGTCCCAAGTAATTCTCACGAATACTTTGTAAATCCATTTTAATCTGGGCATCTTGAAATTTTTTCTGGCTTGTATTGATAGCTGCACTTTCTTTCGGATCGAATGATTAAACCACGTCCTTAATTTTTTCAAAATGTTCATGATAGTAAAACCCCGCCCGTAACCATGTACCCCAACGTATCAGAATCGGCTGTGGTGGCTCAGGGGTATGGGGATACAATTCGTGAAATTTCCGAATACGTTTTGGAGATTTCAGGAATACTGCCTTTGTACTCGATATTAAAGCATCTACCTCTGGATAACATCTACGAACCTGTTCTGCCACAAGGTGTAGAGCATGGAGTTTACAAGTAATATGTAACAAGTTAGGACAATGTTTTCTAAGAGGCCGGCCTACAGAACACATGGTTGCGGCAACATCGGTCATAAACATTAATACTTGATCTTTCGAAAGTTTAAATTTTTCCAAAGTATCTAATAGTACCTCTGAAGTTTTTTCGGCATTCCATTGTTCTAGTCGTCTGGATGCTAATAAAATTGAAGACGTTGGTTGATGTGGTTCCATATTACGCGCCATCACATTATACAGATTGTTTTTTGCTGTCGGTTGTTTCGTCCACACATAACCACAGTTTTTTATTTTTCAGTTCGGCTTTGATTTTATTTTCAAACTGTTTACGCACCGATGGTAAATTCCTTCGTAACGTTATCGTGCTCGGTAATGTTTGATTCGCGTATTTATTCCAAAATGAAATAAATGAATCATTAGTTAACAAGGTAAACGGCAATGTACACACAATCATAGTTACACATAGTTCATGTATAAACTATTGTCGATTAATTTTGTTATTATTGTGCTTCGAACTGCTTACGTTTTCTTTACAATGTGTTTTTGACCAACACATTAGATATGTATTGCACACTAAACATTTAATTTTTGAGCCATCGTATATTAAGTCCGGGAAATCGATAGTAAACTTATTCACTTCGTCTGACAACGGTCGTTTTCTCGATTTATGGGCCGACGACATTTTATTACGTATGCTTACACTTACATGCAGTCTAAACAAGTACTAAACACATACTGAATGCTTTTTATTAGTTCTAATGCAATACAATCATCCTCACATCGGCGCACATGGCGTGCACGGAAATTGGTCTGCTCTAATAATAACTATCGGTTTTAGAATCACATATTACAATTATAGTATCCTATAAAATATATTTGCCTCAATGATTTTTCTTAAGATTAATTTACCCAATTTATCCAAGAGGAGTAGCAATCTTTCAATGAATAACTTAGATGAAACTTAGGAATTTATAATTCCACAATAAAAAAATCTCAAATTCCAAGTCCTATCAACAACCACCTCTTACAGACTTTTGAAACATCTTACATAGAATAACAAAACCGCGAATTTCCCCCTTTTATGTCTTAAACTCTCGGAACAATACCCGAAGAGGTGAAAACACCGAATCTCGAAATACACTGCTATAGTAGAGAACAACACAATGTTATTATAAACGTCTGGCGTCCTGATAAATTGGCGGATTTAAATTCCAAATTAACTTGTAATGTAAACAATTGCATAAATCTCGCGCTCTGCAGGAACAAAAGAGACTTTCTCTCTCTTCTATACACTCTCGACCAAAGAATCCCAAATGAAGTGGGAGACGCGAAGGTATCACCGCAAGAATTATATCCACCAGATTATACGTCAAGTAGACAGCTCTCACTTAGTTACTTAACTTCGGTGACTTCCCGCGTTTTCAGATGCCACGAAATGTAGGCGCAGACACACACAAACACACACCCACAAGAAAATTACCTTGGCTTTATAATGATAACCATAATAATTAAATCCAGAGCCCTCCCGTTTTGCTCTGAAGGAGCACAAGTTTCCTTTTGTATGTACTCACGGATGGCGTGTTCTTAGTCTGTTCAGTCTCTTTATTTAAATGTCAAATTTACTTGAAAGTTTCTCGTCTACAAAACGAACGTATTTTCTATTCCATGGCAAATCCACATAAACTGTGAGTTACCTAAGTACATAGCATATATACATATACATATATGACAATGACAAGTTTTCATATCCTCGAAACGTCGCAAGTAAGATTTTGAAATAATCCCACTTCCGAGATACCACCCTTGCCGCTATTTCGAACCGTCTATCTTTCTCTATTTCTATGAGAGTGTATCTCGTGTTCTGGCTTCATCCCCCTCCTCTTGTACATGTGTATATATAGATATATATACGTACGTGCGACATGGAGAAAATTAGAAATGTGTCTCCCTGGGCGAATTTTATGATTAGCGAATGTCGTGACAAGTGACTGTATGGAAAATAGCTCCGAATTTGGCTGGGGATGATATATCAAAGGCGTACACGTAGAATATGTACAACATATCTGCACCAATCAAAGATAACATGTGTAGAGAATATGTGGAAATGTCAAGGATGGTGTTTATAATGTTCATATGTAAATATGTGTGATTTCAGACAAGATTATCCATATTTATTTGCGTAGATTGCGCTTAATTGACTGCAGGGGACCTGTTTCAGATTCCTTAGATAAAGTGTTTTTGAAATTTGCTATTAAATTTTTTTTTTTGTTTGTGAAAATCAAAAGCGTCTGGTATATATTTTTTTCTACGTTTATGCAAAAAACAAAACTTTATTGAACTATGTTTAGTGAAAGAAACTGGTTCTTTATAATAAAATTTTTATTGCACTCATCTGTCATTCTACGACAACGTTTTGTGGTCATGAGTGTATGACAAACATAAACGTTCAAATCAACGCCATCTTTAGTCCATTTTCTGTGAGTTTGTATTACGTTTTAAACAATTGCATATTTTATATTATTTTCAATCATATTTATTACATACTGGATTACGAAATTACTAGAAAAGTCACAAATACAGAAGTAGAATTGAAAAATAATTTACTAATTGTAACAAATAACGAGTGATCATTAAAATTTTCGCTCAAGTAAGCCATGTACACAAAAAGTATGTCCTAACTTAAGTTATTAGAGGAGATCTGTTATTATAATTTCAAACGTCATGATTGTTAAAAAATAATTTGAAATGCTGACTTTTATATTAAATATATTTATAATTTTTATACAAAGTAATAGAATATTATAAAAAATGTGTAAAATGATGACCACTCTCCACCAAGCATATTCGCACTCTATTTCGTAGAGCATTGAAAACATTGATCAGTATTTGCGGTGAGTTATTGATGTGTTCACATTTTTCAATGATTTTATGTCTTAACTCTTGTAGATTATTAATTGGTGTTTCATAAATAATATTCTCTATATATGGCCACACAAAAAAATCCATGACTGTTAAATCACACGATCGTGGTGGATATGGAATCGCTGTATTTCTACTTATTATCCTATCGCCATAAAATTGTTGCAAAAACTGAATATTTTTAAGTGTAACGTGAGATGTAGCCCCATCCTGTTGAAAATATCCGACCTGGAGTTCATCATTAGTCAATTGATTAGTAAAAACACTGAGAATTTCGTTACGATATTTCTCTGATGTTATCGTGCCCTCAAAGAATATTGGTCCTATTAATCGGTGACGACTCATACCTACCCATACGCCTATTTTTTCTGGATGTAGAGGAACTTCTCTGTAGAAATGAGGATTTTTACTGGACCACATACGCATATTTTGCGAATTAACATAACGTTTCAAATAAAACCAAGCTTCGTCGGTGAAAAAAGTATGATTTAAAATATTGTCTGTCATTGTTTGAATAAACCATTGGCAAAATTGTGTTCTTTTTTCATAATCCGTAGGTAATAGATTTTGTACAGAAGTTAATTTATATGGATACATGTGCAAGTCCTTTTTTAAAATTTTTTGACATGTTCCATACGAAAGCCCTACTTGTTGCGAAACTCTGCGAATAGATGTTTGAGGAGATTCGTTAATAATTTGTCTGACATTTTCAATTACGCCGCGACTTCTCTTGAGAGGAGGACCGCTTCCTTTTTTCCTTAAAATACTGCCTGTTTGACGAAAACGATTTACACAATGCATTAGCGTATCACGGAAAGTTTTATAGCTAGGAACAGTATTTGGATATCTCTCTTCAAACTCCGCAAGGCAATTTTCTATTGAATGCTGCCAAATACCATCAATTTTTTGAGATGTCAGGAAGTAACATTCTACCATAAACGCTTTATGCATATCATTAAAGGCCATTACTTTTTCTTTTGATGAAACTTTAAAATATATATTTGACACTGACAGATGTTTGAAATAACATCTTAATGACTAAAGCTACGACATAATTTTTATATACACGGCCAGCTACGAGTGAAAATTTTAATAATCGCTCGTTGTTAATATTGAAAATTGCACAAATTGTACATTTGCTTTTAACATTATTGGTATAAATATAGTTTGAGTTAAATTGTTCCTAACATATTAGTTCCTAACTTTCTCAATGCAAATCGATAGTGCTAATTCATTATTAAATATTTAGTACTTACTAAGGATGACAACTTAGTTGTCAAAATACGTATTTAGGATACAATTATTAATTGTGGTAAGGAGTTTTATACCTTTTTTGAGTTATTAAATATTTTGATATTAAATTACGCTTTTTATTTTCCTATACATACTTAGTGCCACCTAAATTTAAAAAAAATTGTTTTATGCATGAACGTAGAAAAGATATTGATGCAACTCGTGCAAAAAGTGTTTATTGCACGCGATATGAAATTGGTTACTTTTTACACTTGTTGCATAAATAACTATTTATTTATGGTAAGATTTTGTATTTATTTGCGGATTCTAATCAAAGCAACATTAAATGTAATTAGTTGTCATCAACAATTGGACAGTTCAACAACGCGTTTCTAGTGTTACGCATTATTCGCGTACAAAATCAGTTGTTGCGATCCAGCGTTCGTTCAGTTGTCAATTTAATCGTCGTGATGCTCCATCACAATACCATTTTGACACGGTATCGAAAGTGGCTTAATGAAAGTGATATTGAACATATCGAACACAAAACCTATTGGAAGACACGTAAATACTGTTGACTGTTGAAAATATTGAGCGTGTTTCCTTTGCGAGGAGTCCACAACACTCAACTGCCAACATGTATAGCAAGCGCCAATTAAGAGGGCGCGAGGAGGGGGTGGACAGGAGCCGTTTTTAAAAACGTCCACCCCCTCTACTCAAGTAATTGTCAGAATACATTTGTCATTGACGTTCGACGGAACATAATGTCTTTGCTAGGGGATCATAAGTGATACACGCTCAGAGGTTAGAATTATCTGACATTTAATGTAAAGCCAAATACAAATCTCCCCACTACTTTTAATTCTGCGCGAACTTACCCCTCCTCTCGCCAACTTAATTGGCGTTTGCTATACATGCCTTAAATTTAAAGAAAACCAGCGTTCATTTAATACTTAAGCGTGTTAAATTCCAATCCTATAAATTGGCACTTGTTCAGGAACTAAGCCCATTGGAAAGACAAAATCGACTTGAATTTTGCAGACAATTTTTAGATCTGTTTGCTAGTGAATCCAACATTGCACGTTGTCTGCTTATGAGCGACCAGGCTTATTTTTATCTAAATGGCTTCGTTAGTTAACAAAATTTCAGATATTGAGCAACAACAAACCCATTTCAACTTCACGCAGCGAAAGTAACGGTTTGGTGTGCGCACTCAGCCCCAGGAATTATTTACCCATACTTTTTTGAAGAGAACTGGCATAACGTAACAGTAATATCAGGAAAATATTGCCACATGATTGATATGTTTTTCCGGCCAAGGTATAAACAACTTGATGGTAATTACTGGGTTCAGTTGGATGGGCAACGAGCCACACGGCGAAAATCAGTTTTAATATGCTGCGTGATATTTTACCCGGTCGCTTAATTTCTCGCAACGAGGACATAATCTGGCCAACTCGGTCGCGTGACTTAACAGCGACAGACTTTTTTCTGTGGGGGTATCTAAAATGTCGTATGTATAATAATATACTCCGTAATCTTGAAGACCTTAATCAAAACATTGTAAACGAAATTAAGGCGATTCCACTGGAGATGCTAGGCAGAGTGATGAATAATTTCGTGCGACGGCTAGAAGAATGTGTACCAGAAGATGGAGGTCACCTACGTCATTAAATTTTTAATTAAAAAAAAAACAGACTTATTGATTAAGATGTCGTTGTAATTTTGTAGTGTTTAATCAATAAAAATGTTTTCTATATTAAAGACCGTCATTGCATTTTGGAATTCCCTGTAGTTACCAGAGTTAGAAGATTACGGAAGCAAAAAAAGTAATTATAACACCGGCGTGTAGGCTTTCGCTGTCGTTGTCCATGATTGCTTCTGGGATTCTGGACTGAAACCTCGTCCTTAGCACTGTTTCTTTCTTGGCCAACGTTTCGTCCACTGTTGTAAGAGACATCTTCAGAGCTGCTACTACAGTTGCTGCACTAAAACAGCTTCAGTGCAGAAACACTAATAGCAGCCCCGAAGATGAATCTTGGCAACAGTGCACGAAACATCCATCCAGAAGGAAAGTAACTAATTTTGCTACTATGGCGTATCTACTAACAGATACAGAACAAGCTTTGCTTCTTTAAGATCTTATTTCATTTAGACGAAAATTGTCGCTCTTGTCTTTAGCGTAAAAGTGTTATGGACCGTGTGATCTTGGAAACACAAAAGACAGGGCAGACACTCAAAAACATTCGGAGGCTCTTCCACCGCAGCAACGCTTCGGCTCATCCCTCCATCTCCATCTACAGCTTAGATGTCGCACCAAGTAATTTTGCGCTATTTTCTCCATTTGATAATTTGAAAACGAACTGAATGGGAAGAGCAATTAAGATATTCATAGGACGTGGAAGAGCTAATTTGAGCTAAATTGAGCTCATGTGAGCAGTCGTTTTTTTTCGAAATTTATAAAAGCGCCATTATCTGGAAAACTAATACACTTTTATTGAGATCATATTTAGTTATTCTGGCTAGTTATGAGCTAGCCTATCAGCCCCCCAAAGGATAACGTTGACTTTTGGTACAGCTGTATATAATACGGGAAATTTATATTCTATAAATTTGTCAATCGCTGCCATTAAGTGTCTGGGATCAAATTTTTGTGTTACTGATTACTGTGTTACTAGTGTTACTGATGAGACCTACGATTTCTTTTTAAGTATTGTCTTGGTAGTTTTGGTATGTGTTCCTGAATTAATGATAAATTATACATTTCATTCGACAAAACAAACACATTGATAAAGAAATGCTTTGTATTGGGTATTGCAAATACTTAAATCAAGTTATAATTTATGTAACCATTGCATGTATTAGTTTTATTGTGAAATATGTATTCGTATATAACTTTGCATCTTTTGACTTAATATAATTCGTACGTACAATGTATATTTTTGTGCGCTCAGAAATTTACGGGCAATGCAATTATTAATCGTTTTGTGGTTTGTTTCAATGGATTAATTGCTAACATTTTCTTTACAGGTACGTACACATGCTCTTGTTTCAAAGAAGTTTACCGTCAACAATCAGAGAATTTTACCGTCAATTATTCCAACAAGGTATGTACCAAATAATAATGATAAATATTACCCGGATTTTTGTTTAAAATATGTCGAACCATAATCGGAAAGCAAGAAAGATTCTTTTTCAACTTCTTTGTCCAAATCTTTTAACTCAGTATCATGTAACTTGTGAATAAATCATGTAATGATAGCATATCAATGTTTAACTAACATCAAGTATTAAATACAGTAATACGAAAATATTAAAAGAACATGTCTGTAGATGTATACATAGATATATACAACGCATACGACGTAAGACGTAGAAGTCTTAAGTCTTTTTTTACTTAGATTCATAAAGTATTACAGATTGTCTCTATAATTGGTGTTAATGGATTAATAAATTCATTAAACTAAGATCAGTTTTGCTAGTTGTCAACACATCATCCCGTAATGTAAATTTTTCTAAACTTGCTTACCATCTCATTATAAAGTAAACCTGTACCTTGATTATATACAAGAAAGAAAGTAAATTTCCCTGAAGACAAAAACGTGAAATTTGTTAAAATATCCACCAACACCACCCATATACTCTAATCTAACTAGTCTATACAAGAGAAAATTAAAATACGACGGAAAATGCGAGACACAACAGAAAGGAAAAACAATTATAAATAAAATTACAATAACTTTTTGTTCTTAATCCACACTCAAACAATTAAAAATATCGTTTTTATGTGGAGATGCGTTAGCATACGTTAATCCCGAGTTCGAATTTTCCCATTAGCCGGTGTATACATATCTAGGTCGGCATTCCTGTAAAGAGGCGACACGTAGCGGAATTCCCACCAACTACTGTATCGATAGATGTCGCCTCGTCCCGCCTTTCTCTTATCATTCTTTGTGTTGTTTTGTGGAAGAGCGGATCGCATTTCAGAGCTGGTAGTCGACCAGTATACATCGTTTCTGATTGCGAATTGAAATGAGACGTTTATTATTTAATATTTTTTAAGATCAAGATACATTTTTCATTAAGCTTCGATTGTTGATTTTTTAAATAATTCATTTCATCTAAAACAAAATTACTTAGAAACTGTCTAACTATAAAATACTACAAAGAATTAAAGAGAATAAGATGTTTATTATTAAGAATAGTAACAAATTTATGAAAGAGTATAAGTTGAATTTCAAATACAGCATCGAAATATTTAACTTTTTATCTACAATATATTATGAATTAATAAGAAACTATAAATAATTAGTACAGTCAGTTGGGAAAATATTAATACATACAATAAACCTGCAACACCATCAATTGAATGTTAACAAGAATATTAACAGTACTATAACATGAACTTGGCACAGAACAGAAACTTGTGGATGGAAAGAATAAATGCAATAGTAACTTGAAATGTAGTAATAAAATCCGACACCTAACGGTATAAGGATGTATAGCTTAAATAATAAAAAAAATATAACATGAAAGCATTTAAAATTGCTGAAAGTTTGATAATTATTCTAACACAATATTATAAAAATTTTATAATTGATAATTTCAAAAACAATTAATTTGTAATGGGCAAGCGGTTTTCCAATTATTACAGCTAATTTATTCGTTCTTGTTTTTGTAACTATATTTGTTGCTTCATCAGGAGCTGCTACAAAACCAACAAGACACAATATATTGACGCACTATAATTACAGAACTTAGAGTTAATAAACAGCAATCAAATTACGAGGTAGAGATGCAATTTTCATGTCAACTTTTAAAGATATTTACATGTTATACAAGCTGTCCCGTATCGTTATGTTCAAATTTTAGGAGTGTAAAGTAGACTTCATTTCAAGTAACAAAAATGCAAAACTTCTATATCCATTTTTATTTGTTTCAAAGTTACAGATCTATAAATGTGATTGTCAGATCATGAAGAAAAATGTAATCCTAAAGTCAATAAAAACTGATTTTATTTAAAAAAGTTCAATTAATAATATTTTCTAAGTGTCCATCTCCTTGTTGAATGCAGGCTTGTGCCCGTAAGCCAACAGAAGAAGTACTTATCCGAATTTAATACTTGTTTTGTCGTATTTGCTCGGCAGCCAGGTGAATACGATCCAACAACTCTTCTCTTGTGTTCAAAATTTACCCCCATAAATAAAAGTCAAGGGGATTAAGATCGGGTGATCTGGGTGGCAATGCAACAGGATCACCTCGACCAATCCATCTTGGATAATTGACATTAACCCAATTTCGGACAGCAATTCCGAAATGTGGTGGTGCCCCATCCATGTGAAACCTCAAGTCTCGTCGAACATTCAGTGGGACATCCTCTAAGAGACCGGTCAGTTCGTCAGTAAGAAATGGAATGTAATTGTCCGCATTTAACCTCCCAGGAAGAACGACAGGACCAATCAACAAGTTATCGATTAGGGCCGCCCAAACGTTAATAGAAAATTCATGTTGAAATTTAGATGGGCGTATAGCTTTGGGATTTTCTGATGACCACCTGTGCAGGTTTCTCAGATTTGTAACACCACTTCTCGTGAACGTAGATTCATCTGTCCAGAGGACTGTTCTGCGGAAATTAAAATGAAGCTGTAACTGTCTTAATATCCAGGTAGAATAAACTAGACGAGCATAGTGGTCTGCCTCAAGCAAACTGTGTCCCCTGCGATAGTAATATGGATATAAGCCCTCACGTTTTAAAATTCGCCAAACTGTCGTTCGTGGCACTCCTAGATGCCTAGCGATTCGACGTACTCTGAGAGTTGGATCCCTTGTAACAATAGCTATTGCTTCTTCCTCTAGGTCTGCTGGCAAATTTACTACAAATTTACTCCTCGGTCGAAAAGATAATCAACCAGTCCGCATTCCCAAAATTGTCTGTGTACTTCCAGAAACGTTCTGTAATGAGGAATGCGCCTATCGGGAAACCGATGTCGGTATTCAATAACTGCTTGACGTGCACTGCCGTTACAGTAGCCATACACAAAATGCATGTCCGCATACTCTTAAGTAGAAAATCGGTAAGGCATTTTGAATAAAGAAAACATGTCCACTCACTAATAAGCTGTTGTATGAACAGAAACGTAATTTGAACAGAAAACATTTGTTTATTGTATCATATTCGTGGTTCAACACTTACGAAATAAGTAAGAACCTTCTTTACCAAAAATCAATTTCCAGTACATACTCTTTTTCGTAGATCTCCAAGAAATTACTGTATGCACTACGACACGTCTTTATTTATTTTAGGATAACATTTTATTATGCCACGTTAGCAATCACAGGCCTGTTATTGAATCATATAACTTTTTTTTTTTAAATCAGTTTGTATTGATTTTAGGATTACATTTTTTTTCATGATCTGACTATTACATTCATAGATCGGTAACTTTAAAACAAATAAAAATGGATGTACAAGTTTTGCGTTTTTGTTATTTGAAATGAAGTCTACTTTACACTCCTAAAATTTGAACATAATGATACGGGACACTTGTATATGGGAACGTAGGTGTATATTGCCCTAAACGAGAAACGTCTAACACTCAAAGGAATTGAAATAAATATAAAAAAAAATTCCAATCCCCCACGTCGAAAACTTTTAAAAACGTCAACATTTATCACGTGAAAATTAGTTTCTTCGTCAATGGTCCGTAGCCAATCACAGGGTCTCTAACAGCACAACAAGGTGGCAATAAACATGTCTACCGGTTCGGTTCCCTCCCTGGTACGGAATGATTAAATTAAACAGCTCCTTTACGTCTTCAATTCTTTGTATTTAGGAGAAACCAAATATGTGCGTAACAAAGTAATTCCAACAAATATTTTTGTTATTATTATAAGTAATTTTAGATTACGTATTTTGTAATAAAACAGCATTAATTCTACGCAAATTTATTAATTAATTGTTTATGAATATTCCGATGTTTTGATTCTTAATAATTTTCTCAACTAATTGTAAGCAAAAATATTTACATTTTGTTAGGTCCCTTTCATAAGTCTAATATTTAACGCTAAGAAATAAGTAATTAAACTTCTAGTTTCAAAAATTATTTTATTGTGAATACACTACAATATTGTTTCGCCATACAATGGCTTCATCAGGTGGATGAAATACTGAATATGTACAATACAAGTTTGAATATTTATGTGAAAATTATTGGGAAAATGGTGGTGGAAAAATTTTACAATCTTAAATTTAGTAGAGGGGAGTTGATTAAATCTAGTTGGTCATTTAAAGCTAATCCTAAACTATTGTATCTATTAATTTCTAAGTTTTCTAACAGGTTAAGTTTTTTACTTTTTTCTTGAATGTGTAAAATTTTGAAATCTATATTAAATCTATGATTGATATCTATACAATGACTTGCGAAAGTTGAATCTGTTTTCTTTTCTTTATGGCTTCTCTCGTGTTCTTTCATCCTAATTTTGAATGTCCTCCCCGTTTGTCCTATGTATACCTTATTACAATCTTCGCATGTTAACTTATATACACCAGAGTTTGATTCTTTGTCTATTTTATCTTTATTGTTTTTAATAATGTTCTGTATAGTATTGTCTGTTTTAAATGATATATGTTCGTTATTAAGTTTTTTAACGAAAGTACCAATTTTTTCCGAAATTTTTCCTAAGTAAGTGATTGAATTATAGGAATTAATTATCTTTTATTTTAATTTTGGATAAACTAAGGAAAGGGTTTTAGATTTTTGTTGGCTATTTAGGATGTTATTGACAATATTTATAGAGTAACCATTGTTTAATGCTATTGTGTATATTCTATTTAGTTCAAGGTCGAAATTACTTTTACTCATAGGTACATGAATTAATTTATGTACCATTGATTGGTATGCTGATAATTTGTGTGTTATAGGATGAAAAGAATTAGCGGGTATTTTACAGCTCTTAGAAACGTGCCTGGAACAAAATTATTTTCAATTTAAAAAGAAATTTTATAAACAAACAGAGGGTCTAGCAATGGGGAACCCACTAAGCCCCTTATTAGCAGAAATTTTCATGAATAATTTAGAAATTAAAATTAGTACACATCCCTTGTTTGGTAATTGTGTATATTGGTTTAGGTATGTTGATGACATATTAATTTGCTTTAACGGTTCAGATAGACAATTAAAAACTTTACATAATTATATCAACACTATTTACCCCAAAATAAATTTTACTATAGAAACAGAAATAAATAAAAGCATTAATTTTCCAGATTTAACCATATCACTTTCAACCATTGCTTTTCAGTTCGATATTCTACTTTTATCCTGATCACAATAAGCCAATGTATTCTGATAGGTCCTCGGCCAACCGATAATCAAACAAGGTTCTCTGTAATATTGTTTTTGCAATGTTTCTTTCAAATATTATTAATAGGTGTTTCTTTTTGCTTGAGATTTCACATTTTTATCCCATTTTTGCACTTTGAAATACACTCCATGGTTTTATCAGTTGCACCAGTTCAGTACTTCATTACAATTAAACAAGACTGCATAGATTAGAGCAATATGGTACAGTAAACTCGACAATTATTCTTCTTAATTAATCATCTCTGATATTTTAAGAGTTTGAGAAAGCATTAGTTACAAAATCGACTTTTACTTGCATAATGAACGACGTTACGTTGTTTTAAAATACATACATCCAATTCGATTGAATTTACTGAGAAAATATAATTTAATTTGAATATATTTAAATATTTCCACTTTGAAAACGAATTGTTATTCATGAATTTTAACTTGTTCCGCGGAAGTCAGACAAAACACAAACTTTTCATGCATGCTTATGTACAAACAATATGTACTACATAGAGGTCGCCACTTATACTGTTGTAATATGTATTACTTGATTCTTCATCGTGTCTAACAAAACTTTGTTCGGAGAATCGTAATGAATAAAATTCTCGGAGTTTATACGTACCGTAAACCGGATGAGTACGCCCTTGTGTAATGTGAACCGCATTTCTTAGGTATTCCACATTCATTTTGTTACGTTATCGTAATTTATTACTGCAGATTTTACGATGGGGTTAGGGTTAATTTTTAATAATACCGATGGGAAATTTTTGAGAGTTTTTCAAATATCACTCACGTTATAGTAACAATAATGGAAATGTCAAAATTATGGTAACACTATCGTGGATAAAATACTAAGTATTTAAAACTCATTTACCCAGGAATACATTTACTATATTATTATATTACAATTATTTTTTCATATAGGATTTTCATCTGATATCGTTCATTGTCATTAAGACAACATAGGAAAAAAATTTGAGAGTTTGTGATACTATGAACTGTTTTGCTATATACTCTTTCCTTCAAAATCCTCTTTAACCAAAGGTAACCAGATTTTGAATTAGGTGAGTGGAAGGTTCAAAAAGCTATTTATATATTTTCGGAACTGTGGTATTTACTCGCGCTTAGAAGATGATGATTGTGAGTTCATTGAAACGTCGACACAATCATTTTTTTCTGGGGATAACTCTTGAGATTCATCTCAAGAACATACCCAGTAATATATATATATATATATATATAAGGTAAACTTAATAAGTCGGCGATTAAAGGTCTGGTTTACTTCAGAGTATATATATTTAAAACAACCCTACATGTTTCGGCAATACGCCTTTGTCAAGAGAATACAAAATATAAATAAATTTATATTTTGTATTCTCTTGACAAAGGCGTATTGCTGAAACATGTAGGGTTGTTTTAAATATATATACTCTGAAGTAAACCAGACTTTTAATCGCCGACTTATTAAGTTTACCTTATCATACCAAGGTCACGAAGATATTATATATATATATATATATATATATATATATATATGTAATTAATTGAAACGAAATTATCGACCGTGATATATTATAAAAAATTAATTTAAATTCGAGTAAGCGGTCTGTCAATTAAAAAACTCCTTTATTCAATAACCCTATATTTCGCAACAGAATTTGTTGCTTCTTCTGGGGAAAAAAAAACATTTTTTGTTTTTTCTGGGATATATTCTAAAAAATATAACAAATAAAAGAGTAAAAATTTTTTCTAATAAAAGTTGTCTAGAAACGCCAAAAAAAAATTAAAAATTAAAAATAAAAAAAATTTTTCTAGACAACTTTTATTTGAAAAAATTTTTACTATTTTATTTGTTATATTTTTAAGAATATATCCCCAAAAAACAAAATGAAACTTCAGTCATACTGTATGTATATATATATATATACATATATATATATATATATATATATATATATACATATATATATATATATATATATATATATATATATATAGATACATATATGGTAAATTCAATTTGTTGGCGATTTAAGGTCTGGTTTTACTTCAAAATGTATATATTTAAAACAATCCTACATGTTTCGGTAAATGATGCCCTTTCCAAGGAATATAAATAACAGTATATTAATGTCGTACTTAATATACTGTCATTTATATTTTATATTCCTTGAAAAAGGCATCATTTGCCGAAATATGTAGGATTGTTTTAAATATATATATTTTGAAGTAAAACCAGACCTCAAATCGCCAACAAATTGAATTTACCATAACATATAAAGGTCACGAAATAATTATCTATCTATAGATATATATATATACATATATATATATGGTAAACCTAATCAGTAGGCGATTAAAGGTCTGTATATTACTTCAAAATATATGTATTTAAAAAACTCTACATGTTTCGGCTGTATACGCCTTTTTCAAGAGAATACAAAATATGAATCAATTCATATTTTGTATTCTCTTGAAAAAGGCGTATACAGCCGAAACATGTAGAGTTTTTTAAATACATATATTTTGAAGTAATATACAGACCTTTAATCGCCTACTGATTAGGTTTACCATATCATACCAAGGTCACGAAGTTATTACATATATATATATATATATATATATATATTTATATATATATACATATATATATATATATATATATATATATATATATTTATATATATATATAAATATAATATTTTCGTGACCTTGGTATGATATGGTAAACTTAATAAGTCGGCGATTAAAGGTCTGGTTTATTACTTCAAAGTATATATATTTAAAACAACCCTACATGTTTCGGCCATGATGCCCTTCTCAAGGATATAAAAAAATTTATATCCTTGACAAAGGCATCATTGCCGAAACATGTAGGGTTGTTTTAAATATATATATACTTTGAAGTAATAAACCAGATCTTTAATCACCGACTTATTAAGTTTACCATATATACTCGTATATATATATATATATATATATATATGTATATATATATATATATATACATATATATATATATATATATACACATATATGTAAAGTTGATTTTTCTTCGAATTTGTTGGCTTTTAATGAATTATTCTTTTATAAAAAACTTATTTTAACGTTTCGACATTTATTGTCTTCTTCAGAAATACATTGATTTTGATTAATTTTAATGCATTTTCTACTGTTTTAATAATTATTATTACATTTTATATAGTGTTTTTTTATCGAAGTTTCGTTTTTGTGAATATCAATAATAGCCTTTACGTCAAATATATCGGCAAACATATGACTCATTTTAATTAATGTATTTATAATTACAGTTAAATAGTTTGAACGTTAAACTTCTTTTAAAATAAAATTATCTTTATAATAAAACAAAAATCGTTAATTATTAGCTTTATGTAGCGTGTCCATGGTATACCTGGTTTTTAATTATTTGAATGCAATTATTATGATTTTTCTTTTTTGTTAATTTGTGGTGGTACTGACACATATTGATGTAGGCGAAACGGGAACAAAATAATTGATCGGTAAAGCGAATTACTGAAGAATTAGAGGTGGAAGCCCGTATTGCTGTCCGTATATTTAACTGCGACAGGTCCGGACTCGAATAAAGAAAAATCATTTTTTGATTACTACGTAAACATCGGACCGCGATTTTTTGTATGAGGCATTACTCATATGTATCTTTCACCCCTTTTTTCTTTGTCGCCGTATAAAACTGAAGTGGTATAAGCTTCTATTATATTGAATAACGTTTCCAAAATTTAATAAAGATTAAAAGCATTCATATTTTATACTACATCTAATCAATTCTTTCTCCACAAATATCCTAACGAATATTTCCATTAATTTCGACAACGCCCCGTTTCCCGCTTCCCTTAAGCGTACGATGATCTATTGTTTCTAAACACCAACGCACTATAATGAACATGACTCACCATTGTTTTTTTCCAGTGTTACCCTCCGCATCACATCGGTGTTTTTTTTTCTTTCCTTTCAATTTAAACGTGGCAGTAATTGAACGCCTTTTCATAAATGGCCCCTGTATATGTGAACGTACGTTTCACCTGCTCGACAGCGACGGATGTTTCAATTTAAGCCTATTTAGTTAATTTCGTGCCTTTATGTCTCGCATTCGCGGTGAAACGATGAAAATAATAAAGGCTTAATTTGGATGAGCGTGGGAGAGAACTCAATTAACTCTTAGAGCATTTAGAAGGGAAGTTCCATGTACCTGTTTCGTGAATGTGTTGTATGAGTGATATTTAATTGATGTGATCATCTAGTCTGAATAGAGAAAGTAATTATTTACGAAAAATATTTCTATTTTTATATGCTTTGTTACTTCTATTTCCTACTATTAACTCAATCATTTTGAATATCTAAATTATATCATAATTTGATGAGAAATAAATTGGCAGATATCATATACAATTAGCAGGGCCTTATATAAGAACATAGAAATTGTACGATCGAACACGATTCAACATAGTAGTGTGGATAGATAGCAAACGAAAGTTGTTTGACATTCGATTCGCAGTTGTGTAAGGAATTTGTTGTTACTCCCTATACAGGCTGCCTTTAAAATAAAGGAGACAACAGATGATGTTAGATATTAGATGTAATTATGTAGAATATAAATTCAAAATATTGTGACTCAATTACGACGCCAACCCCGAAATTAAAAAAACTCCGAACATTGTATTACGCGACGCCTATGAACTCAAAATATTCAAAATGTGTATAAATAATAAATACCTCACACACACATACTCTCTAGCGTATGTTTATATACGTAACACCTGGATGAGATAGACAATCACAAAACTATTCTTTTTGTTATTGTCGATCAAGTTTAAGACATCGTCTCTGTTACTTTTTATAATCACACAGTGGCGTGACAATTTTTTTTTAATATCATTGTCATTTTTTTCTCGCTTATGGGAGAGAATTTTGGGAAAATATTTTGAATTCATATTCGACATAATTAGATCTTTCCATTTTTCATGCGTTGTCTTTTTATTTCAAGGACACTTGTATTATAACGGCAGCGCTTACGCTTGAGTAAAAAAAATATAATAAATTTAAACTAACAGAGGCGCTTTCTGCATGGTATTCGCAGTATGTTCGAAAATAATTTTGCAAAACTATCTACTTTGTACTTTAAACTGCGTTATTAACAATTTTGAGAAATTTAGCTGCGTTTCACTTAAGTGGTCTAAAATCAACCCCAACTTAGAAGATTTATCCTCTAGTTGGCATCGCATTATCTTCAATTAGAAGACGTGTCGCCGTGGAATATGAGAGGAAGAAGTTAGAAGCAGACCATAGACGTCCATTGTCCAATCACAAAATCCAACCGAGCCGACTTAAATACTGGAAAATTTTTATGCTTTCGACCTGTGCTGAGCGAAACAGCTGAAACGCGCCGAACAACATTATGGCGTGAGTCTGGTGATTGTTTTCATTCTCAACCAAAGGAGGCTGTAGCTACTGGACACTCGTTACCATTTCCCATGTGGGGAACTCTCAATAGACTAAGAACAAGGATTTCACACTGTAACAGCAAACTGAAGACATGGACCACAGAGATGATTCCTACGAATGCGTCGCGATTCAGAACCAACAACATCTAACCGTGTGCCTGAACATAAGCGAAACCTGCACAGAAGAAAACATCAATGTAGCAAACGATACAGCCATATATGTCAGACAGCTTTAAGACGTGCTTTAATTGCGAATTTTTTTTTGTGGATATCAATAATAACCTTTACGTAGAATATGTCGCATAATAATTATGTAATTGTAATTATAGTTAAATGTTTGAACGATAAATTTCTTTTAAAATAAAATTATTATGTTTATAATAAAGCAAAAAATCGTCAATCGTTAGCTTTATGTAGCATGTCCATGGGATACGTGATTTTGAATTATTTAAATGCAAATATTATGTTTTTTTCTTTTCTTTAAATTTGTGGTGATATTGACATACCAATGTTGGCGAAACAGAATAAAATAATTAATCGGTAAAATGAATTTCCGATGAATTAGAGGTGGAAGCCCGTATTGCCGCCCGTATATTTAACTGCGACAAGCCGGACTTGAATAAAGAAAAATCATTTTCTAGTTACTACTTGAACATTGAACGGCGATTTTTTTATGTAGACATTACTCTGAGTATCTTACCCCTTTTTTCTTTCTCGCCATATAAAACTAAGGGTGTGGCAGATTATTGGAAAGATTAAATTTAAACTAGTGATCCGCACATGAAGAGTAATTAATATTACTATACTCCGAAGACACAGTTAAAACATGGATTTCTTCTGATGAACTTGCTTTGAAGAGGGCAATAATCGTTTTTTTTTTCAGACAATTAGATTATGACCACAATTTTTTGGAATTTCAAAACAGTGTAATTTTTATTGACTATTTACAGATGGAAGGTATTGTAGCTGGTTAATATTATGCTGACGTACTGTACGTTCCGACGCCTAAGAAGAGATAACCACATCTATTCAGAAAAAAAGATTTGTTTCATTAGGATTGTAGGATTTATCTGGCTATCGAGGAGTCAAATATATCGAAGGAGATCAAATGTTTGGATTGTATTCGGCTCTTGCAGGACCACCTATAAATTGTTTCTTGACCCACAGCTCACCGGGCGTTACTTCCGTATAAGTTGGTTATTTATTTTGGTTGGTGGCACTTGGTGTGTTTTCTGAATATTTTGTTTATTTCACAAAAAAAAAACACTTAAACCTAATTCACTAAGATAAATCTTGCAAATGCAGCACTTATTGTAAACTTAAATTATTTACTGTTATATAAGACTATATGTCTCTTGTTGTTAATATGATACTGTTGAGTCTCTTGTTGCTAGCGTGAGACTGATAAATACCGTTCTATTCTGTTGTTGAATTGATACTGTTCTATTCTGTACTGTCTTACAAGTAAGTAAATATATACCACTACCTCTAACTATTACATAATTAAAATGCGCGTATTGGTTGTACATTATATTGTTTGACGTCATAACGGGGAATTTTTCTTTGCCTAATTCGTAAAAATTGTACCAGATTGTAGCAGAATTGTAGCAGATTTACGATAGGATCTTAAAATTCTAATGTTACTAATAAATAAATAATAAAAATAATTACTAATTAAGCATTAGTTGTTGTCGTAAATCTAAGTATGTAGTTCCGCACAAATTCCATTGTCTAGTAATGGGTTTTATTATACGTATTTAGAAAACGTGAGGTTTAACAAAGGTTGGTCAGATCAAACATTTTGTTCACTGATAACTAGAGCTGACCAATTTCCGTGCGCGCCGATGTGAGGATGATTGTATTGCATCAGAACTAATAAAAAGCATTCAGTATGTGTTTGGTACTTGCTTAGACTGCATATAAGTGTAAGCATACGTAATAAAATGTCGTCGACACATAAATCGAGAAAACGACCGTTGTCAGACGAAGTGAATAAGTTTATTATGGATTTCCCGGACTTAATATACGATGACTCAAAAATTAAATGTTTATTGTGCAATACATATCAAATATGTTGGTCAAAAAACACATTGTAAAGAACACGTAAGCAGTTCGAAGCACAATAATAACAAAATTAATCCACAACAGTTTATACATGAACTATGTGTAACTATGATTATGTGTACACTGCCGTTTACCTTGTTAGTAATGATTCATTTATTTCATTTTGCACGATTTTGCACATTTGAGCACGACAACGTTACGAAGGAATTTACCATCGGTGCGTAAACAGGTTGAAAATAAAATCAAAGCCGAACTGAAAAATAAAAAACTGTGGTTATGTGTGGACGAAACAACTGACAGCAAAAAACAATCTCTAGATAATGTGATGGCGCGTAATATGGAACCACATCAACCAACGTCTTCAATTTTATTAGCATCCAGACGACTAGAACAATGTAATGCCGAAAAAATTTCAGAGGTGCTAATAATAACCTTAGAAACGCACCTGATGTTGAAATTATACAATCGAGTTCCCCAGTTTGTCAATCCTTGGAAGACGCTTAAAACGGTGAGTAATTTTTTGAATCCTCTGTCGTGCACACAATCACTGATTTCATACATTTTCCATTTTATTTATAGGTACATACAACGCTGCTATAATATGTACTATTCTTATTTTTCGTGTGTTTATGCATATTACTTTAATAGCAGAAAACCAAATGTATATTTAATTATTTCTAATAGAATAAATGTCTCTACTTCTATACTTATATCGGTAACAAGCTCATGTTGCGTCCCTATTCTATCGCATATTCTAATATATTACGAATTACACTCCCATACTGGCGCTCATGGCGCGCACGGAAATTGGTCTGGTCTACTGATAACCCTAAGTAATAAAACGAGTGGTCTAAATTATGAAGTAATAAATATGGAAATATTATTTAATTCTCTATCCTAGATTTACTTATATTCTAACGTGAATCAAAACCAATAATAATGGAATTAGATGGAAATTATATTGAAAAATAAAGTATATTTTCCACCCTAAAATACCACCCCCTTAAATTCACCCTCATATTAATATAGTCTCCTTAAGACATTGTGATAATTTCACTAATATTTACTTTATTTAACTATAAATACTGAAAAATTGAAAACAAAATTCATATTTCGTTTTCATAGTCCATTAAGGTTGAGACTTTTTTAAATAATTGAGGTTTAACAGTAAAGATTGACATGTTGACAACTTCAAAAATAGAATATTTTTTATTTTATTAGATTAACGAGATTACTGATATAATTGCATATGAATAGTTGCAAAATGCAAAGTAATTTTAATAATACAGTAATATCAAACTGTATATCCAGCCCAATTATTAGGATATCCTCTCTCCTGATATCTCAATTCGTATCCAAATCCATTCGCTGCATATATACATACATATATCCATCTACAATTTATTATTATAACGTTTCTTATCTGTAACAAAATGTCGTCTTGGTACCTTATCAATTCGAGAAACTACAAAGCGAAAATGCCGAAGTCTCGCATCTCTTTGATATCACTGCATAGCTATTACGTTTTAAAAATCAAGAGAATGTACATCAAAGGATGCGTCACGTCACTTTCTCAAACTTTTATCTTTTTATTAGCTTTATTGTCGTCCCTCAGCGACATAACAGTTCAGAAAAATTCATACATTTAACGCCAGCAGCTACCCCGTACGTAAGAACGAAATATTTTAAGATATTAGATTCCTATTCTTGTTGTTGTTCGTTAATAAATGTGAAATTGTTTACTTTCAACTTTAAGATAACAAATCTCGTATGACAACAAATTTGGTTTATAATTTTTGTAATATAATTAATGTGCTTTATACATTTTAAATAGATTATCTTGTATTATAAATACGACACAGATTATTCCAATTTGTAATATGTTTGTATGTTTTGGTAAGTTTATTTACGCACACGCAGCTCTAGATATAATTTTTTCATTGATAGGATGGTATTCTGAAAATTTTCCGAAGCATAGTATATCTACACTTAGTTAATTGAAATAAATTAATATTGACATATTGGACTCTCTTTCTTATGTATTGAATACCTTGTATTGCGGTTTTGGTAAAACACCAAATTGCAATAAATATTCTTTGACAAACCTTTTTCCAGCAGTCTCGTCTTTAATTTATTTTTAGTCCAATTCCGCTGACAAATTAGACCTCTAAACTCTAAGCCACTTACAAATAATAATTCTCGACAATGCTATCTCTATCTCTTAAGTTCGAAATATACATTCAAAAGTTCTGTATTTCCTTAGGTAAAAGTAATTTTAATGTTTTTATATGAACGCATTGTGTTCTTTATTAAATTAATAATGAAAAATAAATTACATATTGCTATGTTTCTTTCTAAGCGAGACAAATTGAAATATTAGATAGAGCTGAAACAGCAGTTGAAAAATTTCAAACGGATCAATTTTGAATGAACAATCGATTGAACAAATCTAAGATGTATCATATGTAGAGTTCCTTGCTTTTTCTGTAATCGGTTTAAAAATGAAATACAGATCGTGTTAAGAAGACACATCTGTTTATATTTAGTAAATTTGTATTGAATGTTAAATGCCATATAGATTTTAGATTATATATCTTTACAATTTAGGTTATAAATATTTAAAAATTTAAGATCATGCTATACCTACCAAGATATAAAAGGATATTTAAAGTATTATAGTAGCAGTAAATTCATAATCAATATTTAAATTTTCCAGATTTCTTAAATACATAAACATTGTTTGTTGTGACAGTCATGATGTACGTAAAATTTCAAACAAAGGTATCTATTAAAGTCTAAGAATATCAAGTATATATTATTATTTAATATATACACAACAAATTAGCATAGCCTAAAAGCAGAATAACAACCTTGTAATAAACTATACATGAAAGAATATGCATTGTATTTAGAAGATTTATTAAAATTAAAAGATCTTCAAAGTCATTTTTTTTTTTCAGATACAGTGTACTCTCTCTTAAGGGGACAGCCATGAGACTGAAAAATTTGTCCGCTTATGAGAAGTGTCCGCTTATGAGAAAAGTACAAAAAGAGTAAATAATAATTTGTAATATATTTATCTTTAAACAATTTTATTTCCAAAACAAGAACATATAAATATTAGATAAGGTAAACAGAATTTTCATTAACATTTTTGCGAGAAGTAAAAAAAAACAAAATTTGTTATGCAAGGTATTCAAATAGATTTAAAAAAGTCAGAAATTTTAGCTTGGCGCGTTTTTCCTTTAATTTAATTATCTTGGAGATGTATTTGAAGATCAGTAAGCAATTGAACACCTTTAAGGTCGCTGTGATACAAAGAAAAAGCCTTTAGATTTCTTATAGGTAAATAAGCCTCTTTATAGGAAGTTAACTTGTCTTCAATTTGACTTTCTAGCTCATCTTCAGACGAGTTGGCGAGCGTTTCTTGGGAAGCAATTAGCATTTCAGTATTAATGTTTTCCACATCTTCATCATTAATGAAGACTTAATTATCTAAATTAATATAGTCTTCGACATCAATTTGGATTTGGCTCTGAACTTGATTAATAATATTGGAGAACTGAGCAAGTGCTGATAGTCGAAGCTCATCTTCTGCGGTCCAACCGCTATCGTCATTTAGGATATCTGTTTTCTCAAAACCAGCTTTCCTGAAACAATGTTTTATTGTCTGGCACCCACTTGCTCCCACGCTTTGTGTATGAAATAAACGACATCTAACAAATTTATTGATTTTGATAAATCCAAAGCAGAATTTGCGTCTTCCATCTGCAGCAAAATATTTTTTAAAAATAACGATTTGTACAAAAACTTAAAGTTTTTTATAACGCCTTGACCCAAAATGCTGTTGTGTTTGTTGGAATAAAAGTAACTTTAACATTTTTCAATTTAAGATCGCGAGGATGAGAGGCCGCATTGTCTAAAAATAGCAGGACGTTCCGTTCTTGAAGTTGCATATTTCTATCGAACTGCGCTAGAAAATCAGTCATCAAATCAGACGTCATCCAAGCCTTTTTGTTTGATCGCCACGTAACTGGTAAATTGTTTAAATTAATATTGCGAAACGCCCGAGGTTTTGCAGCTTTCCCAATAACAAAAAGGGGTTCGTTTTCTCCAGCCATATTGACGCAGTGCAAAATCGTTAGCCTATCCTTAGCCATTTTTCCACCGGTGCATTTTTCACCTTTTAATACAAATGTTTTATCGGGTAATGCCCGAAAAAACAATCCAGTCTCATCCGCATTATAAATATCTCGTGAATCATATCCTTGAATCAAAGATGGCACTTTTGCAGTAAAACTTTTGACATCATCTTGGTTTACACTAGCGGCTTCTCCAGAAATGGCATGGAAGGTTATGTTATCCCGTTTTTTGAACCTTTCCAGTCAGCCAGATGATGCACCAAAAACCTGCGTAATTCAATTTATCTGCAATTTCTCCAGCCTTGCTCCTGATAAGTGTGCCCGAGAGAGGAATACATTTATTTCGAGCCTTCACAAACCATTCGTAGCACAATTTATCAATGTTAACGCCTTTGACGTTCAGCTTACTCCTTTTTCTATCCGGATTGACATCAGTGTCCCACAATCTTAAAATTTGGTCTCTGTTTTTGATGATACAAGCAGCTTGAGTTTTACTGATCTTACATTTCTTTGCTAACTCGCGTACACTAAGTTTCTCATTTTTTTGAATTTCAATGACATTAACTTTGTCTTTAATGGTCAACACTGCTTTAGGCATAGCGATTCAAGTATGTATACAATAAGAATCTGTAAATGTACTATGTATTTACGTACTACATTCAAAACAACAAGGTGTGCGTATTTAGGGAATTCCCCTTTGTACATACACGTATTATTCAATAAGCAACATCTGTACGAATGTACGAATATGAAGAAGAGTGAACGGAAAAACAGTGTTACAGTGTTGTAAGCTGTCCGGTTATGGGGAACTAAAATCACTTTGGTGTGGGAAAAAAGTGTCCGCGTCCGGTTTTGGGAGGGTTGTCCGCTCAAGAGAGAAAAATTTTAAAAATTTATAAGTAATCTTTATGGTACTGCAAGAAGTGTCCGTTTATGGGAGGTGTCCGCTTAAGAGAGGTGTCCGTAAGGAGAGAGTACACTGTATATATATACGTATATTTTGACTAGATATAAAGATTTACATGCTATGCTTCCTTTTGAAAGAAAAATATAATTGATGATATTTATTACATTGAAAATTAATGTATATTTTTGCAAATTTTGAACAATAAATGTATTAAATTTAACATGCTATCGTATTATTTCTCTCCTTACTTCATTGGATGTTAGGCCTAGTTGCAAGGAACCCCTTTTGAAAACAAAAACCCTGAGAACATTTGTAAGAGTCTAAACTATAAATATGTGTGTATGACGATTCATGTTTAATAATTGGAGCCCATTTTGAAAATCAAAGTATACAGCAATATGTGTACGTTATTGGTTTAGTCAAGTAAAAAAGCACCTATGATACCAAACAAACATCTTGTAAGGTTTATCACCAAAATTTATACAGAATTAATATCTGAGCCACAAATTATTTTTAGAGTAGACTATGAACGAGAACGACAGATATAGGACGCATGTCAAAGTTAAATTCATGTTTCAAACTAGGACCCAGAAAAAGTTTCCATTCGTTAAGAAGTAATCCTTCTTTGAAGACTGTGGTTAAGTAAAAATTTAAAAAAAACGTGTAAAATTCCTTACCGTAATTAATGCTTGTGTCCTAAATGCGTATTTCGACAACTTAGTTGTCATCCTCAGTAGGTAAAAATTAATAATAACTAATTATTAATATAAATAACTTTTATTCAAAAATATAAGTTAAATGTGAGTAAGATACATAAACTAGGTAACCGATGAGACCAATTGTTTCAGGTGTTAGCTCACCGACTTACTTGTTTTATAAAAGCTTAGTGAATGAATTACAAAAATTTACCCGTAAATCCAATAGGTTTGTTAGTTGGAAATTCATTAAAATTTGTTCAAACAATTAACGATTGTGAACTGGAAGATTTTTAATTCGATGTAAGGTTATTGTTTCTTTCGGTACCTATTCCAAGAACTTTGAAATAAGATTGAAAAGAGGACTGACTTTATAAGAACAACATCGAACGTTTAAAAGTTAAGGAAAACGATTGACAATTCTTTGCATGGCGCAAAACTGATTCCAAGTTGAAGAGAAATTTTATGAATAGAAACATTGGGTAATTATTGCCTGATTGATATTTTCCGAAAAGAAACGAATGTCAATAAGATTATCACCGCAGATTCAAGCCATAGTTTCTAACAAAAGACGGATTCTTTCATTTTTCGAAATTACGAAAAATAATTAGATGTCATTAAAAATATCTCGAGATACAATGGGTTAAACACGGAAATAATTAATAAATTAATAAGCAAGACTAATTTAAGAAAGCAATCCGCGACTTCACATGTTTATTACCTCAAACAAATTCGTGAGGAAACACACCATGCCATCAAATTACGAAAAACCTAAATGGTTGTTAAAGATCGGACTCTCCAAGTAACGTTTCGGTTTGAAAACTCAATAAAATCTCTTCTGGGTAACGCAAAGGATAATTTACATATGAACGAGAGATCGAGTATATATGACATTAATTGCCGCGACTGTAAATTGAAATATATTGGTCAAACAAAACTCTCAATAATAACCCCTTATAAAGAACATATATCTCATATTTAATACAGTAGACCGGAGAAATCGAGTGTTGCTTGTCATACGTTAGAAGCTGATCACAACATCACGGTAGATTGTTTAAAATTTATTAAAAATATTAGTGATTCGAGGGAGCTGGACATATACTAAATTCATATTCATATTGTTAAAGACAAAAATACCACATACAACGTCGACAAAGGTGCAGTTACCGTTAACTGCTTGTTAGATTTGTTAGAATAGATAGAATATAGGAAAATAAGATGTGAGTACAAACAGATGCGCGTCATTTCTGAAGAGGGCAAGTTACCCAATTTTAGTTTCTTAAAACTTAATGCATACGTGGACGCTTTGTAAAGTATTTCGTGATTCTTTCTGTTAGCTTCACTGTGCCCATGTTCGACACTGTGATGATTAATTTTATATACTGAAGATGACAAATTAGTTGGCGAAATGCATATTTAGGATAAGTACGAGTATTAATTGTGGTAACCGGTTTTGCACCTCTTTTTAGGCTGTTAATAAGTGAATATTCATGTTTATCTATACATTGCACCTGGCCTTGTTGGATAATAAAAGATATTATCTCAATTCCAATTAAAGATTATAATGAAACATAAAATTTCAAAATGTAGTTCCTATTTTTTCGACTAAATCAAAACGAGTAAAATCAGTTATTCAAAAAAATTAGACTTTTAATTATCAGCAAGTGAAATCGATTCTTAAAAAATATTTAACCTTAAAATGAAGAGAATATTTTTTTCATCATTTGCTTGGTAAAGAACTTTAATTTAATAAGTACATCCTGGTGTAACTCAAAACACCAACGGTATGATACGTGCCGTGTACCCTGAGAGTTTATGTTCGTCCGCACACGCGTTACAAGTTATAATATCCGGGCGTCATCTGTGGCGGTGCTCCGTGCAACTGCCCAGACCCCCGCCCGGATCCAAGGTATACTCCCCCTGATATTGGTCACTTTTATTACGGCTAGTGGTCGACGAACGTGAGGCGGTTATTCTGCATGTTTTTCCAGCCATCATCTTTCGTATCTTTTGCGGATAGAAAAGGGAACCAGTCGTTGAGGGCGCCGGGAGAGAGGAGAAGCGGAAAATAAGAACGAAGCGAGTCCTCGAACGTCGGAAAACCTGGCTCCGATGAAGAAATAACATTTTATGTTGTTTTTACAGGCGATCGGTTAGAATTCGGACGTTCATCCGCCCAGTCTACTGTTACTCCTTTCACCCCTCCACCCTAGGCTCCTATTTCATCGTAATACAACATAAAACCGTGGAATTATACTTTGAATTAATATCTAGACGACTAAATTAATACTTGTTCATTTGGGCAAACACAAGCGGTTTCGACCTTTTATTCGATCACCAGAAAAAAAGACGAATATCCGGTTAATTTTATGGCTCAAGCCAAATGTTCCGCTCGCAAGTTTTTTCCTATGGTGGAGAATACAAATGAAAGAAATCTTTTATATTACGCCAAAGTGGAGATAGTGTATACATATATACATATATGCCGGTTAATGTTGTTTTCCACGTAACCGTGAAAATAAATGGCTTGGGAGGACGACCGATGGGTTAGGGTCTATTTCGGACGCTTCGGAGGCAGCTCCCTTCTCCGCGTCTCCTTCGAATTCTGCTCGACTTGACGAAAATCGAAAACTATAAACCTATTTTTATTACATGTGTGTTGATACCTATTTTATATGCCATTTTTCATATCTTTATGGCCTAAAGAAATTGGTTTAAAGATAAAGCTGTCATGGGAAGTGGAGGGGAATTTTTGGAACTCCCTGAATATTTTATTTTTATTTAGAAATGAAATTACTGTCTGTAGGAGTATTAAAAGTATTTATTGCTGAGAGATATATTCAGGACGCCTTCGTTAAGCATAGAATTAGAACCGATTTTAGTCAGACATATATACTGCTTCTTTTAATTGCTATGCAGTGTTTGGTTACGAAAAAAATTAGTTTGTTTTTTAGTTATTTACGTATCAAAGGAGCAAAGTAATATTTTGCAGTCGAGATATAGATATTGCACTCGAGACGAAGCCAAGAGCGTAACCACGTCGAGACTGTGATAACAATTTGCTCCCGTGCTGCGTACAATATTTTTTCGCCCGCACCATCATTTCTACTCAAAAAGATAACATAAAATACCTACGGAATTTAAATAGTTGCAAAATATAGAAAGCTTTATTAAACAGAACAGGATAAAGTTGCTTGTTTTTTGCTCGCATCACAACGACGATGAATTCCAAACTTTTGATTTTTAAGTAAAGAACACCAAAACAGTATTTTCACTGATTTCACAGGTGTGATTCGATTTCAACCACAATCTAAATAGTGAATATGTTCTCTAACTCTAACTCTAACTGTCAAATTGGATGTAAGCGGCCGCGATGAATGTATGCCTAATTGTGTCGAATATACAACACATTATACACCACAGCGGTTGTTATTCTTTCTCTGTGTAATGAAATTTTGTATCTTTCTATCATTGTTCAGCTCGGGGATGGTATTAGTTTCCCATAGATCTTTATGACTAAGATTACGTCTTCGATAGAAAGTCAGTTATGTTTTCATAACATAGTGAATGACAGAAATAGTTATTTACGTTATAACTCTGGAAAATAAGGTTTTACAGTTAGTGAGACGTTTCTGGACGAGGTGACGAAGGAGCCGAATCAAGAATTTCGAAGCAAGTACTGTGGAAAATCTTTTGCCAGACGTATATCGTACAACGTTTTATTTCATCCTGTGAACAATTTCGTTCAAAATTGGAATTATTTTTTAATTGCCGCAAAAATATTTTTTTAAATGTCACAAAAATTATGTCACAAAAATCATCGTGATGCAACAGGAAAAAATATTTCAACGATTTCTTCAATTCAAACTTTTTCAATTAACATTGAAGGGAATTCTAATTGCACTGCACATATTAACATTAATATTTAATATATTTTTGTTTGTATAAATTTGAATAAACCTTGTAATAAAATTGTAATCTGTAAAGTATGTTAATACTGTAAAATTTTTCGGACTGAAACGAATCCGGAAAATCAAAGAATGTGACATAGAATGACATAAAATAACTTAAAAGCGACTAGTAAAAAATATTAACCGAATTAGTAGCTACAATCTAAACGAAATGTAGGTAAATAAGAAGCTAAGGACCACTTAAAACCAGTAGGAACTGACTAGTAATAAAATATTGACGGAATTAATACAATAATGCAATATAAACGGAATGTAGAAGAAATTTTGGAAAAAACTTGAACTTTGGTGGTGAATAGCTTGAGAAGAACAAAAACAACACCCATTTTTGATCACGGATTCGTAATTTACACGTCGATATAAGTAATTTGGTATATTATAAAAGATATTTTAGAATATTATAACATATACTTTAAAATTAAAAATATATACGGATTTGGCTCAATACTAATATCTAAATTAGATGTCTTTGGTTTCTCTCCTTTGTTGTTGAATCTCATTTCTTCGTATTTAGTTTCTCGCTCATGTTATGTCTGCTTCAATGGTTTCCACTATCGACGTTTCCATCCAACATCCGGTGTACCACTAGGATCTAATTTGGGGCCTTTACTTTTTAATATATTTCTTAATGATTTACTTTATTTACTGGACTCTGGAGTTTTTTTTTGTGGAGTTTACGAACATTGAAGATTGTTACGAGCTTGATAACAACTTGAAATTGGTGCACAATTGATGTAATGAAAATATCATCTCTTTGAATATTGACTAATGTGCCATTGTGACATATTCAAGAATTACGAATCCATATAATTTTCCATACAGTGTAGACCAAATTGTGATACCTCGTAGATCTGACGTTAAGGACTTGGGGATTTTGTTTGCTGTCTCGCTTCAATTTACTGCCCATATCTTCTCTGTGTGTAACGCGGCTTCAAAGTTTTTGGGCTTCCTGATACGAACTTGTCATGACTTTAGTAATCCGTGGACTTTAAAGTGTCTCTTCTATGCTTATGAGCATGAGTGTGTTCGAGTATCCATACTACGTCTACCAACAAATCGTTTTGGAGATTCAGAGACGTTTCCTTAAATACCTCATCTTCAGGTGCGATGGAATTTATCCAATGCGTGGGACGGATTATGTCGCTTTGCTCAATAGACATGGTTTTCGCTCTGGTACTGGTAGAAGGGAAGAAGCATGTGCCACTTTTCTTTTGAAACTGGTCAACAACTCCATGGCCGCATCTGGTCTTCTGTCTCAGTTTGATTTTCTTGTGCCGGCTTACCTACCCTATTTCTATTGCCAACGGCCAGATCTAATGTTTTAAAGAAGGCACTTCTGGTACACATGATGCGGAATTACAACATCTTGGATCTAAACCCATTTTGCAGTTAGCATTGTTCCCTTTTACACTTACTTTTCTATGTTAAGGCTGTTTTCATAACATCAATTTTAAATTTTATATGAGCATATTTTGTATTAATTTAGAATTTTCTTTTTTTGGTGTTTTGCTAATTCTTCGTTTTTTATTTAAAAATTTTTTTTTATGTGTATATACCATTGTACATAGCAACCGTTTATAATTATCTTAATTATTATCCTGTAAATGGCTTGCTGTTGGATAATAAATGTCATTATTATTATTAAAATAAGTACTTTTCCAGTTCCTATCTCTGATATTAGAAAAAAATCCTTAAATGTATTTAAAATTCCTATTGGACCGCTATTAATAAATACGCATCGTATGTATTCGAAATTTTTATAATCTTACAGAATTATATCGAAATTTGCCGGTGTTTTGTTGCTGTAAGTTCTCTTGTATGTTAAGAATTGGAATTTAATTATGTTATATTTTCCGTAACCTTAGACACACGAAATATTCCAAAACTTTTTATTTAGAGACCCTTTCCTCTTCGAGGAGAGGATCCCTAAATACAATACTTTCCTCCCAAGATCTTGATCTATTAGCTCTTGCAAAATATCGGTATTTGCGAACACGGGTATTAGCAAAAACGGTTCGAATTCTTCCTCGGATTCCTGGCCTCCGCCGTCCTCCTACCATAATCGCGGAGATCACCGTTTCGTATGATCGGAAAAAAGAAAATACATACAACAAATCCTTTTTCTCTTTGTCGCTTGCTTTCTCTCTCTCTCTCTTTCTGTTCATACCTAAATAATTTTGATTAAACTGGATTCGAGAAGCGTGTATGCGTCGTCGTTTGTCTGACACCTTCCTTCTTTCATTCTTTCCACCGCTTGCACTCCTCGCGTCTGTTGATCGTTCCTGCGACGATGCTTTGATTAAATTCTGATCGCGACGATGCTAATACATAACAAAACGTTGCTGTTGCGTCGGAATTTCGTTTACCGTTGTTTGATATTGTCTCTGGATATCGTCGAACAGAAACGGTAGATTCGACCGTATGCTCTTTTTTAGTCTAGGTATTCGATGATGGAAACGAGGATCGACAGACGTTTATCGTCGACAGAAATATGCACAGTGACGGATCCAGGAGATGAAATTATAACTTGATTAGTGTTACAGGCTATCAATGTATGTTTGTTATATAAAGTACCATACAAAAGGCTCTATCAATAGACATTTTGAGGTATGAAAAAAATATGGTAATTTCTTTCAAATTAACCTTAAATTTTGTTTATTTATTCGAGTTGAAACAAGAAAAATCCCTAACCGCAATATAAATTAATAAATTCTATTTCTAAATTCTAAATACGCATTTCGGAAATTAAGTTGCCATCTTCAGTAGAATAATCTGAAAAAAAAATAGTATTAAAAGTAGCGTCTTTGGTTAAGGTACAACCTGTGAAGATATGCTATTCACCAAAGCCCCAATGGGATAACACTGAGTGCTATTCCAGATGAAAATGACAACTTAGTTGCTATGATATGAAATTCGTATTTAGAGTTTATTGTGGTTAGGGATTTTTCTTGTTTCTGTCTGTCTAATCTTCGGAGTCTTTGGAATTTAAGTTTGTAATAATTAGATTGAGTTGATTTCCATTTCTTATGACAATAAGATTTTAATTTAAGAATTTTCTTTAATAACACTGGTCTGCGACGTTTCTGAGGTCATGGTTCTGTTAGGTGACTTATCATCATTTTTCTTTTGGTGCAGTTTTGCTCGATCAGATCAAGCCTTCATGCTATCATAAAAAAAATCGTATTAATTTATTAATAACAGAAATCAATGGAAATTTCGCAATTGATGACAACGCCACGTGAACAGTGTCGCTATGAGCGATTTTTTTAATTCTCTCGGTGCACACAAAGTGGCCTCAGTCGTTCATAAGCTATCCAAACGGTTGTACGTGTATTTTTATTTGACTGCGAACGTTAGTATTTTCATAATGAACAGAAAAAAAAAATGTGTAAATGACCCAAATAGGTTTTGTTATATATGTGGACAAATCACTTTACCTAATCGTAATCAAACATCACGAGTTTTGAGAAAATAATGTACCTAGCCTACTTTGGAATCAAACTCGGTGATCAAGACAAGTCATTCGTACCTCACATATGCTGCAAAACATGCGTAGAAAGTTTGCGACGTTGGAGCACCAATAAACAAAAAAGCTTACCTTTTGGTGTACTGATGATTTGGCGGGAAGGGACAGATCATACTACTGATTGTTATTTTTGTATGACTAACCTACGAGGTCAGAGTTTATAAAATTTCCAAACATCAGTGTTGCCACTGATGTTTCGAATAACTGAAAGATGGAATTTTTGACGGTCCTCAAATCAGAGAACTGAAGAAGGACCAGGAATTTTACCAGAATATGGAAGGTAATGAAAAAAATGCATGGTTATAATTTAAATCCATTGTCCAAAACTTTTTGGAAAACTATCGAAGTTATGAGTATCAACAAGTGATCGAAGACCTGTTACAAAGCTTTCAGTCTTTTGATGCACGTATGCCTGTAAAAATGTGATGATTTTAGCGATGAGCAAGGCGAACCCTTTCACCAGGACATTCGTGTAGTGGAAAAGAGATATCAGGGCAAGTTGGATGTAAATATGCTGGCAAAGAATTGCTGGTGCCTAAAAAGGGATGTTCAAGACGTCAAGCACACACGAAAATCTTTGAAGAAACCATTCCTGCCACAATAATTTTTTGTACAGCATTGTTATATCAATATAACCTCATTTTAAATATGTATATACAATATAAGAAGTTTCTTTTAATGACGAAACAAATACCGCACAGTTTTGTATCTCTTTTGGTTTTTGAGATATTCGCAAGAAATCGGTAAAATATAAAATGTCGAACTACGATGTTCCGAAAACTGCACTTTATGTATTTTGATGCGCTGATTGAGATAAAGGAAATCGCTGTTCCGTATCTCTTCTGGTTTTCGAGATATTTGCGGAAAATTCCTCAAACTTAAAATGTCGAATTTCGATGTTCTGAAAAGTGCACTTTATGTATTTTGATACGCTGTTTAAGACAAATTAAACCGCAATTTCGTATCTCTTTTGGTTTTTGAGATATTTGCGGAAAATCGGTAAAATATAAAATGTGGAATTTCGATGTTCCCGAAAATCGGTAAAATATAAAGTTTCAAATTTCGATGTTCCGAAAAGTGAACTTTATGTATTTTGATGGGCGGATTGAGATAAAGAAAATTCCGTATCATTTTTGGTTGTCAAGATATTCGTGAAAAATTGGTGAAATGTCAAATGTTTAATTTCCATATTCTGAAAAGGGCACTTTATGTACTTTGATGCGCTGATCGAGATTTAATTGAGGGGTGGTTGTTCAAATTCTGGGCAGCCATACTGGAGCTAAAGTGGATGGATGGATAGACGATTAACAAAAAAAGAAAAAAATTGTAATAGTCTTTAATGCCCAACTAGTTATCGCCAATTACAGAACATAAATATAATAATTACAATATTAGAATGAAAAACAGATCAACGTTGTAATTACTATAAGAAATAAATAAAATATTAGACAAATTAAAAAAAAAGAAGAAAGAAAACTAAATAAGCTAATCAGAGTAATACAGGCTGGCCCAAAATGACCGAAGGGGTTTGAGTTCATTATAACTTCTTATTTAAGACATAATTATTACATTTTTTTAATTTTAAATACAGTATATTAATGGAGAATATTTTTAATTTAATTATGAAAAATTATATCTCGCAATGACCGAAGGGGTTTGAGTTCATTATAACTTCTTATTTAAGACATAATTATTAATTTTTTTAAATTTTAAATACAGTATATTAATGGAGAATATTTTTAAAAAAATTATATCTCGCAATGGATCATTGATTTGAGAAATAAAGGTCAACGATTTCGGCACGTTGTTTAATTGTGTACTGTTCCATTTTAAATTCCCAAAGTCTTCTTTACAAAATACTGAAAACAAAAAAAAAATTATAATAAAAAATTTATAAGGAATTAAAACCCCTTCGGTCATTTTGGGCCATCCTGTATAAGAAATTAACTAGCCCAGAACTTGAAAAAATCTTCAAAAAAT
Organism: Melolontha melolontha; assembly: GCA_935421215.2. Classification (NCBI taxonomy): domain Eukaryota; kingdom Metazoa; phylum Arthropoda; class Insecta; order Coleoptera; family Scarabaeidae; genus Melolontha; species Melolontha melolontha. The sequence goes on along the minus strand of OW285240.1, from coordinate 136,796,745 downwards.
TTATTAACAATAGTACTAATAATACTGACAGAGAAACGCTGCAACACATTGGTTCTCGTGGTTGGAAGATAAGTGATGTAATTGAATCGTGCCTCGGTATACGAGGGAAATTCTTGACGGAAGGAACGGGCAATCGATTTTAGTATTTCAGAGTTTCAAAAATAAGGTAGCATACTGGCAATCCCTTCTGTCTGAGATCAAAGGCATATTGTGTCGCTGCAGAAAATCTGAAAGTTTCTACTAATCGACAAGGAAACGTATCAAATTTTCTTTAATCGCAAGGAAAGTTTAAATATCAAAAACTTGTATCAACATGTCATAAATGGTTGTAATCAGAAAAAAACTCTTTCCAACGGTGTCAAAATCCGACATAGTGCCCATAAGAAATAAGAAAGTTGATGATGGCTAGATAGAACTGAAACATCATATGGAAATTTCGAGTTTACCATTAGATAGTAGCCTCGAGAATATGTTTTTGGTTTTCCTTTGCAACCCCAAATAAACGTGATGGAGGTAAAAGAGGAAAATTAACTTATTTCGTTTTTTAAAAAAGCCTGTATAACTATAGTAAGCTCGTTTATACAGTATATTTGTAGAAATTCTTTTGAAGAAGCGCTCAACAAATACAAAAGCTCAAATCAAGAGTTTTATAATATTTGATACTTTTTTTCTATTAGTTTCTTTCTTTCTTTTTTTTTTTTTTGTGTACAAGCAAAAGTAAAAAGTTCAGGGTTGGACACCTTAACTCGAATGCAGTCGAAATTTCGGAAGGGGCATTCGCAGACGATATAGTAGTTATAGCCGACAATGAGGAAGATCTGAAACGTAACGTAATAACATGGAATATGACACTAAAAGACAGTGGAATGACGATCAGTAAGAGCAAAACTAAAGTAATGGTAGTGGGAGATGAACAGGTAGATACGAAAATTGTAATAGAAGGAACTGAAATAGAACAAGTGAGAACATTTCAGTACTTGGGAGTATGAATTGATGGAAAAGGGACCCAGGACGCTGAGATTAATCAAAGAATAGAAAAAACAACAAAGCTGTACCACAGCATGAGGATTAATTCCATTAACAAAAAAGAGATATTCCGAGAAACAAAACTAAAAGTATATAAGGCAATTTACCGACCGATATTAACATATGGCTGTGAATCCTGGATATTAAATAGAAAACAAAAGAATAACTTGCAGGCAGTAGAAATGAAGTATTTAAGAAGAGTTAGAGGAGTTACAAGGATGGACAGAATAAGAAACTCGGAAATACGAAAAGATTTAAAAATGCAGTCAGTGCTAGAATACATTGAACAAAGACAGTTAGGATGGTGGGGACATTTATATAGAATGGAAAATACAAGACGAACAAGAAGGATATGGGAAGCAAGGATAATGAAAAATAAAAGAATAAAAGAAGAGGAATGTCATAGCTGAAATACTGGGAAGGAAAGGCAAAACATGGACAGAAGCGAAGAACATGACAAGGAATAGAAATGAATGGAAAACGTTTATAAAAGGCTAGAAGAAGATAAACGCCCTACACCATTGTTATGGTAGAAGGGATTATTGGATTATATATATATATATATATATGATACTTTTTTTTACATTTTTAGTGAATCAAATTCCAAGCAACAGTTTCTTATGTAACAAAATTTAAAACTACAAATTTTTTTTAAGAGAGATTAGGCTAATTGCTATCTTATACTTTACCCACGGAATGTATACGTTAACATGTTTATATAAGTGGAAAACGTTCAGAAGACGTCAGAGGAGAAACAAGAGCACTCTACTGTATTGAATTTTAGTAAGTGACGTAGGTTTTTGCAGGACAACCTAGACAGGCAAGATATAACTAACGACAAAAACTGACTCCGTATGTTACATTGGAGAGGGTACACTTCTCTTTCACTACCTCTCTCTCACTCCCTCGTCCATCCTTTCCTATTCTGTTTGCTCCTTCTACACATACACGAAGGTGTAATCTGATAACTGGCAATTAGTTAAATGCAGCAATTTATCACACGGCCGGCTAAGATCGTTATATTAAAATATAATTGGATTTTCCAGCGCAAGTTTCGAAGGGGTCAGTATTCATACATACACAACATATCATGTGGCATTGTGTTATATGTGCGGTGGACGGCAGGGGGCTGAATGTTCATTTTTTTCTCGTGTCTGTCGAAGAGGAGGATTTCAGTTAATTTTAAATGGTCAGTCACGTAATTACTATATCGGTAACCGAATTAAAAAGTTAATTTTCGATTGTATATAAACTTTTGTATTAATATGTAATTTTATTAATCGCGTAGGGAGTTTAATTGCAGACTATAAAGTAATCGAAATTTATAATTAGTATCTTCCCTATAACAACTTTAAATTTTATCATCTGAATTCAACAACAAATTTATTAATATTTACTTCTAAGGTAGAAGACACCAATGTTTACCAATACGTCATTATACAGTACAGGATCCGCCAGTGAAGCAAGAAAATTAAAAGTACCCAATTTTTTTACAGATTCGAGTTGGGTAAAGTACGCCATTTTATTTTTGTAAAAATAATCCCGCTCAAGTGAGGGCCATTTCTGCGTAAACATTCTTCTAATCTTGGTCGAAAATTTCAAGCGCTCGACGAAGCAGGTCATGTTGAATCTGTGTAGTTTTTAATTCCGGTATAGTTTGCGGTCTATCAATGGCCACCCTGCTCTCAGAAATCACCAAGGAAAAAAGTGGGATGCGGACAAACCTGGCGATGGCAAGCAACGAGATGCCGCGATGTTTGGATATGAGTCCGTCCGGGAAAATCGTAAAACCGTTGACGTGAAACCAACATCTGGTTAATCTAATGTTTTAATGTAGACATTTGATTTTAACATGTCTAGTGGCGTCTTTGCAAAATTTTAACTCTGTAATTGAACTCCTGAAGAAGTAACGAATAGTTATGAAATATAGAGTGAAATAAAAGAGTTCTTTTATTTGACATACCGCTTACCCGTTCAATTAATATTTACCTATATATATATATATATATAGTAGATTTAATTAGTCGGCGATTTCAGGTCTGTTTTACTTTAATATGTATATAGTTAAAATAGTCTTACATGTTTCGTCACATAATGCCTTTATCAATGAATTTTAAGTTATAAATCTACTACAATATACAAAGGTCAAGAAATAATTATATATATATACGAGATAAAAGTTATATTTTTTGGGAGTAGCAGCCAGATAATTAAAACAATATTTAATTTGACGTTTCGATAGTATATATAGTACCTTTTTCAAAAACTGTAAAATTTATTTAAACATTAAAAATGATAATATATTATAATAAATCTACTTACATTAAATTTTTGTGGTGTTAATATATTGTGACGTATTTGTTACGCTTTGTAAATAAGATTAAACTTTTCATTAGCAGGTAGACCGGTTTCGACCATGAGTTTATTTTGAGTGGAAAAAATGTTAACTTTCTCAACACTTTGCAGGAGAGCGTTGGTTTAACTGTTCTCAGGCATGTTTTTTATTATTTTATTTTTGTGATATTTATATTGTTATTATACGGAGGCTATTTATATAATAGGTTAAATAGGCTTAATATTGCTGACAAGTTATTTAAATCTGTTCGATCTTTTACTGAATTACTATTTCTTAAAAATTTGTGTCCTCGTTCTTGCAGTATTGTGTTGTTTGGCTGATGTATACGCCTTCATAGTTATTCCATGGAATTTCATGAATAACGTGTGTTTTCTTTATTGTATGAATTTTGTCTTTTAATTTTGAGTGTAGGTTGTCAGCAATATATACCTACCTATTTGTTTTAAAAAGGTTGAAACAATATAGGAAAATAAAAATATAAAATAATAAAAAAGAGCCAATATTTTGTGCTTGTTATGAACATTCTTTTTTGGTTTCTTCGTTAGAATAGACATTTCTATTAATCCAAAAACAATTTTAAGTACTTACGTTCAAAATTGAATATAACACAATTCAAAAAAGACGGACTAGAGACGACGTCTCGATAAAACAATTTAAATAGACCTTTACAGACGCGAAATAAAACGGTTATTTTCCCCGGACGCGAGCCGGCCACTCCTGCGAGACGGAGATGATTGGGTATTCGATATTCTTGACCGGTAGAATAGCCGCAGGCTGTCGATGCAATAACAGACCTGAACTCTGCATACATCAAGTAAAAATCCCCGATGGTATGAAATGTATGGACTCTCTAGCCCGAGGTCTTCCAGGCGACGGTCTGGCTTGAGACACTCGAGCTAATAAAAATACTGTGCTCCTGCGGTCAACGTGTCTGTATGAGGCCAATGGAGGGTGGACATACATAGGTTACACGTATAAAGTGGAGGTATTATATATTGAATGCGGTTAGAAAAAGGGTCGTCTTATGGAACATGTATGAAATATTTATTCGCGTATGTATGGTATACACAGATGGTTTGCCAAAGTTTAAATTTATCATATTTGTACCCCAATACGTGATGGGAACATTGTAGGAGTATGGATTTCTGATAGAACTGGAAATAAATTAGGGGTTCCTAAAAATTGATAAGTTTCAAAGTTTAATAAAGAGCAATGATTACACTGATCAACGGGTTTTAGGTTCTTAAATAATAGTAGGTAATCTGTATGTAACTTTTCTACATTTCTTTCAAGGGCGGTTCTTTAATTACATGGATGTGAGCCGAATTGGTGAAGATTGAGGCTTGAAATCTGAAACAGACAGGAACAAGTAAAATCCTTAACCACAATATAAATCAATAGACTCTAAATACGTATTTCGGTAGATAACTTACCATATTCAGTAGAACAATCTGAAGAAGAAACATAATGTTAAATGTAGAGTCTTTGATTAAGATACAACTTTTGAATAAATGCTCTTCACCAAATCGCCAGTGGGTTAATACTAAATTCCTAACATTAAAACAAACCCTTATATACTACATACAGTAAATAATAAAAATAAATTAAAACACTTGGCTTGTTTCACTATGAGATTTATTTAAATTCTCTAACATTTGTTTCGGCTGTTATGCCATTCTCAAAGAGATCTATAAATCTAACTTAAAGACTATCGCACTTGTTCTTATATGTTGTCTGTTCTTGTGTGTAGTGGGGGTGGTACTATATTGTGTATTACGGTGTCTATAGAGGGTGTATTGGCATATTCTATCTGTGTGTTGGTGATTAATAGATTTTGTTTTTTCGCTATTTTTATTTCTAATATTTCTAGGAGGTCCAATCTCTTGCTTTTTGTGATATTGTGTATTAAGTCGCAGTTATCTATATCGGGGAAGTGGTTGAGTTTTATACAGTGTTCGGCAAAGCCTGTGTTTTTCTCACTATATAAAATTGACTTTTTGTGTTCTTTAACTCTGTTTTTAATGGCTCGTCCACTTTGGCCGATATAGATAGCTTCACAGTCTTTACATTTTAATTTATAAACACCTGATTGGTCCATTTTATCTCTTTTATCTTTGTTGTTGCTAATCATTGTTCCCAAATTTGTTTTATTTACCCAGCTTATTTTGATATCTAATCCTTTTACTATTCTGTTTATTTTAAAAGGATTAGATATCAAAATAAGCTGGGTAAATAAAACAAATTTGGGAACAATGATTAGCAACAACAAAGATAAAAGAGATAAAATGGACCAATCAGGTGTTTATAAATTAAAATGTAAAGACTGTGAAGCTATCTATATCGGCCAAAGTGGACGAGCCATTAAAAACAGAGTTAAAGAACACAAAAAGTCAATTTTATATAGTGAGAAAAACACAGGCTTTGCCGAACACCGTATAGAACTCAACCACTTCCCCGATATAGATAACTGCGACTTAATACACAATATCACAAAAAGCAAGAGATTGGACCTCCTAGAAATATTAGAAATAAAAATAGCGAAAAAACAAAATCTATTAATCACCAACACACAGATAGAATATGCCAATACACCCTTTATAGACACCGTAATACACAATATAGTACCACCCCCACTACACACAAGAACAGACAACATATAAGAACAAGTGCGATAGTCTTTAAGTTAGATTTATAGATCTCTTTGAGAATGGCATAACAGCCGAAACAAATGTTAGAGAATTTAAATAAATCTCATAGTGAAACAAGCCAAGTGATTTAATTTATTTTTATTATTTACTGTATGAAGTTAAAATGTTTCACCAAGAAGTATCTGCAACAACAGCCGAGAATATTCCTTATATACTACTTAAACCAAGGGTAAAAATTAAACAATCATGAATCGTAAAAACAATTACTAGTCACAATTAGTAATTAGTCCATTGTCAGAATTCATTAAATTATATACATTTCTATGTATATAATAGTGTATATTGTTATGAAATCTTAATTATAAAAAGGGATTGAGTTTGATTTAATATAGAATGAATTGTCTTGGATGTTCAGAATAAGTACTGAAGTTAAATGTAAATGTCAGAAATATGTAAAAATTATAACATTGCCAAATGTGAGAAATACTGAATTAATGAACTGATGTTTAAAAAAATAAGTAGCTGGGAATTTGAAGGAAAAAAAGAGGGATGATTTATTTATTGATTTTAGATAGAGACTAAAAAATTTCGAAAAAGAAAATTTTGTAAAAAGATGATAAATTTATTATCTTTATAGTTTGATAGTATTTAATGATAATAATTAAATCTCATATTAACGATACTTATATTGACGTAAAATGTATTAGTCAATATTATATATATAAATTGACTTAAATTTATCTGATGTGTTTATTGATTTAAATTTATCTGATGTGTTTCGTGAATTTCCTTATGTTGACATCGAGGCAAATGTACTATAAATGTGAATCCTATCCTAATTTAATCATCATAGGTGACTTCAACTGTCCTCAGTTTAACCTCAATACGGGTAATGATACTAAATCGATACTTGTAACATCTTTTATGGACATGTGCAACCTTAATCAACACAACAGCATTACTAATTCTAACAACAAATTGCTGGATCTACATACATATCTACATACGCGACGGTTCACCATTGGTTTCCGAGGACACTCACCATCCTCTTTTAATTATTAATACTTCTATTTTCTCAGATACCTCGGCCAACTTTCCAACTAACAATAACAAGTCTTTCAACTTTCGTAAAGCAAATTTTCCTCTCTTATATAATGCACTGTTTTGTATTAATTGGGACTTTTTGGACAGTGTCTCGGATGTTGATAACATGTGTGTTTTCTACGATGCTCTATATTCTGTGTTCGAAAAATACGTTCCCACTTACGTGAATTACCCCCGACGTTTTCCTAAATGGTATACTTCCGAAATAATTTATAACCTAAAATATAAATATTTTAAGCATTTTAAAAGTACCAAAAGTGCTGTATCTCTATCACTATTCAAGCATCTGAGAGCATTAGTTAAGAACAAATATCTTCAGCTTATAAGACCTATCTTAGAATTACTTTGATTAAGATACAACTTTGGTCACAGGTTGATGTCGTATATACTGACTTTGCCAAGGCATTTGATCGAGTGGATCACGCTATCTTGCCAGCTAAATTGGCGAGTTTTGGATTTAGTAAACCGCTGGTTAACCTTTTAACTTCATATCTACATAATAGGCATCAACGTGTATTCTACAACGGATATTTTTCGACACCTTACATTGCCACTTCGGGAGTTTCGCAAGGCTCTAACTTGGGTCCTCTACTTTTCATTATTTTCATTAACGATCTCTCAGACCAGCTCGAGTCTAATCACCTTTTCTTTGCCGATAACTTAAAGTTGCTTTCTCGAGTCTCCGACTCGAGGGACTGCCTTCGACTTCAGACAGATCTGGTTAATATACAAACTTGGTGCAAGGATAACAATTTGCCTTTGAACCCCATTAAGTGCAAGGTTTTATCTTTCATCAAAAGACGTAATGTTATGCACTTTGATTACCAACTTGGGGATATAAGTATATCCCGTGTTGAATCAATTAAAGACCTGGGCGTTACCTTCGATATGAAACTGACTTTCAATGAACATATCAGCAATGTGTCTAAGCAGGCCACACAAACTCTTGGTTTTATTATCCGCATCAGTGGCGAATTTTCTAACGTGAGCGTATTGACAATCTTATTTAACTCATTAGTGAGATCACGTTTGGAATATGCCAGCTTGATATGGTATCCATTTTATCAATCACAAAAACGTCTACCTGAGAAAGTTCAGCGGCGATTTTTTAAATACATGTGGATCAAGGTGGGCGGCGTCTATCCTGACAGGGGCTTTGGTCACACTCAACTCCTTTCTCGTTTCAACGTGCCTTCTCTCTCCTTCAGACGTTTTGTAGCCAGTCTCAACTTCCCTCATAGGCTTCTTCACAACGAAGTTGACTGCACAACACTACTATCCTACTTTAATTTTCTTGTCCCACTATTCTTCACACGTCTTTCCCGTACTTTCTATCTTCCTTTTCCTCGAACCAATGTGTTGGTCAGGTCTCCTGTCTACGTTATGAGCAGTAATTACAATCAGGTTTCTTCTGAAATGGATATACATTTTTATGGTTTGTTGAGCTTCAGACAGCGTCTCTATAACAACAATTAATTCCTGGATGTTCCCGTTTCTTTTTTGTTTTTATTGGTTTTGGAATATTGTTTATTATTTGCTTGAATATTGTATATTATTTTAGGCTTCCTTATATTTTTTTATATTTAGGAAATTGTGTCTTTATAATACTTTTTTTTTTCCTATTAGTACTTATTGTTATGTGTATGATTTACAATTTTGTTTTATTTTATCCTGTAAATGGAATTATAATTCTGTTGGGTAATAAATATATAAGTAAATAAAAATAAATAAATAAATATTGTCAAGGATAAATATATATAAACTAGCTGACCTGGCGAACTTCGTACCGCCTAACAGTCAATAAATGTCGTGTTAACTATTAGCTAAACTTAATTTAGGATTTTATTAACGTAATAAAATGAATACAAAAAATTTATTAAGTTCAATATTTTATTAGGATAATATATATAAAGCAAATAAAAATTCAATCAAATACAAAAATATTTCAATGGCGTGTCAGCAATACATTTGCTTTATTGAATTTTATTTTACTGCATGGGTTGCATACGGGTTGATTCTATTTTCTTCAGTGAAGGATCTTGTGATATATAATATTTTTCGTTTTATTATCAGACGCAAAAACAAATAAAGCGGATGGTTTGTCGGCACGTGAACATGCCACGTACAATTGACCATGAAAAAAACATGCATTTTCTAGATTCAAACCACAAACACTCAAGGATTGGCCTTGTGATTTGTTAATCGTCATGGCGAATGCAAGACGAATCGGAAATTGAATTCTTTTAAACTCAAAGGGCGTATCGGTTAGAATCATCGAAATCCTCGGAATGGGAATTTCCTCAACTTTGAATTTTCCTTTGAGTATCGTCGCGTGAATCAGTTTTCTTATCACCAAACGCGTTTCATTGCATAGTTTTGGATGGCTTAGATTTCGAAGCATGATGACTACCGAGCCAACCTTCGGTTGTAAATTGGTCGGTGGTAAGCCAGGCAAATACAAAGAGTTGAATAATTCAGATGGTTAGTTGATGGCTTCGTCTTAGTTTTCTACACAGTCAATAGATTTGAATGAATGCATAGTACCAACGATTTGATTCTGGATTACTAAGTTTAAGTCATTCACATCTTTGTTCTTAGCCGCAAAAATTGCTTGCTAACTCAACAATTTGTTGTTTTTGTGGTTAGCAATGATGTTCTGGAATACTTTGTTGATGAGTTGGTCTTTCGATGAGACGAAATTGTAAAAAATTGAAATCCGCTCGATTCGTCGACAGGAACACGGCCATTACAGATAGCCAGCAATTGCTTGGAGAAATCTTCAGCAGATAGATCGTTCAGCAATGCCACTCTCATGTTTGCTTCCAGCTGAAGTTTCTTCGCATAGCGCTACAGATTCTATTTCGCCGGCAGCAGTCGATCTTGGAATGACTGGCAGTGTTTGGCGGAAATCGCCAGACAGTAAAATCATTGCGCCTCCAAAACATCTCTAGTCATTACGCATATCTTTCAATGTTCGGTCAAGTGCTTCCTATGCGCATTTGTGCGCCATTGTGCATTCGTCCCAGATAATGATTTTCGATGCTACTAAAACTTTGGCCATTGTAGAGTGTTTTGCAATGTTACAACGTCGCCTATTTGTAACTAGGAACCAGAAAAAAGTTTCAATTGTTGTTTCAATCAATGTCCCATTAGCACATCTTAAACAAGCGTAAATTAAATATTTTTTAAGAGTAACATTATTGTTGATCCCCCTTCTTATTAAATGAAAATATTTCTTGCTTTATTCGATTTAAACAAAATAAATAAATTTATGGCTACTACGGAGGGTTCCTCCGAAAATATTTACGTTCGAAATATGTCGAGAATTAATCGACTTCGACGCCCTGTCTCCTCCACCACCCAATCCCGTCACGATCGACATTTCAGGGTGGAAAATCTGTACGATTAAACTCGTATATCGTTCTTGTAACACGGTACAAATATAATCGGACACGTAGGGGGTGCATCTGAACGTGTAGTTGTGTGGCAGGAGTCGGCAGGAACGTCGGCAGGTTTCAGTTTCGCAGAATACCGACGACGAATCTTTGTCTTCGGAAAGTAATTTTCTCCGCGAACCGTGTCACATATATCACGTATTGGCTGGGCTTCTTTGTTACGGTATGGTGTCGTGTGCGAAACGGTTTTTGTGCTCGTCTCTTATTGCCCTAGCGCTAAACAGGCACAAAGAAGACTTTACGCTGACACATTTAGGAGGAGATTACTTTTATTTCCATCCGTGAATTTCATTGTTCCCGAGGGGGTGGACTTTAATATTTTTTAAGAGCCCTGCGGAATTCGCAAGAATTATACAAGAAGTAACAATTACTTTTTTTATTTTTCAGTATTTGTTGGCTTAACGCTGAATATGCATTAATTTTTATTTGAGTGTATGTTATTTAGGTATAAAATTTGTTAAAACGTGTAAATTCTATATGCTATGGTCAAAGCCATAAATAGCTTAGTTCTACAAAGCAATTTTAAATACTTAATACAAAATATTATATATAACCACAATATACCTTCAATTCACCGGTAATTCGTCACTAAACCTGGACGAAGTAATGGAAAAACGACATTATGTATGTTATATGTTGTACATGTAACAATTCAAACAAATATATATTTTTTCCCTACAAACAAAATTTCTGTAAAATACCGCTTTTAAATTGAATGCTTTTATTGTGTTGTGATATATCAATATTCGGACACCTAATCTGAATTGAATGGTTATACTGTGTCTTAGATTACGAGTGGCAATATTAATATATGACAACACAATAAAGCAGTATTTTATAGAAAATCCATTTGTTAGAAAAAATATATTTACATGTACACAACTTAGACAAAATAATGTCGTGTCGTATCTATATTCATTAGTTTTCCAGATTTATTCATCGCTAGAAAATATTAGTTATTTCTTTTAATTTGGGCTTAAAGAAAGGACAATGACCGAAGTTGGGCTAAGTGGAGATACCACGGTACTTCAGGAATTGCAGAATTTACAGGAAGAAATCAATCGCACCGTGTTTATTATCTTCACACCAGGTCTTCACACCCGATTTTTAATAATACATATTTATATATCTTATATATAAGTATAGCAAGCGCCAATTAAGTTGGCGCGAGGAGGGGGTGCGCAGAAGTCTTTTTAAAAACGTCCACCCCCACTACTCAAGAAATTGTCAAAATACATTTGTCATTGACGATTGACGGAACATAATATCTTTGCTAGGGGATCATAAAGTGATACACGCTCAGAGGTTAGAATTATCTGACATTTGATGTAAAACCAAATACAAATCTCCCCACTACTTCTAATCCTGCGCGAATTTACCCCTCCTCGCGCCAACTTAATTGGCGTTTGCTATACATTTAGAATAAAAGAATTATAGTATAACATTTCAAATTTTATAAATATTCAACGTGCATTTTCAAGTGTAAACCATTGTATAATGTAATTTTATTATCATATTCAAAATTATAATATTTTCTTGAATTCCAAGAATTTACATTTGCTAATCTATCAATTACCTGCTCTATACGTTCGACCATTTATTTATTGTCTATGGTTATTAGAGTGAACGATTTCAATAGACCCTAATATGGCCACCCATTGTTTAATTTAATGTTCATAATAGGCCCACGATTTCAAAATATGTATGTACCATAAAAATCTATTATTGAAGAATGGAATATACGAAAATACATACTTAGATTTATGACACCCTACTAATAGTTAATTAGGAATTCTATTTTATTAAAATATTTATTTATCAGTAAGATCTTTAAAGACTATCGTAAACAAACATTGGTATTGTTGAACATAGATACAACTGCCAAGAGGTAATAATTAGAGACCGGCTAAATCGGTCTGAAATGGACGTCATTAGGGCGGACGATATAAATAGTCTACAACCTTTGTCAGTACATCACGCAGTTATTGAATAGCACTATTCATGCAATAGCATCTATTCGGTTAACTGCATATCTATTTTTTGTGTGCGGTTAACCGAATGAATAGTGCTAGTCAATAACTGCGTGATGTACTTACAGATATTGTAGATTATTTATATCGTCCGTCGTAATGACGTCATTTCAGCCCGATGTGTCCGGTCTTTAGTAATAATGTATGTAAATTCCACAACAATAACGTCAAACATATACGCACATTTGAATTATGGGTAATAGTAGGGGTAGTGATATATTTTCTATCAACTTGTAACACAACATAAATCCTGTATACAACATTCACATTCTTAACACAATACAGTACAGAGCATGACAAACAGTAAAGAATTGAGTTTATGTTAACATTAAATGCTACATTGCGAGATTTATCTTAAGAAATTAGGTTTAAGTGTTTTTTTGTTAAATAAATAAAATATTCAGAAAACCACCGACTTTCAATATAACTGCCACCAACCAAAATAAATAACCAGCTTATTTGGAAGTTACGCCCCGTGAGCGGTGGGTCAAACACAAAATGATACATGGTCCTTCGAGAGTCGAATACAGCAACGCAACATTTGGTTCTACGAAAGCACAGTTACACTTGGTCCTGCAGCAGGATTTTATCACATTTACAGTATCCTTTATCTCAATCAGCGCATCAAAATACATAAAGTGCACTTTTCAGAACATCGAAATTCGACAATTTAAGTTTTAGCAATTTTTAGCGAATATCTCGAAAACCAAAAGAGATACGGATTTGCGATTTTCTTTTTCTCAATCAGCGCATTAGAATACATAAAGTGTACTCTTCGGAACATCGAAATTCGACATTTTAAGTTTTAGCGATTTTTCGTGAATATCTCGAAACCCAAACAGTGTCAACTGTCCCCTCCGAAATGGGAAAGTTTCCGGCACGCGTCCCACACTTTTATTATTTGATTTTAGTTTTATTTCTGAGATTTAGATGGCATTACAATACATAAATATACTATATACAAGCACAATTATTATTTTTATTATTAAATATATACGAGCCCTAACAACTTAGTGTTCAGACGATACCAATTTTTAGAAGTATATTATGATTTTATATTTTAGAGTTTGTAATTTCATATAATATTCACATATTTAGCTTTGGCACACAATGAAAGATTATACTTTTACTCAAACTCAAACTACATACAAACTTAACAAATTAATAAATGAACAAATTTCATTGACTACTTAATATTCGGACGATCATTTATTATATGACTTAAAACGAAGTCACATGACCTTTGGCCTTTATAACAGCTTTTACTCTTGCTAGCATAGATTTCATATGCAACCTGCAATAGGATTCCCAAATTTCTGAGAGTTTTGTCTTTAATTCAGTTATTGTTCGTTGAGAATGATTCCTTAAGTAACTTTTCATGCGGTCCCACAAGGTCTCAATAGCATTGAATTCTGGACTGCTTCAAGGCCATGCTAAAACTCTGATGGCATGTTCCTCAAACTATTTTTTTGTTGATTTTGCCGTATGGGATGATGCCTCATCTTCTTGTTGAAAAATGTAGTCTCTCTCAGGATAGAGCTCTTCAACACTAGGAATGAGGTTATTGTTCAGAATTTGTTGTAATTTATTGGCATTAACAGTTCCATCTATTATCTCCATCTTTCCAACACCCTTTCCAGACATACACCCCCAAATCATCACAGCCTTTGCAAATTTCACAGTCCTTTTTAAACAGTGCTTATGAAAAACTTTTTATCCCGAATAATATGTTTCCTATTGTCACCTACAGAAACGTTTAGTTTGGACTCGTCGCTAAATATAACTTTGGACCAGTCATCTACTGTCCAGTGCAATTTAGACTTGACCCAGATTAAATTTTTTTTTTGATTTGGGCTTTTGTTAACAGCAGTTTCTCTGACACTTATAGTAAAATCGTTTAATATTAAAGAAAATTTAAATGCATAATATATTAGTATATTTAAATTATACCACATAAAAACCGGGTCCGGATTTGTGGATCCACTGCCTGCAATATTCTCACGAAATTCTCACACCGATTTCTGCACTTAAGCAAGCAGTTACATCTCTTAGAGTGGCTCTTCGGTGGGTTTTACATATTTTTACAAGTTGTTTCGTCATTCTATAAGTCACTTCTTTGTCTGTCTAGACTTTTACCTCTATTTTCGTAGCTATTTGTGTCTCCATAACATTTAATGTTTCCTACAGTGGATTTTACCAAGTTCAATTTTTTTTTCTAATTGCACTCATGCTTTTCCCATCATTGTACTGTTTCACCACAATTTCCACGAATTTTCTTTGAAATAGCTTCACCACGACCCATTTTTAATAGTACAAATTGAGTACAATCATAAATCAACGCTTATGAGAGTGATAAATGTCAAATTTGTCATAACAATCGTTGGCATTTTGTTAAAAATAAAGTCGTCCGAATATTAAGTTGTCAGTGCATTTACTAGAATTTCCAGTTTTTCATTTTAAAAATTATACTTTTTAAAAGAGAACAATTATTTCGTGTCAGAAATGATTTGAAATTGTATAAGAAAATTAATACTGGTAGCCGTAACTTTGTGGTAATTCATTTTGAAAATAATAAAATAAAATAAAACAATAACTTTGTTATATATACCACTTTGTTCACATATAATCGTGACCGCGGTTTCGACATACAATGTCATTATCAAACTGCAAAAGTTACAGGCCTACATAGAACTTATAAATGACACAAAAATATATGGGGGTGGTTTATGATGTTATTTAAAATTACTACTATATACTTAACTATTATATACAACATTGGAAAAGAGGTGTATATATAAGATCCAACTGGTCGTTTAAAACGATATCTATTGTGTTGTTTCGGCTTTTAAAAATTTCTAAGGCCTCTAAAAGATTTAATTTACGACCTGTCTCGGCCAAATGCAATATTTTACGGTGACCAAATGTATGCCTTTCTGTAATAAGATGGTTTGCGAATGTTGAATCTGTCTTCTTTAGTTTATGACCTCATGTGTTCTTTTACCCGTATAATAAAACTTCGACCAGTCTGACCTATATATACACTTTTACAATCATTACAATATAATTTGTACACTCCTGATTTATTATTGATATCTGTTTTAGGTTTTGCGTTAAAAATGAAATTACTTGTTTTTACATATGGTTTGTAAGCTATACTAACATTACTATTATTTTTTGAAATTATATTTCCAATTTGCTCGCTTATTGTACCGAAGTAAGTTAACGAGACAAATTGTTTCAAATTATCTTTAGGATATACTAAACTAAGGGCCACTTGTAACTGTTTTTTCTTTAGTATACTGTCAATTACGCTACTTTTATAACTATTGTTTACCGCTATTTGTTTTATAGTATTGATTTCACTAACAAAAGATTCATTAGACAAAGGAATATTTAATGCTCTATGTATCATAGAATTAAAAAATGAATGTTTGTGTGTCTTAGGGTGTAGTGAATCTTTGGGAATAATGCAATCAGTGAAAGTAGGTTTACGATATATATCAAATTTTAAGCTCTGATCTAATTTGTTTAATTTTAAATCCAGGAAGTTAATGCTGTTATTCTCTTCTATTTCTACAGTAAACTTGATATTAGAATGGATTGAATTTATGTAGTTCAGAAATGTTTGTAGTTGTCTATGAGTAGTATGTTTTTTACCTAGTTGTGATGAAAGAATTTTTTCATATTAAATTTTGGTATCGGTATGTAGACGACATCCTAGCTTCCTTTAAGGGTACTCGTAGACAACTACAAACATTTCTGAACTACATAAATTCAATCCATTCTAATATCAATTTTACAGTAGAAATAGAAGAGAATAACAGTATTAACTTCCTGGATTTAAAATTAAACAAATTAGATCAGAGCTTAAAATTTGATATATATTGTAAACCTACTTTCACAGATTGCATTATTCCCAAAGATTCAGTACACCCTAAGACACACAAACAATTCTATGATACATAGAGCATTAAATATTCCTTTGTCTAATGAATCTTTTGTTCGTGAAATCAATACTATAAAACAAATAGCGGTAAACAATAGTTATAAAAGTAGCGTAATTGACAGTATACTAAATAAAAAACAGTTACAAGTGGCCCTTAGTTTAGTATATCCTAAAGATAGTGCTAATTTGAAACAATTTGTCTCGTTAACTTACTTCGGTAAAATAAGCGAGCAAATTGGAAATATAATTTCAAAAAATAATAGTAATGTTAGTATAGCTTACAAACCATATGTAAAAACAAGTAATTTCATTTTTAACGCAAAACCTAAAACAGATATCAATAATAAATCAGGAGTGTACAAATTATATTGTAATGATTGTAAAAGTGTATATATAGGTCAGACTGGTCGAAGTTTTATTATGAGGTCATATAAACTAAAGAAGACAGATTCAACATTCGCAAACCATCTTATTACAGAAAGGCATACATTTGGTCACCGTAAAATATTGCATTTTGCCGAAAAAGGTCGTAAATTAAATCTTTTAGAGGCCCTAGAAATTTTTAAAAGCCGAAACAACACAATAGATATCGTTTTAAACGACTAGTTGGATCTTATATATACACCTCTTTTCCAATGTTGTATATAATAGTTAAGTATATAGTAGTAATTTTAAATAACATCATAAACCACCTTCATATATTTTTGTGTCATTTATAAGTTCTATGTAGGCCTGTAACTATTGCAGTTTGATAATGACATTGTATGTCGAAACCGCGGTCACGATTATATGTGAATAAAGTGGTATATATAACAAAGTTATTGTTTTATTTTATTTTATTATTTTGAAATTCTATATTTACCAAATCAGAAATAAAAATGAATAATTAACAATTTTAACTAATTTAACAATTAGTATTGTCCGAACATTAAGTTGTTAGGGCTCGTACATAACACCCATGATGTACACTATCATGGGTGTTATGTACGAGCCCTAACAACTTAATATCAACATGGGCAAGGAGCCCATGTTGATATCCATAGCTATTCTACAAGAAGAGGAAACGACTTTATAGTGTAAAGAAAAATTGTAGAAGGCTAGAACTAGTAATATCGACTATTTTCTAGAAATTAAATAATTTAAACTTTACTTATCAAATCTTTTCGTAGGCACTAATTTAATAAATTTTTACGGGACTCAAATTAAATTCCCTATGCAGCGTTACAAAAAATTATCGAACCTGTGGACCAAGCACGTATTAAAAATATTCAAATCATTTTTTCGTGACAGTAATTTCATTAAAACTGAACCTCCCTCGCCTGTTTCATTTAATTTCTCCACCTCCTAAGCGCCCTTCCCGACAACCTACCACCTTATTACTGAAAAAAAATTAAAACCTGCAAAGGAGACGCGGGCAAAAGGACACCGCTCTGTTTGTACTGACTTAAAAAATATATCAGAACACCGAATTTTTTTCCGCATCGCAGAACAGACCAATTATTTCCGGAAGAAAGGTGAAGAGTGTAAAAAAGGTTTTTCAATCAAGACGAGGGGGGTCTTTAGTGTCTTTGCGTGACAATGAGAAGTGATCCTTCGCGCCTTGGCGAAGAAATCCTTCAGTGCAGGAAATGGGCCGCTTTCATTACCGATACGTGCTCTATTTAATGGAGTTTTCTTGTAAAAAAAAGCCTAGGTAAGAACCAGTCACTACCTCGAGGAGTTGAGTTCTCCACGGTCGACCCATTTATTACTTATCAACAGTGTTAAGTCTCTTTTTTCTCGCTGCGCCCTCTACTGAGGTAAAGTCTTTTATTCTGTCGCTCCTCTACACTTTCTTTTACTTTCTTATTCCTTCTTCTCTCTTGCCGAGGCACGCTTTTCTTTTTAATAACCCGGTGAACTTTTCAATGGATATTCGGGAACGAAAATTGAATTAAATTGGAATTGTGAGTACGGCCTTTTGAATTTTTAATATTTCCTGTTGAAAATTTGATTTGAATTGTTAGTTCGATGTGAGTCATTAATAAATTGCGCTTATCTCTTTCTCATATTAAGAAAATAATACTGTGCGGTGTTTTTTTTTTTTTAATTTGAAAACAAGCTTCAGGTATAATAATAATAATGAAAATCTATCAGTCATATAATTTTTTTCATGTCTGTTCAAATACGGAAATTATCAAATTGAGTGACGTTTCTTTGTAGGAAAGCTTCCATAAGTCTGTTCAAAAATTTAAAAAATTCTTTTATTTATCTCTTTCATATGTTAAAAATTCTTTCAATGGAGACTGTGGTTAAATAATAATTTAAAAAAGGTATATAACCCCTTACCACAATTATTAGTCGTATCCTAAATACGTATTTCGACAACTAAGTTGTCATCATCAGTAGGTTTTTTTAATTAGTAGTTTTTACCTACTGATGATGACAACTTAGTTGTCGAAATACGTATTTAGGATACGACTAATAATTGTGGTAAGGGGTTATATACCTTTTTTTAATTCTTTCATATGTTGATATGATGGAGATTCAGTAATTAGTGGAGCTAGATAAGAATATACAAACTTTTTGGTAAAAAGTTATTTTATTTTTCAACGTATTTTTCCTTTCAAATCATTACATTTAGTCCACCGATAATAATAATAATATTTACTGTAACAACAATTAAAATAATAATCACCAATATATGTATATATATATATGTAAGAAAACTTACAGCTAGAGTTTTCTTTTTTGAATATATTAGTATAAGAGCAAAGTGTATATTGCAATTTTATCTGAATTCTCACACTTTGGCGACAGAAAACCCACCATAATATAGTTTTGGTTAATTTCCAAACATGCTTTTTCTGTAAATGTATGGTATGGGTATGCCGACAGCTTAACATCTTAAGTCGCTCCACGGGCGCAAGTGTAATAAATAATAAATAACTCATAACTTACCAATCTTTTTGTAATTGGCGTCAAGAATTAGTATTACTTGAATTAAACGTACAATGTATTTATGAATATATGTTTGTCACCATGACAACATCATTTATATAACTTTGACATTAATATACTGTCATTTATAATTCTTTGATAAAAGTAATATTTATCGAAACATGTAAGAGATTATTTTAAATATATGCACACTAAAGTAAAACAGACCTTAAATCATCGAATATCTAAATCTATTATAATATACAAAGGTCAATTAAGTAAGTATTATCGACCGTACTATATTAGTGAATAATTAATTGAACAGGTAGGCGGTTTGTCCAATTAAAAAAAAATCATTTATTTCACTTTCTATATTTCGTAACCATTGGTTACTTCTTCAGGAGATGCTACAAGACTAACAAAACCCACAATATATTAACGAATATGCCAATAATAAAATACTTACAAATACAGAGTTAAAAATTAGCAAGCACGCAACTAAACATGTTAAAAAATTGATTATCTTACATTAAAACATTTAATTGACTAGCTATTGGTTTCACGTCAACCTTTTAAAAATAACGTTATAAAAATAAAAATATAAAACACATAGCAGAAAAAACTGATGTCATAAAAATATCGAAACCAAAAACAAACTATCGAAGAGATATCATGACTAGCAACTGTAGTTTTTATATTATATTCTTTAATTTTTTCTGGTAGTTACCTGACTCTAAAAATGTTATTGATTGTACCTCGATTTTTCTAAATCTGTTCCCTAAAATATTCCCTTACTAGTATTACAAAATTTGTGGAACTCCGTCCTGCTGGTAGAATAAATTCATCTCGAATCGGATTGTCTTCTTCCATAACGTGAGTGAAATAATGATTCTAGCCACTCAATTTCATGCAAGATCAGTCTATTAGGCAACACTTCATTCATTTTTTGATAAATTTTGAAATCGTTCGATGACAGTCTCTTCGGAACATCTTGTATAAAAATAATAAATAATAGTGGCCCCAAAACACAACCCTGGGGTACACCGGAAATCGATATATAACATAAAGATTCAAAACCAAGGTGTGATCTTCCATAACATGGGTATAGCATAAGAGTATAGGGTCTATTTATTTTTCTAATATATTTAAATTGATCCTATGATGTGACGATAATTTTATAATCGTAAGTTCAAATTTGTTATGTTTACAATAAATGGAAATGCTGCGGCTTTCCATTTTAAGTATTTTTCATTTTGAATTTATTACTTGCGTTTCCTGAATTTTAGTATATTTAACGACTAAATACGAGTATACTAAAACGTATGAAAATTACCAACCGCATAAGTAACCACGATGTCTCACATAGGTAATACCACAAGCAGATATAACCTATTCAAGAGATTCACAATGACAATTCGCATTCTACACTAATGGCACATTAGGTATTGTTACCTTTCACAGAACCCCATCTGTATTCAAGACCTCGTCTTTACCACACACACACACACATACACGCAAAGATTCATAAGTGACGTATATAGTTCGCTGTATATATGATTTGAAAAGCTAGAATTTATATCTCTCTCTACCTTTAAGTGCATTAACCTTTCTGCACGAAAGAGGGAAAATCCCGTCAGTAAAAGCGAGCTTCATCTGTTATTATGATGGATAACGGGAGGTATCAATTAAGATTAGACTTTAACAA
Organism: Melolontha melolontha; assembly: GCA_935421215.2. Taxonomy (NCBI): domain Eukaryota; kingdom Metazoa; phylum Arthropoda; class Insecta; order Coleoptera; family Scarabaeidae; genus Melolontha; species Melolontha melolontha. Next base: position 136,775,556 of record OW285240.1, on the reverse strand, counting down.
TACCTTCGCCCTTCTGAAACGGCGCGCAGTCGGACTTCCTCCATTCGCTTCCATTGTGAAGTTGAAGTAGTGTTAGCCAACGTGGTCACACGTTATATGCGTGTATGGATGTGTTAGTGCACGTACATGCAAACATATACAGACTGTTCGATAAAAAGGACCCATTGCTGTTGAAGCTTAATTTGCTGTTTTGTCCCTGACAAAGTAACTCGTTGCCAAATTAACACAGCACTTTATTAGAATTACATAATTACAATATTAGAATTAATATTGCAATCAAAATGATTGTAGATTTTTGTGCTCTGGCTTTCTTCACTTCTTTTTAAATCACGGGCTGTAAAGCCGTGAGAACAGTTACTTTTGAATATACGAGAATTATATTAAAAACACTTATGTACTTTTTGATTATTTTATTTACATAAATGAACTAGTATATGCAGAAGCAATGTATATGTAAGCGATGTTTTTTCGTTGGATGTGAATGCAAAACTACTTTTCTTCCAAAGAAAATGCTTTGGGTTCACTCGGCGTTTGCAAAGAAGCCGCCAGGGGATAAACGGCAATAAAATTAAAAGTAATAAAAATGACGAAATAAGGCATACCGGTCAAACTAGAGAAACTTTACCCCTAATCTAGTTAGCAACTAATCTATAAACATATGACAATAAGATACCTGCACATAGTAACAAAGGTACAGCAATAAAATGCAGGTAAACTTGCTTCTAATAAGATTCTAATTATTAATTAAATGCATTTTCAAACAGATAAAAGAATAAATTATTTACAAATGAAAGTAATATCTGCGTTCAAAAAAAAACAGTGTCAGAGTTGGCCATGAGATTTTTAGGCTTGTCGTAACCTAACCGCACCGTTCTAAATTGTCAAATGTTAATGTCATTAGTATCATCTAATAGAAACGAATCTTATTTATTCATGACAGGAAGATTATAACCTAACAATTAATCTTGCAATTTTCTAAAGCCGTCTGTCATTTAGATGCAACAGAAATTCATATTAGTGTAACTTTACTAATATGAATTGCTAAATATGAATTGCTGAATATGAAATGCTTTTTGATGTCACTTAGAAATCATGGCTCATTAGAGGCAGGTTTCTTTGAACGCACGATAGTTTTCTCTTAGGGTTTTCCAAAGTATTAAATCTATTTCTAATTCTGAACGTTTGAATAATTTATTGCCGTAATGACAAAATAAAGATAAATTAAATGTAATAAAAATAAATAATGAAACGAAATAAACAGGTTTATTATAAAATCCTAACAATGATATAAAAGCCTGTGCAAGTGTGATTTATTTAATCGTTTGCACCCGAACTCGACCATATTTTTATTCATTTATGCTTTAAAAACTTTTTTATTGAAAATACCGTAAAAAATAAAAAGAATTAATTTAAAATTGAATCTCAAAAAAGGTACAAAACTCCTTACCACAATTAATAATCGTACCCTAAATACGTATTTCGACAACTAAGTTGTCATTAGCAGTGGGTAAAGCCATTAGTCAAAGTGTTGAACATTGTGCCCCATGGACAGATGTCACATATTAAATTTAATAGACCAGAAAAATCGAACGTCGCAAACCATGCTTTGGCCACTGTCATAACTAGAGTGGACCAATCCGGAGCGATATTGGTAAATATTTCATATAAAAGCCGAAAAACTCCAATAATTTATCAATGAATATATATATATATATTCCCCGCACACACAAACACAAACCAAAAAAAAAAAAAAAAAAAACACAAAAAAAACTTTTTATCAGTTCCCATTTGTAAATACTTTTACTACATACCCCTAAACACGGTCCTGATCAATTTGCTAAATTCCAAAAACAGAACAAAAATTAACCTCTCTTAACAAAGCCACAAACACTTACAATATTCCAACCAGTGCGATCGGTTCGTTACAAAAAAAAAGGTCTCGGGTACCCGACACACATGTTACACAGAATGCATGATTTTGAAAACCAAAAGAAACGGTGAGTTTTGTCATTAATTGTTCATGTAATGTAGTTTAACATCAAAAGTTTAACATCTCATTCATTTATACAGATTTAACCACTGTAATTTATCCTTACTCATTATTAACCTAATTTTAAATTTTAACTTTAATTGTTAATTTAATCGGTAATTCAGTCTTTAATCTAATTTTAATTCTAATTGTCAATGTAATTGTTAATTCAGTCTCACAAAAGCAAACACAACTCTCACGTTTTCAGTGTAGTAATTCTTGTTTCTATTTACCTTACTGTATTGTAGCTTAATGCAAATTTTTCTATTCATTTACACAGATGTAATCACTTTAATTGTCCTTACTCATTATTAATCTAATTTTAAATTTTAACTCTAATTGTTAATCTAATTGGTAATTCAGTCTTTAATCTAATTTTAATTTTAATTGTTAAATTAATTGTTAATTCAATCTCACAAAAGCAAACACAATTCTCATATTCTCATTGTATTAATTCTTGTTTCTAGATACTTGAAAAAGACTGAAAAATAGTAAAAGTCGAAACGTCGTAGAATAAAACATCATAATTCAATAAAAGGTCGCTAAACCAATAAAAAGTCTATTATTTTTAATATATATATATATATATATATATATATGTCAATTTATATATATATATATATATATATCAATTTATATATATATATAAATTGATAAATTATTGGAGTTTTTCGGCTTTTATATGAAATATTTACCAATATCGCTCCGGATTGGTCCACTCTAAGTCATAACGTTTCGGTAAAAGGGTTAAAACTTGTCGAAAGCATCAACAACCCCAGAGATGTCAGCACATACGAAAGCATTCATATCGTTAAAAACAAATTTAATACGTTCAACTCGGATAACGGTTCTATCCCATGCAGTTGTCTTTTTTCATTCTTAGAAAAGAGGTAGAAAACGTTGAGGGCGTTGGAAATAAACGTATGGTGTGTTGCCGTTTTCTTAAGAAGGATAAGTGGACGTAGTCTTAGTTTGTGTATTCACTTTAAAGTCAATGTATACGTGAACGCCGTGTAAAACTGTGCGTGGTTCTGTGTGTTAGCTTTACCGTGCCCCATGGTAAACACTTTGATTAGTGGTAGTACCTACTGATGATGACAACTTAGTTGTCGAAATACGTATTTAGTACTTTTTTGAGTTTCTACTTAACCACAGTCTCTACAGAAAGACTTTTTAGTCTAATTTATTTGCAAAAAATCTGAGCTTCAACGTATTAGGAGCATCATACTTATAAATGATACAAATTCTATCTAATCAATAGCCTGTCCTGCACATATCATAAAATACAATAAAAAGAACCATTCTCTACACATATTAACATCAAAATGACATCTTTTCTATTCTGTTTCAATAACAAACCCGAAATAAATAACAATTCGCCAATCTATTCGTTTCATTCCATGACTAAACAGTTTAACGCGTGATTTACAACAATAGAGGTCGCTTAAATAAACGTGACGTATAAATCAACGGAGAGTGTAATGTGATTATTTGTGTTTAATGTGATTTGTTTGATATCTGACGGTCGTGCTGCCGGGGACGCTCCTGTTACTCGTGTATTCCATTCGGACCGTTGAGCGTGGTACCTCGGCGCTGACAGCGTACGGCGGAGTGCGTCGCGAGCGGAGGATCGTCGCGGCGACCCGTCAAATCAGGCGGAACTGCAGGGTGACAAATGCACTCGAAAGTCGGTGCGGTAGCAGTGGTCGTAACGGGTTTCTCTTGCCCTCGGTTCTCTACGTAGCCTGCGCCCCCGAAACTTCACTCTAGAACCACTTGCTTTCATGGTCCCTCGTTCGAGTGCAGATTGTACATAAAATGTAATTGAATCGCCCGTGAGTGTCTGTGTGTGTGCGCGTATTGTTATTACTCTCATTCTCGGAGTGAATGATGTATTATATCCAATGTGGACGGTTGTGTTTGATTATAGACATTGTAAACGTAGATAATAATCATATGACTGCAGCAGTATTTTCTCTGACTTTTTTAAAAGAAAATCGACATGGATATTCGTAGAGCAATGGTAAATTTACCAAAGATATTAACAAGGTGTTCTCCCGATGGTATCACTTGAGATTTCGGAGAACCCCAATGTATTACATCCGTGGATTGAAAAGCAATTTTCCTACGTAAAAAACTCAATTTACGGATTTGTATGAACTTCTCTTATCACAACTCATTAGTACCTGTGACTTATGAAACGTAATGAAAATAGTCTCTTCTGAAAATGATTTACAACCAACAAAATTGACACAGTTTACACTGATTCACATAATTTTAGATAAGCTGCATCGGTTTGGAATTTTCAATAATTTCACTGAACTTCTTCGGTCGAATCTAGATGGGCATATGAACTATGTGGAATATCTTGCTGCTTAGTTTCAATGTTTTATATCGATTTCCGGTGTACTCCAAGGTTCTGTTTTGGGGACACTCTTGTTTATTATTTTTATTAAAGATGTTACCAAGAGATTGACTTTGAACGATTTAAAAATTTATCGAAAAACGAATGATGCGTTGCATTTTAGAAAGATCTTGCAGTCCTCTGTAAATAGAGTGACGAGAATTAATTGTCGTTGAATGTTGAAGTGTAAAGCAGTGCTAGAAAGCAGAATACTATTTTGTTTATAGTATATACGGTACAATAATAGAACACTGCAAAAGCTTGAAAAATCTTTTCCTATTATTCTACTCGTAGCTGACATTTAACGACCATGTCCTGGAGATATGTAAATAGGCATCTAGAACACTTTTGGCTTTCTCTTCAGAAATACAAGACAATTAAGTAGCAATGCGCTTGTTATAATATATAAAATGTTTGTTCGAGCCAAGCTGAATATTGTTCGATTGTATTGAAGGGTATAAACACTATATAATATATATATATATATATATATATATATATATATATATATATATATATATATATATGGTAAACTTAATAAGTCGGCGATTAAAGGTCTGGTTTATTACTTCAAAGTATATATATTTAAAACAACCCTACATGTTTCGGCAATGATGCCTTTGTCAAGGATATAAAAAATATATAAATGACAGAATATAAATGTCAAATAATTTAGTTGCTATGGTTTAAATTATTCAGAATAATTGAAACAGACATGAGTAGGTAAACCCCACCAGTTTTGTATAATATAAAGGTATTTTTAATAATATAAAATATTACTAAAAATCTTTCATTATTTTAAATTATTCAAAGATACATTCCAATAATAATAATAAATCATGCCTTAGTATTCCAAAAAATAGATAGCAAGGTGTGAACATATGTGTTGTTCGCTGCTAGCAGCTTGTGTTTCTTTCTGGGTATGAACTTGTGTGTTGGTTGCTGCTGGCAGCTTGCAGCTTGCTCTGGGTGTGTGGTTTTGTATTTGTGTAAGCGTGTAAGTGTAGGGTTTTGTATGTTGGTGCGCTCGTGCGTGTGTTTACGCGACCGGTCACTAAACACACGCACGAGCGCACCAACATACAAAACCCTACACTTACGCGCTTACACAAATACAAAACCACACACCCAGAGAGAGACGCAAGCTGCCAGCAGCAACCAACACACAAGTTCATACCCAGAAAGAAACACAAGCTGCTAGCAGCGAACAACACATATGTTCACACCTTGCTATCTATTTTTTGGAATACTAAGGCATGATTTATTATTATTATTGGAATGTATCTTTGAATAATTTAAACCATAGCAACTAAATTATTTGACATTTATATTCTGTCATTTATATATTTTTTATATCCTTGACAAAGGCATCATTGCCGAAACATGTAGGGTTGTTTTAAATATATATACCTTGAAGTAATAAACCAGACCTTTAATCGCCGACTTATTAAGTTTACCATATCATACCAAGGTCACGAAAATATTATATTTATATAATATATATATATATATATATATATATATATATATATATATATATATATATATATACATATAGGGTGTTCTTGAGATAAAGAGACAACATAATGCTTTGCTCTTAGAATTAATCTAATGTAACGAATGATTGTGTGTTCAATTACACAGACATAATTTTGTTGAGACTCGGTATGTTATTTGCATATCTCAGGGTAATCTGGCCTGGGGTCCAAAGTATATACAAAGAAATAACACAACGAGCAGTATTTGTTTAAAATTATTTTATTGCTTCTTGTATTTTTACATCTCACTGTTATTGTCATAATATTATCGTATTAATTATTTTGTTTGTATTTTCCAATGTTTGTTGACTTCTCGCTACTGATATTCTTGTGTTTCTTTTAGGTATTTCTAATCCTGGTTTCCCTTTTGCTTATGATTGATTTACTTTTTTAAAAATGTTTGTTTACGCATCCGTTTTGGCACGGTTATAGAATGAATTGAAGTTACATGTGGCTACTAACGTTGTTAATGTACAAAGAAACTATTTCGTATCCTTTTTCATATTGCTGGCAGGTAATTTTAACTTTGGTGTAACAAAGTTAAAATCGTTAATTATCATTCTCCAGAAACAAAAATAAAAAGTAATTATTTATTATTTAATTTTTATTTCCACAATAAAATCTATAAATAAAAGTACGTGATGATAATCCATTTATTGAAATATATTTTAAAAATATTTCAAATTGGAAAATAATTTCAAGACGAAATGTTTTTTTTTATTATTTATTATTATTATTAATTTTTTCTTAAATAAATCCGACAATGTTGGTATTAATTATGACGCAATCTAGCGAATAACATTGCGCAATCTGTATTGAATTTGAATAAAAATCATGTAAAACAGTGATAATGTCGTTATCATAATGTATTTATATGCCTCGATATCAATGGGGATTATTAATATAACAAGCATAAAAAATCTAAATACTTTCCACACGATTTAAATTAAAATTCCAGGAATTGTTTACATATAATGAAGTTCCACAGATGTTATATACATATTAGTATTTTCTACACAAAAGTTTTTTATAATGTGATAAAAAGAGAAAAACAATATTTTATATGAGAAAAATAATCCCAAATACGGAATAAAAATAATTACTTCAAAATGTATTTTAAGAGAGAGAAACATTTCTTATTTAATATTTAAAATCAACCTGTCAAACAGTAGAACAATTCATGGCAAAAAAACATCTAAAAAAATCGTAAATAAAATCCATTAGCGAAAACAGTTCTTGGAATTTGTTCGAATGCATTCTAATGCTAGGGCATTGACCTGATTTAAGTACATGCATACGCGAATGGCTATTGGCGTTCGTCGTTCACGTGGACTGCCGTTCTGTTGCTAAGCCATTTCCACTCCGACAATTTGACATGATAAGAGATGCATAGTCCGCGTTGCTTGATCGTATGGTTCCCATGACAACCGTTAATTCCCATTCAATTTCCAATGAAATACAAGTAAATATTAACATATTTTCTCCGTTATTTCGTATTTGAAGTTTTATATTTGCAATATTTTAAATTACCCATTTTAGTATTACATATTTAGAATTACAAAGCCTAAATATTCATTTTATGCATTTAGTCAACTACATTTACAATTAGATATTATCATATTCAATTTAAAATCATAGGATAATAATTTAGTAATCTGTCAGAAAATATCACTATTAATTGTTACGTTACTTAGCAACAGTACCTATCAAAAGCATTTGTCGAAATGCCATGGAATTTAATACTATTATATGTTTGAAATTTAGTAATTTAGTAGTTTATATATAATTAATTAAAGTTTTACATTATTGCCACAATCAAGGTTGATTCATTATTTTGGTTCATTAATGTATTCATAGGTAAAGAGTTTTTTTTTGGTTGTATTGTGATGAGTTAGCAATATAATTTTAAAACTTTTCAGATTAATTTATTAATATAGTATGAAGTATCAACATGAATGAATAATATACTTACTTTGGTGTATAAGTTTCTGAAATGGGGTCTGTAGTTTATTTCGTTCCTGTAACTTTGTTATTATATTCTCTCGCCAATTAAAATCTTCTATAGCTATTTTATGTTTGGATGCTAAATATGATTCTAGTGCTCAATCATTTTATAGTGTTGGAGCCATTGTGTTTTTTAAATCTTTTTTGAAAAGTGATAATAAATCATAATAATTATCTTAAATATGTTTAAAAATATTGCACACTTTTTTACTTTCCTTTAAATATGTAATGTACTCAAATAGATGTCATTCACTTTAATTAAAAATGTGTAGATAGTCGAGTAGTTTTGCTTGCAAATATAATACGATTAATTAAAAATGTGTAGATAGTCGAGTAGTATTGCTCGCAAATATAATACGATTTTCTATTACCTTGTAATTATGACAGTTGTCTAAGTCTAATTTTTTTTACTTCTGTCATTTTCCTAAACTTGACAATTTATGTTAGTGTTGGGAACTCGTTAAAAGTGAAATAGTACCATGGTGCGTAAAAAAATTTTATACAATGAAATTATATTTATTTATTTTTTTTAATTAAGGGCACACAAAGTGTTATTATATTGGTGTTTTCGACATATTTCATCATTAATTAGCTACACTGTGTACGTATCGTGCGGACAAAGTTTTCATGCCTGGTTGCCATGACAACTTAGCGTTTATTAAGATCTAATATTTCAAATAGGGGTAGGTACATATTGTCCCCAGAATAGTACCTTCCAGGACACCAATGTTAACTGCATTAGTATTAGATTCGATATTGTTACTTTGTTGTTTTATTTTCCATGACATATATATTATTATTATCAATTATTAATACCACTGTATTGCAAAATGTATAAAATAGAATTGCGTATTTACTGGTTCCAAATGCGCGAGAGAGGTCATCAGATATAGAAAGTGTAACAAGGTGTATTAGTGTCAACGTTTTCGTAAATATTTTTTTAGTAAATTAGAACAAAACAGTGTATGAGAAATTTGCGCTGATAAACTAATATTTCCTGAAAACGTTGCAAATAATCAAATGATTCTTTATTCATTATAAATTTAAAGTCTTTAAACAATTCACTAATATTTTAGATCATTAAAATGGCTGGTTAAAAAGATATGAAAAAAAAACATTATTATGTAGTGAAAATAAAGTAAAATAAAATAAAGTTTACTAATAAAACACAAATGTTAAGGTTTTAAAATTATATTGTTGTCACTACATGTATTTCGCCATACTGTGGCTTCCTAAGGTAGATGAAAGGTATCATATTTGTGTTTTATTAGTAAGTAATATCATGTCCTGAGATATTGTTACTTCTGGTGTACCTCAGGGGAGTCACATGTATCCTATTCTATTCTTACTATTCACAAACCATTTTTCTTCTTCAAAAAAAAAATTCAGTTCTTATCGCCAGTAATCACTCTTGACAAAAAGTTTTCATCATCCGCAGTAAGTTGTTTAAGCTCAGTGCAAATGGCAATTCGCTCCAGCCTTTCATCGTAAGTTAGAAGTCTCAGAACAAATTTCACGGCAATTCAGTACACGTCCAATTCTTCAGTCATCATTCGTTGTCTGTTGAACTGTTGCGATGTTTTCGGAAGCAGTATACATTGAAGGTCTCCCTGTTTCTTCGGCGTCATTAGTGTATGTTCTATCTTTCTTAAAATGCGCAAACCACTCAAAAGTTCGACTCATTGATTGCGAATTTTTCCTTAATCATTGTATATGTTTTAGTGACCGCCTTTCCGAGTTCGAAATAAAGTTAAATGCATGCGCGTTGCTTAAGTTTTTCATATTATAATGTGACTATGTCACGAGAAAATTACCAATTTACCCAATCGCACGTAACCTTACGATAACTGCGCCGATCACTTTGCAACTTGTCGCACATGTTCAGTAGACATATACTTCCCAATATTTACCGGCGCGTGCTGGTATAATATTAGGCTCTCGTGTTACGTCAGTCCGAGAACATTTGGATTGCACCTCGTATATATCGGGATTGAAATTCAACACTTTTCTCGTAAAATCAAACAAATTAGTAACATTTTATGCTTAACATAATATCATTACCACCGAACTTAAAGATATAATTTATAGAAAATTATTAGAATATTTTGAAAGTTACTTCATTAATACGATATAGTAGAAAATCAATTAAGTTACAAATACTATGTGTTAATGTCTGATTATTTATTTTATCATTATATTATCATGTTTTAACTCCAAAATGATTCAATTTCAACCATACTAGTAGTCATTGGCACATTTCGATCAAATGTAGGTTACTATTATCTAGTCTCTGTACAAATATGCAACCAAAGTAAATTGTCATGTTTTGCATACAAATCTCTCACCATCATGATGTAAGTTCAACAAAATTCTTTCTAAAGTAATTCACTGCCAAATATTTACATGCATGTCTTCTGAAATATACTTGAAGGTAGTTTATTGGACTCGTTGCGGTGAAGCCGCTATTTGTTTAGACGCTGGCCTCTCAGAAACGCCAACGACGACGACGTCTGACATCCGTGCCGCCCTCTGGCGTCCGCGCTGGACATCAAACAACGACAAACATCTAACTCTTGAACTCCTCACGTTTACATGGATATACATACATGTACACACACTCACACACCGACAATAGACATATACACGTATAGTGTTTGTCCTGAATTGGCTGCAGAAGTTTGGAAACTATTTATTTCGGAAAATAATCCCAGATCGACAGGAAATCCGAAAGGATTACTAGCGATTATCTGGCAAATAGAACAAGCCGGTTCCGTCTAATATTGTTTATGGACAAACACGATTAAAACTGTTCTATTTGCGTTGTTAATGATGATTTTTTTATGTTTCAAAGAAACTTAGAACGTGCGAGGAAATAAACACAATTACAAAATAAAATATTATCTGTAAATTATCAATAACAAAAAGAGGATTTTAGAAGCCTGGTAGTTATGCAAAATGTAGATAAATTGCGGAAATTAGCAATATATATATATATATATATATATATATATATATATATAGTAAACCTAATCAGTAGGCGATTAAAGGTCTGTATATTATTTCAAAATATATGTATTTAAAAAACTCTACATGTTTCGGCTGTATACGCCTTTTTCAAGAGAATACAAAATATGAATTCATATTTTGTATTCTCTTGAAAAAGGCGTATACAGCCGAAACATGTAGAGTTTTTTAAATACATATATTTTGAAATAATATACAGACCTTTAATCGCCTACTGATTAGGTTTACCATATCATACCAAGGTCACGAAGTTATTATATATATATATATATATATATATATATATATATATATATATATATATATATATATTGATACGTTTCAAGAACAGCTCCTCCTCTGAAAGAGATACAAAGACCATTTAATTATAATATTTACATGTACTATATACATGTTCATGCAAAGGAAGGGAAGAGCTAATTCAAAATATAAATACTTTATTATGACGACAAATTTGCTTTAAAATAATTAACTTACTTTTCTATATTTTTATTACTTATGTTTATACTAAATTTTCTATTTCAAATTCATATTTAACGCGATTTAAAAGAACATATATAACGTATTTATATTCAAATATATTTAAAGCAATTAAGCTCCGCCTCGCAATTTAACGGCAAAATAACCTGTATAGGAACACGTGTTGACAGAGTTATTGTAAACAAACTAACATATGTTTCCTAACCCAATGTATTTGTTAATTCATAACATCTTTTTTTTACGAGTTTACATTTAAATATTATTTAAATTTTAACTATATACACAATAAAATATGAGTACGAATAAGGCGATGAACGGCAAGTAATTATACTACAAAAACAAATGAATAAGAACAGCGTCTTTTACCACCATCATTGTAACAAACGGTCACTTTATTTTCGCTCCGTACAAATTAATTATTTTCTATGGTAATAACCAGTGTACAAGTTTCTAAATTATTAAAACGGTGACCATACCTGTCGTCGACCTGTAGACCAAGTTGCAAGAGACCAGAACATCAAGATCCGAAGCTAGAATTTTAGGAAATTCTGGCCATATAAATTATATAACCGAACAGTTTACCGAAGATCGAGCCGCCAGCCTAGACCGCAGACGCCGTCAAGAAAACAGCTGTTGCCGGACTTTGAATATCTCCAGAAAAGGCCATCTGAAGGGAACCGATCCTGTTCATGCACGGTGTCCTGATTCAAGAAACATCCCAGGACCTATCGGCAGAGATCCCAGAAGTCAATTTCCAAATAAATAAAAAAGGTTTTTTTTATGTGATAATTTTTATACGCCATTTTAAAGAACATTCTCGATCACAATAAAACTTGTCGTTTTCACTTATTCATACTTACCGTTTACGTTTTGTTCTTAAAACACCATAACTTTTATTAAACATATTGAATTCATTTGCACTTGTTAAAATATTTCAACTTACGTTATTTTTCCAAATACTAAACAATTTTATTAGAAACATATTTTTAACCTCATGTTTATTCACCATGTTAACGATGTATAGTAGTACCAATTGTTGTCGTATGTAACGTTATATGTGTGCCACGAACTACCAATTTAATTTTGTGTGAATAATAAACTTAATTTGTTTATCATTATATTTTGGTTTTATTTCATTACTTGAAGTGTTGTTCGATCCATTTTGAGTCATTTATTTAAACAAGCGCCTGGGAATAGAAATACCTGAACTCGCCTAGGAACCCAAAAAGAGATAAGAGATATAGAGCTAGCCACCTATAAAAATAATAAGCACCTTTTGTTGTTTATACAAATAAGTATTTACATGTACATCTTATTAAATAATGACATCTTAACTTTCATTATCAACCGTATCACTCAACGCATATTCAGCAACATTATATTTAAAGCGAACATTCAAATATACTCAAAATAGTCGAATATAATATTGCGGGTAGTCAAGCATACAATATTTGTCAGCCCAACTTAGGGGCAATATCAGAGAAGTATTAAATAATATATACATATATATATATATATATATATATATATATATATATATATAAATGCAACAAATTATAGCGACAATCGCATGTAAAATGAGATTTAATAATTCTCATACACATGAAGTTCATTACAGTTCGTATATATACACGTAGTATAGAAGTGAATATCATGTCTGTCTTCGGTAAGGTGCACTGATGATCTGTAAAAAACAGTGAAATATCGATATATGCACATTCCGCGCAGATAAGTTTTTCACAAAATTTTTCATTTGTACTGACAACTTGTACAGTTGATGTCGCGGCTTGTTGCGTCTACAATCTAGGGCAAAAGTGATTTGCCGAATTGTAGAATTAAATGCAACAAATTATAGCGACAATCGCATGTAAAATGAGATTTAATAATTATTAATTCTCATACACATGAAGTTCATTACAGTTCGTATATATACACGTAGTATAGAAGTGAATATCATGTCTGTCTTCGGTAAGGTGCACTGATGATCTGAAAAAACAGTGAAATATCGATATATGCACATTCCGCGCAGATAAGTTTTTCACAAAATTTTTCATTTGTACTGACAACTTGTACAGTTGATGTCGCGGCTTGTTGCGTCTACAATCTAGGGCAAAAGTGATTTGCCGAATTGTAGAATTAAATGCAACAAATTATAGCGACAATCGCATGTAAAATGAGATTTAATAATTATTAATTCTCATACACATGAAGTTCATTACAGTTCGTATATATACACGTAGTATAGAAGTGAATATCATGTCTGTCTTCGGTAAGGTGCACTGATGATCTGTAAAAAACAGTGAAATATCGATATATGCACATTCCGCGCAGATAAGTTTTTCACAAAATTTTTCATTTGTACTGACAACTTGTACAGTTGATGTCGCGGCTTGTTGCGTCTACAATCTAGGGCAAAAGTGATTTGCCGAATTGTAGAATTAAATGCAACAAATTATAGCGACAATCGCATGTAAAATGAGATTTAATAATTATTAATTCTCATACACATGAAGTTCATTACAGTTCGTATATATACACGTAGTATAGAAGTGAATATCATGTCTGTCTTCGGTAAGGTGCACTGATGATCTGTAAAAAACAGTGAAATATCGATATATGCACATTCCGCGCAGATAAGTTTTTCACAAAATTTTTCATATATATATATATATATATATTGAAGTGTGATATAATTGGTTCATAAATGCAGAGTTATAATAAAGAATTATGAAAAATAAATATAAATATAAAAATTGCAGTGAAGCTGTAATTCTAAAATTGACCTCTTTTAAGATCGTCAAATAATGTAATATTAGATATAGCAGGTATATAAATAGTAATCACGTTGGTTCGACAATGTTTAACTTAATTAATATTTTAAATAGATTAATTGGGCGCCTTATATATGTGATAAACTATCACCAAACTACGCTATCTTTGCTTTACTTTGCCAACTAGACTCAGGGTGCATGAAAACTGTATGAAATAAGTAAAATTAAATAATTTATCTCAAGCTCATCGCGAGTGATTGGTTGCTGCTTCCTTATAAGTGATTCAAATATACAATAATTAACAGATATAACTCCTACAACGAAATCTACATCAATAAAAGAGTCATATGAGTAAAGAAATAAAATATTTATTGAAAGAAATAGGAAACTGTAATAAAAATCAACAGATATAGAAGATAATGTTTAGGTTATGAACTAAATATGTGTGACAATATGGTGTTAAATAATAAAGGTTATGTGTGTAACGATATAATAAATATATGGACTAAATTACAAAGGATATCTTTAATAAATAGGTGAGCACCTTTTAAATTAATGATATTAAGTACAATTGGTATTTAATTTAGTAAAATTTTTAGTATAAGATGTTATGTGATATAGGTAAAAATTCGAGAATTTTTATTAATATGAATTGTTTTAATATTGATAACATGAATGCTAAAGACGATATATTTTTAACTAGTATTAATAGTAAACCTGTTGTACTGATTTGTAGATTACAAGCTTCAAAGTTGATGAGTCTCGACGATGTACACTTGTCCGATCGCTATCCAAATTTCTGACGGCGTGTGAGGCGGGTTATAGGTGACGCTATGGAAATCTTTCCTCGGACTTGGCACGAATCGGCTTGTATCTCCCTGCGGCTTTGTATGACTGCTGGGTACCAGGTATTGACTTGATTGACGAGAGTCCGATCAGTAAATGGTCTGTAGTTCTTCTTGGTTGGATATCTCGAGTATTTAGTGTAATAGTAGATGATATTTTAACTGTAACGCTTAATTATGCGTTTATAGAAATCTATTTAACTGTTTGAATTTCACTCGTTATCTATATCAGTATTTATGCACATGTTTTTAATAACTTTTTCGATGAATATATGTTTTAAATTAAAGATATTTTAGAATTTCTAGGAGTAGATCGAAAAATGCGTCTATTACGATTTTTAATTTTGCATAAGATGATGCCGATAGCGTCTGTTTATTATCAAAGCCTAGTTATCTTATATGCCAAAAAGTCTCGAAGTTTTGCCTTTTAAAATTACTTTCTTAGATAAGAATTAACTAATTTTAATATTCTTTCTAAATCAAAATATTTTCCAACGAATTCTAACGTAAGTTTAACATAAATCTTAATGCTAATTTTTGTGTACTGCGCACGATAAATATTAACATTGCGGGTTTATTTTCCTTGTCAAATAGTGGGCGTGTTTTACTGGCGTCGATATAAAGTACGGATGTATATGAATTAATATCGGTGATTTCGCGCTAAAATTTGAATTATGAATATTAAATAATAAAAATGAAATAGAAGAAAGAAATAGAAATATAGTAATTTTAAGATTGTAATATTATCGTTATATTAATTCGTATACATTTCGACACTACTAAAACTTAATAACACCGCTTACATAACCTTTTTATCTCAATTTTCTAACTTGTGTATTTTATATTTCCCATTTCAGGTGCTGATCAATGGGTATGTCTTGTATCACAACATTATATATATATATATATATATATATATATATATATATATATAGGTAAATTCAATCAGTTGGCGATTAAAGGCCTGGCTTTACTTTAAAGTATAAAGGCATCATTGCCGAAACATGTAGGGTTGTTTTAAATGTTTATACTTTAAAGTAAAGCCAGACCTTTAATCGGCAACTGATTGAATTTACCATATCATACCAAGGTAACGAAAATATTATATTTATATATATATATATACAGTAAAACCTCTAATTATGGACACCTCCGACAATCGGACACCTCTAAAAAATGGACATTTTTTGTGGTACGAAATTTTATAATGGGTTTTCTTAACAATAGTCACTCCTAATATTGGACCCTCCATAAATCGGACGCGGACACCCTTTATTTCACCGAAGCAATAAAACATCTGTAAATATATCTCTTAATTAAGGACAGACAAGACGGGCGGCGCCGAATAAAATTTTGCAATTATGTATGTATGTATGTACTTTTATTGCTGCACACGTGGAAGTGTATCTACTCGGGTTTTTCCCATAATACATATGTATGTACAAAGTGCACACGTGGAAGTATATCTACTCGGGTTTTTCCCATAATACAAAGGAACGACGGTTTACCACTGGCCTACTCGTCAGGTGATAAGTGGAGTGATATGTATCTTGAATCAGTTTGAACTAGCCTTTGATAGTGTCAACATGGATTCTAGTAAAAGAAAGCGGTTAACAATCCAAGATAAAATTGATATTATTGCGGTTAGTGAACAGCAAAGCTTAAATGTCCGAAAGCTCGCGGAAAAGTTTGGTGTCGGAAAGTCGCAAATTAGTGATATAGTGAAAAACAAAAGTGAAATAAAAGAACTTTTCGAGAAAAATGGAAACCTAGCTCAAAAAAGGAAGTTTCCAAAAACTAGTGGTTTAGCAATCGACGGAGCAGTGTTCAACTGGTTCTGTAAGGTGCGAAACAAAAATATTCCCATGTCAGGACCCCTACTCAAAGAAAAGGCGCTGGAAGTAGCACAAAGTTTACAACTCACCGAATTCAAAGCGTCTAATGGTTGGTTGGAGAAATTTTGTCAAAGACATAAAATATCATTTAAAAGTGTGTGTGGTGAATCTGCCTATGTAAACATGCAAAATGTAGACGATTGGAAGGTCAAGTTGCAATCAATATGCAAAGATTACTCTCCGAAAGATATTTTTAATGCTGATGAAACCGGTTTATTTTTCCGCGCCCTTCCGACAAAAACATTTGCGTTAAGAAGTGATAAATGTGCCGGAGGAAAATCTGCAAAAGAACGACTAACTATATTGTTGTGTTCAAATATGGAGGGTGATAAGGAAAGGCCGTTAGTCATCGGTAAAAGTAAGAAACCTAGATGTTTTAAAGGAGCTCGTGTGGATAAGTTGCCGATAGGATGGATATCTAACAAAAAAGCGTGGATGACTTTGGATATTATGTCAGCTTGGTTAAAGAACTTTGATAACAAGATGAAGAAAGAAAAAAGGCATGTAATTTTGTTTCTTGATAATGCCACTTCTCATCCGAAGATTTCATTGGAAAACGTAAAATTGGTTTTTCTGCCTCCAAATACTACCTCGCATTGTCAACCTATGGACCAGGGTGTGATTCAAAACTTTAAGGTAATTTACCGGAGCATGCTTGTAAAAAGGCTTTTGGCGTTAATGGATATTGAAAATTCACTAGAAATGGTAGAAAAAAACATTACGGTAGTCACTGCATTAATATGGATATCAGCTGCTTGGAAAAAACTCTCGCCTGTGACCGTAAGAAACTGTTTTCAAAAATGCGGATTCAATCAAAGTGACAGTGATCTAAGTGCAGAGTGCGATATAGAAGATAATATACCATTAGCATTTTTATTTCCCAATTTTAACATCACTAATTTAGATTTAAGCACATACGCATTAATTGATAATGAGTTATTTACTGAAAATCCTAATGTTTCCATTATAGATTGTATCGATGAAATTACTGATATCAGTGATGAAATGGAAAATGAGATTGAAGAGGAATTTGTAACTAGTATATCAAATATTTCAAAAGCCCATCAAAAATTAAAAGATCTTGAGAACTATTTCTTAAGCACTAACAGTTTTAACATTGCTAACAATATTTCTCAAGCTCTTCTTGAATGTGAATCTGAGATATTTAAACATAAAATGAAAAAGCAAGACAAACAACAATTAATGATTATTTTAAGTAAAATCTAGCATAAAATATATATGTATGTATGTGTATTAAGTATTGTAAATTTTTTTCGACTTTCGTCTTATTATGTGTGATTAAATTGATATGAGAATGAATATTTTTTTTCGTTTTTTTTTTTCACCTCCACATTTTGGACACCTCCATATATTGGACATTTTAGGATTCCCCGTCAGTGTCCATTATAAGGAGGTTATACTGTACTACTATGTTTTTAATTATTCATATGAGATAACTATAATATGAAGGTTTTAGATATGAATAAAAGTAAAACTCTGGTTTTTATTTTATTAATAGATTAGTTTTTATCAAAAAATATTAACTATTTCGACTTTGTTGTAGAATATTGATAGAAGTGAACCTCTTATCCTATGACCTCTGATTTTATTTTATATATTAATTAAACAAATTAATATATAAAATAAAATCTATCCAGTTTCTATTTTATGAAAATAAACGTAGAAAACACTTATTGTTGTACAGGCGTACAGAATAAAAAATTCTCCTCTGGCTGGCTTCCATTGCTGACATTATAATCAGCATTTGTATTTGCCTAGATCTTCACCGTATGGTGGCTTATTAAAGTATTTGCACGGCACAAAGTCATTTTCTTAGATTGTGGAAAATACTATAAATATGTTTCGTTGTCATTATATACTTAGTAGTAATGTAGTTTGTTAAAAGTAAACAAAATTAATAAAAATAAAAAGTCCATGGCTATTTAATTACAGAAATAATGAGAGCCACAGAATATTCTGTCGCCTTGTATCTGGAATGCAGTTTAAAGTTAATCTACAGGTACGAAATAAGTAATTAAACTTCTAGTTTCAAAAATTCTTTTATTGTAAATACCACTACAATATTGTTTCGCCATACAATGGCTTCATCAGGTGGATGAAATACAGTATTTCATCCACCTGATGAAGCCATTGTATGGGGAAACAATATTGTGGTGGTATTTACAATAAAAGAATTTTTGAAACTAGAAGTTTAATTACTTATTTCTTAGCGTTATAATGAAGTTTCAACAAGTATCTCCTTCGTCAATTTACTAATCTACAGGTCACAGGCATTATGTATTTGAGATTTTAAACAAGCAATTTTGATACTGTCTAACCTGTAATGTCCTAAACCCAAAGATTTGTTAATAAAATTTTGATTATTTGTACGTATTTTATCTGTAAATTCATCACCACCGAAATATAGACTGTAAAATGAAATTTGTCGGTATTTCTATTTCATGTTTAGCGACATAATTAAATACTGGTCTAGCCGATATTCATTGTTTGGAAAATAGCATTAAATAATGTGTCTATTATCTGCAAAGTTGGTTCAAGGAGTAAATGTCACACATATTTATATGATATTGTAATAATATTAATAGTATCTTAAAATAACTTCTCTATCGAAATAAACATTTCCAGCGTAAAATGTTTTGTTTACTTGATCTCTTGGCTGTTTTAGCAATGAAAAGTTCTGCTTATTAACGAAAGACCCATGCAAGTTTGAATGTCTTTATTTTATTGTTCGCTTCTTCTATCTCAAGTTAGAAGAGAGATAATTCCTAACATTGGCACTATATTTAGTACAGTATAACCGCCTTATAATGGACACTGACGGGGAATCCTAAAATGTCCAATATATGGAGGTGTCCAAAATGTGGAGGTGAAAAAAAAAACGAAAAAAAATATTCATTCTCATATCAATTTAATCACACATAATAAGACGAAAGTCGAAAAAAATTTACAATACTAAATACACATACATACATACATATTTTATGCTAGATTTTACTTGAAATAATCATTAATTGTTGTTTGTCTTGCTTTTTTCATTTTATGTTTAAATATCTCAGATTCACATTCAAGAAGAGCTTGAGAAATATTGTTAGCAATGTTAAAACTGTTAGTGCTTAAGAAATAGTTCTTAAGATCTTTTAATTTTTGATGGGCTTCGGAAATATTTGATATACTAGTTACAAATTCCTCTTCAATCTCATTTTCCATTTCATCACTGATATCAGTAATTTCATCGATACAATCTATAATGGAAACATTAGGATTTTCAGTAAATAACTCATTATCAATTAATGCGTATGTGCTTAAATCTAAATTAGTGATGTTAAAATTGGGAAATAAAAATGCTAATGGTATATTATCTTCTATATCGCACTCTGCACTTAGATCACTGTCACTTTGATTGAATCCGAATTTTTGAAAACAGTTTCTTACGGTCACAGGCGAGAGTTTTTTCCAAGCAGCTGATATCCATATTAATGCAGTGACTACCGTAATGTTTTTTTCTACCATTTCTAGTGAATTTTCAGTATCCATTAACGCCAAAAGCCTTTTTACAAGCATGCTCCGGTAAATTACCTTAAAGTTTTGAATCACACCCTGGTCCATAGGTTGACAATGCGAGGTAGTATTTGGAGGCAGAAAAACCAATTTTACGTTTTCCAATGAAATCTTCGGATGAGAAGTGGCATTATCAAGAAACAAAATTACATACCTTTTTTCTTTCTTCATCTTGTTATCAAAGTTCTTTAACCAAGCTGACATAATATCCAAAGTCATCCACGCTTTTTTGTTAGATATCCATCCTATCGGCAACTTATCCACATGAGCTCCTTTAAAACATCTAGGTTTCTTACTTTTACCGATAACTAACGGCCTTTCCTTATCACCATCCATATTTGAACACAACAATATAGTTAGTCGTTCTTTTGCAGATTTTCCTCCGGCACATTTATCACTTCTTAACGCAAATGTTTTTGTCGGAAGGGCGCGGAAAAATAAACCGGTTTCATCAGCATTAAAAATATCTTTCGGAGAGTAATCTTTGCATATTGATTGCAACTTGACTTTCCAATCGTCTACATTTTGCATGTTTACATAGGCAGATTCACCACACACACTTTTAAATGATATTTTATGTCTTTGACAAAATTTCTCCAACCAACCATTAGACGCTTTGAATTCGGTGAGTTGTAAACTTTGTGCTACTTCCAGCGCCTTTTCTTTGAGTAGGGGTCCTGACATGAGAATATTTTTGTTTCGCACCTTACAGAACCAGTTGAACACTGCTCCGTCGATTGCTAAACCACTAGTTTTTGGAAACTTCCTTTTTTGAGCTAGGTTTCCATTTTTCTCGAAAAGTTCTTTTATTTCACTTTTGGTTTTCACTATATCACTAATTTGCGACTTTCCGACACAAAACTTTTCCGCGAGCTTTCGGACACTTAAGCTTTGCTGTTCACTAACCGCAATAATATCAATTTTATCTTGGATTGTTAACCGCTTTCTTTTACTAGAATCCATGTTGACACTATCAAAGGCTAGTTCAAACTGATTCAAAATATCACTCCACTTATCACCTGACGAGTAGGCCAGTGGTAAACCGTCGTTCCTTTGTATTATGGGAAAACCTGAGTAGATATACTTCCACGTGTGCAGCAATAAAAGTACATACATACATACATAATTGCAAAATTTTATTCGGCGCCGCCCGTCTTGTCTGTCCTTAATTAAGAGATATATTTACAGATGTTTTATTGCTTCGGTGAAATAAAGAGTGTCCGCGTCCGATTTATGGAGGGTCCAATATTAGGAGTGACTATTGTTAAGAAAACCCATTATAAAATTTCGTACCACAAAAAATGTCCATTTTTTAGAGGTGTCCGGTTGTCGGAGGTGTCCATAATTAGAGGTTTTACTGTACATTTCTAAATTTTTATATATTTAATTTAATTTTAATATTCCAAGATAACTTTAAATACAAAATTATTATTATGTACACTCTTCGTTTTCTTAATAATAAATTAATCTTAATTCATATGATGTTCGAATATATTTTCATTCTGCTCTATGTGCATCCTCAACTTTCTCTGTATGGATTGTCTTACAATTGGTAAATTATTTTGTAGGAAGTTTCTATTAATTTCACTATTTAAAGTATCGTTAAAGAAGAATTGACCTATAATGGTGTTTCTCATGATGCCTCCCCAAGTAGTAACACTCTATTTGTGTTGATACAAAATAGGTTGCACAAAATGAGGGTTACTTGTGTGAAGTAGTAGTGTGAATTTTTCCTATTCATTATTCCAAAATTGGTAAATGTTTTATCTGTGAAAATTACATAGTCTAGAAAATTTTGATCTTGACATAATCGTAATGACGTCAGTGCTGTCTATCAAGTTGTTAAGTTCGCGATTCCCTCTTAACCTCCATGTCCATTTTTGTTCTGTACTGGCCAAAATATTTTCCTCAGTATTTTGCTTTCAAATATTCTGAGATCTTCCTCGTCTCGTTTTATCAGCATTCAGGTCTCAAAGTTACAAGGCGTAAATACAAGGTAGTGCCGGCTGGTGCCCTCAGGAGAACGTCCAAGACCACATACATCCCAGTAGCTATTCAGCTTTGAGCACGTCGCCTTACATCGTAGCTTGGGAGAGCTGGTTCGCTAAGGATTAGACGGTTTTTGGGTCTACCCATTATGATTGCCACTAATCAGGAGAGATCTGACCGTTCCCTTATCCGGCAGTTAGGAACTCACTTGGTGGGTAGTTCCACCCCAAGGATGGTAAACTAAAGATGATAGCCAAATCACGCAAATTAGTCCGGCAGGCACCCCCACTACTTTGATGTCAGCACAAGACCTCTTTCGGCAAATACTCATTTAAAATACACAGCGCAGAATACATTTTATTATAAAATTACAGATTTCTACACAATTTATTAAAGTAATTGAAATATAGAATAAGTCAGTATATAAACCTTTATTTCATAGAACAAATCTTGGCAAAAATCATAGGCAAAAAAAGCACAACTATTAAGAAATGTAACTAAATTAGAAATATGTTTAAATTTGTAATAAAAAAAATACCTCATAACATAACTTAAACCAGATTTATTAATTTAATAATATACTAGAAAATAGACAGTTGTATATATCTTCATACGATAAATTATGTTTGGGTTGTGTTACAAAAGCAGCTGTTTAGATTCTAGGAGATTTCATTTCTAAATTGGTTTGCTTTTGACGTGACTTCTTGAACACATTAGCTATGCGTTCAGTAATCAAAAATCTATTGTTATTTTATTGTAAATGCTAATTGTAGGAACTGCAGTTTTCTGTAATATTTTTCTTAAAGGTAATTCTAGAAATTAAAATTAATAAATTAAAGTCTTTGCTCCAGTTCTGTGATATTGTTACTCTGCCTAGTATTCTGTAAATCTCGTACATAATCGTTTTCAACAAAATGAAGTGCACAGATTCTGTTCGTATCTGGATTAAATTTATCCTGTTTTCTACAGCTGTTTACCCATTCGGCTCTTATGGTTTGTGACACTTGGTTCAACCCCCGCGGAAGAGGTCCGCGAACTAGGTTCTACATACATATTTCGACAAGTATGTTTGAAAGTACGTGAGTTTTTGGTAAAATTTTGTTTCAACGTGCCAGTAGAATTACCAAGGGATCAATATAGTTTCCACACATCTTTGACTAGAATCTACGTGATGTTACAAGAATCATTTAATTCATTTAAGGCCATTGATGATATAATTAAGATTCTTAATAATTCATAATGAAACTTTTTAGTCAGGTACTGTTTCTTAAGTCCGAGTGTATAAAATTTCACGTTATTCTAGAAAATTTTGATCTTGACATAATCGGAAAAGAAACCGTTCACAATACATAAGTCTCTTTTCAAAATCTGTTTGTAATAAGCCTTGGTGAATATTAATTTTATAATGGTTAAACTTATATTTTTTTTAAATTCTTCTCGTGCAAATGGTTGCAATTCCATGTTGTTTCGAAATTTCGGATTTTCAATAACGGATTGAATGACTGTCATTTCATTTTCTTCTGTAACCATAGTTTTTGTCCTTTCATGTTTGATGTAATTCACTGAGACCGACCGAAGAGACCAACAAATTGCCAAGTCTTTTATTATCCGGCGTTCTACAGTGAAGATATTCTGCTGCATACATACTTGATGCTAATACTGGATTTCTGTCGCAAGCTCCAAAAATAAATACCATGTTCCTCCTTCGAGAAATTCGTGTTTGGTAATTGAAAGTAGGCAAGAAATAACGGGAACAAAACGGTATGATTAAAGTAATACATGCGGACTGAAGCATTTGAATAAACTAACCCCGATAAAACGTTGTGGCGGTCCCAGATATAGTGTGCATATTATAACAGCCCCACTATTTACTTGCTCGATTGCATTCCTCGAGCAGTTGTAGTTATTTCCATCGTTATCGTACATTGTCTCTATTCCTTCATAAATTCAATTCAACAGTAGCGTGTAAGACGGAATATACATTATATATTATTTCGTTAGACTTCTGCTACGCTTTTGCGACCAAAACAAAATATGACAAGTAAAATCGTGGTTGCGAGATGTTCTGCAGGGCCTCCCTCTCTTGCCCGTACCTACCTGATGGTGGTCGTCCCGTGGAAAATACTCAGCCGGCTAGCTCTATCGAATCGGAGAGTGTCGCGAGTTCCAAGGTCGCTTGATGGTGGTTTTGACGCCACCGTATTAATTTCCAGCAAAGTACCCCCGTAACACGGAAGCGGGTGGGACTCTGGTAGCTCCACAGGCAAAAGAGTATGCCCCTATACCACTTGTTACCCAAATCAATTTATACATTATTCTCAAACACTTGAGGGATGGGTTCCAAGTAAAACACACGACATAAACAATAACAAAATTTATTAACTATTCAAAGTAGGATTAGATTATATAATATCTTAATTAACAGTCGTCGATATGCGCAAATATCAAAAGTAATCAAGAGTGAGTAAAGAAAGAGAATTCAAATATATTTTAAATTAAATAAAGAATATTGCTATATTAGAATTTCCATGACTGTTTACTGTTAGAGAAAGACCATGTTTAAAATCGTAGGATAATAATTTAGCAATCTGTCAGAAAATATCACTATTAATTGTTACGTTACCAAGCAACAATACCTATCAAAGGTATTTATCAAAATGCCCTCAAATTTAATACTGTTATATTTTAGTAATTTAGTGATTTAATAGTTTATATAATAATTAATTACTAACCGATCGTGAGTAAAATAGTACACAAACCTGGGCGGAAAGATTTACTCCCGTCTCGAGATTAACTTGCTAATCTCTCGACGGTACTGAACCACTTTCCGCGCTATTTCCACGCTAGCACATATCATTACTTTGTGATCGTGGTTATCGTTATTTTGAGGTTTCTTATGAAGCGGTGGCGAAACGCAAACAAATTTATCAAAATTAGTTTTGATGCGATTCAAACAAGGTTCGGTTATCGAAAGTATCTTAGAAAGAGACCTGTAATAGGAAATATCATTTCACAATCTGCAGCTTTTCATCGATTATATAGACTATATTCATAATCTTACTTAGTATGACAGACACTTGACAGATCTCGAACAACTCACATAAACAAATGACACATGTACATAAGGTATAGGCGTTAGATGTTGTAATCACTCTCTAGTACATTCCCCTTTCAATATATTTTCGCAGTATGTTGTAGTTTACTGTGTACCAGAAAACGTATTTACGGTTACGTATAATATAATTTTAAATAAAATCGTTCAATTATATGTTTAGTAAGATTAATCTTAGTGCTCTGTTACTTAAGAGCGACAGAAAATTTGTGCTGAAGACACAGCAGCATCTTCACATGCTCTTCTGAATATTTGAAGTGTCTTTGAAGCTGTTCTTTTCAGTTTAACGTAAAATTTAAATGCATGTCGCTGCTCGATATTTTTTGCATGCATTTTTCGTGTGACGCGGTATTGGAATGAAACTGCAAACTAGCGATCACACCGCTAATACTGGACTGACTAGACTGCAGTTTTTTTCTGATTGCCTGCCTACTCCTACCACTCACATGTAGTCGTCTAGTGTTGCCACATTGAACGTAGTTGATTCATTCTCGTTACTTCTGAGAGATTTCTCGTATTCCAATAGACATTGTGTCAAATTACAATATTCTCGAAAAACGATTTAATAAGAAACGAGAAAGCGTATGAAGCTTCAGTACTAACCAAAGTATGCAAAAAGTTAATTAATATTTTACAATATTAATGAAACTGCGCATTATATTGGAGCAATATCAATGCATAATTGCTTCTTGCTGGTTGGGCTCGCGTCCTTAATAAAATCTCTTCTGGGTAACGCAAAGGATAATTATTTCCGTATCGATGAGAAATCGGGTATATATGAAATTAATTGCCGCGATTGTAAATTAAAATACTAGATTAATACTAGATACTAGATTAGTCAAAGAAAACGCTTAATAAAAATCCGTTATAAAGAACATATATAGCATACTACATCCAATAGAACGGAAAAATCGAGTGTTGCTCGTCATGCGTTAGAAGCCGATCATAACATCACGGTAGATTGTTTAAAACTTATTAAAAATATAAGCAATCCGAGGGTGCTTATCTTATATTAATTGATTGCCGTGAGGGGTTTTGCACTTTTCTTCTAAAACTAATGCAAGTATTGATATATAACTAGAGCTGAGGATGTTTGCGGTACGGCAGGACCGTATGTAGTGCATCCCCACCAGCGTACAAACACGATGCAGCGAAACACTTTAGTTAGTCGCGAACTGGCAACGTGATCGTGTGTTATCTTGAGCTCTATTTAATAATTATGACGGACGTGCCCAAGCCAAGAAAGCGCCCATTGTATAACGACGTGAAGAAATTTATCCGAGACTTTCCCGATTTGTATTATAATGGAGCAAAAGTGGTTTGTAAATTATGCGATAAACAGTTACTTTGCTGGGACAAATACGACTGTAAAAGACATGTTGAAAGTGTACACCACAAAGACAAAAAAAATAATGTGCTGTCTAAAACGCAATTCATTTTCGATTTATTGACAATGCTACTCGTCTGCGATGTGCCAGTTCACCTGCTAGATAAAAAAGCCTTTCACGACTTTTGGAATAAATACAATTCCAACAAAAAGCTACCGTCACGGAGAACGTTACTCACCTATTTACCAATTGTGCGTGAGGACATTGAAAACAGAATGAAAGCAGTAGTAAATGATAAACAGTTATGGGTATGTGTCGACGAAACGACAGATCGAAAAAAACATTCTATTGTGAATATTATAGTGCGTGTACTAGATCCTGTCAAATCAACATTTCCCATTTTATTAGCCAGCAAAAGATTGGAAAAGTGCACTAGCGAAGTAATTACGAAGGTAGTGCTCGATACGCTACAAAAATTTCAAGTTTCAACTAATCAACTCCTGATGTTTATGAGCGATGGTGCTGCGACAATGCGTTCTGTAGGCCGTTCTCTTAAAGCAGATTGTGAGAGACTTTTGCATGTGATATGTAAAGTTCATGCTTTACACCTTGTGGCACAAACTATTCGGCAATGTTATCCAGAGGTGGATGCATTAATAGCAACCACAAAAAAAGTGTTTCTAAGATCTCCCAAACGAGTTCGAGAGTTTCACAGTCGGTGCCCTGGTATTCCCGAACCACCAGAGCCAATCCTTACACGTTGGGGAAGTTGGTTAAAGGCGGCATTTTATTATGCCAAGTATTTCCAACAAATAAAATCTGTGGTTCTACAATTCAATCCTGCCGAAGCTGTAGTCATTAAGGAAAGCCAGAGACTCTTTCAAAACCCTTCCTTTGATGCAGATTTACAAACTATTTATAACAATCATATAGGATTGTTTAACGCAATCGAGAAATTTCAAAATACTGCATTATCGTTAGCGGAGTCACTGCAAATACTGGACGATGTACACGCCCAGCTATGCGCAGTAAATGACAACAAAAATGTTAATGTAATAGAAAAGTTCGAGAGTGTGATAAACAATGATTTTGATTTTACCAGATTAAAACAAATTAGTAATGGTGCAAGTGTTGATTCGGTTTCTATCTATAAAGATTATTTTAATTGTGCGTGTGTTACATCCGTAGATGTCGAGCGGTCTTTCTCAAAATATAAAAAAATTTATTCATCACGGCGTACATCGCTCACCGCTACAAATATGGAAACGTATCTAATGCTACAAACTTACTGCAAGTCTTATCCACTTGGCGCTATGCAATAATAATCGTAAATAAGGTAAGTGTGTTATTTATATACAGTACACATAACTGACATACCTAAGTGATATAAATAGCGAATGCATGTAAAGCAATAAAACCACGCATGCATCACCGATCGAAACAAGGTCATTATATTCGTGCGTTTAACTGAATACTATCCTGGCACACCGCAAACATCCCCAGCTCTATATATAACTACGATTATTATAGTAACTATTTATAAATTAATAAAAGAATTAGTAAGTTACCATAAAATTAAATACTGAAAAAATTAAACTGGTGAAAAAATTTTTTATTTTAATAATAAAATACATGATAAATATGGACAAAGTTCTGAATATATACTTTCATAAAAACGTAAATACCCATGTTAATAATAAAAAACATATAAAATTA
Source organism: Melolontha melolontha (assembly GCA_935421215.2). Classification (NCBI taxonomy): domain Eukaryota; kingdom Metazoa; phylum Arthropoda; class Insecta; order Coleoptera; family Scarabaeidae; genus Melolontha; species Melolontha melolontha. The sequence continues at coordinate 136,746,842 of OW285240.1, read as the reverse complement.
AGTATTTAACGACGCTTTTCTAATTTAACATGTATACCATTTTGTGGTCTTATCAAGACATGGGCGAACAGAGGTTCTTCTTCTTGCTTCCGCAGTGATGTAATTTCGAACTTATTCACGATGGTGGCAACGATGGTTTTTAGTTCCACAAGGGCAAATCTTATTCCTATAATTAAAAAGTAAATAAAAAATAATATGAATCCTATACAATTAAATATCTTAGCAGTGCAATATTAAAAAAAAAAACGAATATTATCCAAATATTGATTTTTACATTCTTGTAACTATATCGCCAACATTTGTAAGATTAAGGAGTCGAAAATGCTATGGTTTCAATAGTTTTCGCTGAAAACCACGTTCTCCAAACAGTAATGACAGGTCGTGATCTAAAAACGATTTACCACGGAATTTTATTCAAATACACTCATCGACAAAAAATTCCGGGACACTGAAGTAAATCAAAAGTCTTTCTTTGGAGACTGTGGTTAAGTAAAAACTCAAAAAAGATATAAAACTCCTTACCACAGTTAATAATCGTATCTTAAATACCTATTTCGACAACCAAGTTGTTAACATCAGTAGGTAAAAGCACTAATCAAAGTGTTGAACATGGTACACAGTAAAGCTAACATATAAAATCCTGCACAACTTTACACGGCGTCCATATATAGACGTGGTATACATACTGCTATGAATTGTGATGTTGTACTTAGCTTATTCACAATTCACAACCAATCTGTCCAGCTTGTATATTCAGTCGGTTTATTTTCACGATGAGACTGCTTTTCCCTCAACGTTCCAATTGGAAAACGTGGTTCTTCTCTTCTACAAAATTTATATGATATGACAAACCGAAACAAACCTTTAACGCATGTGCCAACCACATAAAAAAATATGCCCTTGAATCCAACGTATAAAATTTATTGTTACAGAATTTTTTTATATAGAAATTTTAAAAAACGTTCTTTGTCATTTAATTCATATAACAACGCATAAAATATAAATCAATACATACAAGATAATAATATAAAAGATAATAAGGATAATATAATTTTACTTACGTAGAATAAAAAAAATATATTTTTTCGAGACATATGAGTTAGAAAGCTTTGAAAATTATCAATTACGAGTACTACAAACTCGTAAAATAAATAACGGTAATGAATTCAAACACCAACCACAATTAAATAAATTCACGAAGTTAATTACCGAAGATTAAAAAAAAATTATCTTCTCATATACGTCTTTCTAAACTCGGTGTACAATAGTGTCTGCCGAAATATCAAAGTAACCGGCGTACTACAACTACGCAAGTCAAAAATATAAATGTTTCAAAATAAAATATGCATTCATACATAATAAATTTCAAAAATTATGCCCTGGCATCCAAAATAATTGTACAATCTTAATAATTAAACTTTTCACAATATTTGCGGAAAAAACCCCAGCAATACGTATACCACGTGTGTTTACTATACCCTCCAATCACGACAAACAGTAATAGAGTTGTTAATGAACAAGATCTCCAAGTTCCTTTTCAATCCGGAAACACCATCAAAAGTCTCCTAGGTAATACCAAAGATGAAGTTAATTTGAATTAGAAATCAGATATATACGAAATTAATTGCGACGATTGTAATTTGAAATATATAGGTCAAACGAAACGTTCAATAATAACCCGTTTTAAAGAACACATACCATACATTAAATTTAATTGACCAGAAAAATCGAACTTTGCAAACCATGCATTGACCCACGGGTCACAACGTCTCGGTAAAAAGTGTTAAAACTTGTCAAAAACATCAACAACCTCAGAGAACTTGACGCATACGAAAGCATTCATATCGTTAAAAACAAATTTAATACTATTAAATTGATTGAACTCTCGCTTGGCACTTGGTGAAACATCTTGATAAATTCGCGATGAAAAAAAAAACACTTGGTTATATGTTTCACTAAATTTTATTTACATAAAATAAGACAATTGTTTCGGACTCTGCAGTCCATTTTCAATTAACATAAGAATAAATTTTCTAAAGTATAAATAGATGTATGTAACTACAAAATAGAGAGGGGATAACGTTACTAACAAATTTTCGTGCAAATGGAAAAGGGGATAATTTAAGATTATTTAATTAGCTATTGAATAATTATATTATATCTTAAATTACCCCCTTTTCCATTTGCACCAAAATTTGTTAGTAACGTTATCCCCTCTCTATTTTGTAGTTACATACATCTATTTATACTTTAGAAAATTTATTCTTATGTTAATTGAAAATGGACTGCAGAGTCCGAAACAATTGTCTTATTTTATGTAAATAAAATTTAGTGAAACATATAACCAAGTGTTCTTTTTTCATCGCGAAATTTAATACCTTTAACTCGGACAACGGTCCTATCTCATCCGGACTTTTTTGTCAATTATTTCGTTAATTATTTTTTCGACAAACTTCCGTAAAATCCTTGTATAGAAATTTTTTAAATTGTATTTCTTTTTGAATTGAATTTTTTCTAGTGAACGGGATATCTTTATGGGACATATTACAAGATGTAAGAATGATTTGGTAACACTACGTCACAATATATTTGCACCAGAAAAGATCTCTTATTTTTACCGAGAACGTTACAGTAGCTTAGAGATACTGTTTGTTAGAAATCATTCAGAATCGATGCAAAAAAATATTTGGACACCAAATACATTCTATTTTGGGCACCTATAACATTGAAGTAGTTATTCCAGTACTGATAATACAAGTCTGAAATGTTTACCTTGTTTAACACATAATGCAAGCATAGAACATTACCTAAACAATTCCTCGGTCCAGCACTGAAAGGTATATAAGCGAACGGATGTCTGCTCTTTGAGTTTTCAGGCGTAAATCGTTCAGGATCGAATTTTTCTGGATCGGGATAGATTTCCGGATCCCTTTGCATTAAAAAGATATGCACAATTGCTTGAATACCTGCTGGAATTTTATAGCCATCTAAAAGAAGAAATATTATTTTGATATTTTATTAATTTTTTTACTACCTATAGTTATCTCCTCGGTCAATCTTCTCGTTACAAATGGTAAGATTGGATATAATCTCAACGTTTCCTTGACAACACATTCTGTATATTTCAGTTCGTTTACTTCTGCCATTGATGTTGGAGCGTCTTTACCTTTAAGGACCCTTTGGACTTCTTCATACACTCTTTCCTAAAATTAAAATTTGTACACGGATTCAATGCATTTATTACCAAAATACTACCTGTATTTCAGGATGGTTACCTAATAAAAATAGAGCCCAACTTATGGAGTTGGCCGTAGTTTCATATCCCTATAAGATGTAATTATTGTATTTTATCCAGTAAAAAGTTTTTGGTCACTACTTACAGCCAATAAAAAGGTATCAGCTAAAGCTTTTAAATCTGAATCAGTTAATATGTTTTGGTCATCAGTAGCTTCCACTACAAGATCCAGAAAAGATTTCTTTTTAATTTCAGACTCAATTTTCGAGTTATTATTGCGTTGTTCTTTTCTATATGAAATTACTTTATTCGAAAAGGCATGGAGTTCTTTAAGAATCCTCCTGAATCTTCTTCCTTCTGGGTGGAAGTAGAAAATCGGATCTATTAGATGAGGCTTCCAATATCTCCACATTGCAATCTCGGTTATGCTATATGAATATATTTTGATACGGAAAGTCATGAAAATATCACATTTGCACTTACTCATAAACATTTTTAACGTACGCCAGAGGTTTATCAGTTATTGCATGAAGAGGTACCCCCATTGTAGTTTCTGAAATTAATCGATGATTTTTGGAAGAGTAAAAGTCTACAGTGTAAGTAAACATTACCACATATTACGCTCAAAGTACAAGTAGCGACATGCGGTACTATATTAAAGTACTCCCCATTTGCCATTGATTCGAGATTCTTCGTCAAAATGCCACCTTTCTCTCCGAAAGTCTCGATGAAACCTTCGAGGGTTTTGAAGTGGAAGCTTGATGTTAAAAGCTTTCTTTGAAGAAACCATTTCGCTCCTGAAAATAAGTCAACTTTCTAATTGAAAATATTAGACCAAAAACTAATTAATTGCCTTCACTAAGAAACAATCCTTCACCAAGCCAAGGAAATAAATATTGATAAAATGGCCCTTTCGGTGAATGGGTGGAACTTTTGAGTAGTATCTGAAAGTAAGACGTTAATTTAAAAAATACAAATAATTTTTGGTATCATTCGATAAAACCTCGTATAAAATGAAACAATAACACCATAGCAAAACTGTACTTTTTATAAAAGTTAATTTTAAAAACTCTTAGCACAATATAGTCTAAATTCCTGGATATGTATCAAGTCATGGATATAATGATATACTTTTTTTACTGATCATGATGACAACTTAGTTGTTGAAATGCGCATCCAGGATTTCACGTTATATTGTAGTGAGAATTATCTTCAATTCGCATTTACAGGATAAGCGACATTTATTTAGATGTACTTTGTATCTCGAAATCAAAATAACTGTGGTATATTTTGCAAAGTTATTTTGATACGCACCGTTAGTTTTGTATAGCAATAAAGAAAAAAAGGGGTGGAAGATACATATGAGTAATGCCTTTATACAGAAAATCGCGGTCCAATGTTCATATAGTAACGAGAAAATGATTTTCCTTTATTCGGGTTTAGTCCTGTCTCAGTTAAATATACAGACGACAATGCGGAAATCCACCGTTACAAACAACGCTAGGATTTACATTTAGTATGAACATAGTCTTTGCTGTGGCTACGTGGGTTTGCGATGCCATCCTTAATTACACACATTAATTTCAAATGTTTCATAGGGTTGTCAACATATTCGACGTAAAGACTATTATTGATATCTACAAAAAAAAGGGTCACAATAAAAGACCATATATACGGCTGTATTGCATAAATGTTTAGGTAAACAAAGATCCACTATTCGTATAAATAGTAAAGTTATTGTTAGATGTTATCGTTTAACAATAGTCTAGAAATTTTGTCGATTTTTTCACAGATCAACGAACTTGAATTACCGCTGTATTTTTGTAAATATAGAATAAACAAATATATGGATCGACTAAAACTACATTTTGGTCTTGAAAATTTGACAATTTTTGATGAATTAAAAGAAATTTATTTTTTTTTAATTTACAGTTAGATATTTTTATGTATTCTTCAAATTCGCATAGTTTTGTCGCTATTCAGCGATAACCTATATATGTAGCTTAAATTGGTATAATTATTACTGTTAAAATAGATTAATGTAGTCAATATTTACGGTTTTTTTATTACTAGTCTTGTCACTTCTTGGTCAATAAAAATATATACAGTGTGTTTCAATTTTCATGGGGACACCTAAATAACTTTTTTATTTTGAAAGCAATCAATATAAATTTTTTAACAGTTGTATAGGCCCCGACAATGCACCTTTTTGTATGTATAGAGTTTTTATAAAGTCAATATCTAGCCAACTATAATTAAAATAAAAAGTAGTGTTTCAAGTAATGTCATACTAGCGATTTAGATTAAGTTTTTACAAATGACTCGAGAACCCTTAATACCAAATTTCGCGGAAAAATTTTCATTTTTATGCTATCACTAGATAATAGTTTGTTATTGCAATAATAAGAGTGCCATGAAGCAAGAAAACAATTCACAAATTTTATTCAACATTAAAGAACAAACAAAAACAACAATTTAACGAACAATATTTTAAATAGGATCTTTTTCAACTAAATCACCTTGAAGACGGATACATTTTTCCAATCGCCTTTTGTGATTCAGTGCAACCTGTCGTAATACTTCTGGAGAAATTTCTGGATAGGTTTGTCGGATTTTCTGACACAGTTCCTGTATGTTTCGAGGTCTAGATCCATACACAGCATTTTTAATAGTCCTCTAAAGAAAAAAAGGCGAGTGGTGTAATGTCAGGTGATTTCGGAGCCCACTCTATTAAAGGGCTATTACGGCCTATCCATCTTAACTGGAAGTTTTCATCTAACCATGCTCGCACTATTCTTGCGTTATGAACTGGGGATCCATCTAGCTGGAAGTGTAAATCTCGCCTCATATCCAATGATAAATCATCAAGCACATCAATTAATTAAGTATTTAAAAACTTTTCTGCATTTAGTGTATCAAAAAAAAAAAAACGGGCCAATCATTTCTGTATTTAAAATTCCGCACCACACATTAACTTTCTGCGAATGTTGCCTTTTACAATTGGTAATCCATTTTGGGTTTTCTGTTCCCCAGTATCTACAATTATAGGATGAAACAATACCATTTGTAGTGAAGGTAGCTTCATCACTAAACATTATTTTTTTAAAAAATTGTCTGTCATTTATAAAATTGCCTTCAGCCACTAGACAATACTCCATTCTTCTATTGAGGTCTGCTTCTTCAAGGGTGTGTAAATATTTTGGCTTTTACGGTTTCAATTTGTGACGACGGAGACATCTCCAAATTTTGGAGTAAGAGATATTTAAATGGCTAGCCATATCTCGTAAACTCGGGTGAGGATTATTACGATACGCTGCTAATATTACTGCATCGGTGTTCTCCATTGTTCAATTCTCGTTGACGTGGTTTAGCAACATCTCCAATAGTGTTGAAAATGTTATTCAAGTATGCAACAGTTCGATGACGAATGGGTAGACGTTCAGGATGTCTCGCGTTAAACTCTCTAGCAGCCTCTCGGGTAGAACGTACATTATCACCAGCAATTCGGATAATTTCTACTTTTTGAGCAATACTTAAAGTCTATTGGCTATTGCTCAGCAAAGTTCAATAGTTTCAACTGAAGTAAACTGTTTAGTGAACTGACGTTTGACATTTGAACTGACAGCTTATTTTCTTGCTTAATGGCACTCTTATTATTGCAATAACAAACTATTATCTACTGAGAGCATAAAAATGTAGAAGAATTTAAAAATGAACATTTTTCCGCGAAATTTGGTATTAAGGGTTCTCGGGTGATTTGTAAAAGCTTTTCCTAATACTTCTTTGCTCTATCTTAATCGATAGTATGACATTACTTAAAACACTATTTTTTATTTTAATTATAGTTGGCTAGATATTGACTTCATAAAAACTCTATTCATACAAAAATGTGCATTGTCGGGGGCTACACAACTGATAAAAATTTTATATTGATTGCTTTCGAAATAAAAAAGTTATTTAGGTGTCCCCATGAAAAGTGAAACACACTGTATATTTTATCTTCGGCCATAGATTGTTAATGCCAGTAAATTTAGTTTGTATTAAAGCACACGTACATATAGTAAATATAATTAATTAATGAATAATATGTATAAACGACACAGCTCACATCGAAGTCGTCATATAAACATAATTTAAGAGATATGTGGAAACTACATATTAGTGATAATTTAGCGATGTATTACGGAAGCGTTTATAAATCGAACTTATAGGTCATTATGCTTTAGAATCCTATTGTTAATCTTTGTTATATAACAAATGCACCGGCTTTATTGCATAAATATTACATATCTTAAAAGTTTTGGAATAACAGACAAGCAATTTTTATTATTTGTTTGTTGTTTTAACTAATTATATTAATCTTTTCATGCGAATTTAGAACAGTAGTTTATTATTATCATCATCGAAAGTTAAACGTAAATTGGTATTTATTTTGGATGACATTACAACTTCTCTAGAAGACGTTTTTGATTTGTATGTTGACTAAATTTTCCATGAACCCAATTATTTTTCATCCAAAAAAATATCTCGTTGTGTTTTGGATAAATTATCGCAATAGGTAAACATGATTGCGTGGTAAATTTCTTAGGGCGAAGAATATACATATAATATTTATTCCAAATTCCTTTTTTTAATGTACGAGTATAACTTTAGAAACTTAATTTTTCAAAAATTAAGAAACTATTTTTTTAAATGTTTTTCTGCTATAATAAATTGTCTTTTTCGTTTTCGAAAATGCGTTTCAGTTACTTAATCATTCACTTACGGCCGGTAGAATAGTTTGAAGAAACATCTAACTCTAAACACACATTTAAACGTAAATCCCTGAATTTGATTACTCAGGTATTAAAAGGAGAATTAACCCATGCGTATTTACCTATACAGTGTGGTCATAAAGTTTGGAACCAAGCTTATAACCGCATTATTTTACATTTTTTGGAAAAACGCTCGGGCAGGTAAATTTTCTTTTTTAAAACGCCATCTTTTGACATACAATTTTTTTCTATGACGTCATTGGTTTTCGAGTGATGACGTTATCAACACTTTCTCTAAATGGCAACCATATTATTTTTTTCTCGTTTTTGGTAGATCTTTATATCCACCAAATAGTGATATAAACCAATTGGTATGTTGCATCACAATTTTTTTGAAAAAATGATATAAATTTAGAAAAAAATACGAAAATTTTATTTTTGTACAAAATTAAAATTAAATTAAAAAAAATACATCTGAACTTAAATTTATTATAACAGTTAACGTAAATTTTCAAAATGGACCTCACCAACCAATTGACACTGTCCCAGCTGAGTGTAAATGCTTTGCGATCAATAGTAATCTGCGTTATTCGCTCCAGGTCAAAAGAAATTCGTCTTTCCCATCGGCCAATTACTTATTAAAAAATCTTATTTAACATTAAATAGTTTCACAAAAAAGTGCCAAAGAAGTTTAATTTATTTAAAAAATTAACATGATGTGGCAGACCATTTCTTAATTAAAATTATCGCCCAAAAATTGAAGATTTCAAAAACTAATTAAGCTTACAAGATTTACTGAAATATGTAAGTAAGTTTTTTTCACACTTCTGTCTTGTGTGAGGACTTAAATATTCTTCTTGAACAAACCGGATCGTCAAAAGCACATGTACTCATGTTACTATGCAAAAAATTTACAAAAACAAAAACACGCACTTTTTTGCAAGATATTTCTTTATGACATTCTTGCTTCTTTTTATACAATTTATGTACAAAAATTTTAGTTTGAAATTGTTTCTATGGCGACAACATTGTTGAATTATTTACTTCTATTTTTGACGTTAAATTTTTGAGATATTGCGTAAAAATTGTTCATTTTCGCTAATATAAAAAATGGCACATTTATCTGAGCGAGAAAGAATCGAAATTTTAATTATGGTTGGGTATGGGGACAGACAAAGAACGCATGCAGAAGCATGCGATTTGTTTAACCATGAACACCCTGATAGACCTCCAATTACTAGGTCTACGGTGACAAAACTAGTTGGAAAGTTTACCGAAACTGGATCCGTAAAAGATCGATCACGGCAAGGTAGACCTCAAGTAGGAGAAGATGTGAAATTAAATGTGCTTCTAGAAGCAGAAGAAAGGCATCATGTTTCCACCAGACGACTTGCGTTAGCCAATCAGGTGGCTCACTCATTTGTCGTCAACTTATTTAAAAAAGAACACTATCGTCCTTACAAAGTTCAACTTGTACAGGAATTACATTAGGATGACGAAGATCGTCGACTGCAGTTCCGTGAAGACGTAATGTTACGTTGTGACCAAAATCCAAATTTCTTGGAAAACATCGTCTTCTCAGATGAAGCTACGTTCTGCCTAAATGGATCTGTTCACCGCCATAATTGCAGATATTGGTCGCAGAACAATCCGCATTGGACTCAAGCGTGTCATACTCAGCGCAGAGGAAAAGTTAACGTATGGGTTGGAATGATTGGACGACGCATTTTAGGACCATATTTTTTTTAAGGAAATTTGACTGCTGTGCAATATTTAGAATTTTTAAGATTTGAACTGATTCCAGCGCTCGCTGTTATTTTCCCAAATCACGAGGATGGTGATGTACCGCATCCAAATATTTGGTTTCAACAAGATGGGGCGCCTCCTCATTATGGTGTAAAGGTTCGCCACTATCTTGACGAAATATTTCCCAATAAATGGATTGGACGGAGAGGCGCCATAGAATGGCCACCTCGTTCTCCTGACCTGACTCCGTTAGACTTTTTTTGTGGGGTTATTTGAAATCGAAAGTATATTTTAACAAACCGAACAATTAGGAAGACTTAAAAGAACGAATTCGCGTAGAACTTACACAAATATCCCCAGACATAATTGAGGCGAGTATACGAAGTGTTTACACTCGGCTGGGACAGTGTCAGTTGGTTAGTGGGGTCCATTTTGAAAATTTACGTTAACTGTTACAATAAATTTAAGTTCAGATGTATTTTTTTTAATTTAATTTTAATTTTGTACAAAAATAAAATTTTCGTATTTTTTCTAAATTTATATAATTTTTTCAAAAAAATTGTGATGCAACATACCAATTGTTTTATATCACTATTTGGTGGATGTAAAGATCTACCAAAAACGAAAAAAAAATAATATGGTTGCCATTTAAAGAAAGTGTTGATAACGTCATCACTCGAAAACCAATGACGTCATAGAAAAAAATTGTATGTCAAAAGATGGCGTTTTAAAAAAGAAAATTTAACTGTCCGAGCGTTTTTCCTAAAAATGTAAAATAATGCGGTTATAAGCTTGGTTCCAAACTTTATGACCACACTGTATATATGCACTTCTGTAACTCAGATATACTTACATAACCTCGGAATTGTGTGTACTTACTTCCATTATAGGCTATATAGGTATTTAATGAAATAAAAATTATTTCCATCAGGTAAAGGCTTCTTCGATTCAAAATATGTACGTATTTTCTGTTTAATATTAATTTCTCTACGAATAATTTTTAAAAATTTTTATATATTTTCGAAATTTATTGTGATTTTTTAAATAGAATTTCATATGAATTTTTTACGTCTAGCAAATATTTCTAATATATTAATGCAACTTGTTTACTTAGCAGTTACAATATTGTTTACTTTTTGATTACAATATACAAAACTATGTACATCAATTAAAACCATTTTACAACTAAAACTTAGTTCTAAGGAAACATATAACAATATTAAAGATCTGCTCTTAATTTTGAATTAAAATCAACACAAATCAAAGGGAAACCAGGCACAAACTTTTCAAATGTCATAAGTTCGTATATTTTGTTCTAAAATTATTACCAACATTCATAAATATCACATTTAGTTAAATGCTGCTTAAATGCATTTCATAATTTAAATGTTTTTCAACTAAAACAACTTTGTTGATAACAGTTGACAATACCGGTCGTTAATAAACTTTGTTCCCATAATTAGTTTCTTCCTCCAGTTAAAGAATTTTTGTGCATTTCTATAACGTGCATTTCATTTGATTTTTCTTAATTTTAATAACTGTGTTAGTTTGAACTTAGCTGCAACTAATGTGATAGTGTTTTATTAACAATAGCAATCATTTAACCTAAAATAACTTATATTCAATCTTAGATTTATAAAGGGAGATGGATTTATAAATTTTCATTTCTATACTTTGTGTATATATAGTTAATATTCCGAACTTACTGCAAATGAGAATTAGTGAATATTAAATCTAATTTTTACATGCAAATGTCGCCTTATGTCATGTATTAATTACAATTCGACTAACTAAGTGTGTACCAATATGTAGAATATAACAAACCGCGACTTCAACCTTCCTGATTGTTAGGTGAATTAAAAATTCGTACAGACGCCTTTCGCTCTTATTGGAGCTTATGTCAATACACGGTATCCTGGAGACAGATATGACTTTTCACTTCTATACTTTGTGTATATATAGGTAATGTTCCGAACTTAAATGAGAATTCTTCAATATTAAATTTCATTTTTACATGCAAATGTCGCTTTATGTGATTCGTTAATTACTACAATTCGACACATTAAATTTGTACCAGTATGTATAACACAACACGTCGCGACTTTGACCTTCTTGGGTGTTAGGAAAATTAAAAATTTGTGAAAAACCACATGTATCTGTTGAAAGAAAAACGGATGTACTATATAGATTATAATATCAAATTTTAACCTCGTTTTTTTGGATAAATAAATATAAATAAATAAATGAACCAGGAGGAGAAATACCTACTATAACACCATGTCCATAATAATAGGAAAAAAAGTTATCACAATATCGCTAACTATCACTTATCTATGTGTGTGGATTTTTTTTGTCGTCGAGGTAGCTCAAGTTGCCCCGTGTATATCAGCGAGGGAGTAATCCACACCCACACCCACTACAGAATTAAAACAGTACAATAAGAAGAAAAAATTTACAACAAAATTGTCACATGGACAATTAATTAAAAAATTATAGCTTTTTACCAAAAAGTAGATAAAAACCATAACTAGTAAACTAATGAATGGATAAATTAATAAAGTAATAACTTAGTTTGACCAACTCAGAACAATAAATCAAGAAAAAATAATGACTACAATAAGAATTGATTTAATCTAAAAATGTGACTTTGACAGGTTGAAAATGGAATTTTCTCACCAACACTCAGCGAAAAATCAAATCTACACTTAACGGATTAAGTGTAGACCAACAGCTAGTCAAAATTCCATTAATAAAGAAAACACCACAAAAGCACACAAAATTATAATTTGGTCTCTAAAACGTGAAGCACATTTAAAGATGTCATATGTGTTCGATTCTATATTTCAATGCTGCAGTCTTTGCAATTGCGGAAATGTGGAATAATCTATGGCCCACATAATAAACGACAACCCCAGAAGAAGTTTCCCAGATGGCATCTACGAACTGAGACAACTCTTGTATGAAATAAATAAAAAGTAATGAAGAAAAACAAATAATACCACTGTGTATTCAAACCATCCTCTGTCAAATTAAATAATTTTTAATTTATTAAAATATTTTTTTTCGATATTGTTAATTTCAGCATTTTATTCTAACATATTGATGATTTATTTCATATTTTCCATACCTACTCTCATTATTGTAAAATTGAGCGCAATGTGTTCCTTTCTAAATTTTATCTGCGATTATTGATACACAAATAAAATAAATTTAGAAAAAAAATCATTAAAATTATAGCCCCCCCCCCCCGCATATAACAACTTTTAGTAAAAAAAGACTGTTAGCAATGTCCTCGAAATAAAATATTCTTTAGGAAAATGAAATTATTTCGCTTGCTTTCAAAATAGACTTCACTCTCACACGGCAATGTTTTTGTAAATAAGCAACCAATTATTAAAAATTTTAATATTAATATTATATATTCGTTCGGTAAACTTTTGGACGGCTCTGTATCTTTACACAAAATCATTTGAATTACATCAAGATATACAGGTGTTTCCGTTTATAAATGCATAATTAGTATAAACCGTTACGTACCTGCAGATATTCCGGTTTCCTCAAGTGCATTTCAGGGACCAGGCCATTCCAAGATCTAAACAGTGGCTTATTACTAAGTACGATATTGGCGAACACATTCAATACATCTATACAAAGTAAGAAATCGTAAGATAGAAAGTCGATAGTATGTTGATATTATTAACACTCACCAGCTCTAGATGCTTTGACAAGAGTATTAAACGTCCCTACGATTGGATACCATTTCATTCCTGGCATTTTTTCCATGACATCGAACATATTCTTTTTCCATTTCAAACAGATTATTAAACACCATGCGACGAGCGCAAGAAATATTGGTATTGCTAACATTTTGTTGCTGAAACAGTAACTGTAGAATTAATCGTCTTCTGTCTTTATATACTTAGATATATTTAGTATTTCTGATAATTATGGTGGGGAAAAGATAAATAAAAGTGTATTGATAAATTAATTATTTATAATGCTTTTTCATCATTAGGCCTATATTATTTTTGTATAATTTTGTATGAAGATAATACTGTCAAAATGTTATTGCTAATAAGTATATAAAAATTATCTCTAAACATCAACTCTCGTAATTCTTTCAACTGCATTTTTTCACTATATAAAATTTATTTAGAGAAAGTGATTATAGAACACACGAGGCCAATGTCCTCGTGTGTTATGGTACAAGGTGTTTCCTAGTTAATACATACTGGACACCGTTTTGGCTAAACTGTGTGTACGGACAGACCTTTGGTTCTTCGCTCTGGTAGTCCTTGACTTACATCGAACATGTATAAAATTGTTGTAAATCTTCTCAATGTTAATTCAGTTTTCGCAATGCATAATGCATTTTCGCGATGTACAGTTACAAGGAAAAATAATATCCATTTTTATTCAAACAATTTCATTTCATAATTTAGAATTTATGCAGTTTTATGAAATTTTAGTCTCTCGGTAAAGAAGTTTCGGCGGTATTCTATACTTTCTGTAAAAGTCTTTCTTTGGAGACTGTGGCTAACTAGAAACTTAAAAAAAGATATAAAACCCCTTACCAGATTCATATTCGTATCCTAAATAAGTATTTCAACAACTAAGTTACCATCTTCATTAAGAAAAAGTGTTGAACCTGGATTACAGCAAAGTTAACAAAAAACTGCGAAGCACTTTATAAGACATTCAGTCTTAAGAAACTTAAATTTAGGCTACTCACCCTGCTTCAGATATGATTTGAGACCGGATGCATCAGGCCGAAATTACGATGGACCATATAAATAGATTATAACATCGTCAAGTACAACACGCAGTTATCGAATAGCACTATTCATTCGGTTAACCGCACATCTGTTTTTTTGTCGTTGAATTGTGACGCAATTGCTTCAATATTACAGTTAAATTCCCTTCTTCATGGGCTACGCCCATGAAGAAGGTGAGGTGTGGTAGAAACGTGAGGAGTTTTTATAATTTATTTAAATTTATTTAAATAGTGAAATTCATTAAAATTTGTTTTATTTTATCCTGATAATAATTATATATTTTATAATTTATTTTATTATACCTGTGTAGCACATGCTCTCCACAGAATATGTGAATATATCCGGAACACCTTTCCGGAAGTTGATAGACTTATATTCGCTTTTAAAAAAGTTTTTTCAGGAAAGCACCATTGAGAGTAGTTCTTCATAGGGAAAAACTTAAATCTTTGTCACTGCCTCCCTCTCCAGTAATAACTAGATGGGGAACATGGTTGGAAGCTACTACTTTTTATATAGAGAATTTCGATAGATACTACAAAATTTCGCTACATGTTTAAATGAAGATTCTTGAAGTATTTCTGAGTGCAAGGAACTAATACAAATTCCAAATTAAAAAATAATTATACTTTCTTCAGGAACACTTTGGAAATTTGTCAAAACTAATCACTTATTTAGTTAGACGCAATTTTTAATAAAAATTTAATAAATTTAATAACATTGTGGCAATTGTGTATTGGAACAATGCCTTAAAACCGAACTGCTAAATAGGCAGAAATATAAGATTATTTCCAGTATGCACCTATAGCCATTTGCTATCTATAAAGGACGTTTTCTATCTACAAGGATGTATTTCATTCAAAGAGAACAAATTTTACAGAAGAGAACCTTGAGAAAGTACTGCTAGTTAGTATTAATACTCCTTTACTCAACTTGAACTACAAAATTAACAAATAAAAATGTATTTCGTATTTTACAGATCACCACCTGTTTGTTTTCCAATTATATAAATAAAATTAAAAACTCTTTAAAAATATAAACTTTCAATAGTACGCTCGTGGGCGATGAGTCATCGGCCTCTCATGTACGGTCTCTAGAAACGATGCACATACGTTTCTGTGCCCTCTTTTTGTAACTATTCTGAAAAGCCGTACAAGAAGGTAAATTTAAATGGACCCTTATCTGTGTTTAAATGTAATTTTCGTTTTTAAATAGACATATACTTCCATAGATGTTAAATTCCCTCGGATTGTTTATATTTCTAATTAGTTATAAATAATCTGCCGTAATATTATCATTGGTTTCTAACGCATGACGCAATACTCGATATTTCCGGTTTATTAAACTGAAGTTTTGTTCTTTTATATTTTACGAGTGTCTTATCTCTGAGTTGCATCATATATTTTACGTTATCAGCAAGCCAAAGTAGAGTTTCTCTTGTGACGTTAATAGTGTGAACTGGAGCAAATTTATTAAATAATCAAAGAACTTGATACGGAAAGTCTGCAATTTTATCATCAATATTAAGCATAAGAAACATTACTTGAAGGGCTTTAAAACATTGAAACATTTTTTTTTAAAGATGCCGTTAACGATCGTAGTGAAATTGCAAATTTGTCTAAATTATATTTTTCTATATTATAAATTAAGATCATTTTAATTTATATCAACACTCAACTATTTTAAAACTACTCATTATGATGTTAAAAATATGAGATCAGATGCTGGGGTAAAGAGAAATATAAAATAACACATGTAACAAGTAGGTAGTTTTAAAGTTTAGTTAACCTCCTTAGCATGTATAGTATACCCGTGAATTAATACGTGTAAAATTCCGTGTACATTTTATAATTACTAAAACAGTAGAAAATGCATTCAAATTGTAAGTATATTTTTAATTTTTGTTTATACATCTAGTATCCAAATCTATGTGTTTCCGAAGAAGACAATAAATGTCGAAACGTTAAAATAAGTTTTTATTTAAAGAATAATTTATTATAAAGGTAAGAGATCATATCATAATAAATCTTCTTACATATCTATATACTATCTTATATATCGATATATTATAATTTAATTAAATAATTTAATAATAATAATATATTTATAAACACTATCGACTTGTTACCGAATTCATTTGATTTTAAAAATGCATACATATCTTATGGTCGAAATATTTAACAGACTTCATGGAAGACTTTTAAAGCGGTAAGTATTTGAGCACGTTTTACAATTTACGCCTTACTATTTATTTCATGTGTCAACTTTTAATCGTCTGCCTCTGGCTGTTGGCGCAGTTTGCCAGCCTGGATCATTAGCTTACGGCATCGAAAGTATTATTATCTAACCGTTTACATGTATTGTTATTGAACATTTACGTATAAATGCAAATGTGTTGATTATATTACAGTCAATAATTTTTTTAATATATATTTATTGATTGAAATATTTAACAGATGTTATCCTCTTTATAATTTTACGAACGCTAAGTGTTTGAATACGTTTTATATTTTATTTCTTACCATTTATTTTATGTGTAAACTTTAATGCGACCGCCACTGGCTGTTCGCTCAAACTTGCCAGCCCTATTAATGGCAATATTACGAACAAATTTGAATTTACAAACATCGCACGTACAATTTTATTATCTGCATTTAGCATAAGCTTCGGCTTTCCTATTATTTATTTTCGTACATTTGTATTTGTAATCAACATACGAGCGTCTAATGCAATACTTTAAAGGTGCGTTTAAATGTTTGCATATTTGAATCGGATTGATTTATGTGGACATAAATTGGATGTTTAAAACTAACAAATCGGAGACTGTGGCTTATAAGTGAATAAAATAAAATTAAAAACCCTTACCACAATAGAATTTAATGATTCTAAATACGTATTTCTACAACCACGTTGTCATCTTCAGTAGAAAAAACAGAGTAACACTTGAACGCACAAAAACACTAACAGAAGGATTGAAGACGTTTAGAACAATCCTTCTGTGAGTGTTTTTGTGCGTTCAAGTGTTACACTGGTTTTTCTACTGAAGATGACAACGTGGTTGTAGAAATACGTATTTAGAATCATTAAATTCTATTGTGGTAAGGGTTTTTTAATTTTATTTTATTGGATGTTTAAAAGGTAAAAGGCATAAACTAAATATGTTTATAAACACAAATTATTTATTGGTAATTATGTAATAACGTTCCTTACAATCTCATTCTTTATATACTTAGTACATAAACCATAAGAAAATTATTGTTTAGTCGTTATGTAAAGAATAATATAATATATTATATAAACACAATTACTTATTATTAGAAATATCAAATCAAGCAAATATAACGATAAAAATCAACTATTATTCTCTTCTCTCCAATTTTACGTTAATTCCAGATTGCGACCTGAGTATAACATCTGCGAATAATTTAATTTCTTCTTCAGTTTGTAATGAAGTCACTTTGTATTTGTTAATCATAGTAGCCAGAACAGCTCTTAGCTCGAGAAGGGCAAACCTCATTCCTGAAAATTCGTAAAGCATTTAAGACCGATTAAATATATAGAGTTAGTAAAATTATACATACTAGGGGAAATTTTTATATTATTTACCTAGCCATGAAAAAATTAAGTGATGATAGTAAGGTTGTACTGTCAATAGTCACATTTAGGTTTATACTGAGCAAGTTTAGTCCAAATCAAGAAAGTTTTGCTACTTTTACAGAGCTTTATTTGACCAAAAAAGAATGAAATTTAGTTAGAACAGAAAATCCCGACAAAATTCTTTGCGAAAGAGGGATACGGATGCAGAAATATTTATCAGAAGGTGACTAACGTTTATAAAGAAGATGCGTCGACATATTTTATAGTCAAATTTTGGTATAGGCAATTTCGATTTGGCAGGGAATTAATCCAAGACGATCTAAGATGCTGAAGACCTAAGGAAAACATCAAGAAAGTCGAGGAACAAGTCATAGCAGATCGAAGGAAAATGATGTTAATCATTGCTGTTGAAGTCAGATATCAGAAGCTATAGTATTAAAAGTTTTAAACAATGATTAGAAATGAACAGAGTGTCAGCACGATGAATTCCAAAATTACGTCCATCTGACCAAAAATTGTGTCAGCAACAAATTCGCGAGGAAAGCTTGAGGGTTTTACCTCACGATGAAAACCTTATATCGAAAATTATAAGAGGCGATGTATCACTGGGGATGTACTGCTTGAATCTACCGACAAAACAAGAATCCATGCAGTTGGTTGCACAAGGAATCTCTGCCACCAAAAGAACAAGGACCCAAAATTCATCTGTAAAACTGTTGACGACGATGTTTTGGGATACAGAAGGAATAATGTTAATTAAATTCGTGAGCGAAAGCTCTATAATTACAGGGAAAGTATATAAGGAAATCGTCCGAAATTCGAAAACTGCCATGCAGATGCTAAAACTTTGTCAAAAGATTATGTTGCTTAATTACAATTGCATAGTTGAACAAGGCTAGCCAGTCCGAGAAATAATCGATTGTGGCATTATAAAGATGGAACATCCATCCTACAGGCCGGTCTTGGACGTCGAGTGATTATTGACTCCTAAATTAAAAGGGTACCTGGGTGGACGACGTTTTTCTTCAGATGATTGCCTGAAAGAAGCGGTGGAGAAATTTCTTGAAGACTTATCCAAAGTATTTTTTGGAACCTACAGCTACGCTGGAATAAGTGTGCAAACCGTTAATGGATCATATGTTGAAAAATAAAATATAACTTCTCTTATTCATAGCTGCGTAAATAACATAAAAATATCCCCACCCCACGTAATTAAGAAACCGTTCTTAAAGGACAGCGACACCAGCCACATATAAACTGAATTCAATATATCTTTAAAAAGAGATAAGCTAATTAGCGGTATAGTTCAAGGCAAACAAATCTAGACATTACGTACAAACATTTAAAGTGAGATAGAAATGTAAATATTAAAAGGGAATTCCGCATCATTGATTGACTATCCAGCAAACTAGCAAAAAATACGATTTCATTAATGTCATACTTATAAGATAAGTATGACATTAATATACTGTCATTTATATTTTAAATTCTTTGAGAAAGGCATCACTTGCCGAAACATGTAATATTGTTTTAAATATATGCATTTTTAAGTAAAACCAGAGCTTAAATCGCCAACTAATTAAAAATCTACTATATATATAGTAATAACAGACATCTGCTTTCAATAGCAGATGGAACTGACATCAGCTATCAAAACTGACTTCTGCTTTCAACTTGGCATCTACATTCAGTAACTGACATCTGATTCATTAACACTGTTACTTTATAATGCATTTCTAAATAGCTTGAACCAAGGTCTATCGTGGCTTAAGTGGTAAAAGCGACAGTCCGGCAAACTGTAGACTTGGGTTTAAGTGCCAACGTAGACGATATTTTTCAATTAAAAATTTCGTATGATTTGCTTTGTAATTTGTAGACAGCAATGTTTACATCCCCACTTACTTTGCAATTACATACATACTAATTTGATATTTGTAAATATTTCATATAAAAGCTGAAAAACTCCAATAATTTATCAATTGATATATATATATATATAAACGACTATCCTTTCCATATATATATATATATATATATATATATATATATATATATATATATATATATATAAACGCTACCTTTTGCGTAAAAACTTCACTCCATCTTCTTTGCACAGGCGTAAATAAAAAATATATAAACCAGCAGTTACAATATGTCGCGAGAGAAGAGAGATGAATGTCACATAGCGTACCTCAAAAAAAAGTATTATAAGAAAACCAAAACACAAATTCTTCTAGAAGTCCATAGCAATAGGTTCCCTTTTTTAAATTCTTTTGAGACTAGACGAGCGCTTCGCTTGCGCTTATAAAATGCATCTGTCTGTAAGAGATGCAGTTTGTGTTCCCTGTCCAAACGAGCAACAGCATCTTTTTGTAAGGGATCTTTTTCCAGGATAAACGTTTGTGCTTTATATTCATCACAAGAGCCATATGTATCACCTTTGAAGTATTTAAAGCTAATATTAAATTTGGTAACAAAATTAGTTCGGTAAGTTTCATAAAAAAGTCGTTTATTAGAATAGCCCTCCATTAACATTCTGTGCATCTTCTTGACATTCAATTCTTCTGGTAAATAGAGTCTTTCTGACTCACGAAGACTGTAATGAGCTTTCCTTCCTTTAAAGGATTTAATATATTCGTACACTGCATTTTTTGTACCCTCTTTAAGTTTATGACGATGGTTAGAATGTCGACCACGTTTGTCTGGTACTACGTGTCCAACAGTGACTAAGTAACACTGCATATTCTGAGGACATTTCGCAGATATTCCGTGTAAAGCAAGCATTACTTTGTAGCATATTGGTACCTCAACTGAACCAGTATTCCGCTCAACTCGAACTTTGTAGCTATACGAAAATCTCATTCGCTTGTCTACTACGGTGTTTTGAAAGCACTTAAATTTACTACACCCACAACTGTCACCAGTTTCATGGCTTTGTAATTTTAGTTTCTTGGAAACATCACTTATTCGTCCACGTCAGCCACGTTTTTGTCGAGGCATACTGCTTTTTGTTGCGGCCCTCATCCATTTTAGAATTTAGCACTGACTACACGCGCATCTACAAAAGTACTTATCATAATAACTAGAGAACGGACACGCTTGCCACATGACGCAAAGCCCAGTGCAGTACTGGCGAAAGGCTGTATTTCTAAAATATTTAATTTTATTTATATAATTGAAAAACGAACGGATGGTGATCTATAAAATTACGAAATACATATTTATTTGTAGAAAAGTTGTATTTATAAAGTTTTTAATTATTTATATAATTGGAAAACATACGGGTGGTGATCTATCTATCTAAAATTACGAAATACATATTTATTAATTAATTTTATTTATATAATTGGAAAACAAACGGGTGGTGATCTATAAAATTACGAAATACATATGTATTTGTTGAAAAGTTGTATTTTTAAAATTTTTAATTTTATTTCTATAATTGGAACATTTTTATTTGTTCATTTTGTCGTTCAAGTTGAGTAAAGGACTATTAATATTGACTAGCAATAGTTTCTCAAGGTTTTCTTCTGCCAATTTTGTTCTCTTTGAATTAAGTACATCCTTATAAATAGAAAACGTCCTTTCTACATCGCAACTGGTTATAGGTGCATACTGGAAATATTCTTTTATTTCTTCATATTTAGCCGTTAGATTTTGTGGATATTGTCTTCCAATTGCTGCAATGTAATTAAATCTGAATTTCTATTAAGAATTGCTTCAAACTTTTGCCGAAGGCCACATCCGAAGTCACTTGGAATACTTTTCAAATTATTAACAGCCACATCTAATGTGGTTAATCCGTCATTTAATTTGAGATTTCGATTTTCATAATAAGTGATTAGTTTTGGCAATTTTCCAAAGTGTTCGTGAAGAAAGTACAACTGATTTTTTAAATTTGGGATTTGTGTGAGCTCGTTGCACTCACCAATACTTCTAACATCCTCCTTTAGCAGTGTTACGAAATGTTTTAGACTATCGAAATTCTCAGCATAATAACTAGTAGCTTCCAGCCATGTTCCCCATCTAGTTATTACTGGAGTGGGAGACAGTGACAGAGATGGAAATTTTTCCCTGAAAAGAGCTACTCTCAATGGTGCTTTTCTGAAAACTTTTTTAAAATCTGATACAAGTCTATCAACTTCCGGAAAAGTGTCTCTGATATATTCACAGATTCTGTGGAGAGCATGTGCTACACAAGTAATATGCAGCATATTAGGATATGTTTTCTTCAATAGTCTGCCTGTTTTTAACATATACGCAGCACTATCACTGACAAATAAAAGTATTTTTTCTTTGTACGTGGCGTCCGAATGAAGCATTTTTTGCATATTCTCCTTAATGGTTTCAGCAACTGTTTCCGCATCAACTCTATTTATAACACTTGTTGCTATTATATATGAGTTATAGGGAATAGTTGGATGTAGTACACCAGCTACAACATTTACCACACAGCGTCCTAACATATCCACCGTTTCGTCGGCGCTTATCCATATGTATTGATTTAAAAGATGGGTTCTAATGCGTTCTACTGTTCTCGTATAGCACCTAGAAACATAATATTTGCGTAAAGTTGATTCATCAGGAACATTTCGACCAGTATATTTTTGCAGAAATATTTTTAAAGTGGGATTGCTAAGTTTATTTAATGGAATATTAGCCGCCATAAAAGTTTTACAGAGTTCAGATGTGTTTGCGATCCTAAGCGACGAATTTTTGACGATATTTTACGGATTTTGTAATAAATTTCGGAATCACTGACAATGGACATACAATCAGTATGACCGTCAATCCAACTCGCCATTGTTTTACAATGCCGTTCTCGACATTCTTCCATATCATGTCTGAAAAAGTAACTTAAACAATGCTCTAGATCTAAATAAATGAAAACTAAAAATGTGTGTGTAAGTTATTGAAACTGAACGAAATTCAATGCACACTTACGTCGAAATAATTGGTAGAAATAGATTCAATCAAACGATATTAAACAGGATCTATCACAAAAATTACGATGTAATTAACAGTTAAAACTATGAAAACAAGAAACTAACTCACAGCACTTTATTTATCTTACGAAATATAAAGTAATAAATAAAATACATTATAAAAACCCCGTTTATATCTACGCTCATGAAAACACTTTAAAAACACTATATTCTCCGAATACAATAGCTGAGTTGTCCATTGTATCGTGCGAGACCAGGTGGCCGAGTAAGTCAAACAAATACTTCATTGAATTACGCCGGGATGTACTGAGCGACGTTATACACAATTCCAATTGCCGATTGCGTTTTATGGAAATTGCATCCGTTCTCTAATAATAACATCAACGAGATGCAACTACATATATCGATCTTGCAAATAACAAACAATGCGTTGCACTATTTACACAGTATGATTTCACACACGTGCGTAGTATTTAAATACTTTTACGGGACATTCTTCTTTCTTTCCCTGCATAGTAGATCTCTGTAGTGCTATAACTTGTTACCCTCACTCTTTTTATACTGTATGTGGAATTCATTGAAAAGTAACGGCCTTCAATTATATTATTACGTAGTTATATCAAAATGGTGATATTTGGACATTCATCTTTCTTACCCTGTACCCTTCATGTGTTATAGTATATGAGTTTTTATATTCTGCTGGAATGAAGTTTTGTTGCATTTTATATGATTTTAATAAACGTTTGCATAACTTTCGTATTTCTTAGTTATTTTATTACCTATTTTTAGTTTTATAAGAAATACAACATAGGAGACGATTTGGTTCAGCCTATAGGCGGCAAATTTGTAAATCCGTGTATAATTATCACAAATTGTCACATTTATTTTTTTTTTGAAACCGATAACTAGACATAAATCTCAATTAACCGAAAAATAACTCTTTTTATGTACAAATGTATCACTGATTACTATATAAACGAATTATGTTAGATTTGTTATCTTTTTTCGCAATGTAAACATTTGATAACAAAAAAATATCATATATATTTGATGAAATTAAGCGTTGCCAGCGTTGCCAAATGAACCAGTATCACTTACTTTTAACACAAATAAAAGTACCTAAACAATTCCTAGGACCAGCACTGAAGGGAATGTAGGCGAAAGGATGTCTGTTCTTTGAATTTTCGGGCGTGAATCTTTGCGGATCAAACTTATTCGGCTCAGGATAATATTCCGGATTCCTCTGTACTGTGAAGATATGTATAATAGCTTGAGTACCAGCTGGGACTGTATATTCATCTAAAAACAGTAAAATATTAACTACCATTTAATAACCATATTTTCCAAAAAATCAATATTTATACCTATTTTAATATTTTCGCTTAACTTTCTTGTTATCAAAGGTAAAACCGGATATAATCTTAACGTTTCCTTAATTATGCATTCCAGATATTTCATTTCGCTTAGTTCGGGCATCGTTGTAGGGGCGTCTTTACCTTTGAGAACATTTCGTACCTCCTGGAATGCTTTTTCCTAAAAACAAGTCCAATGAGCATTTAGAAGAAACCTAAATTTGTAATTTTTAATACCTGAACTTCTAGATTGTTGCCTAATAGGAATATAGCCCAGCTTGCAGTGTTTGCAGTAGTTTCGTATCCCTGCGAAATAATAACCAATTAATCACTAACAAATCGATTAGAATTAATAAACATGAAGATTAAATTCTGGATTATCCACTGAACATATTAATTAACTAATACACTATACTAAGTACACTACTTACAGCTGCTACAATTGTATCCAGCAGAGATTTCAAATCCGAATCACTCATTATATTTTGATCATCCGTGGCTTCCATAACCAGATCCAGAAAAGATGTAGTCTTATTTGAGTCATCACAGTTTTGTACTGACTCTGGTTTAGCAGCCCGTCGAACTTGCTTTTTGTTACCAATGGTTTTATCACTGAATTCTTTTAAGCCATTCAAAACTTTTCTGTACTGTCGACCTTTCGGAAGAAGATGGAATATTGGATTTTTTATGTAAGGCCCCCAATACCTCCAGATTGCCAATTCGGTGATTCTTTAAGAAAAATATTAATTTAGCCTCTTTATGTTATTAAAACTCTATTTCATCTTACGCGTAAACGTTTTTGACATGGTCCAAGGGATTATCCGTCACAGCTTCTATGGGAATCCCAACTGCTGTTTCTAAAATCGAAATTTAATTGATAAAAGAATTCGAATTCAAAGTTATAGACTTACCAAATATTATTTTTAAAGTGCATTCAGCTATATCCGGCGTTATGTTGAAATACTGTCCATCCGCTTTCGGTTCGAGGACTTTTATTAAATGATTCGTTTTTTCTCCGAAAGTTCCAATGAAGCTGTCGAGGATTTTTAAAGTGAAATGTCGGCGTTAGGAGCTTGCGCTGTAGAAACCATTTTGCACCTAGAGTAATATCAAAATTAATTTTTTATTGAATAATTGAATTGATTCGGCTTTTACTTCACGAAGATCCATAATTTAAAATAGAAATAAAATTAATGGTTGAAATCTTCACTTTTTTAAAATACATAATCGTAAAACTTTATTCCGTATTACATCATTACATCATGTATGGAAAATGTCAAGAAACATTAAGAAATGGTAAAATCAATATTCATTAACATTAATAATTGTTGACATATAAATCAAAAGTCTACAGTAAATTACAATGCAAGTCATCACACTATAATCAAAATCCATTTACAAGAAAGTCTTGTACACTGTAAAATGCTTCTGATGTTAGCAGGCGGCACAAAACTTGTTTAAATTTTGTCTTTTTTTCAATTTTTATAGCAATTGACAAATGATTATATATTCGAGTCGCTTGTGTTACTACACTCTTACTTATTAGAGATTTGCTAGTTTGGGGAGGCACTATATACGCGTTTCTAACACCTCTTGCGTCATACTGATGAGTAGAGCAAACCAATTTCCGTGCGCGTCATGTGCGCCGATGTGAGGATGATTATATTGCATCAGAACTAATAAAAAGCATTCAGTATGTGTTTGGTACTTGCTTAGACTGCATGTAAGTGTAAGCATACGTAATAAAATGTCATTGACACATAATTCGAGAAAACGACCTTTGTCAGACGAAGTGAATAAGTTTATTATGGATTTCCCGAACTTAATATACGATTGCTCAAAATTAAATGTTTAGTGTGCAATACATATCTAATGTGTTGGTCAAAGACACATTGTAAAGAACACGTAAGCAGTTCGAAGCACAATAACAACAAAATTAATCGACAACTGTTTATACATGAACTATGTGTAACTATGATTATGTGTACACTGCCGTTTACCTTGTTAAGTAATGATTCATTTATCTCATTTTGGAAAAAATACGCGAATCAAACATTACCTAGCACGACAACATTACGAAGGAATTTACTATCGGTGCGTAAACAGGTTGAAAATAAAATCAAAGCCGAACTGAAAAATAAAAAACTGTGGTTAAGTGTGGACGATACAACTGACAGCAAAAACAAACTGTTGTTAATATGATGGCGCCTAATATGGAACCACATCAACCAACGTCTTCAATTTTATTAGCATCCAGACGACTAGAACAATGTAATACCGAAAAAATTTCAGGGGTGCTGTTAGATACTTTGGAAAAATTTAAACTTTCGAAAGACCAAGTATTAATCTTTATGACCGATGGTGCCGCAACCATGTGTTCTGTAGGCCGGTCTCTTAGAAAATATTGTCCTAACTTTTTACATATTACTTGTAAACTCCATGCTCTACACCAATTAAGGACGTGGTTTTATCATTCGATCCGAAAGAAAGTGCAGCTATCAATAAAAGCCAGAACAAATTTCAAGATGGCCAGATTAAAATGGATTTACAAAGTATTCGTGAGAATTACTTGGGACTAGAAGAAGCAATAACAAAATTAGAAAATTCGTCGCTGTCATTAGAGGAATCACTGTAAATCGTTAAAGATGTTCACGCACAACGGTGTGCTGTAGAAGACGCAAAAAGTGAAAGTGTTCTAATTCAATTTGAAAGTGTTTTACACAGAAATGCAGATTTTGACACCTTAACTCTTATTTGTGAGGGCACGACTACAGATGTGTTAAGTTGCTTAAAAAAGTATTTTGATTATGCGGATATAACATCACTAGATGTAGAACGCTCGTTTTCCGAATATAAACATATTCATATTTTTTCCTCACGGGGGACATGTTTTTCAGAAATAACCTTAGAAGCGCACCTTATGTTGAAAATATACAATCGAATTTCTCCAATTTGTCAATTCTTGGAAGACGCTTAAAACGGTAAGTGCTTTTTAAATCCTCTGTTGTGCACACAATCACTGATTTCATTCATTTTCCATTTTATTTATAGGTACATACAACGCTGCTATAATATGTTCTATTCTTATTTTTCGTGTGTTTATGCATATTACTTTAATAGCAGAAAACCAAATGTATATTTAATTATTTCTGATAGAATAAATGTCTCTACTTCTATACTCATATCGGTAAAAAGCTCATGTTGCGTCCCTATTCTATCTCATATTCTAATATATTACGAATTACATTCCCATACCGGCGCTCATGGCGCGCACGGAAATTGGTCTGCTCTAGTTATAAGTTTATCTTTAAAATGAAGTATATTCTGAGAATATGCTTTCAAAAGTTAAGTGCGTGCTCTTGGCCCACTTTACCCTATACTATAGGATACTAAACATGTTTACGCATAAAATTTGTTTTAATAAACTAAATGTACATTTCTATTTTCGTCTAAACAGTATTTAAATGAATACATTTAACAAAGGCGAGTTATTTAAATATAATTGATCATTAAGTAAAATTTGTGATTCGTTTTAATTTATTGAACAATTGTCGTTTTAGGATTACCTATTAAAAATGGGAAGATTTTAACCACTATTAACCATTTATTAGAGTAAAATATATAACAGAATAATTGAAACATACATGAGTAGGCAAGCCCCACCAGTTTTGTATAATACAAAGGTATTTTTAATAATATAAAATATTATTAAAAATCTGGTGTGAAGAACACAAATACAGGTTCACTATTAATATTTTTGTGAACGTGTCCGAACATATCCCTCCCCAGAGACGTAGATACGTATTTCGCCTTTCTACAGGCTCATCGGTACGCCCCTGCTGGAGAAAGGATATCTTCAGACGCATTCACAAAAAAGAACCACATCGCCACATCACATATTAATAGTGAACCTGTATTTGTGTTCTTCATACCAGATTTTTAATAATATTTTATAGTATTAAAAATACCTTTGTATTATACAAAACTGATGGGGTTTACCTACTCATGTATGTTTCAATTATTCTGATACTTTTTTTTTTATATTTGGCCCTTCGTATAATCTACAATTTCATTTAACTCTGACAATTCGATGAACAACGAAGCGTGGCCTATTGTAAGGACTGCACAGTGAAAGTCGGAAAAATATTGCATTAATTACTTTTACTGAGAAATAATCCATCACCCAGCCATGGAAATAAGGTTTGGTAGAATACACCTTTCTCATTATGTGTCGAATTCTTAAGTACTGTCTGAAATTGAACAAGAAATACAAGTTGTTAATATGGTATAACAAAAGCAGATAAAAGAAATACAGTCACGATATTAGAAAGAACTAAGTAAATGACAAAATTTATTGATAAAAACACACACAATGTTGTATTAGATTTACACTTTATTTAATAATATTTAATATATATAACAGCTGTTTCACCGTACAACGGTTTCTTCAGATATAACAAGCGATACTGTAAAACATTTTACTTAAAAAAAAAAAATATATATATATATATATATATGGTAAACCTAATCAGTAGGCGATTAAAGGTCTGTATATTACTTCAAAATATATGTATTTAAAAAACTCTACATGTTTCGGCTATATACGCCTTTTTCAAGAGAATACAAAATATGAATGACAGGATATAAATGTCAAGTAATTAAGTTGCTATGGTTTAAATTATTCAAAGATACATTCTAGTAATAATAATAAATCATGCCTTAGTATTCCAAAAAATAGATAACAAGGTGTGAAAATATGTGTTGTTCGCTGCTAGCAATTTGTGTCTCCTTCTGGGTATGAACTTGTGTGTTGGTTGCTGCTGGCAGCTTGCGTCTCTCTATGGGTGTGTGGTTTTGTGTGAGAGCGTAAGTGTAGGGTATTGTATGTCGGTGCGTTCGTGCGTGTGTTTAGTGATCGGTCGCATGAATTTAGAGAGGTCGGATAACCAGCCGTTGCGTAGGGCCGCCAACCCTTTCCCACACACGCACGAACGCACCGACATACAATACCCTACACTTACGCTCTCACACAAAACCACACACCC
Organism: Melolontha melolontha; assembly: GCA_935421215.2. Lineage (NCBI taxonomy): Eukaryota > Metazoa > Arthropoda > Insecta > Coleoptera > Scarabaeidae > Melolontha > Melolontha melolontha. The sequence continues at coordinate 136,717,395 of OW285240.1, read as the reverse complement.
ATAGAGAGACGCAAGCTGCCAGCAGCAACCAACACACAAGTTCATACCCAGAAGGAGACACAAATTGCTAGCAGCGAACAACACATATTTTCACACCTTGTTATCTATTTTTTGGAATACTAAGGCATGATTTATTATTATTACTAGAATGTATCTTTGAATAATTTAAACCATAGCAACTTAATTACTTGACATTTATATCCTGTCATTCATATTTTGTATTCTCTTGAAAAAGGCGTATATAGCCGAAACATGTAGAGTTTTTTAAATACATATATTTTGAAGTAATATACAGACCTTTAATCGCCTACTGATTAGGTTTACCATATGATACCAAGGTCACGAAGTTATTATATATATATATATATATATATATATATATATACGTTTAAGTAAAATTAAGTTTTACAGTACCGCTTGTTATATCTGAAGAAACCGTTGTACGGTGAAACAGCTGTTATATATATTAAATATTATTAAATAAAGTGTAAATCTAATACAACATTGTGTGTGTTTTTATCATTTGATATGGATATACATCAAGTAAAGGCAGAATCGATTCAACAAAATTTATTAATTACTCAACACAAATGAATTTAAAAAATTAAAAAATTGCCCCACTAATAAGTACCAAAACAAAATAAAACAGCCTATAAACAAGAATAATAATATATAATGTATATATATATATATAATGGAATTTTATTCCTCTAGAAAGAAAGCTATTCTTTCAAAACAACATTAAATATAAATTATATATTTATTATTATTAATCCTAAAAGATATAACGTTTCTAAATTTAAAAGTTGAAATCTTATTATTAACCAATTAGTATACATCGGATTTCAAAATATACTAATATTTAATTATACCTAAATATTTCTTGGATCCCACTTTTAATTTATACATTTAAATTAAATAGGCCGAATTATTCATTTACAAAATTTATGTTGGTTGTGGATACAATAAGTTTATTGAATTTCATTTTCATCAATTCAATAAACTTTAGCATTACTACAGGAACTGAACGGAGACATAACATACACACGTGAACACGAGGAAAAGTGAAATAGGGCTGTCGAAGAACTTGAAGAGTTGGAATTGGTTCATTATTCATTGTTTCAATTTTAATAAGATGTTATTAAAATTGAAGATGTGGAAGAAACAATGAATGATGAACCAATTCCAACTAAAATCCCCACCAAAGATACTTTACAAGGTCTTAATTCGTGATTTCTTGGGCAAAATAAAACATGCTAAATTCTGAAGATCTACTAACTTTGCGAAGAATAAAAGAAATCGCAGTTCAAAGATGCTGAAAAGACAAGAAGATTCAAACAAAATTAACTAGTTACTTTATCAAGCAAAACTGACTTCTTTAAATCATTACTTATTCATGTATGTATGCAGTATATATTTTTCACATACAAGTTCTTTTTGATGTTACTGAATATATAAATAAACGATTTAAACTGCACATTCGATTGAGTGAACATTTCGCTCCTGTGAACAGGTAAATTTTTAATTAGTTCACATAATCGGGCGGCTACTAATATGAAAATATCCTTGATTTTTATTTTTCGAAAATGTTTATAATGGAATTAATAAGGAAAATTTTTTAATTCAAGATAGTAATAACATAATGTTGTTAATTTATTTACATGTATTGTATATGTTTATGTCTATGTAGTTACATGTTATGTAGATGTGGAGACTGCAGTGTTGATTGTTTTGTATGATCTAGATTCATATTTATAAACTTTGTTTACAGACAACTTGCAATTATCGGTGATTGCACTGTTAAGTTAATCTTAATATACTTCCAGATAAAAATGATTCGAATTAATTTCATATATGATTTATTATATCCGTTTTAATTGATACATTTAAATCGATGTGTTTTTAAAATTCCTTAGTTAAATTAATAATAATACTGATCATGAATGATGATAATAATGATAATATTAATAATAGTCTTTAATGCCCAATAGGTGATCCCCAATTACGGAACATAATGTGTTAACTACAATATTAGAATGGAAAACAAATAACAACGTTATAATTACTAAAATAAATAAATAAATAAATAAAAGATTGGAGAAATTGTAAAAAAATGTAAACTGAATAAGTTAAGCAGAGTAATATAAAGAAATTAACTAGTTTAGTCTCATAGGTCTAAAGGTCTACTTAACTTATTATCATACCAATTAATAATTAAGTGCTTTTCTAGATTTTCCACACTAAAATTTTGTCTTCTATTGCTTAAAGTCTCAAATTAAGTAATTTCAATTTATTAATATAAAAAATGCAAAATAGAAAAAAATAGTATAAAAAACTCGTTTCATAAGGTCTTTTATCGCAGTCTTTCTTTAGAAAACTCGTGCAACAAAATAGTGCCTTATGAAATTTGTGTTTTAATATACATACTTTTATTTGTTCCGACTGCAGACTTCAAAAAATTTTAGTTAAAGCAATTTATAAGGAGAAACAGGAACTTCTTGAAACTAATTCGGCGTTAATTTACTGCCGTGGAAGGCCGTGATAGCTTAGTGGTTAAAGCGACGGTCCGGCAAGCTATGAGCGTGGGTTCAAATCCTACTTCAGGGCGCATTTTTTTTATAAAAAATTCGAATAAATTAGCGTCTTAAAATTTAAGGAGCATATTTACATTTGCTTTATTTCGCGAAAATGCAATAAATATATATATATATATATATATATATATATACCGGATTTTTCATTTGTCATTAGTGTCATTACACATATTGCTATGAATTGTGATTTGATATACTTTGCTTATTCACAATTTACAACCAATGTGTCCAGCTTCGATATTCAGTCGGTTTAATTTTCAGGATGAGACTGCTTTTCCCTCAGAGTTCCAATCGGAAAAGTGGAAAGCACAAATTAGTTAAAAAATAGTTGAGCGCCACTCAAAATTTATTTGAGAAAAGTTATGATAATGTATTTGCGTTACTTAAGAGCACAAAAGAATTTAAATCGTTTAAATTCAAAAACACAATGAATTTTAAATGAAATTTTATTACAATAATAAAAAAAAGAAAAAAAATGTCTTTATGAAATATAAAGACCAATATTGCATCAATAAAGAATATTCTTAAGGCAAAAATATTATATGAAAATGACTGGACCATATAATAAAAAATCCTTATTGATGCCGATCAAAGTTACGAACTAATAAATTACAAAGAAGTGTTTCAATTCCTCCCACAATATTAAACGTAAACAAACAAGATGTGACAGACCGAACTAACGTCTACGCATGTGCAAGCCACATGAAAAAATAATATGCCCTTGACTCCAACGTGCAAAATTTTAAAGTTAAAGAAAAGTTTTTTACTTAGAAATTTTAAAAACGTTCTTTGTCATCTATACAACTATTAAGATAAAATATCAATATAACAAAATTAATACAAATAATGATAATAAAGATAATTAGTAATAATTTAATTACTTACATCTATGAAAAAAATATTTCTTTCTTTCTTGAGACACCTGGGTTGGAAAACCGTATAAATCACTACGAGATAAACAAGATCGTATAAATAACGGTATTGAAATAAAGCACAACAACCAATTAAATCAAATCACGAAGTTAATTAAAGAAGATAAAATATAAAAAATTTATATCTTATAACACACGTCTTCACAACCCAGATAACAGTTAGTGTCTGCGGAAATAGCCTGGCAAATCGGCGTACTAACAACGCTAGTCAAAATAAATCAAAGTAAAATCTGTATTCATACATAATAAATCATACAATGGCCTCGAAAATAAATGTACAATATAAAATAATGTTTTCAAAATGTTTGCGGGGAAAAAACCACAGCAATATGTATAATACATTGACTAATTTTCATTTACACTTACACACAGGTATAAATGTATGGTGGTGGCATAGTAGGAAACCAGATATACACCAGTAACATTTTTAAAATTGTCAAATACTTCTGATGTTTAATTTATATTCAAATCTTAAATTAAATAATATTATTGAAAAATACATAATTTGTTTTTAAAACAATTAATTATCCCAACAGACGTTTACCTTGTGCGAAGACAATTTTAAATATTTTTAACAAATTCAAGGAAGATGGACAGTATTTCTTTAAGGTTGAAATATATCTAAGATAGTAAAATTATGTATCAAAAAAAGGTAGAAAATATAATAAAAAAATACAAATAGATTTTACCATTTTATTAATTACAGAACGTCCTCACATTACTTCTAATGAATTACCGAACGTAATTGGGGGCATTTCAACACGATAAAAACAAAAAACACCTCGCGGTATCTTACGAATAAGTGGCTTTATAAAAAGAATAAATTTATCTTAAAAAACAGTACTGGGAAATTCTTGTAGGTAATAAATATGTTCTATTACTCTACTATTTCTTTAATAACCCCAATAACTTTTGGACTGTACAATTATCTGACTGCATCATTACTGGAATTAAAGATTGAGGAAGGGAAGACACTATGCAACAAACTTTTAGAATCTGTTTAAGCAAGTATCAGTTACTAGTTTGAGACATTTGATTTAAAAGAGGAAGTTCTCGTAGTATTGGAAATGCTACTTCTTTTCTAGAACAAGAAATGTTGAATATGAAGAAAATAGATCCTGAAAATAAAGAAAAAATGCCTTTAATCGAAACAGACATTAGTCAACATCAAAAGTCGCTTTTATTATTTGTATTTTTGCAACGATAAAATTATTTGAAAGATGTACAAAATTAGAAGAGAAAAGTTGCAGGAACTTGATTAGTATATAGTAGAAACAGGTTATTTTTTAAAGAATTTTTGTTATATGTAACCAATAATTAATATAAAGACAATTATCCCATTATTTTATAAATAACAAAATCGGTATATTTAGAAGAAATTCTAGATCTATTTTTCATATGAAATTCAATTTACGAGAGTAGGACAAGAGACAATTAAATTTTTAATTCAATTATTTGTTATATTTTAGAGCTTTAACGTCATACAACTTGCATTGATGATATTTTTGACGCCGCAACGTGCCGAAACATGTAGGATTGTTTAAATATATACATGTTGAAGTAAAACCAGACCTTAAATCGCCAACAAATGAATTTACCATAACATACAAAGGTCACGAAATAATTATATATATATATATATATATATATATATATTAAAAATAATAGACTTTTTATTGGTTTAGCGACCTTTTATTGAATTATGATGTTTTATTCTACAACGTTTCGACTTTTACTATTTTTCAGTCTTTTTCAAGTATCTAGAAACAAGAATTAATACAATGAGAATATGAGAATTGTGTTTGCTTTTGTGAGATTGAATTAACAATTAAATTAACAATTAAAATTAAAATTAGATTAAAGAATGAATTACCAATTAGATTAACAATTAGAGTTAAAATTTAAAATTAGATTAATAATGAGTAAGGACAATTAAAGTGATTACATCTGTATAAATGAATAGAAAAATTTGAATTAAGCCACAATACAGTAAGGTAAATAGAAACAAGAATTACTACACTGAAAACGTGAGAGTTGTGTTTGCTTTTGTGAGACTGAATTAACAATTACATTGACAATTAGAATTAAAATTAGATTAAAGACTGAATTACCGATTAAATTAACAATTAAAGTTAAAATTTAAAATTAGGTTAATAATGAGTAAGGATAAATTACAGTGGTTAAATCTGTATAAATGAATGAGATGTTAAACTTTTGATGTTAAACTACATTACATGAACAATTAATGACAAAACTCACCGTTTCTTTTGGTTTTCAAACCTAAAATTCCTACACACCAAACTAAAAGACTCAACACCTACACTAAAACAATCACACACAATATACAACATACCCTGCAAAGACTGTGACAAAGTATACATAGGCCAAACAAAACAGTTACTACAAGAAAGGTTGAAAGGTCACAAATACGCAAAAAATCAAACCGCTTTAAAAAAACACCAATTGACACTAAAACATAATTTTGATTTTGATAACACCAAAGTAATAACACAGAAAAAGAATACAAAAGCTAGGGAGGTCTTAGAAATGATCCACATTTTCAAAAACAGCAGAACAATAAACGACCGGAACGAAATTGATGGACTGTCTAAACTCTATTACCCACTGATTAAACAATAGATAAAATCACCCCCCCCCCCCCCCCCCGCACACACAAACACAAACCAAAAAAACAAAAAAACTTTTTATCAGTTCCCATTTGTAAATACTTTCACTACATACCCCTAAACACGGTCCTGATCAATTTGCTAAATTCCAAAAACAGAACAAAAATTAACCTCTCTTAACAAAGCCACAAACACTTACAATATTCCAACCAGTGCGATCGGTTCGTTACAAAAAAAGGTCTCGGGTACCCGACACACATGTTACACAGAATGCGTGATTTTGAAAACCAAAAGAAACGGTGAGTTTTGTCATTAATTGTTCATGTAATGTAGTTTAACATCAAAAGTTTAACATCTCATTCATTTATACAGATTTAACCACTGTAATTTATCCTTACTCATTATTAACCTAATTTTAAATTTTAACTTTAATTGTTAATTTAATCGGTAATTCAGTCTTTAATCTAATTTTAATTTTAATTGTCAATGTAATTGTTAATTCAGTCTCACAAAAGCAAACACAACTCTCACGTTTTCAGTGTAGTAATTCTTGTTTCTATTTACCTTACTGTATTGTGGCTTAATTCAAATTTTTCTATTCATTTATACAGATGTAATCACTTTAATTGTCCTTACTCATTATTAATCTAATTTTAAATTTTAACTCTAATTGTTAATCTAATTGGTAATTCATTCTTTAATCTAATTTTAATTTTAATTGTTAATTTAATTGTTAATTCAATCTCACAAAAGCAAACACAATTCTCATATTCTCATTGTATTAATTCTTGTTTCTAGATACTTGAAAAAGACTGAAAAATAGTAAAAGTCGAAACGTTGTAGAATAAAACATCATAATTCAATAAAAGGTCGCTAAACCAATAAAAAGTCTATTATTTTTAATATTAAGACACGGCCAATAAAATAAATAAGAAAAATAAAATTCTTATAAACACTAAATATATATATATATATAATATGTAGTCAGCTGCTAGAAAAAAATTCTTAACTATAATGTATAGAAAGAACTACGTGTATCACTGTATACAGTGCTTCTCAAAAGTCCGCTCCTCCTCTTATCTTTGGAACGATTATACGTACACATGTGAAATTTGGAAACTGAATATTATAGGTTATAAACTTCCCTACTAGTGATGATAGATGACGAAATCGTCATAGATGACGTCACAAGGCCATTGTGACCAATAATTTTAAATGGAACGCTACGGCAAGCGACACCTCTTTTAAAAGGTATCGAAAAAAGCTATTGAATGATACTAATTTTGTTTGTGTTTGAGGCAGTTTTAATGGCTCATTAGTAAACATGAAAATTTCAATTCCATTCAGTATGATATTAAATACAGATTTAAGAAACAGTATGTACTTAAAGAAATTGCTCGAAGTGACCTCCATTTACTTCCTGACAGTAAAATATCCTATTTTTAAACTCTTCTCGTACTTATTCAAATGTGTCTGCGGAAACAGCCTCACATTCTGCAACAATACGTTGTTGTAAAACGTCAAATTGTCAAGTTAATACTAAAATTCCAAATTCAAGCTCCGCCTATGGTTAGTTGTCAAATAATCTGACGTTTTTGTTAGTCTCCAATATTCGACGTTTTTGTAATTGTCCAAGTTTTTGTACATTTAATAATTTGTGTATTGTTGATCGAACGTCTCACTGTTTTTACAGCTTATGGTACTTTTAATATTTTTGTACATTTTAATACTTTGTTAAACTGTTGTGAGTCGAAAGTTTAAGTGCTTCAAGAAGCGAAATGGTACGTGCTTTAGGTGATAAAGTAGCAGCGGTCCTAATTCTTGGTGAAACTAGACAAAATATTCATGCAGCAGAACGCATTTTTAATGAGAGGTTTCCCGATCGCCCCATTTCGAGGACTTATTTAAGGGAGCTTCTTCGTAAGTTTGAAACAACGGGTAGTATTAATGATGCGAAACGATCTGGCAGACCACAAATTTCTGATGAGAAAAAAATTGATATACTGGCAGAAGTAAGAGTTAATCCTACTTCTTCAACAACTCAAGTTGCATCTACCTGTGAAGTTAGTCGAAGTACAGTACACAGGGTGTTGAAAAAATACAAATTTCATCCATACAAATTAAAAATGGTTCATCAACTATCAGACGACGACCCAGACCGAAGACTAGAATTTTGTGAAAATATGGAAACTAAAATTAACCAACAGCCAGACTACGTCAAAACAATTTGTTTTAGTGACGAAAGTACTTTCTATCTAAATGGAAATGTAAATACACAGAATGTGAGGTATTGGAGTGACGTAAATCCTCACCTGTTTCGTGAAACACATACCCAATTTCCCCAGAAAGTGAATGTTTGGGCAGGTATCCTGGGAAACCACATCGTTCGGCCTCTTTTTTTAAATACTAATTTAACTGGTGAGGTGTATCTGGAGATGTTGCAAAACGCAATAGAACCGTTAATCCTTGAAATTTTGGAAGATAATCCAGATGAATTCGGCAATTTGGAAATAACATTCCAACAGGATGGTGCTCCTCCACACTATTACGGTGCAGTAAGACGGTATTTGCATGAGGAGTATCCTGGTAGATGGATTGGACGACGAGGTTCAACGGAATGGCCACCTCGATCACCGGACCTCACACCTTTGGTTTTTTTTCTGTGGGGGTACCTTAAATCGAAGGTTTACGCCACTGAACTTGACAATATTGACGTTTTAAAACAACGTATTGTTGCAGAATGTGAGGCTGTTTCCGCAGACACATTTGAATAAGTACGAGAAGAGTTTAAAAATAGGATATTTTACTGTCAGGAAGTAAATGGAGGTCACTTCGAGCAATTTCTTTAAGTACATACTGTTTCTTAAATCTGTAGTTAATATCATACTGAATGGAATTGAAATTTTCATGTTTACTAATGAGCCATTAAAACTGCTTCAAACACAAACAAAATTAGTATCATTGAATAGGTTTTTTCGATACCTTTTAAAAGAGGTGTCGCTTGCCGTAGCGTTCCATTTAAAATTATTGGTCACAATGGCCTTGTGACGTCATCTATGACGATTTCGTCATTTATCATCACTAGTAGGGAAGTCTATAACCTATAATATTCAGTTTCCAAATTTCACTTGTGTATGTATAATCGTTCCAAAGATAAGAGGAGGGGGGGGGGGACTTTTGAGAAGCACTGTATACAAAAAAATAATTTTCTACATATACTACAATGTAATCAACACATTTGCATTTATACATAAATGATCAAAAGCAATACATGTAAACCGTTCGATAATAATACTTTCGTCATCGTAAGTCAATGACAATATTACGAGCTGATTTGAATTTACAAACATTGCACGTACAATTTTATCATCTGTATTGAGCATAAGTTTCGCCTTTACTATGATTTATTTTCGTGCATTTGTGTTTGTAATCAAACTAATCAACATACGAGTATCTAACGCAACACTTTAAATATGCTTTCAATCTTTGAAAACAACAAAAACTTTATGTTTGCGTATTTGAATCGTATCGATTTAAGTGGACCTAAATTGCCTGCTTAAAATGTAAAACACATTAACTGAATATGTTTATAAACAAAAATTATTTATTGGTAATTAAGTAATAACATTACAATCTTATTCTTTATGTACTTAGTACATAAACCATAAGAGACTTATTGTTAGTAATCATATAGTGAACAATATATGTAATTACATATGTATTATGTAAGTATAATCACTTAGAAATATCAAATTAAGCAAACATAACGATAAAAATCAACTATTATTCTCTTCTCTCCAATTTTACGTTAATTCCAGATTGCGGCCTGAGTACAATATCTACGAATAATTTCATTTCCTCCTCAGTTTGTAATGAAGTCATTTTGTATTTGTTAATCATAGTAGCGAGAACAGCTCTTAGTTCGAGAAGGGCAAATCTCATTCCTGAAAATTCGTAAAGTATTTATAACAGATTAAATATATATATATAAAAATGTATAGGGTTAGTAAAATTATAATTATATATACAAGGAGAGATTTTTATATAATCTAGCTACCCATGGGAAAAATAAGTGACAATAGTAAGCTTGTACTGTCAAGTAGCTGTCACATTTGGGTTTATACTGAACAAGTTTAGTCCAAATCCAGAAAGTTTCGCTACTTTTACATAGGTCTATTTAACCAAAAATGAATGATTTTACTTTATAATTTATCGTTTTTTTCTTAGAAATTTGAAATTCGTTTTGAATTTAGCAAAACTTAAATATGAACACATATCATATTAACTAAATTTTGTATTGTTTAATTCGGAAAAAAATAATTTTACTGCAGTGTGTGAAAATTTAAATTGAACTAAGCGATTTCTTGATTGATGCTATACTTTTGGGGCATAGTGTATACAAAGATCTTATCAAAATACGTTTTATAAAATTCATATGCTTTGTCTTTTACAACGGATGCTTTTTATATTTCGAAAATAGTCGATCCTGGTGCTGCCATCTGACAACCGATGTCTCTATCGTAAACTTCGAGATCTTTGACAGGATTAACTCGTAAACATTTTCGTGCGATTATTTTTTACAACTTTCAACGTGGATTATCACAACGACAGTATATCTATGAACTTAATTCGACTTTTGGCAATGAAAATCACCAGAAAAGAAAACAGCGTATATCAGTGGGATACTGAATTCAATCGTGTCCGTGCTTCGATCACTGACGAATTTCGTGAAGGTCGTCCAAAATCGGTTATAATTCCGAAAAACATTGCTACTGTTCATGAACTGATATTGCAAGATTGTCATGTGACTTATCTTAAGATTGAGGCATTCATAGGCACTAGTGGGACCAGCATACATTTAATTTTACATGAACATTTGGCCGTCAAAAATATTTGTTCGCGTTGGATCTCACATAATTTGACAATCGCTCAAAAAAAGGCTCGTGCCGATTAGTCGAAAGAAATGCTAGAAAAGTACGAATGGGGGGTGCTTCAAAACAGGTCTATGTCATCGTAATATGATCATGGATTTATGCGTACGAGCCTGAAAATAAAGAGGAGTCGACTGTACGGATCTTTCAAGATGAGTCAAGTCCAACAAAAGTTGTTCGCGCACGATGCACTTCGAAGCAAATTGTCGCTTGTTCCTTCGGAAAAACCGGACATGTGGAAATTATACCATTAGTGCAACGTCTGACGGTCAATTTTGAATGGTATACAAGCATTTGCTTGCCAGAAGTATTCGGAAAAATAAGGGAAACCAACCGCCGAAGACGGATCATTCTTCACCAGGAGAATGCGAGCTTGCACACATCCCCTCAAACAAGCGAGTTTTTGACAATTGAAAAATTGGAATTGATTGGTCGTCCGCCGTACAGCCCTGATTTAGCATCCAATGACTTCTTTCTATTTCAGTAAATCAAAAATAAATTTCGAAGTCAACGTTTTTCGACGCTTGACGAGGCGGTTGATGCTTTCAAAATGCATGTTTTCAAGGTACTTCATTCGGTGTTGGAAAGTGTATTGATCTTAATGTAAAATATTTTGAAGAACAATAAAACAAAGGTATTTTTAATAATATAAAATATTATTAAAAATCTGGTGTGAAGAACACAAATGCAGGTTCACTATTAATATTTTCTGTGAACGTGTCCGAATATATCCTATCCCCAGAGACGTAGATACGTATTTCGCTTTTCTACAAGCTCATCGGTACGCCCCTGCTGGAGAAAGGATATTTCCAGACACATTCACAGAAAAGAACCACCTCGCACTATCACCGTAATTATCCAGACCGAGCGCAGAAGTAAATTCGGCGCTACCTGTTGTCAGATAGCCGAAGTACCTCGCATACCGTCCACATAATTAATGTGAAGTAACGACGCCCTTCCAAAGGTTAGCACAGCCAAACTCTCTAGAAAACTGCATTTTGTTTGTGCCTTCACTCATACTACGGCTTAACCGCATGTGTAATGTATCAGAATAATTGAAACATACATGAGTAGGTAAACCCCACCATATAATACAAAGGTATTTTTAATAATATAAAATATTATTAAAAATCTGGTGTGAAGAACACAAATGCAGGTTCACTATTAATATTTTCTGTGAACGAATTTACTTCTGCGCTCGGTCTGGATAATTACGGTGATAGGGCGAGGTGGTTCTTTTCTGTGAATGTGTCCGGAAATATCCTTTCTCCAGCAGGGGCGTACCGACGAGCTTGTAGAAAAGCGAAATACGTATCTACGTCTCTGGGGATAGGATATATTCGGGCACGTTCACAGAAAATATTAATAGTGAACCTGCATTTGTGTTCTTCACACCAGATTTTTAATAATATTTTATATTATTAAAAATACCTTTGTATTATACAAAACTGGTGGGGTTTACCTACTCATGTATGTTTCAATTATTCTGATACATTACACATGCGGTTAAGCCGTAGTATGAGTGAAGGCACAAACAAAATGCAGTTTTCTAGAGGGTTTGGCTGTGCTAACCTTTGGAAGGGCGTCGTTACTTCACATTAATTATGTGGACGGTATGCGAGGTACTTCAGCTGTCTGACAACAGGTAGCGCCGAATTTACTTCTGCGCTCGGTCTGGATAATTACGGTGATAGGGCGAGGTGGTTCTTTTCTGTGAATGTGTCTGGAAATATCCTTTCTCCAGCAGGGGCGTACCGATGAGCTTGTAGAAAAGCGAAATACGTATCTACGTCTCTGGGGATAGGATATATTCGGACACGTTCACAGAAAATATTAATAGTGAACCTGCATTTGTGTTCTTCACACCAGATTTTTAATAATATTTTATATTATTAAAAATACCTTAGTATTATACAAAACTGGTGGGGTTTACCTACTCATGTATGTTTCAATTATTCTGATAAAGAACAATAAAGCCATTGTACGATGATTAATTTTAGTTTCTGTTCTCTATTCCCGAAATATAAAAGGCATCCCTCGTAATATTGATTTAACCAAGATTAAAAGAACTTTAAATCCCGAACTTAACATTGGTTTATCCAATGATTTTTAATGTGAAGCCATACTAACTATATTTGGTTAAAAAATACACACATGTTTTATAACTAATCAAAGCCCACTTCAAAATTATTTAGATTACTTGCGTTGTCTACACAATTATAATAAATTATCTGTAGTAATATCCATAAGAGCTTTGAATTTATCGATAATTTCACGAATACTTGTTGCATAGCGAGGAAGACGATACTAATTCAAAGCTCGTATGGTATTTGATTAGATTATTTTACGTAATACAAAATTAAATTTATCTGAACTTTTTATTTACGAATTCTTACATAAATTATTGCAAAGAAATCTAGTTTTTGGTACGATTTTTGACAAAATTTTAGAAATGTCTACCTTGGCTATGTATTTACTTGACAATACGGTATGATTCTACTATGAAAACTATCAAAATCCTACAACGAAAATTATTGAAAAATTATCGCTGTAATTTCAGGTTCCTTAAATAATACGCGAATCTGATTGGTTCATATACGTATGTGTAAAATAATCAGTTATTTATTATTTTCAAACTGATAACTAGACACAAATTTTAAATAATCGGAAAATAACTCTTTTTTATGTAGAAATGTATCACTACAGAATGTATTTTGATCTAACGTATCAGTGAATTATAATATAAAAACAATTATATTAGATTTGTTTTCGTTTTTTTTTGCAGTGTAAACATTTGATAACTAAAAAATATCACATATTGCTATGGTTTTTTCCCCAATAAACCATATTTTGAATTTAATTATAAATGTATGTACCATTATTTTGGAATTGTATGTATATTTCATGTGCTTGTTGCAAAAACTAGTTTTATTCGAAGTCGTCTTTATGCTAAAGCGATTTGACCGGGAGACATAAATGTAACCTGAGTTTAGAAAGACGTATTATAAGAAGATAAATTTTTATCTTTGTTCAGTAACCTCGTGATTTTTGATTTAATTGTGGTTAGTGTTTGAATTCATTACCGAGATTTATTTAAGAGTTTGTTGGTCTCGTAATTGTTAATTTAATAAGCTTTCTAACTCATATGTCTCGAGAAAATATATATATATTTTTTTTATTTTACGTAAGTAAATTATATTATTCTTATTATCATTATTATTATTATCTTGAATGTATTGATTTGTGTATTTTTCCATTGAGTTAATTTTGATATATATATTTTATTCTTAGTTATTTGATTTAAATGACAAAGAACGTTTTTTAAAATTTCTGATATAAAAAAATTTTCTATAACTTTAAAATTTAGTTCGCTTGGGATATCAAGGGCATTTTTTCATGTGGATTGCACATGCGTTCGAGTTTGTTTCGGGCTGTCGTATGCGTTTGTTGATTTTTGTTTCTTGTGGGAGAAATTAATAAACATCTTTGTAATTTATTAGTTTTTAATTTTGATCGATTGTCATTAAGGAAGTTTTTTATCGTGCGCTGCGGTTATTTCCGCACGATATTTTTACCTTTATAATATTGTTTAATGACGCAATATTTATCTTTATACTTCATAAAGATATTTTTCTTGGAATTTTTTTATTTGTATTAAAGTTTCATTTAAAGTTTGCTGTGTGTGTTTTTGAATTTTACCTTTCTTCATTTGTGCTTATTAGTAACTCAAAGACATTATAATTATAACATTTGTCAATACTCTTTTACTGGCGCATTATAAATTTGTAGAAGAGAAAAACCACGTTTTCCGATTGGAACCCTGAGGGAAAAGCAGTCTCATTTTGAAAATTAACCGACTGAATATCCAAACTGGACAGATTGGTTGTGAATAGTGGCAATTATTCAAGACCACTATTCATAGCAATATGTTTAGTGAAATTAGGCGTCGCCAATGTTGCCAACTGAATCAGCATTATTTATTTTTAACATAAATAAAAGTACCTAAACAGTTCCTAGGGCCAGCACTGAAGGGAATATAGGCAAAAGGATGCCTGTTCTTTGAATTCTCCGGCGTAAATCTTTCCGGATCAAACTTATTCGGCTCAGGATAATATTCCGGATTCCTCTGTACTAAGAATATATGTACCATAGCTTGAGTACCAGCTGGTACTGTGTATTCATCTAAAAAAGCAAAATATTAACTTCCTTTAAGTAAACATATTTTTAGAAAATATTTATACCTATTTTAATGCTTTCGCTTAACCTCCTTGTTATCAAAGGTAGAACCGGATATAATCTTAACGTTTCCTTAATTACACATTCCAGATACTTCATTTCGTTTAGTTCGGACATCGTCGTAGGCGCATCTTTACCTTTGAGAACTCTTCGAACCTCCTGAAACGCTTTTTCCTAGAAACAAATAAGTCCAGTTAACAGGTGAAGAAACCTAAATTTATAATTTTTCATACCTGAACTTCTGGGTTGTTGCCTAATAGGAATATAGCCCAGCTTGCAGTGTTTGAAGTTGTTTCATATCCCTGCGAAACAATAACCAATTAATCATTAGCGAATCGATTAGAATTAATAAACATAGAGATTGAATGTTAGACCACCATCAAAATATATTCTATACTAGAAACAATTGCATGCAAAAATAGTAACGAAATTGATGTTTGGTAAATTCCTACGAGATGGCACCACGGTTCGTTCAGAAACGTCACTGCTAGCAAGTGTCATTCTTCAAACTAACTCATCCTAAATTACATACGAATACCACAGATTATTTGCTTTCTAGAGCTATTTCAAACGAGCCATACTACGAGAATTGTAAGCGTTGATTCCTATTTAGAGAAGTGGACAGATGTCCATCAAATTGAAGCTGAATTAAATTTGCGGAAACAATGCATCATTTTTAAAGACTATATTTTTGGCCACATTAAAAGTCATTCATGCAAAAATATAGTCTTTAAAATGGTAACGAACGCTCAGTTAATATCACAATGGCAGCTATCGTTGATAAATGGTGCCAAGTGAAGGCGCATAATATTGTTGAAATCATATTGAAAACCACTGAAGGGTTGCCCTGAAGGTTTAGAATATGAAAAAGCTAAGCTAAGCTAATCTTTAATAAATTTAATTTAATTTAATCAAATTGAAACTGAATTAAATTTGTGGAAACAATGCACCATTTTTAAAGACTATATTTTTGGATGAATAACTTTAAATGTAGGCAATAATGCATTAAATGAACGCTCTTTAATTTAACGCAATTTTGGACACATTCAAAGTCATTCGTGCAAAAATATAGTCTTTAAAATGGCAACGAACGCTCAGTTAATATCACAATGGCAGATATCGTTGATAAATGGTGTCGAGAGAAGGCGCATAAGATTGTTGAAATCGTGTTGAAAACCACTGAAGTGTTGCCCGGAAGGTTTAGAATATGAAAAAGCTAAGCTAATATTTAAGATTTTTCTGAATTATAATGGGTGCTATCATCCTTGACCGTCGATTAAAATGCAATGTTTTAATCTTAATCTTTAAGATTTTTCCGCATCGATTCGTAAATTTGAACGAAACGTGAAGCCACTACTATAAACCTGTGTCAAAACAATAGGCAAAACACAGCACTGAGTTGGTATTGGAGAAAATGCGCCAAAACAGGCAAAGATAGGCTGGGAAGGTTATGACTACTATTTTTTGACATTCCTAAGAAAGTATTCTGATCTACTGATTAGAGCAGCAAAAACCAATAACAGAAGTCGATTACGTTGTATTATCGAATCGCTTGAAAATACAGTGCAGAGACGGTCAAAATTAGCTTACAAAAAAGTTATTATATCACTAAGACAACACATTCTCTTATAAATCAACTGTCACAATGATCAAATTCCACGAATTACGATTATAATTGATACTCTATCACTTCTCTTCATCTGGTTTAGTCTTATCCGACCTTTTCTTGTTTGGAAATTTAAAAATTCGGCTTGGTCAGAAGATATTTTTGTCAAATAATAATATCATCACTACCGTTCATGCATATTTTGCGAACTTTTGGATCAACTACTTTTCTGACAATGAAAAAACTTGAAACTCGCTCTGTCAAGTGTGTAACCCTTAATGGAAACTATATGGGAAAAATGGTTTGCCTTTTACTAGTTACATCAAAATGTGGTGACCGTTTATTTTTTCTTGAATCTATTTTTTAAATCTAAAAAAGAATTCGAAATATCCATTCAGGCTATTCATCATATAATTTGGGAATTACCGTACTTTATTAACCAATCAAATTTCAATGGAGGAACCCGAAATTTTAGCATCCTCGAATCTAATACGATATAATTTATTTGTAAATACATTATAACAAGGCTATTAAGATAAAATAAAACAAATTTTATGAATTTCACTTTTTAATTATCACTGTAACGAGTCGTTTCGCACCAACCTGGGCTTCGTCAGACATATAAACGACTCGTTACAGTGATAATTAAAAAGTGAAATTCATAAAATTTGTTTTATTTTATCTTAATAGTTATAATGGAATTTCATCAAGTAAAGGCCGAAACAATCATATATCATATATTATAACAAGGCTTATCTCGGAATACAATTTCATGTTTATAATAATGAATAAGTTTGTTTGTGCTGAATTTAATATGTTTTTGAGAAGAGGACATTCCCCAAGAAATCCTTGAATATATTTATATTGACTTTAATAATAATATCCATTTGACCATAACATTATACTCATAAGACTATCAAATATTCATTATCGCTGTTTACATTTTACCATGCATGAATAGAATTTGAGTCTAAACATTATAAATAATATGCAAATCTCTGAAGGTTCGTACGAAGGCGTATTGATGTACAAGGGTATGTCAATATATAACAAGACTGGTGCTATAATTTCTTTCACAACTAGAATTTTATAACACAAAGAATATAACATGAAACCTCAATCTCTAATGTACTTATACTCAAGTAGGCTTTGATTTAACTTTTGACGTTTATTATCAATTAATTACTGAATTGTTAGTGTTAGACGTACCCGCAAAAATGAGAATGGAGCAAGGTGTGTGAATTAAAAGTGAGTGAATTAAAAGCACATAGATAGTCCAAGACCACAGAAGGCGAAAACTGTGAGAAGCGCCTGTAAAGAGATGCTGCAATTATTTTTTTAACAAATGGGGCGTTATTTATAATCACATTGTACCTAAAGAACATACAGTAACTGAAGAGTACTATTCTAACATACTTAGAGGAACCCTAAGGGCAAAATTAAAGAAAACACATCCGCTTTATCAAGACATCGGTTGGATTCTGCATCACGACAATTCTCCGGCTCACAGATCGACGATTTGTCAACAAACACTTGAAGAATTTTGGGTAGAAATTACGGTTCACCTTCAATAATCACCTGACATTACTCCATGTGACTTCGATTTGTTTCCTGAAGTCAAAAACGAATTTAGAGATCGAAAATTTGAGTCTAATTTAGCGCTCATCTGTTAAAGTGATGGATATACTGAATAGACTCAAAAAATAGTTTGTCAGATGTTTATGACAAGTAGACAAAACGAGGAGGCAAGTGCACAGAATGGCGAGTACTTTGAAGCATAGTTGTTGAAGTTTTCTAAATAAATGTTTCATTTTTGTACTACAGCACCAGTCTTATTTTCTTATATTTCCTCGTATAAAGTATCGAACTCAATAGTATAAGGAAGGACGAAATAATGAATCCAGTCTCAAAATGAAATAATTTATTGCACTACCAATGTACATAATTTTCCCACATAATTACAATTTAGTGCAACACATTTCTCCAAACGATGAATCCATGAAAAAACTTTCTTGTTTGCTGTTGATCCAATTGCGAACAGCAGCCCGAACTTCAGTGTCTGATTAAAAATGTTGACCTTTCAATACCTTCATCAACTTTGAGAACAATCAGAAGTCTGTAGGTTCTAGGTCTGTAGGACTTTACGGAAGATGCGAAACAACCGTGAACCTTAGACTCGTCACTGTCTTCATCGTTTTGTTGCTGCATTGCAGATTGGAGTTATCGTGGTGCAAGAAAGGATTCGTTCTTTCCGGTCTTGCGATTCTTTGGTTAACGTAAAGTTTGACAGCATTATTGAATTAATTTTTGAATTAATTTCGGTAGATATTCGGTAAGATTGTCTCCATTTGCGTCTCAGAAAATGGTGAGGATGACTTTCTGTAGTGATGGAACTCTTTTGAATTTCCATAGACGTGGAGGATCAAGACGACGATATTCCATTGACTGTCGCTTATTTTCGAGGTCGTAATGATGAACCCAAGATTAGTCAGCGGCGGTGAAGTTCATGAGAAAATTAAATCCTTCAGGTCGATACTGATTAAGAAGTTCTTAACAAATATTTTTCTTTGTTCATTCATCAGTTAATTATCACAAGACCTATCTGGTGTCAATTTTTCTGTAATTCAACGTCTAAACAATGAACTGGACTCTTTCTGGACTGATGCCTAATTGTCGAGGAATTTATTTTTGCATAATCTGGAAATTTCTTTGAATCAGTGCATTCGCTTTGATTCTTCTTAGACGTCACTGATACTGATCCCTTTTCCTCAAACACCTTCATTTTGCCTCTATGACAAAATTTTGCACATCGAATCCACTGGCGAACATTCTTTATAACCATATAGTTGTTACCATAAACAGCTTTCAAATACCTGTAAATTTCGATAAGAGCGTAACCTTCCAGCGTTAAAAATTCTATCACGAAGCGTTTGTTTGGTACGCTCAACGACGGTATATAGGAAAATGAGACTTTGCATGCTGAGACGATATACTTGGAATTACCGTCTGTACGTTAGAAGTTGTTTTTATCCCTACTGCTCACATAATGGCGTTTTTGGAGACCTTATAAATCAATCCACTCTCTATTGAAAAGAAAAGTGACTGCTTTGATACTGTTCTCGCTGGTATTCTTATGCTTATGCTGCTGCAATAGACCATCACTATTACTGAAAATCTTTTTCCCATTTTTTATTTGTCCTTGTTTTATTTAGTATTCATTATTGTACTATATACTGTTGTACACATGAATTATATGGTGGCATTAAGTAAACTAGTTATAGCTAATGTTTCGTCATAAAACGAAATTTATTCACTTCTATATACGAGTATGTTAAATATAAGTAAATCTAGAATATAGAATACAAATATAAAATTAACAATTTTAGCAATATTCAACGTTTATTTTCAAGTTGAAGCCACTGTATAGACAAACTAATTAAATTAAAACTTTCTCTATATTCTAAGAAGCGGCATACTTTATATTTGCAAGTTTATTACTTTATGAATTAAGCCGCTTGTATTATTACCTAGCTTTATTAGTTACAGTTAACGAATTTCAATAGACAGTTTTTAAATTTGGCCATCTATTCTTAAATTCACATTTGCTTAATAGGTATCAATAAATTCCATTACTAAACAATGGAATTTATTGTGAACTGTATAGTTAGATTTACAACAAATACTTAATTAAGTAATAATATTTTATGATTAAATTGGTAAACTTCTGAAAATGTATTATTGTCCTAGATATGTATCATTTACTACGAATTGATCACTTGCAAATTTTCCCTGAGTATGTCGCATTGTTGTGGTAATGGTTATTTTTACCTAATCGCAACATCATCTTAAGAAGAGACACTAGCCTAAGTATTCTCATCCTAACAGTCACACAACAAGAGTCTCAATACAATATAGTACAGAACTTATAATCTCATCTCAAGAATATGCCGCATCAGTAAAGAATTTATGTTTAAGTTTAATATTAAGTGTTTCATTTTGTGAGATTTACTTTAATAAATTAGATTTAAGTATGTTTTTGTGCATAGACTAAAATACTGAGAAAACACACCAGAGTTTCAATATAACTGCTACCAAACAAATAAAGAACGCTTACACGGAAGTTATGCCCTGTGAGTGGTGAGTCAAGATACAAATTTACAGATATAAAATACGTACGGCTAATAAAAGTGTATCCAACAAAGATTTCAAATCCGAATCACTCAAAATACTTTGATCATCCGTGGCTTCCATAACCAGATCCAGAAAAGATGTATTCTTAATTGAGTCATCACAATTTTGTACTGACTTTGGTTCTGCAGTTCGTCGAACTTGCCTTTTATAAGCAATCACTTTATCACTGAATTCTTTTAAATCATTCAAAACTTTCCTGTACTGTCGACCTTTCGGAAGAAGATGGTATATTGGATTTTTTATGTAAGGCCTCCAATACCTCCACATTACCAATTCGGTCATGCTTTAACAAAAAAATAATAATTTAGTGCCTTTATGTTATTAAACCTAATTTTTCGTCTTACGCGTAAACGTTTTTGACATGATTCAAGGGATTGTCTGTGACAGCTTCTATGGGAACACCTACTGATGTTTCTAAAATCGAAATTCAAATTACAAAAGAAATTCGAATTCGAAGTTATTCGCTTACCAAATATTATTCTTAAAGTACATTCAGCTATATCCGGCGTTATGTTGAAATACTGTCCATCCGCTTTGGGTTCGAGGACTTTTATTAAATGATTCGTTTTTTCCCCGAAAGTTCCAATGAAGCTGTCGAGGATTTTAAAGTGAAACGTTGGCGTTAAGAGCTTGCGCTGTAGGAACCATTTTGCACCTAGAATAATATTAAATATTTTTACATTTGCCCCTTCAAATAATACAATTATCGTCCCGGTTTCACTGTGGTCGTTGTAATAGTCTACATTTTGTGATTACACTGACGATGATTTGATGAACAGCGGAACGTCCAGTATTATAAGCAAAGCAGGTCAAAGCAATGTATTCGCAGAAGAAGTGCTATTACAAATATAAGAAATAATGTATATAATTTATTAGTTCGTTGATTGACGAAGGAGATACTTGTAACTTCATTATAACGATAAGAAATAAGTAACTTAACTTCTAGTTTCCAAAATTTTTCACCCGATGAAGCCTCTGTATGGCGAAACAATATTGTAGTGGATTTACAATAAAAAAAATTTTGAAACTTTTTTTGTGAATGGGGGTTAGTGAAGTAAGCCAAACTGACGAAGTCTATTGTCGTGACAGAAACGCGTGTCTCTGGCAGAAGTAAATGTCGGAAAATACAAGGTGTATGTTCATGTGTACAGAAACAGATGTGTGTAATGCATATCCGTTTCATTTGTGATAAATGCGTAATGCGTGCTTAACGTATTGATGTACACAAATTTCTATGTTGTTAACAAGCAAAAATATCGTACGGTAAAGTGTTAATCTTGCAAGCAGCACATTTAATTAATAGTATCAGTATATTCTGATGTAGGAAATCGGATGATGAATATATTCACACTCATCGCACTTAATAAACTGCGTCGTCGAAAAATGTTTCCATCTGGCCCGTTCAGATTGATACTAACAATATCGAGCCATGCATAAATACCTGGGGTATGTATGCATGCTTTTGGATAAAATCGTCATCACTACGTCCGGGTTCATTTGTCCGGGTTTAAATATAAAGACTACGCAAACTGGGAAAAAGATTGCATTTATTACCTTCACTTATGAATATTCCTTCACCCAGCCATGGAAATAAGGCTTTGTAGAAATCACCTTTCTCAGTATGTGTCGAATTCCTAAGTATTGCCTGAAATTGAAAAAATTAAACATGTTAAAGGTGTGTTAGTAATGCAATAAGAATCAAACCAATTTATAAAATAAAAAAAAATTACAACTGACGAAAACGATACATCCATAAACCAGGAGGATTCAAAATATTCGCGATCAGTCAAAGAAAACGCAAGATTTTTGGGAATTTCTAAAAAAAAACTTTAATATTGGCAGTCACCTTGCAATGCAATATTTAAACCAAATGTTTCTTAGTACCTTTAGTATGCTACGAGCTGTTCAACTCTGCAAAATAAGTTGTCTCAACTTTGAATTCATTATTTGAAGTTTGTTCGTTCAGCGAGCCATTTGTTCAAGTTTCGAAATCAGCAATCGTTAGGAGTCAAATTTGCAAGCCCTGTGGGATAAGAAGCACTGGTGGAGTTTGCATGAGGTCTCAACCTGTTGCTGTTACTCACACCATGCTGTACAGAATTATGCGAGTTTCAACTTGTTTCGGCTTCTAAAGGAGAGAGGACAAAGGTAACCTAAACAACCTATTTGTGTAAATTTAAGGTACTAAAAAAACAGAAACGAATATTTTTACGCTAATTACTAAATCTGGAAGCTATATTAATTCCAACTAAAGTCCTAAGAGTTCAAACTTTCAGAACAAGAAAAAAAAATTAGACGATAAATAAAGCAGCAACTGAGCCGAAAAGGATCCGAACGATGCGCCAAAGTTAATCTGTGACCGCAAAAATGAGTAAAACAAGTTAGTGGATAAAGGCAATGAGATAGCCGACAAACTGGTCAAAGAAGGTAGTAATAGGAACTTCATAGGACCAGAACCTGTATGTGGAATCACTAAGGATTCTGCTAAAAGGAAGATCTGGTTATGGCTAGAAAAAGAACATAAAAATAAATGGAGGTTAACGGAAGGTCAACTCCATACCAAAACACTACTAAGGGGGCTGGATGGAAAGCTTTTAGCCAACCTAATTCGTAGTAGTAAAAGAGAAATTAAAATAATTACCGGGTTAATAACCGGACATTGTCCTTTGATGAAGCATTTGTACACCATGGGCTTGGTTAGCGAGCCCTGGTGTAGGAGATGTGAAAAACAGGAGGAAACTAGCCTTCATGTAATATGCACGTGTGAGGAACTGAAGGAACTCAGACAGAAATATTTCGGGAGAGATCTATTGGATCCTTCGAGTGTACTCAAACTTCCCCTGAGGAGAATAGTGGCTTTTATCGAGGACACAAGACTAACAGAGTGGAATTGAGAGATCTATTGGGGATAGTACAAAGAGCAGTGTGCTCAATGCCTGGACGTGGTGGCGTCCAAGCCAAAACAGAGAAGAAGAAGAAGCAGAAGTCGGTGGATAGTAAATAGTTTCCTTAGGCAAAAAAGAATTGAAATGTCTAGGGTTACATCTATTAAAAAAATATTTAAAAATACAGTGTGATATAATGTGTGATTGAAAAGCGGCCATTGGTTCCAAATCATCACTTTAGCTTTCACAATCGTAGTGGAACTTTAGAACAGGCTCATAGATTAGTTCAGAAAATTATTCAAGATTTCGAAGAGAAAATATTATACTGCAGCATTTATGAATATAGGCCAAGCATTGCTTAAGTCTTGGTCTATATATCCATTTATATTTCGGCATGATGGGTTACTGTTTAAGTTCTGTATACCATAAAATCTGGTGTATCTCAAGGAAAGTAAAGGCTGGATAGGTCTAGAAGAACAAAAACGATTTCTATTTTTATTACGATTTCGTAATCTGCGCGTCAGAATGAGTAATTTGATATATGATAAAACATTTTTTGGAATATTATAACAATAATACAAAGGTATTTTTAATAATATAAAATATTATTAAAAATCTGGTGTGAAGAACACAAATACAGGTTCACTATTAATATTTTTTGTGAACGTGTCCGAACATATCCCTCCCCAGAGACGTAGAAAGGCGAAATACGTATCTACGTCTCTGGGGAGGGATATGTTCGGACACGTTCACAAAAAATATTAATAGTGAACCTGTATTTGTGTTCTTCACACCAGATTTTTAATAATATTTTATATTATTAAAAATACCTATGTATTATACAAAACTGGTGGGGTTTACCTACTCATGTATGTTTCAATTATTCTGATATATTATAACAATACTTGATAAGATTAGCGAGGTGTTAAGTCGTCTGACTATCCAATTCGAACGAATTCGGTTTTGAGAAAATTTGATTTGTCGTATATTAAATTATAGCTCGTTTGGCTTATATTAAGAACATGTATGTGTTTAATTAGATTGAAAACGTACCAAAATGGAGAAAATGAGTTCAGAATTTGTGAAATAATAATGCTAATTTAAAACTTTATGAATTATAATATCGGAAATCGTCGTGAGAACTTAAACATTCATATTTTCTACATCAAAAGTTGTTTAGCAACGTCCAATATACAATGTGAGACTAGAGTCATGGTCTGTTGAAAATACATCTACATTTTTGTCGACCTTTACGTCCGCTGAAGAGTAAACTATGAGTTTTACTGGAATTTAAAGATCGTTTTTAGCAGGCAAAAGTACTATGTGAGCCAAAAACACTGAAATAGTTGGTATCACTTTTCTAGTGTGTTTTTAATTTTAAGATTTAATTCAGGTTAGAATGACAAGCACCTAACATTGACTTGACTGTTATTTATTGACAAGCTGTCAGTATACTTTAATAATAATTAATTTGCGTATTTTAATTAACTTTGACATTCGAAACGTTGTATTTAATGTGAACGCCAATGCGCATTGTTTATAAACGTCACGAATGTCACAGTGAAGTAGTTGTCAGATCACCACCAACTTTAACACTAAAATCAATGGTACCAACTATTTCAGTTTTTTTGGCTAACATGGTACGTATTGCCGTGTATTGTTTGATCTCGTTGAAGATAGTCCACAATGCACCACTATGAGTCCAGGTCGCCTTACGGAGAGCTTATTTCGTTTAACAGAGTTCTCTAACGTCTCAGGTTCATTTAAGAACGTGGAATTAATTAATGTAACCGTAGTGCACAAAAAAAAAACTTAATGAGAGATTTTTCAGATGAATTGCATATTTCAACAAAAATTACAAGTTAAAATACTCGTAATAACACAATAATTACTTTAAGCACATCAATAAACCACAATTAACATAAAGCGAAACTATAAACCTTTTTAAATAAAGAGAAAGTCCTTATTTAATATTAACACGTGCAACTCATCTGAATGAACATCAATCTCTGGTGGGAAAAGATAACCTTCGTCCCCAAATCAAAAATAAATGAAGCTACATACTTTGAACGATATCACGTCCGGTAAAAGACCACGACGTAAATCAATTCAATCTTCGAACAATATACAGTCTGAATATAAAATATACGCCAATACAAATTTTAAATAAAATATTGCAAATTACTAAATATAAACCTGTAAATAAATTATACATAAATAATAATTGTTTTTAAAATTATTCTTCGGGGAAAAAACCACTACAATATGACTACCAATTTTCAAATGAATGAGTAACAGACGAAAACTTAGAAAGGGATCCTTATGACCCTTAGGAAACTTTCCACTTTTTGTCGATTTAGGAAACATGTCAAATGTTCGTGTTGAATTTAATTAAACTGATTCGAGAGCGTAGAAAACGAATCTGACATTAATTTTGATGGAAAGTATGGCGGTTGGCAGAGAGGAATTTTATAATATGGCGACATAGTGGGTTTTTATACGAAACCATATCCGAATTATTAGGACATACTCTACGTGATTGCGAGAATTATAAGGCGTTTGGGGTTAAAAGTGTGTCATATATATTGAAAGCTCAAGCGTAGAAATGGTTTGATAGAAACAAAATTGTGAAAGTAAGTGAAATTTGTGGATATTTGGAGTTTGAGGCTGGATAGCTCGTAAACGACAAAAAGACCTGCTTTTTTTATTAGGCATTCGTAATCTACACATTGAGATGAGTAATTTGATATATGATAAAGTATATTTTGGAATATTATAAAGGTAGTTGAAAGTGAAAGGTTAGGCGAGGTGTTATCGGGCTATAAAATTGGGGTAAGTTTTGACTTTTGTCAAATCAGGCTTGTCGTATATCAGATTAAATCTGGATTCTCGTAGATTAAGAATATTTATAGTTTATTAGGTCTAAATGTACCGTGATCGAGAAAATGAGCTTGGAAAGGAAAATTTGTGAAAAAATAGCACTATTTTGAGATCTTTTTCTGGCATTATAGTTAAGAATATCGAAGATCACCGAGAGGAATCTATCGATTTGATATTTTATGTATTTCAAGTCATTTAGCAAAGTCAAATATATAGTGTGAGTTCATAGTTATTATCCGTTAAAAATAGGTGAACAATTGTTTCAACTTTGGCTTTCGCTGGAGGATAAATTATAAGTTTTACTAGAATTTAGATGAAGGATCGCTTTTAGCAGGCAAAGGTACATGAGTGCAGAATACCAAATTTAAAAAAAAATGGCAGTATGACGAAAATTGAAAAATTTGGGGAAATTAAAGATTTCTTCAATTTTTGTAGGGTTTGCTATACCCACACCGACTTGGTGGTTCCCTGTTTTAAATAATCTCCCACCGCCAAATTTACAATGCCTTGGTCAAACAGTTCAGATTGATCCGAGAAGATTATCAACTCCCCCCCTCCACATCCATCTTCATATAAATAAAGCAAATGTGTTTGTAATTAATTTCATAACATTTTCATATCAGAAAATATAATAACATTAACTTAAAAATGCAATGACCGATAGTTGAAAGTTATTTATAAACAAAAATTCAAACTGTAGCTTGCATACATATCTATATAACATGTAACAACATAAACACGCACATATAATTAGAAATGTACAACATTATCATATTATTATTTTGAATTAAAGAGATTTTCCTTATTAATTTCAGTGTAAATATTTGCGAATAATAAACCGGTTGGAAGCCAAATATTTACATCATGAAACAGAATTTTAATTTATTGTGAAATTCTTTTGTTTAAGCAGAAAGTAACACAAACTTGAATAAAAAAATTAATTAATTTATTAGAATTACTTTTAACATTTTAGGTATATTTCATAAAATGTGCCGAATAAAATTGTTATTAATTTATTATTTTTTTATACTATGTAATATTCATAAAAAAATTATTCTTGGTGAAGTTTAAACGATATATACATATAAGAATCTATAAATAAAAATTAATTTTTTGGTATTTATATTATCTATATTTTATTTTTAATTTTTAGCTTGAATAAAAAATAAAATTATTTATATCTTTTTGAAATAAACTCATATATTAGAATTACGTTTCACATTTTAGGTATATTTCATGAAATATGTTGAATAAAATTATTATTAATTTTTTATACTATGTAGTATTACAAATGAAACAGACATGCAATATACATATCTGTAACTGTACACATGGACAATACACCTCTTATTTTCAGCATTTACTTCTGCTTAAGACACGTGTTTCTGCCATCTATAGGCGTCATCAGTCAAGCTAGTGAAGCAAGCACAAATGATACAAATCTTTTTAACAACAGATTTGTATTTGTATATACATTTACGCTGAAATCGCCTACAAGATATAGCAAATTTCGTCCTATATGGTGGCACTATTTGGTAAGTGACATCTGACGGACGAAAGAGACTATGCCGAAAAAGGCGATTTCAACGTAAATGTATACAGTGTGTATAAGCCAAATGGAATAAATTCATTATTTCGGTTACTGTACATATTTATAAAAAATCCCGAAACAAGTCATATTTAATTTATAAATTAACATTCTTCAACGTGAAAATGCGATCCCTACCTGCAACCCCCTTCGAATGGCAGGTACAACCCCCATTTTTTTAAATGGGAAGTATAGGCTTGTGATATATCGTTGTAAAGGTCTCTTTATTCTCTATTCAAAAATGTTATAATTTTCATGTTTGTTGCAACAATTAAGATAGAAAAAAATAAAATCTTGTTGTTATCGAAATTCGCTATAATATACTCAAAAAATAAAATTTAATGCAAAATGTAAAGAAAAATTTAAAACGCCAAAAAAAAATATGAATGTCAATGAAGTAGATGTTCAAAATGTTCACCATGAATGTCTTGGCAACATCCTAATCTTAAATAAAACTGTCTTCTAACATTATTTAACATATCAGGCGTGATCGACCTAATCGCAAGCGTTATTCGTTCTCTTAAGTCATTTAAATCCAAAGGTTTAGTTTTGTACACAATGCTCTTCAAATATCCCCATAAAAAAAAATCAAGTAAGGTCAGATCAGGTGATCGCGCTGGCCATTCTATCGATCCTCGCCTTCCTATCCACCGATTGAGAAATATTGCATCGAGGTACTGCCGGACATTGCGTTGGTAATGTGGTGGTGCTCCATCCTGCTGAAACCATATCGTATTCATTGGAACTTGAGGGTTTCATGGATCAGGATATAAATTTGCCAAAGTTGGAATGACATCATTTTGAAGTAGTGCCAAATAACGATCGCCATTCAAATTGCCCTCAATGAAAAAGGGACCAATGATATGGTTTCCAACAATACCTGCCCAAACATTAACTTTTACTGGGTATTGTGTGTGTTCTTCCCTCATCTAGTGAGGATTTTCCGTAGACCAGTAGCGGCAATTTTGCCGATAGCATGACCGCTAAGAGAAAAAGTGCACTCATCAGAAAACATAACGGCTTCTAAATTGATAATATTGTTATCCAGCATGTCCATCATTCGATCACAAAAATAAGTTCTTCTATCAAAATCGTCTTCCATAAGCTCCTGAGTAGATATCATTTTATAGGGATGCATTTTATTTTCTTTTAATATGTTTACTATCGAAGTATGGCTAACATTTAATGTAGTGGATGCATGTCTACTCGATGTATGTGGGTTTTCCATAAACTCAAGCATCACATCTACTTTGATTTCGTCACTCAGTGCATTGGCAGCTGGTTTTTTTATCTGCCTTACATGACCAAACTCTCGAAACTGCTTCTCTATCTTACTTATTGTTCCTTGAGCTATAGGCGGTAAATCAGGAAATTTCTCATGAAATAGGCGGGTTACTTCTTGTTGTGTTCGGGTTCTATCTCCGTAACCAATCATTTGTATGACTGTTATTTTATGCATTTCCGTTAATCTAACCATTTGTATTTTACGAAATTCAAACTAAAATTATCAAACTGTCAATTTAAATGACAATTTTTAAATACAAAACAATTTACTATGGCGTTTTAAACAAACTAATGTTGCCACGGAAACTTTTTAAAGTATTTTTAATGGATATCATCTAAAAAGCACATTGGTATGGTATTTATTCACTTTCTTATTATGAAGACCTAAACGGGAAGTAAGTAATGCAATGATGCCTTTGATGTATGTATTAAATCTTTATAAACGCAAATGAGCATCTACTTCATTGACATTCCTATTTTTTTCTGGCGTTTTAAATTTTTCTTTACATTTTGCATTAAATTTTATTTTTTGAGTATATTGTAGCGAATTTCGATAACAACATGATTTTATTTTATTCTATCTTAATTGTTGCAACAAACATGAAAATTATAACATTTTTGAATAGAGAATAAAGAGACCTTTACCACGATATATCACAAGCCTATAGTTCCCATTTAAAAAAATGGGGGTTGTACCTGTCATTCGAAGGGGGTTGAAGGAAGGGATCGCATTTTTACGTTGAAGAATGTTAATTTATAAATTAAATATGACATGTTTCGGGATTTTTTATAAATATGTACGGTAACCGAAATAATGAATTTATTCCATTTGGCTTATACACACTGTATACAGATATAAATCTGTTCTTAAAAAGATTTGTATCATTTGTATTACATTGCTTCACTAGCTTGACTGAAGACGCCTATATATGGCAGAAACATATGTCTTAAGCAGAAGTAAATGCTGAAAATACGAGGTGTATTGTCCATGTGTACAGTTACAGATATGTATATTGCATGTCTGTTTCATTTGTAACAAATGCGTTATACGTGCATAACGTATTGATATATGTACTTAAACCTTTTTGTATATGTAGTATTCATAAAAAAAATGTCCTTGGTGAAGTGTAAACGATATATATATATATACATATATATAAAAATCTATAAATAAAAATTAATTTTTCGGTATTTATATTATTTGTTTTTTATTTTTAATTTCCATTATAAATCAATAGTAATATTTTTTTTTATAATTTTGCAAGTGGGTAAAAAGCAAAAAAGTGGGAACAGAATGAAAACAAAAAATATTTTTATTATGAGACAAAATAAAAATTTTGGTAAAATTTATTACGAAATTATTTTTTTAAACACAAAACTCAATAAGTATTTTTTAATTAGCAAAAAGCCTACGTATTTGCGAAAGTTTTTTAAGTTGGTGATATAGCACTTCGTAATTTGTACATTGAGCAAAAATGTGAAACAAACCAAATAATTTATTATCTTATTGTCTTAAGGGATACACAATTCTTGTCTTTATTAATATTTTAATTATTCCTGAATTTAAACATCATAGCAACACTGATCTTAAAAATGGTAGCAGTTGAAATTTTATTTTTTAAAGCAATTTTTGTTTAAATGTAAAATTTAATCTTTGGTTCCATATTACTTTTTATAATTTTAAAATTTCAAAATGTCAGTAGGAATGTAACAAAATAGGTATTGAAATGGCTACTAGGAGATACAAAAAGAAACATTAAAGAAAATATGTATAATTTATAAGGCATCAGAAATAAAATTTTAATTCCCAATCTATTTTTTATTAAACAAAAGTGCAATAATAATTGAAAAACTATTTATTCATTTAATTAGTAGCCCTCGTATAAGTTCCACGTTGGGCGCCAAAAAAAAATCAAAATTAAACTTAACTATTCCTTTTTATAATACTAATATTATTTCTGTTAAAATTCTAATAGTAATATTGTATTTAAAAAAAAGTACCAAAATACTAATTAAATTTTTTTAAATTTTAAATTAGTTTGATTTTTTTTTTTGTAAATTACATTATTTTTACGATTTTAATATTTTAGTAGCAGTAAATATGTATAATATTACAAAAATATTAATTAAAGAAAAATAAATATTTTAATTTTGCAATGAAATTGAATATTTTTCATTTAGCAAAAAAAGGCATTTTTATTCTTATAATTAATTTATAGATATTATTCAGCTTAGGACGCACCATAATTTTAAAAATTTGTCTGAATTTTCTTAATATAATATCGAGGCGTTGGAACTGGAATTTATAATTAATTTGCATTAATTAAAAATATTATTTTTATTAATTTTTAATATTTTTATTTCCCATTCTAACATATTACTCTGGTAATTTTCGATCACAATAATAGTTTAGCATATGAAAGAAATTATATTCCTATATTTCGTGATATTTTCGATCTAATTTAATATATACTTACTTGTATATGATCAGGTGTTGTGAGATGAACCTCTGGAACTGCTGTTCCATGCCAAGATCTATAAAATGGTCCGTATTTCGCGGCAACCTCAGCAAATTTGTACAAAATATCTTAAAATTGAGATATTCGTTTAAGAAAAATTACCTAACGAAAGTTACATTTTAACAATTTTACCTTCCCTCGATATACCCTGGTACACAGAAAAAGTTCCAAGGAATGGATACCACTTCAATCCCGGAATCTTCTCCACAAGGTTGAATATATTCTTTTTCCATTTCAAGCATATTACCAAATACCACACAAGTAAAACAATGAACAGTGGTAGAACCAACATTTTGCTCAGGAAATTTTCGGTTTAGAGAATGAACTGCCGTCTTAACCGTAGTGCCGTATTTATAGAAGGAACCATACGTTGTGTATAGAAATTTCTTTTTGGTTTTGTAGCGGGGATTTGAAGTACTTCAAAGTTAGTAAATATGGCTTATCGTTTAATTATCGATTCTATCTTTGTAGAATATTCATAAATATGTTTAAATTAATATAATGAGGGCGCTTTAATCTCTATAAAGTAATTATATACACATTAAGAGATTTGCGGGATTACTATTGGCATTGCGGGATTTTATGTGTGCATTATGAATAAATATTGATAGTAAATTGATAACTGACCCTGGTTATTGCATCTGGTTAATTTAATTTAATTTTAGATATTTATTTAATTGACTTTCGTTTATTTTAAATAAAAACGAAACTTTTTATTTATGTTAGAACAAGATACTTAATGTATGAGTATAATGCTTTTACATTTATTATGTACGATGTATGATTGAAAAGTTTTAAGACTGGGCTTGTAATTTCAAAATGGAAATATATACAGGCTATTGGTCAAAGTAGGTCCCTTATTATTAAACGTATCTACTAACTCATTTTATTATTTAAGACTCATTTTATGAAAAACTAAATGAGGAAATAGGAAAAATAGGAACGTCAAGAGAAATAATACTTCTAGGAGACCTAAACGGCAGAACAGGAAGAAAGCAGAAGGACCTGGTTGTGGGAAAGTATGGAGAAGAAGTCGTCAACGATAATGGAAGACGGTTAATAGAAATATGTGAACAAAATCAGTTGACCATTCTTAATGTTCATTTTCAACATCGCGAGATCCATAAATACACATGGACACAGCCAACAAGGAATCTAAAAAGCTTTATTGACTACATAATAATTAAACAAAAATCCAGACTGAAGTTCCTTGTTGTAAGAGTTCAGAGAGGTGCCTCATGTGGAAGCGACCACTACCTACTAAAAGGAACACTAATGTCACCAATAAGAACAAAAGAAGAACCGGACAATCCAAAAAAAAGGTGAAATAATAAACGAAGAAACCCCAAAAAGATTTAAAATTAACAGCCTCGAACATGAAAGTACAAAACTACTATACAACTCCAGACTTGACAGCAAAATTCAGAATTCACAAACATAGAAGAAGAATACGAATACATAAAGAGGGGTATAGGCTCAGCGGCAGAGGAAGCATTGGGTTACGAGGAAAAACGAGGAAAACAGAAAAAGCCATACTGGTGGGATGAAGAAGTTGAATACGAAATAGAAGAAAAAAGGAAAAGGTACCACGTATATTTAAGTTCGAAAGCTGTGGAAGACAAGGAGAAATACAAGGAATCGCAAAGGAGAGTACGGAAGAAAATAAGGGAAAAGAAGAACAACCAATGGGAAAGGACGTGTTCAAAGATCAATACATACATTGGAGGAAGGAAGAGTACAGAAAGTTGGAGGCTCCTCAAAAGTATGAGAGGAGGACGAACGAAGGACATAATCTCACCTATAACACCTGAAAAATGGAACAAGTACTTTGAAGAGATGTTGACAGAGGACAGACCGCAATTCAAAGACATCCAAAACGAAAACCAGGGGATTGTTATACAAGGATCTCCAATTAGGATAACTGTGGCGGAGGTTAAAGAAGTCTGTAAAAACCTAAAAAATGGAAGAGCCCCAGGACCAGGTAATATTACTAATGAACTGCTAAAATACGGCACAGATAAACTCTACGGGCTATTAAGAAATTTATCCCAAAGATGCCTTAACAGGCACGAAGTACCAACGGAATGGAAGACATCACACCTTACGACGATACACAAAAAAGGTGACAAGAGTAACTGTGACAACTATCGGGGAATAGCCGTTACAAGTGCTATAAGTAGAGTTTATGGGAAAGTCTTAAAGAACAGGATAGAGAAAGAATATGCCAATATGGTGGCAGAAGAACAAGCAGGCTTCAGAGCAGGAAAATCCACAATCGGTCACCTGTTTACGCTAACTCAAATTTTAGAAAAGAATACAGCACGAAATCAAGAGGTACATCTCCTGTATGTAGATCTGAAAAAGGCTTACGACAGTATACCTTTAGTAAAACTATGGGAGATTCTTCAACATACCAACATAAACACGGAAATAATAAAAGCCGTGAAGTCTTTATATGCGGGTTCCACATCTAGAGTCAAAACCAACGAAGGATTAACATCCGGATTCACAATAACCAAGGGTCTTAAACAGGGTTGCTGTATATCTCCGACACTATTCAAAATATACTTGGAATATGCACTAAAGACATGGAAACGGAAATGCAATAACATGGGAATGCCAGTGGATGACGACACGACAGTATATACCCTTTCTTTTGCGGACGACCAAGTAGTTATTGCACAAGAAATACATGACATGGAATATATGAGCCGAAAGCTCATCGAAGAATACGGAAAATGGGGCCTGGATGTTAACATAGCAAAAACAGAGTATATGTGCATAGGCGGACAGCAAGAAGACCTACACCTAGCAACGGGACATATCATCAAACATTGCAATATATACAAATACCTAGGAATGAAAATATCCAAGGATGGGACACTAGATGAGGCAATATCAGACAGAAATATACAGGGAAGAAGAGCTACTTCCATGCTGAACAGTATTCTGTGGGACAAGACCATTACAAAAGAAAATAAAAAAAGGATTTACAACTCCATCGTGAAAAGTATATTAACATATAGCTCGGAGGTGTGGCCGATAAAAGAAAAAACAAAAAGAAAGATAAAAGCAACAGAAATGGACTTCTGGAGAAGAGCGGCAGGAAAATCCCGGAGAGATAGAGTCCCAAATGAAACCATTAGACAAGAAATGGGAATACAACATGACATTATAGATGACATTATAACCAAACAGCTAATATGGTATGGGCACGTCCAAAGAATGCCAGAACACAGAATCCCAAAGAAAGTGCTAAACTGGAACCCCCAAGGAAACCGAAAACGAGGAAGACCGCGCAGAAGCTGGAGAGACGGAGTGGATAAAGAAATTCGAGAGACGGATCTGGAGGAGGGCCTATGGATGAACAAAGGGGAATGGCGATTAGGAATCGGAAGACGTAAAACATTGTAACCCGATATATATATATATATATATATATATATATATATATTATCTACTAACTCCAACGTGTTTCCATTTTTGGAACCATTTATGGGAAGGGTGTCAGGAATCTTCTCTGTATTTGTCTGGATATCTTCAATGGGGTCGAATCGCTGTCCTTTCAGCGAAGCTTTCAATTTAAGAAACAGGTATAGTGGCAGGAATCCGATCTAATTCCTGAGATAGAGACGTCTGCGCAAGCACATGAAGTTTGAATTTTGATTGAGAACGTACAGTGGGCCAGTGCGATATCGTGATGCAGAATCCAATTCTTGTCTCTCCAGAGTGCAAACCTTTTCTTTCACAGATTTTCGCCCACACGCTCAAGATCACTTTTATAGTGTACGCGGTTGATTGTATGCCCTCTAGAGGCATACTCATGATGCACAATACCCGTAGAATCAAAAAAAAAATCAACTACAGATCGACTGAACTTCGGCCGACTTTGCCGCGTTTTTATCAGCGAACCTGTACTCTTCCACTGCGGTAATTGTGCCTTATTTCTGGATCGTACTCATAAATCTATGATTCCAATTAAAAATTGCTAAGTTGCTCTGAAATTCGAGGATTATTTGATAACATTTTCAGTTTTGTTCACTTTTTAAGATATTTTAAGAAAATTTCAAAAAATTGAAAAATCTTATATTTTTTCGTAATTACTGAACACAGAACAAAATAAAAATGGCATCTGGTAGATATTTTTGCGAAGAATTTAACGATATTTATTACTAATTAATAGCGCACTAGATTTTCAAGATATAGGGTTCGGCAAAATGATCTTCCACATTTTGCATCGCCACTGTACCCCAACCACTGAAGAGAAGGGGGGCTTAATGTATTTAGCTGGTAGCGCGGGCCCAGTGATGCCAGATCAGGGAATTTTTCCCTAGTTCTAGAGATTTTTTGTCTAATCGAAAAAAGGGAATTTTTGGAATTATCTAGGGAATTTTTGAGAAAGACTTCAAAAAAAAATCCAAATGCATTACAAAAGACAAGAAGCGAATTACCATTCTGTAGTAATTTACTAATTACTTTTTTAATCGTTTGTACATTATAAATTCCTTTTTCTTATATTTAATATTAGCTAGTTATACAAGGTGTCCCGTATTGTTATATTCAAATTTTAGAAGTGTAAAGTAGACTTCATTTCAAGTAACAAAAACGCAAAACTTGTATATCCATTTTTATTTGTTTCAAAGTTACAGATCTATGAATGTGATTGTCAGATCATGAAAAAAAAATGTAATCCTAAGGTCAATAAAAACTGATTTTATTAAAAAAAGTTCAATTAATAATATTTTCGAAATGTCCACCTCCTTGTTGAATGCAGGCATGTACCCGTATGCCAACAGAAGAAGTACTTATCCGAAGTTCATACTTGTTTTGTCGGATTTGCTCGGCAGCCAGGTGAATACGATCCAACAACTCTTCCCTTGTGTTCGAAACTTGCGCTTAGACTAAATTTTTCATAAATAAAAGTCAAGACGATTAAGATCGGGTGATCTGGGTGGCCATGCAACAGGACCACCTCGACCAATCCATCTTGGATAATTGACGTTAAGTCAATTTCGGACAGCAATTCCGAAACGTGGTGGTACCCCATCCATGTGAAACCACATGTCTCGTCGAACATTCAGTGGGACATCCTCTAAATGACCTGGCAATTCGCCAATAAGAAATTGAAGGTAATTGTCCGCATTTAACCTCCCAGGAAAACCAACAAGTCATCGATTAGGGCGGCCCAAACGTTAATAGAAAATTCATGTAGAAATTTAGATGGGCGTATAGCTTTGGGATTTTCTGATGACCATCTGTGCAGGTTTCTCAGATTTGTAACACCACTTTTCGTGAACGTAGATTCATCTGTCCAGAGGACTGTTCTGAGAAATTAAAATGAAGGCGTGACTGTCTTAATATCCAGGTAGAGTAAACTAGACGGGCATAGTGGTATGTCTCAAGCAAACCGTGTCCCCTGCGAAAGTGATATGGATATAAGCCCTCACGTTTTAAAATTCGCCAAACTGTCGTTCGTGGCACTCCTAGTTGTCTAGCGATTCGACATACACTGAGAGTTGGATCACGCAGGCCGCCCTCCCGAAATTGTCTGGGTACGTCCAGAAACGTTTTGTAATGAGGAATGCGCCTATCGGGAAACCGATGTCGGTATTCCATAACACAAAATGCATGTCCGCATACTCTTGACAAGAAAATCGTTAAGGCATTTTGAATAAAGAAAACGTGTCCACTCAGTAATAAGCTGTTGTATGAACTGAAACGTAATGTAATCCTTTATTAAAAAATGCAACGTTAACACTCATCTGAACATTTGTTTATTGTATGATATTCATGGTTCAGTACTTACGAAATAAGTAAGAACCTTCTTGATCATAAATCAATTCCCAGTACCCTTTTTTGTAGATCTCCTAGAAATTACTGCATGCACTACGACACGTGTTTATTTATTTTAGGATATTTTATTATGAGACGTTAATAATCACAGGCCTGTTATTGAATCGTATAACTTTTTTTAAATATAATCAGTTTGTATTGACTTTAGGATTACATTTTTTTATGAACTGACAATCACATTCATAGATCTGTAACTTTGAAACAAATAAAAATGGATATACAAGTTTTGCGTTTTTGTTACTTGAAATGAAGTCTACTTTACACTGCTAAAATTTGAATGAATATAAATGTTAGATTGGAAAAAATGTTTATATCTTAAAACTCATATTACAATATATAGTGTTTAGTATAAATGTTTTGTATGCTGCATCTCTTTCTTTGTTATACAAATGAAAGGTACTTGATTTGAATTTTGAAGGGTTTAAGGGTTTCGTTGTAAGCCATTTGAAACTGTAGATGTTTTCGACTGAACTGCTTCCGAACTTTTGTGCGATTATAGCAATAATCAACATTTCCTATAAGACCTAGCACTTTTCCTTGTGTTTTTTTTTTGTATATGTTTGGATTTCATTAGTGAGCAATCTTTGCCTTTCGAATTCCTTCGGTATTGCTAAATATATGAACATCCTCTTTTATTCGATAAGCCATATTTAGCAAGATTTATTTTTTTACCTCAAAAGAGATATTTTATTGTCGTTGCCATATTTACCTTTATTTTTGATTAAAAAGTTACAAAATACAATAATTAAAGTAACTATTATAGTAACTAACAATGCTTTTTTAATATTTTATTAACACAGTTATTTTCTTTTGTTTAATATTTGCTTATCAAATAAAGTACGCTAACATAATACACCTTACTCCAAATTCTTATCATTTCATTCATATCGTCTTTCCAATTTGACATTTATACCGTTTTGTGGTCTTAGCAGGACATGGGCGAACATTTTTTTCTCTTCTGGTGTCTCTGTTGATACGATCTTATAGTTTTTAATAATAGACGAGAGAATTGCTTTTTCTTCGTACATCGCAAACTTTTGACCTGAAAACGTATGACATTTTCAATGCAAATGCAACTTTTTTAAACAAATAAATGAAGAAAATAAAATACTAAATTGAGTAAAATTATAAGAATAACTAAATAAACTTTAGTTAAAATCAATTACTGATATTCTACTAAAAGACTATTTACAAGCAGAGACATAATTAGCACACTCTGTAACTAAATCAAATACTGAGAATAAAACACTTGGTTATTTCACTGGTTTTATTAGAATATTTTTAATATACGTTTCGGCTATTATGCCATTATCAAAGGGATATCTTTAAATCTCTCTCTTTGATAATGGCATCAGAACAGAAACGTATTTTAGAACTATTCTAATAGAATCAGTGAAATATATTTAATAATAATATTAATATATATTAATATTAATTAAGTCAGTTACTAAAATGTTTCACCAAGAAGTGTCTGTAACATCAATTAATGATAAAAAATGCTTTATTTTTTTGTTTTTTAATGAAAATTTAAAATTTTTAATGTCACCGAATTGATTTAATTATTTTCGCTCTGATGAAATTGTAGCGGCAGTATGTAAGAAGAGGAGATTGAAAAGTCCCTCAAGATAAAACTAAGATAACAAAAAACTTGAAAGAGATACTGTTAAACGAGACATATACATAATACATATACGGAATAGTAGGCAAACTTAACATCACCCAAGGCCACAGCGTATTTCTTATGGAAAGCCACAAGGAGACTAAAGAATCCGCCTATTAAAGTAAAGGAAGTCA
Source organism: Melolontha melolontha (assembly GCA_935421215.2). Taxonomy (NCBI): domain Eukaryota; kingdom Metazoa; phylum Arthropoda; class Insecta; order Coleoptera; family Scarabaeidae; genus Melolontha; species Melolontha melolontha. The sequence goes on along the minus strand of OW285240.1, from coordinate 136,677,475 downwards.
GGAAGCCTGACGGAATCTGGGCTAGAAATGACAAGCAAAAAAGTTTTACCTTCGCCGAACACCTTACAAAAGTCTTTTAACCACACCAATCGTGCTTGTTTTTTTGGGAGTAGCGGCCGGGTAATTTAAACATTTAATTGACGTTTCGGTACTATACATAATACCTTTTTCAAAAGCTAAAATTTATTTAAATGTTGAAAAAGGTAAAAGATGATATAATAAATCTACTTACATTAAATATTTTTGGTATTAATATATTGCGACGTATTTGTTTTGCATTTATAAATAATACTTAGCTTTTTGTATTAGCAGGTAAACTGTTTTCGGGGCTGTGTTTTTTTTGGACGAGTGGAAAGAATGTTGGGGGGGGGGGATGTGGGGGGACGTTAGTTTAACTGTTCGCGGATGTTTTTTTATTTTATTTTATTTTTTGTTGTGATGTTTATATTGTTATTATAAGAAGGGTGTTTATTATATTGCTGACAAGTTATTTAAATCTGTACGGTCGTTTATTGAATTTGTATTTTTTTTGTATGTGTGTGCTTTCTAGTATACTTATTTCTTGCTTTGTTTTTTTTCGGGTGTAATTATTGCAGTTTTATCGCAAGGTACTATGTATAAAACCGAAACGTCAAATTAAATATTGTTTAATTACCCGGCCGCTACTCCCAATAAACATTTATCTCGTATTATAATTACGGCCAAGAAAATAAGAAATTACTTTCTAATATATATATATATATATATATATATATATATATATATATATATGTTGTAACTGAATTCCGGATGTATATATATATATATATATATGTGTGTGTTGTAACTGGATTCCGGGTTTTCTTCCGCGTTTTCACTGTTTGGTCTTCGTAAAGACCAGCGCTGGTTTCTGGACGACGTTTCGGAAAAATCACATTTGCCATCTTCAGGTCTGCGATAACTGTCTGCTTCTGGTTACTCGTAAACTGACTGTCAGTTTCCAAACAGTGGAAACACGGAAGAAAACCTACATATAGGTTAGAATCAGGTATATTGGAAAATACAGCAACACTATATTCAATTCAGTGGAATATCATAAATAAGTATTTTGTTACAGGTACCGTTTTGAAGGTAATTTTACAGAGAATTTGTTGACAATATCGAAAAAATAAGTAATCTTCGTTAGTTATCACGCCAAACCCCGCCGACAAACCAATGGCACACCATGTGTATTATTAATAATTGATTTTTTAAATTTTCCATACCTATCATGAGTTTGTATATAAGTATTACATATAACAAAATCTACATCAATATTTAACTAGAATTAATGAGAATAACTTATTCAGTATTTATAGTTATCAAAATATGTCAACTGTATGCCATTTTTATATAAAACTAAATTAATGTATAACTGCACCCATATTTAGCAATAAGAGTATAATTGAAAAATAAGCACATTAACACCTACTTTATAATTTTTTAAAATTGAAAATATAAACACACTAGTATTTTGATAATTCTAATTAAATTCACATCTAGACAAATTTTTCTTTTCAAATTCGTAATAAGCTATCAAATACATACCGATACAATTTCGGGGCCCAGCACTGAAAGGAATAAAAGCGAACGGATGCCTGGTTTTCACATTTTCCGGTAAGAATCTGTCAGGATCGAATTTGTTTGGATCGGGGAACTGTTCGGGATCTCTGTGAACTTGAGCAATGTGAAGAATAGCTTGTACCCCTGCTGGAATCTTGTAATCATCTGAAATGACGACGTTTAACCATGAAATTCATTTTGGAATTTATATCTTTATATAACCTATTTGAACGTCTTCCGTTAATTGTCTTGTTATAAATGGTAGCACTGGATACAATCTCAAAGATTCTTTGATACACTGTTCTAGGTATTTCATTTTATTTAATTCATCTAGCGATGTTGGTGTAGGTTTATCTTCAAGTATGTTGGAGACTTCATGGTATACCTTTTCCTGAGGAAAATCGTTTTTTTTTAAGAAAGTATATTTGAAATATTATTTTATTTCCTAAATATTTAAATTGTTCAGTTATTCAAATTAAAAATCTTCGGATTATGTTAGGTCTTATAGTTTTAATAAACTTATTTCTTTTTAAAGTAAATATGGAAACATTTTTTCCTATTAAGATTTCAAATGAAGAGCTGCAAATAATTTTTGAGTGGTAGCAAAGTTTGCTTCAGATTTTGAATCAAATATTGTTTATTTCATATAAAAATGGTGTAATATTGTTCTTTCATTTATGTGATGTCTTCCAGTTTTAACAAACTTATTTATTTTCAAACCAAACATGGAAATTATTGAAATTTTTTTGACATTTAAATTCCAAATAATGAGCTATAAAATAGCAAATTTAAGAGCTTGTTTCAAATGCTCAATTAAATTATTTTTTTATTTTAAATAAAGAATGTAATATTTGTAAAATAAAGTAAAAGAAAGTAAAAGAAAAAAAGATTTCTTAATATTCCAATCTTCAATTAGATTTCAATTTTTGTGCAAATTAGGACTTTTATTCTCTACAAGTTAATTTAAAAATCCATTTCCGACATCGAGAGGGCCACGAGGGAGCAAGCTGAAAGCCTTTCCAAAAGATACCTTCCAGAAATGCTTCGAATCGTTGAATCAACGTTGGTGTAAGTGAATCGCTAGCCGACAAGATTGACGGAAATTAATACGGTTGGCCCAAAATGACCGAAGGGGTTTGAGTTCATTATAACTTCTTATTTAAGACATAATTATTAAATTTTTTAAATTTTAAATACAGTATATTAATGGAGAATATTTTTAATTTAATTATGAAAAATTATATCTCGCAAGTGGTGGCCATTTTCTGCTTCGCATATTCGTGCTCTTTCCAAAACATTTTCCATAACCTTTCGCAAAACTTCAGGTGATATGTTGTTGATTTCGTCGCTTATATTATTTTTTAATTGCTGTATGGTTCGAGGCTTATTAATATAGACTTTTCCTTTCAAATAACCCCAAAGGAAACAGTCTGACGCGGTTAAATCCGGTGAACGCGGAGGTCAATTAAAATCGCTTGTACGGGAAATAATTCGTTCACCAAAGATGTCGCGTAAAAGAGCCATTGTGTCCCTCGCAGTGTGCGCTGTGGCTCCATCCTGTTGGAACCATACTTGCGGATGATTTTCCACGGCTGGCCTTAAAAAATTTTCCAACATTGTCCGATATCTAACACCAGTGATGGAAACGGCGACACCGTGTTCATTTTCAAAAAAATATGGGCCAATTATGCTTTCCGACGAAACACCGCACCAAACGGTACACTTAATTTTGAGGAAATTAAAGATTTCTTCAATCGCTGTTGAACTACTCTTGGATTTTCCGTAGCCCATATCCTGCAGTTTTGCCTATTAACGAACCCATTTAATTGGAAATGGGCTTCGTCGCTCATAATTAAATTATGAATAAAATCATGATGTTCTTCTGCTTTTTGACGAAAATAAATTGCATAATCAAGTCGTTGCTGGTAATCTGTCGGTTTCAATTGTTGGACAAGCTGAATTTTGTATGGAAACATTCTATTGTATGCAAAATTCTCTGCAGCGACCCTCTTGAGAGGCCAAGTTGTGTCGAACGTCTCCTGGTTGATGTTTCTCCATCTTCCCGAATACTCTCCTGTACCCGTTCAATATTGTCATCCGTGTGCACCGTTCGTCGTCTGCCGGCACCAGGAAGGTTCCTTACTGCCCCTTGTTCTCGAAAACCCGCACATTAAAATAACGACGATATGCACGCTGAGTCAAAACAATGGATCGTTGATTTGAGAAATAAAGTTCAACGATTTTGGCACGTTGTTCAATTGTGTACTATTCCATTTTAAATTCCCCAAGTCTTCTTTACAAAATACTGAAAACAAAAAAAAAATATAATAAAAAAGTTATTAGGAATTAAAACCCCTTCAGTCATTTTGGGCCACCCTGTACAAATTTGATGAAAGTTACCTTATTCATAATAAAATTATTCACCATATTTTTGATCACACCTCGTACACTACCACAGTTCGACATTAAGCCGAAGCCTACACTTTTAAAGTCTGCATTGAACTGGGCAGAGAGTGCAAAAATTATAGTCCGTCTAGAAAGTATCCGAAATTTATTATTTTTCTTAATTTTAATATATTTCTTTTTTGTTGCATCCTAATACAAAAGGAATGCATTAAGTAGGCTGTAGCGACAGTAGGCCATGACCAAAATCATATAACAACATTAGCTGTCAAATATTGTTGATTGTTAACAGGCTTAATATTTGTGAAATAATGTCGCAAGTAGAAGAAAGAAAGTTGGTGGTCCATTTGTATAGAAGAGGTGTTCAAAACGTTAAAAAATTAGTGGAATTGAGGGTTTCGAAAACTGACTAACAGATTTGGAAATCGACGTCAAATAAGAGTTTGTTAAGAAACCGTCCGCATTTCACTGAAAAGACAAGAAAACAAAAAAAAAATCCCTGCAATGACACCTCTACAAAGCCAACGAAGAATAGATTTTTGCCAACGTTTTCAAGACGATAATTTTAATGATGTTTTTATATGCCACGAAAGTTGTTTTCAGCTTGGTGAAAATCATCTAAAAATCCTATCAAGAGAAATAGTTACCGTTCAAATTTTCAAATTTCCCACTAAAATAATGGTTTGGGGAGCAACCTCTCAACGCGGTGCTGTATAATTGATGTATTGTGAAATTCTTAATGGTTTTCTTCTTGAAACCGCTCATTCTTTATATTCAGAAGGGTTACGTTTTCAACAGGATAATGCAAGATGCCATACTTCTGCCTAGACTACAGCTTGGATGCAAGAACAAAATTTGGCAACAATTCCATGGCCAGCAGCTTCCCCAGATCTTAGTCCCGTAGAAAACATATGGGGATTAATGAAAATTGAAGTAGAACGAGCAGCGCCACGAAATAAAGATTTGATTCGGTCAGTTTTACAAGCCTGGACCACCATCACCGAAAAGTATAGCAGTGACTTAGTTTCAGCAGTACCTCAACGTTTAGTTAAGTGTTTATTTGTTGTGATTTTATTGTTCAAGTAATAAAAATATATACCGTAAAATTATAACTGTGCCTATTGTTTTCCCGATACTTTCTAGACGAACTATAGTTGCGGTATTTCGCAAAACTTTTGTTAATTCCCTTTGTACGTAATAGTACGTAAATAGAAACTATTAATTTTTATGCATTTCTCATTGAAAATGTATTTTCATTAATTTCCAAATTTCAAAAGTAATAGCTTCTATTAGTTACACAAAATTGTACACTTACCTGAATATCCAAATTATTACCTAGCAAAAATAGAGTCCAACCAGAACTATTCGCTGTAGTTTCAAAACCCTGAAAGTGGCAATGTGATATTTTAATGTTTTTAACAAAATATAGCTGCAAGACGCGCAATGAAACGAAACATTTTACTCGTCCTCATTGCAGTAATGGATAAATATTGTTGTAAATGCAAAGCAATGTAGTCACAGTGATAATGCATTTAAAAAATCGTGAGATAAGTTAATTGTATGTCCAAAGAAGAAGCATCAATCTAAAACACTGTACTACTACTAAAATATTTTCGTGCATTGCCCAAATATAAAAAGGGATTTTTACTAGAAACAATTTTAAAACATGTATGAAAGCCATATCTACCTGGAAACGTGCATATGATAGCATTTCATTCTCATTAGAAATCATCAGTACACGATATTCGGAGACAGACATGACTTTCATTTCTATAGGTACTACATATACTCGTACAGGCTGAGTTTTTTTTAATGTTTAGTATTGGGATCTCAGAAACTACTGGAGATAGAAAAACGCTTAAATGGGGAAAGATGCGCAGTTTTACGAGTTTGATTTAAAACTGCTTTTGTTTCTCCGATAACTTTCATGGCTTATTAGATATTCAAAGAAAACTAAATTTTACGATTTTCTTTAAACATGCTTAGCATCGTTAATAGTAACTTTAGAGAAAAAGTGTTCAGACAAAAGTTTTAGATAATTTTACGCCAAATAAAACTGTGTAGCTAATATTTTTTTTTCGTTCACCATTATCGAGTTATGACACAAACTTGTGTTTTTTTAAATGGAAACCATAGTTGGTTTTGACATCATTAAAAAGCTTATTTTTTGCTGATTACAATGATATAAGGTTTGATATAGTTATTTTAAAAAATAAAGAGGATATAGACATTTCTATGATTGTTCACTTTATAAGATAAAAACTTAAAAAAAAAATGTTTGGTGTTTTGTAATTCAAAAAACGAAAAATCTGATTTACAATAGTGTTCGTTGGAGCAGTCGAGATAAATATACTAACATTGCTTTCACGTTGAGTCACAGAAGTGAGAGCTCTTAATTTTTACTTTTAAGTCAAGTTAATTGTCAAACATTGACGATTAACTATTAATTAATTTAATTGTAACTTAACTATAAGCGGTGCAAACGGCCGTTAATCATAAGTTTGCATTGGCTATGGAATTTTCTAACGTAGAAAAGCGTGATATGGTTGAATGTTACATTCAGTGCCAGAAAAATTCTACTAGAGCTGCTGAAGTTTATTTTGAAAATTATTTTGATTGACGTCAGCAGTCGCTACCTACTTTCAAGAGATTATGGGATAATTTAGCAGATTATGGTTCGTTCGTTAAACCAAAATCAAAAAAAGGGATGGATGAAGATAGAGAAATAAACATATTAGCAAGTGTCGCTCAGAATCCATCTACATCGCCCCGACAAATTTCAACAGAAATGGGCTTCTCTCAACGCACTATTGTCAGAGTGTTGAAGAAGCATAAATTTTGTCCCTACAAATTATCAGTATCACAAACTTTACATGAAGGTGATAACATCAGACGAATAGCTTTTTGTAGATGGTTTAAAGATCAGTGACAAACCGATCCACAGTTTTCAATGAAAATATTATGGACTGATGAATCTCGTTTCACAAATTGTGGAATGTTTAATAGGCACAATGAGCACATATGGTCTCAAACAAATCCACTTCACGTTGAACATAGGAGACCACAAATTAAATTTGGGTTTAATGTTTGGTGTGGTGTTATAGGATCAACTGTTCGTCCTCCTTTCATTTTTGATGGATCACTAACTGGCAATCGTTATCTTAATTTTTTACAACAAGATTTCGAGGAAATGTTAGATAATTTAAATTTAAGAACCCGAGCAATGCTGCAATGGTTTCAACATGACGGAGCGCCTCCGCACAATCAACTGAATGTTAGAAATTATTTAAATTTGAACTTCCCTAATCAATGGATAGGACGAAATGCACCCATTGAATGGCCGGCTAGATCCCCTGATTTATCAGTTTTAGATTTTTTCTTGTGGGGTGTACTAAAGGACACAGTATACAAAAGAACATATGAAACAATCGACGATTTAAGAGAAGCTGTCTTAGTTGCTTTTAATAACATCTATAGGCGTAAAATCCGCAATGCTACAAATTCTGTTGTGAAGAGATGCAATTTGTGTATTAATAATAATGGAGGTATCTTTGAACATTAATAATGTTGTGTGCCCTTAATGAAAGTTCTTATAGTTTTCATTTTATTACTACATAAGATTTCAAAATAAGTTTTCGTTTGGTTTGTATTTTATCAGTTCGAAATTCAATTGTTTTCCATAAAAACTATAAAATGTCTATATCATCTTTATTTTTAAAATAACCATAGCAAACCTTATATCATTGTAATCAGAAAAAAATAAGCTTTTTAATGATGTCAAAACCAACTATGGTTTTCATTAAAAAAAACACAAGTTTGTGTCATAACTCGATAATGGTGAATGAAAAAAAAATATTAGCTACACAGTTTTATTTGGCGTAAAATTATCTAAAACTTTTGTCTGAACACTTTTTCTCTAAAATTACTATTAACGATGCTAAGCATGTTTAAAGAAAATCGTAAAATTTAGTTTTCTTTGAATATCTAATAAGCCATGAAAGTTATCGGAGAAACAAAAGCAGTTTTAAATCAAACTCGTAAAACTGCGCATCTTTCCCAATTTAAGCGTTTTTCTATCTCCAGTAGTTTCTGCGATCCCAATGCTAAACATTCAAAAAAACTCACCCTGTATACAGGCTGATTCATTTTCGACCTTCACCATGGGGATCTTGCTTATTATTGGAGATAGAGGGTAGGTTTAAATTTTGTCAAAGTTGCTAAATTTTGTGTTTGTTATGTCCGAAGAGAAAATGAACCTGTGTCAAATGACATTCGAGATTTTTTTTTAAAGCCAAAGAAGCTCATTTTCTTCTTTTACCCCTAGCATGTTTATTTGGGTTTCAAAAAGAAAACATATTCTGAAGGCTACTTTTGATCTACTATCTAATGGTAAACTCGAAATTTCCATATGACGTTTCGGTATTATCTGGCCATCATCAACTTTCTTATTTCTTATCGACACCATGTCGGATTTTGACACCGTTAGGAAGAGCTTTTTCGTCTGATTTCAACCATATATTACATGTTGACACAAATTTTTGATATTATGCTTTAATTCACGAAGAATACATTTTAAGATTAAGTATGGTAGCCATGACATTTCAAACTGTCAAACATTTCAATTATCGTACATTACTAATAGAAAAATGTCGTACACCAACGAAGAGAAACGAAATATGTTAAATATTTGTTATTCATCGCATCGAAATATAACAATAGCGAATACAATATATTTATAATTGTATCTAGACCGACAACGGCCAAATAGTACTATTTTTCTGGATCTCGATAGAAACTTGGTCGCGATTGGGTCGTTCACCAAAACGTGTGATGTTTATGTTAACAGAAATTTGAATGAAAATCTTATATTTTCTAGATAAATAATAATCCAACAACACCTGCTCGCGAAGTGGCGTCAAAATTAAATTTGCCCTAAACTCTAGTATGGAGAACTTTACATCGAAATATGTTTAAACCGTACAAGATTCATGTTAGCCACAATTTAATATCTGGTGTTAATTTAAGGCGACTGGAGTACTGCAAATGGTCAGTGGGAAGGTTGGAAGACGACGAAGATTTTTTAAGCGAGATAAATTGGTCAGATCAATCAAAATTTTCCAATTCTGGAAAATGAAATACGGAGTACTATTGAGAAGTACAGAATCCCAGACCAAACAGGGCAAGAAGACCACAACATCGTTTGGGTTAAACGTTTGGATGGAAATTTTGGGAAGTCATCTCATAGGACCTGTTATGTATTAAGAAACATTAAATGGGGAAAGATATTCGCACATACATATCTAACTTCCTGGATAACAATATTCCATTAAATCAATGGTGGCAACAGGACGGCGCACCGGCTCACAATACAGCAATTGCGGGGAATTACTTAAGTCAAGAGTTTCCAAACCGTTGGATTGGAAATAGTGGAGTTGTTGAATGGCTGGCGAGATCTCCGGACTTAAATCCTCTGGATTATTAAAAAACATGGCATAAATCAGTAGCATAATCACCGTAACAAAAGTGTTGCCAACCTTTGAAAAGTCACTTCCGTCAAACCACCTTCGTATGGGTTGAATATTTTTTAACAGTTAAATCGAAAGTTATGGTTTTGGAGAAATGGTACTACCATACGGAAATTGCATTTATTTTTTTTAGAAACCATTGCTGACCAAGATTACTAAACTTTATTAAAGAAAATTTTCTTGGGTGTATCTAAAAAAGAGGCATTATTTGCCCAACTTTTGTAAGGGACTATTTTAAGTGTATGCAAAAAGCTGCAATTTGGACAAAGTGATTTAAAAAAATCCAAAGAGTTAGTATACATAAATTCAAAATTCGTGTCATTAGCACACCTCAAAGTCACTTAATCTCACCGCGAATATGAACGTATCAACCAAACACCTCAAATCCGTATCGTTAACCAAGTTTTGATCACCGGATGCTGAGATTATGAGATCCAAGAATGATTTTACTTTTGAACTTTCATCGTTATCGATGTGCTTTTGATTTTTTTGATCGCGACTTAAAATATTTTTCTTCCTGTTAGCGATCACGCTATTTGAAAATTGATGTAATTCCTTGATGTGATGTTGATACAACCGTCCTTGAGGAAGCATGTAAAATATCGGATCCCATCTTGTGTACGGCCTAAAAAATCTCCATACCGCTATTTCGGTCATGCTAAAAGCATTAATATCGTTTCAAGATATAGAATTAAAACAAACAATTATGTATACTTACGTTTGAATACTATTGACAAATTTTGCTTTATCAACATTTACATCTTTGGGAGAGACTCCCATAGAAGTTTCTAAAAAGTATTTGTGGTGTAAGACACATGAAATTAGTTAAAACCATAGGAACTATTAAGATAAAGAAAATATCACCTCCTCCTCTTAAAATTAAATTATTTTCGCAACAGGTAAATGTACCGGAAGTGAATATTAATTAATCTCACATACAATAGTGGCTTACCACAGATCATGTCCATGGTACTGCTTGCAATAATCGGAGAAATATTGAAGTCTTCACCATTAGCACATTCTTGTAGTTTCTCCACGAGATTTCCGCAGTTTCTCTCGAAAATTTCCATGAAGCTATCTAAAATTTTGAAGTGGAAAGCTGGTGTTAGAAGCTTTCTTTGTATAAACCACTTAGCACCTACGATACAAAGATGAAAAGTTTTTATTCTAGGATATTTACTATAATATGCTACTGACATACCTTCGCTTAGAAATAATCCTTCTCCAAGCCACGGGAATAAGTTATCATAAAACATTCCTTTTGTCACGTGCGCTGAACTTCTCATTACGATCTAAAGAGATTTGTTGAAAGCTAATTAAATTTTTGAAACCAGTACGAAACTTATGGTTTAAAAGAAATTCTAAAAGCTTTCATTAAAAATGAGATGTAAAAGTCTGAGAAGTATAAGTAGGTAGAAGATAATTAAAAATACTTATAAACAGGTTAATGTTAAAATTTAATTTAAAAGAGCTATTACTAAGTGTAGCTTTAAATATTGGATACGTATTTCGACAACTAAGTTTTGATCATCAAGACTAGAAAAAATATTACACTCAGAGCCTTAGCACTTTATACACTTGTGCGACTAATGGCAGAGACTTATATATATATATATATATATATATATATATATATATATATATATATATATATCAATTGATAAATTCTTGGAGTTTTGCTGTCTACAAATTACAAAGCAAATCATACGAAATTTTTAATTGAAAAATATTGTCTACGTTGGGACTTCAACCCAAGTCTACGGCTTGCCGGACCATTGCTTTACCACTTAAGCCACGATAGACCTTGGTTCAAGCTATTTATAAATGCATTATGAAGTAACAGTGTCAATTATTGAAAGTAGATGTCAGGTTTGAAAGCAGAAGTCAGTTTTGAAAGCAGATGTCAGTTTTGAAACCAAATGTTAGTTATTGAAAGCAGATGTCTGATTTGAAAGCAGATGTCTGTTTTGAAAGCAAATGTCAGTTTTGAAAGCAGATGTCAGTTTTGAAAGTAGATGTCAGTTATTGAAAGCAGATGCTTTCAAATAACTGACATCTGCCTTCAATTACTGACATCTGCTTTCAAAACAGACATCTGCTTTCAAAACAGATATCTGCTTTCAAAACAAACATCTGCTTTCAAAACTGACATCTGCTTTCAAAACTGACTTCTGCTTGCAAAACTGACAACTACTTTCAATAACTGACATCTGAATCATTAACACTGTTACTTTATAATGCATTTCTAGATAGCTTGAACCAAGGTCTATCGTGGCTTAAGTGGTAAAGCAATGGTCCGGCAAACCGTAGACTTGGGTTCAAGTCCCAACGCAGACAAAAATTTTCAATTAAAAATTTCGTATGATTTTGTTTTGTAATTTGTAGACAGCAATGTTTCCATCCTCATTTACTTCGCAATTACATACTAATTTGATATTTGTAAATATTTCAGATAAAAGCCGAAAAACTCCAAAAATTTATCAATTCATATATTTAATGAACGGCTAAGAAATTATCTAAATATACATATATATATATATGTATATATATATATATATATATATATATATACAGGGTGTCCCAGCTGACGCGGTTTCTTTGATAATTTGTTTATTTTATAGTATAGAGAAATAAGTTTCAAATAAAAGTTGTCCCTATTTAAACGACGCATTGCTAGAAAATATTTTCAAATATACAGGGTGTCCCAGTTATAGAAAAAGCGTATGTGACTTTATTATTTTAAATGGATCACCCTATATATTATATTATTTTTAGATTCTACATGATATTTTAAGTAACTTTTATTAAGACCTACCTATACCTATGTGCTTTTGTTTTCGAGAAAATAAATATTTTATCAAAAATTTTGCAATTGCAGCGCTCTCGTTAATGAGCTGTAGGATCAAAACTAAAAAAGGTAGAAAATTTTGGTTTGCGCAAATTGATACGTCTTGAATTGCTTTACTATTTCCAATATTAACATGTGCGGATCCTTTTGTTGACATACAGTTACTGGCGCCAACATTTGGAAACATTTAAATGCCAGTAACTCTGTTTTTTTAAATAGGACACCCTATATCTGTTTACAGGGTTGGATGTAAAATTAAATTCTCTTTCATTTGATATAAGAATGTACCCATTTATCTTCAACCGTTTTAGAGAAAAATGTATATTTCTTCTGCTACTGTCGAAACAGACCACTTCAATTTGCACGAAGTAGGCTACGTAACAATAATATTATGGCAGATATTATATTTAATAACCATTTGAACCATTTATAATTATACACAAGTAATAAGCTTAATTTAAATTTGTATTATAAAGCAATTTCTAAGGATAACATTTGTTCACAATCCTTTTATAAAAAATGTAATTACTTTCTATTTTGTGACAAAATACAACTGAGTAGGCTGACATAATACTATCAAAAAAACAAAAGTTACAAAATCATACAAATGACGTTTGTAAATGTCAAACACATATAGTAGTAAGAGTACCACAATCCAACAGACATTTTGAATTTTGGAACATTTTTCCTGAAGGGGATACGAAATACCAATTTTTCTTTAAAAATTAAACGTTTTCGCCAATTTAAAATGTCATTAACTCGAGAGGAAATGATTGACATGATATTTGTTTTGGGAGAATGCAACCGTAATCCCCTGTTAGCGTCGAGATGTTATGCCCAGCAATATCCGGAACGCAGGCATCCGCGAAGTACAGCGTTTGAGTTGTTGCGAGAAAGATTTGAAAATTCAGGCAGTATTAATTATAAAAAACCAATCCGTATTAGTATGGCGATAACGGAAGAAAATGAATTCTTAGTGTTGGGCTGCACTCAAGAAAATCCTCATACCAGTGTGCGACTAGTAAGCAGAACCACAGAAATTAGTAAAACATCTGTGCATAGAATTATAAAAAAAGTATAAATTTCATCCCTACCACATTCAACTTCATCAAGAATTATTTCTAACTGATTTTGAACGTCGACAGAACTTCTGCCAGTGGGCCATTGACAAAATTGACAACGATGAACATTTTTTTAGTTTTGTTATGTTTTCGGATGAAGCAACTTTTCACAAAAACGGTTTTGTTAATCGTCACAGTTATCATTATTATGACACCGTCAATCCCCATCAATTCCAGACAACTGGTAGCCAACAAAGATGGTCCCTAAATGTGTGGACAGGTATATTAGGTACTCGCATAATTGGACCATTTTTTTTTAACCAACATCTGACTGGAGCCATATATTTGAACTTTTTACAAAATGAGTTGGATAATTTATTAGAAGACGTTCCTCTAGCAGTTCTACGTGGAGGTCCAGTAAGCTGGCCCGCGAGATCACCAGACTTGACAAGTTGTGATTTCTTTTTATGGGGTTTCATTTAAGACAAAGTCTATATTACGCCACCGACTACACCGGCAGATATGTGTCAGCGGATTACCCTGGCATTTCAAGAAATCAGCCCAATCATGTTGAGAAATGTTGAACAATCGTTTAAAAAACGTGTTCGTAATTGTTTCGACCAAAACGGAAGACATTTCGAAAAATTAATTAATGAACACAACATTTGTAATGTGCGTTTCCTATTTCACGCATTTCCTTATGTCTTTTTAAAACTGTTTTTGTTGCGTTTTATGTTTATGTTACCTATGTTTTTATTTGTTGAGAAGTCCTGTTTTGTTAAAATTGTTTATTATACAAATTTAAATTAAGCTTATTACTTGTGTATAATTATAAATGGTTCAAATGGTTATTAAATATAATATCTGCCATAATATTATTGTTACGTAGCCTACTTCGTGCAAATTGAAGTGGTCTGTTTCGACAGTAGCAGAAAAAATATACATTTTTCTCTAAAACGGTTGAAGATAAATTGGTACATTCTTATATCAAAAGAAAGAGAATCTTATTTTACATCCAACCCTGTAAACAGATATAGGGTGTCCTATTTAAAAAAACAGAGTTACTGGCATTTAAATGTTTCCAAATGTTGGCGCCAGTAACTGTATGTCAACAAAAGGATCCGTACATGTTAATATTGGAAATAGTAAAGCAATTCAAGACGTATCAATTTGCGCAAACCAAAATTTTCTACCTTTTTTAGTTTTGATCCTACAGCTCATTAACGAGAGCGCTGCAATTGCAAAATTTTTGATAAAATATTTATTTTCTCGAAAACAAAAGCACATAGGTATAGGTAGGTCTTAATAAAAGTTACTTAAAATATCATGCAGAATCTAAAAAAAATATAATATATAGGGTGATCCATTTAAAATAATAAAGTTACATACGCTTTTTCTATAACTGGGACACCCTGTATATTTGAAAATATTTTCTAGCAATGCGTCGTTTAAATAGGGACAACTTTTATTTGAAACTTTTTTCTCTATACTGTAAAATAAACAAATTATCAAAGAAACCGCGTCAGCTGGGACACCCTGTATATATATATATACATATATATATAATTCTAGAAAATTTATTGACCGTACTTTCACCACTATTTGGGTTATCGGTATGTTTTAATTAAAACTCAATTGTTCTAAACTCAATATTTCGTCAATATATTTCATCAGGAGTAGCTATAATATTGCAAAATACGCTAATATATATATATATATATATATATATATATATATATATATATATATATATATACGAATATATTAGTGTATTGTAAAATCTGTTACTACAGTTAAGTAATTTTTAAAGTTAGCTTAAATAGCACGCTTTAATTATCCTGTATAAACTTCATATTTTCTATATAAAATTTTACAGATATCCGACTTTTCTCACTTTCACTTTTATTCTTTAACGTAATTGATGCGGAATAACATGCTCGAGTTATTTTACCTGTAAATGTTCTGGTTTCATTATATTAATTTCTGCTTTGCTGCCATTCCAAGACCTAAATAAGGGTCTGTATTTACCAATAACCTCAAGTAGTTTATATAAAACATCTGCAAAGCAAAATTATCATGATTTAAATCTTTGAATATATTGGATTTGATGAGTGAGATCAAATTTTATTATTTTTTTTAACAAACAAAATACATTAACTAATAAAATAGTATATTATTCAACGAGCATATAATATGATGGCTATTATTCACCAGGGTGAAGTTTGGGTCACGAGCGAAGCGAGTGGCGCAAATCACCCGTGTGAATAATAGCCATCATAGGCGAGTAGAATAAATACTTTGTCCACGATTGTTAGGTATTTATGAAAATATTTTTGAGGCAAATATTTTTGGAATATTATTTTTATTATTTATAGCATGAAAAATAATAATATTGATATTAACTTATAACTGGTTACAATTCAACATTAATTATTTATGTTAATTTTTTAACATTTGAACAATTTGTTATTTTGTAATTGCTGGAATAGAATTAATGTCCAAATTAATATTCTGATGATTTGTAGAAATGCTTTGATTGCTGGCATTATTGGAATTATTTTTTTTGTATGGAGCTTCATACTTTTGTAGCTGTATCTATTTTGTTTCTTGAAGAGTCGTCTATGTAGCTCTCAGCCACTGCTGATGATTTCCATCTAGCATGGCGTTTTAAAGCAGTTATCTAGACGCATGCATAAACAAATAGAGTTGCAGAAGATCTGCGAAAAACTGTGTCCAGAAAATTTTTCTGGATTTGATATTATTTCCTCATTTTGGTAACTTTATTAATACCAATTCTTTGGGCAGTGCATTTACCGTTCTGATAGTTTAAAAATAGCAAATCATTTGTAATATTAGTTGGACGACATATTTCATGAAATGATCGGTAATGGTAAATTTTTGAGTTATTTTTGTCTTGGTTTTGGGCATATTTACTAAAAAGAAACTGATCCAAAATCTTGTAAACCACTAATTTTCATGCAATACATCTCAATAGCCTGACAAACATCCATTGTTCCCATTATTGACGCACTCTTAATAAAATAAATACCTAATTATATGAAAAAAGACCTTAATCAATATCTTACTTTTGTTGCAAGATATTTGTCATCTACTTCTTTAGGTTGAAAATCTTTACTTTTTCGCTTTAATAACGGTTGTAGTTTCATATAATTTTCTAAATTTATTCCTTGATAGTACTTCTATCTAATCACTGAATAATGGGTCCATACTATCGAGGATTTATATTTTGTAAAATACACCAACAAAACTGATTCTGAAAACGATTTTGTTTCTTTCTTTAGTCCAATTTAAAAGAGAAACAATTTTCTTGATTTTTTTGGCAATAAATTCAATGTAATTTCAACATCGTCTTTCATTTCGGACGGAGTTACAGACATTTTTTATTTTCTGAATCCATTTTTTTTAATGAAATAAATGCTTTCTACATATACGACGCTAATTATTCGATTTTTTTTACTGAAAAAAAAAAATCGCCCTTGTGCAGAATTCGAACCTACGTCCTTTGGGACCACACTCTTAACCTTTGAGCTATTAAGGGACTGAAGTTGGAATCGTCGGGAAAAATCTTAAATTACATGCCTTCAATTTTTCCGGACGATTCGAACTTCAGCCCCTGAATAGCTCAAAGGTTAAGAGCGTGGTCCGGCAAACCAAAGGACGTAGGTTCGAATCCTGCATAAGGGGGATTTTTTTTCATTAAAGAAATTCGAATAATATAGCGTCGTATATGTAGCATTTATTTCATTCACAACACTTCGCGAAAATGCAAGTGATTTGCACCATTTTTTTTTTAGTTTTTAGTAAAATGTTTCATAAATTATTTTGCATTCAAAATTTGACGTTTCAATTTTAGTACTTAATTTGACTTTTGGACATCTCAGCATGACTTACTAACAATATACGCAAAAAATTGAAATCGTTATATCAGTACTTAACATGTTGGATGAGTAGTAATAAAAAGTATTAGTAATGAATTTAGAGTGAACCAATTCGGAGCGAAAGCAGAGGCGTGACTAACGAATTGGTTCCCGCATGCGAAACATTATTAATATCTAGAGATATACTATCACGAACGGTGCTGTTATTATGTTATTAAGTAATATAATAAGTTATTATATTACTTAATACTACATATTTGTATTATATTTTGTTTATTTTAGTTCCAATTTAACATTTCCAGTTTAATATAAGCACTTATATATAAGTGCTTATATTAAACTTTAGACGACGGATAAAGGTAGGAATTATAATAAATTAAAACTAGGGAACAGCAAAAATTTGTTGACACATAATTTCTATAAAGCAGTGTTGAGAGAAATATAGGTGATATTCGTATTCATATAAATATAAAACACTTTCCTGTTCTATAGAATGCACAATACACAATACACGACTGTAAATTGGAACTAAAATAAACAAAATATAATACAAATATGTAGTATTAAGTAATATAATAACTTATTATATTACTTAATAACATAATAACAGCACCGTTCGTGATAGTATATCTCTAGATATTAATAATGTTTCGCATGCGGGAACCAATTCGTTAGTCACGCCTCTGCTTTCGCTCCGAATTGGTCCACTCTAGTAATGCTTATTCGCTGCTATTGTGGATAATGTATATCATTATAATTGAGGAATCAAACGAACTTACTATCGGCTGTTGACATTCTGGTGCCAGAATATGCAACGAAATCAAATGAAACATTAGCCGAAGCCAGAGCTAGAACTAACGTATTTGCTAAAGCACCAATTACGCATATGGTTTGAAATGCTAAGAGAATGTTCTCCGATCCTTTCTCTTTTCGCCACAATTTAACCCTTTAATATAGATTCAATAAATTACCCACGTTTGCGCAATTCACAAGTTAATAACTCGGTTAGTATTTTTTATGATTTTCTTTGTTTAAATTGTTATTTTTACTGTAATTAGCTTATAGTTTATAATTTAATTTAGTTTTTTGATAGATTTGTTGGACAATGAACATAATAATAATAATGATTATTATTATTATTATTACTCTTGTACTGTAAGCATTTTAAATATTGTTTTGAAGAGCCTCTACAAAATAATAATATTTTATATTATTAAAAATATCTTTGTACTATACAAAACTGGTGGGGTTTACCTACTCATGTATGTTTCAATTATGCTGATATATTTTTTGTATTTGTTACTATGCAATTTCATTGATAAGTATCTATTTTTAAATATTAACATTAATAACACAGCCTACCTGATCTATGAACACCAGTAAACATGTAAGTCGTTCCAACAAATGGATACCATTTCAGACCTGGCATTTTCTCCACATGATCAAAAATATTTTTCTTCCATTTCCAACAAATCACTATATACCATAAAAGTATTACCAGAAACACAGGTACAAACAGCATTTTACTTCGAAACGAACGAACAGAGCTTAGATATCGATTTGAAGATCAAGGTCTAATATATGTGCATATATATTTAGAAATTCTCTGCGTGGAAACGTGTTAATTGTTTATTTAAATTCAATTGATGTAATACCTTTTGTATATTATCTAATTTTGGATGTTAGAGTGTACAGCAGATTAGTTGAACGGACAAAAATTTTTTGAATATTAATTATTTATATATAGATGTGGATATATAAATAGTAGATATCTGATAAAAAAAGTGCATATAATTTTGGTAAATTAAAGATTAGATTACAAATTTATCTAACTTCCAAATTTTCTTTGTGTGTAATACTAAATAAACGTACAGGTATTATTCAAAATAAAATTCACATCTATTAACTTTACGATGCTGAAGTTGGGACTTCCAAATCTAATATACAAGTGTCCCGTATCGTTATGTTAAAATTTTAGGAGTGTAAAGTAGACTTCATTTCAAGTAACAAAAACGCAAAACTTGTACATCCATTTTTATTTGTTTCAAAGTTACAGATCTATGAATGTGATTGTCAGATCATGAAAAAAATGTAATCCTAAAGTCAATACAAACTGATTTTATTTTAAAAAAATTATACGATTCAATAACAGGCCTGTGATTGCTAACGTCGCATAATAAAATGTTTCCTAAAATAAATAAAGACGTGTCGTAGTGCATACAGTAATTTCTTGGAGATCTACAAAATAGAGCACTGGAAATTGATTTATGATAAAGAAGGTTCTTACTTATTTCGTAAGTGTTGAATCATGAATATCATACAATAAACAAATGTTCAGATGATTGTTAACGTTGCATTTTTTAATAAAGGATTACATTAAGTTTCAGTTCATACAACAGCTTATTATTGAGTGGACACGTTTTCTTCATTCAAAATGCTTTACCGATTTCCTTCTCAAGAGTATGCGTACATGCATTTTGTGTATGGCTACTGTAACGACAGTGCACGTCAAGCAGTTATTGAATACCGACATCAGTTTCCCAATAGGCGCCTTCCTCATTACAGAACGTTTCTGGAAGTACACAGACAATTTCGGGAATGCGGACTGCCTGATTATCTTTTCAGCCGAGGAGTAAATTTGCCAGCAGACTTAGAGGAAGAAGCAGTAGCAGGGGATCCAACTCTCAGTGTAGATCGAATCGCAAGACAACTAGGAGTGCCACGAACGACAGTTTGGCGAATTTTAAAACGTGAGGGCTTATATCCATATCACTGTCGCAGGAGACACAGTTTGCTTGGGGCAGAGCACTATGCTCGTCGAGTTATTCTACCTGGATATCAAGACAGTCACGGCTTCATTTTAATTTCTACAGAACAGTACTCTGGACAGATGAATCTACGTGGTGTTACAAATCTGAGAAACCTGCACAGGTGGTCATCAGAAAATCACAAAGCTATTCGCCCATCTAAATTTCAACATGAATTTTCTATTAACATTTGGGCGGCCCTAATCGATGACTTGTTGATTGGTCCTGTCGTTCTTCCTGGGAGGTTAAATGCGGAAAATTACCTTCAGTTTCTTATTGACGAACTGCCAGGTCTTTTAGAGGATGTCCCACTGAATGTTCGACAAGACATGTGGTTTCACATGGATGGAGCACTACCACATTTCGGAATTGCTGTCTGAAATTGGGTTAATGTCAATTATCCAAGATGGATTGGTCGAGGTGGTCCTGTTGCATGGCCACCTAGATCACCCAATCTTAATCCCCTTGACTTTTATTTATGGGGGTACATTAAAAATTTATTCTACGCGCAAGTTTCGAACACAAGAGAAGAGTTGTTGGATCGTATTTTTTATATAATTAAAGACGAATCCTGTCAAACATTACAAATGTATTTGAACAAGTTATTCACAGCTCCATATATAATAACGCAAATCGTTTATTTCTATCGATCAGCATGGATTTGTATCAATGTAATGTCAGAAGTGGTTGGTAGGGTCGCCATGTGAGGTCAGCTCAGCTAGCGAGAGACAGGATCGCCATGTAGTGTCCCCTGGTCTCGGTTGTAGCTTCGTTACCGAAGCTGACTAATTAGAAGCCAGTTTTATCGGTAGGATGAATGACACATTCGGGAACTATTAAATACATAATTTACTTTCTAAAGTTTTGTAGATTATATTCCCGGACAAACACTTTTATTTTATTTGTTAGAAAGAAGCATTTTCTGTTTTTCTACCTTTTTCGTTTATGCTCATGTACGAGAGATGTCTTTTTAATGTTACATATAGTTTCATAGAGAGCACCAGTAATAAAACGTCAGATGTCAAAAAATCTCAATCATTCATTAAGCCAAATCTAAAGTTTCATCAAGATACGACAAAAGATTTACTCATAGTGAATTTTTAAAGTTTATAAGTAGGTCTAAAATGGAATTGAATAGAGAAAATTTTCGTGCAATAAATTTTTACAATTTCGGGGAAGGATTAACTCAACAACAATGTCTTGCTGAGTTGGTTTCTGTTTTTGAAGATGAAACACCACATCAATCGACAATTTCACGTTGGTACTGTGAATTCCAACGTGGACGCACCAGTATCAGCGACGACCTCAGGGCGGGGTCCACCAAGAACAGTCACCCAGAGAAACATCGACGCTGTGCACCTCCTGATTAAGGAAAATTGACATGTAACACATCATGAAATCGAGACATTCATGGGTATTTCAAAGACCTCAATCCAATCGATCCTACATGATGAAGTGGAAGTGAGAAAGTTAGTTTACATCTTTTAACCGAAGAGCAAAAGTCGACTTGCATTAATTGGTGCCAAAAAACTTTGAGCGGGTTCAATAACGGAAACTCGAAAAACTTTCATAGCATCGGAAGTGGCGATGAATCATGGATTTATCCCTATGAACCCAAAGATTAACTTCAATCCGCTGTTTGTGTGTTTCAAGATGAAGAGAATCCGAGAAAAATTATCCGTTCGCGAAGGGTGTCGAAAAAGATGGTCACAATGTTTGTCCCAAGATCAGGGCATGTAGCTACAATTCCTTTGCACGATCGAAGAACGGTTAATGTGGATTGGTATACAATCGTTTGTTTGCCAGAAATAATCGCCGTGCTCCCAGAAAACCAATCTACAACGGCGAATCATCCTGCCATGATAATGCGCGTTCACACACAGCTCGAAAGACAATTGAGTTTTGAGCAGCAAAATATTGAATTATTAGATCTTCCTGTGTATAGTCCTGACCTAAGTCTCAACGATTTTTTTACGTTCCCAAAGATAAAGAATGGAATGCATTAACGACGATTTCAGTCGCCGGAAGAAGCGGTAGATACCTAGATAGAAGAAGCGGTAATTTTGACTGTCCCAATTAAAGACTGTAATAACTGCTTTAAAAATTTGCAGAAGCAGAATTTGCGAATGCAGAAGTGTATCAATTTTTGTGGAAAATATTATGAAAAGTAAAAAAGCATTTAGAATCAATCCACTGTTTGATTTTATGGCTATATACAACACTAAAAAGACATCCGTCTTCTCATATGAAATAAATCATAATTATTGTTATTTTAAGAGGGAAAACTATCAGATACTAAATTATAGGGGCTAGTTGTCAAATGAACAATTTCGATAAATAAAATACCAGACATTTTTATTATTGTTAGACGCAAATACGAATACAAATATGAAGAAAACATGATTAATCTTACGAAATGTTTTCGAGTTTTTACTGCAAAAATACATTTAATGGCTTGACATATGCATCTTTAGATAAATGAATAGATATGCTAATGATACTTTGAATTGTGTAAAGCCGGCCTTCCACAAACTTAAAAAGAGTTTGATTGAATTTTGCTTTGAATTATCTAAATATAGAACAGACATCAGTACTATAAATACATATTTTTAGCAATAAAACATTATTTAAATTTTAAATGGCAGAAAGCAAAACCTTTAAATAAAATACGAAGCTGATTCGGAATGTGCTCGGTGTTGCAAAGGAAACACATTTTTGAGTAATTTTTTTAAATTTCTCAACATTAACACTTTGCAGTCAAATATATTTAAACCAACGACATTTCAATTTTTAAATACCCTCCGCAAAATAAGCAGTTGTCTCAATTTTGGTTTTATTATTTGAAGTACAATGTATTATTATGGTGGCCCAAAATGACCGAAGGGGTTTGAGTTCATTATAACTTCTGATTTAAGACATAATTATTAATTTTTTTTAATTTTAAATACAGTATATTAATGGAGAATATTTTTAATTTATTTCTGAAAAATTATATCTCGCAAGTGGTGGCCATTTTCTGCTTCGCATATTCGTGCTCCTTCCAAAACATTTTCCATAACCTTTCGCAAAACTTCAGGTGTTATGTTGTTGATTTCGTCGCGTATATTATTTTTTAATTGCTGTATGGTTCGAGGCTTATTAATATAGACTTTTCCTTTCAAATAACCCCAAAGGAAACAGTCTGAAGCGATTAAATCCGGTGAACGCGGAGGTCAATTAAAATCGCTTGTACGGGAAATAATTCGTTCACCAAAGATATCGCGTAAAAGAGCCATTGTGTCCCTCGCAGTATGCGCTGTGGCTCCATCCTGTTGGAACCATACTTGCGGATGGTTTTCCATGGCTGGCCTTAAACAATTTTCCAACATTGTCCTATATTTAACACCAGTGATGGAAACGGCGACACCGTGTTCATTTTCAAAAAAATATGGGCCAATTATCCTTTCCGACGAAACACCGCACCAAACGGTACACTTAAGTGGGTGTAATTCTCCCTGTTGAACTACTCTTGGATTTTCCGTAGCCCATATCCTGCAGTTTTGCCTATTAACGAACCCATTTAATTGGAAATGGGCTTCGTCTCTCATAATTAAATTATGAATAAAATCATGATTTTCTTCTGCTTTTTGACGAAAATAAATTGCATAATCAAGTCGTTGCTGGTAATCTGCCGGTTTCAATTGTTGGACAAGCTGAATTTTGTATGGAAACATTCTTATTGTATGCAAAATTCTCTGCAGCGACCCTCTTGAGAGGCCAAGTTGTGTCGAACGTCTCCTGGTTGATGTTTCTCCATCTTCCCGAATACTCTCCTGTACCCGTTCAATATTGTCATCCGTGTGCACCGTTCGTCGTCTGCCGGCACCAGGAAGGTTCCTTACTGCCCATTGTTCTCGAAAATTTGCAACCAGACGGTTTATTGTTGACTCTGAGGGTCCAACCCGCACATTAAAATAACGACGATATGCACGCTGAGTCAAAACAATGGATCGTTGATTTGGGAAATAAAGTTCAACGATTTTGGCACGTTGTTCAATTGTGTACTGTTCCATTTTAAATTCTCCAAGTCTTCTTTACAAAATACTGAAAACAAAAAAAAAATAATATTATAATAAAAAAGTTATAAGGAATTAAAACCCCTTCGGTCATTTTGGGCCACCCTGTATTATCTCCATTCTGCAAGCTATTAATTCAAATTTGGGTACAGGCACCTAATGGCTGAAAGCCAAATCCGGCGAATATGGCCCATGTGGATGTACTTAGAAAAGTAGGTCATGAAATTTTGCAAGCGAATTATCGCGGTGAAACAGCACTTTCTTTTTAATCAAATGTGGATGGAACCTTAGCCTGAAATTGATTCAGTAGTATAGTGCGATATTACTGCATGGTGATGATTCTAATGGATCTTTCAAATAGAGCGCTTTATTTTAAAAATAAATTTTAATAGATGGCGCACTGAATTCGTGTAGGTATTTTGACATTTATGAAGTGAGGTGTATGACATTTATAAAAATGCCTGCTTACACGATACAACAACGCATTCAAATTATTGAATTATTTTATGAAAATCACCATTCTGTGAAAATGTTTTTAGAAAATTTCGTAATTTTGTGGTTTACATGATCGCCAATCTGAAAGAACTATTAGTCTAATAATCCTGTATTCGCCAATTTAATCGCAACGAAAGAAATTGTGTATGGACTTGAATACTTGAATAATGATAAATAATATAAAAAATGAATCGAGTAATTTGTGAGATTAGAAAAATTCCGATTATTTCTTATCGTCCCAGACAATTTTATTACTTACTGACCTTTTGTTTGTTTATGTTTTGGTATTTTTCGGCGAATGTTTGCTAAGTTTTTGCGTTCAATAAACTAGTTCATATATTTTTTTTTGTTTGCAAATACCGCGAAAGAATTTCTTAATAATATATGTAGATCACATAACAAGATTTAATGTTAATCTAGAGAAGTTTCTGGTAACTGTGGCATTTCACTAAACACACCTTAGAAGCAAATATACAGGGTGTCCAGAAACTCTCCTGACAAACGAAGACCGGAGTTTCCTCAGATAATTTTAAGACAATTAAACCCAAATTCACCTAGTCCGAAAATGCTTCCTAAGAGAGCTAGAGTTCTTTGAAGATGGCGCCTTGTATTTATTTTTTTTTAAATTCCTCCAGATCGCTTCTATTTAGAAAAATAAAAACTGGTATGCTTATTTATCCTCCAGAGATGAATCGATTCCATCAATTGCGAATTTCTAGTACCGGTCGTAGGCGTCCGTTTTGGGTAGGTCAACGGTTATTTTAAGGCATAACTTTTTTGTCTTTAACTTTTAAGCATTTGTGACACTAGATTATTAAATTTTCAGGTATTCTAGTACTAAAAGGTACTCTTACTTTAAGTCGGTAGGATACACCGTTTTCTAGAAAAATCGATTATTAATTTTTCGTTTTTTCTTCATTAAAGTTCAATTTTTTATTTTTTGCAATAGTTAGCTCTGAACTGCCAACAGAAGTAAAACCTACGTTTTTCATTGTCAAATTGTTGTCAGTTCGCGAAGTTTATCTTTTCATGTTTTACTTTGTTATTCAAACACTACGATTTCAATTTAAAAAAAATGGTTTTTACTAATGAGGAATACGCCGATATGCATTTAGTTTATGGCGAAATGAGGTGTAAAGCTCGAGCGGCGCAACGTAGATACGCTGAAAAATTTCCCAATCGTCAGCATCCCACTCACTCAAGATTTACAGCTCTTCATCAACGATTAAGAGAAACAGGTTCAGTGGTCCCAAAAAGTAATGAAACATGGAGATATAATGATGTAACAGCAGAACATGAAGATGTTATTTTAATGGAAGTTGAGGAAAATCCAGAAATTAGCGTTCGAAGACTATCTGCCATGTACCCCACAATTTCAAAATCTTCCGTAGGAAATATCTTACACAAAGAAAATTTATATCCTTTTCATTTTACAAAGGTGCAAGCACTGCTAGAAGGAGATTTTCCTGCTCGCGTAGAATTCGCTAGATGGTTACAAAATCAGAAAAATCAAGATGAAGATTTCTTCAGGAACATTTTGTTTGGTGACGAAGCTACATTCTCAAAAAATGGAATTTTTAATGTACATAATGCACATTATTATTCGTACGTTGGTGACAATCCCCACGTTGTTCAAGAATTTAAGCATCAGCATAGGTTTAGCATAAACGTCTGGATAGGAGTAGTTGACGATTATCTACTTGGATCTGTGGAATTACCTGCTCGTTTAAATGGTGCTGATTACTTACATTTCCTGCAAAATATTTTACCTGATTTGTTAGATGAGGTGCGTTTAAATATTCGGCAAAACTTATGGTTTCTACAGGACGGCTGTCCGGCCCACTTTAGCAGGAATGTACGAGACTTTCTAGATAATAACTACGAAGACCATTGGATTGGAAGAGGCGGTCCAGTTGCTTGGCCAGCAAGGTCGCCGGATTTGAATTCTTGCGATTATTGTGTTTGGGGATACATGGGGATAAAAGCATTTGTTTATTCCGTTCCGATACAAAATCGCGCACAACTCTGGCTAAGGATACAAGATGCTTGCAACGAATTTAGAAATAACTTAGGAATTTTTGCAAGAATTCGGCGTTCTCTAAGCAAAAGGGTAAACTTATGCATGGAGACTAATGGTCATCACATCGAGCAACTTTTGTAACAATCTACCTTTGATACTTGTTCTTTTTTTGTTAGTTTCGTTCCATTGTAATAAATAATTTGTTTTTAATTTATTAAATTAATTTTCATCCATGCCTTGATAGTCCAAGCCAACTTCGTCGCTAGAAGTAGGTACATAATAAATTGAACTTTAATGAAGAAAAAACGAAAAATTTACAAATCGATTTTTCTAGAAAACGGTGTATCCTACCGACTTAAAGTAAGAGTACATTTTAGTACTGGAATACCTGAAAATTTAATAATCTAGTGTCACAAATGCTTAAAAGTTAAAGACAAAAAAGTTATGCCTTAAAATAACCGTTGACCTACCCACAACGGACGCCTATGACCGGTACTAGAAATTCGCAATTGATGGAATCGATTCATCTCTGGAGGATAAATAAGCATACCAATTTTTGTTTTTCTAAATAAAAGCGTTCTGGAGGAATTAAAAAAAAAATAAATACAAGGCGCCATCTTCAAAGAACTCTAGCTCCCTTAGGAAACATTTTCGGACTAGGTGAATTTGGGTTTAATTGTCTTAAAATTGTCTGAGGAATCTCCGATCTTTGTTTGTCAGGAGAGTTTCTGGACACCCTGTATATACGATGGGGTATTGATATATTCTAAGCCTATTATTGAAACAATTTAAAGTTGGAATTTAGAATATTTTATTATTGAACATAGCCTCCTATTAAATTAATACATATTCAGCGATCCTGCATCGCCTTTAACCCTTCCAAAAAAAAAGATTCTCCTGGTCTGCAAACTAGCCCTCCACAGCTTCTATTACCTCTTCGTTGCACAAAAAGTGACGTCCTTTTAAACTTTTTTTAATCGAGGGAACAGATAATAGTCTGAGGGGGGCAAGTCTTGGGAATAAGGCGGATTTTCCAGTAACTCGAACCCTAGATCCCCGAATTGTATTCATGGTAATGCGCGATTTGTGTACAGGGACATTGTCCTGCAAACACAACGCACCTTTTGCTAACATGCCACGTCGTGTTTCCTTAATTTTCTCTCTCAGGGTGGTTATTAATTTAGAATAAGAATCTCTAGTGAGGCAATCGATCATAATTATTCCACGGATATTCAAAAAAAAACTGAAGCAAGAACCTTTCCAGGTGATTTTTGGGCTCTAAACTTCTTACGCCTTGGAGAACCATAATGCTTCCACTCCATCGACTGCTGGTTTGTTTCTGGATCGTAAAAATGGACCCATGTTCCATCCATAGTCACAAGATGCTTCAAAAAATCTGAATCTCTTTCAAAACGGGTACAGATTTACTGTGATGCTTTCACCCTTACTCGTTTGTGTTCGGCGTTCAAGCATTTAGGAATCCATTTTGCAGAAATTTTTTTCATATTTAAATAGACGTGGCTTATATGATGATGCGTATCATCATCATATATGTTTAATGAAATTTTTAATGCCTCAGCTATATGTTTTAGCCAAATTCGATAGTCTGATAATATCATGTCATGAACTACGTCAATATTTTTGGGGTTGGACACCAGAATCGGTTTTCCTGGTCGCTTCTCATCTTCAACGGAAAGTTTTCCACTTTTGAATGACGCAATTTAATTTTTGACCGTCGCGTATGATGGGCATTGACGCCAAGTGTATTAAGCATATCTTCGTAAATTTGATTGATATTTGATGATGCCTCGATATTCCAAGTTATCGATTTCCCCATTTGCATTCGATAGATAGATAATTATTTCTTGACCTTTGTATATTATAATTAAAGACGGCAGACTATGTGCCCCAGCAGTGGCGTTGCGTGGAGAGTTTAGCAGAATAACAGTGCGCTTACTTAAAAATAAATATATCGAATCCCTATACAAAACGTTAAGAAAAAACATAAATAACTTACCCAACATGTTTACATTGTTGCAAAAAAATGCGGATGTGCGCGATGAAAAAACTGCACCATAATATATGTTTCTGTATTAGTCTTGGAAAGGTTCGTACGTAGCGACGTATATATATATGTTTATATACAGAGAAGGATTGTTCGACGTTGAGAGATGTTATATTTGCATAGTTAAAGCGCTCTTTGTATCTGTACAACGGATCTTCAATATTGGTAAAAAGTTGCCCTAATTTTGTAAAATCTACATTTTTATCTAATACACTGTTAAATTTTTCACAGACACAATCACTTTTTTCATCTTCAAGGATATGCAGCACTAGTTTTACGTTGTCAATAATTGCTAATGAGTCCGATAAGGACAGCGCAGTGTTCTGTAAATTTTTTATTGCGTCCAGTATTGGAACGTAACTGTCGTAAATAATTTTTAAATTTGCTGCAACTTGAGGATTGTTAAATTGAACCTGGTTGAGCCGTATTGCAGCTGCTTCTTTGGCATCTAGTTGTAAAATCACTTATTTAATTTTTTCAAAATGTTTATAATAATAAAATGCTGCTTCTAACCAAGTACCCCATCGTATAAGAATTGGTTGCGACGGCTCGGGTATATCAGGATACAGCGAATGAAATAGCCGAATCCGTTTCGGAGATTTAAGAAAAACCGCTTTCGTTTGTCCTATCAGTTGATCCACATCAGGATAAGTTGTACGTATAGTGTTTGTTACAAGGTGTAAAGCGTGAAGCAAACATGTGACATGCAGCAGGTTTGGTTGAATCGTTTTGAGTAAGTTTGCCGTGGAACACATAACCTTGGCAGCATCGATAACTAACATTAACACTTGCTTCGGTAAAATCTCAAATTTGGGTAGTGATTCTATTAATACATCATATATCGCTCTGGCAGTACACCCTTGCATTCGTTTTCAGGTTAGTAAATAAGGAGGA
Source organism: Melolontha melolontha (assembly GCA_935421215.2). NCBI lineage: Eukaryota > Metazoa > Arthropoda > Insecta > Coleoptera > Scarabaeidae > Melolontha > Melolontha melolontha. Next base: position 136,647,822 of record OW285240.1, on the reverse strand, counting down.
GAAGGTCCTAGCGGAGTCAGCGTCCATACTAGAATGGCTAGGATGGACTGTTTTTTAATATCTGTAGTTTCGTCTATTGTTAACCACAGGAATTTTTTTTTACCGTATTTTTCGTACAATTTACAATTCTCTCACGCACTGACGGCACGTAATTCCGTAGCGTAGTTCTTGCTGGTAATTTCCACGTAGGATTGTATTTCTTCCAAAACTGACGAAACATTGGGTGTTCCACTTTCTGCATTGGTATATTGGTCGCAATTAACATCATTGTTAAATCACACACAAATTTATTATATGATCTGCGTCCACTATTATTCGATTTATGTTTGTCACTATTTATATGTCTTTGGCACTGACTTGCTTTCCAAGTTAATAAAGTTGTTTCACAAACTAAACATTTCACTACGGTACCGTCATATATTAAATCGGGAAACCGATGTAAAAATTTCTTTACTACGTTAGCATGCAACCGAGTCGATGCATTGTTTCTACGCACTCCCGACATTTTCAACACGATTGTGTTAACAATGTATCGCTTACAACGTCTCAACGGCAACTGAATTGATCGTCGTACGCCTCTACTCGATCCCTCCACATCACGCTACTGTTCGGGCACATAGTCTGCCGTCTTTAATTATAATAGATGTAGTTAGACGACGATTTAAGGTTTGTTTTATCTTAATATGTATATTTTTAAAATAATTCAAATCTTACATGTTTCGATAATTACTGCCTTTTTCAAGGAATCTTAAATTATAAAAATCTTTATAATTTAAAATTCTTAGAATTTATCAAATGATATATTAAATGAATGGTTAAGAAATAATCTCTATATATTAATAGCTAAGGATGGAAAATTAACAATTTCAAACTTTCAAACTGACATCTGAATCATTAACATGTCCCCTTATAATGCCTTTTTAATTAGCTTGAACCAAGGTCTTTCGTTGCTTAATTGGTTAAAGCTACGGTTCGTCAAACCGTAGACTTGGGTTCATGTCTCAACGTAGGCAAAATTTTTCAATTAAATTTCGTATGAATTGCGTTGTAATTTGTAGACAGCATTGTTTACATTCATATTTACTTCACAATTACATACTAATTTGATAATATTTATAAATATTTCATATAAAATCCAAAAAACTTTTATCAATTTATCAATTGATATATTAAATTAACGGTTAAGAAAAAGATCTAAATTTCTCTCTCTCTCTCTCTCTCTTTCTCTCTCTTCTCTCTCTTCTCTCTCTTCTCTCTCTCTCTCTCTCTCTCTCTCTCTCTCTCTCTCTCTCTCTCTCTCTCTCTATATATATATATATATATATATATATATATATATATATATATATATAAAATATGTTCGTGGCCTTGGTATGATATGGTAAACTTAATAAGTCGGCGATTAAAGGTCTGGTTTATTACTTCAAAGTATATATATTTAAAACAACCCTACATGTTTCGGCAACGATGCCTTTGTCAAGGATATAAAAAATATAAATGACAGAATATAAATGTCAAATAATTGTCAATTATTTGTATATATTTAAAATAACCTCTTACATGTTTCGGTAAATATTACCTTTATCAAAGTATGTATTGTAAATGTCAGTACATTAACGTCAAAGTTATATAAGTGATGTTGTTGTTATGGTGAGAAACATATATTCATAAATACATTCTACATTCAATTCAAATAATAATAATTCATGACCTAACATTCCCAACAGCTTGACACCAATTACAAAGGAATTGATAAGTAATGAGTTATTATTACACTTGCGCCCGTGGAGCGACTTAAGATGTCAAGCTGTCGGCATTCGCCTAGAACGAGAAGGAAAAACACGAAAACCTGCTCGGACAACCCAAACCCGTGTCGAAATCGGGACTGGTGGCAAGATAAGCAGTGCGCTAGATATTTATTCTGTAATCTGTAAATGATCATACGCCAGTTATGTTGGCACGCCCGCAACTTTCTGTAGTATTTGTCTTAATTAATCGTTAGAATAAAGTAATTTCTTCATTCAAACCTGAGATTTTGCACTTTCTTTTCTAAAAACATAACCTAATTCTTCGTGTCTTTATTTTGCTCTGTATTACCAATTGTTCCTAGTACAAGTATTACTGCCGGACCAGATTCTGGTGTACTTTCGCGGTAAACTTTAACAGTTTCGTAATAAATTTAAAAAGTTTCATCTATGCTGGAAAGTTTAATTTTTCAATACAAAAAAAAAAAAATAGTGGATCCATTGAACTAAGAGCAGCGGATTTACAAAATAGTTACTTTAATTGCATTAAAATAGATCTGTAGTAGCACTGACAACACTGGTTTTGCTAGAAGTTCACGGTTGTCGCCCGTCGAAACATAAATGTATTGCCTACTATGTTGTTAATGCATTGACAATTTTCTTTTTAAAGTTGCAGATAGGAAAAATGTATGTGTAATAATAAATAGAGAACCAGGTGCAATAAATATCAGTCAATAAACTTATTTAAGTTACTATCGACAATAATCTTTTTTTTTTGTTGGGAAAAAGGTTTGTAATTGTCTTTAAATAAAAGCATTCAAACCAAAAACGATTTTAATCAGTCTTTATTAGTATTTATAAATATCAATACTATAATATTTCCAAAATATCGCACATGTAATTAGGCTAATTTAGCCGGAATATATATTTCCACTTAAAATTTTAAAATAAGCAATGCATATAAAACTTGAATTAGTGGGTATGTGTGAAATTGTCTTACACCATGTATGTATTAATAATAAATTGTAATTGCTCAAGTATTTATTAATAATAAACGTAATTTGCTACATCTACTTTCCCACCCAAACGAGACACCCAATCTACAAGTTAAATGCGTGATGATTCTATACGAGGGAATTGTTAATATTCATCGCGATTCTCCAATTTGACTTTGATACCAGTTTGAGGTCTAGTTATTGTGTGGGAGAAGACTTTTTTCTCAGCCAGTGTTTCCAGGGATGTAATCCGGTATTTTTGTAACAGTGACGCAAGGACTGTCTTTTCTTCAGTCAACGCAAACCTTTGTCCTATAAAAAATAAAATCTATAAAATCAAATTTAAAATATATAAATATAGAATGACACATTTTCATTATATGATACGTTAGAGATTGCAAAACGTTTTTAGTAAGACTCAGAATAGGCCAGAAATTTTCTGCGCTTCTATTACTCTAGTGAACACTAAATTTGTGATAGAAAATTTAATGTTCACGAGCTAATTTTAGTTGCTACTTACTGTTCCAATATAACGCTAGATTTTGTGACCACTCGGTAAGAAATTCTTACTCAATTGCTAAAACTAGTTACTGAAAATTATATATATACATATATATATATATATATATATATAAATATAATATTTTCGTGACCTTGGTATGATATGGTAAATTCAATCAGTTGGCGATTAAAGGTCTGGCTTTACTTCAAAGTATATATATTTAAAACAACCCTACATGTTTCGCCGAAAAGTCTATTATTTTTAATATATATATATATATATATATATATATATATATATATTAAAAATAATAGACTTTTTATTGGTTTAGCGACCTTTTATTGAATTTTGATGTTTTATTCTACGACGTTTCGACTTTTATTATTATTCAGTCTTTTTCAATTTAATAAAATTTATAACACAACAAACGGCCACAACAAAAACAAAAAAACCAATGAATTAACATATATCCCCACACCCTATATAACTGGATTATCCGAAAAACTAGACAATATATTTAAACCATGTAATTTTAAAATAGCACACCAATGCGGTAAAAACCTAAAATTCCTACACACCAAACTAAAAGACTCAACACCTACACTAAAACAATCACACACAATATACAACATACCCTGCAAAGACTGTGACAAAGTATACATAGGCCAAACAAAACAGTTACTACAAGAAAGATTGAAAGGTCACAAATACGCAAAAAATCAAACTGCTTTAAAAAACACTAATTGACACTAAAACATAATCTTGATTTTGATAACACCAAAGTAATAACACAAATACAAAAGCTAGGGAGGTCTTAGAAATGATCCACATTTTCAAAAACAGCAGAACAATCAACGACAGAAACGAAATTGATGGACTTTCTAAACTCTATTACCCACTCATTAAACAATAGATAAAATCAAAACCCCCCCCGCACACACAAACACAAACAAAACAAAAATTTTTTTATCAGTTCCCATTTGTAAATACTTTTACTATATACCCCTAAACACGGTCCTGACCAATTTGCTAAATTCCAAAATAGAACAGAAATTAACCTCTCTTAACCAAGCCACAAACACTTACAATATTCCAACCAGTGCGGTCGGTTCGTTAAAAAAAGGTCTCGGATGTCCCCGATAACACATGTTACACAGAATGCGTGTTTTTGAAACCCAAAAAAAAAACGGTGAGTTTTATTGTCATTCATTGTTCATTCATTGTTTCTTTACTGTAATTGTAGTTTAATTCAAATTTTCAATTCATTTATACTGTGATGACTAGAGCTGAGGATGTTTGCGGTATAACCATGGTTATATCATGTAACCATAGTAAATTACTATGGTTATATGATATAACCATGGTTATACCGCAAACATCCTCAGCTCTAGTGATGACTCATCCTACGACACGTAGCGCGTCATACTCTCTAGCATTTTCTCAATCGTTCTGCCTGCGTCGGGAACATATGAACGACGATATATAAGCCGCGTCGAATAAGGAATGGAGATTCATTGAATTCTACAGTCTCGCGCCGTACACATAAATATAGATACATAAATATAAAATACATAAATGTACTTATTGTTGTTAATAGTTAGTTTTATATTGTTATACGTTTTAATATTAATATAGTGTGTGTGTCTAAAGTTATTGTTAGTTTTATTTAAGAACCCGGAAAGACAAACTTTACAATACATATTTAACCACTTTAATTTTTCCTTACTCATTATTAATCTAATTTTAAATTTTAACTTTAATTGTTAATTTAATTGGTAATTCAGTCTTTAATCTAATTTTAATTCTAATTGTTAATTTAATTGTTAATTCAGTCTCACAAAAGCAAACGCAGTTCTCACGTTTTCATTGTATTAATTCTTGTTTCTAGTTACCTTACTGTATTGTAGTTTAATTCAAATTTTCAATTCATTTATACAGATGTAACCACTTTAATTTTTCCTTACTCATTATTAATCTAATTTTAAATTTTAACTTTAAATGTTAATTTAATTGGTAATTCAGTCTTTAATCTAATTTTAATTTTAATTGTTAATTTAATTGTTAATTCAGTCTCACAAAAGCAAACACAGTTCTCATGTTTTCATTGTATTAATTCTTGTTTCTAGTTACTTGAAAAAGACTGAATAATAATAAAAGTCGAAACGTCGTAGAATAAAACATCAAAATTCAATAAAAGATCGCTAAACCAATAAAAAGTCTATTATTTTTAATATTAAGACACGGCCAATAAAATAAATAAGAAAAATAAAATTCTTATAAACACTAAATATATATATATATATATATATATATATATATATTGTTAATAACCCAGTTGTAACAGTATATATATATAAATATATATATATATATATATATAAATTCAATAATATCTGGGTTATTGGTCTGTTTACATTAAAACTCAAATGTTCATTTTCAATATTTGTCGTCCTCAGGAGAAACATCTCCTGACGAAGTCATCAATAAATGACGAAATATTGAGAATGAACTTTTGACTTGAATGAATTTTTTGTAATAAATATAAGAAATATTCTCTTTCTAGTAGTACATTATAATTACCTATACAGTTTCTTGGTCCAGCACTGAATGGAATATAAGCAAACGGATGTCTCTTCTTTGAATTTTCCGGTAGGAACCGATCGGGATCGAATTTATTAGGCTCGGGGAAATGTTCTGGATCTCTATGGACCATAGCGATAATTATGACGGCATCAACTCCGGCCGGGATCTTGTACCCTTCTAAATAACATATTTATTTGATCACTTTTTCTTTCTGCGGTAACAGAATCGAATTCATTTTACCTATTTCTATTTCTTCCGACAATTTTCTTGATATGAAACTGAGTACGGGAAATAGCCTCAAACCTTCTTTAATAACGCATTCTAAATATTTGAGTTGATTAAGTTCTTCTAGAGTCGTTGGAGCTGGTTTGTCTTGTAAAACATTTCTAACTTCTTCAAATGCTTTTTCCTAAACATTAATATATGTTATATTATGACAATTGCCAGTAATTATCCCACTTACTTGTATTTCAGGATGACTTCCCAACAAGAAGAGACTCCAACAAGTGCTCGTTGTAGTCGTATCAAAACCCTGTATGTAATAATCAGAATTAGAATATTTTCTTAATGCTAGATCATCACTAAAGATTGAAAAAACGGTGTCAGACCACGGCCATGTAAAGAGTAAGCTAATATTCCGGTAACATCAAATAAAAACATTTATTACGCACATATATAAGAGAAGAGAAACTTAACAATCACGTGAAGAATGTTAATTTACAGATATTTCAATTCATTTGACGTTGCTGTGTTTTAGTAACAAATAGGAGTGAGGAAATAATTCATTAAAATAATCGCATGGTGACCAATGTTCCATAGTTTATTTCAAAATATTCAGGCTTTAAATTTGACATATGAAGTGTTTGATGTGCAATAGGAATCTGCAGTATCATATGACATAGTTAAAAGATGGTGTCGTGAGTGTGTGTGGTAGACAGTCGTGTAGAGACAGAGTGCCCACAATCGTCAACAGCCAAGAAACTGTTAAAAAGATCCATGATCTTGTGTTGCAAGATCGACGTGTGATTATTAGACAAATAGTTGAAGATACTGGCCTCTTATACCATGTAGTATATAATATAATACAGCCGAATTTAACATGAAAAAAATGCCTGCAATATGGGTACCGCGAATGTTAACAGATTCACGTAAGCAAACTTGAAAATACATTTACAGTCGTCTTTTAACGCGCTCTAGACACGATAAGGAAAATTTTCTAGCAAGATTAGTGACAATGGATCCATTATTATGGTTTAGAGACCAAAATACAGAGTAAGAAGTATACATAGCGAGGTTCACTACCGCCGAAAAAATTAAAGATGCAACCTTCAACAGGCATCCGTATTTTGGGAAGCTGAAGGCGTAATTTTAGTTGATTTTCTGCGGAAGGGGGCCACAACTACAGGTGCTTATTACGCTAATTCAATTCCCAGTATATTAATGTTATATTTTAAGAAAATATGCTGTCGTTTATAATTTAAAATTCTTTGAAAAAGGCATTAATTGCCGAAACATTTAAGAGATTATTTTAAATATATACATAGTAAAGTAACACAGATCTTAAACCACAACTACAGGTGCTTATTACGCTAATTCAATTCAAAGCCACAACTACAGGTGCTTATTACGCTAATTCAATTCCCAGTATATTAATGTTATATTTTAAGAAAATATGCTGTCGTTTATAATCTAAAATTCTTTGAAAAAGGCATTAATTGCCGAAACATGTAAGAGATTATTTTAAATATATACATAGTAAAGTAACTAACACAGATCTTAAACCGCCGACTAACTATTACATTTATGGATTTCAAGCAACTAAATCAACTGAAATGATGTCTTGGTATACAGCACTGTTCACTGTAGTTTCAAAGAAAGAGCCTACTATTCGATGATGTAAGATGGTACACTACACTCCATTTTACTGATAGTGCAAGGGATTTTCATGAGAGACATGAGGATTCTCGGTTGACCAAATCCTTGTGTTTTGACTATTCGCGTATCCACTGAGGTGGAACCTTAGTGGCAAAAGTATTTACAGTACACTAGGCGCTTTTGTTTATCCGGCTTTTTTCATTCCTGAGCACTATGAACATGATATGCATAAAATTTTAATTTCTTGATCGCTTTCTGAGCACTACCATACAAAATGTGAGTGTGTGTTGATAGTCTCTTCAAGCATTTTGAAGGCGAACGCAGCATCACATTTCTAATCTCAACTAGTTTAGCGTCAGTCAAAATGTCCAATCTCCCGGTTCTCTTCTTGTCTGTAACTCATCCGCATTCACGGAAACAGGCGATGAATCTTGGTATTGTGGAATTGTTAGGCACTGCGGTATTAGATATTTCTCACGAAATTCGCCTGCAATACGTGAACGACTGGAAAAATATTTTTCAGCAATGAAAACTCGTTGCACTTGGGAAAACAACATGTTTACGAAGCAGTGAACTTCACAATACTAAAGACGCCATGTGCCAAATTTCCATTACAATAGCGTCTAGGTTTGTTATTTAATACCTGTGGCGCTATCTATTGTTTCTATATTGTTTCCTCAGAAAAAAATAGTTCGGGAACTTTTCAGGCATACTAATGTAACTCCAATGACTTGATAAAAGAAAAACGTCTGGTGAAGTTGCAACCTTGCACCAGGATAACGCACCCAGTCACAAGTCCGCCATTGTAACAGCTGCAATACCTCAAGCAGGCTTCTAATTAGTTGAGCACAGCCATATTCGCCAGATTTAGCCCCCAGTGATTACCTACCGTTTCCAAAACTTTAAAAATACTTGCGTGGTAAACGATTTTCTTCTGATAATGATGTGATATGTACGGTAAATTAGTGGTTTGCAGAGGTTGAATAATATTTTTTTCGAGAAGCATTAGAAATGCTAGGACATCGATAGGAAAATGTGTCAACCTTAATAGAGATTATGTTGAAAAATAAAACTATGATATTTGCCAATTTTTTATGTTGAGTGGGTCAGGGGTGGAGCAAAGGGATCCACCCAAGTACTTATTTAAAAACGATTACAATGCTAAAAACATGTCAACAAAGCAAATCAGAAATGGAAAAGCGCTGTCAAAAATTTGTAATGGATTTAATATTTATGATGTGTGTTTGTAACATTCCATTTAACAACATCTAAAAAAGAACAGTTTTGTAAGTTTTTGGACAAATATAACCCCGATTGGAAGTTAGTAAAAGAAGAGAGAACGTTATTCAGCGTGAAGAGAATCTATGAAACAACGAATCCAAAGAAAAACTCATGCTTTAAAAATTAAACGCAACTGGATCATGACCTTCATATTAAAGGACTTTAATCGTGTATTGGTGAAACTATTAGGCAAAGGTATTTTTAATAATATAAAATATTATTAAAAATCTGGTGTGAAGAACACAAATGCAGGTTCACTATTAATATTTTTTTTGTGAACGTGTCCGAATATATCCTATCCCCAGAGACGTAGATACGTATTTCACCTTTCTACAGGCTCATCGGTACGCCCCTGCTGGAGAAAGGATATTCCCAGACACATTCACAAAAAAGAACCACATCGCCCTATCACCGTAATTATCCAGACCGGGCGCAGAAGTAAATTCGGCGCTGCTTGTTGTCAGACAGCCGAAGTACCTCGCATACCGTCCACATAATTAATGTGAAGTAACGACGCCCTTCCAAATGTGGCACAGCCAATCTCTCTAGAAAACTGTATTTTGTTTGTGTCTTCACTCATACTACGGCTTAACCGCATGTGTAATGTATCAGAATAATTGAAACATACATGAGTAGGTAAACCCCACCAGTTTTGTATAATACAAAGGTATTTTTAATAATATAAAATATTATTAAAAATCTGGTGTGAAGAACACAAATGCAGGTTCACTATTAATATTTTTTTGTGAACGTGTCCGAATATATCCTATCCCCAGAGACGTAGATACGTATTTCACCTTTCTACAGGCTCATCGGTACGCCCCTGCTGGAGAAAGGATATTCCCAGACACATTCACAAAAAAGAACCACATCGCCCTATCACCGTAATTATCCAGACCGGGCGCAGAAGTAAATTCGGCGCTGCCTGTTGTCAGACAGCCGAAGTACCTCGCATACCGTCCACATAATTAATGTGAAGTAACGACAAAATGCAGTTTTCTAGAGAGATTGGCTGTGCCACCTTTGGAAGGGCGTCGTTACTTCACATTAATTATGTGGACGGTATGCGAGGTACTTCGGCTGTCTGACAACAGGCAGCGCCGAATTTACTTCTGCGCCCGGTCGGGATAATTACGGTGATAGGGCGATGTGGTTCTTTTTTGTGAATGTGTCTGGGAATATCCTTTCTCCAGCAGGGGCGTACCGATGAGCCTGTAGAAAGGTGAAATACGTATCTACGTCTCTGGGGATAGGATATATTCGGACACGTTGACAAAAAGAAAAAAAATTAATAGTGAACCTGCATTTGTGTTCTTCACACCAGATTTTTAATAATATTTTATATTATTAAAAATACCTTTGTATTATACAAAACTGGTGGGGTTTACCTACTCATGTATGTTTCAATTATTCTGAAACTATTAAGCATTTTACAAAAATTCGAAATTTCCACAACCAAATTGTTAATGTTGGCGACTGATAGCGAATCAGCTATGCTTCGTTCTGGTCGCTTGCTTACACTTATTCCCCCAATTTGATTCATGTTACGTGTATACTGTATACGTTACAAAATCGTAGTCGAATATAAATGGATATAAATGAACTAACACCCCAGACTACAGCAATATTTTCTAAATTTCCCAAACGAGTTCCGTAATTTTATGAACAATGTCCTAGTATCCCTGAAGCCCCACAGTCTGTTTTGACCCGATGGAGAACGTGATTTGGTAGCTGCATTCTATCTCCAACATTTCCATCGACTGCGACTCCTAATGCTACAACTGGATACAATAGAAGCTGTTGCTAACAAAACAAGTCAATTGAAATTTCAAGACTATCAAGTTGAAATTTATTGACAAACTATTTTCAATAATAACGAATACCAACACAGTATTACGAAGATCTTCATTACCGTGAATCGAATCCTCAAAGAGTGCTAAAAATCTTAAGCGACAAGAAAAGTGTGTGTGTTAAAGTAAAATTTAATAGTATAGTACAAAGAAATAGAGATTTCGCTAGATTCAGACAGATTTATAACAACAATGCCCTAGCAGATACGTCTACTTGTTTCAAAAACCATTACAGTAATTCAAACATTATGCCATTAGATATCCAGCAGTCACTTTTGTTATCGTTACTGCGAACAATGCTCAAGAAAGCGACAGTAGAAGAAACGTACACTATGACTCGAACACATTTTGAATTTTAATATTTACTAGGTAAGTACAAAAATATTTTTAATAATATTAAATATTATTAAAAATCTGGTGTGAAGAACACAATAGAAGTTCATTACTAATATTTTTGTGAAAGTATCTGAATACATCCCTCCTCAGAGACGCAGATACGTATTTTATCTTTCTACATATTCGTCAGTACGCTCCTGCTGAAAAAGGATACATTCACAAAAAAGAACAACTTCTCTATCTCACAGAAATTATTAAGGCCGAGGGTAGAAGTACATTCAGCAGAAGTACATATTAGCAAATAACCGAAGTCCACGTAAAATTGCCGAACTAGCAAAGTGTTTCTCATCAGATGGCACTGCCGTATCTCTGGAAACTGTATTTATAGTGTCTTCACGACTTCTTACGCGATAACCGCAAAAGTGTAATGAAATAAAATAATTTGAAACATACATGAGTGGGTAAAACCTAACTAGTTTTATATAATACAAAAGTATTTTTAATAATTGAAAATCTGGTGTGAAGACCACAATACAAGTTCATTACTAATACTTTTGTGAACGTATCTGAACACATCCTTCCACACATCGATGTGTGTTATGTAAATTATAAATTCTTACTTAAACAAAGATACGTATTTCCCAGTCGAAGGCCTTTTATCAAAAACCGTGATTTGCAAACCTTAATCATCACTTACAGCAAATAAGAACGTATCAACCAAATCTCGCAAATCTTTATCGGTTAAGACGTTGTCTTTGTCAGAAGCATTCATCGCCAAATCCAAAAATGACACTGGTTTTTTGTTTTGCGAGCCTTCTAGTGTCTCTTCGGAAGCCATACAAGCGCGAAGCCGTTTCCTCTCTGAAATAACCTTTCCGGAAAATTCGTGCAATTTGTTCAGGATCCTTCTGAATTTCCATCCTTGCGGAATCAGATAGAATAACGGATTCCTAAAGTGGGGTCTCAAATTTCTCCATTGTGCCATTTCGGTCATCCTGAAATAATTCAACCATAAAATAATAGTAAATATTGATCATAACGAGTATAGGCAATAATAATTTTTATATCTCTGCTGAATTCATACCAAATTTCATGCTAAAATATCAAGTTGATGTACAATTTGTTGACAAACATACTACGTAAACCCGTCTACACCTGACCAAAACTTTTTCAAACTAGAATGAATTAGTGATGCCACATGTTGTTTGGTTTTGAAACTAAACAAAGTTAACAGAATGGCTCATAATCGAGTAACTTCCACACATACCTCTTAACACACACATATACATAATAAGAAAGACACTTACTCGTAAAGTGTTTGAACATATTCTTCCTTTCTATCAGTAATGGCACTTGCTGGAAGACCCATAGCTGTTTCTGAAAATTACACACAATTTACATAAAACGAAATATCATTTTAAAACCAGATTTAGCTTACCACATATTATATCTAACGCGCAATCTGTAATGTTGGGCAGAATATCAAAATAATCGCCGTCAACTTTAGGTTCTAAATCATCTACTAGAGCTTTAGCTCTGTTAGTAACAATTGGCATGAAGCTTTCCAAAATTTTGAAGTGAAAAGTCGGCGTGAGAAGTTTCCTCTGCAAAAACCATTTAGCACCTGCATTTTTAATGATAGAATTAACATTTTAGAATGGAATATGCTATTAGCGATACGTACCTTTACTTATAAGCAAACCATTGCCTAACCAATCGAACAAGTTGTCATAAAACTGTCCTTTCTGGTTATGGCTAGAGTTTCTCAACACAACCTAATAACAAATACATATTAATTATTGCATAAATTCGTTTCAGTAAATGAAACATTTGCGGTAGGAGTTATATGAAATGTATAAAATCTAGTAAAATTAATAGATAAAAGTTACTATGAAATACTATACATAAAAAATACAAAATGGAAATAACAATTAACAAAATTTATTTGATGGAAATGATATTAATTTTTAGAAATGTAAGACATGGTAATCCTACAGATAAATATAAAATATTGATTATAATTGAAAAACACCAAAATTTGAAAATTTATTGACAAAAAACTGGAACACCTCAGTAAATTTGGACGCATACGAGTTGCGCCAAAGTACCTGAATTAATCCTAGAAATAAAATTTTAGGGATTATACGACCCTCTTAAATCCGTATACGAGTTGCGCCAGATTCACCTCGAGGATAGTAAATGTTCAGGTGAAGTAAAGTAGACATAACAAACTTTTAAACTTTAATACAATTTATTTATGTTTATGTTATTATTGTTATTTTGTATTTGGTCACAATGTATTGACGGCTTTATGAATTGCAGATTCAAAATCAATAACAATTTTATTAGGATTAAAACTGATATTATAAGTTATACATTTTTCTTTGATAAATTTTAAAGTGTTTAGGTACGTTTCACTGGTTTTATTTAGTAATAAGCAAAATACTAAAGGCACATAGTGTCCCTTTTTATCACCGTGAATTGCAAATAGTTGAAAGAAAAATTTTGTGCAAAATTCAAATGTACCGTCCATGTAGTCTGAATCCGTCGAACATAGGAAATTCAAATTTGTAAAACAAGAAAATATTATAATTTGTGTTGCACTATCAGCTACTAACAAAAAGTTTTCTTCTTTACTTGTTTTTGGTGTCAAATTCTTCACTAAGTCAAAAACCTCGCCACTGTTTTTCGGTAATGAAGGTAAAATACTTCGACGCGCATAATACAGATTTATCCGAGTTCGGTTCAAATCTTCTGTTGTTAGCATTGAAAAATTATCTTCTTTTAAACGTTTTATTTCACTATGAATCAACTTGGCAGGTTTTTCGTACATGTCACCTTGTGCTTCCTTTTGACTGAATTACTAAGTATTTGCCTTGCAATTGTGTTGTCACTTGGATGGTTGTGATTCAAATCTTTGTTTATTATGAAATAATTTTCACTTTTTGTATAAACCTTTGCCGCACAAGATTTATTTGTACACCTCCACCGAACACCATTTAAATTTTCAGAAGTTTTTCTGAATTTGTAGTTATTTATTACTAATAATAATTTTCCTTTCTCACTAAACATAGTATACACTTCCATGATTGTCTAACTAACTAACTTGACGATAAATGAATATCATCCATGAATATGTAGGTAATATTTAAGGAAAATATTAACTACCCCTACTTAATGACCAACTTTCACATTACCATCCTCGAGGTGTATCTTTGGCGCAACTCGTATACGGATTTAAGAGGGATTACTAATTCCTAGAATCTGTGGCGCAACTCGCCAGGAACAATGATAAGTAGTAAAGAGACCTAGAAGAATCCATGTATACAGATACAGATGTGTGCATATATGTTTGTAAATGGGATTTAAGTAAAACACTTATACTAATTTCCAGTGTATATATATATATATATATATACTGGAAATTAGTATAAGTGTTTTACTTAAATCCCATTTACATATTATGAATTTCCAGCAAGTACCGACCGATTCAATTAAATTTAACCTTATATGTTTCATTTGTTCACAATAAATGATCATTAAACGAATTAGAATGCCACTGTAGGTATATATTTTCTACTAAGTCAAAGCCATATTGTTGATTATTATACAAGAAGAAATTCTCACATATAACTTTTACACATACCTGTATATGTTCCGGTTTTGTGAGAGCTACTTCAGCAGTACTACCATTCCAAGCACGGAACAGTGGCCTATATTTCATAGCGGTTTCAGCTAGCTTATAAAACATATCTGAAAACCACACAAAACAAAACTATTTAGTAATTAAATTAAACGATTTTTTTTAACATTTTTACCTGGTCTAGGTACTCCTATAAGTGTATACATCGTTCCAAAAAACGGATAATACTTATCACCGGGTATTTTTTCCACAAGATCGAATATATTCTTTTTCCATTTGTAACAGACGAACAGGTACCACGCGAATACCGCGATCAGCACAGGAATAATCAACATCTTGACTGTAACGATAGAATTCAAAACTGATGATTTCCAATTGCAAATACGTCTATTTATTCAAAATGCTTATCTCGTATTTTGAACAACTAATTCAGCCCCACGAAACAATGGCCTAATGTCAAAGATCGCCCCAAAAAAGTAATAAAATTATTATTGCTTCGTCCTTTTTTGCACGAGGTCTTATATTTCCAATCTGGTTTAGTAGAAATTTTGCGTAGTCACTAGTAGATTAATCGGTCGTAAAATATGTATTTACATGAAGTAATTCGAATGAAATAAACACAATCTGTACTTCTTAACGGTCATTGTATTAACACGCAATTTCTTTTTTAACTGAGGTCATTATTGCAATACTTAAAAAGTTGCCGCCATTTCCTTTTTGAGCAATGAATGTAAATACGTTATCGATCCAAAATTTCATAATTTGTCTATGTAGCATTACCACGCAGAAAATAAAGGTTATATTTTATTTATAATTACTTCTTTTAGACTAAATTTTCCTTGAGATTAAAATTAGAACTTTATCGCTTTGTCACAAGTTTGTGAGTTGTTACATAAGCTAGTTGTTTCATGGATTGTGTTCTGACAAAATTTTTGACTGATCTCATTCCATATCTCAAAAATGGACAACCGTAAAGGCAATTGAAGACTTGAAAATATAATACCAACATATGAAAGTGAGGGAAGATTTTAATTTCAATTTAAAGTAAGTGGTACTACATACTTTATATTTACGATAATTAATAACACAACGTTTAAGTTCCAAAAAGATATAATTTAGATCATCCCTCTCAACCTTTTTTTGTCTTGGACTTTATACTGGGTCCCGCAAAAGTATGGAATAATGCCATTATTTACTTAAATACTGTTCTAATCTAAATTTTCTTCAAATAAAATTTCTTTAACCTTTATGTGACTGGAAGGGTACCCGGGTGCCTTTTTCAGATTTAAATATTAATATTTTTTGTGTTTGAACTTGCTGAGCTTGGAAATTCTGTTACATCTCTAAACTTGTTTTATATTACATTTTATTATATATACTTCGTTATTTAGATTTAATTTTTAACGAAAAAATGGCATCCGAAATTATTACAACTTCTAAGACCGGTATGGGTTCTCGGGTACCTCCATTTAAAATTACATATGGATGGATGTGAAAGAGCAAAAGTAGCATTTTTACATTTTTTTATTTATATATGTTATAAAAAAGATGTATAAAAAGAACGAAAATAAATAATAATAGGATTAAACTGCCTGTTGATTACAGGTAGCGCGTACGGCCTTAGTAACAGAATACTCATTACAAACTGGTTTTGAACAAGAATTACATGCTTTTCGCGTTTTTCTTTGTCTGTGATTCAATTCCCGGCAAATGTAACATTTTCCAACTACCAAAATACGCCCAGAAGTATCTCGAGATGATTGATCTCTGACTGCTGTAACGACTGGTTGTGTAATTTGGCGTTCTTGAACCATTTCTAGTGATGTACGTGTAAAATGATTGCCCAAAACTCTTGTAATACTGCTTCGAGTTAGTACAGCAGACATGCATAACTCGTTTCCAAGATCTTTCAAAAATCTCCGTCGTCGGTCGGTTGATCTAAGCCTAGGATTGTGCTCCGTGTAAATTATGTATGCACTCAGTGCAGCAAGGTCGACCATATTGTAAAAAAATGTTAGGGGCCAACGATTTGTTCTACGCTTTACTGTATACTCTGATAACATTTTATCCATCGTGTCGACGCCGCCTTTGGTTTTATTATAATATTTAATAATTTCGGGTTTTGCAGTACCAGTATGTTCTACTTTGCCTGTTGTATGCATTGATGATAATAGGATGACAGATTTGTTCTTTTTGGAAACATACGAACATATAGTTGCTCTTTTAGTAAATGCAAAATTAGTGGAATTTATAACTCTACTTTTATTGGATTGCATATTGGAAGGAAGAAAAGTTTTATTTTTTCGGACGGTTCCTACTAAAGTTAACTTCCAAGAATTTAGGTTATGAGCCAACTGTAAACTTGTGAAAAAGTTGTCTGTGTTATATTTCTTCCAGTACCTTTATATTTAGTAACTAAATCTAGAACTGTACGCTCTCCAATATTCACTTGCCGTTCACCGTCTGGTGGTTTTCCAGTATAAATTTTACCTTGTGAAGGATAAGCATTTTCCGCATGACAAGCCCAAAAAAATTTTATCCCATACTTTGCCGGTTTTGAAGGAATGTATTGGGTAAATTTTGTATGTCCTCTATAAGGAAATAATTGCTCATCGACCGTTATGCATTCAGACGGCTTATAGTTGTTTTCTAAATTACTATTTAGCATCATCCATATATCACGAATTGGAGCAGCTTTGTCACTTTTAGATCGTTCAGCACGTGTATTCTGATTATCAAAACGAATAAATCGTGAAAACATTTTGAAGCGATCACGAGACATAGCCGCACGAATAAGAGGTAAGGATTCAAGTTTCCACATTTCAGATATATGTTCCTTATTAGATTTATGTACACCAGCTGCAATTAGGATTCCTAAAAATGCATCGAATTCCTCTTCAGTAAATGCTTTGAAAACCTTTCGTGGTGGTGGTTGCCGCTTAGAATCTTTGTACTTTTGAGCTTGTTTTTCATTATAATCTCCAGTTACTTGTGTGCCTTTTCTGTTAGTTTCCCTTAAAATTATGGTACAAATTTCATTGGACATGATAGAATTAAAAGATTCTTTAGCAGTATATAATGCACTAAAACTTGGTGCGCCACATTTTTCGCGCAAGATATTTCGGCTAATTGTTTGCGCTTGTGGTAATAGAGTATTAGTCCAATGAGTTCCATCTTTAGCGACTAAAATAGTAGGCTATGCAGGCGTTTCTTCTTCATCACTAATTTCATCTGAATAAGGTTCGTCTTGTTCGATTACAGGTTCTATTTCTGCATCAGATTCTTCAGATTCGATTTCCGGAATGTATTCGTCTTCATCCGAAGCAGTAAATGGCTCTTCTTGTAATGCTTCTTCCGCTGCTGCTAGTAATTCTACTGATGTCAGTCTGAAAACCATAAAATATCACATTACGTTGTTATTATTACTATTACTTTTACTCTTACAGGATTTGTAATTATATTAACTTCTATATCATACCTGGTTCTCCTCCATCTTCGTTTTGTAAATGAACCCGAACTAGGACCAGGCGTATTATCACACATTCCGATAAAAATAATAAAATTTGCTCTTGTTATTACCAAAAATACTAAAAATATTTAGTAAATGTACTGTAGCGAACAAATTATATACGAGCACTTCGAAAAATGGACGGTTACTGATTTTCAGACATGTCTAATCTTGTTCATAACAGCGCAGTTTATGTCTCCCCACCACTGTCTCCCGTATATGTATAGCTGCAACGTATATACATTGTGTTTGATTTTCACAAATATTATATTGTACTCGTAGTAACAAAAGTTTTATCAACACACATAATATTTGTGAAAATCACGCAATTTTGATTCGTATTTAATCATTTATCATGTCTATTGAAAAATCATTATTAAAGGCTGTCGTAGAAATCCTTTTCTATTCGGAGACTGACATAAGTCCAACATGTTTGGTATATATACACGCAGTATAGAAGTGAAAGTCATGTCTGTCTCCGAATATCGTTAACTGATGATTTCTAACAAGAATGAAATGCTGGTATATACACGTTTCGGGGTGGACGTAGTTTTAGTGCATTTTTTCATTTATCCTCACAACCAGGAAGGTTGACGTAGCAACATGTTGCGTCCTGCGTACTGGCACAAACTTAGTTTGTTGGATTGTAGAAATTAATTTAACAAATTTGGCGACAATTGCATGTGAAATGAGATTGAGTTATTAATTTTCATATGCATTAAGTTCAACATGTTTCGTATATAGAAGGGTACGTAAATAAATTTCTTGACATTGTGAAGCTATGTGTGGAAGCAATCGATATACCCTTTACTCTCTTTATGCACATGATTCGATTGATAAGAGGGTTTAAGAGAGCTATTCAATGAATAAAAAGAATAAACAGATGTGCAGTTGCACTACATGTATCTCTACTTGCGTCTAAATGTAAGGTATTTCTTTCTACTTACCTAGGCAAATATTGAAATCTACTTCATTCTGATATATTGGATAACTTCAATGTCAACACTTCAAATCACGTACTCTAGTATACACGCAGTATGGAAGTGAAAATCATGTCTGTCTCCGAATATCGTGTACCTACTGATGATTTCTAATGAGAATGAAATGCTGGTATATACACGTTTCGAATTGGAGGCGACTTTCACGTATTTTTTCATTATAACTATAAACGATAATCACATAAAATGGAAATTTCAAAGAAAAAACCACTAAATCTTTTGACTTTTTTTCATTAAATATAATACAATAAAAGTTTATATAAATGAATAAGTAGTAATTAAACGTTAATATTATTTACAATATTTGTTTATATATGTATTTATTCAATTTTTATTTATTGATTCGTCGTTCAAAACATTTCTTAATTCTGTTTACGCTCATTCGCGGAAGTCTTGTCTAAGATGTTTATAATTTTATGTTTACTTTAAATTGCGATCTGAAATTTTGTTTAATTTTTTTTTATTACCAACAACACGTTACAATTTGTTTTATTGATATTCTGTTTATCATTGAGTTCACGTGAATATAGTGAAGTAAACATCCTCTTGCTACATATATGCAACTTAACACATTTAATAATAATAGTAATAATTATAAACGCTTTCACTTATGGGACATAGGATAAAAATCAGTATATCTATGAATCTGTATACACAAGGAGAGATTTTTTTATATTATCACCTAGCCCAAGAAAATTAAGTGACAATAGCAAGCTGTTGCTGTCAAACAACTCTCATATTTTCATCTATACTGATCAAATTTAGTCCGAATTCAGCGAGTTTTTCTGTTTTAACACAGCTTTATTTAACCAAAATGAGTGAAATTCAGTTAGAACGTAGAAGCGTGATAAAATTCTTGACGAAGAAAGAAAATGGATATAGAAATATTCGTCAGAGGGTAACCGTGTGTATAAAGGAAGATGCGTTGACAAATCGTTTAGTAAAATCTTGGTCTAAATAATATGGATGAGATAGGTTATTACGTCAAGACGATCCAAGATGCGGAAGGCCTGTCGAAGCAATAATTTAAGAAAATAACAGAAATAAAAGTCGAGGAACAGGTTTTAGCAGATCGAAGAAAGAAGATATAATAACAGAGATTTTGGAGTCTCTGTTGGAGGCTATAGATAACCACCAGTATGGAGAGATCGCAGTATGGAGAGGTCCATGTACACATGGACAATACACCTCGTATTTTCCAGAATTTACTTCTGCTTAAGACGCTGGAAAATACGAGAAATTACAGATGTGTATATTGCATGTCTGTTTCATTTGTAACAAATGTGTAATACGTGCTTAACGTATTGATATACTTAAACCTTTTTTGTACTGTTTAATACTAATCATTTCCTTAAATTCCCTTTCAATTGTGTGTTGTTCTTTATCAATTATCTGTGTGTTTTTAAAATTGAAATGGTGATCGCGTTGTGGTTTGTGTGTAGATAAAGCAGTTTTGTCTGTTTTAGAGTATTTGTGGGCTTGTATTCTTTTGTATAAATATTGTTTAGTTTGGCCTATGTAATAACTATCGCAATTGCGACATGGTATTTTATAGATGACATGTGTTTCTTGATTTTTTTCTATTTTAGGATTAAATTTTGAAAATAAATGTTGATTAGTATTACTAAGTTTATATGTTGTAGCTATATCATATTTTTTAAAGTGTATTTAATTTTTTCTGATAATTGTGGAACATATGGAATCGTGATATATGTTGTGTCATTGTTTAAATTGTTATTGGTGTCTGCAGTGTTGTATATTTGGTGGATTCTTTTTTTAATTGTTTGGTCTATAAGTTGTGGTGGATAATTATTATCTGTTAAGATTGTTTTAGTTTTCTTGATGTTATGTTTTCTGTATTGAGTATGTGATAGTTTTACTGCTCTATCAGTCAGATTATTTATAATCATTTTATTGAATACTGTAGGTGCATTTGAGTGGTAATTCATATATCGAAAAGAAGCTGTGGGTTTATTATACCAATTTGTATAAATAGTACCCTGTCTATCATAGCTTAAAGAAATATCAAGAAAATTAATACTGTTATTAATTTCTTCTTCAATAGTGAATTTTAATTTGTTGTGAAAATTGTTGAATTTATTTAAAACATAGTTTATTTTATTAGCCGGAATACATGTTATGATATCATCAACATGTCTTTTGAAGAAAATGGGGTGGAAGTCTAATGAATTGATAACGTTTTGTTCCAAATTTTCCATTACCAGATTTGCAATAGGAGTAGCTAAAGGAGAGCCCATGGCAATACCAAATGTTTGACTATAAAAAGAATTTTTGTTCTGAAAGTATGTGTTGTCAAATACTCTAAAACCGACAAAACTGCTTTATCTACACACAAACTACAACGTGATCACCATTTCGATTTAAAAAACACAGATAATTGATAAAGAACAACACACAATGAAAAGGAAAATTAAAGAAATGATTAGTATTAAACAGGAAAAAAATTCAATTAACAACAGAAGTGATATAAAAAATTTAAGCAGTATATACTATAACTTAATTATGTAACGATCTGCAGTTTACCATCATAATATATGTTGCTGTTATATAATTATATATCTTATGTTATTTAAATATCTATACATTTGCTTATCATGCTGACAGTTCCGTTCTTTGATCAGTGTCTGGCTGTCCGAGTAGGTTTTCGTGCTTTTCCGTCTCGTTTAAGTCGAATGCCGACAGCTTAACATCTTAAGTCGCTGTACGGGCGCATATGTAATAATAACTCATGTCTTGCGATTCCCTGTTTTTGTTGTCTATCTATTTTAGAATACTAAGGCATGATTCATTATTATTATATTGGAATGTATCTTTGAATAATTTTATCCATAGCAACTACAAATGTATAAGTATGACATTAATATACTGTCATTTATATTTTATATTTCTTGAAAAAGTCATCATTTGCCGAAATATGTAGGATTGTTTTAAATATATACATTTGAAGTAAAACCAGACCTTAAATCGCCAACAAATTGAATTTACTATATATATATTTATATATATATATATATATATATATTTATATATATATATTAAGGACCTTCCAATTAATATATCATTCGATAACGAAAAACTAAAGGAATATTTAAAATTAATACAAATCAATACGCCCTAATCAGCTATTTTTATGCTGCGACAAAACAATTTTTTTCTTGTTTAATGTTAAGAATGACAAGTTAGTTATAGAAATATATGCAGAAAATTAAAACTACGTTGTGGTAAGAATTTATTTATTAATTGAATTAATCAAATTTGGTGTTACGTATTTAAAGTCAGTATAAATTAAAAATTTAGTTAGAGCATTTTATTTCACCTGTCGGTCGGTGCGTATAAATAATATATTTATACCCTAGCCAGCCAAAAATTAAGATATGGCACATATATTTTTAGATATCCAATATTGACGATAATAATTATCATATTTTTACATCGCCAAAATTCTCAATAAAATATTCCCTTCTATATAAACAAGGATAGTAATTTTGTCACCCGTTATTTACCTAGGTAGATTAGAATTAATGTTGTTGGCAATTTAGTTGTCCGTCAAAACTTTATTACATTAACGCGACTAAAGCTTGATTACACGGTGATGATCTATACAATGTATCAGGTATAATTCGCTTCAACTTATTTTAAGTGGACTAAATAAAAATGTACCTTTATAGCATCCTCTGGTGTAAGAGCGCGATAAGCTAACGATAAAGTTAATGAGATTCAGATACCTTGGGCCGCAGATGCGCAAGGGTGTATTTTGTAATATTCGTGTAATCATTTATAAATACAAATTTATGTAAAATATGAATTTTTAGTATGTTAAAATACATAAACGCAGAAATATAAAATTAATCTATTAGAAATGTACATACATATGAGAAGCGAAATTTATATATTATTCTTACATATACAATCCTCTATTGTAAATAGAAGTAAACTATGAATAAATACCTATTTTTTCCTTATTTTGTAAACAAGAAAATAGACTTTTTATGTTTTACAACACATAATTGTTAAATACATATTGATGATATAATTCTAATTAAGATTTTCCCTATAATAACCCATTCATAATAACTGCATCTATACATAATAGTCATTGGTAATGTTAACAATAATCCAATATTAATTAAGTATACTTCATAAAGTATTTGAAGTGACATATAAGAAAAATATCGTATTTGAGGAAACACTTTCTCACATACTTTGAACAACCTCAAGGTGAATGCTGTCTTCATCACTTTCATTTAAATTAATTATAAATTCCTGATGAATATTCATTTTTTTCTATTTCTATTGTATTTCTAATGCTATTTTTTAATTTTCCCGGCTTTATATTTGGAATCGTTTCTCGTATACGATTTAAAGTTACTTCGGTAAATTTGAAAACATCGTCAATGTGGCTAACGTATCCATTCAATTGATTCCGAATTAACTAGATCAGGTTAAATATATGCAGTAACATGGCGGCAAACGTAAAACAGTGTGTCCTGCGGCCGTAGTCATACTATCTACAACTTACTCCTTTTCGAAAGTATTTGTTTTAAACACTTCTAATAATCGACTTTTTTGTAACTATCTTCATAATAAATAGAGATGGCATATTGATGACACATATACAGCCAGAGATATTTCGCGCGTTATCGGGTTTGATATCGACAACTAGTCGTGCGAATGAAAGGAACCTTGAATTGCAAATTAGTACGCAGTTGTGACGTTTATAAATATGCCACGATCGGTGAGTTCGCTTAAACGTCCAATGTGGAATACAGTGCATAAATTCGTTGATAATTTCCCGAATCTAAAATACGATGGATGTGGAATAAAAAGCAAAGTGTGCAATAGATTTTTGATGTATCGTAGGAGAAGAGATTGCGAAATACACGTAAATAGCATAACTAATGGCAACAAAAAAAGAGATGTGTTAGAAAAACAGATTTTATTTTGATTTATGTTTAACTCTTATTGCATGGAATATACCGTTTGCTGTAATAGACCGCTATGCATTTATCCCTTTTTGTAATAAATACGCGAATGCGAATTGCCAAGTCGGACAATGTTACGAAATTTTCTATCTTCGGCTCGCAAAGATATTGAAAAAAGAATTAAATCGGAATTTTAAAGATAAAAAACTGTGGCAGGGAGATTTTGGAGGTAGCTTTGAAGTCATTGGACAGAGTTGAAATTTCACCAAAGCAAATATTAATATTTGTGAGTGACGGTCTGGCAAACATGCTGTCTTTAGGCCGATCTTGCATGTAACCTGCAAAATCCACGCTTTAAATCTTGTGGCCCAAACGATTCGTGCATGTTATCCTCGAGTAAATGATTTGATAGGTAGTACAAAAGTCACTGCCTGAAGTCCCCGGAACGTACTTGACTATTTCTCAGACTATGTCTCGAAATATCTGAACCACCAGAGATGATTATTACGCGGTGGACAACATGGTTGAAGGCTGCGTTTTACTATCATCAATATTTTGATCATGTAAAGAAGGTTTTAAAATTCAATCCGATAGAAGCTGCGGGTATCAAGAAAAGCCCAGGAATTATTTAAAGATCCTCAGGTTAAAGAAGATTTACAAACTATACACAACTATTACTTCAGAGTAGCTAAGGGAATAGAAAAATTTGGCACTTGTTTCGAGTTATACTGGTAAGGGGCATTTTTATCAAACCACACTTTTTCAATTAATAGTGCTGCTATATTCTCGTGATAGTCAAGATTACAATTTCTTGTTTTTTTACCGGAAAAAACACTTCGCAAAACCAACCGTTTTCAGAACCAGTGTGTAAAAAAATATTTTTTTTTTCTTTCGGCGTGAATCATTAATTCAACTCTTTTTATGGTATGATATCGTTAGTGTTAGACCAAGCTTCGTCTACGTAACAGATAAACCGCAATTTTTTCATGTCGATTAAATATTCTTGGCGTAATTTTTGTATACTAGATGATTCCAAATAATTTATTACGAAGTGTTTTAACAAAAAGTAGTCAAAACCAAATTATTACCAACTTTTGAACCAATTGAAACTCATGTGGCGTTTTGAGTGACACATAAATTGAGCTAGTTTGACTGGGAAATTTTGCTTAATTATTCATATTCTCCTCATCAGATTACCACCTGTTTCGATTATTATAAAATCATTTAAATGAACCTGTCCCATTAGTAAACCATCTTACGTCTTAAGTTATCAATAATATTTTCTACAAGTCCACCTTTACGTAAAAATAATTCGTTTCTGCTTTGATTTTTTTACTTTCGTTGTAATCAATTTTTCTGGTAAACTCTGTTCTATGTTCTAGCATCGAGGTGTTCTATAAGTCAATACCTTGGACAAAACCCAAACAATTATTAGACCTCACAAATGGTTTAGATAAATTTATTTTTGCGTGTAAATTTATCTATTTTATAATTTACTAACGGCCGGTTTCATAATATTTTCTTAAAAGGAATTTTATCTAAAAGTCCATTTTGCCTAAAAACTCTTACTATATTATATGCTATATTAAAAGACGACCGTCTCATAATCCTTATTGCCTCTTCTTTCTAACTAAAAGGACTTTTACCTTAAATTAGTAATGTTGGTCATACTGAAAATTTAAATTGATTGAAATACGCGCGGCAGATCGATAATATAACCTAATATTTTGTAGCGTCTTATACTTATAACGTTTTGCTGGCATTACTATAGATTTGGTGCTTTTCACCAAAGAAAAATCAATGAAATCAAATTATTTCGCAGTTGAATTTCTTTCTATTTTAGCATAAACCATAATGAATAATTCTATACCTAGCAAAAGAATCGATTACTCGATTTTTTCTAAACAAGATGAACTTCTTTTAATAGAAGAAATATGTAAATTTAAGAAAGTTATACAAAATAAAACAATCGGTAAAATCATGTAATGAAAAGAAAATGTATGCTAGTATTGTGTTTTTTAAATATAAATTTGTTGTATTATTAAATCTATATTTGAAAATAATTTATAAACAAAAAATACATTTGTTTACATTTGCATTATGATTTTACATTTACAACCTGTTGGAGTGCTTTGTAGGTAATTAATAATTGCTTTCCTGTTTCATTATACAAATTATGCACATTTGTAATATTCCATTCAACAACTGTCATTACTGTATTTATATTTAAACGAATACGAGCGTGACAAGAAAGTGTTAAATTCATTCATATTTACTAACATTTGCGGTTACAAATTATCACGATTGATATTTGTAGGTTAAATGGTCTTTTAAATCCGGTAAATGCCAATTTTTCTTCTAAATTAGAAATGTTTCACTAAAAGCCCTTTTAAACAATAAAATGCCGTTTAAATATATTATGAAACCGGCCGTAATAGTAATTTAAAAATAAAGTTATTTTTTTTTGACAATTCCACTTCATCAGGCATTATGAAATTATAGCATTTTTCACAATCTAAGAAAATGACTTTGTGCTGTGCAAATATTTGAGTTCGGAAAACGGTTGGTGAAATGTTGTTATCAGCAAAAAATATCAAATCATCTCATTGTTGTTCCAGAAGAAATTATTGCCTGTCTTGCCCGTGAGAAGTGGTTATTGTTATGAATAATGATCGATATCGTTCACGACAGGCCAGTAAAAATACCAGGATTGGGCAGCACAAAACCGCAGCAGAAATAGCACGATTTTTGGAATTAAGCGATTTATATTACGAAGACAGTTATACAAAAGCACAATTGTTAGAAGTATTACATACAAAAATAGAGTTGATCTGTAGTCAACTGAAGAAATATGTTCGTCGCAATGACGTTAATCCAAAATTTAGCGAAAGTGCGTTAAATATTATTTGGGATGTTGCTCGGTGTATCACACCAGAAGACTAGAGATGTCTAGAGAATGTACTCGGCATACAGCTAGCATAGAAAATTAATACTACCAAAATACATATATTACTAATCAAGAAATTATAATTCATTTAAGTGATAGTGATTTAACAAGTGTTGAGGATTCCGAAGAAGATTAAAGCATATATGTATATCTATATGAATTATTATTTCGGTTTTAATTTCCAACCAATAAAACAATATCTATCTATATGAGCTATACAGGGCAATCCAAATTAAGTGTTCACCATTGGTAACTTTGTTATTATTAAAGATACAAGATTGTTTAAATTAGCAAACTAGTAGTACTTTTATCGCTCTTTAAGATGGAAGAATTAAAAAAAACAAATGAACAGCGCGTTTTCGAGTTTTCCCGAAAAATATGTTTTTTTCAAATGGAAACCCCTATATATTATATCATTTTCTGTTAGAAATTCAATTTTTAAACAAAAAATCTTATAAGAACTTTTTTACTGGGATTAAAAACACTTGAGTTATAATGTATAAACAAAAACAGCTAAATAATTTTTATAAACTTTATTTTATACATAAACATATCATTAAAAGAAAATAAAAATCACTGATTTTTTCATAGAAGATGTCAAAAATACCACCTTGTTGTTCAATACATTTTTGAACACGTTTCTGTCGAACTGCTTTTAGTATGGTCCTACCATCTATTTGGTTTATCTTTTCACTAACTGCAATTTTTAGGGCGTTTACGTTTTCATACCTTTGCTTATAAATCTCTGTCTTTAAATAACCCCATAAAAAAAAATCAAGCGGTGTTAAATCTGGCGATCGGGGAGGCCACTGAATAGGACCATTTGTTCCTATCCATGAATTGTTAAAAATAGTATTTAAAATTTGATGAGTACCTCTGTAGTTGTGCGCAGGTGCGCCATCCTGCTGAAAATGCAGATTCTGTCTACTTATGAGATCAATATCGTCTAAGAAATTATTCAAAATTTCAGTCAAAAATTCTATGTACCTTTCACCAGTTAGAGTGCCCTCATAAAAGAAAGGACCAACAATCCTTGAACCAATTAAACCGCACCAAACATTAAAACTGTAACGGACTTGCGGGCGTCTTGAATGTACTAAAAGAAGATTTTCTTTTGACCAGTAATGATGATTTTTTGTATTGTACATTCCAGAATTTGAGAAATTTGATTCATCGGTCCATAAAATATAACGAAAGTTGTTTACATTTTGGCGACAAAAGTTAAGATACCAGTGGCAAAAAAACATTCTTCTCTCTGGATCCCCTGGCAAGAAAACTTGAACTGGTTTGTACTTATAAGGAATGAATTTGTGTTTCTTCAGAATCCTATGCACAGTACCGTGACTCAAATCAGATTCCTTGATAATATCTAGTATGGAATTCTCACGGTTGGCCTCAAAATATGCAAGAACTAGAATTTCCGTGGCCTCGCTTATTATAAAAGTCCTTCTTGTTCTTGTTTTGGCAAAAACACTCTCATTGCCTCTAAATTTTCAGTACAGTCTCAGAAAAAATTGCTCATTTGGTTGTGTTCGGAGTGGATATAATTCAGCGTAGTGTTCTTTTGCCCTCCTAGAGGATTTTCTGCACACTAAATAAGATTCTAACATATCACACTTTTCTGCATGGGTAAAAATCTTTTTTTTTTCAAATTAATAACTAGCAAAATGAAATTTATGAAATGAGTGAAAGACTAATAAAACTGTACTAATATTTGACGTTTACTAGAAAGAATTAACGTCGTTATCATAGAAACATAGAAATGCACTTGACTTAGCTGTTTTTGTTTATTCACTATAACTCAAGTATTTTTAAACCCAGTAAAAATTTTCTTATAAGATTTTTTGTTTAAAAATTGAATTTCTAACAGAAAATGATATAATATACAGGGGTTTCCATTTGAAAAAAACATATTTTTCGGGAAAACTCGAAAACGCGCTGCTCTTTTTCTTTTTAATTCTTCCATCTTAAAGAGCGTTAAAAGTACTACTAGTTTGCTAATTTAAACAATCTTGTATCTTTAATAATAACAAAGTTACCAATGGTGAACACTTAATTTGGATTGCCCTGTATAATGTTTTTGCAAATTTTTTTATATACTTTTTATCTAAATTTTAAATTTAATTAATTAATTATAATTATTAATAAAACAAATTATTATATAAAATAAAATCTATCCAGTTTCTATTTTATGAAAATAAAAGTAAGGAACACTTATTGTTAGTCGTACAGAATAAAAATTACTTAATACTCCTCTGGCTTCCATGCCTACATTATAATCAGCGTTTGTATTTGCCTAGACCCTAACCGCATAGTGCCTTAATTAAAGTATTTGCACGGCACAAAATCATTTTCTTAGATTGTGAAAAATCCTATACTTTTAATTACACACGCTTTCTAAGAAATCGCAGTGTAATTCTCAAACTTTGTACGGAAATCACTTCGCTTAGTATATTTAATACTATCAAGACGATAGCGCATGTATGCTACGTAAAGGATCGTGTTCAATTTAATACATGAAATGTCAGAGACTCCTGATAACCTAAGGTTGGATTTTTGCTTGACTTTTGACCAGCCATTACTAATAAGAAATTGACATGTGGCATCAAAACTGTACACGCTTTCATTGAACGCTATTTTAATTTAAAACGATTACGCAGACATCACACTTAATCAACATATTAATTAGCGATCTTTACACGATTAGTTAAATGCTAAAGATTACATGTCTTCTCAACATTTTTTAGTATAGCAAAGGTCAGAATTAATAATAATCATAAAAATGCTGTACTTTGTTTGTTATTAAGTGTTAATTATAATTCTGTTTGACCCCTGAACAGTTCGGTCCAAATTTTTCGGGGCTATCTCTTAACTATAGTATAAGTATTTAGTATATGAGGTAAACCCGATATGTTCTGGGCATAGTAAAGTTCTACTGGCAATAGTTATCAATCTGTATTCAGGTATCGTTACTAGTACATAGTACATATCAGCTAACAAAAATTTAATACCAAGGAAGAAGACGCAAAATCCTACTTCCAACTATGGGCAAAGTCTTTGAGAAGACCATCCTCTCCAAATACAAGGACGAAATCGAAGATATGGACCTAATTCCAAACGAACAATTTGGATTTAGGAAGGGCCATTCCACGACCCACCAAATCCACTGCTTCAATCTACAAGAAGCGACGGGGGCAGTCCTATTTAACGTGGCCAAAGCCTTCGACAGGATTTAGCACGATGGAATCATCTACAAACTTATCCAGGTCAACATACCCAAATCCCTAGTCCATATCATCGAATCCTTCCTCAGCGATCGCTCCTTCTCTGTTGTCCTAAGAAGCTCCACCTCAACCCCCCGATCAATCATGGGTGGAGTCCCACAAGGCCCCGTATTCTCCTATTTAATCTATACATCCACGACATACCAAGATCCCCCAACACTCAACTCGCCTTATATGATGACGACCCCCACATATTCTCCAGTTCCCGATCCCCTAGGATAATCCAACAACATCTTCAAGAAGCCATCGACATCCTAGAAGAATGGTTCTCCAACTGACGAATCTCCATCAACTCAGGGAAAAGTGCTGCGATTATCTTCGTCAGACACTCCAACGCCAGGCCAGATACTAGCATTTCCATGTTCAACAGGGACATACCATGGGCAACAAAGCTGAAGTATCTAGGGGTCACGCTAGATACCAATGTTTACCTGGAGATACCAAGTGGAAAAAGTCCGGAACCACGCTGCTGGAGTGACTACGCAGCTATACTCCATGATACATGGTCACAACAAGCTTGACCTTAACATGAAGATTCTCCTACCCAAAGCCGTCATCAAGTCAATCCTGAAATACGCAACACCGGCCTGGTGGTATGCAGCGAAGACGCATATTAACCAGGTCCAAATTGTCCTCAACAAAGTCATGCGAATTATCACGCAAATCCCATGGTATGTGAGCAACGACACCATCCGTAGAGATCTCGACTTCCCAACCAACCGAGAAACCATCATAGAGATCGCTAGGAAGTACTTCGATGCTGTCCCACAGCACGAAAACCCAGTGGTTTCCGAAATGGAAGTTCACCTCGATTTCTGTAACCATCGACGATCCCAAGACGTCCTACTTGATAACCTTCCTTGAAACAACCTCCAAACACCCACCATTATGCTCCAACTTTCACCCCAAAACTTCTACTCTCCAAGCACCGGTTATTTTAACACCCAACTTCCCATTCAAAAATATTAATTTAAAGCCCGAGGGGCCACGAGCCGTAGCACACTGCAACTCAAAACCAAACTCTCTCAAAATAGCTGCGTCATGCACAACAAATTTCAAGAATCGAAACAAAGAACTTAGTTCATTTCGAATTATCAATTGCAAGAAGAAGGGTCTCAGTATCAATTAACGACAAGTACTTCGCCCTCGTCGCTGATGGTGTTCACCGTAGCTGTGAACGAAACGTACTGAGAAGATTTCTTTGGACCGTGACTCTACGGTTCGAAATCGAACATTGATAGCCTATATAATGATTTTCTGGATGAATTGAACAATTTCCATAGTTTTTCGATGTCGTTGTACGAGCCCATGATCATTACCCCTGCATCATTATACTCAAAAAATTACATCTGCGCATGCGTAATAGTATGTAAGTTTGATGTTATTATCGTAATAAATGTTGCCGATTAGCTGATCACGTGTATACCTACTAAATTTATAACATAATTCCTTTAAATAATTTAGTCAAAAATGTCAAATACAACTAGAGCTCTAGACGACATACATCTTTGTGAATGTAGGTTATGCTCACAGCCTCAGAGGTTATGATCATTACAACCTAGCCACTTATATCCCTTTGCGTACTTTTTCACAGACTTGGCAAAAAATTTAGAACTGATTCTAAATAACTTCGCTGCTAAGTTTAGCAGAAAATTTAGTACGTATTGTTTTGTTGTATACGTTGCGAAATTTTGCCTGTGTCATACGGGCCTAAGAGACAATATTCATGAAAAATTTCGAGGAAGTTTGTCAAAACGTGTTAATTAAAATAAAAGAACAAAAATTAAATTAGATTGCGCTGAAATAGATTTATAAAGTCAAATAGTTTAATAAATAAACAAATAGGGATAAGCAATTCACCAATAATAAATTTGTTTGTTTAACATAAAAAAACATTTAACAGTCTCGAAGGACGTATTTCCTTAAAATTAACATGTTTGTATTTCGGTCAAAAGCTTATTGCCCATTGTAGAAATACAATTCCCTTAAAATTTTGTTAATTTTGTTTTAGTTTACTTAGAAACAATTGTCAAGGAATGTACAATAATTAAGAAATAAAAAGTTGGTGAAAATATCTAGCATCTATGTGTTTATTAATAATGGATATGAACATGAATTTTTATGAAGTACAGACCGACCCAATTCAATATTAGAAACTTTTTGCATATCTAGTTTCTACAAAATATTGCCAATCCCATAATATGTGCGATTTAGGAAATCAAATATTTGCGTTCTAATACTTTTTTCATAATATTCTATTATATAATAAAAGAAATGCAATGTAAACTGCTTTTGATATTCCTCATATTTCTTTGGTAAATATTTAATTTGCTAAATATGATCAGATATTTTTTAAACTCATTAGCACTAAACCACCAGGTATTTGTCAAATATTGATAATATTAATTTAATATCTCCTACTATTGTCAGCACTTTTATATAGATAACGCACCTAAACATTTGAATCTCAAAATATGCGCCTAGATTATAGGAAAAATTCCATAAAAATTATCGCGATTAAAATCCAAAAGTTCTTTATTATCGGACACAAATTTATGAAATATACATGATACCTATAATTATAAAGTATGGAAATATTGTACAAAATAAACAAAAAATAAAAAATTTAAAAAAAAACTTACACGTGAATCAACAATGCGTTACATAGTTGTTATTAGATTATTGTGCAGGAATATATTGACCCTGAGAAATGGCAAAATAAAAATAAAATAGAATTGAAAGATTGTAAACGGTAGAATGAAGTCTACACGAGACAGTTAATGAGAACAATCACTAGTATAATTAATGAATCACTGCATAAATCTTACTTCATACATTTCGCAGCGTTAGAATCGTTAGAATTCCTTCAAATTCAGATTACTGACTTCACTTGTAAATCAAACAAAATATTTTGAATAAATGCAAAACTTTTTGGCCAATTTACTGCATTTTCAAAACAGATTGTCAATAGTGTAATCGCCTTCATTTTGTCTAAAAGTCTCCCAAAGATATTTGCAAGATAGTGGATTTCTTTGTTGTAGGAAATTATTGTTTTCCAAAAAAGGTCGTGATGTAGTTTTCAATGACTTCCACAGAAATTAATATTATGTACTAAAGTTTGCAGTATTTCAAATTGCAGATTCTTATGTGTCGGTTCGATCCATTGTTCCTCCTAGATATTTTGGGTAAGGATTATAACGTAAATAATACGTTGCTACTGAAGTAGATTTGTGACTTTAGACATGTTTATTTATTACTACGGTAGAAACACGACACTTTTGTTTTGCTTCATATTCGAGATTAGTCTCCAGTCGATGAAGTATTTTCCCAGCTTGGCAGGTCTTCTGAGAGTATGTTAATAGTCTCTTTATGGTTTTACTCCGGGATGTAAGAGCCAGCTCATCGACATATTCAAACTTTTTTGACTTTATGTGAGAGGTATTTATTCACCAATCTACCCCGTTGTCAGATGCTATATATCACCATTTCAGCACGGTTTTATAGAGAAAACATCAACTAATTTAGCATACTTCTCACAATTTACTGCCAATGTTCTAGATCGCCAGGGTCAAGTTGATGTCGCATACACATATATATCAAAGCTTTCGACCGAATAAATCATCATATATTGATAAATAAATTAAGTAACTATTGACATTTTTCCGGACATATCTTTTGAATAGACCACAGTATGTAACGTACAATGGATTCGCGTCACGTATATTCGGGTGTTCCTCAAGGATCAAATCTGAGTCCAATGCTGTTTCTACTGTTTTTTAGTGATCTTCTTGATGCGGTCGATTACTATCGTTGTGCCTTTGCTGTTGATCTTAAGATCTTTACAGCCATCGAATCAATAGGCGACTGTATTCGACTTCAAGACCATATTAGTAAAATTGAGTTGCGGCGTGAAGCTAACAAAACTCCATATGAACGTAAAGAAGTGTAACATTATCAGTTTTACTAGAAAATTACAGCCGATCACATCACTTACACGTATTGTACAAGGGAGTTGAATCGTTGTTATTTAGTTAAAGATCTAGGCGTACGTTTTGTTTTTGTTGAGCACATTAAATCAGTTAAGACGTCAGCTATTATGTTGGGTTTCATTATTATTTAGAAGGGTCTGTCGCAAAGAATATTGTTTAAAAAAGATGCCGTTACGCAGCATGGTATTACGTTGAGAAATTTGTCGAGAAGGCCTTGTCTTTATATAGTATTATATGCCACAGTCAAGTCAACATACATTACAGTCGTCTTCAGACGTTTTGGAAACCCTGCTTTAAAGCTGAGCACCTGGTCAACACAATTATGGTTGGGCCTGAACCCAGCCTGTTCAACGGGAGCATGCTCCAATATCAATTGGCTAACTCGGTTTAATAGTAATTTTCCAAAAACTTGTAACATAGACACTCATATTTAATATTTATGTTCTTGTCAATTACTACTGACAACGCGACAATCTACTAATATCAAGTGACGAAATAATTTTACTTTTTTTAATTTTAAATTTTACCGAAAAAGTTTAATTCTCTCGGACTGCTAGATAGAATAAATGTTTGTTAAATTTATTATCTTCTGATATGGGAACATTTAATTTCGAAAATTGTTTTTAGGAGTAAATAATACGAAATCCGAACATCATGTACAAATACCTATTTCGTTAACTGTACCTTTTCATATCGATTCAAACAGCTATCTAATAATACAACAACCTCTATTTAAACTAAACCATCGACAGCAAAGCCAGATTTAGTTTCGCACATCCAAAAAATTTTCAACCCATATTTTGTTAGTTTACTTGGCGTATACTAAACGAATCGGTGTCTGTCTCTGAAGCCAACAGGTCGTACATCAATTGTTAAATTGGTATGTTGTATGAGATTGTTGAATAAACAGATCCCAGATAAAAGATTCTAATGCTAATTTATCGGTTTATAAGCATATTTTTCTAGTTCCTTTATCGTCAAATCTAATAAATTTTCGTATTTCTTCAGATCGAAATATTGACATCGTGACCCGATATATAGGATTAGCAAATCATTAAAAAAAAGTTCATTTGCAATAACATCCCAGTTTCTGTTAACTACACCATAAATAAGTAATTCACAAAATACATAAAGTTCATCAACAGTTACATCAGTTTCCCATTGTAAACACGTCTTGCTTATAAGTTGGTACAGTCCACAATTTCCTACATAATAACTAACTGAAAAGCTCTCTTGGTGCTGTAGTCTTATGTTTTTGTGGCAGGGCAGGTGCAAGTTGAATAGTATTATATGGTTGAATTTTATTTTTAATTGGGGGTTCTACTCTCCCCTCCAGCCTGCTTGAAGAAATATAGAAACTTGCAGATGGAATCTTCAGGTTTTGTTTAATACTAAAACTAATGTCATCTGCATTAGCGTTACCATTTTTGTCATCGCTACTGGATCCAGGGAACTCATCATTCGCTTCGAAATCACTGTCCATTCTGCACTCATTTATCCATTGCAACAATCATTCCTCTAATTACGGATCACTAAATTGTACACATTGTACTAGAGATGGTTGCTCTGAACCGAACCTGTTCCTTTGAACCTAGTTCGCGTGCCGGAGCAGGTGCACCTAGTTCGCATTTTCCAAAAGAGTAGATCCGATTGAAACGATTCCGAGTCGTACAATTCTGATTCCGATCGTTCAAGTCGGAGCGCCCGAGAGTTGATCTCGCAGTTGCACCTACATATTCGCATCGTATTATGTAAAAGAGTAGGTCCGCCTGGAACGAGTCCGACTAAGCGAAGCGAAATGTGAGAAATAAACGACGCAACTACTCCTATACCTATGTATAAATAAATACAACTGGCAATTGTAGTTGCTGCGATTCCGAATAATTGTATATAGAATTGTGCAACCAAATATGTATATTTATTTTTAAATAATTAGTATGATTTCTAGTCATAAGAAAAACTAAATTTTTAGCTACACAAAAAATATATAATAAAAAGTAAAAATAATAAGAACTAATACATAAAAAATAGTTTTAATTTTTGTATTTAAATCTAAATGAAATCATCGTTCATATTCAGGAAAACTAGTTTTTCTACTTTACTCGAACTTAACCGTGTTCTTCTTTCATTTAAAATATACCCCGCTTTAGAAAAGAGTCTCTCGTATGGAACTGAAGTAGCCATTGCACAACATATTTCCTTTACAACGATACATAGATTCGGGAATAAATATTCACTGTCCTTCCACCACTGAAATGGATCCTTTTTTCGATCAGCCATTTCACATTCTAAATATCGTTGCACTTCCATTATTGCGCGAGAATTTGCAGACCCTGGGACTTCAACATTAGATAACATTTTATCTATTGAGGTATTATTGGTATTATTTTTGTGATTAGTCTAACGAATGTTTCTTTTTTTCTAACTTTAAACATTCTTTCTAACCGCCGCCGTCAATAAATTAAATACATTCAACACATTGCATATTAGAATGACATGGGATTTTCTAGTGTTGCATTGAAAAGCATACAAAAATTATTTTAAACCTATGTATGTATGTATATCGTATGCACTTTAATTTAAAAAAAAAATCTAAAAATTTCAATCTGACACCTCATTTAAAATGTAATAATTTAACTGCTATTTGTATATCCAAGCTGTGTGCCTAAGTAAACATAAAGATTACCCTGACTGATCGGTGATCGGATGCAAAATATGACTCACAATCGGTCGGAGTCGGAACTGATTTGTGCACCTAGTTTGCCGCACCTAGTTCGGAACTGGAATCCTGGTAGGTGCACCTACTACGCTCAAGGAGTAGGTTATCATCTCTACATTGTACACACTTTTTCAATGCTATAACTGCTTTTGTATAACAACTTCACTCAACGTAGCTTGCGACTCAACTGAATGACAAAGTACGCTGCACGAGTATTTACACATCCTGTAATAATGCAGGTTCTAACTTGTGCAAACGTGCAGATTCGTTTACTACAAATTGTCTGACAACAATCTCCAACAATAAAAATGTGAATAGTGTTAATACAAAAAAAAAATGCTTATGGGCCCGTACCGTTTTTGAATTAAAAAATAAAAATATTGAATTGTCCGACAAAATTAATGTAAGTATTGACGAATACAATTTCGCAATAAATCTAGTTGCACTGGAACGATGAATGATTAATTACAGGAAAACAACTCAAAAGAGCTCATGTTTCATATAAAACGGGGAACTCAAAAATAATTTATAATTGTAAAAAACCATAGGTCTACCATTTTCCAACACCCTGTATTTTTGTAACGGAACTTTTTTGGACCGCAGTTTATAAAGTAAACTATAATTTATTTTTCATGTGGATTTACATCCTTAAATATTCGCATATTAATAAAGAACATCCTGTATATTTAAAAATTTTAATTGCTATTTAATAAAGTTAATATTAACAAAATCTGAATGTGAATACTATAATGTTTTTGTAGTATTTTTCCATTACAAAAAGAAAGTGACATTCCAAAAGAACATTTATTTAATTACTTTGTTTAAAAAAAAATACAAATATGAATTTACAAACGAATATAAATGATTTAAATATGAATATTCATAATATTATAACAAATGTATTTAAAAAAAAAAACTTACTATAAACACGGTTTTTAAAACAAATAATAATTTATTCAAACACGTTAAAAACAATAAAGATGGAACAGATAACGATAAGAAATCTGGAGTCTATAAGTTAACCTGTGGATGCGATCAAATGTATGTTGATCAAACAGGATGTTAGTTTAAAAAACGTATAGCTGATGATTCCACTTTTGCCAATCATATAATACAAGAAAACCACATATTCGATAATGATTTTCAAATTCACATTTTATTTAGGAAATGAAAGCACAACATTAAATTTACTGGAAAGTTTAAAAATTAATAAATTAACAATCACAAATTTTATTTAACGATCAATTGGATTTAAAGAATTTACCCGTTAAATTTATTAATTTAAAGCAACCATTTACACAATAATAGAAATGCACATTTATTTTATTAAAAATTTCATTTGTAAACTTGAAACAGAAAAACACCCTAACCACAATATATATCAATAAATACTATATACGTATTTCGGCAACTAAGTTGCCATCTTCAGTAGAATAACCTTAAAACTGAAAAAATGTTAAACGTAGCGTTTTTGGCTAAGGTAAACCTTAGAAGATATGCTCTTCACCAAAAACGTTACGCTTAACATTTTTTCAGTTTTAAGGTTATTCTACTGAAGATGGCAACTTAGTTGCCGAAATACGTATATAGTATTTATTGATATATTGTGGTTAGGGTGTTTTTCTGTTTCAGATTTCAAGCCACAGTCTCCACCAATTTCGGATTTGTAAACTTGTTTAGTAACTAATAATGTAACAGGGTGTAAAAATGTACATTTTTACTACAATATTTGTGTAAGTAAATTCTCACGTTTTAAAGACTTTGTAAAATAATTTAACATTTTTGCATTTAGTATACCGATGTTAATTTGTACCGTGCCCTAGTAAGTACAATTTTCATTTTACAAACAACTATTAATAAAGTGAAAATTTTAACTATTAGTTTCATTTCTATTTTAAATTATGGATGTTCATTAAGTAAAAGCCGAATTAGTTAAATTATTCAAATATTATAGTTTGTTAAATACTACCCCTTGCATATTTTTTATTACTATTTTTAGCGAACAATCAAATAAATAATAATAATTTGAAAATGTACACAAATTATTTGTTTGCATTTTAAAATTATTATAACTGAAGAAACAACTTTAGTATAATTTTACATAATTTTATAAAAATTAAATTACTTACGAAGTGGTTAATATAACGTACTTCTTTTCTCAACGCTAACCCTGGCGACGGGTTGCTCTTTTGGAGTCTCGCAAAAACGCTAATAGAATTTTTCTACCGCAAGAAAAGCAATCAGAACTCTAACTGACCCGATATTGAATGAAAGATTGTAGAAGTAATCTCAAAGGTGGGAAATCGCTTAATTGTAATTTTGGTGTAGGCACCACCTATTTTAACACGACCAGTTTTTGTTAGCTTAGCGAAAACCTCTCTAATTTGATGTGATTAGATGTGTTTATATACAGGTAATTCGCGTAAAAAGATATGTATGAACTCCACATGATAAAGCATCTTCATTTTAAAGTAATGTTAATTGTTGATGATCCAAATTATGTATATTTTTATGTAATTCTTATTATATTTAATAATATTGCAAGTAATAAAAACATTCTTAAATTTAAACTAAATATTTAAGAATGTCTGGAATATATTTTGACTAGTCATAACGCATACATTTGTGACTTTGCGTTTTTACTTATAGTTTTGATTATAATTTGTGTTTATTGAGTTTCGCCAGCTCCTCTTTCTGTACATGCATAAGGAAATTGTACAAAATCTTTCGGAGGCAGTAATATATGAGGAGATTGGAAATATTCACGATCTAAAAAAAGAAGATTTCTCAGAATCTTTTAAAATTTGCAATCTTGCCATGCAATATGTGTACACCGACGATTTTCCAATTTTCTAATACCCTCAGTTTGAATAATACAACCGGTGTGTGATAGTCCATTGCTTTGATGAAATAGCCCATTGCTTCGTGCCATTGTGGGAGGTCTTACGGTATTGGCAACTATTACTTTGTCCAAAAGGTTAGCATAATATGGTCCGTTGATAGTTCGATATTTCGTTCCTAGAATAAGTGACAATTGTACACTTGGTAATACTTAATTTAAATTGTGTTTATTATCTCGTTGCGTCATTTGGATATATTGTCGAAAGATTTCTGTAAACAGTCGAAGCAATTAATTGCTTCGTTATTGATCTTTTTATAGTTAACATCTTATAATCTTATAATTGACATCTTGATACAGTATGACGTACAATTGGATATAACGCGTTTTCTCTATGGGTGTTTATCAATCAGAATTCTCGCTTAAACACGGAAAAAATTTGCTTGTGTTCAAAGCCGTATCAAAATCTGCATGGACTTGTGTAATATAAATTTGGGGTACAGCTAATGAATCAAACATCCAAAACCAACGCTTCTAGACCCTTGAAATAATTGCAAATTTTTTTTATTAAAAAAAAGCTTTTGATAATTGGGACGAGTTTAATGTAGCATTTCAATTCCAAGTCAATTCCATTTTTTGTAGAGGATATTAAACAACTACCTGATATATCTACCTTCTTGATACTATAGCTTTCTTACATATCATTTGTCTGCTTACGTACACATTGGATACAACAATCCTCTGCTTTTTTTAAAACCACTTGATGCAATAACTAAATAAAATAATACGTGATATCGCATCGTGAGCATGATTTTATCTTACCCTTAGGTCGGTTATGGTGATTACTAGAGCAGACCAATTTCCGTGCGCGCCGATGTGAGGATGATTGTATTGCATCAGAACTAATAAAAAGCATTCAGAATGTGTTTAGTACTTGCTTAGACTGCATGTAAGTGTAAGCATACGTAATAAAATGTCGTCGACACATAAATCGAGAAAACGACCGTTGTCAGACGAAGTGAATAAGTTTATTATGGATTTCCCGGACTTAATATACGATGGCTCAAAAATTAAATGTTTAGTGTGCAATACATATCTAATGTGTTTGTCAAAAACACATTGTTAAGAACACGTAAGCATTTCGAAGCACAATAATAACAAAATCAATCGGCAACAGTTTATACATGAACTATGTGTAACTATGGTTGTGTGTACACTGCCGTTTACCTTGTTAAGTAATGATTCATTTATTTCATTTTGAAATAAATACGCGAATCAAATATTACCGAGCACGACAACGTTACGAAGGAATTTACCATCGGTGCGTAAACAGGTTGAAAATAAAATCAAAGCCGAACTGAAAAATAAAAAACTGTGGTTATATGTGGACGAAACAACTGACAGCAAAAAACAATCTGTAGTTAATGTGATGGCGCGTAAAATGGAACCACATTAACCAACGTCTTCAATTTTATTAGCATCCAGACGACTAGAACAATGTAATGCCGAAAAAATTTCAGAGCTGCTATTAGATACTTTGGAAAAATTTAAAGTTTTGAAAGACCAAGTATTAATGTTTATGACCGATGGTGCAGCAACCATGTGTTCTGTAGGCCGGTCTCTTAGAAAATATTGTCCTGACTTGTTACATATTACTTGTAAACTCCATGCTCTACACCTTGTGGCAGAACAGGTTCGTAGATGTTATCCAGAGGTAGATGCTTTAATATCGAGTACAAAGGCAGTATTCCTGAAATCTCCAAAACGTATTCGGAAATTTCACGAATTGTGTCCCTATACCCCTGAGCCGCCATAGCCGATTCTGACACGTTGGGGTACATGGTTACGGCCGGGGTTTTACTATCATGAACATTTTGAAAAAATTAAGGACGTGGTTTTATCATTCGATCCGAAAGAAAGTGCAGCTATCAATACAAGCCGGAAAAATTTCAAGATGCCCAGATTAAAATGGATTTACAAAGTATTTGTGAGAATTACTTAGGACTAGAGGAAGCAATAACAAAATTAGAAAAGTCGTCGCTGTCGTTAGAGGAATCACTGCAAATCGTTAAAGATGTTCACGCACAACTGTGTGCTGTAGAAGATGCAAAAAGTGAAAGTGTTCTAATTAAATTTGAAAGTGTTTTAGACAGAAATGCAGAGATTTTGACACCTTAACACGTATTTGTGAGGGCACGTCTACAGATGCGTTAAGTTGCTTATAAAAGTATTTTTATTATGCGAATATAACATCACTAGATGTAGAACGCTCGTTTTCCGAATATAAATATATTTTTTCCTCACGGCGGACATATTTTTCAGAAATAACCTTAGAAACGCATCTGATGTTGAAAATATACAATCGAGTTTCTCCAGTTTGTCAATCCTTTGAAGACGCTTAAAACGGTAAGTGTTTTTTTAAATCCTCTGTCGTGCACACAATCACTGATTTCATACATTTTCCATTATATTTATATAGGTACATACAACGCTGCTATAATATGTACTATTCTTATTTTTTGTGTGTTTATGCATATTACTTTAATAGCAGAAAACCAAATGTATATTTAATTATTTCTGATAGAATAAATGTCTCTACTTCTATACTTATATCGGTAACAAGCTCATGTTGCGTCCCTATTCTATCGCATATTCTAATATATTACGAATTACACCCTATACTGGCGCTCATGGCGCGCACGGAAATTGGTCTGCTCTAGTGATGAGTATATTGTGGTCAATAGTATCCAACTTTTTAGCAAATTCTGTATATATCACATCTACCTGCTCTCTTTTGTCCAAGTATTGACTAATATACTGCGTAATTTCAACCAAGTTCTTTACTGTTGATCTTCTCAATTTAAAGCCATGTTGGTACGGGGAAATGTAAGGTGGCACACAAGCATATATTTTCAAGTAGGTATAGCATTTGTTCAAGCCTTTGGAGCCGGTAGATAAAATACTTATTTGTCGATAATTGTTCATAAAGCTTTTATCCCCATATTTAGAAATTGGTTTAATATGATTTAGTTTCCAAATGTTCGGAAAAGTAGACGTACTGTCTCGCGCAATATATACGCCTGTTGGGATAATTAACTGTTTTAAGTAAATTATGTATTTTTCAATAAAATGTATTTAATTTAAGATTTAAGTAAGAATGAAAAATCAGAAATATTTAACAATTGGAAAAATACGTCCAATACGTCACTGGCGTATAACTGGTTGCCTACAATGACACTATATATTTATCCCTATGCGTAAAGCTAAAAGAGGAAAAAATAATGCATTATACGTATGTATAATGATAAAAGAACAACACAGTATAATTTATAAACTATATTCTAATCGTATTTGATAACATATAAACAGCGGCAACCAATATTTTATAGGTTTATAAGCATAATGATATCGTCAAATAGATATTATTATTAAAGTAAATATAAATATATTCAAGGATTTTTTTTGCAAATGTCCTCCTTTCAAAAAGATATTAAATTCTGCACAAATAAACTTATTCATTATTATAAACATGAAATCGTATTTGAGATAAGCCTTGGTTATAATGTATTTACAAATATATTATATCGTATTAGATTCAAAGGTGCTAAAATCGCGGGTTCTTTCATTGAAATTTTATTGTTTAGTGGAGTACCGTAATTCCTACATAATATGATAAAAATAGTCTGAATGGATATTTCACATTCTTTTTAGATTTAAAAAGTAAATTCAAGGAAAATAAAATGGTCACTTTCTTTTATCGTAATACAATTGTTTCTACTTCACTTACGCTCTTATATGCTACTACTAATGCTGCACTGAATCAACTTCAGTATAACAACAGTAATAGCAGCTCTGAAGATGTCCCTTGCAACAGTAGAAGAAACGTCGGCCAAGCAAGAAGCAATGCCAGGGACGTGGTCTTAGCCTGAAATCCCAGAAGTAATCTTCAGTCTTGATTATTACTTATACTATTTTTGATTTCTGGAGCTATACTAATGGGTTATCCCGTAAGATTCAATCTTGACTTATTACTCGAAACGTAGAGAGGTTCTATCGATCTTAACTGGGACAACAAGATCTGAAGTACAAATAATCTGGAAGGATTTTCAAGACCTTCAGGGTTTTGTAGATGTAGGTTTTCTTTAAATAATTTAAAAAAATTCAAAGAATGTTTTTATATTTCTTGACAAATTTGATATCGTATTCTTTTTATATACAATTTTTAATATTATATCATCTGCTTTGGTTGCTTATTAAAACATTCTTTACAATTCTTCTTATTATTTTCAGCGATTATATAGATTTTTGTCAAGAGAATACAAAATATAAAAATCTGATTTTTATATTTTGTATTCTCTTGACAAAGGCATCATTGCCGAAACATGTAGGGTTGTTTTAAGAGTTATTTTAAATATATATACTTTGAAGTAATAAACCAGACCTTTAATCGCCGACTTATTAAGTTTACCTTATCATACCAAGGTCACGAAGATATTATATATATATCATTTAATAAATTCTTGGAGATTCGGCTTTATATTAAATATTGGAATGCGTATGTTATTTCGCGAAGTAAATGTGAAATGTAAATATTGCTATCTACAATTACGACGTTAATTATTCGAAATTTTTATTGAAAAAAATTTGTGTATATTATTGAATAGCTAAGGATGAAAATTTAGCAATTTCCAACCGACGACAGACTATTGACATCTGTTCTTTGAAAAGTAACTTAAGGCATTCCTAACGAACTCGAAAATCATCTCCTTCGTCGCTTAATTGGTTAGAGCTGTGGTCCGGCAAGCCATAGGCGTGGGTTCGAATCCCATCTAAGGACGAAACTTTTTTTAAT
This sequence comes from Melolontha melolontha, assembly GCA_935421215.2. NCBI lineage: Eukaryota > Metazoa > Arthropoda > Insecta > Coleoptera > Scarabaeidae > Melolontha > Melolontha melolontha. The sequence goes on along the minus strand of OW285240.1, from coordinate 136,602,933 downwards.
ACAAATTTCGAATAATTAGAGTTGTAATTGTAGATAATATTTACATTTCACATTTACGAACAAAATAACATTCAAATATTTAATATAAAACCGAATCTCCAAGAATTTATCAAATGATATATTAAATGATTGATTCGACACCTAAAGGTACATGAGTTCCCAGGATTAAGTAAGTATATTAAATGAACGGCAGAAATGGTTCTTTTTCTAGGTATCATATACAGGCTGTCACACAAAAAACGCCCCAAGCTGTAACTCTGTTATTTATATTTAGATTTTCATGAGATAGGTACCAAATGAAATGGTTTTATTAGTACTATGTTTGAGGCTACGTTTACTTTTTCCCAGCGCCATCTTCAATTCCTAGCGATTGTCAATTTTTTTTTCAAATTGCACGGTATGATAGTTAAATAGAGATTTTTTTGCTGAATCCATTGATGTGCAATACATCAATTTTAAATAAATTTAGAAGAAACAAATTATTAAAACACTGTTCGTATATGCTCTTAGTCACTTGTGTTATATACTGTAGTGTGCGATGGAAAAATAACGCATAACGCATTACGCATATGTAACTGCCATCTTTGACTTTTCTGTACTAAGCAAGCATATTTTGACAGTTTTGAAATAAATCATGAATTTCAATCAACTTACTGACATGCTACAAGTTTATTTTGAGTATAATGTAAGTCACTTTAAGAGAATGTTTGGAAAGTGTTTTAATTTTTTCTCTTCTAAATTTACAATTAAAATGAATGTATTGTACATCAATGGATTCAGGAAAAAAGTCTCTATTCAATTATGCAAAAAAATTTACACCATGCAATTTGAAAAAAAAAATTGACAATCGCTAGGAATTGAAGTTGGCGCTGGAAAAAAGTAAATGTCGCCTCAAAACTAGTACTCATCAAACCATTTCATCTGGTACCTATCTCATGAAAATCGAAATATAAATAACAAGTATATGGTGTCCTTGAAGTAAAGAGACAACATGTGATAAATAGAAATATGTAATGATGTAGAATATAAATCAAAATATTGTGATTCAATTACGACGCGAACCCCGAAATTAAAAACCCAAAAATTGTATTACGTGACGCCTATAAATTCAAAATATTCAGAGTGTATACAAAGTAATAAATACATAATACACACACATACGCTATAGCATATGTTTAAATACGTAACAACTGGATGAGATGGACAATAACAAAACTATTATTTTTGTTATTGTTGGTCAACTTTAAGCTATTGTGTCTGATACTTTTTATAATCGCACAGTGGCGTGACAAATATTTCTATAATTTTTTTTCTCGCTTATGAGAGGGAATTTTGGAAAAATATTTCGGATTTATACTCTATATAATTACATCTTTACATTTTTCATTCGTTGTCTTTTTATTTCAAAGCCAGCCTGTATATATGTTTATATATATATAATATTTTCGTGACCTTGGTATGATATGGTAAATTCAATCAGTCGGCGATTAAAGGTCTGGTTTATTACTTCAAAGTATATATATTTAAAACAACCCTACATGTTTCGGCAATGATGCCTTTATCAAGGATATAAAATATAAATATTAAATATAATATACTTTGAAGTAAACCAGACCTTTAATCGCCGACTGATTGAATTTACCATATATATATATATATATATATATATATATATATATATATATGTATATATAAATAATAAAAACAAATAAAATCCAACCCAATACCCTTCTTATATATAATATATATATATATACAAAAGGGCATTGGGTTGGATTTTATTTTTGATGAACTGTTTTATATAAATTATAAATAATGTGTATATGCCAAACGTCATATATGTCGGGTGTCAATAAGATAGTCAATGTCACCCGTCATATTAAAACTTTTGATTTAGATGATATCACAAATAATTTGCTAGTTTATACACACTCTGTATATTTGTTTTAGTTATTTAGTATTTTTGTGGTTAAATCGTCTAATTTTGATTAACGCAACATTTATAGTTTTGGGTTTTTGCATCTCTAACTTTTATTTTCGACATGTACTTGGATATATTTTATTATTGACGCTAAGAAATAAGTAATTAAACTTCTAGTTTCAAAAATTCTTTTATTGTAAATACCACTACAATATTATTTCGCCATACAATAGCTTCATCAGGTGGAGGAAAATACAGTATTTCATCCACCTGATGAAGCCATTGTATGGCGAAACAATATTGTAGTGGTATTTACAATAAAAGAATTTTTGAAACTAGAAGTTTAATTACTTATTTTTTAGCGTTATAATGAAGTTTCAACAAGTATCTCCTTCGTCATTAACTATTTTATTATTGAAGTATTTTTACTTTCCAATTTTTTTTTTTTTAGTATTTATTCTTTCATGTTTTTTTTTCTTGTTTCAGGTTAGAAACGTACAATATTCCTAAGAAACGGGCTTATAAAAATAATAATTGGAGCTGTAGGTATCCAAAATACGGGATAAATGTGAGTTTTTAAGCAGCTATTAAGATATAGCTTTTCTTATTAATTTTTTTATTTTAAAATATATTATAATTTCATTCACTGAAACGGAACTTATTTTATGAATCGCCTTCGTAAATAAACTCTTTAAGTCTTACAGGCATAAATAAACAGCATTTCTTTTAACCCAGACCGTGCGCGAAATTAAAAAAAAACAGTTGTTTGTAAAGAAAGTTTATTGAGTTTGATAAAATATACATAAAAAGTGATAAGGCAACATATTTCAATCCCTCGTTGGTTTAAGCAGCTCCTGGTGTGGTGGTAGTTTGTACCATTAATAATTTGATCCTATTGTTATAGTCATTGAAACATGATTTGATTTTAGATAAGCATAGCGGTACTTCCGGCACACCTTACTAATTCCATAATTGCATTTAGCGGGGACTTTATTTTCTTTGATACTACATCTTGTATATCTTCCTTTAGTGCAAATAGGTTGGTGGACAGAATTCCTAATCCTTCTTTCTTGGGACACTGCATGTTTATGTTTTATTGGTTCAACTGTCTGTGTATTAAATATTTTTATAAATTATATTCAATTTAAGTTCAATTTTTTTTAAATTTTTCATAGTTGTACAAATGACTTGCCATCAAAAAATTCCCAAATAGAAGCAACTATCATTTATTTTTGAAATAAAAATATCATATATTACCTATCACATTAGTGCAGATGCTTTTATTAATAACACAAATATTATTACATGATACTTCTATATTGCTAATGAAGGCTACTGTCAAAATTTCGCCCAAATCTATGAGATAGATAAGTTTTTACAATCATTTATAGAATACAATTACAGCCGAATTGAACTTGAAAAAATTGTCTGCAAGATGGGTACCACAAATGTTAGCAGATGCACAAAAGCAAATTCGAAAAGACATTTGCCGTCGTCTTTGAACCCAGTATAGACACGACAAAGAAAATTTTGTTGCAAGATTAGTGACAATGAATGAGTCCAAGATCCATCGTTATGATGTAGAGTAGTGATGTGTCGATCCGGATGGATTTGGTACAAAGGAACGAATCATCCATGAAACGAATCCTAAATTGTAACTGTATGTCGTTCCTCTATTTCGTTCCATCGAGATTATTCAATATATAACCGCGATAGAACAGCACGTCGTCAAACATTTGTCGATCTTTCTACATACTTGCAGTAGTAATACTAGTATTGAAATATGTATATGTTACGTTTGTATATTTTGGATTTATAGGTTTGTATTGTCTTCAATTATTAGAATTTATATAAATATTATACATATACATACTCATGCAGCTTTTAAATAAATAAATAAAACAAGGAGGCATTCCGATCCAACAAAGCTAGATCGAAATGAATGTATCAGCTGTCGGACTTACAACTCCGATCGGCATTTACCATTGTTTAACATCGAGGTTGTTATAATTTTTCCACGGAACGAATCCTCTGGACTCGTTCCATCTGCAGAATGGAACGACAAGAAACGCCCATCTCTAATGTAAAGACCATAATACAGGGTAAGGAGTGGACACATCGTCACCGCCGAAAAAATTCAAGATTCAATCTTTAGCAGGGAAGGTCATGCTATCCATATTTTGGGATGCTAAAAGCGTAATTGTAATAGATTTCCTGCGGAAGGGGGTCACAATTACAGGCGCTTATAATGTCAATTTAATTCCTAAATTACGTGACTTGATAAAAAAAACTTCGGGGAAATTGTGCAAAGGTGTGCTCTTGCATCAGGATAACGCACTCAGTCCGCCATACCAACAGCTGCTATTGCAGATTTTTTTTAAAAGAATTCGCCAGATTTTCTCCCCCGCGTTTACTGACTGTTACCAAAATTTAAGAACACTTGCATGGTGAACGATTTCCGTCAGATAATGATGTGATATGTGCGGTAAATAGTGGTTTGCAGAGGTTGAACAATATTTTTTTCGTGAAGCATTAAAAATGCTAGAACATTGATGGGAAAAATGTGTTAACCTTAATGGAAACTATGTTGCAAAATAAAGGTCAATTTTTTGTGAGTGGGACAGATGCGGAGCAAACGGATGTACTGAAATCTGTCCCTACTAATAGATACAGCAACTTATTGTAAGTGTCTTGTTCCCCTTCCCACAGCGTTCTCCTTCTTGGGACTTAGACATGCCCACTATGAAATTATACTCCAATAAAAACTATATAGAGAACGTAAGCATGTTTAAAACAAAATACAAGAACGTGTATTCGTAAGAACCCATCAATAATATAACTGGTAGTTGTCTGTAGACATTAGACTATTTATATAATAATACACAATTTACAAATTAAATCTTTTATTCAATAGTTTAGGTGGAACTGTAAAGCTATCACCTAATAAATTAATTAATAATTATTTCATATAGCAAATATATTGGAATAATATCAGTACGGATTATACAGAAACATATAAATTTGCAGTATTTTAATCAGTAAAACAATTTCAAATTCTTCGAACACTACGTTTTGTTAGTTTAACACTTATTCCATTAACAGGTCTTAGTATTAAGGCAGCATACATTTTTACATCTTCTGGCCGATCAGCTGATTGTACTTCGAACATTTTAATTATGGAAGCTAATATAGTTTTCTCCTCATATAAGGCGAATTTTTGTCCTGAAAATAAGTTATTTGTTAAGAATTTAAATTATACATACAGGACACAGTAATAAGTAATATATATGCTGGTTGTTAATGCCCTCTTAAACCAGAATTAACAGAATGGAATTTAGTGATCTGTTGGGGCCGGAACAAAGAGTATTTTGCTCAAATGTCTATAATTATTGATGTCCAATCTGAAAATTTAGAAGAATAATAATGAAAACAAAACAGTGTCCTCCCACTAACTTAAATAATTGTCAACTAACATAATCAGATATCCTGTAGCATCTGCATAAACACCTGGCGAGCTAGGATCTAAGTTTCAAGTTTAATTACGAGTATACTAGGTCAAATAGCGCTACAAAACAAAATGCTAAAATGCTCGCATATAAAAAAAATAGACATATGAAATATAATTCGGGGGATCTGCCACCCATTTCAACTTAATTTGCAACAATAATTTAGAGGTCCCAAAATAAAATCTTAACGATGCCATCATGTTTTGGTACATGATGAACTTCATAATAGAAAAAGTGCTACAAATCCTCACCATAAAAAAGTTAAATTTCTAATGCGTTTGATAGGAAAGGAATATTATCTAATTTTAATAAAGCAAGATACGCGTAGATACAAACACGAAATCAATTTTGACTTATAATGCCCATTAAATAACTATGAAACGCAGACTTAAAAAAAAAGAAATATCTCACTGGGAATATTTTCCACATATTTCAATGCAAACTATCAAGCAATTTTATTTCTGTTTATTTAAATAATGCAAAAGCAAAATTGTAAATATTTTGCATCCCCCGCTACATACTACAATATTCTTATAAGAAATAATACTACAATACCTATACAATTTCTAGGTCCTGCACTAAAGGGTATGTAAGCATAAGGATGCCTGTCCACACAATTTTCGGGCAGAAATCTGTCAGGGTCAAATTTCTCCGGTTCAGGATAATATTTTGGATCCCTGTGAACTTGATATATATGCAGATTCAACTGGACACCTTTGGGTATACTGTAGTTTTCTAAAACAATACTATGTGACAATGAAGAAATTCTGAGTAGCATAAAAGATACCTATGTAGAAGTCCTTAGCTGCTATTCTTGTAGCAAGTGGTACGCTTGGATATAGTCTTAGAGCTTCTTTTATGACGCATTCTAAATACTTTAATTTATTTAATTCCTCTATGGTTGTCGGCACCATTTTGTCCTTTAAAACTTCTTGAAGCTCTGCGTATACTTTATTCTAACGAGCCATCGAAAAAATTCATAATTGGAGTAGACTGTGAAATTGGGTTGGTACTTTAGCTACTTCCACATAATGACATTTATTATTTGACATTGAACTTTTTTGTTATAGTATCATTTCAATGCCATAACCTTTTTTTACAATGAAACCAAATGAAACTGTCAAGCATCAAGTAATGTGTCATTATGTGGAAGTGGCTAAAGTACCAACCCAATTTCACAGTCTACTCCAATTATGAATTTTTTCGATGGCTCGATAGTTAAAAGTGTATGATTAGTATTGATGCTAGGCTTGAGGGTCGATTTTTATGCTCCATCCCTGATTTATGTACAATTGTCCCAAACTTCGGAATTCTTGGTAGGTAAAGCGTTGATGTGTTTGGATTATGTACTCACCAGAATAATAGAAGTAAAAAATGGAATAACATGGAACCACATATTGAATAAGAGACTGGCATGCGTAGAATATGCAGTCTTAATCATGTGTCATAAATGACGAAAAATATGATTGCAAAGTCAGAACAAGTCGCTGCAAGAATAGGATTGAAAATAAACATAAAATAGGAAAGACTGAGGAGAGAAATCTGTATATAAATCAACAGGAGATTAAACAAGTACAGGAATTCTGTTATATCGACAGAGTAATTTATGCAATGGAAGGATCAAAGTCAGATATAAAACAGCGAATATGGAAGGCACAATAAACAAATGGTTCATTGACCAAGACATGGGAATGGACGTAGATTGATCGAAGAACCATGTTGAAATTCTACGTCAACTATATTTTATTCGAAGGATGCATGTCCAATAATTATCAAGAACTGGTTCAGGTATTCATAAATAACAGCCTCTGAAAAATGCTTTGGATTTTCTGACCGAATACAATTGCTAATAAAGAATTATGAACTCAAACGTATGAGAAACTTTAAGGAAAAATGTATTAAAACGTAAATGGATTTGTGTGTCCGGTCAAGTTTTGGGAGAACTGACCGTGCTAACGAAGTGCAAAGATCAATATAGAGGCATCGTGGAAGCTTTGTGCTCTGTCAAGGAATGAAAGGACTATATATATATATATATATATATATATATAGTTTTTCGGCTTTTATATGAAATATTTCTGAATATTATCAAATTAGTATGTAATTATGAAATACGAAATTTAATTGAAAAATTTTGTCTCCGTTGGGACTTGAACCTAAGTCTACGGTTTGCCGGACCGTCGCTTTAACCAATTAAGCCACGGAAGACCTTGGTTCAAGCTAATTAGAAATGCATTATAAGGTGACAATGTTAATGATACATATGTCAGTTATAACTGAAATCTGAATCATTAATATTAAATAATCCAACCATAACTTCACAAAACGTAATAACGAATTAATTAAAAAATTTGAAAACCAAGAAATCATTTCTGCATTCGCTTGACAAGTAATATATTGATGCAAGAATAACTCTTATAACTTGCTTGTAGAGCTCGGAATAGCAATAACTATTCTTGTATATCCCTTTGCACTTGTAAGATGAGTACCACAAGTGTCTCTATAAAGGCCAACAAATTTATACATTTTCGAATAACATAATTTAAACATTTTCATTTATATAATAATTATACTCATATGTACCTCAGACGACCAATACAATACCAATAAGACGTCACATACAAATTTGTTAGGAAATTACATACTAGTTTTATATAACTGTATCTAAAGGAATACTGAGTTACATTTTCAGACAAAATATTGTTGGATAAAGAAGAATATGTGAGGTATATATATCATACTTATGTCAGAAGTAGACCAAATTTAGCTTTAATTAAATGTTTTCTTAGTTTCTTTAAGAGTAAATGTAGATATTTTGCTATTTTAAATACGTATTATAAATACAGCAATAATAACTTAGCGTCAATTTGAAAAGGAACATCCATTATCACAGAAGTGACAGTGTAAGAAAAATAATATAAGCTGTGTGGTGCTGTTTTTATCTTACCAAACTAGGCAGCTTTAAATTTTAATGCAATTTTAATGCAAATCTAGCAAAAAAATTGAAAATAAATAATTAACACCCACCTAAAATATACGGTCCACACAAGTTACATAAAAACAATATCCCAATGAGACCGATTGTCTCAAGTGTCCAAAGTTCAGTTTATAAACTGTCCAAACATCTAGCAGATAATATCTCCAATATTAAAGGGAAAAATAACTATTACATAAAAAATCCTTTGAATTTAAGAACTTTTTAGATACAATAAACTTAAATGGTGATGAAATGTTGATATCCTTAGATGTTACATCGTTATACCATAAATATACCGACAGAAAACCCCTTGTATTATCAACAATTAATCTGTCGAAGACAATAGAAGTCGAAACGTTAATATGAATGGTTTTAATTGTGCGTGTGGCTGTGTGTGCGTTCGTGTGTGTGTATGTGCGCGCGCGCATGTGTGTGTATTCTAGAGAACGATTATACACACAAAATAAGAACGACAAAATACATAATCCCACTACAAATTTATGGGATTTCATGCTCTGTATTGTGGTACAGACTGATAGACGAATAAACGTTAGAAGAGATGAATGCAGAAACACGATCTTCAAGAAGGCACTAACATCATATATAGCACAACACCGTCTCTTAACAGATCATACTATTGAGATCGATAACACCAAGATTTTAGCTAAGAGGGAACATCTAAAAACAATAATAATAAGAGAAGCACTAGAGATAGAAAACAACTTGAAAGACTGAACAAACGAGATGACGGCCAATGTCTACCACATACTTGAAAACCGTTCCTGACTGACAGACAGATAGAACAAGTAAGCCACAATATATCACCATGTCCACACAAACACACGGACCCCCAAAGTCCAAAACACACAAACAACTGGACCTATTAAATGCAGTCATCGCGTGTCTATTTATAGTCCCTGTGTTGGAGAGAAACCGAAGCCCAACCTCTCTCCAACACATTGACATATAAGTAGGTACATCTCAAGACAGCAGTAGATGTTCTCAAGCTCCACAGATGCATGTGTTAGTTAGAGTAAGGAAATTCTTCAAAAATTTAACAAGGATCGATCAAAAGCTGTGTATGACATTGTCACAAGTTGTGGCAGATGTATTATTTGTTAAAAAGATCATCATTAGAATATCAGAAAACCTTTCAGGAAATTTTTAAACACTGGGGCATCTCTAGAATTGTGTCGAAAAATATTATTATTATTATTATTATTATGTATATTGTGAGTATGAATAGAGTATAAAGATTAATCCTCTTGTATAGATTTTCTATTACCTGAATCTTTAAATTATTTCCCAATAAGAAAAGAGTCCAACACATACTGGCTGTGGTTGTGTCGTGTCCCTAAATAAAAAAAAGTTATATTTGATTAATTTGTAATTAATCATTTTAATACCTCGAACATAAACGTATCTACTTCTTCTCTAATATCCTTAACTGTCAAGGATGGATCATATTTTGAGGCCTCCAAAAGTAAATCCAAGAAAGACAGTTTCTTATTTTGTTCCAAAACCTTTCCATCACTTATAAGTTTTTTTCTGTCAGAAACAACTCCAAGAGAGAACTGGTGAATAGTATTTACATCGCTTTTATATTTTCTTCCCATAGGTAGCATGTAGAACAATTTATCCCAAATTAGGTAAGGTCTTATTATTCTCCACAGAAGTATATTGCAAATGCTAAAAATTTATTTCACTCAATCTAATAATCTAGAAACAAAGGAACGGTGATTGAACACGGTGATTTTCAATTTCCATTATGTTTTTAGATGATTTTTATGATAACTTGTATGCCATTTTACAAAACAATTATATTATTAATTTTCATTATACAATTTCTTACAAAAGAAGAAAAAACTGTTAAACTTATTTGTGAAAGTATGTTGGCTCTAGGCTATTTGTGAGTGGTAAAAACCGTCAAAATGTAGTTGAGAATCATTAACTTATGATCCGTAATCAGGACGCCCTGCTTAACGGCTTCCGATGTTGAAGAGTTGTAAACTCGAAGAAGCGACAAGTAGCAACTTAACTAGAGTTTCAGAAACTACGATTTTAAGAATTTTATATGAGTATCTTGGAATAACTTAGGTTAGTTAGGTTAGTATAACGTAGATTTGTTGTGCCAAGTGCCTGTTCGGGTGGAGACGTGTGAATAATTTTTCTAACCTTTTTCCTTTTTTTACAAAAATGTTGACGTCAAACCATGTAGCACTGGTTAACCTAATGTTTTAAACGTAAATGTAGTCGATCATAGTATATTTAATTACGTCACTGCTGTTTTTAACTCTCTCCCATCTCCTGAGCAATCAACGAATTTGTTGCGAAATATAGAGGTTGAAATAAATAAGTATTATTATGAGTATATTATGAGTATATTATTATAAATGAGTATTATTAACAGATCGCTTGCCCGTTTTGAGTTTATTATTCGCAAATATAATACGGTCGATAATTCTTGTAAGTTACATATACCGGGTTCTTTTTTATCATTACACATATATAGATTCCCTATGTGTAATGATTATAAAAGAATAATCAATGCATTAATGGCATAGTAGGTTGGCGAGAAATTTCATTACTGCTTTATAAGAAAAATTTCTCCATTTTATAAAACCACTTATTCGTAAGATACCACGTTGTTTTATTTGTTTAACGTATACATTATTTTATCGTGTTACTGAAATGCCCCAAATAGGTGGGTTATATTCGGTAATTCGTAAACATGGTCTGTTAGGATAAAATTCATAAATATTTGACATTAAATTTCTTTTTATCTCCATGGCAAAGTAATTACAAATTAAGCAACCAGTTATACACCAAGTTGCTTAATTCGTAATTACTTTGCCATGGAGAGATAAAAAAAAAATTTCAATGTCAAATATTTATGAATTTTATCCAACAGGCCATGTTTACGAATTGCCGAATATAACCCACCTATTTCGGGCATTTCAGTAACACCATAAAATAATGTATACGTTAAACAAATAAAACTGCGTGGTATCTTACAAATAAGTGGTTTTATAAAATAGAGAAAGTTATCTTAAATAATGACTCATTTGTTTTTAAAAAGTTGACGAGAAACCAGCATCTTATTAATTTAATGTTTTAAATTTAGACGATTAATTTTAACATGTTTAGTGTCGTTGTTTGCTGAATTTTAACTCTCAATTACACTCCTGAGGAAGTAACAAATTCGTTATGAAACATAGACTGAAATAAATGAGTTTTTTTAGTTGACAGATCGCTCACCCGTTAATTAATTTTTACTAATACAGTACGGTCGATCATATTTAATAGTATATATATATATATATATATATATATATATATATATATATAAATCGTTAATTTTTCTTGGAATTCAGCTTGATAACAATTCATTAAATAAAACTGCTCATTTTAACGTTTCGACCTTTTATTTGTCTTCTTCAGAAATAAATTGAATTACATACTAGGTGTTTTCAATTTTTTATTCTTCTTTTTTATTTTCATTTTTTTGCAGCTTGAACTATTTTACTCAGAATATAAAGTTGTCACATTGTATATTCAACATATGGAAGTGAATTATATATATATATATATATATATATATATATATATATATAAAGATAATTATTTCGTGACCTTTGTATATTATGGTAAATCGCCAACAAATTGAATTTACCTATGAATTAACGGGTGAGCGGTCTGTCAAAAAAAAAACTCCTTTATTTCACTCCATATTTCATAACGAATTTGTTACTACCTCAGGAATGTAATTGAGAGTTAAAATTTAGCAAAAAACGACACTAAACATGTTAAAAATAATCAAACTTAAAACATTAAATTAATACGATGTTTGTTTATCGTCAACCTTTTAAAAACAAATTTTAAATTTCTTTGAAAAAGGCATCATATGCCGAAACATGTAAGATTGTTTTAAATATATACATATTGAAGTGAAACCAGACCTCTAATCGCCAACTAATCGAATCTACCATATATATATATATATATATATATATTTATCAATTGATCAATTCTAGGAGTTTTTCGGCTTTTATATGAAATATTTACAAATACATGTTATCAAATTACTATGTAGTTGCGAAGTAAGTGTGAATGTAAACATTGCTATCTACAAAGCTTACAAAGCAAATAATACAAAATTTTTAATTGAAAAATTTTGTCTACGTTGGGACTTGAACCCAAGTCTACGGTTTGCCGGACCGTTGCTTTACCACTTAAGTGGTAAGGATTTATCAATTGATATATTTAATGAACGGCTAAGAAATTATCTAAACGTATATATATATATTGTAATATTCTAATATTCTAATATTATGATATGACATATCATGACAAAAATAGATAAAGGAAATACTGTCGTGTTAGAAAAAAAATGGGCCATGTCTTATTGCCGTTTTGGCTTAATTTACATATATTAATTAGTACTTGCAAGACCACCGTGGTAGAATCTATACGAAATGAAGAGAAGAAGGCGTTTTGAGTATAAAAATTGGTTCAGGTCGACTAAGACAATTTGATTACTCAAATTATTGATGATCCATTTCTAAGTATAATTACTGGTATTATCCTGGGAGTCGTAGGACGAAATAATGGACTATATTCCTTTTCCGCACTAAGTAAAACATTCCTTTTAATTGCTTGCAAAGAACAAAGAATGGGATTTTGTTTAGAATATATTGGCAATGCTATATGGGATAAAATATTTTTTAGTCATGAAAAAACTATCATTATATAACAGACGAATTAAAGTGTATAGGTCGAGACGCCCAAGATATAATAGTATGTACGTTAATGCTATTAAAACAAACCTCCGTTTCTCTGTGAAAATGTGGGGATGGATATCAGCACGTGGGCTGAGTGCCTCGTGAAACAATGAAGTAAGATTGAATAGTGTTCAATAATAGTTAATTGACGAAGGAGATACTTGTTGAAACTTCATTATAACGCTAAGAAATAAGTTAACATTATGGAAAACATTATGCTACCTTCGGTTACGGAGTTATACCCCAAATTATATATCAGTTTTCAACAAGATAACTGCCCAGTCCATGTAGCTAATACTACTATAGAATGGTTCCGTATCAACAATATTCAGGTCTTGAATTTTCCATGTTATAGCGCGGATATGAATCCGACTCAAAATGTATGGGGTTTAATGGTTAGAAGTATCTAAAAGAAGAACATGCAAGTGATAAATAGTATATGATCAAGCGAAATGTCAAACCATACATATACGCTATCCAAATCTGTAAAATTTGATATATTTATAACAAACTTCATAAGTACTAATCACAATAAGTAAAAAAAGTTGCCCGTTTTTATTGAACACGACAGTACCATAACAAAAGGGGGACAATTAATTGTTTATATTAATGATTTTGTTATAGTATTAAAACTAGAGTACATAGTGATATAATGCTGGAAGAAAAAGTAAGAAAAAGTAAATGCAGATGAACTCAATGTAAAACGATAGGAAAACAAAATAGTTTTTCCTAATTTCAAATTAGATAACGTTCGCTTTTAAAATTTTTTATTTCATTTCGTGTTGTACGGGGGTTTTACTAAATTTTCGCACCATGTTAGAGTGAAACCCTGTTATGAAAGTACCCGTGTTGTACGGGCATGTTGCCAAATTCTCGAACCGTGATTTTCATATGATTTTGGGCTCGTATCTTTAATCGTTAGGTTTAAGGTTAAATGTAAATCATATCGAACGTACGTAATGATCGACAACCGAACGAAACTTAAAAGCGAGATCGGCAATAACAAAACTATTCATTTTGTTATTGTCTCTGATACTTTTTATAATAAAATCGGTCGTACAGTGCCGTGACTAAACTGTTTTAAATATTTTTGTAATTTTTTTTCTCGCTTATGCGGAAAAATATGTTGAATTCATATTCTATATAATTACGTCTCTGTATTTTTCATACGTCGTCTTTTTATTTCAAGAACACCCGGTATATTTTACCTATAAATTCCGTTAACATAATCCGAATTTTTATCCTGCATAGCGTTCAATTTAACTCCCATTGCGGTCTCTAAAATTAAAACAAATACATAAACTTTTTTTTAATTTTATTTTGCATAAACCCACCACATATTATATCTAACGCACAATTCGTTATATTTCGATAAATGTCGAAGAATTTTCCGTCTGCTTTTATCTCTAATTGTTCCAGGAGACATTTACTTTTCTCCACAAAAATATCCATAGAGTTTTCCAAAATTTGAAAGTGAAACGTTGGCGTGATCAGTTTCCTACGCTCATGCCATTTGGTACCTGTCGAAATAATTCTATCTTCAAGAATGTGCGATTATTTATTTTTTCTTAACTGACCTGTACTAGTTAACAAACCTTCGCCAAGCCAAGGCATCAAATATTTATAAAGGGCACCCTTCGTAATATGGACGACGTTGTTCATGACAATCTAAATGACATTATATCGTATGAGCCAGTGTCCTATACCACAGTTTAAAGATATATCTTTAAACTGTGCCTATACCTATAGTAGTCGGTAATATGCGGAAACAGAGATGCGCGAGAGAGGTCGTGCTTACAGTAGCGTTTGCCGCTAAACGCATGTGAACAATGCGACCAACTTTAGTCAGGGGTATGTCTCAAATGAAATCGGAAAAGAAATAGAAGTTCAAGTTCCCGAACAGGACACACGTTGCGAATTTACTGAATTTACTGTCGCCAAAGGAAATAAACTTTAAAAAAGTCAATGCAAAATGCCATATTCGCCATTATTTTATAATAACTTCACAATTTTTTTATACAAATAGAATACACTTGTCCATATCTGCAAATTCTCTAAACTATGTTCCATACGGTTTTAATAAGTATTGGAAAACTATTATGTAAATATATGAGTGGCATGCTTTAATTTTTAAAAAAGAATTTTTGTATAGTGTGCCACCAAAATTAAAGTATTGCACACAACCAGTGATTAAGGTTTGGCAAAATGTTATTTTATTATTTAAATTATTTGAAAGATAAGTTTTCATTTAATTTTAAGTATAGCTGCAGGCATACGTCTGACACCTTTAAAATATTATAGAAATTTTCGGAATGATGTATATTTAATTTGTGCAATGGTATTAATAAAACGGTACAGGGTAAATATACTAGTAGGAAATCCAAAAATTATATTATATTTACGCAAGCTTTTAAACTTAATAAAAATAAATTGCATTAATTGTTTCATTTATATTATGTAACTATGTATTGCACAAGCGACATGCTCTTGTATTTTTCTGC
Source organism: Melolontha melolontha (assembly GCA_935421215.2). NCBI lineage: Eukaryota > Metazoa > Arthropoda > Insecta > Coleoptera > Scarabaeidae > Melolontha > Melolontha melolontha. The sequence continues at coordinate 136,587,247 of OW285240.1, read as the reverse complement.
TGTGATTATATATATACAGACTGTCCCGTAAAAAACGCCAACATTCATAATTCAGTTATTTATTGTCCGGTTTTATTTAAACAAAAAGTAAATTTAATAGCATCAAAAACACTATAAGATAGCAGTGTTTTATTTGTTTTCAATTGTTTTCATTAATGTCAAACGACAGTCAAGTTTTTTATTTTAAATGGCAACATATATATTTTTGGCTATATTCGGATTGTATTTTTTTTTCTGAATTCAACGATGTATATGTTTATTTTTGATAAACGTTTATTGCAAAAAAAAAACTTTATAAATTACATCTTTGTCTTCCATTATTTATAAATATTCGAATGTGTCATGAAACATTGGAAATGTAAGTATTATAAATATTATTATAAGAAACGAAACACTTTACAATAAATGTTGAAATTGCCCGCCGCCTTGTTCAACACATATCGCACATCTCCTAATTACTCCAAAGGTCGCATTTAAAAGACAAGCGGCAGGTACTTCTTGACAAGTGCTAATAATTCTTTGCCTTAAAATGTCAACATTTTCTGGAGTTCTTAAATAAACTCGATCTTGTAGATAAGCCCACAACCAAAAATCGAGGGGCGTAAGATCCGGTGAACGCGCAGGCCACTCGATAGGACCGGATGTTCCTATCCACCTATTTCCAAATTGGGTGTGTTGAAAATCAGTATTTACTCTGGCGTTGTGCGCGGGAGCCCCATCTTGTTGAAAAAATATTCTATTTAAATTTGCCAAAGGTAATTCATCTAAAAAGTTTTGGAGATTTTCGTGTAATAAAGTGTAGTATTTTTCTTGATTTAAGCAACCATCTATGAAAAATGGCCCAATTAATTGATCACCTAAAATGCCACACCAAACATTTACGTTGAAACGTCTTTGAAAATTATTTTCAATTACAAATCTCGGATTGTCTGCACTCCACTGTCGATGTATGTTTCTATTAAAAATACCGTTGTTGCTAAAAGTGCATTCATCAGACCAAATTTTCCTTCTGTAAAAATTCGGGTCTTGTTCTAATGCATTTAAATAAAAACGACAAAAGTGGATTCTTCGGCCAGGATCATTTTGTTCTAATGCATGGACTTTTCGAGCTATGTACGGTTTAAGTTTGTGTTTTCTTAAAATACCATGAACTGTAGTTTTTGATACCTCAATATTATGTGCAATTTCGCGAATCGAAGTTCGTGAATTTTGCTGTACTGCAAGAAGAACATCTAATTCCGTATCTTCGGAGAATTTCCGTTTTTGTGTTTTTGGTTTGGTAAATGATCCATAATTTCTTAAATTCTTTTCAATTCTCTGAAATATTTTCGAACCTGGAACTTCTCTGTCCGGAAAACGAGCACTGTACCGACGAACTGCTTGAAGGCGATTTTTATTACATTCAAAGAACACTTGTAACATATCCGTTAATTCATTGTTATTAATTTTTAACGAAAATACGCTTTTTGTTGCGGCAAAACGTTCAAACAGGATAATACAGAAAACTTAATAAAGTCAAACTGACACTTAAGGCACATTGACATAATGCTAGTGGACTGGGCCAAGTTTACTATAATGAAAGATGAAATTTATAAAGTTTTTTTTTTATTTTTTATTATTAGGAGATGTGCGATATGTGTTAAACAAGGTGGCGGGCAATTTCAACATTTATTGTAAAGTGTTTTGTTTCTTATAATAATGTTTATAATACTTACATTTCAAATGTTTCATGACGCATTCGAATATTTATAAATAATGGAAGACAAAGATGAAATTTATAAAGTTTTTTTTTGCAATAACCGTTTATCAAAAATAAACATGTTATACATCGTTGAATTCAGAAAAAAAAATACAATCCGAATATATCCAAAAATATATATGTTGCCATTTAAAATAAAAAACTTGACTGTCGTTTGACATTAATGAAAACAATTGAAAACAGATAAAACACTGCTATCTTATAGTGTTTTTGATGCTATTAAATTTACTTTTTGTTTAAATAAAACCGGACAATAAATAACGGAATTATGAATGTTGGCGTTTTTTACGGGACAGTCTGTATATATATATATATATATATATATATATATATATATATATATATATATATAGATAATTATTTCGTGACCTTAGTATGTTATGGTAAATTCAATTTGTTGGGGATTTAAGGTCTGGTTTTATTTCAAAATGTATATATTTAAAACAATCCTACATGTTTCGGCAAATGATGCCTTTTTCAAGGAGTATAAAATATAAACGACAGTATATTAATGTCATACATTTGTAGTTGCTATGGATAAAATTATTCAAAGATACATTCCAATATAATAATAATAAATCATGCCTTAGTATTCTAAAATAGATAGACAACAAAAACAGGGAAACGCAAGACATAAGTTATTATTTCGTATGCCCCCGTGGAGCGACTTAAGATGTGAAGCTGTCGGAATTCGCCTTAAACGAGAAGGAAAACCACGAAAACCTACTCGGACAGCCAAACAGGAATCAAAACACGGAACTCTCAGCATAATAAGCAAATGTATTGATATTTAAATAACTTAAGATATATAATTATATAACAGCAGCATATATTACGATGGTAAATTGCAGATCGTTACATAATTAAGTTATAGTATATACTGCTTAAATTTTTTATATCACTTCTCTTGTTAATTGAATTTTTTTCCCTACTTTTTAATACTAATCATTTCGAAAATAATAAAATAAAATAAAACAATACCTTTGTTATACCACTTTATTCACATGTAATAGTGACCGCGGTTTCGACATTCAATATCATTGTCAAACCGCAAAAGTTACAGGCCTACATAGATCTTATAAATGACACAAAAATATATGGGGGTGGTTTATGATGTTATTTAAAATTACTACTATATACTTAACTATTATATACAACATTGGAAAAGAGGTGTATATATAAGATCTAACTGGTCGTTAAGAACAATATCTATTGTGTTGTTTCCGCTTTTAAAAATTTCAAGTGACTCTAAAAGATTTAATTTACGACCTTTCTCGGCCAAATGCAATATTTTATGATGACCAAATGTATGCCTTTCTGTAATAAGATGGTTTGCGAATGTTGAATTTGTCTTCTTTAGTTTATATGACCTCATGTGTTCTTTTACCCGTATAATAAAACTTCGGCCAGTCTGACCTATATATACACTTTTACAATCATTACAATATAATTTGTACCCTCCTGATTTATTATTGATATCTCTTTTAGGTTTTGCGTTAAAAATGAAATTACTTGTTTTTACATATGGTTTGTAAGCTATACTAACATTACTATTATTTTTTGAAATTATATTTCCAATTTGCTTGCTTATTTTACCGAAGTAAGTTAACGAGACAAATTGTTTCAAATTAGCACTACCTTTAGGATATACTAAACTAAGGGCCACTTGTAACTGTTTTTTCTTTAGTATACTGTCAATTACGCTACTTTTATAACTAGACTAGCAATTTACCGCTATTTGTTTTATAGTATTGATTTCACGAACAAAAGATTCATTAGACAAAGGAATATTTAATGCTCTATGTATCATAGAATTAAAAAATGAATGTTTGTGTGTCTTAGGCTGTAGTGAATTTTTGGGAATAATGCAATCCGTAAACCTACTTTCACTGATTGCATTATTCCCAAAGATTCACTACACCCTAAGACACACAAACATTCATTTTTTAATTCTATGATACATAGAGCATTAAATATTCATTTGTCTAATGAATCTTTTGTTCGTGAAATCAATACTATAAAACAAATAGCGGTAAATAATAGTTATAAAAGTAGCGTAATTGACAGTATACTAAAGAAAAAACAGTTACAAGTGGCCCTTAGTTTAGTATATCCTAAAGATAGTGCTAATTTGAAAGAATTTGTCTCGTTAACTTACTTCGGTAAAATAAGCGAGCAAATTGGAAATATAATTTCAAAAAATAATAGTAATGTTAGTATAGCTTACAAACCATATGTAAAAACAAATAATTTTATTTTTAACGCAAAACCTAAAACAGATACAATAATAAATCAGGAGTGTACAAATTATATTGTAATGATTGTAAAAGTGTATATATAGGTCAGACTGGTCGAAGTTTTATTATACGGGTAAAAGAACACATGAGGTCATATAAACTAAAGAAGATAGATTCAACATTCGCAAACCATCTTATTACAGAAAGGCATACATTTGGTCATCATAAAATATTGCATTTGGCCGAGAAAGGTCGTAAATTAAATCTTTTAGAGTCACTTGAAATTTTTAAAAGCGGAAACAACACAATAGATATTGTTCTTAACGACCAGTTGGATCTTATATATACACACCTCTTTTCCAATCTTGTATATAATAGTTAAGTATATAGTAGTAATTTTAAATAACATCATAAACTACCCCCATATATTTTTGTGTCATTTATAAGATCTATGTAGGCCTGTAACTTTTGCAGTTTGATAATGACATTGTATGTCGAAACCGCGGTCACTATTACATGTGAATAAAGTGGTATAACAAAGTTATTGTTCTATTTTATTTTATTATTTTCAAAATGAATTACCACAAAGTTACAGCTACCAGTATTAACATTTCTTTAATTTCCCTTTTCATTGTGTGTTGTTCTTTATCAATTATCTGTGTGTTTTCAAAATCGAAATGGTGATCGCGTTGTAGTTTGTGTGTAGATAAAGCAGATTTGTCTGTTTTAGAGTATTTGTGGGCTTGTATTCTTTTGTATAAATATTGTTTAGTTTGGCCAATGTTTATATTCCTTGAAATAGGCATCATTTACCGAAACATGTAGGATTGTTTTAAATATATACATTTTCAAGTAAAACCAGACGTTAAATCGCCAACAAATTGAATTTACCATAACATACAAAGGTCACGAAATAATTATCTTTATATATATATATATATATATATATATATATTTATATATATATATATATATATATATATTTATATATATATATATATATATATATATATGTTTTTATATTGCATTTGAATCGAAAAACGACTATTTGGTAATTTTAAATTAAAAATTGCTTTAATTTTTGTCTAGTGGAAATTATAGATCTAATGCTCTATCACTGTTAGTCAAGTTTTACAAAATCTATGCTAGCGTTTGTAGCACTTTAAAATGTAGCAAAGAAACTACTGAACATTGTGTAGTATTTTAATTTTATTTAATATCGAAAAAATTAGGAACTTTCTTTTAATTGATTGGATTACTAATTCAGTCAGTATTTACTGCCAGATGGCAGTAAATATAACTAAAAAAATTGAGTACATCAATACGTCACGTGTCCTTCCGCAATACCATGATTATATTATAAACTTTGCTGTAGCAGACACCAATTAACTTCGGCGTTCTTTCTATAATGGTCTTTCCTATAATTTCCGTATTTTTTTCTTGCAAATTATTATTATAATACACATTTAAGAGTATTTACTGAGTTTTAGCTACCAGATGAATCTTTTTAGCGCCACTATTAATATTGTTCGTCACCAAGTCACAATTACCGTTATTTATTTCATATTGCTCACCTTCCTTGTGTTCGTCACAAGGTCTCAATATTTTCTTATAATAAATTTATGCTTTATCACTTTACAATTTATATTTTGCTACTTACGAAATTTATATGAAGAAATGTTAAGCTGTAATACCATTTTAATTATATGGCGTTAAGTAATGACTATTAGATTCAATTCACAGGACTAATATAAATAATCAAATCAAGTTCGCTGACTTCGGCACAATTTATTTAATACCACTCTGACTATTAAAGTAAGGAACGACTTACATATTAAATGTGTTTCTGTTTCAGCAATCCCTCACCGCAGGGGCTGCTATAAAAGTATCTACCTGCTTTTTAGCCAAATTAAAATAAATTGAAACGAATTATATCATCGATTGTCTATAGGACACTTGCTCATATGGTATATGTGCGTAAGCAGATCTTCCATTTTAAGAAAATAACTTAATGTATCTTTCTCACCTCCAGATGTTCAGGTTTTCTCACATTGACTTCCGGCAAAACTCCATGCCATGTACGAAAAAGTGTCGGCATAGATTTTACATAGTTTTCGTAGTGAAGAAAAAGATCTATAAATTATGCTAAAATAAAACTATAACTTGATAATTAGATATTAACATTTTACCCCTTTTATCTACTCCAGCTAACACGTACATAGTTCCAATGATCGGATACCGTTTCGAACCTGGTATTTTTTCGATGACTGAGAATACTTCTTTTCTCCATTTATAATATCGTATTATATACCACAATAATAAAATGCATCCAATACCGATAGCTGCGAAATACATTTTACGTTAAGTATTTTCATAAGCTTTGCTCGCCTTTAAATGATCTCTATTATCAACATGTTTATATAAAAAAGGTCAAGAAAAGGTCGGAATATTCGAACGCAGATATTAAATTCTTCTTGAAATGTAATATACACGGTAACCAATTATGCGAATAGAAGTCTAGCATTCATAGACATGAAGAAAATCTTTGATATAATTGATAGGTAAGGAACATGGAGTTGCTTGGAGAATAAATTAATGGATATGAATAGTCTATTAAGAACATAAATTAATACACTAACAAATCGGAGACTGTGGCTTATATAAGTGAATAAAATAAAATTAAAAAACCCTTACCACAATAGAATTTAATGATTCTAAATAGGTATTTCTACAACCACGTTGTCATCTTCAGTAGAAACAACAGTGTAACACTTGAACGCACAAAGACACTCACAGAAGGATTGTTCTGAACGTCTTCTAGTTTAACACTGTGTGTAAAACTAGAAGACGTTCAGAACAATCCCTGTTACACTGTTTTTTCTACTGAAGATGACAACGTGGTTGTAGAAATACGTATTTAGAATCATTAAATTCTATTGTGGTAAGGGTAATTTTATTTTATTTATAAATTAATACAGTTAAAACAGGCAATTTTACATCCAAAAATGTTATCAATCTTTATTTAACGTAACTCCCTTCAATACAAATTTATTCTTTCTTTTTCCGAGTTCATTTTCTCGATTATAAAATGTTTCAGGGCCAATAAACTATACACATTCTTAACATACGGGTGCTTAGGTTAGAATAAATTTTCTTTTGTTTTTTAATACGCCCTAATTTCATTTTTATTAATAATTAACTTATTTAATTAATAAGTACTGCTGAAAATGTCTAGCAACACCTTCCTTTCCGCAAAAAATGACCTTTAACGGAAAAGGAGAAAAAAACCCGAAGACTTACATACAGGGTTAGTCAAAAGTATGGAATGGACTGTTTATTTCCGTAATAAAAGTTTTTTTACTAATTTTTCTCCATTTCCTAGCCTACCGTTTTTGATTTTTTTTAAGTAGCAAACATGTGTTTTTTTTGCTGATTTCAATTCCTATTTTTTTTCTTGAAATGACTTGATATTTTCTTCATATGCTTTCATTACAAAATTTCTGTGTAAAATCATAATTTCCAAAAAACGGCAAAATATAAAATCCAATTCTCTCAAAAAAATGACAGTGGCCTTTGTTTTCTTTAATGTCATTTTTCATGTCATTGTGAAGTACCTTTCAATAAGTTGATGTAATAAGAATAGTTTCATTTTAATTTGTCAACATGGTGAAACTCAGTGAAACTGAAAGAATTGAAATCTTAATGATGGTTGGTTATGGAGATCGTCAACGTTCACACCAAGATGTTTGTCATTTATTTAGTAACGTTCATCCGGAAAGAAATCGTATTGTAAAATCCACAGTGTCTAAATTGGTTAGAAAATTTAGAGAAACTGGAAATGTAAAAAATATGCCAAGGTCTGGACGTCCTAAATCAGCCACAAATCAAGATCAAGCTCTAGATGTATTACTTAATGTTACGGATAATCCAATTACGTCAACCACGCAACTTGCTTTAGATAATGATATTAGTCAATCGTCGGTTGTTCGAATATTAAAAAAAAGAAACACAAGAACTACAAGATACATCATCTCCATGAGCTAAACGAAGATGACTCTGACAGAAGAATGCATTTTTGTGCAATAATAATGGAAATGATCAATAATAATCCAAATTTTCTAAACCACATTTTATTTTCGGATGAAGCCACTTTTTGTCTAAATGGGTTTGGAAACAGACACAACTATCGTTACTGGTTCAGTGAAAATCCTCATTGGATGATGGAACACCATACACAGCATCCACAAGAACTTAATGTCTAGGCTGGTCTTATTGGGCACCACATAATAAGTCCATACTTTATAGATGGAAATTTGACAGCCGATAGATATCTAAACTGTGATCACATTGTGCCTGACATTGCACATTTATTTTCGAATGAAGAGCGACAAGGAATGCGAAACCACAATGTTTGGTTTCGGCAAGACGGCGCTCCACCTCATTATGGAGTTGATGTCCGCCTGTTTCTGAATAACGTCTTTCAAGGTCGTTGGATAGGACATCGAAAACCTATTGAATGGCCTGACAGAGCGCCTGATTTGAGTCCCCTAGATTTTTTCCTGTGGGGTCATTTAAAAAATTAAATTTACAAAGAAAAACCATAAAATTTGCAAGACTTGGCAGCCTGAATCAGACATGAAATACCACCTATCTGGCTACAAAATTCGTTGCGTAATTTTTGTGATAGATTAGGTTACAAGCTGCAAGAGGTCGAACATTTAATTTTTTTATTAGTGAATAAAGTATTATGAGTATGTTTTCTAAAATTTTGTTATGAAAGCATATGAAAAAAATATCAAGTAATTTCAAGAAAAAAAAAGAGGAATAGAAATCAGTAAAAAAACACATGGTTTCCGTTTGAAAAAAAAAACGTTTCCAAGGAAATGGAGCATAATTAGTAAAAAAACCTTTAATTAAAGACATTTTGTTATAAAGTTCATAATTACGGAAATAATCCGTCCATTCCATACTTTTGACTAACCCGGTATACAACATTATCGTCTCTAGAACACAGTGAATTGGCGCGGCATATACTTATTACGTCATATGAATTTGTTCCTGCAAGCGAGGTCCTGCTTTAGGAGCCGAAATAGCCACCAATGGTGAGTGCTAGCATATTTATTCTCATCATATTTTGTCGTTAATCAAATTACAGTCCATTTTGAAATAATCAATCATAGGTGAACATTTTTGGTCCTTCGAGCTGGATCAAAAGATAAATTTTGTTTATAAAGATTTTCTGTCAGAAGGCTTTCAATAAGATCTGGGTTATTACTTGCTCATTTCTATAATTTGAAGCCGTCTAGTTTTAGCAACGACATAAATATCATTAAACAAAATATTAGATGCAAGAAGATAATTTTCTTTTTCATGGGAAGCGAGTTTTAATTCTATATACGACGAGCCTAATTTTCTCAAAATTCTGATTCGCTGGAATTTGATAGCCCGAAGAAATACTTTAGTACGATATTTTTTCTTCAAAATCCTGATTAATTTTCTGTACTAATCTATGAATTCGGTTATACCATAATTGTGTTCTTGTTGGAAGCTTCCACTCTTGAATATATTTACTCCAAGACTTTCAAAACTCTTCATAGTCGACCACAGTTTGTGGAATGTTGCATAAACTTAACATAATAATAAAATCACATACAAATTTCCAATACGGTATTTCACGTTTAGCATTTAACAGGTGGTGTTTGCTATTTACATGTTGTTTTCAAGCAAAAATATCGTACGATAAAATGATAATCTTACAAGCAACACGTTTAATAATAGTACCAGTATATTCTAATGTAGGAAATTGATTAATGAATCTATTCATACTTGCGCACTTAACATACTGCGTCGTCAAAAAAGCATGTTTCATCACACGTTTTGATACTCACTCGATTGAGTCATACATACATACCTCAGATTGCACCTATTTACAGAAGATCGAACAAATTTTCTACCTATTTTTTATAGACACGAAAACCATACAAAATCCTCTAGCACAGTCCTTAGGTGATGTAGCCAACATGGTTTAAAATCCTCCACTCCGTATATGTTTGTCTTCAACAACCCGAATTTGTCCGGATTGCATGATAAATATGATAAAATAATTTGTAAAAGCATTTATTTTTGGATGATTAGGATGTGCATGCGAGATTAAATTGAAATCACGTATTTCATATGCGTCAAGAATTACATTATATTTTATTACGACACGAAACTTACAGCAAATATTATATAATCTCATATTTAAAGCGTATAAAGTAACTAACAGAATCCATAAGCTGATATAATAAATTATTATATTTATGAAACATTGACATACAATAATACATACTCGATACATATATATATATATATATATATATATATATATATATATATATATATATATATATATATATATAATTAAGTATGACTACATTTTTGTAAGAAAATGGTACTGCTTAAATATTAAATATTAAAAATATAAAGGAAAATCAGGCTTGAATATCAAGTGAATATAATCATTCAGTTATTTCTATTTACTAAGACGTTAGAAACTTCAATCCAGTTAATAAACTTAATATGAAAAGTGGTTAATCCTTTGCGATTTGTATTTATTTAATAGAAACAACTAAATTCTGAAGATAATATAAACATAGAAACACAAATTTGAAATGCCGTCAATCTAATAAATACAAGTATGTTATAATAATATTATCTAAATCAACAATACATATTATAAACATGCGCAGAGTATTAAAATTTAGCCGTTAACTTAAGTAGGTACAACCAACAAGCTTAGACGTTTTAACATCTTTCCAATTAAGATGCTCTGATATTTGTTACAAAATATGTATGTATTCGTGATTGTTTACGCGAATTATAAATTAAATATTAAGTCAATTACAAATTTTTGACTCTGAGGATGAAAGTGTTATTGACGAAACGTCAAAGTGATTCGATAAAAGTAAAAATTTTGTGGGAAAAAATATTTAGGATCTAAATAGCATCTACAACTTGTTGTAATAACGACTGGCACCATTCCATTTGCTATCTATTAAGTACAATACCTGCATTTTTTTACATAAAATTTGACTATATGAATATATAAATATAAATCGTTTATCATATATTTATAGGAATATGAACTACTAGCGATCGAATCACTTACGAATCGATGTGTTTTTACCTGTTGTCAATTGAACCACATGCGACTCATGCTAGACAATCAATTATAAATATCTAAATTCGTAGAATATTTGTGTATATAATAAAAGAATAATATAGTAAGTCACACACGAAGTGTTATTTTTTTAATTATTTTGTATTTTCAGTTTGTATTAATAGTAGGTAAAATTAATTATGTTTAAGTAATTGAATGATTTAATGGAATAATAGGATGATATACAATGCTAGTTGTGTATAGCGTCGAAGAAAACAACGGGTGAAAGGTATATGTATGTGTTAAATATACGACCGGCAATACGATCTTCCACCTCTAATTCATCAGTAATTCTCTTTACCAACTAATTATATTGTTCTATCGGTATTTGTCAGTACCATACAAAAATTTAAATAATAAAAATTATATGTAAATAATTCCATACAAATAAAAGAAATTTACCGTTCAAAGTATTTAATTTTAATCACATTGTAATTAATGCGACATAGATTTGTCGACATATTCGACGTGAAGGATATTATTGATATCCATAAAAAAAGCGTGGCCATACGTGTGGCCGAGTATGTTTTGGCAAGAAAAACAACATTCACTATCTATGAACAGGACTTACGATGTTAAACCTATCGTCCGGAATTTTATCGATTTTGCAGGTCAATGAACTTGAATTGTGTTGATTCTACGCACAAATCTAATATGATCAAAAAAATTCTTTTTAACACTCTGCACAGTTATATAAACTACTCAAGAATGAATAGGGAATTCGATCTTTTTTTAACAGATCTAATTAATTCGATTAAATTTAACGTATTTTCTCAAACTATAGATAAATTAGAAGGCCCACAGTCGTTTGTGGACATTTTATTTGGTAAATGTCTTTTCTGTGTGATAAAATATTGAATCTTGTATTTTAACGTTAAATTAATTTAGAATACAAAATTATAAACATCGCATTTTTTGACAAGTATTATTCATTTTAAACGTCATTTCACATTTTCACGATGCCAAGACGTCATTTAAATAAAGAAGCTTTTAATTTAATTGCGTTTTTGCATCAGCGAGGGCAATCTGGAGCAGAAATTGCCGCAATTTTTAATGTGTCTCCAAGTGTTGTTAGTAGGGCTCTAACAAGATTCCAACAGATAGGATCTGCAAGGAGAAGACCCGGTAGTGGATCTGAGAGGAAAACAAATCAGAGACAAGACCGCTACATACGAATTCACACAAGGATGAATCCGTTTAGAAGTGCTGTATGGTTGCAAACACAGTTACGTGCCGCCACTGGAGTTGGAGTTTCGGATCAAACCATCAGAAACCGTCTGAGGGAAATGTATCTTCATAGCTGTAGGCCTGTGAGACGCCCTAAATTAACTAATGCCAATAGAATGGCTAGAAGAACTTGGGTTAACCAACGACTAGCAGAAAATTTTCAATGGGAGCATGGTTTATACACCGATGAATCCAGATTCTGCTTATTTAGTGAAAATCGTAGAGTAAGGGTCTGGAGAACTCGAGGAGACCGTTATAGACGCGAGTTTACAAAAGCTGTGATGCATTTTGGCGGCGGTGGTATCATGGTGTGGGCGGGCATTAGTTTGAATGGACGTACGAACCTCCATCTCTTTGAAAACAATGTCAATGGACAAATATACAGAGATGACATTATTCAGCAATATGTGGCCGACTTTCGTGAGGCTGTGGATGAAAACATAGTTTTTATTGATGATAATGCAAGACCTCATCGTGCACAAATTGTAATGCAAGCAATAAATGACCTCCATATTAACCATCCACCTTTACCACCAACGTCCCCGACTTGAATCCAATTGAGCACATTTGGAACAGACTTCAAGAACAGTTCAACGAACCCACCCCCAGTTAACGTGCAACACTTGCGGGAAATTTTACCGCTGTGTTGGAGAAGAGTGTCACAAGAACACATTAATAATTGCATTATGAGTATCCCCCGAAGATGTACAGCTGTGAGAGATGCCCGTGGCCATTATACACGATTTTAGAATTAATTGTTACATAAAAATGTTTATTTTAGCTATTGTTAAAAATGTTGCTTATTTCATTTTTGTTCATTTTTTAGTAATCTAACGATTTTTCTGAATAAATATACTTGAAAATTTTAAATTGTTGTGTATATTTAAACTTATAATTAAATATAAAAAAGATAATAAAATTAAACTTAAACTAACTTCATAGGAAATAGTTTGAGCTACAGAACGAATACAATTATGTATCTAATATAATACACTACAAAAATTTACCCATACTATCTTAAAAAATACAAAAAAGTAAAAATTCCATTCATTTTTGAGTAGTTTATTATAAATATCTAAAGCCTTTAAATTATTATCTAAATTAAAATATATTTGAGAATGAAATAAATAGGAACAAAACTAATTTCGATGCCATAATCTAATATGGAAGGATATGATTTTAACAATGAAAACTTAGAATTTATCATGCTCTTACATTAATTTTATTGATATGCTTTTAGAATATATACTAGTTACCCCCTACAAACTACAAATATTACTAATTGTTATTAAATTTTTCCATTTTAAATCTCAACAGCGTTTTTCAAATTTCAAATTCACTCCATTCTGAGGTCTCAATAAAAAATCAGAAAAAATTTTAACATTTTCATTCTTTTCCAACGATGAAAGTCTGTAGTTCTTCATAACCGATGCAAGAACAGTTTTGATCTCGTACATTGCAAATTTCTGACCTAAAAGAAAAACCTATTTATTATCTCTTGTTTCTTTATAATGTGAGGTGTAAGGTGATCCAATTCGAGTTACCTATATTGCTTACACTGTAGATTAGACAGTTGTAATTAATGGCACATGCTTTACACATCAAATGTTAGTCTAAAACAATACATTTACAAAATGAATCGCCAACCACCCTCAGCGCGTTGAGATCGTTCACTTGTTCTATAGAACAAATCTGTACGAACTGTGTGTAGATGTTTGCGGAAAAATTATACTCAAGTTAATCGTAATACTGAGGGAAAAATGCACAACGTAGTGAAAAAATTTGTGGAAACTGGAAGCATTGGAGATAGGGTAAGCCGTGTACATCATCGCGGCGAATGTTCAGCTGAAAATATTACTGGTGTGAGTGATAGTGTGACTGAAGACAGGGAATTATCTTTCTATGCCCCTCTTGGGCACATTTTGCATAAGTGCTTGCGCCTATACCAATATGAAACTCAGTTAACACAAAAACTGAAGCCTCGAGATCATGGACAGCGTAGAATTTAGATTGTGTGTCAGAGTAGCAGGAAGTTTACGTCGATTTTTCAAACTTTTCTTCTCTGATTTCTAATTTTCTGGATATGTTAATAAACAAAATCGCCTCACATGGGACAAGGAAAATCCTCGTACGCCATTGCATGCCCAAAAAGTAACTGTGTGATGCTCATTGTCGTCAGGCGGTACAATTGGGATTTGCTTTTTGAAAACGATGAAGGTCAGAGAGTAACAGTAAACGGTGAGCGCTATAAAGAGCATATTAACTGATTATTTTTGGCACTAAATCGAAGATATTGATGGTGAAGACATGTGGTTTTAGAAAGACGGCGAAACTTGCCACACATACCGCGTGCACGTTAGATGTTTTGAGTGAAAAGTTTAGAGGTCGCATCGTTATCTGGCCGCCAAGATCATGCGATTTATCGCGATTAGATTCCTTTTGTGGATTTTTCTGAACAGTCGCGTCTACGCCAACAAACATGCAAAGTTGGAGCACCTAAACACTAACATCTGCCAAGTTATAGCCGGAATAGCACCGAAATTTACAAAAACGTCATCTAAAATTATCTCGAGCGAATCAACTGGTGCAGAAAATCCAGAAACGAGCATTTACCTGACATAATTTTCCATAATTAAATAATAATACAAATATTTGATTAATAAAAGAATAAATTTAATGTTATGATTGATGAATTTAAAATATTACACATAGAGAATAAGGGCAAAAGCTTAATTTACTTGAAATTAACTTGAAATTAATAAATTGAAGAAAACCGATAATATCCTCAATGATCAATTAGAAATTAATAATTCACCGTTTTTTCAAAGTGCTACTCTACCTCTCTTTAACATAATGTAGATCCTTAGTTTTATCACTTTATGAACTGTATTGTATAAACCGTAGTTTAATATATATGTGAAAGTTTTCGTTCATAGACATTAAGTAATAAAGACTTCCCATCCCTTCTAACTATCCAAAAAATGTGTTTGTTACGGTATATTTATGTAAAGAAATGTTATATTCATAAGTTAGTTATATGTCTGACGAAACTCTTGTGGGAGTGAAACGATCGTTACATTGTAAAGTTAAAAATAGTGAAATTCATTAGAATTTGTTTTATTTTATCCCGATAATAATTAAATTTGGGGTTTCCGCAAAATCGTCTGTGTAATTTGCTCCTTTTGAATGGTCAAAATAATTTAGAATAATTAAATAATTTTTTGAAGGCTCTTGTAAATTGCATGGGTGTTGGATTAATACAGTTACTTCCAAGTTTTCGTATTGACCCAAAGAAATTTTCTAAACAATCTTGATTAATCCATCACGTATATAAAACTGGGTGGGAAAGTGTACTAAATAAATGTAGAACTGTAGAGATAGTTATTTGCCAACATACTAGTTTTTTTATGCTTTTAGTAACATTTTCATCTTTTCTCTATTTTTTAATAACTTTAATATCACCTATTAAATTTAATAGGTCAGAAAAATTGAACGTCGCAAACCATCGTTAGCCACAGACCACAACGTTTCAGTTAAAGGGTTAAAACTTGTCAACAACATCAACAACCCCAGAGATCTCGACGCATACTAAAGCATTCATATCGTTAAAAACAAATTTAATACGATTAACTCGGACAACGATGCTATCCCATAGAGTTGTATTTTTTCATTCTTAGAAAAGAGGTAGAAAATGTTGAGGGGGTTGAGAATAAACACATGGTGTTGGCGTTTTCTTAAGAAGGGTAAGTTGACGTCATTTTAGTTTGTGTTTTCATTTTAAAGTTAGTATATACGTGAAGCTGTGTAAAGTTGTGTGCGATTCTGTGTGTTAGCCCATGTGCAACACTTTAATTAGTGGTTTTTACCTACTGATGATTACAACTTAGTTATTGAAATACGTATTTAGGATACCATTATTAATTTTAGTAAGGGGTTTTATACCTTTTTTGAGTTTTTACTAGACGAGTTTAGTATATCGAATAGTTTATCCATTTGATCGATAAAATTAATTGTAGGCTTAGCAGCCAGTGGCAAAAGACCTAACGACATGTGCATTTCCATGCGTGTTGCAACAGATCTACCGAACAATTGTGTGGCTAATTTGACTTTCATTTTTTGCAAACCAAATGGGTTAGTATGGCTGTCAGACAATTTATAGCAAGCTCTGTAACTTTGCTGCTTGTCATTCACTTAAAAGGTTTCGATTATCGATTATTTCTTCATTAATTATGAAATTGTATTTAGAAAAATTATTTCACATTTAGTTTTTTTCTTAAATAAAAGTTAGGAAATTGGAGTTGGATCACCCATTATATTTCTCAATAGAAAAAAAATTTTACATTAAGTAACTTCCATAAAAATGCATCCGCTTACCTATGCAATTTCGAGGTCCGCCGCTAAAAGGAATGAACGCATATGGGTGTCTGCTTCTCGAATTTTCAGGGAGAAATCTATCGGGGTCGAATTTGTTTGGTTCGGGAAATTGTTCAGGATTTCTATGGCAGCTATAAATGTCCACAAAGACTTCAACTCCAGTTGGTATTTTGTAACCATCTACAAATTTATGATTTAAATAAAATTAAACACAGTTTCTTAAATATTAGTTTGCAACACAAAAATATATTTTTCTATTTTGCGTTCGAAATGAACTCATTATGAAACCCAAAACAGTATCGAAATGAGCTTCATTTCGATACGCTTTTTTTCATTTTTCAATGTTGGCGTTGTTCGAATACAGAAATAAATATCATTGCTGTCATTTGATTTTAAGAATTTATGTACATTTGACAGATATGATATATATCCGTATTTTATACAAACAACGTATATTGTATACAATTGTCACCTACATATATATGTTTCTATGTCACTCATGTTTATATTTTTAAATGAAATATCAAGTAATGTTAACGAAAATTAATAAATAATATGTAATATAATATACTTTGCGGATAGCAAGATTTAAATTTGAAAATGTCAAGTATCAATGTGACCAACTGCATGCTTTATATAAAAATTAAACTCTGAACTTTCAAATTAAATAATTCCAATTTAAGCAATTTATTAATGTAAAAAACGCAAAATAGAAAAAATAGTATAAAAAACTCGTTTCATAAGGCCTTTTGCCGCACTCGCTCTTTAGAAAACTCGCCGCAAGCGGCTCGTTTTCTAAACTGATCTCGTGCGGCAAAATGGTGCCTTATGAAACTCGTTTTTTAATATACTATTTTGAAAACTAGCTAATCGAGATTACTTAATAAATAGATTGATAAGTGTGTTTTTTAAGAGGTGTAGGATTATAAATTGAAATAAAGAGCACAGGTGTTGGCGAAATGAGAATTTCTTTTCAATCTGTAGATACAGGCCGGCCCAAAATGACTGAAGGGGTTTTAATTCTTTATAACTTTTTTATTATAATTTTTTTTGTTTTCAGTATTTTGTAAAGAAGACTTGGGGAATTTAAAATGGAACAGTACACAATTGAACAACGTGCCAAAATCGTTGAACTTTATTTCTCAAATCAACGATCCATTGTTTTGACTCAGCGTGCATATCGTCATTATTTTAATGTGCGGGTTGGACCCTCAGAGTCAACAATAAACCGTCTGGTTGCAAATTTTCGAGAACAAGGGGCAGTAAGGAACCTTCCTGGTGCCGGCAGACGACGAACGGTGCACACGGATGACAATATTGAACGGGTGCAGGAGAGTATTCGGAAAGATGGAGAAACATCAACCAGGAGACGTTCGACACAACTTGGCCTCTCAAGAGAGTCGCTGCAGAGAATTTTGCATACAATAAGAATGTTTCCATACAAAATTCAGCTTGTCCAACAATTTAAACCGACAGATTACCAGCAACGACTTGATTATGCAATTTATTTTCGTCAAAAAGCAGAAGGAAATAATGATTTTATTCATAATTTAATTATGAGCGACGAAGCCCATTTCCAATTAAATGGGTTCGTTAATAGGCAAAACTGCAGGATATGGGCTACGGAAAATCCAAGAGTAGTTCAACAGCGAGAATTACACCCACTTAAGTGTACCGTTTGGTGCGGTGTTTCGTCGGAAAGGATAATTGGCCCATATTTTTTTGAAAATGAACACGGTGTCGCCGTTTCCATCACTGGTGTTAGATATCGGACAATGTTGGAAAATTTTTTAAGGCCAGCCGTGGAAAACCATCCGCAAGTATGGTTCCAACAGGATGGAGCCACAGCGCATACTGCGAGGGACACAATGGCTCTTTTACGCGACATCTTTGGTGAACGAATTATGTCCCGTACAAGCGATTTTAATTGACCTCCGCGTTCACCGGATTTAACCGCTTCAGACTGTTTCCTTTGGGGTTATTTGAAAGGAAAAGTCTATATTAATAAGCCTCGAACCATACAGCAATTAAAAAATAATATACGCGACGAAATCAACAACATAACACCTGAAGTTTTGCGAAAGGTTATGGAAAATGTTTTGGAAAGAGCATGAATATGCGAAACAGAAAATTTCATAATTAAATTAAAAATATTCTCCATTAATATACTGTATTTAAAATTAAAAGAAATTAATAATTATGTCTTAAATAAGAAGTTATAATGAACTCAAACCCCTTCGGTCACTTTTGGGCCAACCTGTAGTTTCATGACATTAGTGATGAAAAATGATTTCAGGGATGTGGCATCACGGGGATGTCTATGGTACGTTATTCTGGAGCACCAATTTTCAACTACTTTTTCGAGCATTTGAGGCCCTACGTCGCGAATGGTGCGCTCAATGTTGATTTCTAATGCTGCAATAGTTGTTGGGTTGTTCCCGTAGACAAACGACTTCAAATAGCTCCACAGAAAGGCGTCAAATTTTATGATTTTGGAGGCCAGTGTACAGGTTCATTTCTGGAGATAATCTTGTCAACAAACACCTCCTTCAATAAATCGATTATTTCGCATGTAGCACTATTCTGTTGAAACCAAAAGTCTTCCAGACCATGTTCACGCAGTTTTGGGAGCAAAAATTCGTTGAGCATGGTTTTATACCAGCCACCATTGACGGCGACAGTTCGGTTTTCTTAATTTTTGAAGAAGTATGCCTCGATTATGCCTGCGGCCCACAAACCGCACCAAACAGTGCATTCTTCGGCATCGATAATTGTTGAGTCACCTCTATATCAGTGTCGCTCGAAATGCGTCGGTTTTGTTTATTTACAAAGCTACTGAGCCAGAAGTGAGCTTCATCACTGAACACAAGACGATAAAACATTGGATCGATTTCCAACTTTTCATGCGTCCAATTACTGAACTGACATCGAAAACAATGATCGGTTGGCTTCAATTCTTGCACCAATTTAATCTTGTAGGCATGTAAGCCAAGATCCTTGCGAAAAATATTCCACAAAGTCGATGGGCGCGGGCCAAGTTCTTGCGTCCGATTATGAATCGATGAATTTGGATCATCCTCAACACTGGCCTCAACGGCGACGATGTTTTCTTCAATGCGCACTCTACTTAATATTGTTGGTGGACGAGAGTGCAAAAGAATAAATTGAGTCCGAAATTTTTCAATTGTGCTGCGAATAATTGTCTCAGTTGGCCGCGCGAAGCGCTCTGTGAACATTTTTTAGCGAACACTGATTTTGAAAATAAATTTCCACAATTTGTAAACGCTGTTCAGGTGTAAGTCTTTGCATTATGAAATGTCAAACAATACTGAATAAAATAGCGGTATGACTTGTCTAATTAACTGTCATAATATCAGAGCTTCTCTCTATTGAAAAAAAAGGTCTTATAAAAACACATATTGCATTTCCACTATCTTTTACAATAGACTTCGAATACATTTTTCCTTTCTTTGCAAATACGCGATCTGAAATCATCCACAACTTTTTTACAGTTAAAACAAAGAAGCATACTGATGATCATGCTGGAAGAAATAGTAATAGAAGGGTAAGAGATGAGCTCAATAGTAAACGAGGTAAAACAAAAATAATGAAAAACCGCAAATCCGTATGGAGTGCAGCTATTAGATATTTATGTTCTCTGAGAAGAACATCTTATTGACTGATGTTTTGACGAAATCTCATTCGTAATTTTCTGTCGCCATTGCAGCGTGAATGCCGCAAGAATGAAACTTAAACTGAGGACGACGAATATTTCTAGGGAACTTTCTCGTTCCGTCAGGTATTTTCCGTGTCACTCTTTTCAGTTTTCGCATGTCTTCAATTCTTTGCAAACGTATTAACCATTGCAATCTGAATGAAACTATAGAAAACATTAACAATAAATCACATCGAAAGACTGGAACGAAACTAGCCCAAGAAAGGATAACCTAGAAAAGTATTCTGAAGTTATGAATAGAGAACGGACACGCTTACCACATGACGCAAACCCCGTTGCAGTACTGGCGAAAGGCTGTATTTCTAAAATATTTAGTTTGATTTATATAATTGGAAATCGAACGGGTGGTGATCTATAAAATTACGAAATACATATTTATTTGTTGAAAAGTTGTATTTATAAAGTTTTTAATTTTATTTATATAATTGAAAAACATACGGGTGGTGATCTATCTATCTAAAATTACGAAATACATATTTATTAATTAATTTTATTTATATAATTGGAAAACAAACGGGTGGTGATCTATAAAATTACGAAATACATATTGCAGTGGATTTTTCCCTGCAGAAGAAATTAAAGAAGATAGGAAAATTATTGTATTTATTTGTAAAATTTTATTCCAGGGAAATGATTTGGCTAAAGTTAAGGACTATACAATGCTCCGGAAATTGATCAAACTTTCAGAATCATTAAAGAACCTCAAATGAACTAATTTACGATGTAAACTAATGGGGGGTAACGTACCCTTAGGCCAAATTAAAATAAAAAAAATTAACTAACCTTACATTTTGTATAATTTTAATACGTCCAGAACACGTCAAAATACCGGATAATCGTGTTATTTTTGTGTGCTAATGTTTATCTTAAATATGACTTTGAACTATTTATGCTATACCAATCTTCGTTTTGTTTAAATAATCTCGTAAAACGATGTTAAATATTGTTGTTTTTAGGGTCCATTTTCGCATAAGAATTGACAATGTCATAACGTTTTCCAAACCAGGCTGCCAACTTAAACATTTACAAATAAATATTACTGTTATGATGTCTATCTACATCAATTATTTTTTTCTCTACGTCAATTGTTTAAAGCATCGATCGCAAGTCACTCCCCCCCCCGTTTGGGTGTTTTGGAAGCAGGTTTACTGTTCATGGCGTCGCTTTGGTTCACTCGTGGCCTCTGGCCCTAGGTTTTTTTACAATTGACGTAGAGAAAAAATCAATTGATATAGATAGATATCATAACAGTAATATTTATTTGTGAATGTTTAAGTTGGCAGCCTGGATTTTCAAATGTTATCACAATGTCAATTTTTATGCGAAAGTGGACCCTAAAAATTACAATATTTAACATCGTTTTACGAGATTATTTAAACAAAACGAAGATTGGTATAGCATAAATAGTTAAAAGTCATATTTGAGATAAACATTAGCACACAAAAATAACACGATTATCCGGTTTTTTGACGTGTTCTGGACGTATTAAAATTATACAAAATGTGAGGTTAGTTAATTTTTTTTATTTTAATTTGGCCTAAGGATACGTGACCCCCCATTAGTTTACATCGTAAATTAGTTCTTTTGAGGTTCTTTAATGATTCTGAAAGTTTGATCAATTTCCGGAGCATTGTATAGTCCTTAACTTTCTCCAATGATTTTTAAAATTAAAAATTTTTATAATAATTTATTGTAATATGTATTTTGTCCATGTCTGTAGATTGCACGAGCCTATGTAGATGTTCGAAGTCCGCGCCAAGCTGGAAGTCATAGTGATACAGATATATATATATATATATATATATATATATATATATATATATATATATATATATATTATTATTATGTTGACTTATATATTTTTATGTTAGGTAGGGATGCCTTGCCGTTTGCTGGTTTTTCATCTTTAGAGATTTCGTAGCTCTTTAACAGATAGGTGGTCTTTTTTTATTAATGTTGAACAGAACTTAATTTTGTTTAATGTAGTTTGGATAACTTCGTTTGCTAATTTTTATTGTGTTTTGATGTCATTAAAATTCAATTACGGGTTATTACAAGTCTTTAAAACTTGTAATTTGAATAAATTGACCTATCTGGAATCTCTGATAATAGTTTTTGTGTAACGTGACGTATACAAAACTAAATGTATGTATTTTTAATATTATATTTATATAGATATATTTGTAGTAATAATTCTATTGAAATTGAAGCTTCGTAAATTTATAAATTTAATTTGTAATATTTGTTGTAATCATTTGAAATATTAACAAAACGTATTGGACTGTTTTTTTTTATGATAGTTTTTGTTCATTTAAGTTATCGTAGTATATTAGGAAGGGGGAAAATTTATTTGTTACAAGCTTGACTTGCGCTTGTTTAATTTGAGTTGCGTGCGAAAAATAGTGAAAGTTCTATTTTGACTTTGAATTTTTGAGGGAATAAAGTAATTTATGACAGCTAATAAAGTTTGTTTATATTTATTTATATTTTGTTCGGAATTCAGTTTAGAGTTTTTTTCCTCTCTTGTACAGTCATATTTTACAAGAGTTTTTTCTCTATATTGAGACGAAAATTAGTCACAATTCTGCTTTATACTTGATAAAGTAGTTTTTTGTTTTTTTTCTTTTGATATAAATTATATGTTTGTGGTGTTAATGTTAGTTTTATTTCTTGAGTTTCATTAGTATTATTTCTCTTTTATACCACGATATTCGTGAGAATAACCCTGACGATTAAGAAGCTCAAGGAAGGTGCCCACCCGATTGAGTCTAGTTCGGCGGAGCTACTGTGGATTGTGAACATAAGTCAATAAGCAAAAATTAAAACAACAATACAAAAGCACAATTCATAGCAATATGTATTTGTTGAAAAGTTGTATTTTTAAAGTTTTTAATTTTATTTCTATAATTGGAACATTTTTATTTGTTCATTGTGTCGTTCAAGTTGAGTAAAGGAGTATTATATTGACTAGCAATAGTTTCTCAAGGTTTTCTTCTGTTAATTTTGTTCTCTTTGAATTAAGTACATCCTTATAAATAGAAAACGTCCTTTCTACATCGCAACTGGTTATAGGTGCATACTGGAAATAACTGGAAATACTGGAAATAATTGGAAGATGTTGCTTAAATGAAAATAAAAGGAATGTACGTGCTATTTCTCTTACGAAATACGATAAACTTATTTATTTTATCTACGTACACGACACCACTGACAAACACTATATTCTCCGAATACAACAGCTGGGTTGTCCATTGTTATCGCTGCGAGACCAGGTGGCCGAGTAAGTCAAACAAATACTTCATTGAATTACGCCGGGATGTACTGAGCGACGTTATACACAATTCCAATTGCCGATTGCGTTTTATGGAAATTACATCCGTTCTCTAGTTATGAACTTAAAAGGCCTGCATTCAAACTCTATATATCTATTATTTTGAAAAGTCTTTCTTTGGAGAAAAATCGAACGTGGAAAACCATGCATTAGACACGGATCACAACGTGTCGGTAAAAGGGTTAAAACTTGTCAAAGACATCAACAATCCCAGAGATCTCGATCTCGAAATGTAATACGTTTAACTCGGTTCTATCCCATACAGTTGTCTTTTTTCATTCTTAGAAAAGATTTAGAAAAGGTCGAGGGCGTGAGAATAGAGAACAAATACATGATCTTGCCGTTTTTTAAGAGGGGTAAGTTGACGTAATTTTAGTTTGTGTATTTATTTTAAAGTCAGTGTATACGTGGACGCCGTGTAAAGTTAGCTTTACTGTGCCCCATGTGCGACACTTTGATTAATAGTTTTACCTACTGATGATGACAACTTAGTTGTCAAAATACGTATTTAGGATACGATTATTAATTGTGGTAAGAGGTTTTATACCTTTTTTGACCTATTATTTTATTTAATAAACTAATTTTGCAAACAATCGTTCATATATTTTTCTGTTGCCAACTGTTCTTATGCAAATATGTACCTATTTCAATACTTTCTGTCAATGTTCTTGTGATAGCTGGAAAACTCGGATACAATCTCATAGATTCTTTAATAACACATTCTAAATACTTTAGTTGGGTAAGATCGGCTAAACTTTCTGGAATCAGTTTATCTTGCAGGACATACACGATTTCTTCATACGCTTTTTCCTGAATATTAATGGCACGTTTAATTCCTTCTAAAGTAACAAAACATATTTACCTGTACTTCAGGGTAATTCCCCAATAAAAATAAGGCCCAACATATGGAAGAGGTCGTCGCATCATGACCCTAGAATTAAATTCAAAGAAGTGTCATGTATACTTAAAACTATTTTTTTTTAATTTTATTACCTCAAACATGAAAGTGTCAACTTGTTCGCGTAGGTTCGTATCAGTTATAACATTTTTATCTTGATTAGCTTCCAGTAAGAGATCCAAGAAAGATAATCGCTTTTTTCTGCCCAAATCATCGATGTCGTCATTTATTAGTTTTGTTTTTTCTAATGACTTTTGTTCGTTGAACAGTTTTCTCCTGTCTGTCACTATTTTGCTGGCGAAATCGTGTAAAATCTTCACCGATTTTGCAAATTGCTGTCCTTTGGATGTTAAATAGAATACCAAATCACATTTCAAATATGGTCTCAAAAATCTCCATTGTGTTAATTCACCAATACTAAAGAAAAAAATAATGAATTAGTTAAAATTTACAATACATATTGCTATAGACTTTTCCCCTCAATATTTTGAAAATTTATTTATTATTTATGTATGTATTTTTATCTTGAACTTGAATATTTTTGACTAGTGTAGTTGCAGCACGCCGTTTGCATTGCTGTACAGACAGACACTATTGTACGCTGAGTTTAGAAGGTCGTGTGTTTGAGAAGATAAATTTTTTATCTTTGTTAAGTAGCTTCGTGATTTTGATTTAATTAGTGGATGGTGTTCGATTTCAATACCGATTTATTTACGAGTATGTAGAACTCGTAATTGTTTAATTAGTGGCTTTCTAACTCAGGTGTCTCGAAAAAAAAAATTTTTTTTTTTTATTATACGTAAGTAAATTATTTTAATAAGATATTATTGTTATTAGCTTTATTATTAGTATTTTTGAATGAATTGATTTGTGTATTTTCCATTGTGTTAATTTTGATATATATATATATATATATATATATATATATATATATATATATATATATATTAATATTAGTTATTTGAATTGAATGTCAAAGATTGTTTTTTAAAGTTTCTAGTAAAAAATATCTGTAACTTTAAAATTTTATACGTTGGTATATCAAGGGCATTTTTTCATGTGGTTTGCACATGCGTTTAGAGTTTGTTTCGGGCTGTCAAATAACGTTGTTTACTTTGTTTATTGAGGGAGAAATTGAAAAGCATCTTTGGAATTTATTAGTTTTAATTTTGCTCGGTTGTCACTAAGGAAGTTTTTTATTATATGCTATGGTCATTTTCATATAATATTTTTACCTTAATAAAATTGTTTAATGGCGCAATATTTATCCTTATACTTCATAAAGATATTTTTTATTTTTTTTTATTTGTATATTAAAGTTTCATTTAAATTTTATATTGTGACTATTATTTAACCTTATTTAAAAAAGATTACAAGTAACTTAAAGTGAAATATAAGTATAACATTTGTCTATACTTTTTTACTGGCGCTATATAAATTTGTAGAAGAGAAAAACCACGTTTTCCATTTGGAACCCTGAGGGAAAAGCAGTCTCATCTGGAAAATAAACCGACTGTATATCTCTGGACAGATTGGTTGTGAATAGTGGTGTTATCAAATTCAAAACCACTATTCATAGCAATATGTTATGTAATATATTAAACTAAAATAGACGAAGAATTAATAAACAATAAAATTAATTCTTAACACTTATGTATTCGAGATCTGGGTTATGAACTTTGAAATATCAATTGAAATTGGAAACTTTGGGGAGGAAAATAGAAAAAATATATTTATGGTGAGAAAAATTTGAAAAGACGAATAAATTCGGAACTTTATATGTGTGAAAATAATCAGAGAATTTATTGTAGAAAGTAAGTTTGCAATAACTATGGCATATAGATGGGATAAAAAACAAGGTAAGTGGGTAAAAATTTAGGTTAGAGAAAATCAGGAGGAAGAAGATAATGGAGAGACTGATAAGAAAATGAAAATGGATAGATGCCATGGAGTAAGATCTGAGAGAGTATTGGGTTGACTGCTTTAAAGAGTTAGGGAGGGTTAGGACCAAATGGAAAAGTCTTAAAAAGCTCTAATTCTAAACATAAATGGTCTATTTTTGAGGCTACGATATATTAGGCTGTCACATTAAGTTCTTATATCGTTTTAGGAAATTGTATTCATTGCATGTAGCAATTGGATCTTAGTTGCTACAATAGTGTATCAATGTAAAACAAAAGTTTCATCATGACAGCTACCGTCGTAATTGTCGAAATAAAGCGATTGCAATTTTGTGATTTACGAGGGATGTGCGGTTACTAAGGTATATTTGTGAATTACAGAGATACTGCTTTATTTATATAAATCAAACATACATTTTAATAAAAGCGTGAACTATTAGCTACTTTTCAATATAATCGCCGCTAATGTTAAGGCACTTATCTCAGCAAGGCGCAAGCTTCTGTATACCCTCTTCGTAAAAGATCTGACCCAAATTAGCATGAAAAAACGAATGACCGCTCACACTTCAAACTTGGAGTATATCGGAACTGACATTGTGTGGTGTCACTACACACATTGTACTGAACCTAAAGCAATGACAATAGCCACCTATTCAGTACATGTACGCATCTAAAATGCATTCCTCATATTTCCAAAATAAAACTGATCTTAACGTAAATTCAAGCGAGTTTAAAAACAAAGGATCTTCCAACAAGGCTAAGTTTGGCACAATGTTATTGTGAATGTGGCAGAAATTTCACTGTTGGGTTACGAAGATTTCATACGAGAAGCGTACGTTAATTTGATTAGCAAATTTTATAGAACAGATTCTGTAATCGACCTCCCGAGAAAGACCAAGAATTAGTAATTTCCATGTTGCAGAAGTTTTTCAGAAAAATCAAAACATAGCCAATACTGATCCGGCAGAAATAAGAAATGTTAATGGAATATCAAATCGACTGCAAATGCCGTATACCACTGTTTAGAAAATTTAGCGCTAAATGTTAAAAATATATCCCTGTAAACTACAACGATTGCTTGATTTGAAGGAGGTAGATTTGGCAATCTGGTACAATTTCTCTTTACGAATAATGGTTCAGATTTTAGACTGAGATTTACGGACAGATAAGGCCCATTTTTTCCTTATTTGTGGAGTGAATACTCAAAAATGTCGAATATGGCCAACATAAAATCCACAAATAATAATTCAGGAGAGTCGTCATTACAAGAAAGTCACTTGTTTCGCTTTTACAGTAAATTTCATCATGAATCCATATTTTTCGAGGAAATACACAATGAGGAGATCGCAACTGTAACTGTTGCTGGTGAAAGATACCTGCAACTCTTAAGAGATTATGCAATTCAACAGTTGCAAAATGTAACCGCAATTGAAAAAACATAATGTTTATGCAAGTAGAGTAAAATTACTTTCGGATGAGACTGGAGATGCGCGAGCGATGACATTACAAAAATACTGAACACCTTAAAAACATTGAGCAGTCGCAGCAGTCGGCAGCGGGAGCAATGTACGTACAAGACCACTACGAAACACACAGATCAAACGCCTGATATCGACTGACAAATAATCGATAAACGTTTGTGGCTCGTATAGTACACGGATTTATACTACTAGCTGTTTCTCTCATTTATGAGGTGGCTCTCTTTCTAATTACTAAAATGTGTTTCTGCGCCAGTCTCATCCGAAAGTAATTTTACTCTAGGAGCATTCCCGCATATTTACCGATCAAAAGTTAAAGACTTCTTAAATGATTTTTTCAAGGTCGTATTATAAGTAGATATTTTGAAAATTCATGACCACCAAGATTGTTTGATTTGAGCCCAGTGTATTTTTGGATTTGGGGTTATTTAAAAAATTAGTGTTTAAAATACGACCACAAACAGGGTTGGTGCTTTTATACCGGTTTCGGTAAGCAATGTTCGACATAAGACATCCTATAATTCAAGGTATTTAGTTTCTATTGTTGGCTTAATTTGTTAAAGTTGTGTAATTAGTTAAAATATATCCCTTAATCCTACAATAACCTTGTATACTAGGTTGGTGAAGTGAAGGCTTTAGAACATTTCTTGAAGTCTTGTGTTCATCTAGACATTCAAATATTACCTTACCATCCTCAATCAAGCTGAGGCTAAAAGAACACAATCGATATTCTGTATTATATTAATCGACCCACTTCAGGATTGTCTAACAATTATAAAATTTAAAAAAAAAAACAAAAATTGACGAAGGCTTATAACTTTTCAACCGCATAATTTAGAGCATAGATGTATCAATTCTTTTATTAATAGTTTTCTATCCTGAATATATTTGTAGTATTGTTCATATATCCCGTCTGGAAACGTAGTCTGTTAACGGCGGAGATGTGAACGATGCTCCACCAGCACACTAGATAAGAAAGAAGGGAGGTACCATACCAGGCGCCAGGCGTGTCTGTACCCAGTCTGATTAGATACGTCGACGATGGATAAGATAGAAATACGAGTACAAAACGTATGTGTATACCACACCTTCTTTTGACTTATCACTATTGCTTATCCAATGAAATGCTACACTATACATTGAATAAATATATCGAGGAAGTAAAGTTGGCGGAGATGCGTCTTGCCCTGCAGTGTCGTTAACTTACCACGTTTCCAAACAATATAACAAAACATTATATAACAATTTTTTATCAATTTATAATTAAATAAATTCAATAATTTTAACACTTACATATGAACATTCTTCATGTAATCACTTTGAGTGGTGGATATAGCTTCAGCGCTAATACCCATGGCAGTTTCTACAAATTGAAATTATTTTTATTTGAAAATTTAACCATTGTATTACATCTACAATATTTTTACATACCACAAATGATCTCTAAAGCACAGTTAGTTATATTTGAATAAACGTTATGAAATTGTCCATCAATTTTTGCCGCTAAATGTTCCACTAAACGTTTACTTCTCTCTGCGAAGGTTGTCATAAAATTTTCTAGAATTTTGAAATGAAAAGCTGGCGTTATTAATTTTCTGTGACCTTGCCACTTGGAACCTATAAGATTAAAAGTATTTTAAATGCATCTAGTGAATTTTGTTGGCGTAAAATGTAGTTTACCTCGACTGGTTAATAATCCTTGACCCAACCATGGATGCAATACTTCGCAACGTTGCCCCTTATTTATTTGAGTTGAGCTCTTTAATATAATCTGAAAAGTACAATAATTCCAATTGATTTTTTTGTAATTAATAAAAAAATAATGAATAACATTAAATAGAAAAGACTGTGCCAAAGATCGAATGACAGAAATGAGAATGATGTAGACTATTGGGGACTCAATAAAAATATTTAATTGTAAAAAAATGCCATTTGCTTACTTAAAATATGATAGCCTATACAGTGTTATTCTGAATAAGTGGATTAAACATGTTAATTCATATTTGATAACAGAAAAAAATTATCTGAAAAGTGCGCTGTGTGTAATTATATTTTTGCAATTAGCGTTGCTAAAAGACCTATTTAAGCAATCAAAGTGAGTCCTTTTATAAATCATTAAAGCATGGAACATTTAGCGAGTTCAGTTTTAAGTTCGTCACACTACGTCTATGAATCAGTAGTCATAGTGATAAATTAAGGTTATGATTAAACTGACAATTAATAAACATTTTATTGTACGGTAATTATATTTACAATACAATAACAAATATTTTACTATGAAGAGAAACCAACCTTTTTTGATTTTAGTTAATTTAAGTCGACCATAGGCAACTAAATTAAAAAATTAGAATTTTATTCTAAACATACGCGGCGTTACCAACTGCCATAAAACTTCCCTAAATTTTCAAATTTTTTCTTAAAAAAACACATTAACAAAGCTAATTGCAAAAAATAGCAGGAAAACCAGCTTCATAAGACATTAAAGCACTCATTTATTGAAAAACTCGTAGCTTCCCCACTCGTTTTTTAAACTTGAATTTGTGCTTTAAAACTTGTTTTTTAATATACTATTTTAATTTTAAATTATTCAATAAAATCGTTTTGGGACCGCACGAAATACTCAGCTGGTGTATCGAGAGTACGATGACCCTTACAAAATCTAGATTGCATATTCGTTACTTACTTATATGAACCCATTCATTGTAAATAAACCTTATGTAAACAAATATGTTTGCATATCTGCAAGCGATACCGAATATACGGACGGCACATATCGGGGGAATCAGAACAGACAGTGGTACTCAAAATTTATGTTTGAATTAATTTTTTCACATTTGTTTTTGAATTAAAAATAACACAATTGGCATATTTTTTAGTAGTATAATCTAACAATTAAATTAATGACATTTAGAATAAGCCTGTATATATGTAAAATTCTATACTATTTAATTTAGTAGTTTTTGAAAAAATGTATGATTAAAAGTTATATAAAAACCGAGCGAAATATTAAAACAATATTACGTGTCGTTTTGTTTCGTTTATGTTTTATGTAATTTTAATTGCACTAAATTAAAAATATTTTATTTTATATTTTTATAATTTATATTTATATCTAAAATAAATATTTTTTGAAGCAATAGTACTTAACAAAAAAATTTAAGTCATATATTTGTTGTCAGATCGACACAAGGTATCAGATTTATTGGATTTATGTTCAACACTTTTTCCCCAACTGAGGATGACAGTTTAGTTGTCTAAATACGTACTTAGGATACAAATATCATTGTGGTAGAGGATTTTATACCTTTTATAGAAGGCCACAAGGTTTAAAACTTCTTATGAAACTTGTTTTTTGATATACTATTCTCTTTTTAAATTATTCAAAAAAATCGTTTTGGAACCGCACAAAATTCTCAGTTGGTGTATCGAGAATACGATGACCCTTACTAAATCGTAGATATTGCATATTCATAAGTTACTTATGTATAAACCCATTCATTGTAAACAAACCGTGTGTAAACAAATACGTCTGTATATCTGCAAGCGGTACCGAATATACGGATGGCACATATCGGTTGGATAAATTTATGTTTGAATTAATTTTTTTCACATTTATTTTTGAATTAAAAATAACGCAATTGACATATATTTTATTAACATTATCTAATAATTAAATTAATAACACCTATTCAGAATAGCTCTGTATATGTGTAAAATTCTATGCCATTTAATTTAGTAGTTTTTACATAAACGAATTATTAAAAGTTATATAAAAACCCAAGCGAAATTTTGAAACAATATTAACTGTCGTTTTGTTTCGTTTATATTTTATGTAATTTTTATTGCAATAAATTAAAAATATTTTATTTAAATTTTTCATAATTTATAGCTAAAATAGATATTTTTTGAAACAATAGTTATAGTACATAACAAAAAAAATTAAATTATATATGTATTTGTTGTCAGATCCACACAAGATTTATTATGTTCAACATTATTTTCCCTAACTGTTGATGACAGTATAGTTGTCAAAATGCGTACTTAGGATACAAATATCATTGTGGTAATAGTTATTTACGATACAAGTGTTAAAAGTGCGATTATCGTGCACTATTTCTTCTGGAATAGTTATTTACGATACAAGTGTTAAAAGTGCGATTTTATTTCACGAGTAAAAGTTTGTAAAAAATTTACGAGTGAAATAAAATAGCATTTTTAACATGTATATCGTACAATATTTTTTCAAACACAATTTTTATTATAAAATATAATGAAACTCCACTGACCAAATTTGACAGCTCATGAATACGTTTTGACACAACTGGACGCAACCGTTAAATTACGTCAAATTAATTTGTCCACAATTTGTACAAAAGAGGAGTTCGTGTATTAATAAAGAAAATGAAGTAATACCGAGTGCAATAATTGAAGCCGCTGATAAAGCGACATTAGATTTGTTGCCCTCAAAATCTAGGCAACAATATGAAATTGCGTACAAAAGGTTTATGGAATGGTGCAGATGCAATAATGTGATAGGTAAATTTTGCGAAAATGTTCTACTAGCTTATTTTAAAGAAAGGTCTAAAATTTGGAAATCTTCTACTCTTTGGTCACATTTTTCGATGATAAAACTTTTGCTAAATATAAAAGACAACCATGATATTAGTAAATATTATAAACTTATTGCATTTTTGAAACGGAAAGGAGAAGGTTACCGACCTAGAAAATCAAAAATATTGACTAGACAAGAAATTGATTGATTTATTTCTGAAGCATTAGATAAAAAATATATGCTGTTCAAAGTAGCTGTTGTTATGGGTATATTTGGCGCTTGTCGCCGGGAAGAGTTATGCCGTATGACTGTGGATGACATTGAAGATAGAGGAAATGTGTTAGTAGTTACTATACCAGATACTAAAAGCAATACTCAAAGAATATTTACCGTTATTGGCTCATATATAAACATGTATCGCAAATACAAAGCATTACGTCCATCTAATATAAAACATCGACGTTTATTTATTAAATACGCTAATAATAAATGCCCAAGTCAAGCGGTTGGAATAAATTCGTTTGGCAAGATGCCTGCAATTATCGCAAAGTTTTTGAAATTGCCGAATCCAGAATCTTATACGGGACATTGCTTCCGACGTTCATCTGCTACTTTGCTAGCAGATTCTGGTACAAGCTTATGCTCAATTAAGCGACATGGAGGCTGGAAAAGTTCAACCGTTGCTGAAGGTTACCTAGAGGATTCTCTAGAAAATAAAAACAAAATTGCTCACTCCATCTTCCCAGATCTATCTAATAATTCTATTGCAAATGATAATTTAAATCACGATATTTTAGTTCCTATGAACTATTTGTCTGCAAATAATAATTCTGCAAGTACAGCAACACATGGAATAAATATCTCCAATTGCACAAACTGTACATTTAATATTAATTATCCAAAGAATTTGTAATTTTCATTGTAATAAAAATCATTTGATATGTACGGAATTTTCTCTTGTCATTTTTGACAAACTGTCATTTACTTTTAACACAAGTGTTAAAAGTGGCCTTTTTAACACGCTACGCTATAAAATCGCATTTTTAAGTGAAGTTAGCCGTGTCAAATTGTCAACTTTTAACGGTAAACACAATTTTTGTTACAAAATTACAAGCTTATGAATACGTTCTGACACAACCGTTAAATCACGTCAAATTAAGTTGTCATAATTTGAACATATTCTACTGGCATATTTAAAAAAAAAGGTCTAAAATGGTAATCTTCCACCCTTTGGTAACATTTAATAAATATCTCGAATTGCACAAATTGTATATTTAATATTAATTATTGAGGGAATATGTAATCTTCATTTAGTAATAAAAATCACTTTGATATATGTTTGAAATTTTCTCTTGTCATTTTTGGCAAACTGTCATGTCAATTTACTTTTAGTGATTGTGATTTGGATTACTTTATTGTACGCTACGCAATAATGTCGCATTTTTAATTGAAGTTAGCCGTGTCGGAATGTCATTTTTTAACAGTGTTTACAGTAAAAGAATTCGATACCTTTTATCTAAAGCTACAAAGTTTAAAACTTCGTAACATATCTACCAAACAATTTTTATAATTACATACCTCAACGTGTTCTGCTTTCATTATATGCAATTCCGCATTGCAACCATTCCACGATCTCCAAACAGGGTTGTATTTTTTAGCTAGGGCAACCTGCTTGTTGAAAACTTCTGTGGAACACAAACAACGAATATTATTACTAAATTTCCGGAATATTTAAACTGCATCTACCTGTTCTGGGTACTCCAACGAAAGCGTACATCGTACCGAATATGGGATACCATCTTAAACCCGGCAACTTTTCCATGGGCCTGAATAGATCCGTCCACCATTTGAAAATGTTAAACAAACACCAAATTACCGCGGCCCCGATCACTGTTAGTACAACGTACATTTTGACTGAACGAAAACGGAAGGAAACAATAACTACTTGTCAATTGGTATTATCGATCGCTGTGTTAACTGTTAAGAAAAGTAAGTGTGATTATGATATAATAAATCGGTGAACCACTTATATATATTTACTTATTTATCGTAGTTACACCACTCGATTCGACATTACACAAGTTTCACATTATATTAAATCAGGCATCGTTAGCGTATTCCCAGTACCGTGTGCACATATTATTCTGATGGCATTATTGTCAGGATTAAAACCATAAAAATTATAAGAATAGCTTTGTTTGGAACTCAACCTACCTTTATATATATATGTGTGTAAAAGTGCATTTTTTTAAATGTAAAAATATATATTAAAAGCAACTTAATACATATATAATAATAAATGGAATTTCATCAGATTGTTTTGGATTTGCTGTTATCTCTTCTTTAAGAAAATTAATATTTATAGTTGAATCTTGCAATGTTATTCCTATTACATACTTTAAACGTGACCTAG
This sequence comes from Melolontha melolontha, assembly GCA_935421215.2. NCBI lineage: Eukaryota > Metazoa > Arthropoda > Insecta > Coleoptera > Scarabaeidae > Melolontha > Melolontha melolontha. Next base: position 136,552,140 of record OW285240.1, on the reverse strand, counting down.
AAGATATAATAAATATATTTAATAAATAGAACATCAATAAAAAGGAACAGGGAATATGGGGACAACTAGAAATATCTTAGAACTCTTTATTGTAAAATAAATTTTAGATTTAGTTATTGTTTTAATAATACACAACGGCAACTTCTTATACCATTTCAACTTCAAATTGAGAATTAATTAATTTGTAGCACGCGTTGATGTAACAACACAGTACCAAACGTCAGTATTACTTATTCTTATTACTTATTTATTAGTTATTGTTATTAGTTATTACTTATTATTACTCTTATTAGTAACGAGCCATCGTAAAAATTCATAATTGGAGTAGACTGTGAAATTGGGTTGGTACTTTAGCCACTTCCACATAATGACATTTATTATTTGACATTGAAACTATAAGTTTGTGTCAAATTTTTCAAAACTCTTATTAAAAAAATTAAATTTATTTAAAAAATGGTTTTCAACAGAGAACAAAAAGCAAAAATTATCGAATGTTACTTCCGTACAGGTGTGAAAGTAAATGGCGAGTGGCACGGAATGCATGGCTGATTTTAGTGAAGAACATCCTGAATTAGTGTTATATATAATATATAATTCAAGATCACCCGATTTCAGCGCTTGTGATTACTTTTTTTGGGAACATCTCAAAAGTAGAGTATACCAGAAAGGCAACGATTGATTTGAAGCGGAATATTAGGATCGGAATAGCAAAAATCTCTTCGAAGATTTTGCAGCGAGTATTTCGCAGCTTGTAATGTTGTCATATTACGATTAAAAGAATGTACTGACTCTGATGGACACCATTTAAAGAGCGTAATGTTCAAAAAATTATTCATGTGAGTAAAATGCTGTGAGATATACTGTAATTCTCAAATAAATACAAAAAATGTATAACGAAAAAATTCGTAATTGAAGTAGACTGTGAAATTGGGTTGGTACTTTAGCCACTTCCACATAATGACATTTATTATTTGACATTGAAACTATAAGTTTGTGTCAAATTTTTCAAAACTCTTATTAAAAAAATTAAATTTATTTAAAAAATGGTTTTCAACAGAGAACAAAAAGCAAAAATTATCGAATGTTACTTCCGTACAGGTGTGAAAGTAAATGACGAGTGACAGTATTCAATTACGGAATGCATGGCTGATTTTAGTGAAGAACATCCTAAATTAGTGTTTGACTACAATAATTTTTACATTGTTTTGACAAATTGTGTAAAGTTATTCAGTGAGACTAGTAGCGTCGGTCGAAAAACTGGAAGTGGACGGCCATCTAAACGTACAGCTGATAATATTGAAGCCCTTCAGCATATTATTGATGAAAATCCAAAAACATCCATTTCAGTAGTGACCCAACAAACAAATTTATCTTATGGTACGTGCCAATTCATTCTTAAAAAAGTCTTACATTGTCATCCATACAAGCTGCAATGTTTTCATGAACTTTATCCAGTGGGTTATTTAAGACGAGTGGAATTTTGTCAATGGTTTCAAAATAATCTACACAATCAGGATATCCTTAATACAGTTTTTTTCACGGATGAGGCCTGGTTTTATCTTTCTGGATATGTTAATTCACAGAATATGAGGTGTTGGTCCTCCGAAAATCCTCATTTTTTTTGTTGAAAAACCATTGCATCCCCAAGAAGTTGGTGTTTGGGTTGCAATATGTCGAAGAAGATTGGTGGGTCCCATTTTTTTTAAGGTCACTTACTGCTGCACGATATCGCACTGAGATACTCTGCTCATTCATAAATCAATTGGATGATGAGGAATTACAAAATGGGTATTTCCAACAAGATGGTGCAACAGCACATACGACCAGAGAAACACTTCAATATCTCAGAGAATTTTTTGATAACAGAATAATAAACAGGAACACTGAAATCCCATATCCAACTAGGTCTTGCGATTTAAACATATGCAATTTTTTCGTATCGCCATACATGAAAAATTCTATTTATTCAACGCCAATTCATAATCTGAAACAACTGAAAATTCGCATAACAGAAAAGTGTGAAGAGATCAACAACTCACCGCAAATGCTGCATAAAGTTTTTGCTGGATTGCGGAGAAGAGTTGGTTTGTGTTTAGATGTAAATGGACAACATTTTCAACAACTTCTGTAGCTATATGTAAATTTTGATTATGATTTCGATATTAAATAAATTATTTGTTTTCTTTTTGTTGTAGTATCATTTCAATGCCATAACCTTTTTTTACGATGAAGCCAAATGAAACTGTCAAGCATCAAGTAATGTGTCATTATGTGGAAGTGGCTAAAGTACCAACCCAATTTCACAGTCTACTCCAATTATGAATTTTTTCGATGGCTCGATAGTATTATTAGTATTATTTAGCGTCAGTAGTAAGACATTTACTGACATTTACCGTGGCTTACATTAAAAAACGCGAAGCTGACAAATTTAAACAGCAAGTTTGTGCTGTATATAATTATCAAGGTGACTGGAAAGAGTTTGCGATTATATTAAGCGTTAAAAAATCGACTGCCTACAGATGGGTAAAAATTTAAAAAATGCAGAAAGGCCACGTGGGGGACAAAAATTTGTGAAAATCACGGAGGGGCATGTTCGATTTATTCTTCGATACATTGAAGAAAACCCAAAATAAACATTAAAAGAACTTAAACTAAAAATGGAAGTGCAACATCGAATAACAGTATCTAAAGAAACACTTCAAAAACATTTGAACAAATTGTTGTGCACGTTGAAAGATATACGAAAAGAACCTGAAAGAGTAATTAGTGATGAAAATAAGATAGAACGTCGTGAATATTAGCAACTTTTAATTTATCAAGCGGATAATATGCCAATTATATATATTGACGAAATAAATTTTAATATATTCATATCAAGAAGAAAAGGACGATCAAGAAAAGGATCACGCTACAGCAATATAATGGCTGGTTGCCGCGGAGCCAATATACACGTTATAGTCTATATTGGTAATATGGGAATGATTCACAACGAGGTCAGAAGAGGTGCCTTCTGAATGGAAAACGCCAATCATTTGTCCGCAATTTGTCCGTCAGTGTGCAGCCTATAACATTTTTCAAACTCATGTGATGTTGTTAATTGACAATGCTCCATGTTATGCAGGTATAGAAACTGTATTTACTGAAAATGAATTGAGCAGCCATAAATTGCTAAGATTTGGTCGTTACAGCCCAATGTTAAATCCAATTGAAACGATTTGGACCAGCTTAAAAGCTGCTGTTAAACTGGACTTAAATCTGCGTTTGCCATATACAGGGTGGGGCATAGGAATCAAGTGTTTTTGAAATGATAATAAAATTATTAGTTTTTACTCTTAAAAAAATTTATTGGTAGTACAACATAGCTAATAATAAAGCATTTTGAAATATTCAAGTACGGAAAATTACATCTGGCATATGATGTCCGTTTTCATTGATACACTGTTGCAGCCGTTGACGATAATTGGCCTCCACTCTTTCCAGCATGTCTCTGTCGATTAGGGAGATTTCATAACGAATCGATTCCTTTAATGCGTCTAACGTAGGGGGTTTGGCCTCGTAAACACGTGACTTGAGGTACCCCCATAGATAAAAATCACAAATCGATAAGTCGGGAGACCGAGGAGGCCACAAAACGTCACCAAATCTCGAAATTAGACGATTTGGAAACAGGTGGCGAAGAACAGCCATAGATGCTCTGGCGGTGTGTGCCGTGGCCCCATCTTGCTGTAACCACAAATCTTGAATATCCACACCTCTTCTTAACAATTCAGGTATGAAAAAGTTATTCACCATATGAAAGTAACGCGCAGATGTTACTGTAGCGGTTACCTCATTTTCTTCAAAAAAATATGGGCCAATAATGCCAAATTTTCCCACCGCACACCAAACTGTACCTTAGGACTCTGCAATGGCATCTCATGTAACTGTCGTGGATTCTCGTCAGCCCAGTACCGGCAATTTTGTTTATTGACGGCCCCCGTAAGATGGAAATGAGCTTCATCACTCATGAGTAACAACATGTTTTCATTCTCCTGAACAAGTTCAAGCATTTGTTGTGCGAAACTCAAGCGTTGGGCGTAATCTCTTACATTTAATTGTTGGGCAACCAGTATTTTATATGGGTGAAAATGTAAGTCACCATGCAAAATCCGCCGTACAGTGCGATTGCTGATTTGAAGTGCAGCTGAATGTCGACGTGCAGAGCGGCGTGGACTTCGCAGTAATGCTTGTCTCGCCCTTTCAATATTCTCAGGAGTACGCACAGTACGTTGACGACCGGGCAGCTTTCTTTTCATTATTGAACCTACTGTTCGAAGGTTATTGACCCAGCGTAAGATGGTGTCTCGGGCAGGAACAGAGTCATAACGATGGATATTAAATCTTCTGCGAAATTCACGCTGTACTGCAGTCACCGACTCGCCACTTCGAACAAAACAATCATACGCGAACACGCGTTGCTCTAGCGTCCACCTCTCCATGATGGCAAGTGGCAACTGAGAAACTGAAATGCTTTGAGTCGAGGAATGGATTGTAATAAACCGCGCGCCCCTCCCTTTTCTAATGGCCGAGTACTACCCAAACCAAAAACACTTGGTTCCTATGCCCCACCCTGTATTTTAGCTAGTGAGGGCAGAGCAAATATAAACCAGACGACGTTTCGTCTACAAAAATTAGAGGAGATAATAACATACTAATATTAATGCAATAAATCCGGCAAACTATCCAAAATATGTAGCGCATATTCAACGATTTATACCGGACGCAATAAATTTAAACGATCTAATTATATAATTTACAAAATCAATTTATCAATTGTGTTACTGTACATGTTACGATATAATTGAAGCAGTTTTTATTTTTAATTGTTTGCTCTCATTTTGAATGTGTTTATTCTCAATTCTAATTTGTTTATTCTCGATTTGAAATTGATTAATCTCAATTTTAAATTGTTTGTTCTCATTTTTAAAGTGCTTATTCTCAATATGAACTTGATTAATCCCAAATTGAAGTTGAAAAGGTATAGAACTAATTTTCTTTTAAGATTAATTTTACTGCATTCGGCTGAGAATTTACTCCAAAATTATCGAAACAATATTGTCATAATAATAAAGTAAAAAAATTAAACTTATCAAATGTTTTTTTTTATAATTTATATTAAGTATATTTAAGTAATTTTATTTCATCCTGATGTCAAAACTGACATTTTGCGGATTATTTATGGTACAAAAAATGGAACTTTAAAGTACTTTAAAATTATACGTCAGTTGTTGACAGGAATAATTCAAATTTATTCAAATTTCAAGAAGTAATTTAATTTAATAATAATAATAATAACAATAATAATATTACTTCATTAACTACTTGCTAATACAATAAACATTAAAAGTGCAGTCTTTTGGTTTGTTAAAACTAAACCTGCGTTAGAAAAAGATGACATATTTATTGTGTTTTCTTCGGTTATTTCAGACACACAATATTTCGCTATGGAAATAGTTACCGCTTTCTTAATTTTTAACAATAATTTCTGCGAGGTATAAATGCCATTTTTGACATCATTGTGTCTTTTTATTTATAATTCATTAAACTTGCAGCTTATGAGCTTATATAAAGAGAACAGGAATTATGTAAGAACGGATAACAGGCAATCTCAAGAATTCCTAGTAAATAGTGGTTAAAGACAAGGAGGAGTACTAAGCCCGATGCTTTTCAATCTAGTCCTAGACGACACGATGAAAGAAACAAGGAAAAAAACAGTAAAGATGTACATCGGACACCGACATATGAAGCCAGTATATTTGAGTGAATGTGCCTTTGCAGATGACCTGGTAATATTTGGCAAGAGCGAAAGAGACCTACAGAGAAACCTAGAAGCCTGGAACACATCATTGAAATCTAGCAACATGAAAATTAACGAGGAAAAAACAAAAATAATGGTAATAGGCAGTTCGCAAGCAGATATCACGTTAAATGGGAAGAAATTAGAGCAAGTTGAGACGTTTAAATACTTAGGGGTAAATATCAACAACAAAGGCTACCACGATATAGAAATAAATGTAAGATTGGAAAATACTTCTAAACTGTACCACAGCCTAAGAAAATCATTCAAAGGAAAAAGAGAGATCTCAGAGAAGACCAAACTAACAGTATATAAAACTGTGTTTGTACCAATACTAACTTTTGGCTGTGAAACCTGGGTCCTAACGCTGACCATGAAGAGCAAAATACAGGCCATGGAGATGAAATATCTCCGCAAAGTAGCTGGTGTTACCAGAATTGATAAAATAAGAAATACAGAAATAAGAAAACAACTGAATGTGGAACCTGTATTGAAAATAATCGAAGATCGTCAACTCAAATGGTTTAGCCATTTAACTAGGATGGGAAATGAAAGACCAGTTAAACAAACATGGGAAGCAAGAAGACATGAGAAGAGACTCCAAGGAAGACCTAGGAAAACATGGGACGACAGTGTAGGAAAAATATTGACAGAAAGAGGGATGAATTTGTCAGAGGTAAGAAATATGGCGAGAAATAAAAAGGAGTGGAGTAAATTTATTCATGATTCATAGGATGCAATTTCATACCCTACACCTTCGGGTAAATAGGGTTAGATTATATATATATATATATATATAAACTTGCAGTACGATCGAAAAATGTTTTTAAAGATCCTCGCAAGTAATTCCGTCCTCGGCTGACGCCTCGACCGTAAGCAACCGTCTCGTCCTTTAAAATTAAACTTTTCGTTCTTGATAAATAAAATATAATAACGACTCTGTTTATTTACTGCATCTATATAAATCATTCGAATATAATATTTTAAAGAGATTGTAATAATTATTATTTAAATTGACCATTAAATGCCCCATGAAATAAACACAAATATGTAAATAAAAAGATTACAAAAGTCGACTTCCTAACAAAAAAAATAGATTAAAATTTGCTCAAATAGACAGAAACAAGAAAAATCCTTGACCACAATATTAATAAACTTTTAAATAAGTATTTCGATAACTAAGTTGCTATTTTCAGTAGAACAATCTGAAATAGAAAAATAGAACAATAATAGTGATTTTTCGGATAAAATGTAATAGATTCTAAAATTGGATGGGATTTTGAAAAATCAGTGGCGTAACATTTCTTCTAAGAAAAATATTTGGTGTTAATTAATATGTACGCCACTGGTCAGCTTGTTTTAGAGTTACTATCAAAAAGTATGCTACGAAAAATTTTAAATGTCAGGTGAAGTTCGTAAAAAAAATCTTTTTTTTCAATTCCTAATATAGCTGAATTTATATTTTTTTGGTAAAACTTTATCATCCCGTATTACAATTACAACAAACATTTAAGAGAAAACATGTTATAGACAAACTTATGCAAGGTATCCCACACACGGATTATTTTTAGGAATAAATAAGACACTGAATTCATATGATATAATTTATATAAAAATTTTGTAAAATTACCATAGTAAATTGTTATTATTAAAAAAAACATCTGAAAAATTCCTTGAATTTGAATATATTTAATTGCATATTATACAGGCTGTGCCATAACATATGGGCCATACACCATCTGGATATAATAGACATAAGTTATTTTAAATATAGTTTGCCTAAGTAAAATGTTTTAGATTAAAAAGCTTCAGGGTGTTAAAGGTGATTTCGCATTTGAATGTTCTGTTGCATATTTTGCCGATGCATGAAAAATATTTAATTCACAAAGTGTACCTTTAAAAACCTTCTTGGACAGTTAGCTCCAGATTCTATCCCGAAACTCCTAATATGCTGTCAGTGACTTACCACAGCGCTATGTCTACCGAGTAATATTAATTGACTTAAATTAAATTGTATAATATGTTTATTAATAGATAAAAATTATATAATAACTTAACTTATATATCATATAATTCATTATTATGAAATCTAGCGAAATTTATTTTATCTATGTACTTGTAATTGTTCATTTTTTTCAATTGGGTGCACTTGATCTAATCTGCCTTGGCTTCACTGATATTCACACGAGACCAATTAATAATAAAGTGTTTAAAAGTTCCACTTAAGTAATTCTACTGATCGTTTTGCAGTTATGTATCAATCTGTGAACCCTATACATATTAGAGTTCAATTTTGCTTAAAACAACTAAGCTATGAAAAAGTGTTCTTTTCCTAAACAGTATATTACCATTAGTTTGGACTGAAAAAGTAATAAAAGATAAGTATTTATAATTTTAAAACCGTATTCATATCTGACTTAGATTAAATAAATATTGAGAATAAAGCTCTTGGCTATATTTCACTAATTTGTTAGAATAGCTAACATATTGCTGTATAGTTTGACTCTGCTAAATTAGGCTATAATTATTTAAAAAGTTGTTACATACGCACATATCTTTTTTGACTCTTTAAAAAAGTATAGCTTGCAGGGTTTGACTTTCGGGTTCTTTGTAACTAGGTCTAGCGTCCGATGTAAACTCAAAGAAATAATACAAGATATCAAATTAAATATCGTTTATTGTTTAAAACAATATATATATATATATATATTTTCAAAATCATATATTCAATTGTATTATTAACTCATTGATCAAGATCAAAGTAATTACAAATTATATATTAAATTACCATCATAATTTTTCAGTTAGCACACTTGTGTATTTCACTTAGTCTAGGGGATCGAAACCCTCCGAACACTAAGCTAACAAAACATTTCGTGTCTTACAATGAAAATATATGCTTTATGGATCTCTTGAATTTACTGATATTTTCGTATTAAAAGAAATGTGCTATTCAATATTCATTTAGTGGAAAATAATCCGTACAGAATGAAATATCTATCTCTACACTATGTAAATTTTTAATCAAATCCGTAATTTATGAATCTTGATCACAATTCAAATGTGCGGATATCCTATCATTTGCAGAACCATTGTTCCTACGCGTTACTCGGATGTCATGCATTAATATTCTAATACAAAGATTGTAATTATATTAATTGATTACGAATTAATTATCCATATATGCTTGAAATGTTGATTCTAAATTTATGAACTTCAAATTACTGTGCGCCTTGTTACTTAAACAGACCTTTGTTCCTGATACAAATTTTCGAACTCTTCGTGATACATCGATTTTTAAGATGTCAAGGAATTAATCATTTGTATGAAAAATTAACGTTTAGAGTAAATAAAATAAAAATATACACGCCTTACAGATAATTAATCTTAAAAATGCTTCAAAAATTAACAGTTATGTACAAATTCTTATGGTAAACGTAAATTTCTAGACTGGTCGGAACATATGCTAGCGATAGGATACTTTTTTTTATCAAATGCCTCGGGGGGCTTTCTTGTTTTTCAACGGTAGAAGAATCTCTTCTAATCTAATCTACTAAAGAATCTCTTCGTATTTTTATTATACAACGTGTTTTAAAAAAAATTACATCTTGTTCATGAATTTCTCCTATAAATTATATAGATAGATATAGATTAAATGGTATGAAGGCTATCTACCTGTCACTGTCAACATTTTTCATTGAGAGATATGGTGATGAAATTAATAACAAGTACAATTAGATTATTAATTTATTTAGTAAGAGAACTTTAAAGATGGGATATTATTCAAACAACCGAGGTAAATAACCAATTTGTAGAAATTCTAATTATTATCATTTATAACAAATGTTCAAAATTGTTACCATTGTGTTGAATGATGATAATGCAATACGACGTTTCATGTTGTCAAAAATATTCTGCATTTGGTATTATTTTATTACATTTAAGTTCTTCATTCTTGTCTTAGATACTTCATTTTTTAGCAATTCGAAAATATAAAAATCTAACGGAGTAAGATCTGGTGAACTTGCTGGCCAAACACCTCTGGTTATAACTCGATGAACACATCTAAATGTAGGTCAACAACGTTCTGATTCTAGCGCATTCTTTCATACGTCTTCCATAATTGTTTATTTTAACTGTATATTATTAACCTCTAAATACAACTAAATTTGTCCGTCATTTTCAATTTATAAACATTACACATATAATAAATACATACCCCTTTATAGATATCATATACCATGTAAAAAATTATTTAAACATTATAATATTCTTTCGAAACTTCTTAATATTATTGATTCATTTTCGATGACTTATTGAACCAACTTTCCTAAATTTTATAAGCCGTAAATATAATACTTGATATTTAGGAACATAAGTACATTTAAATGTTATCGAAATACACCCTAAATAATATTTTCACTAGCTACAACAGTTTATTAAGTTGCATTATTTATGCTATTAAACATTAGACTGTTATCATATGGACTTGCTTTCGAAGATTTTCGAATAAAAATCGTCCATTTAACGTTCAATCGTATTACCAGAATTATAGTAAATAATATATATTAATTTTTTAAGAAAAACTTACAAATTGCACATTAGATATGCATTTTGTGATACTGGAAATGATCTTTGATAAACCTTTTATTTAATTTTGATACGTCGGCATGTGTTTTTACTAAATTTAAGCTATTTATATTGTTAAATCGTAGCATAACCTATAACCTGTTGATATTACACATTGAATATAATATTCGATACGTAATATATAGATGCATTCAAAACACAATCTATTTAATTACCTTCTATGCCTATTTCTCTACGTTTAGCTTATCGTAAGAGTATAACGGCACTGGAATTTATATACTACCAGTAATTATACCGGGTGTATTTCAAAATACAGCTGGTTTCAAGTACGTTTCGTTACTATTCATGCTCAGTTTATTTATTTAGTTTTCATCAAAGCGGAATCCACAACAATGTGTTTCTGATATATGTGACTAATCTCAAAGCCGGCTGGGATTAGAGTACAGTTACTTCGTGTAAAGTGAAAAATAATAAATATCAATAATGTCGAAAGCTATAAAGAGACCATTCTACTACGAAGCACAAAAATTAGTAAGTAGGTTTCCAAATATAGTTTACAATGGGACTACGATAAAAAAAACAAAGTTTGTGAAATACCGTTCTTGTGTACAATAAAATATAACTGCCAAAGGGCAGAAGCGTTTAGTTGCCTTAAAGATTATTCTAATTATGCAAATATAACATCAGTCGATGTAAATCGGTATCTAAAACTAATAATCTATATCGCTATGGGCCTTTAGGCTCGCTTGAGACAAGCCACATATATTTAAAACATATTGCTATGGACTTTTTCCCGCAAACAATTTGAAAACATTATTTTATATTGTACATTTATTTTCGATGCCAGTGTATAATTTTTATTTTCGATGAGTGCAGATTTTATTTTGATTCATTTTTATTTTGACTTATGTTGTTGTAATACGTCGGATTTGCTATATCCGTTTCAGACACTAACTGTTATCAGAGTTGAGAAGACGTGTGTTATAAGATATTTTTTATCTTAGATAAGCAGCTTCGCGATTTTTATTAATTATTTTTGGTGATTGATTTCAATACCGATTGATTTACGAGTGTGCAGGACTCGTAGTTGTATAATTTTTGTACGTTCTTCTAACTCTGGTATCTCGTATATAAAAAAGTAAATTTTATATATATATATAAATGACAAAGAACGTATTTTAATATTTCAATATAAAAAATTTACTTTAACTTTAAATTTTGCACGTTGGAGTCAAGGGCATATTTTTTTCATGTGACTGCGCATGTGTTAGAGATTTGCTTCGGTCTGTCAGTTCTGGTTGTTTATCTTTTGACGTTGTTTATTAGGGGTGACATTTAAAAAACATCTTTGCAATTTATTAGATGTAATTTAGTTCGGGTGTAATCAGAGGACGTTTGGATTTGTTTTGCTGTAATTTTCAACAAATCCTTTTACCTCTAAGTGTAAGTTTGTATTGCACAATTCTTTATACTTTATAAAGAATTTTTTTTTTTTTTTTTTTTTTGATATACATTAAAGATTCATTTGAGTAAAGATGTGTATATCTTTTTAATTACCTTTCTACTTGTGTGCTTAACAGTAATTTCAGTAAAACTAACAATATTCACAATTTAATTTTGTCTGGCGCCTGATTGTGGTATTAATACAATTATTTTTCCACGTTTTCCATTGGAAACCCGGAGAGGACAGCAGTCCCATTTAAGAAAGTAATCGACTGAGTATCTAAGTTGGACAGAGTTGGTGTGAATAGTGGTACATCTCACTACTAACCCACTATTCATAGCAATATGTACATATAATACATGTATGTGCATCCCAGACGTTAGATGATAAACGAAATATTTACACAATTTTATTTCTTGGTAATATAGCTTTGTTTGTCTATATTCTCGATTATTTTTGGGCAAAAACAAATTGCGATCTCCTTGAAGTGTCGTACTTATCGAAGACTTAATGAATATAATAGCATAATGTATTTAATATGTATCAAGATATATTGTATCTTTATCAACAATTATAAAATTAAATGAAATTTTTCCAATTTTCCCTTCAATAGTTATCGTTATCAGTTCATTCATCGCCTTTGCAACTTGACTTGGATACCGTGTAGTGGTCTAAGTATGAGATCAGCTGTAACTTTGATATCTTCTTGTTTTTCCAAAGATGTTATTTTGTAATGATTAATAATCGAAGATAATATTGTCTTCTCCTCGTACATGGCAAATTTCTGACCTAGAAATATGATAAAAAATCAAAACAAAATGCACTTGATACTTTTACTAGCTTTGACTAACCAATGCAATTTCTTGGACCAGCACTAAAAGGTATGTAAGCGTAAGGATGTCTATCCAAACTATTCTCGGGAAGGAACCTATCTGGATCGAATTTATCTGGGTTTGGATAGTACTCGGACGATCTATGGACTCCGTAAATATGTAAAGCAACTTGTACACCAGCAGGAATCGTATATTGGTCTATAAAATTGAGTTATTTAATCTAGCATTTTCGTCGAAGATTCTAACCTATCGTGACTTCTTGCTGAAGATCTCTCATTATAAATGGAACACTGGGATATAATCTTAAGGATTCCTTGATAACGCGTTCTAAATATTTCATGTCGTTTAATTCGCTTAAGGATGTTGGTGTGGGATTATTTCGTAAAATGCTATGAACTTCTTCAAAAACCTTTTCCTAAAAAGAAATTGAGTATATTTCGTTACTGTTTTCTTGATTTTTAAAATAAAGAAAACTTGAAAATTTCATAGAGATAATTCCACATTTTAAATTAATTATCTTTAATAACTAAATGAACATCGTGAGGTCCAGAAAAAATTCTTGCAATATTAAAACAATAAAGAAATTACTGATATCCATTAAAAAAAATTATGAAATAAAACTCAAGAAGCAGTATTACTCAATTTCCAGTTTATTGAGGTAAAATCCCATAACAAATCAGGGCACAGGTGCAAGTATATGTGGAATTTGCCCTAGAAGGAAGATATCTATAAGTCTGGGGAAACATACGACGGTTTTCCAGGCTGAATTGTTTGCAGTCGCAGCCTGTTCCGAGGAAATTCCAGAAGCCGACTGCGCAAACAAAAAAAAATCAACATAATGACTGATACAAAATAATACAAATCTGTATAAAAACAAATTTGTATCTGTATTTTGTTTTTGCAATTTGTTTTTGATAATGACTCATAGTCAGGCAACTATTAATGCCAATATGAATCCATCTACCAGCTCTAAACTTGTGAAATATTTCAATAGACCGGCATAAGATAATACCGTGTCGCTGATATGGGTGTCAGGACATGAGGAAGTTAAAGGCAATGAGACAACCGACGAACTGACAAAGTTAGGTACTAATAGGAACTTCATAGGACCAGAACCTGTATGTGTAATCGCTAAGGATTCCGCTAAAAGAGAAATCTGTGAAAAACTTTCTAGGAAATCATAAATTACAGGATTATGAAAAAGGTGTTCAAAACTGCTACAAAAGCTGCACGATTTGGGATGCAATATGAGCATAAAAATTCACTTTCTGCAATGCCCATTTTGAATTTGTTCCAAAAATCTGCGAAAATTTGGAAAATTTTATTTTCCGACGAAGTTACTTTTACCACTAATGGTTATTTATCATACCAAAATTGCAGATATTGTGCAGAAGAGAATCCAAATTTTCGTATTAACCGGAAAAATCAGCGTTAAAAGAAAGTAAACGTTTGGTGTGGAATTTTTTTCATTAAAATTTTTGGCCCCTTTTTTCGAAAACAATTTAAATCAACACAGTTATTTGGATATGTTGAAACATTTTGTTATGCCATCGTTGGAGGATATTAACAGAGATGATGTTTTCTACTATCAACAGGATGGGTGCCCTGTCCATTCAACTAATTTAATTAAAAACTGCTTTGATATCCACTTTGCTGAAAGGTGGATCGGTCTTTTTGGACCCATTCATTGGATAACTCGCTCGCCCGATTTAACGCCGATAGATTATTATTTTTGGGAACACGTATACGAAAATAATAATTTTGGTGCAAAATTGGAAACATTCAAAAATAAAATACGAAGAGTAATAAGTGAGATTGATATAAGAACATTTAGAAACGTTTACAGAGAATTTAGGTATAGAGTAGAAAAGTCTGTGAAAGTTCACGCGAATGTTCAAATTTTAGGAGTGTAAAGTAGACTTCATTTCAAGTAACAAAAAACGTAAAACTTGCATATCCATTTTTATTTGTTTCGAAGTTACAGATCTATGAATGTGATTGTCAGATCATGAAAAAAAATGTAATCCTAAAGTCAATACAAACTGATTTTTGTTTAAAGAAAGTTTTACGATTCAATTACAGGCCTGTGATTGTTAACGTCGCATAATAAAATGTTATCTTAAAATAAATAAACACGTATCGTAATGCATACAGTAATTTCTTGGAGATCTACAAAAAAAAGTACTGGAAATGATTTATCATAAAGAAGTTTCTTACTTATTTCGTAAGTGCTGAACTATGAATATCATATAATAATCAAATGTTCAGATGACTGTTACCGTTGCATTTTTAATAAAGGATTTCATTATGTTTCAGTACATACAACAACTTATTAGTGAGTGGACACGTTTTCTTTATTCAAAATGCCATACCGATTTTCTTCTCAAGAGTATGCGGACATGCATTTTGTGTATGGCTACTGTAAACGACAGTGCACGTCAAGCAGTTATTGAATACCGACATCCGTTTCCCAATAGGCGCATTCCTCATTACAGGACGTTTCTGGAAGTACACAGACAATTTCGGGAATGCGGACTGCGTGATTATCTTTTCGACCGAGGAGTAAATTTGCCAGCAGACTTAGAGGAAGAAGCAGTAGCTATTGTTACAAGGGATCCAACTCTCAGTGTACGTCGAATCGCTAGATAACTAGGAGTGCGACGAACGACAGTTTAGCGAATTTTAAAACGTGAGGGCTTATATCCATATCACTATCGCAGGGGACACGGTTTGCTTGAGACAGACCACTATGCTCGTCTAGTTTATTCTACCTGGATATTAAGACGGTCACGGCTTCATTTTAATTTCTGCAGAACAGTCATTTGGACAGATGAATCTACGTACACGAGAAGTGGTGTTACAAATCTGAGAAACTTGCACAGGTGGTTATCAGAAAATTACAAAGTTATACGCCCATCTAAATTTCAACATGAATTTTCTATTAACGTTTGGGCGGCCCTAATCGATGACTTGTTGATTGGTCCTGTCATTCCTCCTGGGAGGTTAAATTCGGACAATTACCTTCAATTTCTTATTGACGAGGTGCCAGGTCTTTTAGATAGAGGATGTCCCACTGAATGATCGACGAGACATGTGGTTTCACATGGATGGGGCACCACCACATTTCGGAATTGCTGTCCGAAATTGGGTTAACGTCAATTATCCAAGAGGGATTGGTCGAGGTGGTCCTGTTCCATGGTCACCCAGATCACCCGATCTTAATCCCCTTGACTTTTATTTATGGGGGTACATGAAAAATTTAGTCTACGAGCAAGTTTCGAACACAAGAGAAGAGTTGTTGGATCGTATTCACAGTACTTCTTCTGTTGGCTTACGGGCACAAGCCTGCATTTAACAAGGAGGTGGACATTTAGAAAATATTATTAATTGAACTTTTTTAAATAAAATCAGTTTTTATTGACTTTAGGATTACCTTTTTTTCTTGATCTGACAATCACATTCATAGATCTGTAATTTTGAAACAAATAAAAATGGATATACAAGTTTTGCGTTTTTGTTACTTGAAATGAAGTCTACTTTACACTCCTAAAATTTGAACATAACTATACGCTTTTAGAAAAATTAGAAAAATATTTCATAAAATATAATATTTATAATGAAGAATTTCTTTTAATTAACCAGTTTATTATAAAGTTATTTTATATCCAGAAAGGTGTATAATCAAAAATAAAACATAAAATACTTTAAAAGAATTTATCAACGTTCCTCTGTTGTACAAGTTTGCACAAAGTGTCAATTTGTTCGTAAAAAGCGATGTTTCTTTATTACACAATTTGTTTATATCTGGATGTGATAGGAAAAAATCTAAATCATATTTGAACTCGCGACAACATATTTAGTCAATATCACCTGTTAAAATTCAAACCCCATCGAACAGATTAAAATTTGTATACTAGTGTAATTACTTGAATTTCTGGATTGTTTCCTAAAAGAAATAAAGTCCAACACATTCCAGCTGTGGTTGTATCGTGTCCCTAAAACGTAACCCACATTAATTCGATTAAATTTTAACAGAAAAATTAACACACCTCAAACATAAAGGTGTCCACTTCTTCTCTAATATCTCGATCGCTCAGAACTTTACCATTTTCAGATGCTTCCAGAAGCAAATCAAGGAAGCTCAATCGTTTCTTTTTACCTAATACTTCATCTTCAGTGTTATCTTCTCTCGATTCCAAATTGGATTTCTTTTTTAATAGTTCCTTTCTTTCTGCGATGACCTTCTTGGTAAATCCATGCAATGTAGCTAAATCTTTTTGGAAGTTGTGTCCTTGCTTTAAGTTTTTGAATATAAACTCTGGCAGGTATGGTCTAAAAAATCTCCAAACAATTAGTTCACTAATCCTGTAATAATATTGATTACTTCTTTTGGCTTAATAGGTGTTTGTGGATTTTACTCATATACTGCGCTCACGTATTCGTTATTTTTATTTGACATAGCGTTGATTGGTACACCCATTGCTGTTTCTGAAAATTTAGCTGTTAATGACATAGTATATCTTTGTTGTAGTGTTCCAATAACAACTTCGTTTTTAAAAATACCAACATTTAGTCTATGATAATTTGATAAATATCATGTTGAAGCATTGCCATTTACGAACGTGCTATTTTATTGATCAACGTTTATTAATTTTTAAAACGCACTATCGAAATGGAGAAAATTTTAGGGTCACAAACCGGAAATTACGTTCTCATTTGGGTAGACATCATATTGTCCTACTGGCAAGTGTATTCGCGATTTAGTAAAAAAATTCTAAAGTTTGTTTTCTCCTAAAGACCAAATACCACTCGTCTGTCATCGTTCTGGTCTTCACAAGAAAACAGAGCACATTTAGAAAAAGTGTCTTGAAGGTCCCAAACACTTTCATACGGCACCAAGCATCATTCTAAACAATTAGCCATGCCACCAACAATCCTTCATCGAATCTTGCATAAAGATCTTCACCTCAAGGCCTGCAAGACTAAATTAGCACAAGAATTTAAGTTTATTGATCATGTTGCGCGGAGATAATTTGTTAAATGGATGTTGAAAATGAAACGAGGTGACACTAATTTTCATTACACAATAATTTTCTCCAATAATGTTCATTTCCACTTGGGTAGCGACATTAAAAAGCAACAATTGTCGGATTTTGGGAGAAGAACAACCACATACCCATCATGAGCTACCCATTCTTCACCGAAAAGTGACAGCTTGGTGTGGATTTTAGTCCCGAGACGTGGTTGGGCCATAGTTTTTTAAAAGGACGCTGGTGAGACAGTCGCGATTAATAGAGTTCGTTATCGCGAAATGATAACCAACTTCTTTAAGCACCAGGATGTTAACTTCCAATTCCAATTCTCAATTAAGTCTCATAAATGTCAATGAACTAATGTTACTGTGGCCGATTCTAAATATGTTATAATAAACAATATTCACAGCTCATAAATTTAAGTGAATATTGGGAATAAAACTGAGTTTTTATCATTTAAATGAATGTTTCAAATGTTACACTAATGTAAACAAAAAAAATAAAATTGGTACCCAAAAATTATGTAGGTCGATAGAAACGAGAAGTAAATAAAATACAATTCTTTCGTTTTCAGTATTCTTTTTTGTCTCCATTTCTCCGATAGTGGAATGTTATAATAGCTGTTCATTTGAAAAGTCAATCTAGGTTACTTTGAAATTTTGATAGAATAAGACGCAAATATATTAGTATGTGTTTGTTGTTCCGTAAACGTAAATCCAAATGACATTTGATAATGTCAATCACAAATATCAGTTAGTGCATAAAATAATCGTGCGTCGATTCTGGTATAAACAAAGAAATTTTGAACGGAGGATTTTAAAGTGCATTGATCCTGAAGGACAACATTTTCAACATTTGTTATAGTTTTCAATAAATGCCTATTATTTGTTATTTATTTGTATGTATGAAACTGTCAAAATAGACGACTTCGTAGGTTAAGTAGTAAATTTTAATTTACGACATACTTCAAAATGTTCTCAGTAAATCACATGCTACTAGATTGACTTTTCAAATTAACACTTGTGATTATATTGTCCATTATAATTTATGACTTAAATTTTATAGCTTCAACATGCGTTTAGAACCCGTTCAACTTGAGGAATTAATGTGTTTGTTAACCAAAGGTTTAACCCAACAAGAAGTTGCTAACCGCTTACAGGCCCCTCAAAGTCAGGTCAGTAGAATCAGTAGAGTCAGAGCGTAGAATCCATACAGAGCCACAGATAGAGTGTCGCATATACTCATGGTGGTGGGAGAGAAAGAAGTAGAACCGCCCAGAATCGTCTGATAGGTCTTATTGCACGAAGAAACTCTGTTATCACAGCATTTCGAATTAATACTTTATACAAGCAAACTACAAGCTGAATAATTTTTGATCAAACGATAAGAAATAGGTTTCATAGTTGCAATCATAGGACTAGAAAAAGGACTAATTAACCGCAGTTCATCAGAGAGCAGCTAGGATAAATAAATACTTGGGGGCTATTGAACATGACAATTGGAACCTGCACAGATAGATATCCTGTCTTTTCACTGGCAAGTTTAGATTTCGCCTTTGTAATTTCGGTGGTCGAATTTTGTTGTGCAGAGAACGAGAACAACGATATAATAAACATTACATAACGCAAACATTCCCTTTGGGTGGCGAATCAGTGAGCGTTTGGAGAGGCATTTGTATTGACGGGTGCACAGATCTAGTTGTCATAATTCACGGGAGTATAACAGCGTTAAGCCGTGGTCTGGTTGTAGAATCAATTATTGTACCATTTACTACCTCTATCAGCGACAATTTTACTTTAACTGATGATAATCAACTTCTTTAAGCACCAGGATGTTAACTTCCAACAAGACGGCGTGACCTGCCACACAGCGAAAGGAAATTTTCGAGTCGACTAATTTCTCGCTGTGTATTCTGAATGTATTGGACGGGCTTATTCTCTGGATCACACTTGTATTGAACATATTTGGGCTGACGATCAAGACAACTAAACCACCTACAATGCCTCAGACATTAGTGGCTTGCTAATATTTCGCTAGACATTTGGCAAAACATTCCTCAGCTTTTCGTCAATAATTACTTATATTAACGCCATGCTGTCCCACACGATATTAAACTGAGATATCAACTTGATATAAAGTCAAATCCACAATAAAAATTCTTATTTCTGCACATTGCTATACTTAGCTACCTCTTCAGTATTTTTAATTTACTTTTGCCACTTTCTGTATGTTAAACGTGTGTAAAAGAATCGCGTAATAAATTGGACCATGTACTAAATCTGCAAAGAGTAATGATTTGTAAATTTCCACGGCATTATCCATAATTACTTCTCGATTTTCATTCTGGATTCGCACGTCTTCCTGCGAAAACTTTTGGGCCATTATTACAAAGCACATCCTCAGTTTCAGTGCTGAACTGAAACAGCTTCATTCCAGCACCGTCAACAGCAGTAGCGACTCTGAGAATATCTCTTGTAATACTGGATGAAATTTCATTGAAAGAAGGTGGCAGTACGAATAATGCGGTTCCAGTCTGGAAATCAAGAATAGTAACTGTGATATAATTATTTTCTATTGTGGCTAGTTTGATAATTTTTCAAATACATCCCTTACTTTAAACCAAATTCTTACCACATATAATATCCAATGCACAATGTGTAATATCTGGGTATATATTGAAATATTTTCCATTCGTTTTCGTATCCAAGATCTTTAGGAGTTGTTGAGTTTTTTCAATGAAAATTTCCAGAAAATTTTCCAGTATTTTAAAATGAAATGTTGGCGTAATTAGTTTCCTGTGTTGATGCCATTTTGCACCTTAAAAAATGAATATTAATAACCCAGTTGTTTACATAGTACTTCAATAGTATATTAAAAAACAAGTTTAATAGCACACATTACTCGTAAAGGCTTTCGTTGGATGATTTTTTACGATTATAAAAAAGGCCTAACTCCACAAGAATGCATTATATCGCTTCGGTCAACTTTTGGTAATAAAGCACCATCAGAGAGTTTACAATTGGTTTGCAGAATTTCGTCTTGGTCGTGCCTAAGTGAGTGATGATTCATCACTCACTTAGGCACGACCACTGATGAATCACGTAAAGGTCGACCAAAAACTGTTGTGATTCCAAAAAACATCGATGCTGCGCGGAAAATGATAGAACACGATCGGCATGTGACTTACAGTGAGGTAGAGGCATCTCTTGTCATATCGCAGACTGCAATTCATTCGATTTTATACGAACATTTTTTTGTAAAAAAAATATGTTTCAGATGGATTCCATATAACTTGACCGCAGCACAGAAAGCAGCTCGTCTCAATTGGTGCGCAAAAAATTAGACGTAGGAACCGCAAAATCCGTTTACAACATCATCACAGGCGACGAAACATGGATATACACGTATGCGCCGGAAACCAAGCAACAATCTACTGTATTGGTGTTCCAAGACGAACCGAACCCCACAAAAGTGTTCGTGCAAGGAGCACTTCCAAGAAATTGATCGCTTGTATCTTCGGCTGTACAGGACACATCGCAACAATTCCTTTAGAGGATATAAAAATTAACCCTGAACGGTATACAGTAATTTGTTTGCCAAAAGTTATAGACGAAATCGGGAAGAACAACCGAAGTCGTTGTTCCCCAAAATTTTGTTTTCTTCCCAGATATTGTAAAAATATAAAAGGTGACCCTGGTATAAAACTGATATTACAGAATTGGTAGTTAAAATGTCCAAAGAAGTAGCATTTTTACGTAAATAGAGATCATTTAAAGTATACCAGAAGTGTCTAAGATCAGGGTGGCCCAAAATGACCGAAGGGGTTTTAATTCCTTATAACTTTTTTATTATATTTTTTTTTTGTTTTCAGTATTTTGTAAAGAAGACTTGGGGAATTTAAAATGGAACAGTACACAATTGAACAACGTGCCAAAATCGTTGAACTTTATTTCTCAAATCAACGATCCATTATTTTGACTCAGCGTGCATATCATCGTTATTTTAATGTACGGGTTGGACCCTCAGAGTCAACAATAAACCGTCTGGTTGCAAATTTTCGAGAACAAGGGGCAGTAAGGAACCTTCCTGGTGCCAGCAGATGACGAGCGGTGCACACGGATGACAATATTGAACGGGTACAGGAGATTATTCGGGAAGATGGAGAAACATCAACCAGGAGACGTTCGACACAACTTGGCCTCTCAAGAGGGTCGCTGCAGAGAATTCTGCATACAATAAGAATGTTTCCATACAAAATTCAGCTTGTGCAACAATTGAAACCGACAGATTACCAGCAACGACTTGATTATGCAATTTATTTTCGTCAAAAAGCAGAAGAAAATCATGATTTTATTCATAATTTAATTATGAGCGACGAAGCCCATTTCCAATTAAATGGGTTCGTTAATAGGCAAAACTGCAGGATATGGGCTACGGAAAAACCAAGAGTAGTTCAACACCGAGAATTACAGTGTACCGTTTGGTGCAGTGTTTCGTCGGAAAGGATAATTGGCCCATTTTTTATGAAAATGAACACGGTGTCGCCGTTTCCATCACTGGTGTTAGATATCGGACAATGTTGGAAATTTTTTTAAGGCCAGCCGTAGAAAACCATCCGTAGGTATGGTTCCAACAGGATGGAGCCACAGCGCACACTGCGAGGGACACAATTGCTCTTTTACGCGGCATCTTTGGTGAACGAATTATTTCCCGTACAAGCGATTTTAATTGGCCTCCGCGTTCACCGGATTTAACCGCTTCAGACTGTTTCCCTTGGGGGTTATTTGAAAGGAAAAGTCTATATTAACAAGCCTCGAACCATACAGCAATTAAAAAATAATATACGCGACGAAATCAACAACATAACACCTGAAGTTTTACGAAAGGTTATGGAAAATGTTTTGGAAAGAGCACGAATATGCGAAGCAGAAAATGGCCACCACTTGCGAGATATAATTTTTCATAATTAAATTAAAAATATTCTCCATTAATATGCTGTATTTAAAATTAAAAAAAAAAAAAATAATTATGTCTTAAATAAGAAGTTATAATGAACTCAAACCCCTTCGGTCATTTTGGGCCACCCTGTACTATTAAAAAATTATTAGTAACTTTATCCTATAATATTTATCCGAAAACGCTATCGGAAATAAATCTTGATGATGACATGAAATCACTTTATGTTTAACTCTTTGAAATACAAAAATTTGCAAAACAGTATTTAAAAAAAGCACCTTATCTAAGTGTTGACCTAGAAGATAGATGAATTCACTAATGGTGTTCAAAATTATGTGAATAGAAACTTTGTTATCTAGAAGCGCATCATAAATCCTTTCTATCAGGAACTACGCGTATACCTAGTGCTAATAAAATAAATGATTTCAAATTCGTTAAGTAGATTGTAAATCAAATAATGAAATTTTAAAAAATATTAATAGTTTTTTTTTTGTCATTACCTGTACTTGTTAAAAGACCTTCGCCTAACCAAGGAAACAAATAATTATATTGAGCCCCTTTCTTGATATGAACCGAATTATTCATGATAATTTCTAAATATTCAGGTTTAACAATGTTGAGTTCAGCTCTGGATCCACTCCATGAACAAAAAATTGGTTTATAAAAATTCATAGCAGATATGCCTACGTTAAACAGCTCTAAAAACGACAGTTTTATCTATGATATTGTTAAAGTCGTAAAGATTTTTATACCTTCTTTTGGAACTCCTAAAAATTTATATTTGGTACCGAAGAATGGTAATCTCATGGGACCCGGTAATTTCTTCATGTAATTGTAGATATTGTTTCGCCATTTCAAATACGATACTAAATACCATACAGCTAAAATAACACACGCGGTTATCAAGTACATGTTAGTCGTGGCTTATTTTACTCGCGACTGAAGTAATTTTTATTATTCTACGAGCGAGATAGAGATTGACTTGTGTTAAATAATTATCTAAATGATTCGATAAATAAACACACACACGTATGTATATATATATATATATATATATATATATATATATGTGTGTGTATGTGTGAGATAAACAAAAAAAAAGTAAAAACAAAGTTCATTATATACAACACTAGACCTTGTAATATTTACAAGAGATTAATTGCAGGCTTAGTGATTCTCGGCTATGTTTAAACAATTTTGACCATTTGCAAATAGTCGACTTTGAAGGACAATCATCCCCGTATACAGCCAACATTTCTACACGAATAATTTTTGGAGATTTTCCTTGTTTCCTCAAGAATTTTATAACTGCTGGATATTCAAGTTTATGCATTTTGATACGTGACAACCCCAAGAGATCGTTTTTATATTCCCTAACTAGCAATTTTGCATTTTATAATAATAATATAATTTTTTTATTGTTTATTTTTTATTATCATGCATGCCTTGTTAACGACTTTGACAATTTACAAAACAATTGCAGCAGTATTAGTTCTAATATTTGTCAGTTTAAGTTGTCACGTATCAAAATGCACAAACTTGAATATCGAATAGTTATAAGATTCTTGACAAAACAAGGAAAATCTTCAAAAATTATTCGTGAAGAAATTTGGCTGTATACGGGAATGATTGTCCTTCAGAATCGACTATTTGCAAATGATCGAAATTGTTTAAACACGGCCGGGAATAACTGGATGATGATTCCCGTCCAGGTCGACCTGTTGACGTGATCATTAGAGCAGACTAATTTCCGTGCGCGCCATGAGCGCCGGTATGGGAGTGTAATTCCTAATATATTAGAATATGCGATAGAATAGGGACTCAACATGAGCTTGTTACCGATATAAGTATAGAAGTAGAGACATTTATTCTATCAGAAATAATTAAATATACATTTGGTTTTCTGCTATTAAAGTAATATGTATAAACACACGAAAAATAAGAATAGTACATATTATAGCAGCGTTGTATGTACCTATAAATAAAATGGAAAATGTATGAAATCAGTGATTGTGTGCACGACAGAGGATTTAAAAAAACACTTACCGTTTTAAGCGCCTTCCAAGGATTGACAAACTGAGAGACTGCGAAACTAGATTGTATATTTTGAACATCAGGTGCGTTTCTAAGGTTATTTCTGAAAAATATGTCCCCCGTGAGGAAAAAGTATGTTTGTATTCGGAAAACGAGCGTTCTACATCTAGTGATGTTATATTCGCATAATCAAAATACTTCTTTAAGCAACTTAACGCATCTGTAGTCGTGCCCTCACAAATACGTGTTAAGGTGTCAAAATCTGCATTTCTGTCTAAAACACTTTCAAATTTAATTAGAACACTTTCACTTCTTTGCGTCTTCTACAGCACACAGTTGTGCGTGAACATCTTTAACGATTTACAGTGATTCCTCTAATGACAGCGACGAATTTTCTAATTTTGTTATTGTTTCTTCTAGTTCCAAGTAATTCTCACGAATACTTTGTAAATCCATTTTAATCTGGGCATCTTGAAATTTTTTCTGGCTTGTATTGATAGCTGCACTTTCTTTCGGATCGAATGATAAAACCACGTCCTTAATTTTTTCAAAATGTTCATGATAGTAAAACCCCGGCCGTAACCATGTACCCCAACGTGTCAGAATCGGCTGTGGTGGCTCAGGGGTGTGGGGACACAATTCGTGAAATTTCCGAATACGTTTTGGAGATTTCAGGAATACTGTCAGTTGTATCGTCCACACATAACCACAGTTTTTTACTTTTCAGTTCGGCTTTGATTTTATTTTCAACGTGTTTACGCACCGATGGTAAATTCCTTCGTAATGTTGTCGTGCTCGATAATGTTTGATTCGCGTATTTATTCCAAAATGAAATAAATGAATCATTACTTAACGAGGTAAACGGCAGTGTACACACAATCATAGTTACACATAGTTCATGTATAAACTGTTGTCGATTAATTTTGTTATTATTGTGCTTCGAACTGCTTACGTGTTCTTTACAATGTGTTTTTGACCAACACATTAGATATGTATTGCACACTAAACATTTAATTTTTGAACCATCGTATATTAAATCCGGGAAATCCATAATAAACTTATTCACTTCGTCTGACAACGTTCGTTTTCTCGATTTATGTGTCGACGACATTTTATTACGTATGCTTACACTTACATGCAGTCTAAGCAAGTACCAAACACATACTGAATGCTTTTTATTAGTTCTGATGCAATACAATCATCCTCACATCGGCGCACATGGCGCGCAGGGAAATTGGTCTGCTCTAGTGATCACCTCCGATGTTATTGAAAAAACTAAGTGTTTGGTGCTGGAGGATGCAAGATTAAAGAAGCGACAATTAACAGCTTCATTAGGAGTTCAGAAAGCACGGTTTTCACAATTCTATACGAATACCCTGACAAAAGTTAGTGCCAGATGGGTTCCGCGAATGCTTTCGCCATTCCAAATGCGTGTGCTTTGTGGAGACGTACCAGATTTAATTATCAATCGAGTTGTCACCGCAGATGAGACCTGAGTCCATCATTTTCACCCTGAGTCAAAACAAGAATCAATACAGTGGCATATTAAGGGTTCTAGCCCCCCTCCCCCAAGATGTTTAAAGTCACCCCTTCCGCAGGAAAAATAATGGCAATAATTTGCTGGGATTGTCAGGGAATATTAATGATTGATTATCTACGCAAGGGTAGTACGGTTACAGTAGAGTATTACGCAAGATTAATACATCGTCTAAGAGATCATATTAGAGCGAAAAGGCACGGAAAACTGACGCAAGGTGTCCTGTTGCTTCACGATACTGCATCAGTCCACAAATCAAGATTTTCAAAAGATGCTGTTGCCGAATGCGGCTTCGCAGAAATAGACCATCCACCTTACAGTTCAAATCTCGCTCCGTGCTACTATTTTTTGTTTCCTAATCTCAAAAGAACTCTAAGAGGAACAAAATTTATGGACGATGACGAACTTATAGCGGTCGTTGAAATATATTTTGCAGACAAACCAAAGGAATTTTTGTGTAATGGATTAGAGATGTTATTAAAACGATATAATACTTGTATAACAAAAGCAAGGAGGCTATATTGAAAAATAAATTTTTATTGCTGTTCTAAACTTTTTTTTTTCATGTCTAGTCCGGCAATATAAAAACGACGCCTCGTATATCCAGGTAAGAAATTTTTTTCGATGTGCATCATGTTGTATATATAAATTACTTCATTAAAAACTAGATATTCTTTAAATATCATTAATCTGTAGGTCATACAAACCACTACTTTAATAGAACGATGACTTGCAAGTAACAAGTGAAATTAAATCATAAAAACACGATTCAAATTTATTACGAAGCAAACTGCCTAGAAATTTTATCCCACGGAGATTTCAAGGTAACGGTGTGTTTTCCGTGATTAAAACTCACAGGTTGAAAACGTAACCTCTAGAAAGCTAAGGGTTACGATTAAAAAAAAATCGATGACGTCACAGTGCAAAAACTACAAAAAAGGTTTCTCTTTCTATTAAATAAAATTCATGTGTTCTAGAATCTATTTAGGAAATATGTCCAGGTGAGAAATTATTTTCGATGTTCATTACATTACGGACCCTGTATATACGAGTATATATATATATATATATATATATATATATATATATATATATATATATATATATTGTAATGAGGCTAACCATGTATGTGAGGGGCATAGAGCAAAAATACAATATTAATGTTTAAAATTGTTAATTTAGAATAAGTTTTTAATAGAACTGCATTTTTCACATGCCATATCAATTAAGTTAACGCCGCGTTTTTAATTTATCTAATTTGTTTCGCATAATTATTGAATTCCTTGTATCCATTCACTTTAATCATTTTCATTTATATTTAAATTTTCCTGAAGATGTTTAACTTAATTGATTGGAATTGTATATCACATAACATGGTAATAGTTGTTTCTAATTTTAAAACTGCTATGGCAGGAATTTTCCTTAAAATGAGTATAGGTATAATATGGAGATTGTATATTTAAAATAAGCTTTTGTTTACTGTTAAATTAATACTATATTTTTATTGAAATGTCAAACGTTTAGGTGTAGTGATGTATTTTATTTGAGGAAATTGTTGTCAAGATAAAATGTATATAAACAACATTGAAGTTAAGGTGCCTGGAGATTTAATGAAAAACAGAGTGAGCAATTATTATTGAAAAAATTGGCATGACACGTCGAATTTATCAAAAAGTGTTGTTAAAGGTAAAAAGTGATTAAAAGTCTTTAATATATCAACAAATCCTTACCAGAAAGATTTCTAATGTGTTCCCGAATCACCAGAATTGTTTTTTTCCTTGAAAAAAGAAGATTACTACATTTTGAACCCGTTGAGTTCAGTTATTCAAATCTCTAACATCTAAGGGACGTTAACTCGGATCCACTACTGCGAAGAATGACACAACTCCAACACCTATAACCTGTTCCTAGTGTACCAAGACTTGGACACCATTTACTCATACGGAGAAACTACCGGCTTTAAAACTAAGTATTGTCTGAATAATCTCCTAAAATATAAAACTTTAATAGTTACATTTCAAGCATTGTTTTTACGTTATTTTTAATTCAGTTTTATTAGCAATAGTACACTTTACCGTTAGTAACCGAAAAGTACAGTTCTTTTGACTCTGTTTTCGCTTTTCCTAATATAATCATTTGAATTATAACAATTTCTATAGTACACTTAACCTCAATATTATATTTCATTGTTTCTCATGTTTTTTTTTTTTAAAATTGTTAATGTTATACTTAATGTCTATTTACACTCACCTTTTTAAATTGTGATTTGAGAATTTTATTAAACCTGTGATATATACCATTTATATTCTTGTTTTATTCATTTTCTATTTTAGAAATTTTTCTACTTAGTATAACTTTGCTTGTACGGTTAACCATCATCTATCAGAATACCGAACCGACATTTCGTAAATCTTGTTCTTAATATACTGAGCTAGTCACTTC
Source organism: Melolontha melolontha (assembly GCA_935421215.2). NCBI lineage: Eukaryota > Metazoa > Arthropoda > Insecta > Coleoptera > Scarabaeidae > Melolontha > Melolontha melolontha. The sequence goes on along the minus strand of OW285240.1, from coordinate 136,523,435 downwards.
ATGTTTTAGAACCCCTATAAATACTTATAAATTTCTATAGCACGTGTTTCTTTATAGTAATCAAAACCATTTTTGTTACATTTTTGATTACTGTCAACTTTGACAACTGTTAAATCCAGCATTACTATATTCTATTATATAGGTTCCGTATTTATTATACGACCTTTGGGTTCTTTATCAATATATATATATATATATATATATATATATATATATATATATATATATATAAATTACTTAATTGAAAACTAAGTATTCTTCTAATATGAAATCTGGAGGTCATGCTTCTTGCATAGTACGATGACTTGCAAGTAATAAGTAAAATGTTAATTAAATCATAAAAACACGAACTCGACTCTATTCCGAACCTGATTGCCTTCTATGATCAAAACTGATAGGATATACTCCATCAATTTTAGTGAAATTATTTCTTGGTTTTGATTAACTTGCTAGTTAAAACATCTACATTTCGCAAAGTATTCAATACTATAGATCGTTTCACGTTCACGATGCAGTGTATATTCTTATGAGGATATGTATACAGTGTACTCTCTCTTAAGGGGACAGCCATGGGACTGAAAAATTTGTCCGCTTATGAGAAGTGTCCGCTTATGAGAAAAGTACAAAAAGAGTAAATAATAATTTGTAATATATTTATCTTTAAACAATTTTATTTCCAAAACAAGAACATATAAATATTAGATAAAGTAAACAGAATTTTCATTAACATTTTTGCGAGAAGTAAAAAAAAACAAAATTTATTATGCAAGGTATTCAAATATATTTAAAAAAGTCTGAAATTTTAGCTTGGCGCGTTTTTCCTTTAATTTCATTATCTTGGAAATGTATTTGAAGATCAGTAAGCAATTGAACACCTTTAAGGTCGCTGTGATACAAAGAAAAAGCCTTTAGTTTTCTTATAGCTAAATAAGCCTCTTTATAGGAAATTAACTTGTCTTCAATTTGACTTTCTAGCTCATCTTCAGACGAGTTGGCGAGCGTTTCTTGGCAAGCAATTACCATTTCAGTATTAATGTTTTCCACATCGTCATCATTAATGAAGACTTCATTATCTAAATTAATATAGTCTTCGACGTCAATTTGGATTTGGCTCTGAACTTGATTAATAATACTGGAGAACTGAGCAAGTGCTGATAGTGGAAGCTCATCTTCTGCGGTCCAACCGCTATCGTCATTTAGGATATCTGTTTTCTCAAAACCAGCTTTCCTGAAACAATGTTTCATTGTCTGCGGACCCACTTTTTCCCACGCTTTGTGTATGAAATAAACGACATCTAACAAATTTATTGATTTTGATAAATCCAAAGCAGAATTTGCGTCTTCCATCTGCAGCAAAATATTTTTTTTAAATAACGATTTCTACAAAAACTTAAAGTTTTTTTATAACGCCTTGATTCAGGGGCTGACAAAATGCTGTTGTTTTTGCTGGAAGAAAAACAACTTTAACATTTTTCAATTTAAGATCGCGAGGATGAGAGGCCGCATTGTCTAAAAATAGCAGGACGTTCCGTTCTTGAAGTTGCATTTTTCTATCGAACTGCGCTAGAAAATCAGTCATCAAATCATACGTCATCCAAGCCTTTTTGTTTGATCGCCATGTAACTGGTAAATTGTTCAAATTAATATTGCGAAACGCCCAAGATTTTGCAGCTTTCCCAATAACAAAAAGAGGTTCCTTTTCTCCAGCCATATTGACGCAGTGCAAAATCGTTAGCCTATCCTTAGCCATTTTTCCACCAGTGCATTTTTCACCTTTTAATGCAAATGTTTTATCGGGTAATGCCCGAAAAAACAATCCAGTCTCATCCGCATTATAAATATCTCGTGAATCATATCCTTGAATCAAAGATGGCACTTTTTCAGTAAAACTTTTGACATCATCTTGGTTTACACTAGCGGCTTCTCCAGAAATGGCACGGAAGGTTATGTTATGCTGTTTTTTGAACCTTTCCAGCCAGCCAGATGATGCACTAAAATCTGCGTAATTCAATTTATCTGCAATTTCTTTAGCCTTGCTCCTGATAAGTGTGCCCGAGAGAGGAATACATTTATTTCGAGCCTTCACAAACCATTCGTAGCACAATTTATCAATGGTAACGCCTTTGACGTTCAGCATACTCCATTTTCTATCCGGGTTGACATCAGTGTCCCACAATCTTAAAATTTGGTCTCTGTTTTTGATGATACAAGCAGCTTGAGTTTTACTGATTTTACATTTCTTTGCTAACTCGCGTACACTAAGTTTCTCATTTTTTTGAATTTCAATGACATTAACTTTGTCTTTAATAGTCAACACTGCTTTAGGCATAGCGATTCAAGTATGAATCAATTCAAATAAGAATCCATAAATGTACTATGTATTTACGTACTACATTCAAAACAACAAGCTGTGCGTATTTAGGGAATTCCCATTTGTACATACACGTATTATTCAATAAGCAACATCTGTACGAATATGAAGAAGAGTAAACGGAAAAACAGTGTAAGCTGTCCGGTTATGAGAACTAAAATCACTCTAAAATCACTTTGGTGTGGGAAAAAAGTGTCCGCGTCCGGTTATGGGAGAGTTGTTCGCTCAAGAGAGAAAAATTTTAAAAATCCCTAAGTAATCTTTTGGTACTGCAAAAGTGTCCGTTTATGGGAGGTGTCCGCTTAAGAGAGGTGTCCGTAAGGAGAGAGTACCCTGTATCTCCTTTTCTCCTTAAACAATTGCAATAACGCTTACTTTTTCAATCTCACTAACCGTTGTCAAATGTATCCATATTTTTATTAGTGATTTTTAATTTGTATAGGTAATGAAATTGAGATGGTCACACTTTGAACAACAATAAAAAATACTGTAAGATATCATTTCATAAAAATTGGCATAACAGCGTAATAAAACTGTTAAAAAATACAATTTAATTGCAGCTTTCTCCAACAATAATAAGTTACAACAGTGTCTAAAAACATAAATTTTTAACACAGATCCGTTGAAAGAGTCGGGCATTTACAAAATAAGTTGTAATTCGTGTCCAAAATTATACATCGGGAAAACCAGAAGAAATGTTCAAACACGATACAAAGAACACATGGCTTATGTTAAATTACACAACATAGAAAAGTCAGCATTAGCTATACATCATACAGATACAGGTCACAACTTCAATTTAGAAAATGTTAGTTAATTAAAAATAGCAGTAATAGAAATTTAGACATGTGGGAAGCCAAATACGTGAAAAAACAGAAAAATGATCTTCTAAATAATGATATTTCACCCCTCAATAATAAACTGTTAGCATGTATACCGACATCATTAAATACTTAAGACATCTTGTATACACAAATTCTTCATTCACATTAATATTTTATATTGTAACCCCTAATACTATTGTCATTAGTCTAACCCGATGCCCCCCTTTGTTTCATAAATATTTAGTTCCCCATGAACTCATTCTCAGAAATTGTATTAGTTGTAAGATTCATTGTAATTTTTCATTAATTTGCTTTCACCATACCTCTAATTTTTCTGTATATGATATATTTTCATATTATATATTATGATATTATGTTTAAACAGGACTACTGATGATGTGTGCTGAGCACACAAAATGTACTTTTAGTTTATTAAAACTATTTTTGTGAAAAATATGTTTCGTTTTATTTCGTTCGTAAAAATATTAGTGTTACAAATATATCAATAATGTTATATATATAGCTTGGTGGGCTCCGATAAACGAAATATAATTCACGTTTGCCCTATTTTTTTTTTGGAAATTATCGCAGTTTGCGGATTCACTAGGGCGTAGTCAAAAGTTTTAAGAAGAAAGCTTATTACCGTATCGTGTAATTAGACGGCTTTTGTTTACAGGCAAATAGACGTTTTAAGAGAGCTTTTCTTTTATCTACCCATTAACTGGGGATTTATAATATTTCGCCTTCGTGGAGAGAAACCGATAACTAAGAATTCAATGTGCTAGAGAGAGAAGATTACCTCATCCTTGTCGGTACACTTGTGACAAGAACCACACATTTTTTTCCTGATGCAGTGAACTTGAAAATTATCGCCGATATTTATTTGTTATAATTCCGATTTCGTATTTTGATGCTAATCAAAACGGCATTTAATGTTAGTTTAGTTCGTATATGTATCTGGACTTCCCTTAAATTATTTCTTTTTTACGTGATACACGAAATTTGTAAAGGAATTTATTTGATTAATGTTCATTTGTCCAGATAATTAACGCTCATATATATTTGTTACTCAAACATATATAAAATTAATTCATGTACATTTTTATCGTTATAAGAATTTACTTTACTGTTAAATAATTTTGAATTAAATTAATGATTAAATTTAGTTGATGTCACGTAATAATACTTATGAATCTTCAATTAATGGTTAATTAGTTGATTTCACACATTTTAGTAGTTCATCCTTTTATTATTCTGCAACAACTTTGTGAGATACTAGAGTTATATATTTTACAATATCTTTTTCTGACATCACGTTATCCTAGGCGTTATCATTGTAATTTCTATTAAATTTTATTGCTATACTTGCATATTACTGTGTGTGTAATACCGTAATGTAAGGTTCAACAACAAATCTGCCGTCGAACTACGAATTTTTGATTAATTGATTAATAGTCTTAATTTTGATGCATTTTGCTGATTAATTTAATCTAACTGATTCTGTTATTTTTAAGTTGATACAGTTTCTTTTTTTGATAATATGTTCAATAATTGAATGATCTGATATACCAGGTGATTCATACCCCAATGGCAATTTTTCATGGCTTAACTTTTATATATTATTATTTGCGTCTGGAGAGACATTATTAATTACCTGCCAACTACTTGTTAATTACTTATTACTTTTTTTATTTACAATATACGAATTAACTATTTTGCGATTTCTTTATTTTATGTATTAGGGACCCCTTTTTCCTATAGTTTAATTGTTATTTTGGTACAATTTAGTAGTCTGTAAGTGCATCCGCCTACGATCGTGCTAACCCTTTTCTTACATTATAGTGTCGAGCCTCCGTAAGTAAAACTAAGTAGCGCTACCTACCATCCATTTAGTCAATCCATTACCAACTCCACTGACTAACACCATACATGATAAATAGAGGCTTCCTTTTAAATTGTGCATTACAACTACCGATTTCGATAATTTGCCGATCATCTTTATTTCGTCAGATCTGCGCATGCGTTCGTAGGTAGCATACTATTGTTTATATTATTGTCACCGTCAATACAAAAAAGATATTCAAGAATTATTGCTCTTACATTATAATTTATAAAACATTTCACATGCTATCTAGTTCAACAGATGGCTCCAAAGCTGATTTACTAATAGATCTGGTCGATTGTTTTAACATCAAGTACATCATGCTGCTAATTAATATGGTATTTCTAGTTGGAAAAATGCAATTCAATGTAAACAAGAATTTTCTTCAATATAATTACGTGTTTAATTTATGTAGGTTATGTGCTATGACAACACCGTCAATAGAAGTTATTTTAAAATCAAACTAAAAATTATTTTATGAGTTGGCAGATTGTATTGAACAATTTGACAACTATGTAAGCTTTCTCCATAAAGCCCATACATCACCGTAGATGTAAAACGCTCTATAGTAAATTACACCTGTTTTTATATAATTAATTGATGAGGTAGATAAATTGTAAATATTCTTTCTACACTTTACGACGCTATTTTATTCGAATTTTTCATAGAAAACCAACTACGGGCAAGATATATTCATCTGTTTCCTTTGATGTAACTCATGGCATCCCCATAAAAGTTTCTAATTCACGTCTCAATAGCTCAGTGGTCGAGCAATGGTCCGGCAAGCCAGAGGTCGTGGGTTCAATTCCTACTTGAGGGCGAATTTTTTCTATAAAAAATTCGAATAAAATAGCGTCGTTAAGTGTAGAAAGAATATTTACAATTACATTACTTCGCGAAAACGCAATTAAGAGGTAGATAAATGTTGAAGCTCTATAAAATAACAAATGTTAAAATAAAATAACACGGTTTCAAGAATATATTAACTCTAGCACTACAATTGTTTCGCTCTACGGGAGTTTCATCAGGTGATGAAAAATTATAATATGCAATGTAATATATACCGAGTGGTGTTGTTTAAGATGTATATTTTTGTAATATAAACTCTCTGAATTGTAAGCTTTCATAAACTCTTCGCCCATCGCGAAGGTCAACTGTTAAGCTGTTATTGCAATGTCGTCAACATAAGCAAATTCTATAGTTACTTCCAACATTGGTTAGTGTTTAATCAATGATGATTAATTAATAGGTACAATATTGAACCGTTTGAAAATTTATCTTACGTAAATGTTTGATAATGATTCATGTTTATTCTTTGGCATATTTTTTTATGTTAGACAACTATATAATTTTTCCCTTTGCTTCCTTTGATTGTATGGCTCCTAAAAAGCTTTCACATTTTCTGGAAAATCATGAAAAGTGTATACAAAAATCATACATTTAATATTTTTTAATCAAAGAAAAAAGATGTTTTTTATCATATATTTTTTTATTTATTTTTTACAATTGTTTTGCAAAATTAATACTTCTGTAATATATATATACGTAGTATATTCATGTTCCCAATATCCTATTAAGCCTGATATAGCAGCCTTTTGATTCTTTGCTTCTGAATATTTTGAATGGTTCACAATTTGCAAACACCCAGGAAATTACTGCAAAGGCCATTGCAAAAAGGATCCATATTTTTTTATTAATCCATGAGATTTCTAAAATGTTGGAAAAAGTAATATGGGGAAGCACTGTTGTGAAGAGAATGTAAAAAAAGACATTTCCAGGAACCACTACGCATATTTCTTAACAACTTCCAAGGATAGTATTTTTTAGCGTATTACTCTCGCCTTTCCAATTTCAAAGTTACGCCATCCAATGGTCTCAGAATAATATCACTTGTACATACCAAATCGTCTTCATTTTCCATAGCAGTGATCTTATATCTGTTAATTATGGAAGCTAAAATAGTTTTCTCTTCGTATATAGCGAATTTTTGACCTGAAATTAAAATTAAATAAATAATCAGAATCTAAAGTGTAAATTTCGATTACCTATGCAATTCCTTGGACCAGCACTGAACGGGATAAAAGCATACGGGTGTCTATCTCGCGAATTTTCCGGAAAAAATCTTTCAGGATCAAACTTATCTGGATTTGGGAAATTTTCCTTATCCCTTTGAACTTGAGCAATGTGTATGACCACTTGCACTCCAGAAGGAATCTTATAGCCACCTAAAATATTGATTATCAAGTCTTAAAAAAAAAATGTTTAATCGCAAATAATTTTACCTATTACGGTGTCTTGTTGCAACTTTCTTAAAATAATTGGAACACTGGGATATAATCTTAAGGCCTCTTTAATGACACACTCCAGATACTTAAATTCTTGCAATTCTGCTATCGAGGAAGGTGTAGATCTGTTTTGTAAAATGCCATGGACTTCTTCGTAAGCCTTTTCCTAGTAATAGACAAGATGTTATAATGGTTTAAATTATGGTTTCTCTTTATGGTTCTTACTTGAATTTCTGAATAATTTCCCAATAAGAATAGACTCCAACACATTCCAGCTGTGGTGGTATCATGTCCCTAAAATTCATAAGTATTTTTACTTGTTAAAATTGGACATTCGACACAACGAATAAATTCGACGCCATCATATCTTTGTAGTTTGTAATTTTATAATTTTGTATAATTATGAAAGCATTAGAACTTAAAGGGGTTTTCTCCGTCAGATGTCACGCGGTTATCTGGTGTCATCTGATAGAACAAAATTTGCTACTTGACTTGGGAAGTGTACGACAGTCGTTTGTCTTCGTAAGCCCTACATTGACAAAATCGTTAGACAGAAACGCATGCGTCTGGTGATTGAAGCAAACGCTGGTAAAAACGTACTGTGTGTCCATATATACAGATACAGATTTGTTTTTATACAGATTTGTATTATTTTGGAGTTTTAGAATGACAAAAAAAATAGTATATTATATTGCAATTTGAAGCCCGAGGGCGAAGCCCGAGGGCTACAATGCACCGAGGACAAAATAGCATCTCTCCCGAATGATATATACTATTTTTTCCACGGTCTCATTAACTTAAAAACACATATTTTGTCATTATAACTCCAAAAATTATGTCGTAGTTTTAGTCATTAAGATGTTATTTCAAACATCTGTTAGTGTCAAATATATATTTTAAAGTTTCATCAAAAGAAAAAGTAATGGCCTTTAATGATATGCATAAAGCGTTTATGGTAGATTGTTACTTCCTGACATCTCATAAAATTGATGGTATGTAACATTTAATTTAAATGTCAATAAATAATTTCAATGTTATCTTTTTTTTGCATGAATCACAAACGTTCTCCATAATGTAAACTCCCTTGGGAGCATTATACTCCCTTGGGAATAATCGACTACTTCTGTTTTAATTTTGATGTCATAAAAACTGATTTCTACTCCCGACCGTGGAAAAATACAATTGCTATAAATGGGAAATAAACTTTTTGAGATCGTTACTGAAATTCTTTAATACGTTTCTCTGTTGAAGAATTTGACATGGCAAAGTCAATTCCAAAAGTCAATGTGCTGGAGATGAGCCTCTTGGAGTAACAATAAACAGATTGTTGAAGAATTTGAAATTACGAAATCAAGCTCAGAGTAAATAATATCTTGAGTAAATGAATGAAAGTGAACAATAACAAATTCCTGAAGAATTTTATATAGCAAAGTAACGTCAAAATTGTCAAAATTGTCAAAATCGTCAAAAAATAAAATTTTATCTGTAAGAGCTTTCTGAAATTGTTTCCAGAAGATTAAAAGGTCTTGGTCGATGAGCTTTAACTGTTTAAGCTAAATTTAGGGACTTATGCAGATCTTTTATATTATAATGATCACAATTTATTAAGTGGGTTTCGACGAAACTTCCAGAATATCTTGAATTTCAATATCTGTAGAAGACTTTTATGCAAATAGAAAATTTGCGTTAAAAAGAGTTTTAAAATGAAAAAAGGAATTGCAGTGGTTATATTTCATTAGGCAAACTTTTTCTCAGATGAATTACTGGAATTATGTGATAAATATTTTTGTTAAAGAATGGTGAGTAGTGGAGCTGAGGAATCTTAAATGTTAAGTACCTCAAACATGAATGTATCTACTTCTTCCCTAATATCTTTATCACTTAACATCTTGTTATCTTGAGATACTTCTAGCAGCAAATCTAGAAAAGACCTGCGTTTCTTCTGGCCTAATACTTCAACATCGCCTTTATTGTTTTTAGTTTCCTGTTCATTTGCTTTATTTTGTAAAAGCTTCTTTCTATTTTTGATTACCCCACCTGTAAATCCATGCAACGTCTCTAGATCTTTTTTATACCTACGCCCTTCTTCTAACCAACTGAATATGAAATCATTTATGTACGGTCTAAATAATCTCCACACTACCAATTCACTAATTCTGGAAAAATAATAAATAGGTTTCTAGAAGGTTTAAATGCTCCCATTTCTTACTCATAAACGGCTTTTATATATTCGTTTTCTTTATTGGACATCGCATTTATTTGAACACCCATTGCAGTTTCTGAAAAACTCCGTTTGTAATATACTATTCGTTTCAGTCACAAATGTACTTACCACAAATAATATCCAAAGCACAGTTAGTAATATCAGGATATACATTAAACGGTTTCCCATTGGCCTTGGCATCTAGATTCTTTAAGAGTATCTCGGACTTTTCGACAAAAACTTCCATAAAATTTTCCAAAATTTTAAAATGGAACGTCGGGGTAATCATCTTCCTGTGTTGATGCCACTTAGTTCCTACGGAAAATTGAATCTCAATTTTCTTTTAAAGATATGCTTTGCACTCTAACCACCTACCTGAGCTTGTTAGTAACCCTTCACCTAACCACGGATGTAAAAATCTATAATTATCGCCTTTTGTAATATGAATCGAGTTATTAACAACGGTCTGAAACATAAACACATAAACATAAAATATTGGTAAAATATAAGTAAAGTAATTAAATTTTTTATCGACGTACCTCGATATATTCCGGTTTAACAACATGCACTTCTGGCTGGGAACCATTCCAAGTGCGGAAAATTGGTTTGTGTGTATTCACCAAATATTTTGTTGTATTATGTATATCTAAAACAAAATATTTGAAATTAATTACACTACTGATGACTCATATCAAATAAGCATTTGTTTGCAAACATGTTTGAACTAATGCTTGCGAAAATTTCAAGCTGTTGCAAATTAACTAGGTATTTGGAGAGGAATCGTGTACACTTTGGGTTAGAAATAGATGATCAAAATTAAAAGCAGTATATTAATTGGAGATGGGCAAGTGTTCTATCTAACATTACAATTATGGCAAAACACGCAACGAAAATGTGATTATTAATATAAAATATAATTATTATGCCTCATAATACCATGGGATCGCTGGAGACTTCATGTGAAAGCATTTTTCGTACTTGAAATTCTGAAAAAAAAGTGACTTTTCCTAACATCCTGTTTTCTAAGTGTAGTTGAAGGACAATATTTGTAGCTGGCATAATTTTGCTAAAAAATCAAGAAGTCAGACGTAATACCATTGGGGTTACCAATAACCCCAGTTATTAAATCTCATATTTCATCACTGTCTCCTTTATTTCGTCAGTTACTTTTACATTTTCCTTATGTCTAATTATTCCTCGCGAATCCCAAAAGACGGTAGCCATTGGAGTTGGTTCACCGCGTACTGTCCACTGCTTTGATTGCGTTTTAATCTCTGGTGTCAAGTAGGGTACCCACGTTTCACTGACGGATACAAAACGTCTCAAAAAATCTACAGGATTACGTTATATAATAGATGGAGCACCCAAAACACATGACCGGTACGCGTTCACAACGCCATCTTATGATTTGTTCTATAAACTTTCCGATCTTCCTTCGTAGGTCTACGTGCTTGATATAAATTTTATTTCGTAATTTAAATATTTTAAGACAGCTGATACAAGTATAAAAAAATTTAAATCGACTCTGTGAGAAATGTTATTTTAAGCTCAAAGAGAAATTTTAACAAAAATGTCTAGTCTTTTAAAAATAGACAGTTAAAGCAATAATAACTAGGAACGGATGCAATTTCCATAAAACGCAATCGGCAATTGGAATTGTGTATAACGTCGCCCAGTACATCCCGGCGTAATTCAATGAAGTATTTGTTTGACTTACTCGGCCACCTGGTCTCGCAGCGATAACAATGGACAACCCAGGTATTGTATTCGGAGAATATAGTGTTTTCAGTGGTGTCGTGTACGTAGATAAAATAAATAAGTTTATCGTATTTCGTAAGAGAAATAGCACGTACATTCCTTTTCTTTTCATTTAAGCAACATCTTCCAATTATTTTCACGTAAGTGTGCATAAAATTTCGTTATTTAATTTCGTTTATTTTGATCTAGAATATTCTTACTTTTTCAGACAATGGAAGAGCGTCGAGAATGGCATCGTGAAACAAGTTGTCGAGTTGGCGAAACAAGCGAGTTGGATTGAGAGCCATACTGATTGTATATACATTGCCAGTGATTCCGAAATTTATTGTGAAGTGTGTGAAACGTTATTGAAAAATTGCAATAAATCAACCGTAAAACGTCACGTAGGATCGTTAAAACACGAAAAAAAATTGAACCCGTTGGAATTTAACGAAGAACTCTGTGAAACTTTTATGGCAGCTAATATTCCATTATTTAAATTGAACAATCCAATTTTGAAGACATTTCTGAAAAAATATACTGGTCGAAATGTTCCTGATGAATCAACTTTACGCAAATATTATGTTACTAGGTGCTATACGAGAACAGTAGAACGCATTAGAAGCCGTCTTTTAAATCAATACATATGGATAAGCGCCGACGAAACGGTGGATATGTTAGGACGCTGTGTGGTAAATGGTGTAGCTGGTATACTACATCCAACTATTCCCTATAGCTCATATGTAATAGCAACAAGTGTTATAAATAGAGTTGCTGCCGAAATAGTTGCTGAAACCATTAAGGAGAATATGCAAAAAATGCTTCATTCGGACGCCACGTACAAAGAAAAAATACTTTTATTTGTCAGTGATAGTGCTGCGTATATGTTAAAAACAGGCAGATTATTGAAGTAAACATATCCTAATATGCTGCATATTACTTGTGTAGCACATGCTCTCCACAGAATCTGTGAATATATCAGAGACACTTTTCCGGAAGTTAATAGACTTGTATCAGCTTTTAAAAAAGTTTTCAGAAAAGCACCATTGAGAGTAGCTCTTTTCAGGGAAAAATTTCCATCTCTGTCACTGCCTCCCACTCCAGTAATAACTAGATGGGGAACATGGCTGGAAGCTACTAGTTATTATGCTGAGAATTTCGATAGTCTAAAACATTTCGTAACACTGCTAAAGGATGATGCTAGAAGTATTGGTGAGTGCAAGGAGCTCACACAAATCCCAAATTTAAAAAATCAGTTGTACTTTCTTCACGAACACTTTGGAAAATTGCCAAAACTAATCACTTATTTTGAAAATCGAAATCTCAAATTAAATGACGGATTAACCACATTAGATGTGGCTGTTAATAATTTGAAAAGTATTCCAAGTGACTTCGGATGTGGCCTTCGGCAAAAGTTTGAAGCAATTCTTAATAGAAATCCAGATTTAATTACATTGCAGCAATTATGTATGGAGACAATTCCACAAAATCTAACGGCTAAATATGAAGAAATAAAAGAATATTTCCAGTATGCACCTATAACCAGTTGCGATGTAGAAAGGACGTTTTCTATTTATAAGGATGTACTTAATTCAAAGAGAACAAAATTGACAGAAGAAAACCTTGAGAAACTATTGCTGGTCAATATTAATACTCCTTTACTCAACTTGAACGACAAAATGAACAAATAAAAATGTTCCAATTATAGAAATAAAATTAAAAACTTTAAAATACAACTTTTCAACAAATACGTATGTATTTCGTAATTTTATAGATCACCACCCGTTTGTTTTCCAATTATATAAATAAAATTAATTAATAAATATGTATTTCGTAATTTTAGATAGATAGATCACCACCCGTATGTTTTCCAATTATATAAATAAAATTGAAAACTTTATAAATACAACTTTTCAACAAATAAATATGTATTTTATATGTAATTTTATAGATCACCACCCGTTCGTTTTCAAATTATATAAATAAAATTAAATATTTTAGAAATACAGCCTTTCGCCAGTACTGCACTGTGCTTTGCGTCATGTGGTAAGCGTGTCCGTTCTCTAATAATAACTTTTTAAACATAAACTCACCTTTCCTGGAAGTACCAATTATTTTATATGCTGTACCAATAAATGGAAATCTAGGGAACCCAGGTAGTTTTTCCATAGGTGCAAGAATATTTCGCCTCCATTGTATATATGATATCAAATACCATACAGCAAATATAACGAATATTACTGTTACATACATGATTTGATCGAATGTATATAATACGTTGACAGGCTCTAATATTTACTTCACCTTTTATAGCTGGTTTAATTTGCTATCGCGTTATGCGTAATATAGATAAATCGTATAGGTAATGGAATGTACGAGTCTGTTACACGATGAAACAGCAGTTTATTGTCTAACCATGAACTCTGAACAATAAAATTATATTAAGCTGAAAAGCATTTATAATAAATTTTTCGATAACAAAATATTATCTCATATAATCATATGAAATTAATCTAGATTGTAAATATATCTAGGTAAATTTATATTTTTGGGAATGATGAAAATGCAATTTTTTAAACTATGGACTTGAAAAGTAGCGAGACGAGTTCAAAATACAAAGTACAAACATTTTATTTACTAATGCGTGAAGTTGCTTGAATGATGCATTTAAATGTGTTACAATTGAGTTCCCAAAATGCATCTCTTTCACAATTGACGATAACATTAAACTTCAGCAAAATCTGAATATGTTAATTGCATGGTCTAACCGCTTTAAAGTTAAAAATATTTGATAAATGCTGCGTAGTTATTTACACTCGATTTGCCACGTTTTGCAAATTCTCTTATTGTATTAAAAGTAATATTCTAACAAGTAAAACTGTAATGAAAGATCTTCGAGTCTTATTTGACTAAAAATCTTACATTTAGATCGCATGTAATTAATATTTGTTCTGATGCCTATAAATCCCTAGGATTTATTATGCGTATGCCAAACAGTGGCGTGTATACCGTGGCTAGGGAAGCATAGCTTCTCCTACACGAACCAGGTAAATACACTGTATAAATAAAAAACTTTAGTATTAAACTTTAATATTACGTATTAAATTATTTAAAATAGAAATAAAACTACGGTTCTAATCTTCACTTTTAATCTTAAATCGTAACACGACAATTGTTTCGCCAGCACAGTGGCTTCCTCAGGTGCTTGCATCTAAAGAGTACGTTACAAACAAAAGATTAAAAGTGAAGATTAGAACCGTAGTTTTATTTCTATTTTAAATTATGGATCTTCATCAAGCAAATGCCGAATCAATTCAATTATTAAATTATTACCTAATATTAATAATTAAAGCGCGAACATGTGGATTTCAAATGCTGACGTTAGCGAAGGACGATGAACCATGTCCGAATGAACAACCTGATACGTTAGATATCTACAGCATACGGCTTTATATGCAGTTTCTTAAGCATCGTGTTTGAATAGGTGTGCCTAGGAATATTAGCAAATAAAATAAATAATACCTTTTTATTAGTTTTATTGTAGAATTATGGATATGAAATTAGTTAGTTATTAATTTATAATATTTATAGACAATACATATACTGTGTTTACGCAAAAATCTGACGTTTTTACGGATTATTTTGTTTGAAAATCGAATTAAAGAGTTCATTGTGTAAGCTGTTTTCGTGTAGATGATCTATACAGGGTTAGTGTAATGTCCTGGAACGGTCGCATAACTTCGTTTTTCCAGAAATATTTTTTTGAAATTTATTATTGATATATAGTTAAAAATTGCGAATGTACAGAAATTCGCAATTTTTAACTATATATCAATAATAAATTTCAAAAAAATATTTCTGGAAAAACGAAGTTATGCGACCGTTCCAGGACTTTACACTAACCCTGTATACATAATCTACAGCTTACAGCTTACACAATGAACACTTTTAATTCGGTCAAGGGAAAATTGCCACTCTCGGCATAGTCTCTTTTGTCCGTCAGATGTCACTAGATTATATGGTGTCACCTGATAGGACAAAATTTCCTATACCTTATGAGGCGATTTCTTTAAGCTTTACTTGGCTTGCCTAACTGATGACGCCTGATAGTAGATGGCAGAAACATGTGTCTTTGGCAGAAGTAAATTTTGGAAAATACGAGGTGTATGTCCATGTGTACAGTTACAGACGTTTATATTGCATGTCTGTTTCATTTGTGACAAATGCATAATACGTGCTTAACGTATTGATATACCTAAACTTTTTTGGTATAAGTACCAGCTGTTAGGATTGCCAACGATGGAGAAAGAGGGTTAGATTTTCGGAGACACTTTCAACAACATTTTGGACACTAGTAGGTATTAAATCATTCTCTATGTTGTAAGCTAAATATTCTAATGTATATATTAATTAATAAAAATGGGTTTTTCTCTCATTGTGTTTAGACAATTTCAAAGAATATGTATTTACTGAACACATGTAGTTTCCCTTTAATCATAAAGTAGATTTTTATTAGTGGTTACCTTCCCCCAAATTAATCTTTCTATTCTTTAAGTAAATATAGGAATTTATTTAAAAAATGTATACATGTCAAGTAGATATGTTTTATTTCGTTCAAAAAAGTTCAAATTAAACACAAGTAATTACACATAATTAATGTATATAAGAAAAAGTACCAAGAGATCTATAAATCTCTTATAGATCTCTTTGAGAATGGCATAACAGCCGAAACAGATGTTAGAGAATTTAAATAAATCTTATAGTGAAACAAGCCAAGTGTTTTAATTTATTCTTTATTATTTACTGTATGCATACAATAATTTTACGTTTAGTATTTTAATGAAAAAAAGTCATATAATATATATTTTTTTAATTTCTTTTACATTAACTTTTACAAAATTAGTATTTCTTTATTATATATACATATATTCCCATTATTCGGTTAAGCCTGATATAGCAGTCTTTTGTTTCGCTGCTTCTATATAACAAAATTTTGAACGGTCAAAAATTTGCGAACACTGGTGCAAAATTAGTGTCAAAGCCATTGCGAAAAGTATCCAAATTTCTTTCTATTGATTCATAAAATTGAAAATGCTGGAAAAAGTTATACGGAAAGGCACTGTCATAATGAGAAGGTAAACAATTCATTTCCGGGAACTACCACGAATATTTCCTAACAACTTCCAAGAATCGTATTTTTTTAGCGTATTACTCTCGCCTTTCCAATTTCAAAGTTACGCCGTCCAATGGTCTCAGAATAAGATCACTTGTGCATACCAAATCCTCTTCATTTTCCATAGCGGTGATCTTATATCTGTTAATTATGGAAGCTAAAATAGTTTTTTCTTCATATATAGCGAATTTTTGACCTGAAATTATTTCAAATTAATAATCTGAATCTAAAATGTAAAGTTTCGATTACCTATGCAATTCCTTGGACCAGCACTGAACGGGATGAAAGCATATGGATGTCTATCTCGCGAATTTTCCGGGAAAAATCTTTCGGGATCAAACTTGTTTGGATTTGGAAAATATTCCTTGTCCCTTTGAACTTGGGCAATGTGCAGGATCACTTGTACTCCTGAAGGAATCTTATAGCCACCTAAAATAGTAAAGGTATTTAAACAAAATTTTATTAAATCGGATTTGATTTTACCAATTATGAGCTCTTGTTGCAAGTTCCTCATGATAAATGGAACACTGGGATATAATCTTAAGGCTTCCTTGACGACACACTCCAAATATTTAAATTCGTGTAAATCTGCTATAGAGGAAGGTGTAGATCTATGTTGCAAAACACCACGCACTTCTTGGTAAACCTTTTCCTAATAATAAACAAAGTGTTATAGTGGTTTAAACTATTATGTCTCTGTGTGGTTCTTACTTGAATTTCTGGATGATTTCCCAATAAGAAGAGACTCCAACAGATTCCAGCTGTTGTAGTGTCATGTCCCTAAAATTTTATTATTATTAGTCAACAGTAGTAGATAAGCAATGCCGGCTCTAGCTCAAAATCCATTGTATTTTCTTATGAAGGCTCATTTTGAATTTTTTGGGGTGAGTCGTCAATGCGCATGCGCCAACCCCTGGTCCCTATTACGCATAGCCCAACTCCTACAATATTATTCCCTTATGGTGGGAAAGGTAAGAAGGGGTGAAATTATAATTTTATGTGGGGTGAGTTCTACATAGGGGTGAGTTAGGTGACCGAAAACTCATGATGATTTGAAGAAGTCTGAAAGGGGTCACCAGGAGCCTTCATTGGCGTGTAAGGGTTGCCAGGGTGCGAGGTGTCTGCAAGGGGATACAACCTCTGGTATCCCCTTGCAGACACCTCGCACCCTTGCAAGGAGATCCCCGAGACCTGCAAGAGTGTCTGAACAAACAGATCTGTCTTTGAAACAGACCTGTCGATTTCAAAAACAGGCCTGTCTGTTTCAAAGAGAGACCTGTTTCAAAGACAATCCTATTTGTTCAGACACTCTTGTAGGTCTCGGGGACCTCCTTGCAAACCTCTGGTATCCCCTGGGAGACACCCCGCACCCCGGCAACCCTTACACGCCAATGCAGGCTCCTGGCCTGGTGCCCCCTTGCAGACCTCGTCAAACCATCATGAGTTTTCATCTAACTCACCCCTATGTAAAACTCACCCCCACATAAAATTATAATTTCACCCTCTTCTTACCTTCCCCACCATAAGGGAGAAGTTGAAGGAGTTGAGCTATACGTAATGGGAACCAGGAGTTGGCGCATACGCATTAACTACTCACCCCCAAAAATGCAAAATGAACCTCCATAAGAAAATACATGGGATTTTGAGCTAGAACCGGCCTAGCTTATCTACTAATAGTCTACGACTTCTTGATCAGTATGCTCCGCCACTGACATATTTACAAATCTTTTTTCTAGTTATAATTAGACGGAAAAATTTAACAGGCCAAAACCTCCATCCTATCCTCGAAATTTAAAGCCCAGTAACTACAGCCATTTGGCTACTGGCTTCGGGTGAAAATTTTCATGTTTAAAGGAGTTTTAGAATGAGAAACAAATTTACAATTGCTATAAGTGCGCAGATATTTTTTTCAAATCGTTGCTAAAATTCTTTAACGAATTTCTCTGATGGAGAATTTGACATGGCAAAATGCTGAAATGATGAAAATCAATATGCTTGAGGTGTACCTGTTACAGTAAAAATGGACAAATTATTGAAGAATTTTGAATGAGGAAATTAAGCTCAGAGTAAATAATAGCGTGTTGCGAAAATGATTGTACTGAAAGTGAATAATAAGTAACTAACAAATTGGTGTAGAATAGTATACAGGAAAATCACGTCTAAATGGAGGAGTTATTAAAAAAAAATAAGTTTTCATCTTTAGGAGGTCTCCGAAATTGTTTTGAAATTATGAAAATAATTTTCCTGGTCAATATACTACAATGAAACTTTGCATTCATACCAATCTAAATTTAAAATAAAATAAATAATAATGGAGCAAATGTAAATTGATATTATTTTGGAACGAGAACGAGTGTATATTGTAATTATAATTCATTAAATAGGTTTCGACATGATGCTACCTCCAGCATATCTTTCGAATTCAAACACTAGTAGTTATCGACTTTTGTACAATTAGGAGAACATTTGAGTTTAAAGGAGTTTAATATTGACATAAAATTAGAGTTGTTATAGATAGTTAGGCACACTTTTTCCGAATGAATTACTTAAATTTTGTAATAAATATTTTTCTTAGAGAATGGTCAGAGGTGGGGCAGAAAAATTTAAAATGTCAGGATTTGCAAAAACAAACTTTTAATACCTCAAACATAAATGTATCTACTTCTTCCCTAATATCTTTATCACTCAACGCCTTGTTTTCTTGAGACACTTCCAACAGCAAATCTAGAAAAGACCTACGTTTCTTCTGGCCTAATACTTCAACATCGGATTCATTGCTTTTGGTTTCCTGTTCATTTCCTTTCTTGTTCAAAAGCTTCTTTCTATTTTTAATTACCCCACTTGTAAATCCATGCAACGTCTCTAAATCTTTTTTATACCTACGCCCTTCTGGTAACCAACTGAATATGAAATCATTTATGTACGGTCTAAATACTCTCCACACTATCAATTCACTAATTCTGGAAAAATAATAAATAGATTACTGAACCTTCAAATTCTTATCTTTCTTACTCGTAAACGGCTTTGATATATTCATTTTCTTTATTGGACATCGCGTTTATTTGGACACCCATTGCAGTTTCTGAAAAACTCCTTTTTTAATATACTGTTCGTTTCAGTCACAAATGTACTTACCACAAATAATATCCAAAGCACAGTTAGTAATATCAGGATATACATTAAATGATTTTCCATTGGCCTTGGCGTCTAGATTCTTTAAAAGTATCTCGGACTTTTCAACGAAGACTTCCATAAAATTTTCTAAAATTTTGAAATGGAACGTTGGTGTAATCATCTTCCTGTGTTGATGCCACTTACTTCCTAGGGAAAATTAATTCTTAATTTATTTGAAAAGTATTCTTTGTTGTTCAACTACCTACCCGAGCTTGTTAATAACCCTTCTCCTAACCATGGATGTAAAAGTTTATAATTATCACCTTTTGTAATGTGAATGGAGTTATTAACAACGGCCTGAAACATTAAAATTTTTTATTATAAAATACAAGAAAGCATTCTAATTTTTTGTCACCCAACCTCGATATATTCTGGTTTAACAATATGCACTTTTGGTTCGGAACCATTCCAAGTACGAAAAATTGGTTTATGTGTATTCACCATATTTTGCAGAGTCTTAAATAAATCTAAAACGAAATGTTAAAGGTAAATTACATTAATAAATTGGAAGCTAGTAATATATTTTGAAAGCAAGAATAGCATTTAATATACCGTTTTATACAGGGTTGGGCTAATGTATGGATCTATTCGAATATCGTTGATATAGCTACTTAGATTTTAATAAAACGTTCCACAATCAATTAAATGCAAATCGGGAATTCGCTGAATATATTTATATCCGAATCAGACTTCCGGTTTAGCCGGAAACGATGTGAACTTTTTTATTTTGAACGAAACACCCTGTATATTTTTGCGCTTTTTAATGTAGCTCTTAGAGGACTTCATAAATAACATCTGTTTTTTTTATGAAATCCCATGCAACGACTGCAAAGGCGTATACATCGGCGAAACAACACAATATCTACAGGAACGTTTAAATGGACATAAATTCTCAAACAACAGTACAACTATAAAAAAACACATCAATCACACTTTCAATTTCGATAAAATCTCAATAATTACATGCGAAAAATAACGAGGCAAGAAACATATTAGAAAACATACATACAAAAAACACAGATTCCAGAAAGGACAGAATAGACACAAATAACTCGTCTACAATTTTATAACCCCTCCCTCGTATAATAACAATTTTAAACATTACAAAAATAAAATTAAAAAAAAACATATCCGAGAACAGTCTAAACCAACGGGTGGGTGACAAACATTTTCACACGGCAAAACGATAATAAATATATGCCCCTTAAAAAAAAAAGAAAGGTTTAAACCAACAAGACACACGTAATTTATTAGAAATTATTTAATTAGAAAATATTTATTAGAAATTAGTTAAAAATTAGCAGTGGACGTCACAAAACTTGTAAATCTATTTTAACATGTTTAGTGAAGTCCGCTGCTAATATTTAACTCTGTTTTTGTAAGTATATTAGTATTAGCATATTCATTAATATATTGTTAGTTTTTGTTAATCTTGTAGAGTCTCCTGAAGAAGTAGCAAATGGCTGCGAAATGTAGAGGTTAAAATAAATGAGTTTTGATAGACCGCTTACCCGATTAATTAATTATTCATTATTATAGTACGGTCGGTAATACTTACAAGTCATATAATTAGACCAGGAGTCTTTGCCGTTAGAACATGTATGGCAAGGATAATTGTTTTTTGGGGAATCCAGCAAAATTAAAATCTATTACTTAAGTCAGTTCTTTATATTTTTATCCCAATATTTCGCACCAAATTCGTATGCTTCCTCAGGGGGTCAAAATGTGAACTGTTTTTTTTTCTTGGAGAAATTACTCGTCTTAATATTCATAATGTTTGCAATATTCTAAATTAATACAACTAATATCAACGGCGTACACATAGTTTACTCCGAAATTACATTTTAAAAGCAGGACCAACACATTTAAAAGAGAGCCACAACGTGCAGTTTTGACCAAAAGCAGTACTCGCACAAACACATGTTATTGTCACAAAGTTAATACATATCTTTGCTGGATTCCCCAAAAAACAATTATCCTTTCCATATATATAGAAAAGGTATGTAATTCAATATATTTGTATTCGAGCACACGTTAAGGATAAAAAGAATTCATTTATATTAAAACCACAGAACATACAGAAGTGACACTATTGTCGACACCTTTCATCTTTTAGAGTCGGATTTCGGTGAGTTTTGTCATCTTTTGTAGGTACTTTTAAGCGCCAAGTTTAAATGTTATTGATACCTTGTTGAATATTGCAATGGTTGAAATGATAGTATAAGTGAAGTTTATATATTGTTTATTTTTGAAATGAATAAAGTGGAATACATAAAAAATTTAAATAAGTCTTTCCAAACACAAAGAAGCATAAAAAATACATTTAATGATATGCAGTAAGTATTTAATTCAAAAAAAATTAAGGACCAACAAAGCAAAATACGAGAAATAAACATGTACAACATTTTATTACATATTTATTTTCACAAATATTTATCAGATTTTATTTCTCTATTTGGAAATGAAAAAAGCCCTTAATCAAGGAATTCATTTAATGAAACATACGACACAAATTTAACATGTAAAATAAAGTTTTATATTCAAGATATGTATACATTTGTAGTAAGTTCGTCAGATTTTCAAAAGAGATTTTCAATTTAACAGGCATACAGATAAATAAATATGATGGTAAAAGCTGATGCTGTTAATTAATCTATACAATTAAATACGCTGGCTTTAGTGATGTAATATGGATAATTTTCTAATTTTACATATAATTTTATTTGTTTTTAATTATATATTTAGAAATTTGAAACTGTAAAAAATTCTTAGCCTAATAAATAATTTGATTAAATATGTAGTGGGAAACTTAGAACATGCTGCACTGAATTTTACAACTCTCATAATATGAAAATTTATTGACAGGATGTCATACAGGATGCCTGTCAATAGGTTGAGATTTGTGGCTGATAGAAATACCTTCAAAAATATGGCAGATTTCGCACATGCGTATAAAATTTTGTCTAGCGCGGGAAGAGAGTGTCGCTTCTGTATGTTCTGTGGTAAAACTATGAAATATTCCGAATTGTAAGTTTAGATCGTTAACCTTTTTGTTAATAGAACTGTACATTAGTAGTGTAATACTACTAAGAAACATTATTTATTTTGCGAAAAAGAAGCTTAATTATATTGATTCTTAAATATAGCCTCACCTTTTCTTGAAGTGCCAATTACTTTGTATGCTGTACCAATAAATGGAAGTCTGGTGTACCCCGGTAGTTTTTCTATAGGTTCGAGGATGTTTCTCCTCCATTGCAAATATGATACTAAATACCATACAGCAAATATAACGAATATTACTGTTACGTACATGATTTAATCGAATGTTTGTATACAATATTTTACATTCTCTTTTATAGCTGTTTTGATTTGTTATCTCTCACTAACGTGTGATATAGATAAATGATTTCCCTAATCAGGTATATCGACCTTTTTACTACGATGAAACACCAATTTATTATCCAATCATGAACTTTGAACAATAAAATAACTTAAAGCTGGAAACGCTTGGGAAAGATTTCGAATACAAAGGTTATGCAATATTATTTTTTGTAAGCACGTACAGTCAACCTAGAATTATAAATACTTATAGATAAGTATATATTTATAATAAACAATGAAAATGGAGTTTGAGTATGTAACGTGACAAGTTCAAAGTACAAAGGTGCCTAACATTTTCTTTACTAATGCGTGGAGTTACTTGAATTATGTATTTATATAACGTCGCAAATGAATTGATGAAAAAAGTGACCTTGTAAACTACAGAGGCATAACAACGCTGAGCTCCATTTCGAAAATATTTACTAAAATCCTCTCACAAAAAATTGCCAACAAGGTTTTCTGTCAAATAGATCTACAACGGATACAATATTCATCCTAAGACAATTGATCGACCTGATTCGTAGAGTTGGAACAGAAGTCACCCAGGCGTATTTTCACCGCTACTATGGAGTCTAGTAGTGGATAATCTCCTCAGGACATTAAATGACCAGGGAATATGGCGGCAGGAGTTCGCCGATGATATTGTCATAGTGTCCCAGGGGAAATTCCCAGGGACAGTGGCGAGCATAATGCTAAATGCTCTGCGAATTGTGGAAAGATAGTGCCTTGAGGGGGATTAACTGTCAATCCTCAAAAAAACAAGTTGGTAGCCTTTACCAACATGAGAAAACTAAATGATCTGGGCAGCGTAAAGCTGTTTGGGAAAGAGTTAGAACTAACTAATGAAGTGAATTATCTAGGCATAACACTTGATGCGAAACTGAATTGGAGCAAACACCTGGTCAAAGTTGCAGACAGGGCGACGCAGCTCTTCTGGAGATGCAGAAGAGCTGTTGGCAAGACCTGGGGACTAAAACAAAATATGGTACACTGGTTGTACACAACAGTAGTAAGACCAACGATTGCCTATGGCGTAGTGGTCTGGTGGAGGAGGACGGAGCAGACATCGTCGGTGGGGCTCCTCACGACTCTCCAGCGACAGGCTCTGTTGAAAATCACGGGAGCTATGAACAGCACGGAAACTGCGTCCATGGAGGCCATCGTGGGTCTCCCTCCGCTGGAACTATTTGTAAAAGCGGAGGCTATGGCTGCGATCCTGAGGCTGAAAGGCAGTGGCGTATGGTGTCCTAATAAACCGGCTACGCAAAAAAAATCAACATAATGACTGATAGTCAGGCAACTATTAAAGCCATTATGAATCCATCTAAAGGGTCTAAACTGGTGAAATATTGTAAACAGGTCCTCAATAAACTGGCACAAGACAAGACTGTGTCGCTGATATGGGTGCCAAGACATGAGGGAATTAAAGGCAATGAGACGAACTGGCCAAAGAAGGTACTAATAGGAACTTCATAGAACCAGAACCGGTATGTGGAATCGCTAAGAATTCCGCTAAAAGGGAGATCTGGTTATGGCTAGAAAGAGAACATAAAAAGAAATGGACGTCAACTCCATACTAAAATACTACTAAGCGAGCTGGACGGAAAGTTTTCAGCCAACCTAATTCGTAGTAACAAAAAATAAATTAAAATAATTACCGGCTTAATAACCGGACATTGTCATTTAAAGAAGCGTATGTACAGCATGGGCTTGGTTAGCGAGCCCTGGTGTAGGAGATGTGAAAAACAGGAGGAAACTAGCCTTCATGTAATATGCACGTGTGAGGAACTGAAGGGACTCAGACAGAAATATTTCGGGAGAGATCTATTAGATCATACGAGGCTACTCAAACTTCCCCTGAGGAGGATAGTGGCTTTTATCGAGGACACAAGACTAACAGAGTGGAATTGAGAGATATATTGGGGATAGTACAAAGAGCAGTGTGCTCAAGTGCCTGGACGTGCTGGCGTCCAATCCAAAACAGAAGAAAAAGAAGAAGAGGGAGATACTCAGAACAACAGTCATCCAGAAAAACATCAAGATAGTATGTGGCCTCTCATTAAGGAAGATAAACATGTGACATATCGTGAAATTGAGACATCCATGGGTATTTCAAAGATCTCAATCCAAGCGATCCAACATGATGAACTTGGCGTGAGAAAATTAGTTTCCCGTTGGATTCCGCATCTTTTGACCGAAGAACAAAAATCGGCTCACACTAATTGGTGCCGAAAAACTTTAATAAGCCTTATTAAAGTATTTGCACGGCGCAAAGTAATTTGATTAGATTGTGAAAAATACTAGACTTACTGTAGGTGTAGGTTTCCGCGGTCGTTCTCTAGATGTAGATCTCGGTTTCCGGGTTGGAACCGCATCGATTTAGGAGTAATTACCAACGTTTCGTCCACTGTTTCAAGGGACATCTTCAGGGCTGTACGTAGATTAATTCTTCTAGCTACTGCGAAACGACGAACATCTACGTACAGCCCTGAAGATGTCCCTTGAAACAGTGGATGAAACGTTGGCAATTACGCCTAACTCGACGCGGTTCCAACCCGGAAACCGAGATCTACACTATACTTACTGTTTATTGTAATTTTTTTATGAATACTTTTTTTTTCTAAATTGTTTAGTCTATTTGTATACACTTTTAAAATGTTGGAGATCCTGATATCCCACCCTGTATTTAGATTTGTTTTTCCAATCTATATTTACTTCGTTGCATTAAGAAATAAATCTTTTCCCTAATTACATTCTTCCCGCTTAATGACTCTTTTTAGTTGGAAATTGCCGGTCAATTTTTAAATTAACTGCATAGTTAAAGGAAAATTTTGTGTAAAGGTTTTCCACTTTTTAATTGTATATAAACATTTATAGACACTTAATATTTACTCTTATTGAAGAATAATAAATTGATAATTATTTTACCTCAACGTTATGCAGTCAATTTTTATTTTTTATTTAAATAAAAGAAATATATTTGCAATTATTATTTATTTAATAAGAATTAATATATCAAATATTTGCTTCACAATTTCTTACATAATAATAATAATAAGATTAATAATAATAATATAAATAATAATTTGGTAATTTTATATTTAAATAGCGGTGATATTTAGAGCAATAATACTGATGTGCCAGTTATTTGCGCCTTTCCAATTTCAAATTTATACCATTCAAAGGCCTTAGTATAACATCCGGAACAATTACAGCTTCTTCTTCACTTTCCATGGCCGTAATTTTATACCGGTTAATTATAGAAGCTAAGATCGTTTTTTCTTCATTCATAGCGAATTTTTGCCCTATAATAAATAAAATAGAAAAAGTTATTTTTTGAAAGATAAAAGCTCAAACTATGTAAAAAGTCTTTCTTTGGAGACTGTGGTTAAGTAAAAACTTAAAAAAAGGTATATAACCCCTGACCACAATTATTAATCGTATCCTAAATACGTATTTCGACAACTAAGTTGTCATCATCAGTAGGTAAAACCACTAATCAAGGTGTCGCACATGGGGCACAGTACAGCTAGCACAACTGCTACCACAACAACTTTACACAGCGTCGACGTATACACTGAGTGTAGACGCTCCACTTTTGAGTTCCGAACGTGGCCACCGAGATCTGGCAGATGGCTCTGGCGGCAGCGCGTAAATTTTAAATTAACTCAAATTAACTAAATTTTGTCCAAATAATAAATAAGTTATTGTTTTTGAAATAAAAATTATCTTTTTGAAAATAAAAATTTAATTTTTTTTTTTTTTTATTTTATTTATATTTTTATTATTTTTTATTAGATTTTTTTTAAATTATTGATACTTTCATTGGTTAATATCTCATTTGAAAAGTAAGTTTACATCACAAAGTTATTAATATTATTAAAATGCGACATGTATTAAAATATAAAAAATTAACATTTTTCAATTTTATTTTATTTAATTCTTATAACTCACAACTTTGTCTCAAATTTCTTTTCTTTATTATTCCATGTTCGTTTCATGTTTTTTTTTTAAATACGTCACCGATGGAGCTTGTTTGAAGACCAATTAAATGTCGTCCACGACTAATATAATTTACCTATGCAATTCCTGGGACCCGAACTAAACGGTATATAAGCATACGGATGCCGATTCGTAGAATTCTCCGGGAAAAATCTTTCCGGAAGGAACTTTTCTGGATTTGGAAAGTGTTCTGGTGAATGATGAAGTTCGTAGATATGAATCATTACTTGCATTCCAGCCGCAATTTTGCATCCCTCTGTAAAGCAAAAAGTAATTTATAAAAAGAATATTTTTGTTGGTTATCAGTTGTACATACCGATTTCTACTTCCTGTTTTAATCGTGGCACAAAACCTGGAGCGCTGGGATATATTCTCAAAGCCTCCCTAATAACACATTCTAAATATTTTAAGTCATTTATTTCTGAGATTGTAGTAGGTGCATTCTTATTTTCTAGGACGTTGTGGATCTCTTCATAGGCTTTTTCCTAAAAAACATTGAAAAAAATATTGAGTAGTAATATAGCAAGTGCAATAAAAATTATCGATAATTTTTGGAAAATTTGACCGAAGAGAGCACGAGTGCACTTAGTGCACGAGTGTCTAGGTAATAAATAGATTTGCAAATGTAAAGGATATCGCTTTCTTAGAATTTAAAGAACGTTTTTATAATGTGCTAATAAAAGTATGTTCTACAGTGGTTTAATCTCGAACATGTACGTTAAATATTTATAAAATTGAAAATCTTTATGTTTGAATTCTATATTCTAGATCTACTTATATTTAACAATAAAAAAATGTTTGAAATTAAAATATTACAAAAGGATAGTAAATGTTTCCTCAACAGTAATCACAAAATGCCTTGCCACCATATCGAAGCTCTTAACGATTTTACCGTCAAAGGTCTCATAAGAATAAGGGACACTTTTATAAGTTCGATAAAAACAGAAATGATAAGACCGTAGGTTTCACACAGCTATTATAATGGCCTACGTGATTAGCTTCGCCCCAAAAAGTGGAGGCTAAATCAAATTAAAACCAATGAATTAAGATTATCTGCAGGAAGCCAAACAGATTATGATTTTCTTCGTTAATACTTATAGATAGTAAAACCTACCTGAACATCTGGATGATTTCCAAAAAGAAGTAATGCCCAACAGATACTAGCAGTTGTGGTATCGTGACCCTGAAATTTGCGACCGTTACTATAGAAATGGAAATTTTTAAATTTTAAAATTAAATAATTTTCATACTGCGAACAGCAAAGTATCAAGTTGTCCTCTAATGTCATTATCGCTTAAATATTTCCCATCTTCGGTAACTTCCAATAAGAGATCCAAGAAAGATATACGTTTCTTCTTTCCAAGTACCTCATCATCAGCGCTGTTTTCCTTTGAGGTTTCCTTGAGTTTATTTTTTAAAAGTTCCTTCCTCTCATTAATAACTTTCCTTGTAAATCCATGTAACGTATCTATAACTTCTTCGAATCTGCGACTTTCAGGATAGAAGTTGCATATAAAATTGGGTAAATATGATCTCATCAATCGCCAAGTTATTAATGAACTGACTCTGCAAATACCACATGTGTATATAAATAATTAAAGACTTTTGACGATCTTTCTTACTCATGGATACATCTCACGTATTCGTTGTCTTTATTGGACATGGCATTTACTTTGACGCCCATCACAGTCTCTAAAAATATTTACACATTTACCTACCTCCATGCCAAATTCTAGTGAGAGATATTATGTTTATTTTGTTTGAATGTAGTCAAACCAACGCACGAAACAAAAAAAAACGAGCCCCACGGCGGAGCGCGAAAGTTTTGCCACACATAACATCGTAACTCTATTTAACAAAACAAAACTGGCTCTTAAGTTTATAAAACTTAGTAGCGCTCTTGGGAATTACCTTGGTGAACGAGATGTTGTACCCAAATAGAGAACCAAAAAGCCAGACCCAAACTAGCTTGGAGTGAAGATGGTCGTGCGGTTCCTTTCGAAACGTTGACTAAATTAAAGTAGTTCAAAAAAAGTAAAAGCCACCGTATATAATTTAGTTGGTCTGTATGAAGTAGTCTACGCCACACGGAACTCGTATGAGATTGAGATAAAACTCACAAGATGTCAATAAATGAAAGATGGCTTGCAAGGAAACTACTAAATGAATTTGGGTTGCTTTTACGAACATAACAAATAAGAAAACAAGTCTTTACTTACGTTAAATGAAATTATTAATCAAAAATAAAATATCTGTGATATACAACAGTCAAACTAATATACTAAAACGTGTAAAGTTGTACGCGACTCTGTGTTGTTAACTTTACTGTGCCCCATGTTTAACACTTTGATTAGTGGTTTTACCTACTGATGATGACAACTTAGTTGTCGAAATACGTATTTAGGATACGATTATTAATTGTGGTAAGGGGTTTTATACCTTTTGTTGAGTCAAACGATAATACCAAAACTAAAAATTACAATCACTAAACCCACTGGAAACTCGCCGACATTTAGAACAAAAGTGAACGAGATACAGCTATACCTGTACTTCCCTCTATGTGGATGCAGAAAAATTCGGCGCACGCATCCCCGAAGACCATATCAAGCGAAGAATATACACGCACCGACCAAAATATTGTAACAATCGATAATTGATAACTTCTACATTATTCAGTAACAGACTACCATTATGAAATAAACACTCTCAATACTACTTATATTTTACTAGTTATTTTTTTTATTTAATGCACAATCTCGCATTATTCGATTAGATACCTCCGTCTTACGTTGTCTGACTATATCACACGCAAACAGACTGTATATATATTTTTTGAGAATATTACTTACCGCAAATTATATCTAAGGTACAAAGAGTAACCTCAGGATAAATATCGAAAGGTTGTCCATCCCCTTTTTCGTCTAAATTTTTCAAAAGTATTTCCGCTTTTTCGGCAAATACATCCATAAAGTTCTCTAAAATCTTGAAATGGAACGTTGGTGTTATTAGCTAGACTCCGCACCACGCAGTCACTTTTTCTGGATGTAACGGCCTCTCTTCAATAATTTGAGGATTCCAGAGCCTCAAATGCAACAATTTTGCTTATTTACGTACCCACCGAGTGAGAAATGTGCCTCATCGCTGAAGTGAATTTTGTTAGAAAAATCATCGTTGATAGCCTGTTGCTCAAGGATCCACTTGACGTATATCCTGCGTTGTTGATGGTCAGCAGGCTTTAATTGTTGCGTTAGCTGGACTTCATACGGATGTTAGTGTGAATCTGGATGCAAAATTCGCAATGAGCCGTAGAGCCGTGAGACCAAATTGCTGAGAACGCCGTGCAATCGACAAATTCGGCTCTTCGACTCTTCACTTTCAATCACGGCGGCGATATTTTTAGCAGAACGTACATTACGATTATACACATGCCTCTGAATATCTAACACAGTCCCAATTTCTTCAAATTTTTTAACTATCTTGCCAATTGCTTGCACAGTCGAACGATTATGACGGCCAAGATCGGTTCTAATTGCGCCAATCGTGGCTACGTTTAAATCCCCACTTTTATAGTTGTTTTTAACTATTTTAACGTGTTTTTCTGTTATTATTTGATGCATTTTCGTAAATGGCAAACATTCAACTAAAAATTTGACCCTTCGGTTGACATAAATATTTGACAGTTTGACAGTTTGACAATCAAATCACAGCCCTACGGTTATGAAACCACGAAATGAATAATCCATTACTATGCTTATGTATTAACCACAATAGAATATGCGTCATTGATTTTGTATCACGTCTATACTTGTGGTACTTGTGATGATGTTTGTGAAGTTTATTTTTTTTAAGTTGATGAAGTTTACCCGGAAAGAGGTGCATCCCAGGATAATTTGCAGTAAGTCATCTCTGGGAGAGTATTTGTGGAAAAATATTAAGTAAATTTATTAAACAATACTATTTAAACGAATATTGTTTCTGTTTCCCCGTATGAACTCCAGGCTGCAAGTGCATACAATAATTTTACGTTTGGTATTTTAATGAAAAAAAGTCATATAATATATATATTTTTTAATTTCTTTTACATTAATTTTTACAAAATTAGTATTTCTGTATTATATATACATATATTACCATTATTCGATTAAGCCTGATATAGCAGTCTTTTGTTTCGCTGCTTCTATATAACAAAATTTTGAACGGTCAAAAATTTGCGAACACTAGTGCAAAATTAGTGTCAAAGCCATTGCGAAAAGTATCCAAATTTCTTTCTATTGATTCATAAAATTGAAAATGCTGGAAAAAGTTATAGGGAAAGGCACTGTCATAAAGAGAATGTAAACAATTTATTTCCGGGAACTACCACGAATGTTCCCGGAAATGAATTGTTAAGAAATCTTAACAACTTCCAAGAATCGTATTTTTTTAGCGTATTACTCTCGCCTTTCCAATTTCAAGGTTACGCCGTCCAATGGCCTCAGAATAAGATCACTTGTGCATACCAAATCCTCTTCATTTTCCATAGCGGTGATCTTATATCTGTTAATTATGGAAGCTAAAATAGTTTTTTCTTCATATATAGCGAATTTTTGACCTGAAATTATTTCAAATTAATAATCCGAATCTAAAGTGTAAAGTTTCGATTACCTATGCAATTCCTTGGACCAGCACTGAACGGGATGAAAGCATACGGATGTCTATCTCGCGAATTTTCCGGGAAAAATCTTTCGGGATCAAACTTGTCTGGATTTGGAAAATATTCCTTGTCCCTTTGAACTTGGGCAATGTGCAGGATCACTTGTACTCCTGAAGGAATCTTATAGCCACCTAAAATAGTAAAGGTATTTAAACAACATTTTATTCAATCGCATTTGGTTTTACCAATTGTGATCTCTTGTTGCAACTTCCTCATGATAAATGGAACACTGGGATATAATCTTAAGGCCTCCTTGACGACACACTCCAAATATTTAAATTCGTGTAAATCTGCTATCGAGGAAGGTGTAGATCTATCTTGCAAAACACCACGCACTTCTTCGTAAACCTTTTCCTAACAATAAGCAAAGTGTTATAGTGGTTTAAACTATTATTTCTCTGTGTGGTTCTTACTTGAATATCTGGATGATTTCCCAATAAGAAGAGAATCCAACAGGTTCCAGCTGTTGTAGTGTCATGTCCCTAAAATTTTATTATTATTTATCAACAGTAGTAGATAAGCAATGCCGGTTCTAGCTCAAAATCCATTGTATTTTCTTATGGAGGCTCATTTTGAATTTTTTGGGGTGAGTCGTCAATGCCTGGTCCCTATTACGCATAGCCCAACTCCTACAATATTATTCCCTTATGATGGGAAAGGTAAGAAGGGGTGAAATTATAATTTTATATAGGGTGAGTTCTACATAGGGGTGAGTTAGGTGACCGAAAACTCATGATGATTTGAAGAAGTCTGCAAGGGGTCACCAGGAGCCTGCATTGGCGTGTAAGGGTTTCCAGGGTGCGAGGTGTCTGCAAGGGGATACCAGAGGTTTGCAAGGAGATCCCCGAGACCTGCAAGAGTGTCTGAACAAACAGATCTGTCTTTGAAACTGACCTGTCTATTTCAAAAACAGGCCTGTCTGTTTCAAAGAGAGACCTGTCTGTTTCAAAGACAGTCCTATTTGTTCAAACACTCTTGTAGGTCTCGGGGACCTCCTTGCAAACCTCTGGTATCCCCTGGGACACACCCCGCACCCTGGCAACCCTTACACGCCAATGCAGGCTCCTGGACTGGTGCCCCCTTGCAGACCTCTTCAAACCATCATGAGTTTTCGGTCATCTAACTCATCCCATGTAAAACTCACCCCCACATAAAATTATAATTTCATCCTCTTCTTACCTTCTCCACCATAAGGGAGAAGTTGTAGGAGTTGGGCTATGCGTAATGGGAACCAGGAGTTGGCGCATGCGCATTAACTACTCACCCCCAAAAATGCAAAATGAACCTCCATAAGAAAATACATGGGATTTTGAGCTAGAACAGGCCTAGCTTATCTACTAATAGTCTACGACTTCTTGATCAGTATGCTCCGCCACTGACATATTTACAAATCTTTTTTCTAGTTATAATTAGACGGAAAAATTTAACAGGGCAAAACCTCCATCCTATCCTCGAAATTTAAAGCCCAGCAACTACAGCCATTTGGCTACTAGCTTCGGGTGAAAACGTTCACGTTGAAAGGAGTCTTAGAATGAGAAACAAATTTACAATTGCTATAAGTGCGCAGATATTTTTTTTCAAATCGTTGCTAAAATTCTTTAACGAATTTCTCTGATGGAGAATTTGACATGGCAAAATGCTGAAATGATGAAAATCAATATGCTTGAGGTGTACCTGTTACAGTAAAAATGGACAAATTATAATTATTGAAGAATTTTGAATGAGGAAATTAAGGTTAGAGTAAATAATAGTGTGTTGCGAAAATGATTGTGCTGGAAGTGAATAATAACTAACAAATTGGTGTAGAATAGTATATAGGAAAATCACTTCTAAATGGAGGAGTTATTAAAAATAAATAAGTTTTCATATTTAGGAGGTATCCGAAATTGTTTTGAAATTATGAAAAGAATTTTCCTGGTCAATATACTACAATGAAGACCAGGCAAGACCTGGGGACTAAAACCAAATGTGGTACACTGGTTGTACACATTAGTAATAAGACCAACGATTACCTATGGAGCAGTTGTTTGATGGAGGAGGACGGAGCGGACATCGTCGGTGGCGCTCCTCACGACTCTCCAGCGACAGGCTCTGTTGGAAATCACGGGAGCTATGAACAGCACGGGAACCGCTTTCATGGAGGCCATCGTGGGTCTCCCTCCGCTGGAACTATTTATAAAGGCGGAGGCAATGGCTGCGATACTGAGGCTGAAGGCCAATGACGTATGGTGTCCTAATAAGGTTGTAGGGAGCCATACAGATATCACAGGAACTATACTGGAAGAGCCGATATTTCAAATGCCGGTGGACAGCATGGCACGTGAAATTATGTTTACAGCTAAGCTGAACATACTTATACCGACCAGGGAACAGGCAAAAAGTCGCTCGATCGATTGTGGTGCCGGCACCTGGTACACTGATGGATCACAATCTAGTCAGGGGGCAGGTGCAGGCATATACGGAATGTGCCCTGGAAGGAAGATATCGATATGTCTGGGGAAACATGCTAAGGTTTTCCAAGCCGAATTGTTAACAGTCGCAGCCTGCGCCGATGAAATTCGGGAAGCCGGCTCCGCAAGCAAAAAATTAACATAATGACTGATAGTCAGGCGGCTATTAAAGCCATTATGAACCCATCTACCAGGTCTAAGGTGGTGAAATATTGTAAACAGGTCCTCAATAACCTGGCACAAGACAATACAGTGTCGCTGATATGGGTGCCAGGACATGAGGGAATTAAAGGCAATGAGACAAACTGGCCAAAGAAGGTACTAATAGGAACTTCCTAGGACCAGAACCTGTATGTGGAATCACTAAGGATTCCGCTAAAAGGGAGATCTGGTCATGGCTAGAAAAAGAACATAAAAATAAATGGAGGTTAACGGAAGGTCAACTCCATACCAAAACACTACTAAGGGGGCTGGACGGGAAGTTTTCAACCAACCTAATTCGTAGTAGCAAAAAATAAATTAAAATAATTACCGGGTTAATAACCGGACATTGTCCTGTAAGGAAGCATTTGTACACCATGGGCTTGGTTAGCGAGCCCTGGTGTAGGAGATGTGAAAAACTGGAGGAAACTAGCCTTCATGTAATATGCACGTGTGAGGAACTGAAGGAACTCAGACAGAAATATTTCGGGAGAGATCTATTGGATCCTTCGAGTGTACTCAAACTTCCCCTGAGGAGGATAGTGGCTTTTATCGAGGACACAAGACTAACAGAGTGGAATTGAGAGATCTATTGGGGATAGTAGAAAGAGCAGTATGCTCAAGTGCCTGGACGTGGTGGCGTCCACCCCAAAACAGAGAAGAAGAAGAAGGTACTACAATGAAACTTTGCATTCATACCAATCTAAATTTAAAATAAAATAAATAATAATGGAGCAAATGTAAATTGATATTATTTTGGAACGAGAGCGAGTGTATATTGTAATTATAATTCATTAAATAGGTTTCGACATCATGCTACCTCCAGCATATCTTTCAAATTCAAACACTAGTAGTTATCGACTTTTGTACAATTAGGAGAGCATTTGAGTTTAAAGGAGTTTTATATTGACATAGAATTAGAATTGTTATAGATAGTTAGGCACACTTTTTCCGGATGAATTACTTAAATTTTGTAATAAATATTTTTCTTAGAGAATGGTCAGAGGTGGGGCAGAAAAATTTAAAATGTCAGGATTTGCAAAAACAAACTTTGAATACCTCAAACATAAATGTATCTACTTCTTCCCTAATATCTTTATCACTCAACGCCTTGTTTTCTTGAGACACTTCCAACAGCAAATCTAGAAAAGACCTACGTTTCTTCTGACCTAATACTTCAACATCGGGTTCATTGCTTTTGGTTTCCTGTTCATTTACTTTCTTGTTCAAAAGCTTCTTTCTATTTTTGATTACCCCACTTGTAAATCCATGCAACGTCTCTAGATCTTTTTTATACCTTCGCCCTGCAGGTAACCAACTGAATATGAAATCATTTATGTACGGTCTAAATAATCTCCACACTATCAATTCACTAATTCTGGAAAAATAATAAATAGATTGCTAGAACCTTCAAATTCTTATCTTTCTTACTCGTAAACGGCTTTGATATATTCATTTTCTTTATTGGACATCGCGTTTATTTGGACACCCATTGCAGTTTCTGAAAAACTCCTTTTTTAATATACTGTTCGTTTCAGTCACAAATGTACTTACCACAAATAATATCCAAAGCACAGTTAGTAATATCAGGATATACATTAAATGATTTTCCATTGGCCTTGGCGTCTAGATTCTTTAAAAGTATCTCGGACTTTTCAACGAAGACTTCCATAAAATTTTCTAAAATTTTGAAATGGAACGTTGGTGTAATCATCTTCCTGTGTTGATGCCACTTACTTCCTAGGGAAAATTAATTCTCAATTTATTTGAAAAGTATTCTTTGCTGTTCAACTACCTACCCGAGCTTGTTAATAACCCTTCTCCTAACCATGGATGTAAAAGTTTATAATTATCACCTTTTGTAATATGAATGGAGTTATTAACAACGGCCTGAAACATTAAAAATTTTTTATTATAAAATACAAGAAAGCATTCTAATTTTTTTTCGCCCAACCTCGATATATTCTGGTTTAACAACATGCACTTCTGGTTGGGAACCATTCCAAGTACGAAAAATTGGTTTATGTGTATTCACGATATTTTGCAGAGTCTTAAATATATCTAAAACGAAATGTTAAAAGTAAATTACTTTACTGTTGCAAAATAAATTTGAAGCTAGTAATATACCGTTTTATACAGGGTTGGGCAAATGTATGGATCCATTCGAATATCGTTGATATAGCTATTTAGATCTTAATAAAATGTTCCACAATCAATTAAATGCAAATCGGGGATTCGATGAGTATATTTATATCCGAATCAGACTTCCGGTTTAGCCGGAAACGATGTTAACTTTTTTATTTTGAACGAAACACCATGTATATTTTTACGCATTTTAATAGAGCTCTTAGAGGATTTCATAAATGACGTGTATTTTTTTATGAAATCCCACGCAACGACTGCAAAGGCGTATCGGCCAAACAACACAGTATTTAAATGGACATAAATTCTCAAATAATAACAGACAGAATAGACACAAATAACTCGTCTACAATTTTATAACCCCTTCCTCGAATAATATCAATTTTAAACATTACAAAAATAAAATTAAAAAAAACATATCCGAGAACAGTTTAAACCAACGGGTGGGTGACAAACATTTTCACACGGGAAAACGATAATAAATATATGCCCCTTCAAAAAAAGAAAGGTTTAAACCAACAAGACACACATAATTTATTAGAAATTATTTAAATAGAAAATATTTATTAGAAATAGTTAAAAATTAGCAGTGGACGTCACTAAACATGTAAATCTATTTTAACATGTTTAGTGAAGTCCACTGCTAATCTTTAACTCTGTTTTTGTAAGTATGTTAGTATTAGCATATTCATTAATATACTGTTAGTGTTTTTTAATCTTGTAGAGTCTCCTGAAGAAGTAGTAAATGTAGTAGTAGTAGTAATAAATGAGTTTTGACAGACTGCTTACCCGATTAATTAATTATTCATTATTATAGTACGATCGGTAATACTTACAAGTCATATAATTAGACCAGGAGTCTTTGCCGTTAGAACATGTAAGGCAAGGATAACTGTTTTTTGGGGAATCCAGCAAAATTAAACTCTATTACTTAAGTCAGTTCTTTATATTTTTATCCCAATATTTCGCACCAAATTCGTATGCTTCCTCAGGAGGTCAAAATGTGAACTGTTTTTTTTTTGGAGAAATTACTCGTCTTAATATTCATAATGTTTGCAATATTCTAAATTAATACAACTAATATCAACGGTGTACACATAGTTTACTGAAATTACATTTTAAAAGCAGGACAAACACATTTAAAAGAGAACCACAACGTGCAGTTTTGACCAAAAGCAGTACTCGCACAAACATATGTTATTGTCACAAAGTTAATACATATCTTTGCTGGATTCCCCAAAAAACAATTATCTTTTCCATATATATAGAAAAGGTATGTAATTCAATATATTTGTATTCGGGCACACGTTAAGGATAAAAAGAATTCATTTATATTAAAACCACAGAACATACAGAAGTGACACTATTGTCGACACCTTTCATCTTTTAGAGTCGGATTTCGGTGACTTTTGCCATCTTTTTGTAGGTACTTTTAAGCGCCAAGTTTAAATGAAAATACGAGAAATAAAGATGTACAACATTTTATTACATATTTATTTTCACAAATATTTATCAGATTTTATTTCTCTATTTGGAAATGAAAAAAACCCTTAATCAAAGAATTAATTTAATGAAACATACGACACAAATTTAACATGTAAAATAAAGTTTTATATTCAAGATATGTATACATTTGTAGTAAGTTCGTCAGATTTTCAAAAGAGATTTTCTATTTAACCGGCATACAGATAAATAAATATGATGGTAAAAGCTGATGCTGTTAATTAATTTATACAATTAAATACGCTGGCTTTAGTGATGTAATATGGACAATTTTCTAATTTTACATATAATTTTATTTGTTTTTAATTATATATTTAGAAATTTGAAACTGTAAAAAATTCTTAGCCTAATAAATAATTTGATTAAATATGTAGTGGGAAACTTAGAACATGCTGCACTGAATTTTACAACTCTCATAATATGAAAATATATTGACAGGATGTCATACAAGATGCCTGTCAATAGGTTGAGATTTGTGGTTGACAGAAATACCTACAAAAATATGGCAGATTTCGCACATGCGTATAAAATTTTGTCTAGCGCGGGAAGAGAGAGTGTCGATTCTGTATGTTCTGTGGTAAAACTATGAAATATTCCGAATTGTAAGTTTAGATCGTTAACCTTTTTGTTAATAAAACTGTACATAAGTAGTGTAATACTACTAAGAAACATTATTTATTTTGCGAAAAAGAAGCTTAATTATATTGTTTCTTAAATATAGCCTCACCTTTTCTTGAAGTGCCAATTACTTTGTATGCTGTACCAATAAATGGAAGTCTGGTGTACCCCGGTAGTTTTTCTATAGGTTCGAGGATGTTTCTCCTCCATTGCAAATATGATACTAAATACCATACAGCAAATATAACGAATACTACTGTTACATACATGATTCAATCGAATGTAGGTATATAACATTTTGACATGTTCTAATATTTTACATTCTCTTTTATAGCTGTTTTGATTTGTTATCTAACTAACGTGTGATATAGTTAAATAATTTCGATAATCAGGTATATCAACCTTTTTTCTACGATGAAACAGCAATTTATTATCTAATCATGAACTTTCAACAAAAAAATAACTTTAAGCTGAAAGCGCTTGGGAAAAATTTCGAATACAAAGGTCTATGCAATATTATTTTTTATAAGCACCGTTTGTAAATACTTATAGCTAAGTA
Organism: Melolontha melolontha; assembly: GCA_935421215.2. Classification (NCBI taxonomy): domain Eukaryota; kingdom Metazoa; phylum Arthropoda; class Insecta; order Coleoptera; family Scarabaeidae; genus Melolontha; species Melolontha melolontha. Next base: position 136,484,237 of record OW285240.1, on the reverse strand, counting down.
TATATTTATAATAAACAATGAAAATGCATTTTGAGTATCGTGACAAGTTCAAAGTACAAAAGTGCCTAACATTTTCTTTACTAATGCGTGGAGTTACTTGAATTATGTATTTATATATAACATTCCAAATTAATTGATTAAATACGGAGGCACAGATCTTGAAGACGAATTTATGACATTACTCCAAAAAATCGAAAGCTGCGAGGCAATACCAGAAGAATGGAGGTCAAATATAACCATCCCAATCTATAAAAAAGGCCTAAAAAGCGACCTTGCAAACTGCAGAGGCATAACACTGCTGAACTCCATTTCAAAGATATTGACTAAAATCCTCTCACAAAAACATGCCAACAAAGTAGGCATCTCTGAAGTTTTCAGCCAACCTAATTCGTTTGTAACAAAAAATAAATTAACATTGTCTTTTAAGGAAGCATCTGTACAGCATGGGCTTGGTTAGCGAGCCCTGGTGTAGGAGATGTGAAAAGCAGGAGGAAACTAGCCTTCATGTAATATGCACGTGTGAGGAACTGAAGGGACACAGACAGAAACATTTCGGGAGAGATCTATTGGATCCTACGAGGGTACTCAAACTTCCTCTGAGGAGGATAGCGGCTTTTATCGAAGATACAAGACTAACAGAGTGGAATTGAGAGATATATTGGGGATAGTACAAAGAGCAGTGTGCTCAAGTGCCTGGACGTGCTGGCGTCCAACCAAAAACAGAAGATGAAGAAGAAGAGGGAGACACTCAGAACAGCAGTCACCCAGAACAACATCAAGATAGTATGCGGCCCCTCATTAAGGAAGATATCCATCCATGGGTATTTCAAAGACCTTAATCCAAACGATCCAACATGATCAACTTGGCGTAAGAAAATTAGTTTCCCGTTGGATTCCGCATCTTTTAACCGAAGAACAAAAATCGGCCCACACTAATTGGTGCCGAAAAACTTGAATAAGCCTTATTAAAGTATTTGCACAGCACAAAGTAATTTGATTAGATTGTGAAAAATACTATACTTACTGTAGGTGTAGGTTTCCACGGTCGTTCTCTAGATGTAGATCTCGGTTTCCGGGTTGGAACCGCGTCGAGTTAGGCGTAATTGCCAACGTTTCGTCCACTGTTTCAAGGGACATCTTCAGGGCTGTACGTAGATAAATTCTTCTGGCTACTGCGAAACGACGAACATCTACGTACAGCTCACCGATTTTGATGTTGCCGGTTAGAAGTACCGCCCTCGAGATGCGCACGAAATTCATAGGTAGGGGAACCTCTGGCATCCCTTACTATCCCTTACTACGTCCCAATGTACGACTCGCACAAAGAGTTTGCATTTAATTTTTCCGGATACTGTCTCTATCTAACACTGACCTTACTTGACGCACGTACCAATTCTCCCACCGGCCACATCAAAATCGGTGAGCTGTACAGCCCTGAAGATGTCCCTTGAAACAGTGGACGAACGTTGGCAATTATGCCTCACTCGACTATCAGAATAATTGAAACATACATGAGTAGGTAAACCCCACCAGTTTTGTATAATACAAAGGTATTTTTAATAATATAAAATATTATTAAAAATCTGGTGTGAAGAACACAAATACAGGTTCACTATTAATATTTTTGTGAACGTGTCCGATAACGTGTCGGACACGTTCACAAAAATATTAATAGTGAACCTGTATTTGTGTTCTTCACACCAGGTTTTTAATAATATTTTATATTATTAAAAATACCTTTGTTTAGTCTATTTATATACTCTTTTAATATGTTGGAGATCTTTATACCCCACCCTATATTTAGATTTGTTTTTCCAATCTACATTTGCTTCGTTGCATTAAGAGATAAATCTTTACTCTAATTACAATCTTCCCGCTTAATGACTCTTTTTAGTTGGAAATTGCCGGTCAATTTTTAAATTAACTGCATAGTTAAAGGAAAATTTTGTGTAAAGATTTTTCACTTTTTAATTGTATATGAATATTTATATACACTTAATATTTACATAGACTTATTGAAGAATAATAAGTTGCTAATTATTTTACCTCAACGTTATGCAGTCAATTTTTATTTTTTATTTAAATAAAAGAAATATATTTGCATTTATTATTTATTTAATAAGAATTAATATATCAAACATTTGCTTCACAATTTCTTACATAATAATAATAATAATAATTTGTTACTTTTATATTTAAATAGCGGTGATATTTAGAGCAATAATACTGATGTTGTGCCAGTTATTTGCGCCTTTCCAATTTCAAATTTATACCATTCAAAGGCCTTAGTATAACATCCGGAACAATTACAGCTTCTTCTTCACTTTCCATGGCCGTAATTTTATACCGGTTAATTATAGAAGCTAGGATCGTTTTTTCTTCATTCATAGCGAATTTTTGTCCTATAATAAATAAAATAGAAAAAGTTTTAGAAAGATAAAAGCTCAAACTATGTATTATTTGTATATTTCTAATAATGATTTTTAAAATTTTCTAACCAAGTTTGTCTAAAGAAATTTTTTAACGATAGCGCGAGAAACGAGAAATCATCGCCTCCACTTTTGAGTTCAGAACGCGGCCACTGATGGCTCTGGCGACAGCGCGTAAATTTTAAATTAACTCAATATACGGAATGTCTCAAAAAATTTTGTCCAAATAATAAATAAGTTATTGTTTTTGAAATAAAATTAGCTTTTTGAAAATAAAAATTTAATTTTTTTTTTTTTTTATTTTATTTATATTTTTATTATTTTTTATTAGATTTTTTTTAAATTATTGATACTTTCATTGGTTAATATCTCATTTGAAAAGTAAGTTTACATCACAAAGTTGTTAATATTATTAAAATGCGACATGTATTAAAATATAAAAAATTAACATTTTTCAATTTCATTTTATTTAATTCTTATAACTCACAACTTTGTCTCAAATTTCTTTTCTTTATTATTCCATGTTCGTTTTAATGTTTTTTTTTAAATACGTCACCGATGGAGCTTGTTTGAAGACCAATTAAATGTCGTCCACGACTAATATAATTTACCTATGCAATTCCTGGGACCCGCACTGAACGGTATATAAGCATACGGATGCCGATTCACAGAATTCTCCGGGAAAAATCTTTCCGGAAGGAACTTTTCTGGATTTGGAAAGTGTTCTGGTGAATGATGAAGTTCGTAAATATGAATCATTACTTGCATTCCAGCCGCAATTTTGCATCCCTCTGTAAAGCAAAAAGTAATTTATAAAAAGAATATTTTTGTTGGTTATCAGTTGTACATACCGATTTCTACTTCCTGTTTTAATCGTCGCACAAAACCTGGAGCGCTGGGATACATTCTCAAAGCCTCCTTAATAACACATTCTAAATATTTTAAGTCATTTAGTTCTGAGATTGCAGTAGGTGCATTCTTATTTTCTAGGACGTTGTGGATCTCTTCATAGGCTTTTTCCTAAAAAACATTGAAAAAAATATTGAGTAGTAATATAGCAAGTGCAATAAAAATTATCGATAATTTTTGGAAAATTTGACCGAAGAGAGCACGAGTGCACTTAGTGCACGAGTGTCTAGGTAATAAATAGATTTGCAAATGTAAAGGATATCGCTTTCTTAGCATTTAAAGAACGTTTTTATAATGTGCTAATAAAAGTATGTTCTACAGTGGTTTAATCTCGAACATGAACGTTAAATATTTATAAAATTGAAAATCTTTATGTTTGAATTCTATATTCTAGATCTACTTATATTTAACAATAAAAAAATGTTTGAAATTAAAACATTACAAAAGGATAGTAAATGTTTCCTCAACAGTAATCACAAAATGCGTTGCCACCATATCGAAGCTCTTAACGATTTTACCGTCAAAGGTCTCATAAGAATAAGGGACACTTTTATAAGTTCGATATAAACAGAAATGATAAGACCGTAGGTTTAACACAGCTATTATAATGGCCTACGTGATTAGCTTCGCCCAAAAAAGTGGAGGCAAAATCAAATTAAAACCAATGAATTAAGATTATCTGCAGGAAGCCAAACAGATTATGATTTTCTTCGTTAATACTTCTAGATAGTAAAACCTACCTGAACATCTGGATGATTTCCCAAAAGAAGTAATGCCCAACAGATACTAGCAGTTGTGGTATCGTGACCCTGAAATTTGCGACCGTTACTATAGAAAAAGAAATTTTTAAATTTTAAAATTAAAAAATTTTCATACCGCGAACAGCAAAGTATCAACTTGTTCTCTAATGTCATTATCGCTTAAATATTTCCCATCTTCGGAAACTTCCAATAAGAGATCCAAGAAAGATATACGTTTCTTCTTTCCAAGTACCTCATCATCAGCGCTGTTTTCCTTTGAGGTTTCCTTGAGTTTATTTTTTAAAAGTTCCTTCCTCTCATTAATAACTTTCCTTGTAAATCCATGTAACGTATCTATAACTTCTTCGAATCTGCGACTTTCAGGATAGAAGTTGCATATAAAATTGGGTAAATATGATCTCATCAATCGCCAAGTTATTAATGAACTGACTCTGCAAATACCACATGTGTATATAAATAATTAAAGACTTTTGACGATCTTTCTTACTCATGGATACATCTCACGTATTCGTTGTCTTTATTGGACATGGCATTTACTTTGACGCCCATCGCAGTCTCTAAAAATATTTACACATTTACCTACCTCTATGCCAAATTCTAGTGAGAGATATTATGTTTATTTTGTTTGGATGTAGTCAAACCAACGCACGAAACAAACAAAAAAACGAGCCCCACGGCGGAGCGCGAAAGTTTTGCCACACATAACATCGTAACTCTATTTAACAAAACAAAACTGGCTCTTAAGTTTATAAAACTTAGTAGCGCTCTTGGGAATTACCTTGGTGAACGAGATGTACCCAAATAGAGAACCAAAAAGCCAGACACAAACTAGCTTGGAGTGAAGATGGTCGTGCGGTTCCTTTCGAAACGTTGACTAAATTAAAGTAGTTCAAAAAAAGTAAAAGCCACCGTATATAATTTAGTTGGTCTGTATGAAGTAGTCTACGCCACACGGAACTCGTACGAGATTGAGATAAAACTCACAAGGTGTCAATAAATGAAAGATGGTTTACAAGGAAACTACCAAATTAATTTGGGTAGCTTTTACGAACATAACAAATAAGAAAACAAGTCTTTACTTACGTTAAATGAAATTATTAATCCCAAATAAAATATCTGTGATATACAACAGTCAAACTAATATACTAAAACGTGTAAAGTTGTACGCGACTCTGTGTTGTTAACTTTACTGTGCCCCATGTTCAACACTTTGATTAGTAGTTTTACCTACTGATGATGACAACTTAGTTGTCGAAATATGTATTTACGATTCGATTATTAATTGTGGTAAGGGATTTTATACCTTTTGTTGAGTCAAACGATAATACCAAAACTAAAAATTACAACCACTAAACCCACTGGAAACTCGCCGACATTTAGAACAAAAGTGAACGAGATACAGCTATACCTGTACTTCCCTCTATGTGGATGCAGAAAAATTCGGCGCACGCATCCCCGAGACCATATCAAGCGAAGAATATACACGCACCGACCAAAATATTGTAACAATCGATAATTGATAACTTCTACATTATTCAGTAACAGACTACCATTATGAAATAAACACTCTCAATACTACTTATATTTTACTAGTTATTTTTTTTAATTAAATGCACAATCTCGCATTATTCGATTAGATACCTCCGTCTTACGTTGTCTGACTATATCACACGTAAACATGCTGTATATATATTTTTTGAGAATATTACTTACCGCAAATTATATCTAAGGCACAAAGAGTAACCTCAGGATAAATATCGAAAGGTTGTCCATCTCCTTTTTCGTCTAAATTTTTCAAAAGTATTTCCGCTTTTTCGGCGAATACAACCACAAAGTTCTCTAAAATCTTGAAATGGAACGTTGGTGTTATTAGCTTTCTTTGATTGTGCCATTTAGCTCCTACGTAAAAATATTACAAAATAAATGCATTTTTTATTATTTTAATTAAAAAAGTGATACAAAGGCTATTCTTTGGAATAAGAGAATTGCTTGAGAATCTAAGAAAGAATTGTGAGAATGAAAAAATTCTCGTTCTCATTAATAATCTTAGGATATAATTTTGGGTATATCGAGATAACCTTAAGGTCAGGAAGAAACATAATAAAAGACATATTAGGGTAGGTGTTGGGACTTTATAGGCGTAAAGAAATAATCAAAAATAAACATCAGCAAAAATCTCCAATCAATGGTCTTGAGTGTATACTATTAACCAGACTGAGTAGGCTAGTGATAAAGCATAAGCTAGAGGTTGAAGTCATCAAAATATCTACTAAAATCAAGCTTAAATCACAAAGGTTGTCCATCCCCTTTTTCATCTAAGTGTTTCCACTTTTTCGGCAAATGCATCTATAAAGTTCTCCAAAATTTTGAAATGGAACGTTGGAGTTATTAACTTTCTTTGATTTAGCTCCTACATAAAAATATGACTAAATCAACGAATTTTTTAATATTTTCATTAAAAAAGTGATATTCTTTGGAATAAGAAAATTGCTATATAGTCACTGTAAACTAATGAATACTTAAGCTTATGAAAAGTTAGTTTTGCATAAATTATATTTGGATTTTAGTTAATCAATTCCCTAATATTGCAAACACTGAAAAAATCTAAAATTGCCATGTTTCTAAAACAAATTAAATTTGTTTTTATCTGATGTTTTGCGAATTGATTACCATGTAATTTTTTCGATTTCCTCTAATAGTTTGTTAATTATGATAATTTCAAGAATTTGTGTTCACCCAAAAATGAATTTGACTAAAGAACAATTTCGAGCTACCATTTTTTACGATTTTAAATCATCATTAACGCCTAAACAATGTAATAATCGGCTTAGAAATGCATTTGGAAGAAACTCCATCCAATGCAACAATTTATAATTGGTACAACGAATTCAAAAGAGATCGATTTTTTCTTAGTGATTTCGTAATTTCTTGAAGCACGCTCAAGAACTGCTGTTTCTCATGAGAATATTTCCGTTGTTCGAGCCTATGCAAGATCAACGGACATCATATAAATTTAGTCGGGCGACATTGGGCACTGGTTTGAATCAAATCCAAAACATTTTACATCAACAGTTAAACGCGAAAAAACTTTGTTGTCTATATATCAAGCGATTCCGGATCGAAAAGGACAACGAATAGCGCAGAAAACCCCTGGAAAATTTCCAAGGCGGCACTTCAAATTCGGTTTGGAATATCGTTACTGGTGATGAATCATGGATTTACCGTTGATCCTGAAATGAAAAATCAATCGGCTCAACGGCTCTTTCGAACAGAACCTAAGCCTTCAAAAGTCCGACGAATTCGCAGTGCTGGTAATAATAGGATGGTTACTAGTTTTTTTCTAAAAGAGGCCATATTGCTACTACAGCATTAGAAGATAGTTACTGCCGATTAGTACGCAAATGCCTGTTAACCGAAAATGTTGCAAAAAGTTCGTGAAAAATGCCCAAAGGAAAAAATAATTTTACACTATGACAACGCATCGTCCCATAAAGCAAAACTAACAATTGAGTATCTGGATGCCCTAAACGTCAGCATAATGAACTATCTGCCATACAGACCCGACCTACCACTTTGCGATTTCTTTTGTTTCCAAAAATTAACAATAAAATGCATGGAATCACTTTTACGTCATCAGATGAAGCAGTGGAACATTATAAAAACCTGGTTTCTGAAGTATCTCAGGAAAAGTGACATAATTGCTTAAAGGACTGGCCTCATGGAATGCAAACATAAAGGGGAATATTTTGAGAAAGAACAAAACAATTTTTTTTTAAACAAATCCTTGTTTGATTTTCTAAAAATGTTCAGTGTTGCCTTCGTATCGGAGATCTAAAGGGATTTGGTGGTTAAAGGAAGTAATAAGAATCCCAATATCGAGAACAGCTAAATTGGTAGGAGGAAGCGAAGGCTACATAGGAAAAGATAATGCGATAGGATATGTGAAGATTTGAGGAGGTTGAATATCAGAATATTTATTTCTGGCTTCATGATCTTCACATTCATGTCGTTGAACGTATATGCTTCTCGTATTAAAGGTTACTGTTAATTGATTAATAAAAGAATTCTTCTTCATTTACTTAACTCATGTTTTCTAATACATATTTACTTCTCCTCAAAAGCTTCTTACCAACTTATGTATGGTCCTGAAATTTGTTGCAAATGCTTACCTGTACTCAAAAATAAACTGTCACCTAACCATGGACGAAAGGCATCATATATGAATCCCTTATCAATTTGAATTGTGTTATTTGTAATAACCTAGAAAAATATCATATTTACATATGGTTTCGAACAAAAATTTATTGTAGTTTTTTTAGCTCCTAGTATTTACTTCTAAAATATAATTTAATAATAATAATTGTCCCCGTAACTAGCCTTACAGGCCCTTAGGATTGTAACATGGTAGGCTTGTTACAATTTGATCCGTTCGACACACTAGAATAATAACGTGGCTAGCGCTACGCATCGACCGCTACTACCCCAGAATCATACCTCCAGGTACTCATTTTCGTCAAGCTGAGTCAAGCTGGGACCGAGAAAACGTCGTCCATATTATTGGCTACGCCAGGGTTTGATCCCGGTTCATTAGATTCATAGTCTAATGACCTACGCACTAGACCAACACGGTCCTCAAAATATATCTCGATATAAAGTTACTTACATAGGTCAAACAGTTTAACTTCTAGTGTACGTCGTTCAAATTTAAAAATATTTAAGACTAACGTTAACAATACATATTAAATAAGTAACTCATTATACAGGGTTAGACAAATGTATAGATCCATTCGAATATCTTTGATATGGCTACTTATCTTTGTCGTTGTTGAACAAAAGGGTGCCAAACCTTATTATTATTGAGTCTCTCTCTCTGTCGAAATTTGCAAAAATATAGAATAAACAAGTTAATTTAGTTTCCGATATAAATATACTCATCGAATCTTCGATTTGCAACACACAACAACACACTTTTTGAAGATTGAGGAACGTGTGGACAAAATGGTCATATGATCACTTGGAAAGAGCAACCACAGAATAAGAGTGTGCGAGATAGCTAATGGCCTAAGCAGTTCAACCGAACGATTGTTGAGCAAATACGAATTCGTGTTACAATTTCTGTATAGCGACTGTATAGCTAAGACCAAACGAAATACAAAAGATTTTTTTCGTCGATATGTCACTGTAAATAAATGGCGATACTCCAGAGACAAAACAATCAAAACAATGGATTTCTTCTAATGAACGTGCCCCAGCGAAAGTAGAAACGGTTTTTTCGGCCAACAAGATTATGGCCATGTTTTCTTGGGATCCAAAGGCGGAATCCTGATTGACTCTTCACGGAATGGTAATACAATACCTGGTCATTATGAACAGAAGAAAAAGTCGACCACATTTATTTATTTATTTAAACATCAGACATTACATGACATCCAATCCCAAACCATGTCTACAATATATAAAAATGTATAAATAGCCACATATAACTTAAGATTTACGACATAAAAGAAACTCTAATTTATATCAAAGTCCATACCATTCATATACTTAAAATAGGTATACAGTTTTTGGAATGAAACACATCCGCATCAAAGGGTAAGTCATTTAGTTTCTTCATAATCGAATCTATCGGATTTCTGAATCCATATGTCATCCGATAGTAGGACACTGAATAAACATCATTATTTCTTGTTCCCGCTGTTGGTACTCTCACATCGAACAGGGATAGCAACTACGAACATCCTAGGTAACAGTTGAACAACCGGAATTCAAACTTGAGGTATGCCTTCCTCCGCCTTGATTCTAGTGATGCAAAACCCAATATGTGCAGTCGTTGTGAGTAATTATAGGAATTTTTGTCGATATTTAGCTTATCGAGTACGTAATTTATCATGTTGCATTGAATTCTCTCAATGCACTCACGATATCTAGCGTATGTATGGGTTCTATACAATGCAACAATATTCCAAGATTGGCCACACCAGTTTTTTTTTTATAATAGCCATAACATTTCTAAAATCCCGTGTCTGGCGCTTAATAAAACCCCAGATCTTATTTGCTCTACATAAGACATCGTCTATGTGTAGGTGGTACCTCAGCTCGTAGTTAAGAGTAATTCCCAAATCCTGAACCTACTGCACTCTCTCAAGAGGAGCATTATTCAACAAGTATTATGCTACCGAAGGGCCCATTCTTTTTTCTAGTAAATGATGTGACTTTACTTTTTTTAGTGTTAAAGGGCATGAGGTTTAAACCACGAGTGGAAGGCATCTAGATCCGATTGGAGTGTAACATGGTCATTAGGAGAGCAAATGCGTAAGAAAAGTTTCATATCATCGGCAAATAAAAGAAAACAGACAAAACCTTATATCGTTTATAAATACCAAAAATAAAATAGGACCCAAATGACCCCCCGAGGCACACCGGATGAAGCAAGGACATCTCGAGACCTGGTGCCACCTACGACAACACTCTAAACACGGTCCGTTAATTATGATCTTAACCATATCAGACCATTCCCAATTATGCCGTATTTTTCCAGTTTTCCGTAGAAGTAAGCAATTGTTAACTTGATCGAACTATTTTTTAAAGTCAGTGTATACCGTATGTGTTAAATATCATTAGGCATAGAGAATCAACGTATGAGTACATACAATGTATACGTACATGGGAAAGCCAATCCAATGCCAGCGAAGACCGCGACGACTGACGATTGTCTCCGATACCGATTGACTGGAAATTTTGCATTCAGTCTAGCTGCGGCCGTTACAGTTTGAAAGCGTACAATAAAATTAATGTATAATGGCTCTTTATACACCCACTGAAAAGCTTCAGTTAGTAAAATGGTTTTATGCTGGCAAGTCTGCAATGGAGTGCATGAATTTGTTTGCGCTGACTTTTGCAGACCGTTCTGTACCTTGCAGACAAACAATTTATAATATTATAAATAAATTTGAAACTTGTTTCTGTCTCAATAACTGTACGAAATGCAAACCAAGGGAGGTATCACCACAAAAAATTGAGGAAAGAGAACGGCGGGATGTATTAATTAGTAGTATTGTGGAAATTGATAACACGAGATCTACCGAGGAATTGGGTACAAGTAACACAACTATTTCACGTATTTGGAAACGTAATGGTTTAAAATGTTTCAAATATTCGAAAACTCTAGAAATATTTCCCGAGGACAATTTACGGAGAATGGAGTTTTGTCAAGACGTTATGGAAAAGATACATCGAGATGAAAATTTCGTTAAAAATATTCTCTTCACCGATGAATCAACTTTTCCATTATACGGATCTGTTCTTCGATATTGGGCTTAGAAAAATCAACACCGGCATTTTGCAAATCGCAGTCAGTATCCTCAAAAACTAAACGTTTGGGCAGGTATTTTAGGTGACAATTCTATAGGCCCCTATTTTATTGATGGTATATTAAATGGCGACAAGTATCTCGAATTACTGAAAAATCAAATACTTCCCGCCATTCAAAACATTGTCATAAATCAGGAAATCGTTTGGTTTCAATATTATGGCTGTCCAGCAAATAATGCAGTGAGGGTAAAGGAATTTCTAGGAAATACTTTTCCTGACCGTCTTATTACTGGAACAGGAAACATTAAATGACCCCCGCGATCTCCTGATCTATCTCCAAATGATTTATTTTTGTGGGGATATCTAAAAAATTTTGTTTATACTCATGAAGTAGGTAGAGCAGAAAATCTAGTTGCCTTGAGAGAAAAAATAACTGAGGCTACGATTCATTAACTGCTGACATGTTAGCAAATGTAAGAGCTAATATCTACGACCGCCTAGGGCAATGTCATGCTGTGCAAGGAGGAATTTTTGAACCTCTTGTATAATTTATTATAATTTTTAGAATCCTTTTTTATTTATTTTATTAGGATTATTCTAATTTTATTAGAATTACGCTTTTATTTATGCGACGCACCGCAGCTTAAAAATTTCCTGCATCTACTGAAAGAAATAAGAAAAGCAAGTCCCTTGCAATTCGTAAATGTTATTTTAGAACGCATGACAAGTGCTAGATTTGTCAAATTAGGATACGTATTGCTACCTCTTCAACCATATTCACTAAATCTGGTCCCCAGTGATTTTTTCTTGTTTCCAAAAAATGGCTTGGTGGAAAGAGATTTGGGACAAATGAGGACGTGATAGTCGCAACCAATGCCTATTTCGACAAGCTTTCCGAAAAATTTCTAGATGGCTTAAAAAATGTGAAAGGTCGTTGGACTAAGTGTATTGAATTGTATGTTAATTATTTAAAAAAATAAAATATATTTGTTCCCTAAAATAGGTATTTTATTGTATGTCACTTTCACGAAAAAGGTCGAGCATTTTAATATTAAAAGTTCCTTTGGCGTATCCCATTTTCAATGGCGAATTATGGAAACGCATCAACCAAGGAACCGATAAGAAATTATAATCCACCATACACTAATGAAAGACAATGAGGAGATTCCTAGGCAGGCAATAAAATGGGATCGCAGATGGATAGGAAAGCAGAGGAAATCAGATAACATGGAGAAGAAAAATAGATGAGGATCAAAAAAGGTCTAATAAAAGCTTATATACTAACTTCTACGTATTCGGGCTTCATTATTTGAATCACTGGCGTCAAACCATACCAATTTCTGAAAATCGGCCCGTGCTTCATATTAAATTCACAAAGAGTTTTGAACCAATCTAAAGAAATAATTACCGTATATATCACATAATATCAATGTTACACTAAGTACATGCAATAAGATCCAACTTAAAATAATTTTAGTTGTAAATTAAGTTCAGAAAGTTTATGGTTTATTTTTAAAAGTACAAAGTTATTATATGTTCACAACAAAAGAAAAAAACCTTTCCACATCTATTGTGGTCCTCATGCCTCGTTAGGGCAATTCTTCTAGCCCTGTTCTTAAGGCTTAGCAGCTTGGAGAGCGGTTTTTCGATATATAGTTCCGCTTTACGATAGTGATCTCCCATTTGTAGAAACAATTTCTTGTTAAACTTTCACATTGGCATCGCAGTTTCCTCATCGTCTTGACAGAATCTACATACTGTTTCTTCTGTCAGCCCCATATTATTCATATGTTTATTGAGCTTACAATGCCCCGCTAATAAGCCTTCTATAATCTGAACAAACTTTCTGCCTCTATTCATAGGTCCGTTGTAAACTTGAACTGAAATCAAATTCAAAGACCACCAGTTGCGAGACATTATGAGACAAGTTTGGTGATTTCGACGGAAAAGAACCAGAAAACTTTACAAGATTTAGGTTCACTTTTTGATGCAAGCATGCCCATGGATCTTGATCATAACACCATCTTGATGTTATTATACGCAATGAAAGCAGTGGGGGTGTTAGTAATCCTATCACTAATTCTGAAACTGCTACAAAATATCTAACAATTCCAAGGCTAATGTCACTTTCATATGGTTCGCTTAGGGCACACGTACTATCGTGAGCAAATGAAAGTGGACACTTTATTATGTTGGTATGACGGAATTTCAAAATTTACCTAATGTAAACAGTACTTTTGAAGTGTCAGTGTCAGCATTTAATCATAGCATTAATGATATTAGCTTGACAATTTGAAATCCTAAGTAGTAAAATTTACACAGCTATAATAGTGCGTTTACTTTCATTTGCTCACGATAGTACATGCTCTTCACATTTTGGCATTTCTTGGAGTCTGATGAGTTCAGATTCTTCCGCTGACTTGATTGTTGTTTAGTTTCTGGATCAATAAAGTTTTCATCGTCCGCAGAAAGTTGTTTAAGCTCACCGCAAATGGCAATTCGTTTCTCCTTTTGATCGTCAGATGTCAGAAGTCACAGAATAAATTTCGCAGCAATGCGGTGCATGCCCAATTCAGTAATAATACGCTGCCATGTACCATATCCGATTCCAACTTTATCGCAGATGCTAAGAATAATCCGATGGTCTTCATGAATGAGCCATTGAACTGTTTCGATACTCTCAGGCATAGTAGACGTCAAAGTTCTACCTTTTTTGTCTGTCGCCATTAATGTACATTTTACCGGTCTTAATACGCACAAGCTACTCAAAAGTTTGTGTTCGGCTCCTTGATTATTGCTGGATCAATCCATGTGTTTCAGTAGCCGTTTTCCCGAATTTAAAACAAAATTTAATATATGCGCTTTGCTTATGTTTATCATCCACTATAATGATCGAAGCAGGACATAATTATAACTTTACGCAATCGCACGTTGTCTAGCGAAAACTGCGTCGATCACGGTGAAACTTGTCGAACAAACCCCGTAGATATACACCTCCCACCATTTATCGGCGCACGCCGGTATTATTTTAAGTTCACGTGTTGCAGCGGCAGTCCGGGAATATCTGGATTGCACCTCGTATAAGTGTTTTTAATATGTTTAAGCTGTCAAGCGCTTTCCAGTTTGTGAAATAATTTGAGATGATTAAGACAATTTCTTTTTTCGAAATTCCTACCAAAGATAACAGAGTAGTTATCGAAATCCGTGTAGATTGATTTTTTTCTTTTGTATTTCCTAATATTTTACGCCCTTCTAATCACAATCATCGGTTTATTTTTGTTGTTGGTGTATATGATAAACTGTACTATATTTTTGATTATTTAGAAGGATTATAAATATTATTGATTCGAATACAAAATGTAGATAATGCGATGTAGTATGTTGATAAATATTTACGCAATATTTAAACATCACTAAAAATATTTTAAATCAGATTTTATCCCGCGTGATGTTACAAAGCCAATGCATAGTGTGCTGGTGTTCCATTAATTTGAACTCACCTTTTCTAGGCACTCCTATTAATTTATGCGCCCCTCCTATAATGAGGTACCCAGCTGAAGGAATTTTTTTGACGGGGTCGTACGTATTCCGTTTCCATTCTAAACACTTTATCACGAACCATATTGCGAAAATAACAAACGCTACGGTCAAGTACATGTTTATGTGTGTGCTGCAATTTTTTTAATGGATTTATTATATTAGATTGTTGTAAATGCCATCCAAAATGTTTGTTTCACGATAACGCTGGAGAACGTATTGATATGATTGTCGAAAAAAGCGGACAGTATATTACACTTCGACGTAGACACATATTAATAGAAATCTGATGTAATACTGTAATTGAATTAAAAGGTAACCTTCGCGTATCGCGCACGATTCTATCCTCTTAAATCGAGTTTTTCTTAGAAATCCGTAACTCTTTAATAGATAGTGGACTATATTTCATGATCATGATCGATCGATTATTAAAATTAACCACAAATGTTTGATTCCTACTATCTTTAATATACTATTTGTATTAGAAAAAGCAACACCTGCCGAAAATGCTTTTCTAGTAGTACTACCTATAAAGTGCTTTATATCTGATTCACAGAAATTACGAAATAAAGACAATTCGTTCAACAACGTGCTTGACCTCTCTCATCTTTCCTTAGGCACTCGTTCTGTCGCCGTGATATTAACACATCGAAGTCGATATCCTCGGAGTACTCGTTCTATATATCTTATGCAATGAATGGGGTTATTATGAAAATAAATATTCTTATTTATTGTTTACTTATTGTTTTATTAAACTAAATTTTAACTACTAAAAAGTGAAAGACAAATATATATCTTAATATTACAGTTTTTCGTCCCTTTAATTCACATGTAATCCCAGATCGTCACAGTAACAGGATACTTAACCTTCTTGTTTAAAGAAGTCATTGTAAACATTTCCTGTTTGGTTGTTATGGCTCAGCGAGGTTTGCACCACTAATGCAAACCTCAGATCTCGTCTCATCACTCCACAAAATTAAGTTTCATTGAGTTTGAGAGTTCTATGCTCTGTTGCGCAAAAAGTTTCCGCAAGTTTTCCTTTGCCTATGGAGTAAAAAATTATATATGTATGTATAGCAAGCGCCAAATAAGATGGCGGGAGGAGGGGGTGCGCAGAAGCCATTTTTATAAACGGCCACGTTATATATTTTACTCTAATAAATTATTAATTTATTAAATTATAGTTGTGTAGTTTACGCCACCTATGGTACCTTGCAAATTGACGTAAAACTAAATACACATCTCCCCAATACTTCTAATCCTGCGCGAAATTACCCCTCCGCTCGCCAACTTATCTGGCGCTTTCTTGTATGACAAACAGAATGTTGGAACATACCGCGTAATCCTAAATCATAGTTTTTAACGGTCCTGGGAAGTTGCTCTTGAAAAACGATAAAATATTTGATTTTTTCTCTTGATATTTTTAGGGTTCTCTTCATATTAATG
This sequence comes from Melolontha melolontha, assembly GCA_935421215.2. Lineage (NCBI taxonomy): Eukaryota > Metazoa > Arthropoda > Insecta > Coleoptera > Scarabaeidae > Melolontha > Melolontha melolontha. The sequence continues at coordinate 136,467,844 of OW285240.1, read as the reverse complement.
GCTACCTTCAAAGCACTTCGTTTACTTAAATGGCATTGCAATTTGTGGAAGGAGATGCCGAACTCACATTTTAGCATCTACATTCTGTTGGATATGAGTTACATCAAAAGGAACTACGTCCTTTGATCGCCCTTTTTTGTTTTGAAAATAGATAGAAATCACAGAAAGTCAGGTCAATAATAAAAAATAATATACAAGAATAGTCTTTCACAATCGATGAATAGCATGGAACTAAGTGTTTACGGCAAATTCATTAGTAGATATGTAAGTTTGCATTGACGATTCGTGAATTTACCGGGCATAAACGGAAAATGCAATCGGAACTTGTTTGCGTTAATTTTGAAAATAAACAGAAATCACGGGGAGTTAAGTTGGAATGGACATATCTAATTCGGTAATAAACTTTTTGTCCCTGTGTCTGTGTTATTCGTCCACACGTAACCTCTTCAACTTTATGAAGTAAATATTAATGTATTTGACTGTGATTTTTGACTGGTATGAGGTCATTCACTACATTTTAGATTTAATGGGCATTTAATTCGATTTAAGCGCTATGCAACATTTACCTTTTGAGATATGTAAAGGAAGAAGTTTTCAAACATTACGATTTTTTAAATTTACTGCATATGTATTTAAAAATTAATGTTGTGCAAGGATTTTTCACTTTGCAAGTGTGTATTAACATGGTACGAGTATATTTATACCCTCATGCTGAAGAATAATGAGTTGTATCAGAATAATTGAAACATACATGAGTAGGTAAACCCCACCAGTTTTGTATAATACAAAGGTATTTTTAATAATATAAAATATTATTAAAAATCTGGTGTGAAGAACACAAATGGGACGTACCGATGAGCTTGTAGAAAAGCGAAATACGTATCTACGTCTCTGGGGATAGGATAGATTCGGACACGTTAGAAAATATTAATAGTGAACCTGCATTTGTGTTCTTCACACCAGATTTTTAATAATATTTTATATTATTAAAAATACCTTTGTAATAATGAGTTGCCTATTATTTTGCCTTAAAATTATGAATAAATTTTTATTTTTTATTTATTTAAATAAAAGAAAAATATGTGCAATTATTATTTATTTAAAAATACTTTGATGCTTTTATGTTTAAATAGCGACGATATTTAGTGGCCTTGTGCCAATTATTTGCGCCTTTCTAATTTCAAATTGAGACCATTCATGGGCCTTAAGATAATACCAGCAGCAATTACAGCTTCTTCTTGACTTTCCATGGCTGTGATTTTGTATCTGTTAATTATAGAAGCTAGGATGGCTTTTTCTTCGTTCATAGCAAATTTTTGACCTATAATAATCAAAATAAAATGTTTAGATTTCCTAAATCGATAAAAAAGGGAGAGATTATTTTTTGAAGTAAATAAACTCGAACTATGGCTATATTTTTTTCATTTTGTATTTAATATTCATAAAAAATCATTTAATGTGTTATGCTTAATTAATTAATGCTTCAAGTACTTGAATGATTTCTGGCAATTATTATAGTTACACCGAGCATTACGACACGACACCCTAAAATTGAATAAGATGAAGAACAAAAAGAAAATTTCCCTTCAAAACTTTAAAACGTTCACATCCATTGCTTGTTATATTTCATAACTCGAAAGACTGGGTGAGCTGTGACAAATATTTGAAACATTAATTAATACAATCCACACATTTTTATTATATTTAGTTTTTCAGTCATTGTTTTCAATTTTTATTTTTATGATTGTTAATTCTTTTTATTACATTTTATCTTTTAATGATATTTTAATCTATATTTAATTTTATTGTTTATATTTTAAAGACATTTCTATTTTTAATTTATTTATTTTTTTATGCAACAGCTTTATAATATGTACCTTTTTGATTATTATTGTATGTTATGCGACGTAAAAATATATTTGATCACAATACTAAATCGTACATATATTACGCTATGCGTAAAACAAATATTTTATACAAATTTAAAAAATTACCCTTTTTTTATTTTCATTTGATTTCATTCTTTCAGCTTTGTTTCAAGTTTATTTTCTCTATTAACACATGCGTAAATATTTTTTGAATATCTGGAGATTGGATGAAGTTCAATATAAACATACTTAACAACTAATATAAATAAAATACCTATGCAATTTCTGGGACCTGCACTGAACGGTATGTAAGCATACGGATGCCGGTTGACAGAATTTTCCGGAAAAAATCTTTCGGGGAGGAACTTTTTTGGATTTGGAAAGTGTTCTGGTGAGTTATGAAGTTCATAGATATGAATTATTACTTCCATTCCAGCCGCAATCTTGCATCCCTCTAAAAAGCAAAAAGTAATTTGCAAAAATATATTTTTATTAGGTATTAGTTCAACATACCGATTTCTACTTCCTGCTTTAATTTTCGCATAATAATAGGAACGCTGGGATACATTCTCAGAGCCTCCTTGATAACACACTCTAAATATTTTAAGTCATTTAGTTCTGAAATTGTAGTAGGGGTATTCTTAGTTTCTAAAACGTTGTGGATCTCTTCATAAGCTTTTTCCTTAAAAAGTAATTTAAAAGTAATATATTTCGGTCTTCAGTCATTTAAATATATCGCCTATAATTTAGATGAAACCTTATCTGGAGGTCCTTTTTTCCTTATGTTTATGTTATTATATGTTTGAGCTATTGCAGGTGATTATCCGTCCTGAATATATTAATAGTGTGTATCGTATAATTGCCGCTGAATATTTGATTTTTATTCCTCACAAAATATATTGTCACCATATGTTACAATATTTTATTGATTATTCCCCGTATACATTTGTGCGTTCTTTGTTAGTATTATATTTCATTAATGTCAGCGCTAAAAGCGCATTAGTGATATCCGAAGAAGTGGTGGAGACGGGTGGTCTATTAGTGGCTTTTTATTATTGTTCTACGATTATCTTAAATTGCACGTGTCGAATAGACGAAGTCTTTTTAATGTGAGTTAACTGTTTCGTTGATGAAATTTTTGGAAAATTAATCACCCCCGTGGTGGATGTGACTTTGTTCTAATCATCTAATTAAGGTGTCAATTTTGGTTGATTAATTATACGGCAGCTGAATCAGAAACTTAAGAAACCCTCTTGGTAGGTTACGTTTCCTTTTTATTTGTTATTAACCCCTTTTTAACCCCTGTATTATTCATCGCTAAGTCTCATGGTATTTTTTTTGTAGGGTGTCAGGAATATACCTAATAAATTGGGGCATAAAATTCTGGAAAACCACCCCAATTATTGCAGATTACTCTAACCCTGCATCTTGACCACGTGTTTGTACCACTTCGACCGGGCAGATGGCGCACGTTCCGTCAATGAGGATTCTATGCTATGTTCTATGTTCATTTCTAAGCTCTTAAAAATTTGACCATCGATCTCAGGAGGTCTCAAAAGAATGAAACAAACTTTCATCAGTTTGATAAATGAGACAAATACTAAGACCGTAGGTTTCATACAGATATTGCAATGACATACATGATGAAAAGATTAGCCCACCGAAAAAAAAGCGGAGTAAAAATCTGATTTAAACTAATAAATTTAGATTAGAAATGACGCATCTGCAACTATAGTTGTCATGGCATGATTTTCTCCAAGAAGACAAACAGATTATAATCTCATTTTTTAATACTTTCAGAAAAGTGAAACCTACCTGAATATCTGGATGATTGCCCAATAGAAGTAACGCCCAGCATATACTGGCAGTTGTGGTATCGTGACCCTAAAATTTGCGACCGTACTATAGAAAAGACGATATTACCTAAATTAAATAATTTTCATACTGCAAACAGCAAAGTATCAACTTGTTCTCTGATGTCATTATCGCTTAAATAATTTCCATCTTGGGAAACTTCCAATAAGAGATCCAAGAAGGATATACGTTTCTTTTTTCCAAGTACCTCGTCATCAGCACTGTTTTCCATTGAGATTTCTTTAGGTTTGTTTTTTAAAAGTTCCTTCCTCTCATTAATAACTTTTTTTGTAAATCCATGTAACGTGTCTATAACTTCTTTGCATCTGCGACTTTGTGGAAAGAAGTTGCATATAAAATCTGGTAAAAATGATCTCAGCAATCGCCACATTATTAACGTACTGATTCTGTAAAGAAAACAAGTGTATATGGATAGATAAAGACTTCTGGTGATCTGATCTGTCTTACTCATGAATACATTTCACGTATTCGTTGTCTTTATTGGACATGGCATTTATTTTAACACCCATAGCAGTTTCTAAAAGTATTCACGCATTTATCCTCTGTATCATATACTAGTGAAAGATACGTGTATGTTGTTCGGATATAGTCAAGCAAACGCGAGAAACATTCTACAATCAAATAATTTTTAGAACTTACAATTTAACACTGTTTCCAGAGTATATCGATGATTGATTGCTTTTACTATTATTCAGTATCAAACTACAACTATGAGATTACACTCTTTTAAGACGTCTATGTTTTTAAAATTATTTTTATTAACAAATGCATAGTCTCAATGTTTTATTCAATTTGGTACCTCTATCCAGCGTTGTTTGACTATACCACACCAATACATACTAGAAATTATTACTTACCACAAATTATATCTAAGGCACAGAGAGTAACCTCAGGGTAAATATCGAAAGGTTGTCCATCCCCTTTCTCGTCCAAATTTTTCAAAAGTGTTTCCGCTTTTTCGGCGAATACAACCACAAAGTTCTCTAAAATCTTGAAATGGAAGGTTGGTGTTATTAACTTTCTTTGATTGTGCCATTTAGCTCCTATATAAATATATTACTAAATCAATGAAATTTTTATTATTTTAATTAAAGATGTTATACATAAAAGGCCAACCTTTGGAAAGATATTTATCTGTTTGAGAATTTAAGAAGAAGTTGTGAAAATATAAAAATTCTTCTTCTCACTGACACTCAATCCAAAGATATAATTTTGGGTATTGTCGAGATAGCCCTAAGATCAGGAAGAAATATAATAAAAATCAGATTAGGGAGAGTACTGGAATTTTATGGACATAAAGAAGCAATTAAAAATAAGTATCGGCAAAGATCTGAAATGCTATCAATGCTATGGCCCAGACTGAGTAGATCAGTGATAAAGCATAAGTTAGAGGTCAAATCTTTAACAAAATATCTACTAGTTTATATAGACACTATAAACAAGGAATGCACAACTTTACAAGAAGCCAGTATTGTATGAATGATATTTGGATTTCATTTAATTAATTCCCCAATACTGCAAATATCGGCAATCCTGAAGAGTTGGGTGGTTTGGGGATATAGTAATAATTCCAAGATCTATATAGAACAGCTAAATTGCAATGGAAAGAAAGAGAAAAAGATAAGAGAAAATGGGGCTTGCATAAGAAAACGTGACGTGATGCAGTATATAAAGATTTGATAAGTTTAAATATCAGTATATTTGTCTCAAGCTTCATGGTTTTCACATGCCTACATGTCGTTCAATATATATGCTTGTCGCAGTAACTGAATTCTTAATTTATTCAAATTATGTTTTCTAATATTTAGTTACTCGCTACCAACCGATTTATGGTCATGAATTTCGTTGGAAATGCTTACCTGTGCTTAAAAATAAACTCTCTCCTAACCATGGGCGAAAAGTATCGTATATGAATCCCTTATCAATTTGAACTGTGTTATTTGTAATAACCTAGAAAAATGTTATATTTATATATGGTTTTGGACGAAAATTTAGAATCAACTCAAAAATATGTTTTAATTTTTACAAAATAGTATATACAAGTGTCCCGTATCGTTATTTTCAAATTTTAGGACTGTAAAGTAGACTTCATTTCAAGTAACAAAAACACAAAACTTGTATATCCATTTCTATTTGTTTCAAAGTTACAGATCTATGAATGTGATTGTCAGATCATGAAAAAAAATGTAATTCCGAAGTCAATAAAAACTGGTTTTATTTAAAAAGTTCAATTAATAATATTTTCGAAATATCCACCTCCTTGTTGAACGCAGGCTTGTGCCTGTAAGCCAACAGAAGAAGTACTTATCCGAATTTCATACTTATTTTGTCGGATTTGCTTGGCAGCCAGGTGAATACGACCCAACAACTCTTCTCTTGTGTTCAAAACTTGCGCGTAAACTAAATTTTTCATGTACTCCCATAAGTAAAAGTCAAGGGGATTAAGATCGGGTGATCTGGGTGGCCATGCAACAGGACCACCTCGACCAATCCATCTTGGATAATTGACGTTAACCCAATTTCGGACAGCAATTCCGAAATGTGGTGGTGCCCCATCCATGTGAAATCACATGTCTTCTCAGACATTCAGTGGGACATCCTCTAAAAGACCTGGCAGTTCGTCAATAAGAAATTGAAGGTAATTGTCCGAATTTAACCTCCCAGGAAGAACGACAGGACCAATCAACAAGTCATCGATTCCTCGTCGCGACTCCAGAGTCGCGACGAGGTGTGTTCTACATACTGGTATAAACTTAGTTTGACGGATTGTAGTTATTAACGCATCACATAAGGCGACATTTACATGTAAAAATGAGATTTAATATTCATTAATTTTCATTTGCAGTAAGTTCAGAATGATAACTATATATACACAAAGTATAGAAGTGAAAAGCCATATCCGTCTTCGAGATACCGTACATTGATAAGCTCGAATAAGAGCGAAACGCGTCTGTACCTTCCGTTGATGGACCTGGCTTTTCAGCAATTTTTAATTATCCTAATTACCAGGAAGGTCGGAGTCACGACGAGGTGTGTTCTTCATACTGGTACAAACTTAGTTTGTCGGATTGTAGTTATTAACGCATCACATAAGGCGACATTTACATGAAAAATGAGATTTAATATTCATTAATTCTCATTTGCAGTAAGTTTAGAAACAAACTCCTCATATGTTACAAATTATGAGAGATATGAAGATGAGCAAGGATGGGGTAAGGATGTTGCTTAAACAAGAATAATGAGAAAGGACATCAGAGGAAAGCTCCATCTAGCGTTGCATATGTTTGTGGAGGTATATCTTTCATTAAATATACTAACTTCTACGTATTCGGGTTTCATTGTATGAATCACTGGAGTCAAACCAATCCAATTTCTGAAAACCGGTCCACGCTTCATATTAATTTCAAAAACGGTTTTGAACAAATCTACAAAAAAAATTACTTGTATCTCATATAATATCAACATATAAATAACTAATATGTAAATACATAGGTAATTAAAAATAATTTTAGTCGTAATATAGGCTTTGCAAATATTTATACATGCATATATTAGGGCGCAAACAAATAAAATTGATACCTGAAGCAGCATAGTCGATTCGAAATATACATTCGAAAACAAAAGTTTACAGCGCACAATTTAAATTTCTTCTGACCTAATAGTTTAATTTTGTGACAGATAGAAATGCATATACCAGCGATTTTCAACCTTCTTAGCTCCGCGACACCCCAAACAGTAAATGTAAATAAAATACATATTTTGAGCCCTCCCCCTATTATCAGGTTGAGAAACGATGGCATATGCTATGGTATTAATTGACATGTTAACATACTTTTTTTGAAAAATTAACCAAAAGAACATTTTGCTGCGCCTAGTATAGTAGGCGTTGAAATAAACATTACACAACAACACCATTCATTCGTTGTTTATCTGTAAAACAAAGTGCCAAAGTTGAGTCGTATTAGTCGTATTAGTCGTGTAGCTGTATTTGTTAAAAAGTTGTCTCAAGTTAAAATAGAAACTGCTCAAAGAATTTGAAAAATGGAGAAAAACGAACTTCACGCTGTCATCAAATATCTGCAAAAGAAAGATTTAGCGCCACAACAAATTTATGAAGATATGGATAATGTACTTGAGGATAATGCGCCTTCATATCAGGTGGTGAAGAATTGGTCTCGAGAATTTCGATGTGGAAGAACAACTTGCGAACGTGCAAAAGGGGCTGGTCGGCCCCAAACTGTGTGCGCTTAGGAAAATGTTGATCGTGTCTGTGACTTGATTAAACAAGATTGTCGATTAACTAGGAGACGTTTAACAGAGATCACGGTAGAATTGGAACAATAATCAATGACTATTCAAGACTTCATAAGGTGTCTGCAAGATTGGTACCTCGAATGTTGACACCCGAACAAAAGCGAGAGAGTCACGACTTTAGATGAGAATTTAAAATTGTTTAACAGTAATCCAAACAAATTTCTGGATCGCTTTGTTAGCGTCGATGAAACTTGGGTTCACCACTTCGATCCCGAGTCGAAAGTCCAAAACAAGGAGTGGCGACATCGAGGATCTCCACCACCACGCAAGTTTAGGGTCTAAACTTCGGCGGGTAAGATTATAGTCACCATTTTCTGGTATAACAAGGGAATTTTATTAAATGATTACCAGTAACGTGGACATACAATATTACGCTACGCTAATTAATCAGCTTCGCGATTGCATCAAAGAAAAAAGAAGAGGAAAGTTGGTGCGTGGAATTTTGTTTCATCAGGACAACGCTCCAGTGCATAAGAGCTATGTTTCGATAAGTGCAATTAACAATGCAATATTTCGAGGTGATGGACCATCTACCATACTCACCTGACCTAGCTCCTTGTGATTTTTATTTATTTCCAAAACTAAAGAAAACTCTTCGAGGGACCAAATTTAAAAGCGATGATGAGGTTATGACAGTAGTTGACGAATTATTCTGTGATCAAAACCTCGAATTTTTTTCAAAAAGGTGTAAATATGTTAGAACTTAGGTGGAATAAGTATCTTCAAGTGCAGGGTGATTATGTTGAAAAATAATGTTAGGGACAATAAGTACTGTACCTCCCTCGTATATGCTTTTTAAATGTATAGATTTTCTGCAAAGTTAAAATAGCTCTGCTAGGCTTTGTAGTATTTATGTCACTTAATATTGTAATAAATTTATTCTGCTCATCATTAAGTCTATCATTTTCTATATATTGTTTTTCAATCGTTTCACATCTTCATACTTGGCTTGCCACAGATCTGCAGTTACTTTTTTGAATGACCGACGTATTAAAACTTCCATATTAATATTAGAATCAATATTATGGTCTGCTACATTTTTTAACTATAGTCCAAATCGACACAATCAGTGGTAAGGCGACAATGGTTCATGGACATACCATGAGCCATTGTGAAATTATCTATTTATTTTTTTTATGGTAGTATTCAGGAAGTGGTTTATTTAGTTTCACTATTTCTGCCAGTTCACATTTTGGCATGGAAGGATGATATGGCAGATTTTTTCAGTGAATTCTATGTTAAGGTGCAATGTCCACTACAATAACTGAGTTATTTGGTTGTTTTGGAATTAAAACTGTCTCGAACCGTTCAAAATTTTCAAAATTCATTTCGTCATGATAATCCCTATTTTTAGTCTTTGATTCAAATAACAGTAAACATCCCTCAATGAAACCCATATTGTTTTTAACTTGAAGCCATAATCCACCTCCGTTCAGCACCATCGCTTTTTAAAACACCGTGTAAAAATCGTGTAGTTTTTATGTACATAGCATTTTTCGCTAAATAGCTATGTAAAAAAAATCTGTCGGATATTAAGAAACACCTTTGCATCAGGAGAAAGTTACAATTTACTGTGCCATTCACGCCGGTGGTGTCATCGGATGGTATTTCTTTGAAAATGCAGAACGACAGCGTAAATGGCGTTCGTTATTGGGCAATGTTAAACTAATATTTTTTCCTAATTGTTGTTGCAAATAATCTGCGGGAATACTGGTTCCAAAAAGACGTGGCTGCATGTTTAGTGCCAACGAAGCTATAGCTATACTATGGTGGCTCAGAAACTATTTATTTCATTTATTCCAACGATATTTCAAATTAGTAATGTTTTCATTGTAGGTTGATAAATCCAAGTCCTCGAAATAGCTATTTACAGCAGTGATTGCCTGGGAATTAGACGAAAATCTCTTACCGCCGAGCCATTTTTTCAGGTTTGAAAAAGATGATAGTCGCTGGGAGCCAAATCCGGGGAATAAGGCGAATGAGGCACTAATTCAAATCCAAATTTATGAATTTTTGCCATTGTAATCGCAGACATTTGGGCAGGTGCGTTATTCTAATGGAAAAACACTTTCTCATTTGCCAAATTCTCTTTGATTTTGTCGCTTAATTGTTGCACCAAATTGGCATAATACTCCCCATTTATTGATTTCCCCTTTTCTAAGTATTCGACCAAGACAATTCCATGAAAATCACAAAAAGCATTTGCCAAAACCTTTCCTGCTGACGAAACCGTTTTTGCCCTCTTTGGTGGCGGAGAACCTTTTTTGTCCATCATTTGGATTGTTCTTTAGTTTCGGAAGTATAATGGTGGACTAAGGTTTCATCGACGGTAATAAAACAGCGTACAAAGTCCTTCAGATTGTGACGAAAACGAGGCAAAATGTCGCGAGAAACTCTCAAACGATTCAGTCTTTGCTACGGTGTGAGTAACCACGGCACGCAACTCGCCAAATATTTTTTTTATTTCCAGTTCTTCAGTTAAAATTCTGTACATACTATTATTTGAGGTACCCACAACGTCTGCTATCTCGCTCACTTTTACTCGACGGTCATCCAATACATCCAAGACAATACGGTGGACTTTTTCAATCATATCCGGAACAGTAACAGTTTTTGCACGTCTACTATGGGATTCATAATTTGTGCTCATTCGAACACGCTTAAATTCGGCAACCCAACCATTGAAAACGAATTAGCGGATTCTAATAGTATTGAATCCAGCTCCGCTTTGATTTTGGTTGGTGTTAAGTTTTTCGAATGAAATTGCTTTTGTCACTACTCTCAACTCAGTTTTTTCCATTATTACAAAGTCACACAAGACGTTCACTTTGGCATACTGTCAGAAGCAGACTAATTGACACATCGCTCTGTATTTTCATATTTAACCTATTAAAGGATGATTCCACAGAATGTTAATGAAGATTCCTGCGAAATTTGCGCCATCTCTGTGCTAGGCCACGTAGTTTCCTAACAATCCTCGTACTGCAAGGTGAATTTGGCGATCTTGTGATTTAATGCCGTGGGGGGTTATGTGAAATCGAAGGTCTACGCTAACAACTCAACAACAATTGATGATTTAAAAACCAACATGGGAACAATTATTCGTGAGATATCGGCCACAATTTGTGAAAATGTAATGGGAAATTGGTGTGGTGGAATAAGCTATTGCCAACAAAGTCCTAGTGCACATTTGACGTGACGTTGTCTTCAAAACTTCTAATTGTAATAGATGCTCTTTGGAATAAAATATTTTTTGACGCAGATCAATTTTTACGTTTTATTTCGTTTGAAATTTTAAAGCAATAATTGGATCAGCCCTTATAAGTGCTTTTGGTATGTTTTAACTGTGAAGCACGTTACTATTTGTGAAACAATTGAATATGATTCAGACAAAATGTTTTCCGAAATTTCTACTAAAGATAACAGAGTAGTTATCGGAACACGTGTAGAGTATTTAGTATTTCTTAATATTTTACACACTTCTAATCACAATCATTAGTTGTTGTTAGAGTATATGATAAACTATGTTATATTTTTGATTATTTACAAGGATTGTAAATATTATTGTCTCCATTACAAAACGTAGATAATGGGATGTGGTGTATTTATAAATATTTACAACATTCAAACATCACTAAAAATATTTTAAATCTGATTTTATCGCGCGTCCTGTTACTACGCCAATACTTGGTGTGCTCTTTTCTGCCTCTATTCATAAGTCCGTTTGAACTGTTTTGCTTGTCTTTGGTCTGTGTAGTTGTTCTAACTTCCCTCAGATATCCATTCAGCCCACTTTCTCGTAGCAGTTTTAGCCACTTGTTTCTGCAATGTCAAAGGAAAGCTCCGGTCCTATGAAGGCTGTATACAAAGCCTGTTGGGCCAAGTCATCCGCATTTTATTAGACTTGTGGCCTTCATGCCCCGGGACCAAGGCTAATGTAGCTTTCATGTGGTCACTGAGTTCGTTTAGGACACACATACATGCTCTTCACATCTCGGCATTTCTTGGAGCCGAGCGAGTTAGAACTTTCCGCTGACTTGATTGTTGTTTAGCTTCTGAATCAATAAAGTTTTCGTCGTCAGCAGCAAGTTATTTAAGCTCAACGCAAATGGCAATTCGTTGCTCTTTTTGATCGTCAAAAGTCAGAAGTCACGGAATAAATTTGGCAGCAATGCGGTGCATGTAATAATCAGTAATAATGCGCTGTCATGTACCATATCCGATTCCAACTTTACCGCAAAGGCTAAGGATAGTCCAATGGTTTTCATGAATGAGCCTTTGAATTGTTGCGATGTTTTCAGACGTAGTAGACGTCAAAGCTCTCCCTGTTTGCTCGTCGTCATTAATGGACGTTCTACTGGTCTTAAAACGCGCCGTTTAAAAATTTGTGTTCGGCTCCTTGATTATTGCTGAATCAATCCATGTGTTTCAGTAGCAGTTTTTCCTAATTTAAAACGAAATTTAATATATGCGCTTTGCTCATGTTTTTGATCAACTATAATGATCGCAGCAGAACATAATTACAACTATACGCAATCGCACGTAGTCTAGCGAAAACTGCGCCGATCACGCTGAAACTTGTCGCCCAAACTCTGTAGACATATAGCTGCAGCGTCAGCCCAGGAATATTTGGATTGCACCTCGTATAAGTGTTTTTAATATGTTCAAGCAGTCAAACGCTTTCAATTTGTGAAACAATTGGAGATGATTTAGACAAACATTTTTTTGGAAATTCCTACTAAAGATAACAGAGTTAGTTATCGAAATCCGTGTAGATTGTTTTTTTTTTTTTTCCTAACATTTTACACACTTCTAATCACAATTATCGGTTTATTTTTGTTATTGGAGTATATGATAAACCGTACCAAATTTTTGATTGTTTAGAAGTATTATAAATAGAGTGGACCAATTCGGAGCGAAAGCAGAGGCGTGACTAACGAATTGGTTCCCGCATGCGAAACATTATTAATATCTAAAGATATACTATCACGAACGATGCTGTTATTATGTTATTAAGTAATATAATAAGTTATTATATTACTTAATACTACATATTTGTATTATATTTTGTTTATTTTAGTTCCAATTTACAGTCGTGTATTGTGTATTGTGCATTCTATAGAACAGGAAAGTGTTTTATATTTATATGAATATGAATATCACCTATATTTCTCTCAACACTGCTTTATAGAAATTATGTGTCAACAAATTTTTGCTGTTCCCTAGTTTTGATTTATTATAATTCCTACCTTTATCCTTCGTCTAAAGTTTAATATAAGCACTTATATAATATAAGTGCTTATATTAAACTTTAGACGAAATAAACAAAATATAATACAAATATGTAGTATTAAGTAATATAATATTAATAACTTATTATATTACTTAATAACATAATAACAGCACCGTTCGTGATAGTATATCTCTAGATATTAATAATGTTTCGCATGCGGGAACCAATTCGTTAGTCACGCCTCTGCTTTCGCTCCGAATTGGTCCACTCTAATTATAAATATTATTTCTTCCAATACAAAATGTAGATAATGCGATGTATGTTTATAAATATTTACACAACATTTATGCATCACTAAAAATATTTTAAATCTGATTTTATCCCGCGTCGTGATATTACGTCAATACTTAGTGTGTTGTAATTCCATTAACTGAAACTCACCTTTTTTGGGCACTCCTATTATTCTGTGTAGCCCTCCTATAATGAGGTACCCAATTGAAGGTATCTTTTTGATGGGGTCGTAAGTATTCCGTTTCCATTCTAAACACTTTATCACCAACCATATTGTGAAAATAACGAATGCCACCGTCAAGTACATGTTTATATATGTTCTGCTATTTTTTTTAGTGGATTTACTATAACAGTTTATTATCAATGCCAAATATAATATAGTTATCTCGTTTCTTTCACGATAACGCTAGAGAACGAACGTATCGGTAGAACTGTCGAAAACAAAGCGAACGGCAAAGACAGGCGCATATTACACTTCGGCGTATACAACTTATAAATAGACGTCTGACGTAATATTTTAATTAATGAAATGATAATCATCGCATACGATTTTTTGTCCTCTTAAATCGAGATTAATTTCGTTAGAAATACGATAAATAGTGGAGTATGTTTCATGGTCGATCGACTACTAAAATTAACCACAAATGTTTTGTTCATACTAACTTAAATATACTGTTTGGAATAGAAAAAGCAACACCTCCAAAAATGTTTTTCTAGTAATGCTACCTTCTTCTCTTGTTCTTCTGATTCTCTGTGTTGGACGCCAGGAACTTGAGACACTTGAGCATTTTGATAATCCGGACAGGGTCCGGTCACAATTAATCCGGATTATCGACACTCTGCTGTATTTGTTTGTATAATACATTTATTTTTACATAAATGCTTGTTTTATTTATTAAATATAGCCGTGATATTAACACATAACAGTGGATAGGGTTATTATGAAAATAAATATTCTTATTTATTGTTTACTTATTGTTTTATTAAACTAAATTTTAACTACTAAATAGTGAAAGACAAATATATATCTTAATATTAGAGTTTTTCGTCTCTTTAATTCACATGCAACCCCAGATCGTCACAGTAACAGGATACTTAACCTTCTTGTTTAAAGAAGTCATTGTAAAGATTCCCTGTTTGGTTGTAATGGCTCAGCGAGGTTTGCACCACTAATGCAAACCTCAGATCTCGTCTGATTACTCCACAAAATTAAGTTTCATTGATTTTGAGAGTTCTATGCTCTGTTGCGCAAAAAGTTTCCGCAAGTTATGCTTTGCCTTTGTAGTAAAAAATTATATATGTATGTATAGCAAGCGCCAAATAATATAGCGGGAGGAGGGGGTGCGCAGAAGCCATTTTTATAAACGTCCACGTTATATATTTTAATACAAAGGTATTTTTAATAATATAAAATATTATTAAAAATCTGGTGCGAAGAACACAAATACAGGTTCACTATTAATATTTTTTGTGAACGTGTCCGAACATATCCCTCCCCAGAGACGTAGATACGTATTTCGCCTTTCTACAGGCTCATCGGTACGCCCCTGCTGGAGAAAGGATATCTTCAGACACATTCACAAAAAAGAACCACATCGCCACATCGCAGAAATTATCCAGACCGGGCGTAGAAGTAAATTCAACGCTGCCTGTTGTCAGACAGCCGAAGTACCTCGCCCCGTCCACATAACCAATGCGAAGTAACGACGCCTTTCCAAAGGTAGCACAGTCATCCCCCTGTAGAAAGGCGAAATACGTATCTACGTCTCTGGGGGATATGTTCGGACACGTTCACAAAAAATATTAATAGTGAACCTGTATTTGTGTTCTTCACACCAGATTTTTTAATAATATTTTATATTATTAAAAATACCTTTGTATTATACAAAACTCGTGGGGTTTACCTACTCATGTATGTTTCAATTATTCTGATACATTACACATGCGGTTAGTCCGTAGTATGAGTGAAGACACAAACAAAATGCAGTTTCTAGAGGGATGACTGTGCCACCTTTGGAAAGGCGTCGTTACTTCGCATTGGTTATGTGGACGGGGCGAGGTACTTCGGCTGTCTGACAACAGGCAGCGCTGAATTTACTTCTACGCCCGGTCTGGATAATTTCTGCGATGTGTCGATGTGGTTCTTTTTTGTGAATGTGTCTGGAAATATTCTTTCTCCAACAGGGGCGTACCGATGAGCTTGTAGAAAGGCGAAATACGTATCTACGTCTCTGGGGAGGGATATGTTCGGACACGTTCACAAAAAATATTAATAGTGAACCTGTATTTGTGTTCTTCACACCAGATTTTTTAATAATATTTTATATTATTAAAAATACCTTTGTATTATACAAAACTCGTGGGGTTTACCTACTCATGTATGTTTCAATTATTCTGATACATTACACATGCGGTTAGTCCGTAGTATGAGTGAAGACACAAACAAAATGCAGTTTCTAGAGGGATGACTGTGCCACCTTTGGAAAGGCGTCGTTACTTCGCATTGGTTATGTGGACGGGGCAAGGTACTTCGGCTGTCTGACAACAGGCAGCGCTGAATTTACATCTACGCCCGGTCTGGATAATTTCTGCGATGTGTCGATGTGGTTCTTTTTTGTGAATGTGTCTGGAAATATTCTTTCTCCAACAGGGGCGTACCGATGAGCTTGTAGAAAGGCGAAATACGTATCTACGTCTCTGGGGAGGGATATGTTCGGACATGTTCACAAAAAATATTAATAGTGAACCTGTATTTGTGTTCTTCACACCAGATTTTTTAATAATATTTTATATTATTAAAAATGCCTTTGTATTATACAAAACTGGTGGGGTTTACCTACTCATGTATGTTTCAATTATTCTGTTATATATTTTACTCTAATAAATTATTAATTTATTAAATGATAGTTGTGTAGTTTACGCCACCTATGGTACCTTGCAAATTGACGTAAAACTAAATACACATCTCCCCAATACTTCTAATCCTGCGCGAAATTACCCCTCCGCTCGCCAACGTATCTGGCGCTTGCTTGTATGACAAACAGAATGTTGGAACATAACGCGTAATCATAAATCATAGTTTTTAACGGTCCTGGGAAGTTGCTCTTGAAAAACGATAAAATATTTGATTTTTTTTTTCTGGATATTTTTAAGGTTCTCTTCATATTAATGGCTACCTTCAAAGCACTTCGTTTACTTAAATGGCATTGCAATTTGTGGAAGGAGATGCCGAACTCACATTTTAGAATCTACATTCTGTTGGATATGAGTTACATCAAAAGGAACTACGTCCTTTGACCGCCCTTTTTTGTTTTGAAAATAGATAGAAATCACAGAAAGTCAGGTCAATAATAAAAAATAATATACAAGAATAGTCTTTCACAATCGATGAATAGCATGGAACTAAGTGTTTGCGGCAAATTCACTAGTAGATATGTAAGTTTGCTTTGACGATTCGTGAATTTACCGGGCATAAACGGAAAATGCAATCGGAACTTGTTTGCGTTAATTTTGAAAATAAACAGAAATCACGAGGAGTTAAGTTAGGTGAATGGACATAATCTAATTCGGTAATAAACTTTTTGTCCCTGTGTCTGTGTGATTCGTCCACACGTACCCTCTTCAACATCTCTAAATAACACTGTAGATTGATTGTCGATCTTTATGAAGTAAATATTAATGTATTTGACTGTGATTCTTGACCGGTTATGAGGGCATTCATCACATTTTAGATTTGATGAGCATTTAATTCGATTTAAGCGATTTGTCTGTCAATTTTTTAATTTACTGCATATTGCCATGGATTTTTCCATGGAGAAGAAAGAAAAAAAATAACAGAACTATATTGAACTTTTTGTGGAGAACATTTAGTAAACCTATGTATTTTATTTTGGTGTCTATTTTATTTAAGACGGGGATCGATATAAATATATTTAATTTTAAGTGATGAATTGTATTGTATTATGTTTGAATTTTTAATCCATCCCTGTATATTTAGGTTAGTCAGATGTTTAAAGCCGCCGCCACGCCGGATATCATATTGTATTAAGTTGTATTTATTTTCTCTATACCTTGATTTTATAGTAGGTGGGGATGCCCTTGCGGTTCCTGGAACTTCATTTTAGAGATTATTTGAATGTGCTTTAAGATAGGTCTGTATAAGTGTATATTAGACACGACTTAATTTTGTCTAATATAATTAAAATTTTGGATAATTCGTTTATAGTTTTTGGTGCGTCGTATGTGATTTAAAAGTAATTTATCGTGAATTTACAAATCTTTTATATTTGTAATTTTATTTAAATGATACACCTATCTAAAGAAAGGGAATCTCTCGTGTTTAATTGTGACATACATTAATTAATGTAGGTATCTTTATAATTATTAATATATATATATATATTGAAGAAAGCGCTATAATTAACTTGTAAATTTTTGTGAAAATTTTTGTATGTATTCAGAATAATATCTAGAAAATTTGTTAGATGGTTTTTTTGTGTAGTTTGGGTGTTTTTATTCACTTTGAATATTTCAATACGTAGGAAGGTGGGGACGAGTTTGTGTGATGTCATGTGATTGCATTCATGACAGTTCAGATTTTGATTTCGCGCGCAGAGTAAACAATTCTTTACTTTGACGTTTAAATTGTTGGGTTTATATTATTGTTGACATCTGATGAATTTTTGGATATTAGTAATTTTGTTATCTTTGCTCGTGATTTGTCATTCAAGGTTTTTTAACGATTTGTATCTTCATATGATATCCAAATCTTTTTTATCCTTGCTGCCGTGCATTTAACAGTTCAACGTTACACTTTGTAAAGTTGATTTTTTTTTATTTTTTTTTTATATAAATGTAAGGGGAAAATGTGTGTATAATTTTTCTGACACATCGTGTTTTATTTTATGATATAACCTGCATCCGTAAGGATCGACCCGAGAGAAGTGAGCTCAAGGAATTCTACGAGACTGAACAGCCGGACGATTAAGTTGTAGTGTGAACAAAAAGATTTAATAAGCAATCAAAAGCACATTCCACTGCAATATGTATTTAAAAATGAAATTTTGTGTAAGGATTTTTCACTTTACAAGTGTGTATAAATGGTACCTTAAAATTATGCAATAAATTTATATTTTTTTTTTGTTTAAATAAAAGAAAAATATATGCAATTATTATTTATTTAAAAAGAATTAAATATATAACGTACATTTTCTTGACAATTTTTTCCAAATTAATTTAATAATAATACTTTGTTGCTTTTATGTTTAAATAGCGACGATATTTAGTGATCTTGTGCCAATTATTTGCGCCTTTCCAATTTCAAATTGATACCGTTCATGGGCCTTAAGATAACATCCCCAGCAATTACAGCTTCTTCTTGACTTTCCATGGCTGTGATTTTGTATCTGTTAATTATAGAAGCTAGGATGGTTTTTTCTTCGTTCATAGCAAATTTTTGACCTATAATAATCAAAATAAAAAAGCTTAGATTTCTTAAATCGAAAAAAAGGAAGAGATTATTTTTTGAAGTAACTAAACTCGAATTACTGGTGTTTAATTTTTTAAGTTTTTTATTTAATATACATAAAAATTCATTTTAGTTATGTGTTATTCAATTAATTAATGGGATTCAAGTACTTGAATCATTTTTGGCAATTATTATAGTTATGCCAACTGAGCATTATGACACAAAGTTAATAAATAAAAAACTTTCTCTACAAAACTTTAAAACGTTCACATGCACTGCTAGTGTTATTCTTAATAAGGCTGGCTGACCTGTGACCAATATTTGAAGCATTAATTAATACTGTCAGCTCATTTTTTATATTTAGTTTTGTATTCAATATTTTGATGATTGTTAATTTTTTTATTATATTTTCATTATTTAATGATATTTTAACCGATATTTTATTTTATTGTTTAAATTTTAAAGAAATTTATATTTTTATTTTATTTTTTTTGTTACAATTACTGTGCAATAGCTTCATATTACCTTTTTAGTTATTAATAAAGACAGCAGACTATGTGCCCCAGCAGTGGCGTTGCGTGGAGAGTTTAGCAGAATAACAGTGCGCTTACTTAAAAATAAATATATCGAATCCCTATACAAAACGTTAAGAAAAAACATAAATAACTTACCCAACATGTTTACATTGTTGCAAAAAAATGCGGATGTGCGCGATGAAAAAACTGCACCATAATATATGTTTCTGTATTAGTCTCGGAAAGGTTCGTACGTAGCGACGTATATATATGTTTATATACAGAGAAGGATTGTTCGACGTTGAGAGATGTTATATTTGCATAGTTAAAGCGCTCTTTGTATCTGTACAACGGATCTTCAGTATTGGTAAAAAGTTGCCCTAATTTTGTAAAATCTACATTTTTATCTAATACACTGTTAAATTTTTCACGGACACAATCACTTTTTTCATCTTCAAGGATATGCAGCACTAGTTTTACGTGGTCAATAATTGCTAATGAGTCCGATAAAGACAGCGCAATGTTCTGTAAATTTTTTATTGCGTCCAGTATTGGGACGTAACTGTCGTAAATAATTTTTAAATTTGCTGCAACTTGAGGATTGTTAAATTGAACCTGGCTGAGCCGTATTGCAGCTGCTTCTTTGGCATCTAGTTGTAAAATCACTGATTTAATTTTTTCAAAATGTTTATAATAATAAAATGCTGCTTCTAGCCAAGTACCCCATCGTATAAGAATTGGTTGCGGCGGCTTGGGTATATCAGGACACAGCGAATGAAATAGCCGAATCCGTTTCGGAGATTTAAGAAAAACCACTTTCGTTTGTCCTATCAGTTGATCCACATCAGGATAAGTTGTACGTATAGTGTTTGTTACAAGGTGTAAAGCGTGAAGCAAACATGTGACATGCAGCAGGTTTGGTTGAATCGTTTTGAGTAAGTTTGCCGTGGAACACATAGCCTTGGCAGCATCGGTAACTAACATTAACACTTGCTTCGGTAAAATCTCAAATTTGTGTAGTGTTTCTATTAATACATTATATATCGCTCTGGCAGTACACCGTTGTATTCGTTTACAGGTTAGTAAATAAGGAGGAGAAGGTCCTTGCGGAGTCAGCGTCCGTACTAGAATAGCTAGGATGGACTGTTTTTAATATTTGTAGTTTCGTCTATTGTTAGACACAGGAATTTTTTTTTACCGTATTTTTCGTACAATTTACAATTCTCTCACGCACTGACGGTACGTAATTCCGTAGCGTACTTCTTGCTGGTAATTTCCACGTAGGATTGTATTTTTTCCAAAACTGACGAAACATTGAGTGTTCCACTTTCTGCATTGGTATATTGGTCGCAATTAACATCATTGTTAAATCACACACAAATTGATTATATGATCTGCGTCCACTATTATTCAATTTATGTTTGTCACTATTTATATGTCTTTGGCACTGACTTGCTTTCCAAGTTAATAAAGTTGTTTCACAAACTAAACATTTCACTACGGTACCGTCATATATTAAATCGGGAACCCGATGTAAAAATTTCTTTACTACGTTAGCATGCAACCGTGTCGATGCTTTCTTTCTACGCACTCCCGACATTTTCAACACGATTGTGTTAACAATGTATCGCTTACAACGTCTCAACGGCAACTGAATTGATCGTCGTACGCCTCTACTCGATCCCTCCACATCACGCTACTGTTCGGGCACATAGTCTGCCGTCTTTAGTTATTATTGTATGCTATGCTGCTTCAAAATATATTATGAGTCTTCCTAATCCTAAATTAGTTATTCAAAAATAAGATTTAATTTTGAAAAAAGTATAAATTTTATTGAACTGAATAATAAAGTAAACAATTCAGCAAAACTTTAAGTTGCAAATATTCAATGTAGCTTCCTCTTGTAACACTACATACCGTCTGGAAATGTGGTAAGTTAACGACACTGCTGTGCAAGATGCGTCCCCGCCAACTTTACTTCCCCGATACGTTTATTCAATGTATACTGTAGCATTTGATTGGATAAACAATAGGGATAGGTCAGAAGTAGGTGTGATATACACATACGTATTGCGTATGTTGTCGTATTTCTATCGTATCCATCGTTGACGTATCTGATCAAACTAAGCATACACACGCCTGGCGCCTGGTATGGTACCTCCCTTCTCTCTTATCTTTTGTACTGGTGGGGTATCGTTCACGTCTCCGCCGTTAACTCACCACGTTTCCAGATTGTATATCTAATTTGTATGTGAATTCGTCCCAAATTTGACGTATCATGATTAAAACTGCTTCTTCTCATCCGAACGCACAATTCATTTAGATTTGCAGAAGGAGCTGGATCAAACTTCGTCTTTAACGTAGCACCACACAAAGAAATCCAATGACGTCAAACGATGGTGAGCGCGCTGACCTATTGATGGCGTAGTAGCATGATGCACGCGAACTCTTGCGGCCATATAGTGAACTTGAGAATATGGCGGAACTATTAAAACTCACTAGACCTTGCTACTACAGCCGGTTTCACAGTTGTAGAGGTATACCTTTATACAACTAATTTAAGAAGATGTATGTACCATAATGATTTTTCATTAAAGTTTTGCAGTTCCGCGTTAACAAAATTAAGATACAGTACAGTTTAATTGAATTTATTTACAACCTGTTGTTTGACTTTTTAATTTTTTTTTAATGTTTTAAATTTTCCGTTTTTTAAGCTTTTTTTTTGCATTTTTATTAGATTAATGTCTTTTAATTATTGATATTCCCATTGTCTAATAATATTGCTATATACAAAATACTACTTTTAAACAAATATAAAATATTACCTTTTTTATTTTCACTATATTTCATTGTTTCATCTTTGTTTCAAGTTTATTTTCTTTCTTATTACACGTGTAAATATTTTTTGAATATACGGGGTTGGGCAGAAGTAACGCATCAGTCTAATAATTCCGTAAATATAAACTTTAGAACAAGATGCAGTGAACAAAAGTTTTTCGACAAGTTATTTTGTATTGGCTTCAATCATTTGCGTTTTCTTTTCATGATGATTACATGACAGCAAAAAAAATTTTTTTTTTTAATGAAAATATTTTCTTTTAGAAAATTTGGAATCTTTATTAATTTCTGAATATGAATATGTACTTTTTTCATGGGGTTCGATAATAAAACGTACATTTGGACTAGTGCAGTGTTTTGTAGATTGCTTTGGAAATAGTAGATTTTTTGACTGTCATTGAATTATTGACGTTTCACAATAAAATAGTTTCCATCGTGAAACTTGCTTTTTTTAGTTCGTGTTTTGTGTGAAATTGGTCAAATTAACTACTAAAGAAAGAATGGAAATTCTTATGATGGTCGGATATGGTGACAGGTAACGTTCACATCACGAAGTTTGCACTTTATTCAATAATGTTTATTTGGATCGAGATCCTATAGTTCAATCAACAGTTTCGAGATTGGTTACTAAATTTAGAGAAGCGGGCGATGTTAGAGATATACCTAAAGCTGGCCGACCAAAAGAAATCACTAATGAAGACCGATCTCTTCATATTTTACTTGCTGTAATGGAAAATCCCACTACGTCAACCACTCAACTAGGATTAGAAAATGATATGAGTAGCAGATCTATTAGACGAATATTAAAAGCGAACAAATACAAGCCCTATAAAATACACTTACTGCATGAACTTGACCCCGACGAAGATTACAGTTTTGTGAAACAATAATGGAATTGTCCAATAACGATCCAAATTTTTTAAACAACATCGTATTTTCTGACGAAGCTACATTTTGTCTAAATGGATTTGTAAATAGGCATAACTGCCGTTATTGGGTGACTGAGAATCCACATTGGATTCGAGAAAATCATACACAGCATCGCCACAAACTTAATGTGTGGGCTGGCATTGTTGGGCAATGAATCATAGGTCCGTACTTCTTGGAACACAACCTAAATGGTGATGGTTACTTACATTTATTGCGTAACCATATTGTACCAGATCTGTTGATTTTATTTCCTAACGACAATCAACCAAGCATGCCAAACCGTAATCTATGGTTTCAACAAAATGGAGCACCACCACATTATGCTATTAATGTTCGACAGTATTTAGACACAATTTTTCCCGATCGCTGGATTGGACGTCGGGGTTTTTACCTAGAAACCTAGAGGATTCGAGAGCAAAAATTACTCGTGAGATACAAGCTATACCACCTAATAGTTTACAAAATACAATTCGTCATTTTTGGGAACGTTTAGGACACTGTCAGGTCGTAGAAGCATGTCACTTTGAGCATTTAATTTAATTTTGTAGTTTGTTTATTTTTATTAAATTTTATTTTTTTCTCAATATTTTTATTATCTAACCCCATGAAAATAGTACGCATTCATATTCAGAACTTAATAATGATTCCGAGTTGTCTAAAAAATAATATTATTTCCATTTAAAAAAAGAAATTCTTTGGCTGTCATATGTAATCATCATGAAAAAAAACAAATGATTGAAGCCAATACAAAATAACTTGTCAAAAAACTTTTGTTAACAACATTTTGTTCTAAAGTTTATATTTACGGAATTATTCGACTGATGCGTTACTTTTGCCCAACCCCGTATATCATCGATGCAGGTTGCTTTAAGTTCAATATAAACATACTTAACGATTAACATAATTAAAGTACCTATGCAATTTCTGGGACCCGCACTGAACGGTATGTAAGCATACGGATGCCGATTGACAGAATTTTCCGGGAAAAATCTTTCGGGAAGGAACTTTTCTGGATTTGGAAAGTATTCTGGTGAATGATGAAGTTCATAGATGTGAATCACTACTTCCATTCCAGCCGCAATCTTGCATCCCTCTAAAAACCAAAAAGTAATTTACAAAAATATATTTTTGTTAGGTATTAGTTCAACATACCGATTTCTACTTCCTGTTTTAATCGTCGCACAAAACCTAGAACGCTGGGATACATTCTCAGAGCCTCCTTGATAACACACTCTAAATATTTTAAGTCATTTAGTTCTGAAATTGTAGTAGGGGTATTCTTAGTTTCTAAAACGTTGTGGATCTCTTCATAAGCTTTTTCCTTAAAAAGTAATTTAAAAGTAATATATTTCGGTCTTCAGTCATTTAAATATATCGCCAAAATTTAGATGAAACCTTATCTGGAGGTCCTTTTTTCCTTATGTTTATGTTATTATATGTTTGAGCTATTGCAGGTGATTATCCGCCCTGAATATATTAATAGTGTGTATCGTATAATTGCAGCTGAATATTTGATTTTTACTCCTCACAAAATATATTGTAGACGGTCTTTTTAATGTGAGTTAACTGTTTTGTTGATGAAATTTTTGGAAAATTAATCACCCCCGTGATGGATGTGACTTTGTTCTAATCATCTAATTAAGGTGTCAATTTTGGTTGGTTAATTATACGGCAGCTGAATCAGAAACTTAAGAAGCCCTCTTGGTAGGTTACGTTTTCTTTTTATTTGTTATTAACCCCTTCTTAACCCCTGTATTATTCATCGCTAAGTCTCATGGTATTTTTTTTTGTAGGGTGTCAGGAATATATCTAATAAATTGGGGCATAAAATTCTGGAAAACCACCCCAATTATTGCAGATTACTCTAACCCTGCATCTTGACCACGTGTTTGTACCACTTCGACCGGGCAGATGGCGCACGTTCCGTCAATGAGGATTCTATGCTATGTTCTATGTTAATTTCTAAGCTCTTAAAAATTTGACCATCGTTCTCAGGAGGTCTCAAAAGAATGAAACAAACTTTCATCAGTTTGATAAATGAGACAAATACTAAGGCCGTAGGTTACATACAGATATTGCAATGACATACATGATGAAAAGATTAGCCCACCGAAAAAAAAGCGGAGGAAAAAATCTGATTTAAACTAATAAATTTAGATTAGAAATTACACATCTGCAACTATAGTTGTCATGGCATGATTTTCTCCAAGAAGACAAACAGATTATAATCTCATTTTTTAATACTTTCAGCAAAGTGAAACCTACCTGAATATCTGGATGATTGCCCAATAGAAGTAACGCCCAGCATATACTAGCAGTTGTGGTATCGTGACCCTAAAATTTGCGACCGTACTATAGAAAAGAAGATATTACCTAAATTAAATAATTTTCATACTGCAAACAGCAAAGTATCAATTTGTTCTCTGATGTCATTATCGCTTAAATAATTTCCATCTTGGGAAACTTCCAATAAGAGATCCAAGAAGGATATACGTTTCTTTTTTCCAAGTACCTCGTCATCAGCGCTGTTTTCCATTGAGATTTCTTTAGGTTTGTTTTTTAAAAGTTCCTTCCTCTCATTAATAACTTTTCTTGTAAATGCATGTAACGTGTCTATAACTTCTTTGAATCTGCGACTTTGGGGAAAAAAATTGCATATAAAATCAGGTAAAAATGATCTCATCCAACGCCACATTATTAGTGAACTGATTCTGCAAAGCGTACATGTGTATATGGATAAATAAAAACTTCTGACGATCTGTCTTACTCATGAATACATCTCACATATTCGTTGTCTTTATTGGACATGGCATTTATTTTAACACCCATAGCAGTTTCTAAAAGTATTCCCGCATTTATCCTCTGTATCATATACTACTGAAAGATATACGTGTATATTGTTCGGATATAGTCGAGCAAACGCGAGAAACATTCTTCAATAAAATAATTTTAAGAATTTACAATTTAACACTGTTTCCAGAGTATATCGATGATTGATTGCTTTTACTATTATTCAGCATCAAACTACAACTATGAGATTAAACTCTTTTAAGACGTCTATGTTTTTAAAATGATTTTTATTAGCAAATGCATAGTTTCAATGTTTTATTCAATTTGGTACCTCTACCAGCGTTTCTTGACTATACCACACAATACAAACTAGAAATTATTACTTACCACAAATTATATCTAAGGCACAGAGAGTAACCTCAGGATAAATATCGAAAGGTTGTCCATCCCCTTTCTCGTCCAAATTTTTCAAAAGTATTTCCGCTTTTTCAGCAAATACAACCACAAAGTTCTCTAAAATCTTGAAATGGAAGGTTGGTGTTATTAACTTTCTTTGATTGTGCCATTTAGCTCCTATATAAATATATTACTAAATCAATGAAATTTTTATTATATTAATTAAAGATGTTATACATTAGAGGCCAACCTTTGGAAAGATATTTATCTGTTTGAGAATTTCAGAAGAAATTGTGCAAATATAAAAATTCTTCTTCTCATTGACACTCAATCCAAAGATATAATTTTGGGTATGTCGAGATAACCCTAAGATCTGGAAGAAATATAATAAAAATCAGATTAGGGAGAGTACTGGAATTTTATGGACATAAAGAAGTAATTAAAAATAAGTATCGGCAAAGATCTGAAATGCTATCAATGGATTGGAGTGTATGCTATGGCCCAGACTGAGTAGATCAGTGATAAAGCATAAGTTAGAGGTCAAATCTTTAACAAAATATCTACTAGTTTATATAGACACTATAAAAAAGGAATGCACCACTTTACAAGAAGCCAAATTGCAAAAATTGCAAAATTGCAAATATCGGCAATCCTGAAGAATTGGGTGGTTAGGGGATGTAGAAATAATTCCAAGATCTATATAGAACAACTAAATTCCAATGGAAAGAAAGAGAAAAAGAGGAGAAAATGGGGTTTGCATAAGAAAACGTGACGTGATGCAGTATATAAAGATTTGATAAGTTTAAATATCAGTATATTTGTCTCAAGCTTCACGGTTTTCACATGCCTACATGTCGTTCAATATATATGCTTGTCGCAGTAACTGAATTCTTAATTTATTCAAATTATGTTTTCTAATATTTAGTTACTCGCTACCAACCGATGTATGGTCATGAATTTCGTTGGAAATGCTTACCCGTGCTTAAAAATAAACTCTCTCCTAACCATGGGCGAAAAGCATCATATATGAATCCCTTATCAATTTGAACTGTGTTATTTGTAATAACCTAAAAAATTGCTATATTTATATATGGTTTTGGACGAAAATTTAGTATCACCTCAAAAATATGTTTTAATTTTTACAAAATAGTATATACAAGTGTCCGTATCGTTATTTTCAAATTTTAGGAGTGTAAAATAGACTTCATTTCAAGTAACAAAGACACAAAACTTGTATATCCATTTTTAGTTGTTTCAAAGTTACAGATCTATGAATGTGATTGTCAGATGATGAAAACAAATGTAATCCCAAAGTCAATAAAAACTGATTTTATTTAAAAAAGTTCAATTAATAATATTTTCGAAATGTCCACCTCCTTGTTGAACGCAGGCTTGTGCCTGTAAGCCAACAGAAGAAGTACTTATCCGAATTTCATACTTATTTTGTCGGATTTGCTCGGCAGCCAGGTGAATACGACCCAACAACTCTTCTCTTGTGTTTAAAACTTGCACGTAAACTAAATTTTTCATGTACTCCCATAAATAAAAGTCAAGGGGATTAAGATCGGGTGATCTGGGTGGCCATGCAACAGGACCACCTCGACCAATCCATCTTGGATAATTGACGTTAACCCAATTTCGGACAGCAATTCTGAAGTGTGGTGGTGCCTCATCCATGTGAAACCACATGTCTCGTCGAACATTCAGTGGACATACTCTAAAAGACCTGACAGTTCGTCAATAAGAAATTGAAGGTAATTTTCCGCATTTAACCTCCCAGGAAGAACGACAGGACCAATCAACAAGTCAACGATTAGGGCCGCCCAAACGTTAACAGAAAATTCATGTTGAAATTTAGATGGGCGTATAGCTTTGGGATTTTCTGATGACTACCTGTGCAGGTTTCTCAGATTTGTAACACCACTTCTCGTGAACGTAGATTCATCTGTCCAGAGGACTGTTCTACAGAAATTAAATTGAAGCCGTAACTGTCTTAATATCCAGGTATAATAAACTAGACGAGCATAGTGGTCTGCCTCAAGCAAACCGTGTCCCCTGCGATAGTGATATGGACATAAACACTCACGTTTTAAAATTCGCCAAACTGTCGTTCGTGGCACTCCTAGTTGTCTAGTGATTCGACGTACACTGAGAATTGGATCCCTTGTAACAATAGCTACTGCTTCTTCCTTTAAGTCTGCTGGTAAATTTACTCCTCTGTCGAAGAGATAATCATGCAGTCCGCATTCTCGAAATTGTCTGTGTACTTCCAGAAACGTTCTGTAATGAGGAGTGCGCCTATCGGGAAACCGATGCCTGTATTCAATAACTGCTTGACGTGCACTGCCGTTACAGTAGCCATACACAAAATGCATGTCCGCATACTCTTGAGAAGAAAATCGGTAAGGCATTTTGAATAAAGAAAATGTATCCACTCACTAATAAACTGTTGTATGAACTGCAACGTAACGTAATCCTTTATTAAAAAACGCAACGTTAACAGTCATCTGAACATTTGTTTATTGTATGATATTCATGGTTCAGCACTTACGAAATAAGTAAGAACCTTCAATTTACAGTACTCTTTTTTGTAGATCTCCAAGAAATTACTGTATGCACTACGACACGTGTTTATTTATTGTAGGATAACATTTTATTATGCGACGTTAACAATCACAGGCCTGCTATTGAATCGTATAACTTTTTTTAAATAAAATCAGGTTGTATTGACTTTAGGATTACATTTTTTTCATGATCTGACAATCACATTCATAGATCTGTAACTTTGAAACCAATAAAAATGGATATACAAGTTTTGCGTTATTGTTACTTGAAATGAAGTCTACTTTACACTCCTAAAATTTGAACATAACGATACGGGACACTTGTATAATAGTATAAAGTTACTTTTATAGGCCAAACAATTTAACTTCTAATGTCGTTCAAAAATCGTTAGACATAGACGTTAAAAAATCTACTGCCTTAACTTAGTTATAAACTTATTTATAAAATATTTAGAAAAGAATCCAATTACATATTAAATAACAAACTCCTCATATGTTACAAATTATAAGAGATATGAAGATGAGCAAGGATAGGGTAAGGATGTTGCTAAAACAAGAATAATGAGAAAGGACATCAGAGGAGAGCTCCATCTAGCGTTGCATATGTTTGTGAAGGTATATCTATCATTAAATATACCAACTTCTACGTATTCGGGTTTCATTATTTCAATCACTGGAGTCAAACCAATCCAATTTCTGAAAACCGGTCCACCCTTCATATTCATTTCAAAAGCGGTTTTGAACAAATCTAAAAAAAAATTACTTGTATCTCACATAATATCAACATATAAATAACTAATATGTAAAATACATAGATAGGTAACTAAAAATAATTTTTGCAGATATTTATACATGCATATATTAGGGCGCAAACAAATAAAATTTATACCTGAAGCAGCATAGTCGATTCGAAAGATACATTCGAAAACAAAAGTTTACAGCGCACAATTTAAATTTCTTCTGACCTAATAGTTTAATTTTGTGACAAATAGAAATGCATATTCCAGCGATTTTCGACCTTCTTAGCTCCGCGGCACCCAAACAGTAAATGTAAATAAAACAAATATTTTGGGCTCTCCCCCTACTATCAGGTTGAGAAGCGATGGCATATGCTATGGTATTAATTGCATACTATTTTTGAAAATTTAACCAAAAGAACAATTTGCTGTCCCTAGTATAGTAGGCGTTGAAATAAACATTACAAAACAACACCATTCATTCGTTGTTTATCTGTAAAACAAAGTGCCAAAGTTGAGTCGTGTAGCTGTATTGCTGTAACTGCTCAAAGAATTTGAAAAATTGAGAAAAACGAACTTCACGATGTCATCAAATATCTGCAAAAGAAAGATTTAGCGCCACACAAATTTATGAAGATATGGATAATGTACTTGGGGATAATGCGCCTTCATATGAGGTGGTGAAGAATTGGTCTCGAGAATTTCGATGTGGAAGAACAACTTGCGAACGAGCAAATGGTGCTGGTCGGCCCCAAACTGTGCGCTCAGGAAAATGTTGATCGTGTCTGTGACTTGATTAAACAAGATCGCCGGTTAACTAGTAGACGTTTAGCAGAGATAATGGTAGAATTGGAACAATAATCAATGACTATTCAAGACTTCATAAGGTGTCTGCAAGATGGGTACCTCGAATGTTGACACCCGAACAAAAGCGAAAGAGTCACGACTTTAGATGCGAATTTAAAATTGTTTAACAGTGATCCAAAAAAATTTCTAGATCGCTTTGTTACCGTTGATGAAACCTGGGTTCACCACTTCGATCCCGAGTCGAAAGTCCAAAGCAAGGAGTGGCGACACCGAGGATCTCCACCACCACGCAACTTTAGGGTCTAACCTTCGGCGGGTAAGATTATAGACACCATTTTCTGGGATGCCAAGGGAATTTTATTAAATGATTACCTGTAACGAGAACATACAATATTACGCTACACTAATTAATCAAGTTCGTGATTGCATCAAAGAAAAAAGAAGAGGAAAGTTGGTGCGTGGAATTTTGTTTCATCAGGACAACGCTCCAGTGCATAAGAGCTATGTTTCGTTAAGTGCAATTAACAATGCAATATTTCGAGGTGATGGACCATCTACCATACTCACCTGACCTAGCTCCTTGTGATTTTTATTTATTTCCAAAACTAAAGAAAGGTTTTCGAGGGATCAAATTTAATAGCGATGACGAAGTTATGACAGTAGTTGAAGAATTCTTCTGTGATCAAAACCTCGAGTTTTTTTCAAAAAGGTGTAAATATGTTAGAACTTAGGTGGAATAAGTATCTTCAAGTGCAGGGTGACTATGTTGAAAAATAATGTTAGGGACAATAAGTACTGTACATCCCTCGTATATGCTTTTTAAATGTATAGATTTTCTGCAAAGTTAAAATAGCTCTGCTAGGCTTTGTAGTATTTATGTCAAATTTAACTTATGTACGCTTTCAGAGTCCATCCACTCCACCTCACTATCTGATTCATTTAATATTGTAATAAATTTATTCTGCTCATCATTAAGTCTCATTTTCTATATATTGTTTTTCAATCGTTTCACATCTTCACACTTGGCTTGCCACAGATCTGGAGTTACTTTTTTGAATGACAGACGTATTAAAACTTCCATCTTAATATTCGAATCAATATTATGGTCTGCTACTTTTTTTTAACTATAGTCCAAATCGACACAATCAGTGGTAAGGCGACAATGGTTCATGGACATACCATGAGCCGTTGTGAAATTATCTATTTATTTTTTTTTATGGTAGTATTCAGGAAGTGGATTATTTGGTTTCAATATTTCCACCAGTTAACATTTTGGCATGGAAGGATGATATAGCAGATTTTTTCAGTGAATTCTATGTTAAGTTGCATTGTCCACTACAATAACTGAGTTATTTGGTAGTTTGGAATTAAAACTGTCTCGAACCAACTTGAAAAATTTTCAAAATTCATTTCGTCATGATAATCCCAATTTTTAGTCTTTGATTAAAATAACAGTAAGCATCCCTCAATGAAACCCATATTGCTTTCAACATGAGCCATAATCCACCTCCGTTCAGCACCATCGCTTTTTAAAACACTGTGTAAAAATCGTGTAGTTTTTATGTACATAGCATTTTTCGCTAAATAGCTATGTAAAAAAAATCTCCCGGATATTAAGAAACACCTTTGCATCCGGAGAAAGTTACAATTTGGTGTGCCATTCACGCCG
Organism: Melolontha melolontha; assembly: GCA_935421215.2. Taxonomy (NCBI): domain Eukaryota; kingdom Metazoa; phylum Arthropoda; class Insecta; order Coleoptera; family Scarabaeidae; genus Melolontha; species Melolontha melolontha. Next base: position 136,435,550 of record OW285240.1, on the reverse strand, counting down.
GTGGTGTCATCCGATGGTATTTCTTTGAAAATGCACAACGACAGCGTAAATAGCGTTCGTTATTGGGCAATGTTAAACTAATATTTTTTCCTAATTGTTGTTGCAAATAATCTGCGGGAATACTGGTTCCAAAAAGACGGGGCTGTATGTTTACTGCCAATGAAGACATAGCTTTACTGTGGTGGTTCAGAAACTACTTGGCATAACAAAGAAAACGCGAGTTTTCTTGACAAAAACTTTTTATTTTTCTATATTGTCTCCTGGCAAATAAGAAAGAGCTTTTCAATTTGGATAACGCACCTGCCCAATAGTCTGCGATTGCAATGGCAAAAAATCATAAATTTGGATTTGAATTAGTGCCTCATTCGCCTCATTCCCGGGATTTGGCTCCCAGCGATTATTATCTTCTTTCGAATCTGAAAAAATGGCTCGGCGGTAGGAGATTTTCGTCTAATTCCCAGGCAATCACTGCTGTAAATAGCTATTTCGAGGATTTGGATTTATCAACCTACAATGAAAGCATTACTAATTTGAAATGTCATTGGAATAAATGTGTTGAGCGACATTTATTTCAATGCCTGTTTAATATGTTCAAGCAGTCAAACGCTTTTCAATTTGTGAAACAATTGGAGATGATTTAGACAACCATTTTTTTGGAAATTCCTACTAAAGATAACAGAGTTAGTTATCGAAATCCGTGTAGATTGATTTTTTTTGTATTTCCTAACATTTTACACACTTCTAATCACAATTATCGGTTTATTTTTGTTATTGGAGTATATGATAAACCGTACTATATTTTTGATTATTTATAGAAGTATTATAAATATTATTTCTTCCAATACAAAATGTAGATAATGCGATGTATGTTTATAAATATTTACACAACATTTAAGCATCACTAAAAATATTTTAACGCTAAGAAATAAGTAATTGAACTTCTAGTTTAAAAAATTATTTTATTGTAAATACATATTGTTTCGCCATACAATGGCTTCATCAGGTGGATGAATACCCCATTGTATGGCGAAACAATATTATAGTGGTATTTACAATAAAATAATTTTTGAAACTAGAAGTTTAATTACTTATTTCTTAGCGTTATAATGAAGTTTCAACAAGTATCTCCTTCGTCAATTAACTATTTAAAAATATTTTAAATCAAATTTTATCCCGCATCGTGTTATTACGTCAATACTTAGTGTGCTGTTATTCTATTAACTGAAACTCACCTTTTCTGGGCACTCCTATTATTTTGTGTAGCGTTCCTATAATGAGGTATTTACTTAGCCACAGTCTTGAAAGACTTTTAAACATTGTTGTTGTTTATTCTTGACTAGCAATAGAATACCAGATAGAACGATTTAAAGGTTATACATATTTAAAGCCATGGCTTTTATTGCCATGTACATTTTAAAATCTTTCCTGTTTAGTACGACGACACTTTACAATTCTGTTTATGCGATAAATACATAATCAGAGCCATATCCTTTCAAAATACACACACACCCACACATCATTACAAAATAACATGAAATTTTTATTGCGTCGAGCAAAGAGACATTGTATATGTGTGCAGTTTGTCGATTTCTGTGCGTTTTCGTCGGTCTCACGAAGAATTATTTGTTTAGTAACAACGCATTAAGTAATTTCCGCTATAGCCATCATCCTCGTCACACACAACGACAAACGAGGAACAAGAAAAGCAAGAGAAGTAAAAGGACAAAGGTGATGTCCGGAAGAGCTGTTTATTTGAATTGGTTAACGTTTTACTGAAATAACCGCACCGGGCTTCCATCTACCCTTCGTATTCGTTCCTACGACGCGGCGTGCTAAATGTGGAACTCTTGTTTTGGTTAACAAATAAATACCTCTAACCTTTTTCTCATCTGATGTGTTCACGTACATACATCCATACATGTGTACCAGGCCACAGATTGAGTCGGCTGGCATAGGAAGAAGGACATGGGCCGGCTGTTGCGGTGGAATTTTCTTGTCGAAGATGTGCGGCGGATCTTATTGTATACACCCTCTTAAAAATAAACTTTTTATAGTGTTTATTTGTCTTAGTTAAATGTATTTCTTAACGACAGGTGTGTTGTAAGCCTTCTCGCATCGGATGACTATAACTTTTAGGTTTAAATAGACATTTATGCTGAGCTACATGACCAAATCATAAATATTCTTTTATTATATATCCTGTACGGAAATTTTACATATGTACTTATGTTTATAGGTACAAAGGCACAAAATGGAATAAAGCGGTCACGTTCTTGTAAAATCATGTGTAAAAAGTCCAAGGAATTGTATTAGAAAAATGAGAAATCAATTTTTCTAATTCAATTACTAGATTCGGAAAGTATCGAGAATAATTGACTTAAATAAAGTGTGTTTCGTCATTGTTAAGCGCGAAAACAATTTTTGCTTATTTACCTTAAATATTTCTTGCAGTTAGTGCAATTGATTTGCACTTTGCCATATCATATCTGTTCTTAATGTAATTTAAGGCTTTTGCCGTGATTCGAACTTCATTCCCTTACTAGCTCAAGGGTTAAGAGCGTGGTCCGGCAAGCCAGAAGACGCAGGTTCGAATCCTACATAAGAACGAATTTTTTTTCAGTAAAAAATTTGATTAATTAGCGTCGTATATGTAGAAAGCTTTTATTTCACTAAAAATAATAGTTGTAATGCCCTATATAGTTTTATGGGAGCGACGAATTCTTACAAGTTGGTTATATCATTGTTTATTTATCATAAAATAAATTTAATTTAAACATTTCAACCCTATCATTCCGATCATATACACATAAGACCAGCTCTCAACGGGCCATACCCGGCAATAAGTGGCAACAGCGTACCCCCTCTACGCGCGGTAGCTTACATTACCATACATTGCAGAGTTATGAATTTAGTAAGACTTAAACCGCGCAAGGATATAGTCGTTTGCATATTCGTTCTGTATACGTAATTTGCACATTTGTTTCAGATATAATAAGGTCGTTATATCTCCAAGTTATTATTATTGTATTCTTAGCTGCTACGGAAAAGTAATTTTAAGTAATAAAAAAACAATAACGTTTTCTAAAAGATAAAAGTAAAAAAATCAATAATTCTGCAAAATAAATTTTAATTCTAAGAAAGTCACTAAATATAGGATTCGAAAATACCGCCCTCTCTCCCCAAACAATAGCCGAGCCTATTGTGAAACTCCCGCCTCACTCTCTCGAGATTTCTAGGGGTTATTGTCTCGAAAATTCTAAACAGTTGAACTTGCAACTGTTGCAACCTTTACGTTTGCATAGCTATATACGAATGACGGGCAATCTATTGCTCTCGATCATCGGACTTATGCATGCGCACGCGGAGTGGCATCGTACATACGTTGCCACATCGCATTACGTTCCATACGTATATTGTTGCGTATGTCCCGTAGCGGGTTGGACCTATCGGTATAATAAGAGATCATGCATGTGAAACATCTAGGGAAAAATCATGTTTGTCAATATAAAAACTACAAATTCCTAAAAAATCTAGTCTGCGTTTGTCAATTATATGTCATTATTTACTAAAACCGTATCATTAGGCACCTAAATGAAGTTGAAAAGTCGTAACATTAATCAAAGAAGGATACAGTTTACGTCATGTTGGAAGATAATTTAATGTGAGCCCTTCTGTGTTGTGCAGGGTTTGGAATCTGTACTTGGAGACAGGAAGATATGCTAGAAGAGCTAGTCAAGGTCGTAACCGCAACCGCTGAGCAAGACATATTTGTGCAACTGCGCACTTAGACGGCGCATATCTACTGCTAGAAACTTGTAGAGTGACCTTAGAAAAGCAACGGGAAATCAAGTTTGTACGGAAACCTTACGAAAAAGGTTGCGAGAACATAATCTTAGATCGAAGAGACAACTGACATTGGCTCGTAAAAGAAGCCGATTGACGTTTGCTCAACACCGTGTAGATTGTGAGATGGAGCAGAGGTTCTCAGTGCTTTTCAGCGATGAGTCAAGATTTCGTTGTGATAGACGTCTTCGAATTTAGGCACGTAAACCTGTACGTGCCCAAACGCCATCGTGAAGAACTGGTTCAGGAAGTGGACAGGATTGGAAGAGGATCTGACATGGTGTGAGCTGAAATCTCATTTAATACTCGTACAGATCTTGTTCATCTACCTGGGCGAATGAACGCTGCCCAATATATTGAAGACATTCTAATCATGTGATACCTGCTAGAGCTCTTATAGGCCCTAGATCTCTATTCCAGCATGATAATTCAAGACCACATGTAGCAGATCAGATAAGACAATTCCTGGAAGAACATCATATTCAAGTTATAGATTGGCCGCCTCTTAGCTCAGATCTAAATCCGATCGAGTATTTGTGGGATGAGGTGGATTAGGAAGTCAGGAGTCGACCTGTAGCACCCGAGACTCTACAACAGCTTCTGGTGGCCCTTCACGAAGAATGGGTTGCTATACCCCAAGAGGACATCCAGAGGTTGATTGAAAGTATGCTACGAAGGTGTCGAGCAGTCATTCAATCTCGTGGAGGACATACCTGTTATTGGATTCCCTTTAAAGCTTAATTTTCTTTAGTTACTTAAGTCTAATTTGTTAGTTCATTGAGAATTTTTTTAGTTCATTGTTTTGTTTGGCAGTGTTTGATTGCTTATTGATTTAAAATATTCAAATTGAACTCATTTTATGATAAATAAACGATAATATGACCAGCCTACGAGATTTCGTTGGTTTCATAAAACTATGGAGTGTATTGGAGTATTGGAGTGTAAATGTATAGTTTTATTATTTAGCATTAAATAATATTTGCTTCAAATTGACAATATATATATAAAATTGTGGCATGAAAATAAATGGTAGAAATACAATTAAAGAAGAATTAATATTAAATTCCTTCTGAAAAATAGACCTGAAACTGTAAGAGTTAATATTCAAATTAAGATGTATAAATATTGTTTTTCCACCTTTCACAAAATAAAGAACAAATGTGCTTGCGTTCCAAAAAAGAATTTACCAAAACCAATAAAATCTTTAATAAATTATCTATACTCGCCAAATAAAAATTGTTTTTTTTTTTAAATAAAACCGAAAACCTACCTCTCTAAGCAAACATATACATGCACGCACATACAGGCATGTAAGCATTCCCAGTTTATATTCTCCGGAGGCATTTTTAATATCCAAGCGGACGCTATTATTAAAACCATTAATTGCCGAACGGAAATCCCCCGGAACCTAAATAAAAAGAATCTCCTACCGATACACGGAGTTTTTCCGACCCCGGAGTCGAAACGCTTATGTACGTCCAGTATTAATTGTTTAATATCTTGCTGAACACGTGTTTTAAGCTTGGCTTTGACAGGATTTACTTAACAAATGTTAATTGCACGCTTCTGGTCTGTACGATCCCGTAACCACATAACGTGCGCCTTTATTGAAAATACGAGTCGAAGTTAAGCCATTTCTGGCTTCCGGCATGGAAAAAAAAGGGGATGAATTTTTTCTGGCGCACAATAATACACCAATATTAACTACCTAAAATTCATTAATTGATAATTGCCCATAATTAATAACTGATCTCTTATATAAAGCGTTTATAAACGATTTACTTTAATAATATGTAAATGGAAGTTATAAATTAATTATTTTTTTCATAGAATAGGTAGGTATTCGAATGAAATTTGTATTTTAAAGAAAGTACTATACAAGCTTGTCAGCTAAGTGCGCGTCGGTCTATAGCTCCGAAACCAATCAAGTTAGGAATTTAGTTCATATGTCAATCTATTGCATTTGTAAAACTCTATTTTAGGAAAATATTTTTGAGTGTACAAGATGGCTAATACAAGGTGAGGCATAATAACGAGCGATTTTAAAAATCGCGCGAATTAAGCTGCGTCGGAGGGACGTGGAGGGGATAGTGTCGGTTACGTTCGGCGCGAAATAGCATTTACTCACAATGGAACGTTGAACCCCACAGCATCGTGCGTACGCTGTGAAAGCATTTGATCAAAACGGTAGTTCGTACCAGCTAGCCGTCGTGCATTTCGCAACCACTTCAACATTAATCGAAATCGGCCAGTGCCATCTGCCTGTGCGATTAAAAAGTGGGTTGAGAACTTTGAAGAGACGTCGTCAACGACAAGGAAGAAAACTGGGAGACCAATATCTGTGCGCACACCTGAAAACATTGAACGTGTAAGAGTCGCCATTGACAAAAGCCCTCGTCGCTCAGCTCGCCGACACAGCGTTACACTTGGGATTTCAAACAGAACAGTAAGAAGAATTTTACACAAAGATTTGCACTTTCATCCTTACAAGATCCAAATGGTTCAGGCCCTTAAGGAAACAGATTATGTGAGCCGACGCCGGTTCAGCTTAGAATTTTTGGACTGGATTAATCGAGACGAGGACATTGTAAACCGTTTGTGGATGAGTGATGAAGCTCACTTCCATCTCTCCGGTTACGCGAACAAGCAGAACTTTCGATTTTGGAGTGACGTTAATCCTAGAGAACTGCATCAGCAACCATTGCACTCCGCAAAAGTTACTGTGTGGTGCGCCATGTCTTCATTAGGGATAATAGGGCCATACTTTTAGGAAGATGGCCTTGGCAATGCTGTAACAGTGACTTCGCAGAGATACGCAGAAATGTTGGAAAACTTTTTTACTCTACAACTTGCACACTACGACGTGAACGATGACACGTTTTTTGTAGCAGGACGGAGCAACATCCCACACTGCTCGAGTAAGCATGAATATTGTCAATCGTTTGTTTCCAAATCATGTGATCTCCCGAAATGGGGATATTGCATGGCCCTCTCGTTCACCGGACCTCACAACATGTGACTTTTTCTTGTGGGGTTATCTGAAAAGTAAAGTTTACCAAGATAACCCTCCTCGAACATTTGAAGGCCTGAAAGAGCGGATCCGACAAGAAGTTGTTCAAATCCCACTGGCAATGCTACGCAATGTGATGGGTCACTTCAAGGGCCGGCTGGAGGAATGTGTGCGTCTAAACGGAAGGCATCTTACCGGAGTTACTTTCAAAAAATAACCGACGTTTTACTATTGCAGAAAATGCTTTTTCATGTATTTTAATATTATGAAATCAGAAATTTTCTTAAACGAAGTGTTTTTATTTAACAGCCTTTTAAAAATCGCTCGTTATTATACCTCACCTTGTATAAGTGTGACGATATTAACGTATTTTTTTTTTAATGAGATACCCAGTATTTTTTGCCCATTTCAGTTCATCTTAACGCACTTTATCAATTCCAAAAATTGTATTTCATTAGTTCTCGTATTTTAGGAGAAATAAATTAAAATTTATAAAAAAAAATTTATTGACTACAAAACGAAAATAAAAACATTAGAGATTTTTTTAAACATGATTAAATTAAATATTTAAACACACCTATTGTAAACACAGATTTGTAAACACAGACCTGTTTGTTAAAGACCTATTTATATTTTCTAACGTTAAAGGAGTAACTGTATTAAAGGCTTCTCTTATTATTTCCTGCATGTTTTCGGTGTAGTTTGGGGTATTCGGTAGACCAGATCATTAACGTATCCCGTCCAGTAAAGTTAGTCTTGCTCTGCGAATTTTGGTCAAGTAGGCTGGAAATTTGTATACACCTTCGTTTTGACGTTTCAAATCTTGTGTCAAAAATCAAGAACTCAGATGTTCCGGCTAGCAAAGTTATTCGAGATAAAACGACACAAAATAATTTTTTTCGCGAATAACTCATTTTCTATGCTCTTGATCACTTCGATACCTATTTCTGTAATTAAAGATCATAATGCGATCATCATGCGATAATTTTTTCGGGCTATCGTTCCTGTCATGGAGCGCGTAAAGCGGGACGCGGGTAGTCATACCTGCTATAACACTACGTCAACTGTATAATCGAGTGTTTATCTCGAATGGAATATTTGTTGTGACTAAGAATATCATATACAGGGTTAGTTAAAAGTATCGAGACGGCGATTTATTGTCGTTAATATTCATTTTAGGGAATTATGTTCAATATAAAAGTTTGATAAGATATTTTGATCTACATTTGAGAATATTTGAATTTTTTTTCTTCAATTGTTTTTTAGATACGCCTGTCCCCGCATTTTTTTTTAATGGGAACTGGTAAATTTTGCTCTACCATTCGATAGAGAATTTTTTTCTCTTTACAATAATATTTTTGTATTTTTAAAATTCATTTTAATAACTTTTTTACAAGAAAAATTAAACAAATTATTAACAAAGTAAATTAAAGTAAGTGTTCAAATTGTCGTCCATTAGTAATCTGACAATGACCCAATCGATTTACAAAACCCCGAACAGAGTTCTGCAAAAAATCTCGGGGAATTTCTTGTATCGTTCTGGTAATTAGGATTTGTAAATCTTCGACGTTATCGGGCTTATCTTTGTAAACTTTGTTTTTTACGTATCCCCAAAGAAACAAATCTAAAGGACTTAAATCTGACGAACGGGCTGGCCATTCAATGGTTCCTCGTCTTCCAATCCATCTGTGGGGAAAAACGTTGTCCAGATATTGATGAACATTTACACCATAATGTGGTGGGGCGCCATCTTGCTGGAACCAGATACTGTCATTGGGCAGTTCTTCATTGTTTTCATGAGGATAGAGCGTAGCACAAGCAGGTATTATTTCATTTTGCAATAAATACAAATACAGAGCCGAAGTTAAATTGCCATTCATGAAAAAGGGACCGATAATATGACCGCCTAGAATGCCAACCCAAACATTAACGTTTTGGGGGTACTGCGTATGGTGCTCCAAAAACCAAGAGGGATTTTCCGATGACCAGTATCTGCAGTTATGTCTGTTTACTTCACCGGTAAGGCAAAACAGTAGCTTCGTCAGAGAAAAGAATACTGTTGACAAAATTTTCATTATTATTGCAAATATTTAACATTTCTTCAGAAAATTGTAATCTCCTATCAAAATCATCTTCCGTTAACTCGTGTACAAGGTGTACCTTATAATGTTTATACTTTTCACTTTTTAAAAATGACACGATCGATGACTGTGAAATATTGAAATTGGCCGCTAATTGATTGGTTGATAAATGGGGATATTCAGATACAGCCAATAAAATATCCAGTTTGTTATCATCGCTTTTTGCTGTTCTAGGTCTACCACTCCTTGGCAAATCTTTAACGCTACCCGTTTGTTCAAAGCGTCTTAAAGGATTTAGAAATTGGATTTCTATTTGGATGCGTATCATTAAATAAATTACAAACGGCTTGTAAACTTCTGCGTCTATCTCCATAGCCCAACATCATAAGTATTTCAATTCGTTCATGTTCACTTAAACTCGCCATTGTTAATATTAACAGCAACAAATTGCACAAATGAATTATTTCTGTCAAAGATTTGACGTACGCAATAACCACTGATAAAATTATGTCGCTGAAGTTTGTTTATCGCTACGCTTCTGTCTATCTGCGATGTACCAAACATCTGTTAAACACATGAACCGGCCTTTTCTTATAAAAAAGTTATTAAAATGAATTTTAAAAAAACAAAAATATTATTGTAAAGAGAAAAAAATTCTCTATCGAATGATAGAGTAAAATTTACTAGTTCCCATTTAAAAAAAACTGCGCGGACAGACGTAACTAAAAAGCAATTGAAGAAAAAAAAAATTCAAATATGCACAAATGTAGATCCTAAAAAACTTTTATATTGAACGTAATTCCCTAAAATGAATATTAACGACAATAAATCGCCGTCTCCATACTTTTAATTAACCCTGTTTATTGACTATAATAGTTCATTTAATGATAAATAATTTATATTTATAAATTTTATCCATGAATAACGTATTTATATATTGATTTTATTTAGTACAGGTGTATGAATATTAAGGTATCGGGACGAAAATATTATACCTCACTTTTAAATGATACTTTAATGTACAGTAATAAAATTTCAAATAAATTAGAGCCGCAGCCTTCTCTCTACATACCTATATTACAAAATTTACAAAAATAAATCCCAAATATAACTTTACTGTAATTGTAATATTTAATAATAAATTTATGATACATATAAACAATTAAAATGTATTTTAGATTTTTCATGTCCATATAGTCAATATATATGATATTCTTAGTGACAACAAATATTCAATTCAAAATAAACACTCGATTATACAGTTGACGTAGTGTTATTGCATGTATGACTAACCGCATCCTGCTCTTTGCGCTTCATGGCAGGAACAATAACCCGAAAAAATTATCGCAAGTATCAGTTTTATAGAGCATTTCGTATTCTATAAATTTGATAATAGGTCTTAAGGTCGTAGAGTGCTCAGAAAAAAGATATTAATGAAAAACAATTTTTTTCGAAAATTACTAAAAAATCAAAATTTTTGAGGTAAAATGACAGCTCTGTATCTCAAGAACGGTTAATCGTAGAAAAAAGCATCAGGAAGTAAATTTGAAGAGAATTTCATGCTTTACAACTTCTCTCATTCATTATATAGCCAAAAAATGTGTAAGAAACGAAATAATAACGAAAAATCAATTTTTCCGAAAATTGCCGAAAATCGCCCATGCTTAGAGTCTTTTTCAGCGCGCTGTATTTCGTGAAAAATATCACCGAATGCTATTTTTATAGAGAATTTTACGCTCTACAATTTTTCTAATAGGTCTGAAAGTCGTAAATGGCATAGAACCAAAGTTAATCTCGAAAAACCGAATTTTATCGAAAAATAGCAAAAAATCGAAAATTTAAGGTAAAATTGTAAATTCTGTAACTCAAAAACGGTTGCTTGTAGAAAAAAAAATTCTACAATAAACTTGTAGAGACATAGAAAACGAGTTATTCCCGAAAAACCGAATTTTGCGACAGTTTACCTCGAATATCTTTGCTAGCCGGAACATCTGAGTTCTTGACTTTTAACACAACTTTTAACAAACGTCAAAACGAAGGTGTACACAAATTTCCAGCCTGCCGGGCCAAAATTCGCAGATGAGGTCGAATTTAGTCTAATTTTACTGGACTACATAGGAAATAATCAAGTTTAGTCAGATCTAGTTATCTTACCGGCCACGGAACAGGTCCTTGTCTTCCAATCTAGCGGCCTAGAAACTTTTCATGTCGAACTTCAATACTAAAATGAGGAGGCGCTCCGTCGAACTGGAACCACATTTTTCTTAATAGCCCAAACGGTATATTTGCTAGATAATTATCAAGATCGTCTAAAAATCTTTGAAAAATATCCACATTGAGATGTCCATAAAAAAGATGCTTACACACCTAAGTTGCCGGTCAATTGCCCTCGTAAAATTTGAATTCATATTGCCGTAGTAATGTAGATTATGTCTGTTCACATGACAATTATTGTGGAAAGTCGCCTCATCGGTAAACAATACAGCATTAAAAAACTGTACATCTTCTCGAATTCGAGCTAGACCCCAATTACAAAAATTTATCCTATTTGCAAAATCTTGCCCTTAAAGTCCTTGATTCAGTTGTACATGATATGGATGGAACTTGTGCGTTTTCAAAATGTTTTTAACAGAAGTTTTATCTATGTGCAGCATGTCACTAATGTCTACTGTACTTCTATATGGGTCTTCAACAACACTTGTAATAATGTTAAATTGATTTTCTTGATTTATTACAGGCTTTACTCTGTCATGCTTTTCATATTTAACTGTCCCAGTCCTGTCAAATTGATCCATCAATCTTTGAAATAATCTTGATTACTTTATTGCACGCTACGCAATAATATCGAATTTTTAATTGAAGTTAGCCATGTCGAGATGTCCTATATTGCCTGGAAGATTTCCCGATCTCAATCCATTAGATTCTTTTTTGTTTTGGGTTTCATTAAAGAGTTTTTAAACTGTGTTTGTAGAAAAAATATATATCCCACCTTCATTTTAATTGATAAAGCAAGAAATATACGGGGTTGTCAACTAAGCGCGCGTCGGTCTATAGCTCCTAAACCAATGATGTTAGAAATTTCCTTCATATGTCAATCTATTGTATTTGTAAAACTCTATTTTAGGAAAATATTTTTGAGTATATAAGGTGGCTAATATAAGTGTGACGATATTAAAGTATTTTTTTTGAAATGAGACACCTGTACTTTTTTGCACATTTGAGTTCATCTTAACGCACTTTATCAATTCCTAAAAATTTATTTCATTAGTTCTGGTATTTTAAGAGAAATAAATTAGAAATCATAAAAAAATGTTTATAACTATAATTGTATTCAAATTCAGTTTTCTAGATATTTACGAAAAATTATTTATTTTGCTTTGAACAGTAAATTTTTATTAACAGAATACCTATGCGGCTGTGGAAAAAAGCTATTCATTTGTATGACAATGTAGGTTAATTATTCTGACATTCGGTGACATCTTGTGCATATTATCCTTTCTTTTGTAATAAAAATGAAGTATACGATCCAAGACTCAATTGACCATTCTTAAATACTACTTCGTAGTTCTACGTTTGTTTTAAAAATATCGCAGTTACATATGTCGCGAAAACGACCAATGTTGGACACTGTTAAAAACTACAGCATAAAATGCCGGTCTTATGTTATGATGGCCCCAAGATTCATCGCCTACTTTGTAATATCCAGGCAATATTTCAAGATACTCGATTAACAAACTATTCACAACAATTACTTCGGACTAGCCAAGGCAATAAAAATTACAAAATGTTTCAATGCCGCTAAAGAATTTTTTTCAAATTATAGACGACGTTCACGCACAGCTATGTGCTATTGAAAGCGAAAAAATTAGTGTGGAATAAAAACTTAAAAAAGGTATATAACCCCTTACCACAATTATTAATCGTATCCTAAATACGTATTTCGACAACTAAGTTGTCATCATCAGTAGGTAAAAACCACTAATCAAGGTGTCGCACATGGGACACAATAAAGCTAGCACAACAGCTTACGCAACAACTTTACACGGCGTCCACGTATACACTAAATGAAACATGCAAAAATATCGACCGAAAGGATCGACAAAAAATTACCTCTCTTAAGGAAAAAGGCACCCACATCTGTTTATACTCCAGTTTGAAACGTCCACGACCTTCTTATTTACGTTTCTCAGAATGAAAAGAGACAGGTGAAGGGAATCGGTCCTTTATCTCTGTTCATGGAATTTTGTTTGTTTTTAGCGATATGAATGCTTTCGTAGGCGTCAGGATCGCGGGGGTTATTAATGGCCTTGGCAAGTTTCAACCCTTTAATCGACACATTGTGCAGTGTACTTAGAGCATGGTTTGCAACGTTAGATTTCTTAAGAGAGGTAATTTTTTGTCGATCCTTTCGGTCGATATTTTTGCATGTTTCATGTAGTGTATACGTGGACGCCGTGTAAAGTTGTTGCGTAGGCTGTTGTGCTAGCTTTACTGTGCCCCATGTGCGACACCTTGATCAGTGGTTTTACCTACTGATGATGACAACTTAGTTGTCGAAATACGTATTTAGGATACGATTAATAATTGTGGTAAGGGGTTATATACCATTTTTAAGTTTTTACTTAACCACAGTCTCCAAAGAAAGACTTTTTAGTGTGGAATAGAAGAATCTGCAAATGTTTTAGACAAAGATTCCGATTTACTCATATTAAGACAAATTTGTTATGGTGCCATTAAGTTGTTTCAAAGATTATTTTAAATAGGCAGATATAACAACTATAAATAGAACGTTCGTTTTCGGCATTAAAAATATTTATTCCGCACTTTGTACTAGCTTGAGTGAAAGAACTGTGGAAACATATCTGATGAATGGAATATTTAACAGATGTTATCCAGTTTGTGATTTAACAGAAGATGCTTAATACGGTAAGTGTTTGAGCACGTTTTATAATTTATTTCTTACCATTTATTTTAAGTGTAAACTTTTATGCGGGCATCACTGGCTGTTAGCGCAAATTCACCAGCCTTACTAATTACTGAACCTCTCTGCTAATACTACACCCAGTAAGGTAATAAAGGTAATACAAATTCTTTTGATTGAAGATCCTTTTTGCCAATAAACACTTTTCCTATTGCTATTGTAACATCCTGTGAAATGTTTATTTAGCGATTTCTGATTTATTCTTACCCAAAAACAAGAAGACATTAATCATCATCTAATTTCTTTATTTTTTTAAAATTATATTTAGTAGATTGTTTAGGATTGTTCCTATTAAATTCAATCGTTTCCTGTATCGAATCTAATCCTTTACGTAGGCGAATATGTATATGCCCTCACTCTTAATTACGGGCTCCTAGTTTATGCAGTTCCAGAATTGGATTGCGGTAAAATAGACTGTGCGGTTTCCACTTGTACTCCGCCAGGACCTGTCTACAATACGTTCGTATTACCAAGAGGTGATATATGGACCTACACACTCCTGCAATGACAATATTTTATTAAATCGAACTGTTTAACAGAATTACATGTCCCTCGATCGCGTGGCATATTTTAGAGAGGGCGGGGGAGAAATCGTACCTCTTTACAAGTCAACATACTATTAAACAAGATCTGAGATGTCGACGTAATACACCGAATTCAACCTAACTTCCATATATCTTTGTTACTGCTACTAATTTAATATATAGCCTGTGTTCGTGAACGTTAGCTGCGTATATACGGATTTGTATTCATTTCTATGGCCGGTTCCGTTCCTATAGACAAAACGTGCGGTGTTGATTTAATAAATAAATCTACAGTCGATTTATTAAATCGACTGCCAGGAATAATGGCTACAATTTAGATAATCGCTTTACACGATTGCGATCTCGTTTGGATTCTCTCGGGATCGAAATGCATGCATGTAAATTCTTTATGTAATTTATTCGTTGACTTGGTTAACTCTCAAACGAATTGATTTTATAAGTATTTATATCGAAAGAAAGATCGGTTCTTTTCGGAAAATAAAGAACTTTCGTGCGAGGTAACATCCAAGATTAACAATGTAGATTAACGATATATATTTATTTAGTAAAAATTAATTGAATGGGTGAGCGGTCTGTCAAATAAAATAAAACTCATTTATTTCACTCTATATTTCATAGCGATTTGTTACTTCTTCAGAAGTTCAATTAAGAGTTAAAATCTAGCGCAAAGACGCCACTAAACATGTTAAAATCAATTGTCTAAATTTAAAACACTAAATTAACAAGATTAACGTTTTTAAAAGGTTGAAACCGGCATCTTGTTAATTTAATGTTTTAAATTTAGACGATTGATTTTAACATGTTTAGTGGCATCTTTGCTAGATTTGAACTCTTAAATGAACTCCTGAAGAAGTAACAAATCGTTATGAAATATAGAGTTAAATAAATGAGTTTTTTTTTTATTTGACAGATCGCTTACTCGATTAATTAATTTTTACTAATATAGTACGGTCGATAATACTTAATAGTCTATATTTATTTATTTTAATAAAAATATTCAACACAAATTATTCACATACTGAGATGTAAAGATTTAGGTATATTTCGCTTTCCGTCGAATTCAAGCATTTTCCAATTACCGAGTGCGAGATATCTTTCGCTCAGATGTAAGATCGACACCGATATCTAACAGTGGTGATACTGCTTTCGTTCATCATAGTGGTTGCTTATTTATAGGGCTTCAATTATCTCTTAATTATAGTATCGTTGCTGTAGCCTTCCTACCTACAGGGATATATTTAGCATGACGTTATTTTTGTTTGGAAGCACCAATTACCCGTAAGGGGAAGAGGATCTTTTTTTACGGTGACGAGAGGGTGTCGTTTCTCTCTAACGAGATATAGTCCAAAAAAATTTTCAACGTAACACTAACACACTTATTCCAAAGTTTCTTTAATAACATTATACCTTCGAACAAAACTTCTTCATTGATTATTGCTTGAACAATTCGTGCCTTATGTACCCTACAGTTGTCGTGTATAAGTAGAGCTTCCTGAGCAAAATTATGGCGTCCTTTTTCGCATATAGCTGTGTTTAAGTTCCTAATTGTGGCTTTGTATACATTTCCTGTTATTGTAGTCCCTTTTGGCATATATACAATTAAGAGAATCTCCTCCGCGATCTAGAAAACTGTAGCCATCACTTTTCCCGCAGGAAATTGTATTTTTGCCTTCTTGGGTGGCGAAGGGCCCTTACAAACGCATTGTATGGACTCTTGTTTCGTGAGAGAATCCCAGTGGTATACCTAAGTTTAATCTCCAATTATAATTCTATTTAAGAAGTCTTCATCTTGAGATAAAATACACTCGGGAGCAAAAAAATCGACTCAGACCGCACTCTCGCAGTAAAATGTCCCTGGCACAAAAAATATAACATAAATTCCAGTTTTGCTTTTCAAACCTTTAAGTTCAAGATCTTAACATAAAAATGAGTTACATTTTTTTTTCTTTGAAAAAATAAAGTTATGTTTTAGGATGCTAAAACTTCAAAACAGACGCGGAAAACTAAAAAGAATAGATTAGGTAATATCAAGTACATTTTTATTTTAATTTTCAAAAAACATTATCAATATTTAGTGTTACCGCCCCAAGCCCTAATTACCGCTTGTAAACGGTTCTTCATGGAATGAATAAATTTAATCGCGCTGTCTTGCGGGATACCGTCCCATTCTTCGGTAAGTGCTGCTTGAAGTTCAGCTCTCGTAACTGGTGCAGGATTTCTAGCCCGAATTTTCCTTCCACCATACAGTAACCTCCTCCAAAAGCCACCTTTCCTGTTATGCAGCATTGTGCGAATCTTTCTCCCGGCCTTTTGTATACTTTTCTTCTTCTGTCACTGCCGTGCAAACACTGCTTTCATCCGAGAACAGTACAGAGCGCCATTGCTCGCTTGTCCAATCAACATGCTCTCTTGCGTAACGGAGACGAGCTGCTCGATGGGCTGGGGTCAATTTTGGACCCGTACCTGGCCTTTTTGGACTAAGGTTAGCTGCCTTGAGTCGTCTTCTGACTGTCCACCGACTAACAGCCACTCCCCGCGTTTCTCTGAGCTCCCGTTGAATTTGTACGCCGGTGAGAGCCCGATTTCTTAAAGAGCTCTGGACAATGAAACGGTCATCTCTCACTACTGTACACCGCTTTCTGCCGGAACCTCTTTTTCGATGAAAGCTACCATTCTCCTGGTATCTTCGGTAAACTCTTGACACGGCAGACTGACTCATGTGCAGCACACGAGCGACTTCCCGTTGATTATGGCCTTGTTGCAATAATGCAACCGCTTGAGCCGCTACTTCGGTTGTAGTATCCATTAGCAGCTAATATTCCTAAATGTAGCTGACGGAAATGTATACCGGTTGACGTTTGACAGCCAACTAATACGGGTTGATAAGGTAGAAAGCCTTTTAAACGACCTACTGGCCTGCAAAGAACAATGATGTCAACTTATACAGAATCTTGTGATTATCGATCACAACAAATTGTAGGGTAGTCTAAGTGTATAAGAAGCGTAAGTTAAAAGAATATGCACTCATTTTAAAGCTAAGATCCTGAACTTAAAGATTTTGAAAGCAAAAGTGGAATTTAAGTGTTAGTTTTTGTGCCAGAGGTAATTTAATGCGAGTGTACAGTCTGAGTCGATTTTTTTGGTCCCGAGTGTAGTTATATTCTCTTCACAAATTTGTCGTCTACACAATTTTTGTTCGGGACTGAACAGCCTTGGAATCCTGTTTACTCCAAAATTTGGCTTGGAAATTGGCTATTTTCTCCATACACTGCTACAATTCTCTCATTAATATTCTTCGGGGTACTGCCTTCTTTTGTTAAAAATTTCATGACGCTTCTGTGTTCAAGTTTCAAATCGCTCTTATTTTCTCTTCTTTAAACAAATGTAAAAATAACAAATGTTAAGCGATTCGAACCAAACATGGAGATGACACTATAAAATGTCATAGAATCTTAACGTAAGAAAATTGCCACGATAGCATATTGTTTTCATAGCTAGATAGATAACATAAAAAACTCCTTTCGTATTTTCGATATCATTTAATTTAGTATTTACCGGAATATTAAAAGATAATTAAAACTGTAACATTTTTCTGGAAAACTTTGTATATTCGTATACATTTTTAAATTGGATTTGAATACGTTTCAAAAACTTTTTAACACCTAAAAACAAGTGGCTTCTTTGCGTAATTTATTGCCGGGGATTATTTTTAAACTATTCAATCCTATTTATATCTCCAAACACATGTACACAGAAATCTAAGACTTATCTTCTAACATACATATATGTATAACACAGCTAATACCAAACAAATGCTCATAAGAGTTTCAGAAGTATTCTTTCTTGAATGATTTACGTAATATTCGTAATGAAGATAAAAAGTTAAATAAGTTCTAACACCCTGTGAACACGTGCAGGTGCCTCCGAGTCGTCTGCAAACTGACCTTTGAACCTAAGCGTTTCCCGACAAGTGCCCTCGACTATTCAATCTTCTTATGGTGGTTGTGCCGTTACCTCCAGCATTGCTACTTTATTCACACACGGATACATTAGCTACAAACAGATGTGTTCGAGTAACGTATACAACATGCATACATTTAACTTTGTTCTGCTCGTTTGAATTAATTAAAAGACAGGATGATGCATCGAACATACGTTTCGTTTTCTGTATTTTATATCATGGTAATTACAAATGTTAAAATCATATGCGATTGGATTTAATATCATAAATAAAGCTGGGAATTATATGCACACGGAAACTGTATTATATGCGCATATACAGGCTGGCCCAAAATGACCGAACTTATAACTTTATAATTCATTATAATTTTTTTTTTTGTTTTCTGTATTTTGTAAAGAAGACTTGGGGAATTTAAAATATAACAGTACACAAATGAACAACGTGCCAAAATCGTTGAACTTTATTTCTCAAATCAACGATCCACTGTTTTGACTCAGCGTGCATATTGTCGCTATTTTAATGTGCGGGTTGGACCCTCAGAGTCAACAATAAACCGTCTGGTTGCAAATTTTCGAGAACAAGGGGCAGTAAGGAACCTTCCTGGTGCCGGCAGACGACGAACGGTGCACACGGATGACAATATTGAACGGGTACAGGAGAGTATTCGGGAAGATGGAGAAACATCAACCAGGAGACGTTCGACACAACTTGGCCTCTCAAGAGGGTCGCTGCAGAGAATTTTGCATACACTAAGAATGTTTCCATACAAAATTCAGCTTGTCCAACAATTGAAACCGACGGATTACCAGCAACGACTTGATTATGCAATTTATTTTCGTCAAAAAGCAGAAGAAAATCATGATTTTATTCATAATTTAATTATGAGCGACGAAGCCCATTTCCAATTAAATGGGTTCGTTAATAGGCAAAACTGCAGGATATGGGCTACGGAAAATCCAAGAGTAGTTCAACAGCGAGAATTACACCCACTTAAGTGTACCGTTTGGTGCGGTGTTTCGTCGGAAAGGATAATTGGCCCATATTTTTTTGAAAATGAACACGGTATCGCCGTTTCCATCACTGGTGTTAGATATCGGACAATGTTGGAAAATTTTTTAAGGCCAGCCGTGGAAAACCATCCGCAAGTATGGTTCCAACAGGATGGAGACACAGCGCACACTGCGAGGGACACAATGGCTCTTTTACGCGACATCTTTGGTGAACGAATTATTTCACGTACAAGCGATTTTAATTGGCCTCCGCGTTCACCGGATTTAACCGCTTCAGACTGTTTCCTTTGGAGTTATTTGAAAGGAAAAGTCTATATTAATAAGCCTCCAACCATACAGCAATTAAAAAAAAATATACGCGACGAAATCAACAACATAACACCTGAAGTTTTGCGAAAGCTTATGGAAAATGTTTTGGAAAGAGCACGAATATGCGAAGCAGAAAATGGCCACCACTTGCGAGATATAATTTTTCATAATTAAATTAAAAATATTCTCCATTAATATACTGTATTTAAAATAAAAAAATGTAATAATTATGTCTTAAATAAGAAGTTATAATGAACTCAAACCCCTTCGGTCGATACATATGACCCAATTCGTTATCTTGTACGGTCACCTGACTTAATTCCAAATCATTTTTTTCTACAGGGATGCTTAAAAATTTTAATATACGGTAATCAAGTTGAGCGATTGACTAATTTAGAAGAATTACAAGCAAGAGTCGCAATTATGTCCAGTAATTACGCTAGAAACATTAAATAATATTAGAAAATCGTTCTGTAATCCGTACATAGATATATCTGATCTAAGATAGGAGAAAAAAATTATACAAGCAGATTACTGATAGCAATAAAAATAGCAGTGATCAAAATGGAAACATTTTAAAATTGATGTGATATTGTATTAAAATCTAAGTTCAAAATATATTTAAAATAAGAAAATATTTGATTAACTATATTAATAATAAACAAATCAATTACCTAAGGTAATATAAATAATAATTTATACTCAATTATGTTTATTTAACAAAAATAATTTCATCATTTATAATTAAAGCTTGGAATTATATACACACGAAAACTATATTATATGCGCATATATGTTTCTAAAATTTGACGAAAATATGCAGAACTTTTATTAAAATATGCAAAAATATGTAAAGTTTAAGTGATAGTCACACAACTAAATTATTGTCAAAATATTAAATAATGTCAATTTAGAGGTTGTTACGTGTCCATAACGCGCAACGTTTTATTACTTTAATTCGTATTAAACTAATTTTATCTTCAATATATTTCGTTCCACTTTTAAACGAACCTACCTGTATAGGTATCGTTATTCGCTATTTTAATTTATATTCAATTTCTTTCAAGTTTTTTACCTTTTTGCTCGCATTGTTTTTTTTGCTTGTTAAGGAAAGTACGAAGCTCGCTCTTTACAGTTGGTGGTTCGCTATCATCTTTGAACGAAGGTACGTTCTTTTTACCCAACACGGATAACAATCGATGTAAGCCGTATTGTAATCATCGTACCTACGGCCCCGTGAGGTTTTTAATCGATCGAGTTATCCAGATTATTCGCTAAATGCGTTATCTTATTCACTTCGTCTGACAACGGTCGTTTTCTCGATTTATGCGTCGACGACATTTTATTACGTATGCTTACACTTACATGCAGTCTAAGCAAGTACCAAACACATACTGAATGCTTTTTATTAGTTCTGATGCAATACAATCATACTCACATCGGCGCACATGGCGCGCATGGAAATTGGTCTGCTCTACTTATTACAATCCAACACTAGATGGTTGAGAATGTGCAAAGAAGATTTTTAAAGTTTGTCTTTCAAATTGGATGGAACTTTTCCCGAGCGTAATATTGACTACAATCTTCTTTTGCACTGACACAACATGGAATCGTTGAGTGCGCGTAGAGAGCAAACGAACAATTTTGAGGAAAATTATCAGCAACGAGATAGCTTGTATACTGAAAAGCTTAGCTCAACGTCAACTGATGTAACTGGCGAATACTTATATTTGGAGATAATTGTTTGACTCATCTAAATAGTTTCATCGTAGTTTCCTTGCAACAAAGTGGATATTCTACTAAGCTGATAAGGCTCTCGTTTTTCACGCTATTTTGTGGTACCTCTCACATTATAAATTTTATTCTTGAAACTTTGAATCAATTCCATCGATTCACTGAGTTCAACACCTTGAGTTTCAATTTTTCGAAGCTTTTCACTAATATTACCACAGTTTGCTTTGATAAATAAAATAAATAATTAATTGCAGATTAAAATATGAAATTAAACCTAAACCAATATAAACTTACAATTTTACTGCAATAAAACACACTGACGTTATCTACACGACATTCAAGATAATCTTTTATCCAGATTGACACATGTTGAATATGATTTCGACAAAAATAAGAACGTAAAATTACGTGTACATACACTTTCGAGAACTAACTAAACACAACAAATATGCAATTTATATGAAATATGCTCCAAGCAGAAGTTTAGTAAACATATCATAAATAAATAGTACACATTTTCATATAATCCCAGCTTTAATACCCTAAATTATACCCTAAAGCATGATCATATACTTTTTGAAGCGAATATGCGTGTTCTATTAAATACACTTATCATTTTTAACATTTCATTTATTAAGAATTATTTAAAAGAATCGCTAACGTTGACCGTATTTTTCTGTTAGGACCTATGCCTCACAGCTATAACTTACAATGAATTTAATGATTGCTCTATATATTTTTAGTTTGTCTTGGCTTGTAGATATTCCATCTAGTTCGCTCTCTAACAAACAACAAATTTTGCATTCAATAAAAATCCTACAAACTGCATCACCCAATAATAATTTCGTTATTAACACTATTTATTTATTAACCTATCATAGGAAAAACTAAATGAAAAATAACACCTTTCTAAAAAAAATCACTATAGAACCGTCACCACATTCGCTGATTAACTAAGATTTTCTAACCTAAATGTAGGAAATAAGTTCCCCGAGGAACGATTCATATAAGTTAGCTTTGCCGTGCCACCAATTACCGAGTAACCCTCTGTAGTTTATTCTTTGACCTGCAAGATCCGGTATCTATGTTGGGAATTCCTCGAGGTGTAATGTATTTCTCTTATTACCTAACTTATGAACCACCTCTTGAGAAAATGTCTTACTGCTTTGCCTCGACCTCTCTGGTGGCATCCAATGCCGTAATTCTAGACCTATACATATATTCGTACGTAGGTTAGCACAAATTTATATTAAGGAAACTTTAAGATTATCAAATTAATTTGGTTGATGAGAATAATACGCAGAATGTTTAGTTCTACGTAGTTCTTTGTCATTATTAATAGCATGAATTTAGGTTGAAGCTTTTAAAATATACAAGAAACGAACTCGCAGTATGATTGTATCTAATCCTCTGGAAGTTTTCTAACTACGATATAAAGCGCGTCCAAAAAAAAACGCGCCTAAATATTTCTTTTTAATAAAACAAAATATTTACAATTTTTTAGAGCAATTTTTTTTTAATTGGAAGTATGATACATCACAATTATACGTGGAATAGAATATCATTCAAATGTCTACCCCGACGGCATTTGCAGTCGTCAATTCGAATATCGAAATTTTCAATGACTTTTCGGCATGTTACTAGAGTTATTTCGCGAATTCCAACTAGAATATTATTCTTTAAATCATTAATTGTTTGTGGCGTGTTAGCATACATTCTAAGTTTCAAACAACCCCATAAAAAAAATGTAATGGTGCTAGATCACATGACCTTGAAGGCCAATTAAAATCTACATTTCGTGAAATTACACGTTTAAGAAATTTCGATTGCAAAACATACTGTTATTTCGAGTTGTGTGACATATAGCAACGTCTTGCTGGAAATTGACATCAGCTACATAAATATGAGTAAGTTGCGACCATAAAAGTTGATTGGTATCGCTCAGCGTTACAGTACAGAATTTTCGGTATTATCTGTGGCTTCAAACATTGTATTAAAATTTAATTCCTTTTGCGACTCACTAGGTTTAATACAAGTTGTAACCAAAGTCAGTAGAATAACACCATTTAGTAGCACACTCATTGACGTAGTTTTGGTTAGTGACCCATTACTGGTGACTAACATCAGAATTAGTGCTGGGCGATGTCGTTCCTTTTGTGGATTCGTTCATTCCGGGTCCGTACTAGGATCGGAACGGGTCCGCTGGATTCGGTCCATCCGGACCGACATCGGTATTGATATGAGAGCGTGGACCCGTGTATAGTAGTAGAACCAATGGATCGTGTACCGTACCGTCAAGCCATATATGTAGGTTGAAAGGTTCGGACTGAATTTTTAGAACGGAGAACTTACAAATCTATCAATACGTGAAGCTATGTAAATGTAATTAATATTTGCATAGTGCAATAATTATATCAATTATACTTACATTGTTTTTCGTTATTACTTGTAGAGAAATAGTAAATTATTACTGATTGCCAGTAGTTAAAAATTAATTTATTTACACTTATTTAAAAATAAAACAATAACAACTTTTGCTTTTACTAATCAAATTTATTATTTTATTTTTGAAAGGGTACAGATATAGTAAAAAATAAATATAACGAAATATAAAAAAATATATAATTACAAACACAAATAAATTTAAGTCTTTCAATAACCAACAAATTAAACTTACTTGCCTACTTATCCTTGACGCTAGCGAGAATCGGTACCGTACGCATAAGGAACGAGCGAGAATCGGTACCGTACGCGTAAGGAACGAATTCAATAAAAGTATTGAAGTCGTTCCTTCGGACCGAGTTCAGACAAAGTTGCGGACCGGGTCCGATTATATCCAACACCGGACCGAATCCATTGGACCGGGTCCGGCTGGAACGACACAGCTCTAATCAGAATGATAGATGTACATAGCTTATCCGATCATAGGTGCGCCTAGTGCCCTCAGTACAATTTATTTAATGATGTCCTTTTTTGTTCGTAAAGTTGTTCTTCATCCCACAAAATACTTTCGTTGTCTAGTTTGTTCTTTCATTTATTTCCATTTTGTGTTTACCTCAATTATTACCTTCAAATCTGGAAAACGATACAACTATTGTATAATATAATATCTCATCCACACTTTCATTTCTGTTCAATTCTTCCTCTCTTCCAGCCAAGAACACATCATTCATGAACTTACGTTCCGAAATATTTTATTCATTGTAAGGGCCTTATATCCTACGCACTACAGTGCCATCAACATTGGTACGCCATTCTTAATTCACATAGTGAACAGCGTTGAATTGGTTATAGTTTATTTCAAATTATAAGAATATAACTTTGAACGGCTCTAATGCTTTTATTGCACCACCTTCTGTGATGATAATTATTATACCAGGTCTCCTTATTGAACGGGTACGGTTCACCTATTTGCAACGTTGAATCTAGGGGCCGTATTGAGTATAAATTAGGGCCCTATAATATAATAATAAAGCGCTGTTAATTTCAAGTATATAATAAAAAATATCTGTACATTGGGATTATATTCAAAGAAAAAATTACAAATCGTGTGGTAACATGTGTAGTGGATACATATAGATATATAAAGCTAATTTATTTGTAATACACAATAAGATTTTTATGTGTCAGCGCATTTCATAAATCATCTGTAATTGAGCCGTCTTGCAAATCGGTGTCTGTGTCTGAATCGTATTGCAAATTTATAATCAAAGGTGCTACTATTTTGTACATGCGCATATATTCGTCCTCTTTTGCTATTGCGTGTTTAACAGCATTTTTCCAATTTACAGCAGTTATATGTTCCATAGCATTTTTTATGTGTGTTACACTGCTTTCACTAAATTTCGGTGTTTGATTTGTTCGTCTTATGGTATTTTTCAGTTATATCAATTCAATGGGATTGAAAATGCAATGGTATGGTGGTAAACGCAAAATTGTATGTCCTGCTTCTTTGGCTCTGTTATCCACATAATAATCCTTTAAATATTCTTTTGTCTTCATCACCTCTATTAATTGGTTTTTTGTTTAATGATCCTCAAAATATAAATCATTTGCTTCTAAAAATGTTTTAATATCATTCTTATTATTACATTTTGTAGGAACTTTGGTTTGCTGTCGAGAATGATACGGAGCGTTGTCCATCACTATCACACTATCTTTTGGTAAATTTGGCAGCAAAGTGTCACAAAACCATTCTTCAAATAAAGATGAGGTCATATCTCCATGGTAATCTAAATTTGAGTATTTAACATTTTTAGCAGATAATAGCGGCTGTCCGATCCATCCTTTTTCTGACCCAGCATGAAGAATGATTATTCTTTTCCCTCTCGAAACCGGCACGTCCAACTGACACATACTTGAACTATTCACCCAACCTTTGCAAATTGTGTCATGGGTATCATACCACGTCTCGTCTAAATAACATATTAATCGTGCTTCCTGTCTATACCTTCTAATTGCCGTTAAGTATTCATATCGAAGCTTCTGTAACCTCGGGCTTTCCATAATTGTGCGACGTTTGTCTATAGTGCCAAACTTAAAACCAGGTTTCTTTAGCGTCCGCCACAAGGTTGCTTTAGAACACTGAATACTTATAGGCTCATTACTGATTCTTTTATCTAAGCAGTCAATTGTAGATACAACATTTCCTCTGTAGAAGGAGTATACTTGCTGCCTAATAGTATCAATTTCATACTCTTCAATTTTTCTCGGTGCTCCTTTGTCACTTCTTTGCTTTCGAGGCCCTGCGTTATTCTTAATTATTTTATATATTGTTCCAAAAGGCACCTTGGTTAATTGCGACGTTCGTTGAATGTTCTGGGTTTGTAGTTCGTTATTTTCTTCCATCAGGGTATGATAGACATTGAAAATTATCTGTTTTGCATCTTCTGATATATGCTTTCTCTGTTGTGCTCCAACAGTATTATCACTATCCACATCATAATCACTAACACTTTCAGCAAAAGGTCGCCACAAGTTCGTTAAGTAAAGAGAGAAAAATCAAATATTTATACAGCAGTAAAGATTAACAATAAATGATAAATAGACTCAATATTAGATGTAATATATACCAACTCTTCTAACTATATTTACTTAAATTTTGTTTAATAAATATAAGCACTTACTTCATCTAAATTGTAATTTAATGACTATTTAACTATATATAATAACTATATATTCAAATTAACAACTGTTGGTACTTATATTATTATTAAATTTTATTTCATCTAAATTGTAGTTATTACAATTTACTTAAATTTTGTCATTACGGACCTCAGCAGTTTGGTTGCGTAAAAGATAATCGTATTGAGCGGCCAGGTAGTTATTGCCGCAGGTGGTGAAATACAAGCATTTGAGCCGTTCAAAGTTATATTTTTATAATTTGAAATAAACTATACGCCATTCTTAATTCACATAGTGAACAGAATTGAATTGATTACATCTACTTACTATGTCAGATCCAGGAGCAAGAAGTAATTGCTGTAATGCATATGTATTTTGATGATCTTGGAGCTAATTATTATAAAGCGTATATAAATCACATCACTATCACTGGCTCAGGTATTCAAATAAGTTCAAACGTTGAAAGGAAATAAAGTAAAAAATTAAAACCCAAAAAACTAAAAAATAGAGATATATTCATGCAAGATTTTCGCTTTCAATCTTCCATTATCCCTCCTTCCACTATTAAAACTAGTTCATCAAAACATATTTTCAACAAAAATTAATGTGAAAATGTGAAGGCACTACAGTCAACATTTCCATTTTAACTGCAACATTTACAGTAAATTTCTATTTATCTCTTTCCACTTCATTCCTACATTTTCTATTTTAAACAACCAATTAATTAAATATACTTTTCCTCCCCTTCTAACACAATTTATCAAGACGAAAAAGATAGAGTCGAAATTACTACCGTCTCCATGTGCGCTGTTGTGTATCTGCTTCTGTCCCTGGAGAATATACCTTCTATTTTTTTAACTGCACAGCGGTATTGCTGAAGCCTGGATAACGTTATTTAGTAGTGGACAACCCACGGTGTGTGTTGTTTTTAGTCCGTCCAACCTGTCAGACGAAATTGCATTTTTGGGTTTTCTCGGACAGGAAATGACCGTGTAGTTGAATCCTTAGTCTGGAAGGGAAGCACGTGTGTGTGTGTGTGTGTTTGAGTGAACCTATGTAACGAGTAAATGACAAAGACCTCCCACATACGTCGCCACTTGCCTTTTTCGCCAACCTTGTCCTAATTACCATTAGTCTTATCACCGATTTTTATTATATTGGAAAAGGTTGTATTTTTTTTTAAATAGAGACCTAATTAGTATTTACTATTTCCTAAATAATATAAATATAAATAAATAAAAATATACAAAAAAGTAATATACTTTGAGAAAATTAATACTGGTAGCCGTAACTTTGTGGTAATTCATTTTGAAAATAATAAAATAAAATAAAACAATAACTTTGTTATACCGCTTTATTCACATGTAATAGTGACCGCGGTTTCGATATACAATGTCATTATCAAACTGCAAAAGTTACAGGCCTACATAGATCTTATAAATGACACAAAAATATATGGGGGTGGTTCATGATGTTATTTAAAATTACTACTATATACTTAACTATTATATACAACATTGGAAAAGAGGTGTATATATAAGATCCAACTGGTCGTTAAGAACAATATCTATTGTGTTGTTGCCGCTTTTAAAAATTTCAAGTGACTAAAAGATTTAATTTACCTATCTCGGCCAAATGCAATATTTTATGATGCCCAAATGTATGCCTTTCTGTAATAAGATGGTTTGCGAATGTTGAATCTGTCTTCTTTAGTTTATATGCATATATATATATATATATATATATATATATATATATATATGAAAAACAATTGTTGGGGAATCCGGCAATAAAAAACCATTAATTAGTTAATGTTCTTTATTTTTTTACCCTATATTTCGCTCTTAGGTTTAGAGCTTCTTCGGGGGTCACTTTAATAAGAAAAAAATGTACATAACTTAGATATTTAGTCAAACAATCATAAGAAAAATTCTACTTACAAATGTGAACACTATTATGCGAAAATTATATATTACAAAACATGATAGGTCGATAAATTCGTCAATTGTCCCACTTAACACAAACAAAACGTCATAATTAATTTAAAACTCTTTAAAAAAAACTATTATAATTTATAATATAACAACACATCTAAAAACAATCATGAGCAACGTGTAGTGAATCAATTCACTCATGATGTAATATTACAACCTGCCATTTCGGAAGTTAAAAGGAACTGCATGGAATTTATTTAAAATTCAATGCAGTTTGTCGTTCTATGTGAAACAGATGTAAAAAACATGCGTCGGTGAAAAGACCCAATGTCAAGGTTAACGAAAATTATACAATGACGTTAAAAAGTCCCATATTCAATCTTGAATGTGCTGTTACAAAAACGGTTCACTCTAAGGATTGGAATTACAAGTACAATCTCATGAAAAAAATTTTTTTTTTATAAAAAATTTTAAACAAAAATAAAAAAAATTACAAATAAAATTTTTTTTATATAATTTGTAATTTTTTAAATTTTTGTTTAAAATTTTTTCTAAAAAAAAAATTAATTAATTAATTTATTTGTATATATTTGTTAATTTCTAGACTTTCTAACATATTAAGTTTTTTACTTTTATCTAGAACATGCAAAGTTTTAAAATTAGTGTTGAATTTGTGATTATGTTCTAGGCAATGATTGGCAAAATTTTGCCAATCATTGCCTAGAACATAATCACAAATTCAACACTAATTTTAAAATTTTGCCAATCATTGCCTAGAACATAATCACAAATTCAACACTAATTTTAAAACTTTGCATGTTCTAGATAAAAGTAAAAAACTTAATATGTTAGAAAGTCTAGAAATTAACAAATATAATAAATTAGGTATAATTTTAAATGACCAACTAGACATAAATAACTCCCCCCTACTAAACTTAAAACTCATACATGTCCACCCCCTATTAGAATAAGATTAGTTCTGTACTTTGTATTGATATATATAAGATCTAATTGATATTTTGAATTAGTATATTCATCCACCTGATGAAGCCACAGTGTGGTGAAACATATGTAGTGTGTTAACATTATATATATTATTTTGAAACTATACAACTGTGTTTTATTATATCTATATAATGAAGTTTCAACAAGTATCTCCTTCGTCGATTATTAATTTCAAATTAAAATAAGTTAGAGCGAACTAGAAATAAATACACACCGAAAATATGTTTATTTCTGTAAGAAAATGCATTGGATATTCAAGATTGAGATGCAACCTAAATACACTTTAAAAAAAGTAACTAATTTATTTTGTTAATCACCAGAAGTTCTTATAAATTATGATGCTCATTTATATTATTTTTCTTCATATGCATACCTACTAACTAACTAATTTAAATACCTCCTACTTCACAGTCAATTTGCGACACTATTAATTCTTTAGCACAGGTAATTAATTTATGTGGCAGACGTACCGAAAATAAATACGAAAAATGAACTACGTGCTAAACGGGCCTTCTCAAACGAACTCCATTAACACCACGACTAAAATGAATTACGTTTAGAACTGCAAATTGAACAAAAGCTGAAAAATAGTGTCCGAAATTAATTAACAAACAAATTTATGTAGATTTGAATGTAAGTTATATGTGTTAAAATACAAAAAGAAATGACTACTAGATATACATACATATGTATATATGAAACTTTTGGCTTCATGTCAAAATGAAAACGGAAACAATCTAAGGTTCATTAAAATGATATATTTTTATTGCCAAGTTCGCAACATCAGCGTTTGGCGAGCAATCATGGATGCATGTGTATCATCTACATTTTCTGTGAATTTCCCAGTTTTTACGAGATCTCCTTTTGCATCCCGATCCATTTCCCAGTTTTGTCTTTGAAATGTAAATCTAATTTCAGGGTTCGTTACAGTAGAATGAATCGTAAATCTTTCCATATAAATAATAATCTTTTTTGCGTGCGCTAATCGTGAAGACGTCTACTTAAAATTTAAAAAATGACTTCAATGAAAAACAGTTTTTTTGGCGTCCACACAGACTATAATTGTTTAACCATTAAAATTTAGATCTACATATTATTTATATATTTGAATATTATTTTATTTATTTATTTTCATTCTTTATGTGCATTATATTTTGCATATACCGTGTATGTACCAGTTCAATACAAGGTTGCTTTATCTATAGTCTTAAAGTCTGTTGAGATATAATTGCCTGATTTTTTCGCCTTCTTCTTCTACTAATTTAAGATCTAACAAATCGGAGACTGTGGCTTATAAGTGAATAAAATAAAATTATCCGATTTGTTAGTTAATATGGGTAGCCATATTAACTAACAAATCGGATAATTTTATTTTATTCACTTATAAGCCACAGTCCCCGATTTGTTAGTTAATATGGCTACCCGACCAAAGGAGTTAAATAGAGAATCATTAAATTCTATTGTGGTAAGGGTTTTTTAATTTTATTTTATTCACTTATAAGCCACAGTCCCGATTTGTTAGTTAATATGGCTACCCGGCCAAAGGAGTTAAATAGAGAATCATTAAGTTCTATTGTGGTAAGGGTTTTTTAATTTTATTTTATTCAATTTAAGATCTGCTTGATCTATTCGGCGGCTTAAGGAAAAACGCTTTCGCCTGTCCTATTAGTTGATCCACATCAGGATAACATTTTCGTATGGTGTCTGCTACAAGATGTAAAGCATCAAGCACACATGTAGCGTATAGTAGTTTGAATAATTGCCCCATGCGATGCATAACTGCGACAGCATAGATAACCATCATTAATATTTGCTTTAGTAGAATTTCAAAGTTGTGTAGTGTTCTAACTAAAACATTATGAAATGCTTCAGCAGTACATTCTTGCAGTTTTTACAGACTAACAAATAAAGGTGCGACGGTCCTTGCGAGGTCATTGTCCATACAAGGATCGATACAATGGATTTTTTTATATGTGTAATTTCATCTATAGTGAGCTACAGTCTTTTATTTTTTACTACGATTTTTACATAATTATCCATTTTTTCGCGCATCGCCGGTAAATACCTACGTAGCGTCCTCAGACTCAGGTAGTTTCCACGTAGGATTGTATTTGTTCCAAAACTGACGAAACATTCTTTGTCCGATTTTTCCAGCTGGTATATTACATGCACTTAACATCATACTTAAATCACAAAGAAATTCATTATACAATCTCTCTCCGTTTTTTTAGATTTGTGTGTTACACTATTCACATGTTTCCTACACAAACGCGAATTCCAACATAATAAACTTTTCTCACAAACTAACCACCTCACTACTTTGCTATTATATCTTAAGTCTGGGAATTGCCATAAAAATCTGCTTACCCTGTTAGCAACCAAGCGAATTGATACATTTCTATGAACTTTCAACATTATCAATGCGTTCGAATTACACAACGCGTATTCGTAAATTCATCTACGCATTCTGATAGCTGTTCTATAGTACTATAGTAGCAAACGCGTACTATAGTAGCAAACGCGAGACGCACAACTTCAGTCGACAGCAGCTCTGAATCATTCAAACCCGTCGCTTTCCTACGCCAGTGTAAACCGACCAAGAATGCCTGTCTCTACACATAATCTTGTCATCAAATAAAAAAAATTCTTACATATCAAACGATCAACGTAGTTAATTAAAGAACATAACATTCTTTAATGATTTATTTAACAAAAATTATGGTATATATACAAATTATATATACAACTTAATTCTAACGGTTCTAAACATGCTAATTTTATACACATTAAATAAGTGTGATTAAAATCGAGGACATTTTAATATTTGTTGCGGTATCGCTGATATTATCACCTCGTTCTATTAAGGGGTTTCGGAGGAATGCATTTCTGATGTTCTAGTATTCGTATTTCACAATTTATGCGATGACTGTTTACTAATAAGCAGAATAACGAACTAGTTTATTTTAAATACCTGACCTATACTTATTTGGAAATAAACATAATAATGAACTAATTCAGATTAACTACCTGACCTGATATGCGAATTATTTGATTTCTTAAATATAGTACGTAAAATATACAGTATGCTAATTATAAAATATGAACTAAACTATCTTTTTTAGATTAAAATGATTTTTAATCTGTGATTAAACTATCAGTATTTAAGGAGTGTAAATTTAATGTCAGTGTATTTACGGGTAAAATTGTTATATTGGAGTGTCACATTTCATTAAAAACTGTCACCGATAAATAAGTAATTAGTTCGTATATGGCCTTATAACCCGTGCGTGGTGAAACAATGCACAAAAGCATCCAAGTCCATAGATCGGTGACGTGTCATAGGACCTAATTCCTGGGAGAAGAAATCAAAGCTGGATGTCTCTGCACCTTCGCAAATACAACGAAGAAAGCGTTAAATTGTAGTACACATGAATCATTGGAACATCCCAAAGCGCAAACGTCCTTGTTTGCAATATCCTCTTAAAATTCTTGTACCGTATATATTACAGCGTCTTCATTAACAACAATACAGGAATAAACTATGAAATAACTCATCTTATGTTTAGGTAAAACGACTGTGTAAATCATATTTGTTTGTAAAACACATTTGCTAAATGCGCGTTCGAGCTCTTTCGCACAAGAAAATCCCAAATTCTCTCTCTTCTCGGCGAATAAATTGAAGGAATTTTGCCGTCAGGCGTATATAAATAAATACACCGAAATAAAGGTAGACGGACATTAGTAATTTCGCGCCACCATCGGTATCGTCCTATAACCTCTTCCCGACTTGGGGCAATTTATCAAGTGCAAAATATCTTATACGCGGTTTGTAGACACGAGGAACGGTATATACCGGTTTGTTTGTTTTAAATTTGTTTAAAAATAAATTCGCCTGTGCCTCTGCTTGCGCTCTCGTAGATATGTATACAAACGTACTAACAGGAGAAACTGCTTTTCTTCTGGTGTTGATTTATGCGGACGATTAATTTGAATTCTTTTTTTCATTTGAAAATAATGTCGCAGATGTTAATTAGGTGTTGGCAGATATATAGGGCGACACCAGTCTACCCTATCATTTAATATTTCGTCTTGTTTTATGAGATATTATTTTCTTCGTTATACTAGGGTTGCTTCTTCTATACTACGTAACAAAAACAAAAGATAATCACACCGTAAAAATATATATTTTTAAACCAAATTTTGTAAAAAATAGTACATTGTGTATCTAGTAGGAAAAGCGATACATTCCCGGATGACAATGTGAATTGTTGGCTGAGGCGTTAAGCCAGTGGCGGCTCGGGGTGGTTCACATAGGGAGTGCATAATTTCAAAATTAAAAAGTGTTCCAGACAAGTACTGTTCATTGTAGAGTTTGTTTTGAGGGAATAGTAAATATTACACTACACAGTTTAATTACATCTGACGATAAACGAAGTCCATTTTACGTGTCTTTGACTTGCAGAACAGTGCTATCACTTTTTCATTAAAGTGATAGAACTGAATTTCTTATCTATTCAACTTACACCAGTGGCGGCTCTTTAATGAGAGCAAGTGAGCAATTGCACCCCCTGGAATTATGAAACAAAACAAACCAAGCAGCGACTAACTGTGAAAGTATTTATTTATTATATAAATTATATATTCATAGTTATTGACGAGGAACGTGGCACGCTAACAACGTACATATACCGATCGTCGTCACAGATATACTGAGCAAAGCCCAACTCTTGCTCTGTTAAGGCATTAACATTACATTGATGGTGGGGAGAACTGTATTTTGCCGTACTTCAATGTCGAATAATACATAGCGTTGGAGCAACTGAACCAAACTGCTCTCGGGCGTTGTTACAATGAATACGGTATCTTTTTTACAGAACAACGCGTTTTCGCGGTTAACGTATAATGAAAAAATCGTAGTAAAAAATCTTAAACGGCCGATGCCTCAA
Source organism: Melolontha melolontha (assembly GCA_935421215.2). Taxonomy (NCBI): domain Eukaryota; kingdom Metazoa; phylum Arthropoda; class Insecta; order Coleoptera; family Scarabaeidae; genus Melolontha; species Melolontha melolontha. The sequence goes on along the minus strand of OW285240.1, from coordinate 136,401,067 downwards.
TTATGTTTAGAAAATAAACAATCTGTTAAAGGTAAAGACGTTATAAGAAAATTCAAAATGAATATTTATCAGAAAAATTACTGGATTTGTGGGTGTGAAATTAAAAATACTTTGTTTTGTTTTCCGTGTCTTTTGTTTGGTAGTGAACCGTCTTGGTCAAAGAACGGAATAAGAGACTTAATTCATATTAGTGCTAAAATTACTAAACATGAAAATTCCGAAGGGCATTTGAAAAATATATTTAGTCTAAGAATGTTAGGAAAAAATAACATTCAGAATATTTTAGATTCATCATATAGAAAAGCAATTCAACAACACAATGAAAAGGTAACAAAAAATACGCATGTGTTAAATTTAATAATAAATTGCATTAGATTTTTTGGCGCGTTTGAACTGGCGCTTCGGGGTCACGATGAACAGCAAACGTCGAATAACAAGGACATTTTTCGGGAATTGATAAATTTTACGGCAGAATTGTATAAATCACTCAGAGATCACATCGAAGCAGCACCGGTTTTTAAGGGATTATCAAAAACGATACAGAATGAGCTGCTTGATGCAATGTTGAACGTGTATCATGAACAAGTTGCCAGTGAAATTAAAGCAACCGACTTCATATCTGTGATAGCTGATGAAACCACAGATGTGTCCAATCAGTTTCAGTTGGTGGTTGTTTTAAGATATATTGTGAACGCGAGACCGGTCGAAAGATTTTGGAAATTTCTTCTGCCTAGTGGACATGATGCTAATTCTTTATCTGCCTCCATCCTTAACGAAATTAGTTTGCTTGTTGATGACCCAGAAAAACTGATTGCACAGAGCTATGATGGGGCAATTTTGTACATTGTTATGCACATCAGACAAATCTAATTATGTCACATGCTACATTGAGCAGTAGTAATTGCAGAATTTTTTTTGCCAATCTGAAGGGATTATGTATATTTTTTTCCACTCCACCACAACGAGCTGCAAGATTGGAAGAATTCCTTCAGAGAAAAAGCTTACCTCGTTCTTCAAAAATAAGATGGAACTTCAATTCTAGGACAGTGAATACAATATATGAGCACCGAGAAGAAATAATTGAAGCTCTAGAACAAATCGAGGGAGAAGCTAGTTTACAAACTACCATTCATCAAGCTAGTGCCAATTTGGGAATTTTAGAGGAGGAAAATTTTATCTATTGGTTAACTTTCTTTCATAAAATTATGCCACATGTGGACATATTGTTTAATCAATTACAAAATGTCAATACAGATGCATTAAAAATCAAGAATAATTTAGATAATTTTGAACGCAGTATTGGAAAAATTCGAACCGAAATCGCTGACACAGATAATCAGTTGGTTAAACAAAATGACCCAGAACTGACTCGTCGACCATCAAAGCGGCGAAGAGTCACTGATGGTAGCCAAAGAATGAGGGAAACTATTGAAGTGTGCGATATTATTTTGCTAGAAATAAAAACTAGATTGCGGTATACTGGGCACTTAATATTAGCAAACTTAATTTCTTTTAAACAGTTCTCCTCTTTTCAAAAAAAATTTCCGGAAGATTGCCTTCAAAAAGCACTAAAATTTTATCCATGCCTCAATGAAAGCAGACTACGAACTGAATTGAGCGTTCTATATTCTAGAGAAGAATTTAGGCAAAATATAGAAGTCGGTGCTGTAGGTCTGCTAGGTCTTCTGCTGGATGGATTAAGCGACACCTTTAATGAAGTTGTAACGCTTTTAAAAATTGTCATTACAATCCCAATGACAACGTCCGAAGCGGAACGCCAGTTTTCACGGCTGAAGAGAATAAAAACTTTCCTGAGAAATACAAACTTTAATTAAAAAGTGATAGAACTGTTCTGCAAGTCAAAGACACGTAAAATGGACTTCGTTTATCGTCAGATGTAATTAAACTTTGTATTGTAATATTTACTATTCCCTCAAAACAAACTTTACAATGAACAGTACCTGTCTGGAATTAAAAAGTGTAATACAAAAACGCTTACCCAATCCTTATAAATTTCACCGACGTACTGGGTGAAATTTATAAGGATTGGGTAAGCGTTTTTGTATTACACTTTTTAATTTTGAAATTATGCACTCCCTATGTGAACAACCCCGAGCCGCCACTGCTCGAAGTCAATATTCATTTTAATTCATATTTAATTATTACAAATGAAATTAAAAAAGAATAAATATTTTGTGCGGAAATATATATTTTTTTATCGCTTCTTGTATGCTTTTTCAAGACGTATGCATATCTTTGTTATACTAAAATAACCTATTTTTCAAACACAACCAAGCCCTTCCTGATTGTTACGTTATTTCTTGCTAATTACAAACACTCCTAGTGATGAAGAGACCACTGTGTTAAAAGAACGACACACCAGTGGTACAAAAAAAAATTAAAAAAAGAAACATGGTCTTCCTGTTTGAAAACGAATAAAACCAAAGCGACTGTTTAGAATGTTAATATTTTTTTGAAAGGTAGACGGAACGCGGCGAAGGGAAAGAGGCGACTCACCACGCACGTACAAAAACCCGAAAGTCTTCAGAATTAATGGTTATAAGACGACATTTTTTTTCTTTCGATTCTCCCCCAGCCATCTCCTCTACCTCCTACACTTCCAGTCCGAACGATAATTAATTTGAAGCCACTTCAGAAAAACAACTCATCCATTAAGGCCAGTAATATGAAGAACTACAGCATATAATACATATAAAGAAAGAGACATGCTCATATACAGTTGTCTCTCACGGACACAGACGCGAACTGACACACACGCACGCATATATGAGCGTATAGGGCCATTAACAAGTTACGGAGAGTGCTTTGAATCCCATGATATTCGATAAGCAACATGTGTCATCTCGTGCTCCTTCACGTAAAGCCGGTAACATCGATGGAGATAGACTTTTTGCTCGGTTAGATGTGAGATGGGGAAGAGGTAAGGAGGAATCGACTTAACATCGAAAAAAAAGTGAGACTTCGACCTGTCTGGATGCGTTAAAATCAGTAACCCTTCTGGGTGACGCAGAGGTCATCAGAAAGTGTATATAACTTGAAATTGGATTCGTTGTCACACTAACTTTTGATACTGTGTCTTATATATTCCGACGATTTACTTGAATTTTTAGTTTCTTATTAAAGGAAACTAGCTGATTAGTTAATTTCCATTTCCAATAAAGTCACGAATATAAACTTAATTAGTTTTTAAAAAAGTGATCAAATCCCTTTTCACATTAATATTCTTTTAAATTTTATAACCTTTTCTTAGTTTTTACACCACAATATTAAAAAAAAAGCACTTTTAATTAGGTTTTTGTAATTGTAACTGAATAGTATGTTATCAGTCATTTATAATTTGTTAGAAACTCTTTTTCTTCCTTCTTCCTCTTCTTTGGGGGTGAATTTTTTCACCATTTCTTAATTAACAGGTTTATAACACACTAATCTTTACATCCTATCAATTTTTACTTCGGGATATGATGGTGTATACCCATTTTTTTTTTTTCGTGAAGGATTGTACGGGAGTGCTATGTGAGCCTTTAATCGTTATTTTTAATTTAATAATTAAGACATTTTCGTTGCCCAACGTATGGAAGATCAAAAGGGTAATCCCAGTTATCAAGAAGGTTATCAGATCTAAGCTTTTTAATTATCAACCCGTTAAAATTATTAACAATTTTGCGAAAGTTTTTAAATCTACAAATTATTTTTAGGTGTAAATTCATGCTTGCCTTACACTTAAATCAAGATGGGTTCATTGCAGGTAGATCAACCATTACTAATTTGGCCGAAATAATCTAATATGTTAGTGAAGTCGTAGATTCTCAAGTATAAGTAGATGTAGTTTATACCGATGTTACCAAAGCATTTAATTCCATTTATATTTCCAGTGTTCCCCAGGGATCTACTCTAGGATTCCTATTATTTAATATTTTTTATTAATGAACTCGTGCTTTTGGAATGTAGAGTATAGGCGGATGATCTTAAGATCTTTTCTAGAATTTTGTCGTTGAACGATTGCAAGAAATTATTACGTAATCTTCGATTGGTTGATCAGTGGCGTAGACACAAAAAATGTTATTTGTCTCGTATGTCCGTGTGGCGTATCCTAACTCTACTCCAATATCCTCTGAATCACATTCAAATTTCCAGAAGGGATGAAGTTAGAGATCTGGGTGCTTTATTTGATTCAACATTTCAACATAATAATCATATACATGATATGTATACTACAGCCATTAGATCTTTGGGTTTCATTGTAAGATCTTGTAGGGCACTTTCGTAATCCATAAAATATAAAAATTTCTTTATTATGCTTATGTAAGAAATATATTTGAATACAGGTCTCTTATAATGGTATCTTCATTACTTACACTTGTGACTGTGGAGAATGTTCAGCGACCAGATCTTATAATATCTGTGGTTTAAGTGTGATGGATCATATCCTGAAAGAGGCGTCAAATATACATCTCTTCCGAAGCGCCATGCATTAATTTCGCTTAGTGGTAGAAGAAAAGTGCAGGTTTTCTGCTTAATTTAATAAAAAAGAGGTTTGTCCGTCTCTTTTATTACAGTTGAATTTTGTTTTTTAAGACATTTACGGTCGAGCCCGGAGAACGAATTGAACACTGAGCCCTCGAGAGAAGTCTTCAAAACAACCAAGTTTTATTCTAGATATACCTAAATATTACACGCGAGAAAATAAGTTCTAAATTATTCAAAACAGCCTAAGCACACGTTTTCAAAAAAAATTATGGGATCTGAAGATGTTTCATCGACAGAGAAGGATTCAGAGTGCAGGTTTTCTGCTTAATTTAATAAAAGACAGGTTTGTCTGTCTCTTTTATCACAGCTGAATTTTGTTTTTAAGACATTTACTGTCGAGCCCGGAGAACGAATTGAACACTGCGCGGTTGAGAGAAGTCTTCAAAACAACAAAGTTTATTTTAGGTATACCTAAATATTACACGCGATAAAATAATTTCGAAATTATTCAAAACAACCTAAGCAGACGTTTTTAAAAAAAAAAATGGGATCTGAAGATGTTTCGTCGACAAAGAAGGATTCAAAGATATATTGCAGCAATTATACCTCATTCCAAATAAGAACGGACCAGATGGCGCTACGATCTGAGTGTAATTTATGCAGAATAGACTTTGTAATTTCAAACTGCATGACAGGATGCGTAGTTTTTTACAAGCTCAATCAATTCAACCTTTAGCATAGCTAAAATTCCTTTTGTTAAAAGCCATTAAATAAGTACGTCCTTTTTCCATAATGAAATAGGTGACTATTCCGTTATAGTAGAATGATAAGCCTCATTATATATTACTGTGATGACTTATCCAACAGTACGTCACGATAATACCTCTGCCGCGTTCTCGACAGATCTAGTAACGGAAATACCGAGACAATGAAAAATCGAGAGGCTCATCGGCCGATATATATAAGCCGTCGAAGAAGGGATTGGGCATTCGAACAAAGTTATCCCCGAGCGAACTTACATAAATATAAATACATAAATGCGCTTATTATTAGTAATTAGTTTTTATATTGTCATTTGTTTTTATTATTAATGTAGTGTGTGTCTAAAGTTACCGTTAGTTTTATTTAAGAACCCCAAAGACAAACTTTACATTACTATAATACAAGAAGGTATTTTGCATCCATGCAATTAACACTTCACTATTCATATCTTCCTGGTAATTCCAGTTTTCTGATTCAAATAATAACAATTCACTACTCACAAAACCAGTATCGCCGCCATTATGAAACACAATTAAGCGCTTTCCTTTGCCAGATAGATCTTTTAAACCAGTAGAAAGATCTTCAACAAATGCTTACCTTGGATTAAGTATCTTTCCATATTTTTGGTTTTGTGTGCCCTGTATTCACCCATATTTCAACTAAATAATAAATCCGTCTGCCTTCTGTACGAAACTTTCTTATATTTCACAAATAACGACGTCTCCATAAGATAATATCATTTCATTCAATTAATGTATTGTTTCGTGTGCGTTTTTCCCAGAATCCTAGTTTCTTTAGGATTCTCCAAACTGATGTTCGTTTTATAGGTAAACACGCATACCCTCTAATACCTTCATATATTTTTGTGCAAATTGGTATCTCATTTAAACAAAAATGAATGCGCGTGCCTTCTAATCGTAAGATTGTAAGCATTTTGGCAACTTCGTTTTCTTAGGAGAATGTAAACCCCAGACGTTTCAATTTGTTTGTTGAACATAGTAGTCTTGCTAATCCCTACTTCCCTTTATGTTTGATGAACAGCAGCTGTTTTGAACATAGTATCTTTGTGCTAAAAATACACATTTGCTTCTATTCACTTCTTACCTATTTTCCTCTAGGATTTCCTGACGGACCTGGTAAAGCTGCGTCATCTATGCTCTAAAACGTTTGCGATTATGTAAATAAAATATTAATAAAAGTGATAAAATATCTCAGAAAATGAGTATTTCATTTTATGATTTCAATAACGAACAATTTTTATTGAATATTAATAATAAATAGCATAGTAAACAACTGAACACGCAACAGCACGCAAGTTGATGGTACTGAGCAATAAAGACAGCAAAAGAAAATTTGACAGAATAAAATAAAATTCTTGATTTTGCCTGCGTAAATTCGCTCTCTCTCTTTCAACCAATTACAAGATTTTATTTTAAGTCCTCTTTCCCATTGGTCCGGTCCATTCTTATTTGGAATGAGGTATTAGATACCTCTACACTTACACAACGAAAAATACGGGGATCGTGGTTAGGAAAAAGAAGAGAGACCACAATTTAGTTAGGTCGGCGCCATCAAAATAACAGTAGCACTGAAATGAAGATGCAATGCTCGAAACTTTGAGAGACTGAAACTACTGGAATAGCCATTTGTTTAACAATGGCATTAAAAAGAAAAGAAATTAGACATCACTAGTAAGAAGAAGTTGATATAATAAAACTCAAATTTACCAATTTAATATTTACCAAAGACATTGTCAAGTAAAGTGAAAAATCTACATAAGATAACAGCAGAACACAACATAATACCAATTTACCTTGATGATAATGATAGACATTGACTTCATTAAGGAGTACATACTTTCTTAGATAAAAGTTCTCGATTTCAAAAGGCGTCCGTCAACCTAATAGTTAGACTGGCCTATGTTTGGGAAACTCCGACATCTCTTCTGGCCAAAAACTCCTTAATACCTTAAGACTAGTGTTTTCAAGCAATGCCTACTCTGATGTATGCATCAAAGGCACTGTTACTAGTAGAGACAAAATTTAAAATAATATAAATTATTAGAAATAATTATAGAAAATTGGGCTGCGATTATTAGATAAAAAACCAAATAATTGGATTAGGAACAAAATAGGATGTACTGAGAAAATTGCAAGCCTTAGTGACAAAAAGGGTGATAGTGTTTTAGAAATCAAGGAAGAAGAACTGAAGGTCTTCGAAACAGATTACGAGATTATATCTATTTAACAACTAAAATATCAATAAATGTCAAATAGGAGTCGAAGATGAATAAAGAATGATTAGGAAGGCACATGTCCAGAATCCAAGAATATATTTAAGTATTATAATTTCTCACGATTTAATGTGTAATATTATTGATTTAAAACAAAAAGTCAAACATTTTTATAAAACAATTACAGATCCTAATAAGTTTTTCCTTTTAAAATATCTTCTATTAATGTCTCTACAGACCTTAGATACATGATATAACTTCTAATAAAAGCATTTAAAGCAATGTCAAAATAAGAAAAGAAACGAAAAGGATTCTTCGGACTACCCGCTTAGAAAATCTGCTGTCTTTACAAATGAGTGAACTTCTGTTTTTCCGGACGACCAACGACAAATAAACTTTTTTTTCTCCGTTGGCGTGTCTCGGATCTGTGTAGCTCCGTAAGTCTCACCTATATATCACAATTAATCACGATGCCAAGGAAATAATCATTTACAATTAACCTAAATACATCCTTGCCGCCGGCTACACAGGGCTATTTTCTACGCGATGACTCAAGTATTCATGAATGTGCTGCTGGCTGCTGGTGCTGATGATGGTGGTACACATCGGTGGCGACAGATTGGTCGGATTGATACGGGCGGGCGTTGAAGGAAGTCGGCAATAAAAGTAATGGATAGGTGTTTATTAGGTGGCGATAAAAAGCGAATAATTTGTACACCTACGTGTGGAACAAATTTAAGAAGCTATTTGCGAATTAACATTGGATTGTACAAAATGTGTATTTTGATTTGCTTTAATTATACAAACTTTACCAATAAACGATAATATTTTTCTGTGTAAACTCTTTTTTCTTAAGATGCACAACATCAATCTAACACTTCAACCACAGACACATGCGTTTCTGTCTTACGATGTCATCAGTAAATACCAGTAAAATACCATTAACGTTTATGAAGTAATGTTAAAGACTAATATCTAATTAATTATTATATAAACCTAACAGTAGAGTTCACCCTATTGCCTCTAGTAGATCTCTTCATTTGTTGCAACACGACTTACAGACATTTTAGTTGTTACTAATCACGACAATAATCACTAACTCAAGGGACTTCTTCCTTTCCAGTCTTCTTTCAATACCTTTATTATCAAGAAACCTCGGTGTTAGGATGATTGTGAAGCCTCCTAATATGCATTTCGGCAAACGTTTAACTTCAATAGCATAAGTCACGATAGATATCACTTTTCTATTTTGAAATCTGTGAATATGTTGATATATGTCTATTTAGTATATCCCATACAACCAAATAGGCCTGAGAATCTAATTCTACAGTTCATAAAGTATAAGTTTTCAGTTCGTACTGCCCAAGTGTGAACCGCAAATTGTACTTTATCTCTTTCTAACACACATGAACACGCGCTGTAATACTACAGACGTTTGTCATTTTGAGTTAAGACGTACGTCTTTGAAATATTATATTAAATAAAAAGGATAGGTTGTCTAGGAGATAGTCTTATGATATTCGACTTGTCAAATTATTTCAATATTGTTGTTTATTGACTTTGTTTCCGGTATTCTGACTTCTAGGTTAAGCATTCTTCCAATTTGAATATTTAGTTTATCAAAAATTACAAAATGTGGTTTTTTGAGAACAATACTGATAATAAATAGTAATATCAATTAATGGCAATAAGTACGAAATTGTTTGATTATTACTTTGACATTTCTAACCTATTTATTTTACAGAATATTTCTTAGATGCCAAGTAAACCTCTTGGTTCTCAAGCGAAACAGCTTGTATTAAATCTTACAGCCTATTAACGGGTAAAGGAGAATGGTGGACCATTTATGTCCATCGACCGCGTTCATGAGGTAATTCACATAATCAGTTAGATAAGGCGGTATTATGAAATAAGTTTTATTTTAGAGGGTAGCAGAAGCCCTTAATATTTCTAGTAGAACGGTCTACACTATTAAACATCGTAACATTCAGAATCCAGTCTTATCGTCTCCTAGCAAAAAAAGGTCTTGTAAGAAGCCAAAAACTAAGGACTTAGCAGAAGCAACTAAAATGGAAGTTCGAAATACTGTTTATGACATGTATAAAGAAAGTATGTTTTTAATATATTGTAAATATTTATTACATGTTAAAATTTTTCAGAAAAACATCTTACCTTCAAAAATTTAAGCAGTTTTGGCTATGAAAGAATTTGTTCATACATGCATGAGCGGGAGCAATTTCTTGATAGGGCAGAGATTGCTCCAATAATAATGTAAATGACTCAAGTTTTGAGTCAGAATCAAAAACTGACTATTTTTCATTCATTTTTGTAATATATACTCCATTTACATTAAAAATAACATACCTATTGCAAATAATACAAGTAATATTTTTGAGGTTTTATTTGGATGAAACAGGGAAGTTTACTTCTATAAAAGTTCACTAAACATTAATAAGCAGGTAACTATCTTATTTTGACAAAATATTTTTATGTTTATATTTTGTAGAAGTTTAATATGGTTACATTAATACTGCCATAAAAACCATCAATGTGTATCATTTGCATGCACATAATATAAAGCAGCGAAGAAATTACTGCCACTGGTTCAACGAAACATTACATGATAAAGATCTCGTGGCAAAGTTTTATATGAATGAAGATTGTTTTTTTTCTTATTGGTGGTGTAGTTTGTTTTTTTTTGTATTGGTAGTGTACTAACCTGCAAAATTATCAAATGTAGTTATCAGAAAATCCTCATGTGTTTGTTAAATATTATCTTCATCTAATAAAGGATAATATGGATTTGGATTGTATTATTATACCATTATTTTCTTAAGAAACAATAAAATATTAAATGTAGACTATATAAATGTTTCTTTTATTTTATAAATGTAATTTGACAACATATATTTACAACTTTCAAAAGGTTTTAATTCTTTTTCAAAGAGTTACGAACATAACTTTTACATTCTTTTCCAATATATTTAAATTTATTTAAAATATAAACAATATATAAGTTAAGTAGAAATCTAAATTATTCATCAAATTAATACATTCCCAATCTTCTTAACCCAGATATAGTGCAAGAAAATGATTGTGGTAGGTATGTCATTCTTAATAATGCAAACATTTTTAACACTAACGATCTTTTCAATACCTATGCATTTCACTATTGATATCTGACTTGAAATATTTCTTTTTAAATAAATTTTTGATCGAATATTTTCCTGAGTATATATGTAATTATAAATAACATTTAAAAAAATTTGTTCAAATATTAAAGTAATAATTTCGGCATAGTTTTCTTGGATAGAATATATTTATACAGAACTAGAAAAGAAACAATACTTTTGAACTATTAATGTTCCCACTTATTATTATTATTTTGACATGTAGGTTATGTATATGCTCTCTTTGGTTATATTACAAATAACATAGTAAAATTTTGACAATATTGAAACATGACGTTTATATTTTATGATGACAAACGGTTCTTTCCGCGATTGAATACGGACTTCATTTGACTCTGCAGTACTGATTTGAATCATATGCTTCGAATTTGACCTTGAACTGAAAACTTACACTTTATGAACTGTATATCAGAACTTTATTATAAAGGGCCCGGCCGACAAAATGCATGTATTACCAAGAAGAATAAATGTCATAATAAATTAAAAAAAAATATTTTGCGTAATATTTGTAGAATATTAAGGTTTATTTGTTATGAATAATGATGTCTTCTAAATGTCGTCCCTAGTTTGCGATACAGCAAGTTAGGCGATTTTATATCAGGCGGTATCCTTGCCACTTCCGCTCGAATTGCTGCTTTCACGGAATTGATGGTTTGAGACCGGTTGGTGTAGACTTTTTCTTTCAGGTAGCCCCAGAGAACGAAATCACCTGGCACGAGATCAGGTGAGCGCGGCGGCCATGCTAAGGAGGACATCTGATTTAAAACTTGCATGGACACACGTGATATGTGCTGAGTGACTCCATCTTGTTAAAACCATATCTCATCATTGACCTGCTGCAATTTTGGTTGCACAAAGGTTTGTTATATATGGACAAAACGAGCGGATGTCACTGTAACAGCACTGTAACATTCTCTTCAAGAAAATAAGGCTCCCACACTCCAAATACAGACACCACTGCCCACACTGTCACTCGCTGGCTGTGTAGGTTTTTCATGAAGTTTATGAACGTTTTATGCTGCCCAATAACGGTAATTTTGGTTATTGACAAAACCGGATAAGTGTAAATGAGATCCATCACTGGTCAATAAAATTGCATTTCTCGGTACGTTTTGAAGAATGGCCTAGCACGCATGCACACTCTTTTGAAGGTCACCTTCGTGTATCGCATGAAAAAGAGCCATCTTGTAAGGATTGAACCTAAGATCTAGATGTAATATCCGGTTGAATAACTGCAAAATAGCCGTTTGATTCAATATCGAACGTCGTGGCAATCGCTCATCAGACTGTCTTAATCTTTCGAAATTTTGCGGTGTTCGAACATTTCTTGCCGTGCCAGGAGGTTTTTGTTTAACTGTTGAACCTGTAGCGCGAAGGGCAACTACCCAACGAATAATCGCTTTATGATCTGGCACTGAATCCAATGGGCGAATATTGAAACGTAGCCTGAACACTCGTTGTGTTGAAATGACAGAACCGCCATTTTTATAATAAGTGTCAGCAACGAACGCACGCTGTTCACCTGACCAAGGTATGCTGGCATACTGAAACCTTTTGAGGTAGCGTATCTACACAGCTCCACCACACTTTTTTATCCCCACCAATGTAGGAGCAACAGCTGTTCGAAATCGATGCATTCTTTCTGCCGGACCGTTTATATTGACAACTGCAAATTACTCCCCAGTAGCCAATATACATTTTTATGTCATGCCCGCCCCATTAAAGTTTAGCATCAATCATTGCCAAACATTTAGCAGTGTTCTCATAAGGAATATGTTTCTTGTTAATTATTATCGGTGTGATAAGACAAAATTCAATCAAGTTGGCAAGGAACTTACTGAATTGTTGACTGAAATTCAAAATCAGAAACTTCAGGATTATCTAGAAAATCCGGGCAAAAACTACTGAATATTCATTATGGAAGAAAATTATAAATGGGAAAGAAGCGACAAGAAGAAAGCTAATGTTTTGCTTAACATCTCGTCAAGATTTTCCAACCCAATCCTTCAGGACTTACAGCAACAGAAGAAGATGCTGAAATTCAAGAAGTTCTGGATGTCTCTTTCAAATGGACATATTCAACAAATCTTTTAAAATTAAAGAAGTTAAAAGAATAATAGAGACTGAAATAAACGCAAGAAGGCACCTAGCTTTGCAAACTTTGACAGCCGAGGAGTGCTAGTGTTTAACTTGGTAAAACCAGTGCGGATTTTCAACACTCCAGTAATGAGTATTGCGTCGAATAACCGTTCCGTGGTTTGTGAGAGACGCCTCGTCGGAGAACAACACATAACGAAAAAAAATTGGGGTTTTGTTGTAATTACTCACAAGCGCACTGACAAAAATTTACCCGATTTTGGAAATCAACACCATGAAGACCTTGATGTAAAAGCACATGATATGGATGATATTGCGTTGACCAAGTATGTAAAGAAGGACACCCGTTCCTGAGTTATGATAATAGTACTTTCTTGATAAGTCATTTGTGTGGTATTCCTTTTATTGAAAACGAATTGCAGAATAATATGCATAGGTTCTCAGTGCGAGAAATTGAAAGAAATTGAATTTCATCGATTACAGCGCCATCTGTGCATTGAATTATTAAATTAAATTTGAAATCTACATTTTTCCGTGAACTACTTATTTTTTGAGATATTTGAAAGTTTCAAGTTAAAAAATACACATGATATAGCAGATAGGGAATTGGTCCGATGACGCTACCCTGTGGTAGTCCTAGTTAAATTTCTTTTGACTCTGAATATTCTTGTTCCGCTTTATTCTGAACATCCCATTAGATATGCACGGCTTTAGGCAGTTCAACATATTGTAGATGCTTAATTTATGGACGAATCTTTCATGTCAGAACTAATCGAAGCCTTGAGCTTTCTCCAATAAGATTGCAGAATAAATTTTCTTTTCTTCTAAAGCTTTGCTGAGTAAATTTGGATGAATTTAGTTGGTAAGATATTGCTACTTTAAATCCTGAACACTTAATATATATGATGTTAGTATATTCATGTCTTGCTCCAATTTATCCATTCTTACAACCGTAAGCGTTTATGTCTAGATTTCTTCTTCATTTCTTTTTTATTCTTGGGGAAGGAGTAATAATTATCAAATTAATACTGGCTTCTATTATCATTTTTTAATTAGATTTCCCAAATGGTATAACAAGACTGTATAAGCTAATGTTATTTCTTAGACCATTGAACGTGTTAGACTTTTGCTGCAGTCACTACTAGTTAATATCTCCTAGAAGTGCAACAAGAATTGAAGAAATCCAATGTCCGGTTCTGAAAATTAATCCTAAATCTTCCGAAGTAATAAACTCACACCCTTAACTTCAATTCTCAACAAAACAGTCGTAATTACACCCAAGATACGACAAATTACAAATTTTCTCTTCCGCTGCGTGTCGCTCTTAAAGAGAACTATGTCCTCATAAATCTTTTCCGGAAAACTTCCGAACATTACCAACTGTGAAACAACAATAATATAAAGTTGCCATTTCTGTCTCTGATTTTCCCGTAATTAGTTACAATAAAGCCTGTATTTACTTTTGCCGCTCTTTCATTCGAACTCTGCCGTTCCGTCGAGAGTTTCACAAGAGAAAAGTGTCTGTTTGGACTGGTTGGTAGTCGGAGCAAACAAACCCGGCCCGCCGTCCTCTTTCTAATAGAAAAGTCGCGCTCGCGAACGACAAAGATGGAATTAAATAACCTTCCAGATTTTAAGAGATCTCATAATCCTTCTTAGAAAACTATAAAAGCGGCAGCCGGGGCGATTAAAGCTCTGTGCCTGTGTTTTCCGAACTTAAAGCTCCGTTTAATAAACTCCTAGGTTAAACATACGTTAAGTTATATATTAATTTCTCGCTAATCCCGTGCGCCCTTGTTAATTATTTTTCCCCTCCACGTCGAGGTGGTGGTGCTAGTCAATATAGAAGCAGTGGCGGTGAAGAAGTTAAGACGTGGAAGCAAGGCAAAGTTGCGTGGATTTCATTCGGATATTGTAATAAATATGAAAAGTTTTCAGGATATTTTAAACTTTCAAAATCGCGAACGTTTTAACGCTGAATTTTACGAATTTTACTGAATTACTAAATGAAGACACTCTGACTATATTTTGCTGCACGTATACACCGCTCCGCAAATCTGAATATACTTGACAAAATACAGAAGTTTATCGGGATAAAATAAAACAAATTTTAATAAATTTCACTACTTTTTACTTTACACAGTAACAGTCGTTTCGCTCCACAGAAAGTTCATCAGACATATAACTAACTTATGGACATATTTTTACATAAATGTACCGTAACAAACACACAATTAAGAATATCTAAACCAGGGATGCACAGACTTATAGGGAACAGGGGCCACTCGGGAAAATTATAAGCCAAGGACGGGCCACTACAAAGAATACTTATTAACACAAATATTTTTATTTTTAAATAGTATGAATTACTACAAATGATAAAAATATAATAACATTCAAAAATGTTTGTTGTAATTATGTAATCGTAATGTAATCTAATCATTACAATGTAATATTTATGTTTTATTATTTTCATGCATGACATTGCATTGACCTAACAATTTTGTTTATGTTTAGCTCCACACTACTTGTCGCCACACATTAAATTGCTTCCAAATTTTCATTTGCCAGACGGTTTCGATTTTTTGTTTTGTTAAGTTTCATCACTGAAAACGTTTGCTCACAAATATACGTCGATCCAAATAAGCTTGCGCATTTCAATGCATTTATTCGTAACTCTTTATAAGCGGTTTTGTCAACGCAACGGTAAAAGTTGAGTAAATTACCTTCATTAAACTTGTTTCGTAAATTATCATCATTTTGCATGTCTGTTAATTCCAGCTGTATTAATTCCGGTGCATTTTCGGAAGAAATGTTGAAAGGATTGCTGAAAATGTCTAATAGAGGTATAACTTTTTTGAAGTCTAGAAAACGATCATGAAAAGCTTGTATTAAAATATAAATTTTTTCAACATAAGCGAAATTGGCATCAGTTTTATTGAATTTCTCCATAATTTTTTTGTAGTTCGGAAAATGGTTGTAATTGGCTGCATTGATTTATGTCCTGAAAAGACTCAATTTGAATTGAAAGGACGAAACATGAGAATATAACTGCGAAATCAATTGGTCTTTGCCTTGGAGTCGCGTACTTAAGACATTCAAGTGATTTGTGATGTCTACAAGAAACGCTAAGTCACACAGCCAATCAGGGTTGTCGAGTTCGGAAACGTCCTTTTGCTTTTCCGCCAGAAATATTTTGATTTCTTCAATCAAGTTAAGCTCTGCCCGCTCTAGAGACAACCCACGACTTAGCCACCTTACGTCAATGTAAAACAGGAGATCATCATATTCGCTTTCAATATCCTCGAGAAATTGTGTGAATTGTCGTTGACTCAAGGATTCATATTAGATGCGTAATGATGCGTAACGACTGTCAACGACACGATAGTTGGCAGAAATCTCGGCACTTTTCCAATGTAATTTGAATTTTCCGCCTAAGAAATTAATTCTTCGTGAAAAATAAAATCTTGTATGAACCATTAGCGTTATTACAACGCTCGACATTTATCTCTCGGGCCAGAGGCCCTCGTGCTGAATTAACGTCGACCTCGGAGCAATATAATACCCATAACGCCCATAAATAACATGCATAAATAACTATTGCAAGTACTAGTTACTCAGTGCCTACTCAGATGAAGTTCTTTTTTAAACACGTTGCTTTACATTTTGAGTTGTGCAGGCCTGCTTTAAACATTTGTGTTTGCAGTGTTTAAGTTTAATATTAGTTATTATTTCAGATCATTTCACTAAGACTATCAGTAGCATGAAAGATTACTTTCTACATGTCCATTGAAACGTTTCTCATTTGTCGATGCCACAATAATAAAATTAATTTTAATTCCATACACGAAAATATAGAAACTATCCTTTTAAATAACCATTTAAATAACTTGGAAATAGCAAGACAATTAACATCAAATCAAGTGTCGCAAGAATTTAAGACCATTAGTATTTTGTTGTGTTCAATTACTGTCCCACTCGTTCTTTCTTCCGCCACTTTTTTGTACTCAAGAATTAATCGTTCCGCTGTTTAGTGGCGTGTGGAAGAAGAGATACCGAAAAGATTTCACTGACTTTCCTTCCGCTACTTTTATCGAGCCCGGGTTTTATTCTTAGGTGAGCTTTCCTATATTTATTATCGCAATTAATGTAAGTTGTCCTCGCTTATTATTTTCAAATTTTTCTTTTATTTTTTTTGGCAAAGACGAGAGGGGGAGTAGAAGCCTTTGAAATTGCAGGAAATAAAATACGAAACCAAGTCTAAATTTCTTCGAAAAATACCTACAACGCAAAGAGTTAAAAGATGGATAAAGTCGTAACGTCATACTCTGACAGATCATTCTGAAATACTGCCGGTAATATCTCTTTTGGAAAGCGCCAAAGCGATACTAAAAACTAAAACGGGATCGCCGGTACGTATGTACAGCACTTCTGAGAAACATTAACCGTGAGCATGAGTTCTTTGCGGGAACAGTTTCGCCGTCTCGCGCGCTGCGTACGAAGAAGATACGTTTCCCTTTTGACAACCGCAAACATAATCACCCATAACGAGCGGTGTTTTGGGTCTTTTGAACGCAATAATTTTGACGATGCACGAGCAACAAACGATTGCATCTTTAAGCTAATACAACCGCAAACTCAATAATTGCCCGACCAAAAATAACTTGACCACAGATTGTCGGAATGTTTTATTGCATTTTCGAATTAATGTGGCTGAGAGCTTTTCCTGTAATAATTATGCATTTATAAACGTTAAAGCATATTATTTAACGGATGAATTTACTTAAATAACCAGTTGCATCGCTGAATTAAATCATGATGTTGGGTTCTAATATAGGCAACCAATAATACATAAGATAATCATGTTTTATATATACTTCAGGATACAACATACATGATCTTGTTCATACGTATTTTGGCAATGATCTTAGGATATTACGCGCTTAATACTTGTTTTATTTTTATTTAAACACAAATCAATAATATAAATAAACGTTATCTGGGATTTTATTTTAAAACACGGAAAGTAACATCAATTACGCAGGCCTGCAAATTTGGAGTAACACGGTCCCATTTTGAATTCGATGACTGATTCTGAAGTATTTTGATTATTCAGTATTTCTCCATCACGTCCAATTTTTTCAGAATAGACATAGGAAGAAAATTGCAAAAAAAAGACACCTTTACTTAAAAAAAAAATATTAAAAAAGTACTTAATTCTAGAACTTAAAAACTATTGAAATTTGATAAACGATTAGGGTAAATTAGTATAAGAGCACGCATGTGTATAAGAGGACGCAGGCCGTTTTTAAATATGTACCCCCATCTATTAATCATCTTAAGTAGTCAGGAACATGTCTAATTTCAAATTATTACATGGTCAAAAACCAAAATCTACGTTACCGACACAGTTTTTACAATATGGCCATTATAAGTTTTTATCTGTTGGAGCTGTAGTTTTGTGCAATTAAGTTTTAAGGTGCCTACGGGTAAGTACTCATATTACTTTAAATCAAATCGTTCTTCATAGTACGGTATAATGTAATAATTATTCTTACGATTTAAAAACATCGCACATTTATATTCTATAAAAGAAAGCAACTGTTTTCTACAATTTCAAACATGTGTATAAGAGTACGCTGTACCATGCGCATAAGATGACGCAGTGCGTTCTCTTATACATACACTGCGCACTCTTATACGTATAAACTATTCCTTTGAATATACGGACAGTTTTAATAACAATTATATAGTTTTAATAGTAAACAATCGTAAAATATTATTACGTAAAGGGGAATTTTGTTTAAATGTTACCTACATTTACATTTCTCTTTGGTTATCTATAGTTCCTCGATTCAGGACAATATGAGCCGTTACAAGAGAACAAGCGATAGAAAACTAATATTTACAACAGAAAATTTAGAAGACATCAGGCGCAAAATAGCAGCAGGCTGTAGCAAAAGAAGTTTAGCTAAAGAAATGGGGACAAATGAAGCAACTCTAAGAAAACGACTAAAATGTGGAAATGTTCTAGTATCGTTAGGTCGATTTAATAGTGATATTCCTGCAGAAATGGAGGCTGAATTAGCCCAACAACTACGAGATTTGGATGACAGGTTTTACGGTATTACAAAAAAAAATTTACAAATTGCAGCTTATAAATTTGCCGAAGCTAACAATATAGAGCACCGGTTCAATAGAAATAAAAAAATGGCGGGGGAGTTTTGGGTAAAAGGCTTTTGTGAGCGACATCGAATAACATTACGACAACCCGAGAAGTGTTCAATGGGGCGAATCATGGGCTTTAATAAAAACCAAGTAAATAGATTTTATGAAAACTTAAAATCACTGTTTGAAGAAAGAGACTACATGCCAAGCTCTATATATAACATGGATGAGACAGGCTTGTCTACTGTGCCGAATAAACTGCCAATAATTTTATCTAGCAAAGGTAAAAAGCTTGTAGGAAAAGTAGCAAGTGCTGAGAGAGGCCAATTGGTGACAGCTGTATGTTGTGTTAGCGCCACAGGTTCGTATGTTCCCCCGGCAATAATATTTCCGCGGAAAAGGATGAAAGATGAGCTCTTTCTCAATGGTACCTTAAAAATGATATCCGAATCTGGATTTATTAATACAGAGTTACTCTGCCAGTGGCTGATGCATTTCAAGAACTATAGTAAACCTTCTGCTGAAAACCCAGTGCTCCTAGTTCTCGATAATCATAGTTCTCACCGTGATTTACAAGCTATACAGTATTGCAGAAAAAATTATATTGATTTGCTATCTTTGCCTCCAGATGCAAGCCACAGATTACAGCCATTAGAAGTTAAAAGCCTCCTACAGCAGGGAATGTGATAAATGGATGGTCAATCACCCAGGCAAAATAATAACACAAATGCAAGTTGCGAAATTATTTAACCATGCTTATGCTAGCACTGCTAACATTGAAAAGGCTCAGAATTCCTTCAAGGCAACTGGGATATTTCCATACAACCCCGATCAGTTTCAAGACATTGACTTTGCCCCATCCTTCGTTACAGACGCACCCATAAGCACTGATTTAATTGAAGAAACTGCACTAGAAAGTGTTGCGGAAGACACCACTATTGATGTAATTAATGGTCAGGCTAATGAAGAAATTAATGAAGCAGAAGTGTCTTTTATACCACATGTAACACCACCACCACCAGACATTAATAATATGGACATAGTGTTTGAAGATCGAATAGTTATTCCCAGTACTTCACAAGTAGTTGAAGTTTTGAAACGATCGACACCAGCTTCTGATATTCTACCATTACCAAAAATAAGAGAAAAACCTAATCGCCGACATACTAAATCACAAAAATCTGAAATACTGTCCAGTACTCCATTTGCGAAGGACCTAGAGGAGCTTGATAAAACAAAAAAGGCTAAAGAAGAAAGGAAAAAAGAAGCAGCAAAGAGAAAATTATGTCCTGCTTCTAAGCAGTCTAAAGCCATACAGACTCAGCGAAAGAAGAAGAAAAGAGACGATGAGGAAAATGTGAGTTGTCCCGGTTGTAAAGGTTGGTACTCAAAATCTTACGAAGACTGGATTATGTGTTTTCAATGTAGGAAATGGTGGCATGAATCATGCACAACATATGTAACAGGAAAATTCATTTGTTTTACTTGTGAGGCGTGATATGTTTTACATTTTGATCTTTGTTTTGTTTTGTTACGTTTTACCAATAATCTTCCGTTCTATGTATGTTTAGAAAAATATTTTAAGTTTGCATTTTTTTTTAAACCCAATGTACAGATATTTTTTATTATATACTTGAAATTAACAGCGTTTTATTATTATATTATAGGGCCCTAATTTATAGTCAATACGGCCCCTAGATTCATACGTTGCAAATAGGTAAACCGTACCCGTTCAATAAGGAGACCAGGTATAATAATTATCATCACAGAAGGTGGTGCAGTAAAAGCATTAGAGCCGTTCAAAGTTATATTCTTATAATTTGAAATAAACTATACCTAGTCTATGTATTGTACATATTACATACATACATATAATAGTTTTAGTTTTGCGTATTCATATGTGTATTTATATAATATTTACTTTAATTAAAAAAATAAAGAAAAAAATCTTAAAAACGATTCATGTATTTTATTTGTAAGAGGAAACCGTGACAATTATGGCCACCTTTACATAAGAATTGACGTTATTGATGGAGGTTTTACTGTATATGAATTAATTCCACAACTTTCATTTAGCTAATTATAGCAAAAGTCTTAAGAATTTTAATATAAGTATAAAAAGTAATTAATTTCTACATATTTTTCATATAAAGTAAATAGCACGGTGGAATTTCATTGGTGTACTAACTACGCCCTTCATACGTTAAAGATACCGTTTCAAATCAACACAGGTACATTTCTACAACTCCTCCCATCGATAGCAACAGGTGGATGGAGAATAAACTAGGTAGAACAGGTGAATAGGCAGGTACAAAACGACATCCCTCGAAAATGGCGGCCGCTATATCGCATTGCAACAAACTTTTTAATACATCACCCTTCGAACATATGCACTTAATTATTTTTTGTCAACGTAATATATATATATATATAGGCCTGAAATTTATTTGAGAAAGAAAAAATGTCGGTTTACATATATCACCTCTGACTTAAAATATTGTCGATGATGTATGACAGATGTATAATTTTAAACGTGAGACTTTCCTAGAAAAAAAAGAGGAGAATATATACCCGTATCAGAGGTCAAAGATATTCTTGGGGTGTTTTCGTTTCCTAAAATATATTACCTAGGAGCAGGTAGAAAGAATTCAAACTATGGGGGATTGTAAATCTGTTCTAAGGGGCGACAGGTTCTGAAGACAGGTTGATTGGGAAAATTGGTTTAAATAAGGGTGCGTTATGGTTAAATAAAGACCGGTGAATTCTAAAGAGGGAATATAGGGCCTGCCAAAAATAACGGTCGCATTTATTTTTAAATTTTTGATGTAATCATTGAAAAATTAAATAAATAATTTCGAATAATAACATATCTTTTTCCAAATATTCAAATCTAAGGCCGAATTATTTTTTGAAATGAAAATGGGCAATTCTTTTCTTTAATTTATTTTAATTATTGAATCGTAAATACAGATCTTATATGTATTTTTTTTTAATTCCATTCATTCTCAAAAGCTAATGAATGGAGTATACAAGGGGTGATTAGAAAGTTTTAAGACTGGGTTTCTAATTTCAAAATGGCAGTACATACAAGTTATTGCGATGAACTTCCATCAAATTAGACTTCAACGGTGTTTCCAGTTTTGGAAGCATTCCTGGAAGATTTTTTTTTTCTTAAGGGTGTTAAGAATCTTTTCTATAGTAGCCTAGATGTCTTCAATTGAGTCAAGTCGCTTTTATTTAAGCAAAGTTTCAATTTAAGAAATAGGTAAAAATCGGCAAAGGCTAGAATAGGATAAGAGAGAAAATTGCGGGAGCACAGGAATTTAGAATTTTCCTATGTCTCTTATTTTATTGAAAATGCACAACGACTCAGTGTATTATCGTTGTGGAAAATCAAATTATTGTCTCACCAGAGTACAGGCTTTTTCGTCTGCAGATTTTGGCGCAAATGCGCAAGAATACTTTTATAATACCTATACCTGAGTGACTGTATACCCCTAGGGGCATATTCATGATACACAATATCTGTTGAATCAACAAAAATTAATTTTAGCGCCATTTTCTAGAGTTTGAAATGTTTTTTCACGAATTTCGACTCATAAACCACTGCAGAGTTTTGCAAGGAGCTAATGTAGACTATACAAACATTGTGGCGCTGAAATTTGGCGTTTACGAGATGCATACAGTTTTTTGCGAATATCTCGAAAACCAAAAGAAGTCGGCGGGCGCTGTTTTGTTTATCGTTATCATTGCCCAAAAAAACTTAAAGTGAAAGTATCGGAACGCCGAAAATCAACATTTTCGTATTTTGAAATTTTCAAATTCTATCGCCTGAGGTTCAAAAAATTTGCGAAATTTTCAAAATGCCATAATTCCGTTATTTATTGTCCGATCCACGTAAACTTTGCAGAGAATTAAATAGTTCGCCGAAACGATTAAAACGAGCCTAAGTGGGCCTCCTTAGGACGAACCGTTTGGCAATACTTCCGGATTTTTCCGGTCAAATTTCGGTTTTTGAGACATAACTCCAAAACCGTACGTCGCGAAGCCGTCCGGCTTCCAGCAATCGATTCTGCGTCGCAAACCGCATTTGTGGGTATGCGAATGATAACCTGGATGGTTTAATTTCGGTGATACGGTGGTGGGCCAAAATCGAAGTCTCAATTTTAGCGCCATGTTCGAGAGTTTGAAATTTTTTTTTCTCGAATTTCGACTCAAAAACCACTCTGAGATTTTCCAATGAGCTAATGAACACTCTACAAACATTGTCATGCTGAAGTTTGGCGTTCCCGAGGTGCATCCAGTTTTTCACGAATATCTCGAAAACCAAAAGAAATAGCCGGGCGCGGTTTTGTTTATCGGAACAATATTCGACTGTCTTTGGCGTACTTTTCGGTCACAGCTAGCCTAGACTGTTCCATTGTGATGATCTTATCTTCGTTTCTGGGTAAGCCTATGATTCGTTGTCTGTAATAATTCCATTCAACAAATCTGGGTTACTTTCGTCCAGATTAAATAGGTCTTGGTACACTTGAAGTCGGTGTTCTTTCTGGCCGGTTGGTAGTCATGGAATTGGTATGAATTTCGTCGACACTCGACGCATGTCCAAAACTCCCATTAAATTTTACAAAATTTAAATTCAGTTCATCAGCTATTTCCCCAATTGTAAGCCGACGGTCAGAGCGCACTGAATCGCGATTTTTCTCGATGTTTTTGTTGGTTTTCTTAAGTGGCCATTTTTAAATCTGTAGAACCAGATCAAAATATTTAATCGACTTATACATTTATCCCCCAATGCTGTTTTCATAAGTTAAAAATTTCATAAGTTTTTATAAGTCTCCGAACCTGTTTTAACGGTTTTAAAACAAAATTTAACATTAGCTCTCAATTCTCTCTATTCCGTTTTTTCATCCATTTCAAGAACCGAAAAAAAAAGAATTCACTTACCAAATTGTCACTCTATACTGAACAAACATAACGTAGTGATATTTTTAGAAAATTGCAAAGTCAAAACAATCGTCCTTTTCACGCAAAAAAAATCACTCTTTCATATTGGGCAGCGGCTCTTGTCTTAAAACTTTCGAACCACACCTTGTATATGTATAGATTTTAATAGTGTATTAGGCACACTAAACAACAATTTGTTACTCTGCAAATTGTCTGCTTTTGAAACAGTTTTAGTACTAGCACAATCTAATTAAAAATATCGATGTTATTATGTTTGTATATAATTGTTACAAATCATTTCATTTTCATCCATCCGCTGGATTTTTGGCAAGGTGCTTATTTATACGCTTCGCTTTTAATTTTAGTTATTAATTTTGAATACGTGCAGATCAAACTCTTGCAGACTTTAATATGGGAAAGGAAGAATAGAATTAGATAGTACAAATAACAACGAAAATAAATAAGAACATTACAAAGAAAGCTTTTACATGACCACCAGTCAACAAAATTAAAAAAATAAAACCCACAAATACATGAATCAAATTCATAATTGGAGTAGACTGTGAAATTGGGTTGGTACTTTAGCCACTTCCACGTAATGACATTTATTATTTGACATTGAAACTATAAGTTTGTGTCAAATTTTTCAAAACTCTTATTAAAAAAATTAAATTTATTTAAAAAATGGTTTTCAACAGAGAAAAAAAAGCAAAAATTATCGAATGTTACTTCCGTACAAATGTGAAAGTAAATGGCGAGTGACAGTATTCAATTACGGAATGCATGGCTGATTTTAGTGAAGAACATCCTGAATTAGTGTTTGACTACAATGATTTTTACAATGTTTTGACAAATTGTGTAAAGTTATTCAGAGAGACTGGTAGCGTCGGTTGAAAAACTGGAAGTAGACGGCCATCTAAACGTACAGCTGATAATATTGAAGCCCTTCAGCATATTATTGATGAAAATCCAAAAACATCCATTTCAGTAGTGACCCAACAAACAAATTTTCGTATCTTATGGTACGGTGCCAATTCATTCTTAAAAAAGTCTTACATTGTCATCCATACAAGCTGCAATGTTTTCATAAACATTATCCAGTGGATAATTTAAGACGAGTGGAATTTTGTCAATGGTTTCAAAATAATCTACACAATCAGGATATCCTTAACACAGTTTTTTTCACGGATGAGGCCTGGTTTTATCTTTCTGGATATGTTAATTCACAGAATATGAGGTGTTGGTCCTCCGAAAATCCTCATTTCTTTGTTGAAAAAACATTGCATCCCCAAAAAGTTGGTGTTTGGGTTGGAATATGTCGAAGAAGATTGGTGGGTCCCATTTTTTTTGAAGGTCACTTACTGCTGCACGATATCGCCGCAATGAGATACTCGGCTCATTCATAAATCAACTGGATGATGAGGAATTACAAAATGGGTATTTCCAACAAGATGGTGCAACAGCACATACGACCAGAGAAACACTTCAATATCTCAGAGAATTTTTTGATAACAGAATAATAAACAGGAACACTGAAATTCCATATCCAACTAGGTCTTGCGATTTAAACATATGTGATTTTTTCGTATGGTCATACATCAAAAATTCGATTTATTCAACGCCAAATCATAATCTGGAACAACTGAGAATTCGCGTAACAGAAAAGTGTGAAGAGATCAACAACTCACCGCAAATGCTGCATAAAGTTTTGCTGGATTGCGGAGAAGAGTTGGTTTGTGTTTAGATGTAAATGGACAACATTTTCAACAACTTCTGTAGCTATATGTAAATTTTGATTATGATTTCGATATTAAATAAATTATTTGTTTTCTTTTTAGTTCTAGTATCATTTCAATGCCATAACCTTTTTTTACAATAAAACCAAATGAAACTGTCAAGCATCAAGTAATGTGTCATTATGTGGAAGTGGCTAAAGTACCAACCCAATTTCACAGTCTACTCCAATTATGAATTTTATCGATGGCTCGTTACAAGCTATTCAGTCTGGTCCTTATTTCAATTTTAAATCAATCAGGTTTCTCTGATATAGCACCTAGATTTCAATAAACGTCATTTCGTCTCATTAAATTGTCGAAGAATTGATGTTTTTACTATAAAACTGAGCTATTAGATAACAAAACTTCGAAATGTATTATTTTTAGTTCATTCTCTCGCAATTACTTTCAATTTCTTCTTGGTTGCCAGTATGTTAAGACATCGGTTCATTCGAACAAGATATTATTATTATTGTTATTTCTTATGTTTTAATAAATTAGAAAAAATTCGGAGCGTACTTTTGGACGATCGTGTAGATATAAAGTATACTTTTAGAGGTGGTACGTTTGTGCTGATTGATGTTCAAGCACAAAAGGGCCTCCAGACACAAAGACGTCCTGAAAATACCTACCGCCGTTCTACTACTTCTTCCATATACTTACTGCTTGTGTGTGTGTATGTATATAAAGCGTCTCAGGCCATGATAAATATTATTTTAGAAAGTTTCTGCCGAAACTAACTTATACCATATAAAAATGCACAAACACGAAACCGGAAAGAATGGAGGATCTCTGGGGTCCGAGAGATAATGTTATTGTGATGTCCGGTTTCGGTTTGTCTATTCTCGTCCTTTTTTCTCTCATATACTATTTCTATATTGCCCGTCTATACTTTCTTCGAATGGCCATTATTGTTGTTTGTTGTCTGTTGTACAAGTGTTTCCTCTCGACAGAGTGAGAGGAGGAAAATAATTCAGTACAGCTTTTTTTTTGGTTTCGCCGGCTATCGAATGTGTATTGTTGGGTTACGTATGACATAATAAATATTCAAATTGTCCGAAATTTTACCTCCCTTAAAAGTTTTGCGGCTTGCGGAGAGTTTTTGTGAAAGAGGATCCGGTCATCTAACGACAACGAGAAAGAAATAAGAAACTTTAAATTTATTGTATAAGTGCTTGGGAAAACGATTGCTATATATCATAAATCATTAAAGTTTGTGAATATTTTCCGAATTATAAATAATACGAGAGAAACACAGAAAATTTTAGAATATCAAACAAGGTTTAGTTTTAAGAAAACTTAAATAATTTTATTGTTTTAACATCAATACCATGCTTTAAATTAAATTTTCATTTACATTTAGAGTATCTTATGATCTCAATATAAATTTTGGAAACATATACAAATAAAATTTTGATAACTGTCATAGTTAAGCCAATTTATTGAAAACTTGTCTTATCAATTAGATTATTTATAAATAATAAAATAAAATAAAACAATCACTTTGTTATACCACTTTATTCACATGTAATAGTGACCGCGGTTTCGACATATAATGTCATTATCAAACTGCAAAAGTTACAGGCCTACATCGATCTTATAAATGACACAAAAATATATGAGGGTGGTTTATGATGTTATTTAAAATTACTACTATATACTTAACTATTATATACAACATTGGAAAAGAGGTGCATATATAAGATCCAACTGGTCATTCAAAACCATATCTATTGTGTTGTTTCGGCTTTTAAAAATTTCTAGTGCCTCTAAAAGATTTAATTTACGACCTTTGTCGGCCAAATGCAATATTTTATGATGACCAAAGGTATGCCTTTCTGTAATAGGATGGTTTGCGAATGTTGAATCTGTCTTCTTTAGTTTATATGACCTCATGTGTTCTTCTACCCGTATAATAAAACTTCGACCAGTCTGACCTATATATATATA
Organism: Melolontha melolontha; assembly: GCA_935421215.2. NCBI lineage: Eukaryota > Metazoa > Arthropoda > Insecta > Coleoptera > Scarabaeidae > Melolontha > Melolontha melolontha. The sequence continues at coordinate 136,373,456 of OW285240.1, read as the reverse complement.
CTTTTACAATCATTACAATATAATTTGTACACTCCTGATTTATTATTGATATCTGTTTTAGGTTTTGCGTTAAAAATGAAATTACTTGTTTTTACATATGGTTTGTAAGCTATACTAACATTACTATTATTTTTTGAAATTATATTTCCAATTTGCTCGCTTATTTTACCGAAGTAAGTTAACGAGACAAATTGTTTCAAATTAGCACTATCTTTAGGATATACTAAACTAAGGGCCACTTGTAACTGTTTTTTCTTTAGTATACTGTCAATTACGCTACTTTTATAACTATTGTTTACCGCTATTTGTTTTATAGTATTGATTACACGAACAAAAGATTCATTAGACAAAGGAATATTTAATGCTCTATGTATCATAGAATTAAAAAATGAATGTTTGTGTGTCTTAGGGTGTAGTGAATCTTTGGGAATAATGCAATCAGTGAAAGTAGGTTTACGGTATATATCAAATTTTAAGCTCTGGTCTAATTTGTTTAATTTTAAATCCAGGAAGTTAATACTGTTATTCTCTTCTATTTCTACTGTAAAATTGATATTAGAATGGATTGAATTTGTGTAGTTCAGAAATGTTTGTAGTTGTCTATGAGTACCCTTAAAGCAAGCGAGTATGTCGTCTACATACCGATACCAAAATTTAATATGTTTTTTACCTAGTTGTGATGAAAGAATTTTTTCTGTAATATGCTTCATGAAAATTTCAGCTAATAGAGGACTTAAAGGTGAGGCCATTGCTAGACCTTCGGTTTGTTTGTAGAATTTGTTGTTAAATGTAAAGTAACTTTGGTTGGTGACTAACTCCGTTAGAGATATGATTTCGTGTATAACAACCCGGTTTGTATTTTTCTTTACTAATATGTTTTCTATTAACCTTAAGCATTCCGTTAATAGAAAACATATTAGTAAAGAAAAATACAAACCCGGTTGTTATACACGAAATCATATCTCTAACGGAGTTAGTCACCAACCAAAGTTACTTTACATTTAACAACAAATTCTACAAACAAACAGAAGGTCTGGCAATGGGCACACTTCTAAGTCCTCTATTAGCTGAAATTTTCATGAAGCATATTACAGAAACAATTCTTTCATTACAACTAGGTAAAAAACATATTAAATTTTGATATCGGTATGTAGACGACATCCTCGCTTGCTTTAAGGGTACTCATAGACAACTACAAACATTTCTGAACTACACAAATTCAATCCATTCTAATATCAATTTTACAGTAGAAATAGAAGAGAATAACAGTATTAACTTCCTGGATTTAAAATTAAACAAATTAGATCAGAGCTTAAAATTTGATATATACCGTAAACCTACTTTCACTGATTGCATTATTCCCAAAGATTCACTACACCCTAAGACACACAAACATTCATTTTTTAATTCTATGATACATAGAGCATTAAATATTCCTTTGTCTAATGAATCTTTTGTTCGTGAAATCAATACTATAAAACAAATAGCGGTAAACAATAGTTATAAAAATAGCGTAATTGACAGTATACTAAAGAAAAAACAGTTACAAGTGGCCCTTAGTTTAGTATACCCTAAAGATAGTGCTAATTTGAAACAATTTGTCTCGTTAACTTACTTCGGTAAAATAAGCGAGCAAATTGGAAATATAATTTCAAAAAATAACAGTAATGTTAGTATAGCTTACAAACCATATGTAAAAACAAGTAATTTTATTTTTAACGCAAAACCTAAAACAGATAATAATAATAAATCAGGAGTGTACAAATTATATTGTAATGATTGTAAAAGTGTATATATAGGTCAGACTGGTCGAAGTTTTATTATACGGGTAAAAGAACACATGAGGTCATATAAACTAAAGAAGACAGATTCAACATTCGCAAACCATCTTATTACAGAAAGGCATACATTTGGTCATCATAAAATATTGCATTTGGCCGACAAAGGTCGTAAATTAAATCTTTTGGAGGCACTAGAAATTTAAAAGCCGAAACAACACAATAGATATTGTTTTAAACGACCAGTTGGATCTTGCATATACACCTCTTTTCCAATGTTGTATATAATAGTTAAGTATATAGTAGTAATTTTAAATAACATCATAAACCACCCCCATATATTTTTGTGTCATTTATAAGATCGATGTAGGCTTGTAACTTTTGCAGTTTGATAATGACATTGTATGTCGAAACCGCGGTCACTATTATATGTGAATAAAGTGGTATAACAAAGTGATTGTTTCATTTTATTTTTTTATTTTCAAAATGAATTACCACAAAGTTACGGCTACCAGTATTAGATTATTTATTATCATGTTACAAATACAACAGAAAGTTTTTATTGTTGAAAGTTATTTTAGAACTGGTAGATTAGTTTATGCAATTAATCAATGTGTACAGAATTTTCGAAAATAGTTCCCTAATTTTGCAAGCACGTATGAACACCTGGCTGGTCTAATTCATGACTGTGTTGACAGATTTCGTGAAACGAGGACAGTATTTCGAAAATCCGGGAGCGGAGCACCTAGAAAACTAACTGCTGATGCATTGTAGATGTTCGACATTGAATGGAAAACTCACCAAAGAAATCCATTGCGAAACTGTCGCAAGAAGTTTAATTATCAGTTATAACATGCCACACTAGTCTTACAAATGATTCAAAATTGTATCCATTTAAAATTCAAGCTGTTCGTTGATTACCATAGAAGAACCGAGTACTGCCAATGGTTCTTGAGTAACTTGAATAATGATAATCTTCTTAATAAATGTTTCTTTACTGATGAGACCTGATTTCATTTTTCGTGATACTTAAACAAACAAAATATAAGAATAAGGTCGTCAAGAAATCCTCATGAATTTGTGGAAACACCATTACATACGCATAAAATTGCTGATTAGCTGGTGTTGTCAAGAAAGCAAATCATTGAACCAATATTTTTAATGCAACAACAAATACTGAACGATACCGAAATGATTTATTAGAACCCTTTATTAATCAGTTACATACATTTTTCCAACAAGACAATGCTCCACCACATACGACTCAATAAACGCGTGCTCGTTTGGAAGAGTTTTTGATAATAATCAAATAGTGAATTTTCCTTCAACGTCTCCAGATCTCGCAATTCTGAATTGCATAATTTTTCCGCACACGAAGAACACGGTTTTTAGAAAGCCACAACATACAATTGAAGAATTTAGCAATAGCATTAGAGAAGTTTGTGATAAATTCTCCATTTGTCGAACGCATTTGAAAACATGAAACGCAGAGTTCGTGCATGCAGCTAGACAAGAGGAAAATATTTCAAGCATCTTCTTTAACGTCGTACTTATTTCTGTAAATAAATGTCTTTAAAACATTTCACAAGAAATTAGATTAAGTTATAACACACCTAAATTCTAATTTATCAGATGACAGTTGTCATTGAAAATGTGTCAATTTAAACGTTCTTGTTAATATTGTGTTGTTTGGCCGATGTATATGCCTTCGCAGTAACAGCAGTAAATTTCATAAATAGCGTGTTTTCTTTAATGTAGCTATTTTGTCTTTTAGTTTTAAGTGTAGGTTATTGAGATTATTGAAGTTTTTGTGAGCTACTTTTTTGTTTTAAATGGACATAAATTTTCAAACCATAGTACAGCTCTTAAAAAACATATCAAACAAACAAAACACTTTCAATTTAAATAAAACCGTAAAAATTACTTCCGGAAAAACTCAAAACAAGAAATCATCCACATACAAAATTACAAATTCAATTTATGACAGAACAGATTTAAATAACTTGTCAGCAATATATCTACCTATTATATAAACACCCCCCCCCCTAGAATAAATAACAATATAAACATCACAAAAATTAAATAATAAAACATGTCCGAGAACAGTTAAACCAGCCCCCTCGCAAAGTATTGACAAAGCTAACATTCTGTCCACCCGTCAAAATAAACACATGGCCGAAAACAATTTACCTGCTAAAAAAAGTTTGGTTTGGTTTAGAAATGCATAGCAAATACGTCGCAATATATTAACACAACAAAAATTTAATGTAAGTAGATTTATTATAATATCATCTGTCACCTTTTTTAACATTAAAATAAATTTTACAGGTTTTGAAAAAGATACTATATATAGTATCGAAATACTGCTACTCCCAAGAAATAATTACTTTTTGTTTTATATTATAATTGCGGTCAAGAAAAATCTAAAAGATAACGTAATCGCGAAAATAAACTCATAAGGAAAAACTTGTCAAAAAAATTGTGCTATTTTAATGGAATATCCAAAATCGGCGCCAGGGTTCAAGCAATTTTATCTTTTCTCCATTTAAAGTCATTGACTAGGTCAAATATACACTGCAAGTCCATAATTATGATCCGTTGAAAATAGATGTATATCTTTATGTACTTTCGCGGTAGCTGGAAGGTAAATTAGAAGCTTTACTGGAATTTAAATAACAGAGTCGTTTTTAGCAAGCAAAAATGCACAAGAATTCCAAATTTCATAAAAATCGGTGATATGACGAAAATTTAAATTTTTTTTGAAGGGGTACTCCTAGGAAATTTTCCATTATTGGTCTGTTTGGGGAACATGTCACATGTTGGTGTCGAATTTTTTATAACCTAATTCGAAGGCGCAGAAAACGAATGCGACATTAATTTTGACGGAAAATGTGCGGGTTAGCAGTTACGAAATTTTAAAATGTAGTAAAATGCAGGGCACAGAACGAAGGTCATTTGAGAATAGTCTATCTGGTTATAAAAATTTTCAGGTATTACCGTAAGGATATGCGTATAACATTTTGACAGCTCAAGCCCAGGAATTGTATGGTTTGGTAAAAAAAATGTTAAAATAGATTAAATTCGTGGGTATTTGAATTTTAAGAATTATTAGCTCGAAAAGGAAGACACGATCCCTACTTTTTATTACGGTTTCTTAATCCTCTAGTGATAAATCATATTTTAGAATAATATATACAGGGTGGCCCAAAATGACCGAAGGGGTTTGAGTTCATTATAACTTCTTATTTAAGACATAATTATTAATTTTTTTTAATTTTAAAAACAGTATATTAATGGAGAATATTTTTAATTTAATTATGAAAAATTATATCTCGCAAGTGGTGGCCATTTTCTGCTTCGCATATTCGTGCTCTTTCCAAAACATTTTCCATAACCTTTCGCAAAACTTCAGGTGTTATGTTGTTGATTTCGTCGCGTATATTATTTTTTAATTGCTGTATGGTTCGAGGCTTATTAATACAGACTTTTTCTTTCAAATAACCCCAAAGGAAACAGTCTGAAGCGGTTTAATCCGGTGAACGCGGAGGCCAATTAAAATCGCTTGTACGGGAAATAATTCATTCACCAAAGATGTCGCGTAAAAGAGCCATTGCGTCCCTCGCAGTGTGCGCTGTGGCTCCATCCTGTTGGAACCATACTTGCGGATGGTTTTCCACGGCTGGCCTTAAAAAATTTTCCAACATTGTCCAATATCTAACACCAGTGATGGAAACGGCGATACCGTGTTCATTTTCAAAAAAATATGGGCCAATTATCCTTTCCGACGAAACACCGCACCAAACGGTACACTTAAGTGGGTGTAATTCTCGCTGTTGAACTACTCTTGGATTTTCCGTAGCTCATATCCTGCAGTTTTGCCTATTAACGAATCCATTTAATTGGAAATGGGCTTCGTCGCTCATAATTAAATTATGAATAAAATCATGATTTTCTTCTGCTTTCTGACGAAAATAAATTGCATAATCAAGTCGTTGCTGGTAATCTGTCTGTTTCAATTGTTGGATAAGCGGAATTTTATATGGAAACATTCTTATTGTATTCAAAATTCTCTGCAGCGACCCTCTTGAGAGGCCAAGTTGTTTCGAACGTCTCCTGGTTGATGTTTCTCTATCTTCCCGAATACTCTCTTGTACCCGTTCAATATTGTCATCCGTGTGCACCGTTCGTTGTCTGCTGGCACCAGGAAGGTTCCTTACTGCCCCTTGTTCTCGAAAATTTGCAACCAGACGGTTTATTGCTGACTCTAAGGGTCCAACCCGCACATTAAAATAACGACGATATGCACGCTGAGTCAAAACAATGGATCGTTGATTTGAGAAATAAAGTTCAACGATATTGGCACGTTGTCCAATTGTGTACTGTTCCATTTTAAATTGCCCAAGTCTTCTTTACAAAATACTGAAAACAAAAAAAAAAATTATAATAAAAACGTTATAAGGATTTAAAAAACCTTCGGTCATTTTGGGCCACTCTGTATAATGGTACTTGAAAAATTGAACGAGGTGTCCAGGAACGAATTGCCAATTTGAAAGAAATGAGGCGTGTAGTATATCAATCATTCAAATTAACGCTTGTTTCGGGTAAATTGTAAAATCTTGCTGTGTATCTAGTACTTAGTGTAATTTTAAATCATCAGTATATTTACCAGCAGTGTTTGTTATTAAATTATTTATAAAATGTTACATAGTAAAGAACCTAGATTCGAGCCTTAAGTAATACCTCAAGGTGTTTTTCCTCCTGGTTTGAAGGAATTTTCGGAATTTGCTTGACCAAAATATAAGTTTTAAATAATACAATATGTAGTTTGAAATAACACTAATATATTTACAAGATAATCGTTAATAAATTGAATCTTGGAGTTCCAGTAATTTAATATAATTGTATGAATTTGGGCCTTAAATATTAAAGACCGAGAAACTGGCAAATCTTAAATATATTCTTGAAAGGAGATTGCTGGGATCTGGGTTGGAACTGATTTTTGTTCTAAATTTTTGCAAAGAAAGTTTTGTCCCCGCCAGGAGGGAGGTTGAAAACAACTAAAATATTTATAATGAAATTGCATTGCAAAAATTTTACCCTTCAGTTTGTCCAATGCTTACTCGAGAAATTCCTAACTTCAAGGCAAGGTAGATGGTGCTGTAGTGGAAAAGGATGATGGAGTAGTTACTAAATTAAACAAGACCATGAGAGAATAATCTTATTTCGAGGTGTAACGAAATGATTTTTGTTAATATAAAAAAAGTTAAATGAAGTTCATATTTTCATCTTGACTTTTCGCTCTAAATCTAGGTGTTATAATTGATAAAGTTGCAGAGATTTTATTGTGAAAACAGTAACGTTATTCCCTACACGTTTCCATCAATAAATTACACTGACTACCAGATATTACATTTTTACTTTTGTAAAGAAGTCAAAATCTTGTTTCATCAAATTTCAAAAATCCTCAATCTTATTTCGAATTACTATAGTATCCTATAATGCAGACTTTTCACAGTTTGTTATTAAAATTCAAGTTTACATAATCTGTTATCAAAATATATCCAATTCTATCGTATCGACTGCATCCCACACACATACACAGACACACACTCAAGTAGATTTGACATCAATATTCAAATTTCCGGTAGTATGGAGTTTACCTTGCGAAGTTTGAACCGGGCAAGGAGGAGGCCTGTGTGCCAAGTTTGTGTTGCAGACGTCGGACGAGCACCATAGCCCCGGATCCTATCACAACCAAACACGGCTAATATGCAAATCGGACTTCGCTTCGATGTCCGTAGATACCTGCATCGGTCAGTTACGTCAACAATCCATTACGCGCTTCCATGCTTGTAAATGGGAAGTGGTCATTACCAACTCATCCACCCTCAGGACCAACACCACATTCTAGATGGTTAGAATATTATTACAGCAGCGATAACGTATTCATAATAAACACGAGTTCTATGCTAACACTGCAGAACTTAGACGTGTGTGTACATTGAAAATTTGATGGAATAATTTAAAAAAATACTTTTAATATGTTTTTTGAGGTGTAATATTTAACGCGACTTTACTCTGTAACGATTCACTGCGAAAGCTCGAATACACTGCAAAGAGAGTTTTACTTCTTAATTTTTCCACATTTTCCATCATTGAGATTATGCACAGTAATTTACACGAGATTACTAACTCATTTAACTTAAATAACTATTACACTGGCCAACAATTAAATTTTTTTTCTGCTGACTATGATCTGACACTTATTTTGAATTAATATTGGTACCCTAATGCCAAATATGAAACTCATTTGTCCCTATCACGTCAAGTTTTCTTTCTACATCGCTTCTGATCTGCCGATTTCAAAGTTTTAAAAATCGCTAAGTAAATGCAGCAAATTCTTAATTGTTCAAAAAATTGAAAGACATTCCAAATACATTTATCCCATTAGTATAATGTACACTGTTACCCGATAATATTTAAGTACTTAATGAACTAATTAATAAATAAACAATTATAAAGAAATGCACGTCTATTAAGCTAACCTTTTAATTAAGTGAACATATTAGGGTTTAATGAGATTGTATTGGAAAGTATTGTTCATTTAGGACTATTTTAAAGTAAATAAGGGTGATAATTAGAGCAGACCAATTTCCAAGCGCGCCATGAGCGCCGTATGGGAGTGTAATTCGTAATACATATATTAGAATATGCGATAGAATAGGGACGCAACATGAGCTTGTTACCGATATATGTATAGTACATATTATAGCAGCGTGGTGTGTACCTATAAATAAAATGGAAAATGTATGAAATCAGTGATTGTGTGCACGACAGAGTATTTAAAAAAACACTTACCGTTTTAAGCGTCTTCCAAGGATTGACAAACTGGAGAAACTCGATTGTATATTTTCAACATCAGGTGAGTTTCTAAGGTTATTTCTGAAAAACATGTACGCCGTGAGGAAAAAATATGTTTATATTCGGAAAACGAGCGTTCTACATCTAGTGATGTTATATTCGCATAATCAAAATACTTTTTTAAGCAACTTAACGCATCTGTAGACGTGCCCCCACACATACGTGTCAAGGTGTCAAAATCTGCATTTCTGTCTAAAAAACTTTCAAATTTAATTAGAACACTTTTCAGTTTTTGCCCCTTCTACAGCACACAGTTTTGCGTGAACATTTTAAACGATTTGCATTGATTCCTCTAACGACAGCGACGAATTTTTTAAATTTTGTTATTGCTTCTTCTAGTCCCAAGTAATTCTCACGATTACTTTGTAAATCCATTTTAATCTGGGCATCTTGAAATTTTTTCTGGCTTGTATTGATAGCTGCACTTTCTTTCGGATCGAATGATAAAACCACGTCCTTAATTTTTTCAAAATGTTCATGATAGTAAAACCCCGCCCGTAACCATGTACCCCAACGTGACAAAATCGGCTGTGGTGACTCAGGGGTATGGGGACACAATTCGTGAAATTTCCGAATACGTTTTGGAGATTTCAGGAATACTGCCTTTGTACTCGATATTAAATCATCTACCTCTGGATAACATCTACGAACCTGTTCTGCCACAAGATGTAGAGCATGGAGTTTACAAGTAATATGTAACAATTTAGGACAATATTTTCTAAGAGACCGGCCTACAGAACACATGGTTGCAGCACCATCGGTCATAAACATTAATACTTGGTCTTTCGAAAGTTTAAATTTTTCCAAAGTATCAACTAGCACCTCTGAAATTTTTTCGGCATTACATTGTTCTAGTCGTCTGGATGCTAATAAAATTGAAGACGTTGTTTCGTCCACACATAACCACAGTTTTTTATTTTTCAGTTCGGCTTTGATTTTATTTTCAACCTGTTTACGCACCGATGGTAAATTCCTTCGTAACGTTGTCGTGCTCGGTAATGTTTGATTCGCGTATTTATTCCAAAATGAAATAAATGAATCATTACTTAACAAGGTAAACGACAGTGTACACACAATCACAGTTACACATAGTTCATGTATAAACTGTTGTCGATTAATTTTATTATTATTGTGCTTCGAACTGCTTACGTGTTCTTTACAATGTGTTTTTGACCAACACATTAGATATGTATTGCACACTAAACATTTAATTTTTGAGCCATCGTATATTAAGTCCGGGAAATCCATAATAAACTTATTCACTTCGTCTGACAACGGTCGTTTTCTCGATTTATATGTCGACGACATTTTATTGCGTAAGCTTACACTTACATGCAGTCCAAGCAAGTGCCAAACACATACTGAATGCTTTTTATTAGTTCTGATGCAATACAATCATTCTCACATGGCGCGCACGGAAATTGGTCTGCTCTAGTGATAATAAAACGTTTGTTATATGTTAGATGTTAGGGAAGAAACAACATCATGTCTACTACTCGATGTGTAAGATGTGTAAATAGTGCCGATTCATTCTGGTGTAAATACCTGCACTATACTCCTGGCTAATATTGTATTGAAATTATTAAATAAATTATTAAATTTTATACTACGTTATATACGTTATAATACGTTATATCGTAACATGTCTTAACTACTTAACTGTAAGTAACTACTTAGCCGGATTAGTAATTCTTCAAGGAGCATAGTAGGTACAGTATATAATTTTGACGCGATACGCAAACACTAAATGATTTTCGGATTCAGCACACCTGAATTAGTAAAAAACAAGTCACGCTTAGAAGTCAACGTTGGCCAGTGTTATTTAAGCATTTTTTCAATTTCGATTAACGAATTTTGCAATAAAAATCCTTCACGTAAGAATGAGTAATAAAAATATTTTTCGAGAAATACAAATTAGAACCTCTTCGTATTTAAAATTTCTGATTTGTTACTTCGTCAACAACCTATAGTTGATTTAGAAAAGCAATGAGAAAAATATAATTTGATAATTTAGCAGTAAAAATCAAACTTATTAGATCGTTTACAAGGATTAATTTTTTAACATTTATACCACTTTTCAATTAATGCGAACGAACAGACAATGATAGGTGTCGGAACAAACACTTCAATAATATAAAATAGAATCGTATCTGAGCGCGTTCTTTTATCACTCAAGTTGTTGAGGAAGTCTGGAAACTTGGCAGCTCATGTATTTTATGACTCCTCAAGAATATATCGCGTTATTCAGTGGATATTCTGTTCGTGTGAAAATAAAATGTTTATTGTTGTTACCTTTTTTCATACAGTATGAGTAAATACAGTCGTCATATATGAGTATAATAATTGTCGGGTGTGATTCTGTGATTCTAAAACATCGACTGCTTTTTTCTAAAGACATAATATCACAACAAACAAAAATGTTTTGCCAAATAATATACCAGTACCTAAACAAGCTTTACTATATACTGTGATACGATAAACATATGAAAATTTACCAACATACAGCTAAACTAACCGCCTTCAAGTTACACATTTCACGTTTTATTTCAGCTTTTTTAGTCTTTTTCGTATAACATAAACCCGAAACTAAAATAAACATTTTTCTAATCAACCTGTGTGCTTTTGAATGCCTTTCTAACAGTGTTGCTTATAATATATGTGTACACAGTATACACATGTATTTACCACACCTACGCTCTACGAGACCAGCATCTTTGACATTTCAATTTTCTCTGCGTAACGCGATATATCCGTGTTTTTTTTTCCATGGCTCTCTCGCCTTCACACGCACACACACACACACATTAATATATATATATATATATATATATATATATATATATATATATATATATATATATATATACGAGTATATATACTCCCTCCTCACTACCTCGTTAAATGCAATAAAGAAAAAGTGTATTACTTTGAAAGCAGGACCGTAATTATGAAGTATCATGCATATACACTTTTTGTTCTACTTCCAGTGGCATTACAGGTGTGCTTTCAAAGCATATTTACATTATTAAAATGAAGAATTGACGTGCGAAAGCGGATTGATATACCAGCTGTCCTTGAAATGAAAAGACAACGTATAAACAAATGGAAAGATGGAAGAACTATATAGAATACAAATCCAAAATATTTTTCCAAAATTCCCTCTCATAAGCGAGGAAAAAAATGACAAAGATATTTAAAAAAATTTTATTACGCCACTGTGCGATCGACTATAAGTATTATAAAGAGAATCAGAGACGATATCTTCAAGCTGACTGACAATAACAAAAAGTATAGTTGTTATTGTCCATCTCACTAAGTATCTCTTGCGATTCAGTGAGTTGCCGATAGATTGTTATCAAATAGGACGTTAGATGCCCATAAAACACACATCTTGCATTTTCTTTTGATTCATCTTCTGTAAAAAATTCATGCAACTCTTAGCATACAAAGCTTTCTACACAATGTTATCTTTTAGTTTTTATGACCACGAACATTGCATTCAATAGCGGCATTTCTTTATAAACATCCCAAATCCATTATATTTATTACTTCTCGTAAAAAAAAATCATGTACGCAATACGTGTTATACACTTTTTTAAAATTTTTAATAGTTCTCTTGAATGCATAATCAGCTGATTTTGTGCGTGGTTATTGACCTTAGCATACAACAATGTAATGGTTTTTATAACCCCGACAGCTGTTACGTGTGCAAACATACACTGGTGGCATATCTCTGTGTGTGTGTAACTTCAATAGAGGTATTTACATTCAGAATATTTTGAATTCATAGGCGTCACGTAATATAATCTTCAGGGGGTTTTTAATTTTGAGCTTCACGTCATAATTGACTCATGATATTTTGGATACATATTCAATATAATTGAATCTTTTCATTTTTCATATTTTGTCTGTTTATCTCAAGGACACCCCTGAATAAGGTCTCCAATTCTATAAAATAAGAATAAGACGAGACAAAACAATGGAAAATCAAGTAAATTTATTACACTACATAATTATTTTTCCACATAATCGTCATTTAGTGCAACAGATTTCTCCAAACTTTGAATCCATTTCTTCGTTCCCTCAATGAAAAAACTTGTGTAATGCTGATTCAATTGCGAACAGCAGCTCAATCGTCGGTGTCTGATGGAAAATATTGACCTTTCAATACCTTCTTCAACTTTGGAAACAACAAGAAATTTGAAGGTCCCAACTCAAGACTCAAGACTCAAGAGGGTGCAAAACGACCGTGAATTCTGTCCTCAGCATTCCATTGTTGGAATGCAATTGTACGTAAAATTTTGCAGTATCTTATTGAATTAGCCGTTGATCCCTTTGGCAGACCTTCGATATGAATGAATCACTTTGCATCATAGAAAATTGTGGGGATGACTTTCTGCGCTGATGGAACTTTTTTAAATTTTTATACGCGTGGAGAATTAGGGCGATATTCCAATGATTGCCGCTTGTTTTCAGGGTTATAATGCTAAACTCAAGATTCATGCCCTATTCAGATGTTTTATTGAATTTTAATAAGTTGTCGTAGCTATTACATTAATTCCAATTTTCAAACGTCGATTATCGATTAAGTAAAAGAATAATTGAACGTCTTGTGCAATAATTCGAACCGACATATTTACTTCATTACGTTCCCGTGCCAGTGAAGCAAAGGTGTGCATGGAGAAAAGATAATATTGTAGTTATAAGTCAGAGTTTTCTTTGAAGATTCAAGTTGTCAATTCCTTGTCGGTCTCAGGCATTGGGCATTTCCATCAACAGTTTGTGGCTAATTCTATGAAAAGATCTTGACTTACATGGTTACAAGATTGGTTCAAGAACTTAAACTAAACGATCATTTGTTGCGTCGAAAATTCAGTAATTGGGCTTTAAAAAAACTTGATCCAGTTGATCCAGTATTTCATAAGAAAATGAACTTCAGCGACGAAGCTTCCTCTTGGCTTAATTCAGTTAGAAATAAAGCAAGAACAGACACTGCATCTACTTGAGCTGACTGTCTGGTGTGTATTTAATCCTTAAAGAATAGTTGAACATTACTTTTCTTCAACGATGCTGGTAACCTCTTTGCTGTGTATTGCTCGGTACTGCTCAATGTTGACTGGATTCTATCTATCTTATCTAATTCTTTGGATTGGACGCTAGTAAGTCCAGGTACCTGAACCCAGTGCTCCTTTTATCACTTCCAATAGATCTCTCAGAGTTCCACTCTGTTAGTCTTGTGTCCTTGATAAGATCCACTATCCTCCTCAAGGGAAATTTAAGTACCCTCGTGGGATACAATGGGTCTGTTCCGAAATATTTCTGTTTGAGTCACTTCAGTTCCTCACACAGTTCCCGCACATCAAGGCTAGTTTCCTCCTGCTTTGCACATCTCCTACACCAGGGCTTGCTAACCAAGACCATACTGTCCAGATACTTCTTTAAAGGACAGTGTCACGTTATTGAGTCGGTAATACTTTTAATTTCTTTTTTATTACTACGAATTAGGTTGCGCTCCTCTAATGGTACCTATCTTAGTATGGAGTTGACCTTCCGTTAGCCTACATTCCATTTTGTTTTTATTTCTGGAGTCTCATTAGCCTCCATTACCAAAGGAGTCTCAGTAGGTTTCTCAGGTTTTGGATTCTCTTATGACTCCATCTTTTTGAGTTTATTTTGTTTTAAATCTCGGTTCATTCTGTTTCCCTAGTGCGGAAGAAGTCTGAACTCAATGCCCGCATATCTTAGATTGCGGGCACAAGACGTAAATACAAGTGAGTGCCGGCTGGTGGCCTCAGAGGAATATTCGAGACCACATATAGCCCAGTGGCTATTCATCCGTGAGTACGTTGCCTTACACCGTAGCTTGGGTGAGCTGATCTACGGCGACAGCCTTCGCTGAGAATTAGAAGGTTTTTTAGGTCTATACATCACGCTTATGATTGGAATTAATCAGGCTACCCAAGAGATATCCGACTGACCCTTTATGAGCCACCTAGGAACGCGCCTGGTGGGTAACTCAACCCCTGCGGAAGAGGTACGCGACCAGATGTTGGTGGTGATCATTTTGCACGATTTGGATGCTTTCGACTCAGATAACAAAAACTTATTTGCCTCGCTACTAAACAAACAATTCACTTACTGAAAGAGAATTTTGAGGAATTAGATATTTCCAAAAATTTCCAAAAATGTATCAGACAATTCGGGGGCCAAAGACCAGGACCTTACAATGCACCGGAAATTGATAAAACTTTCAGAATCATTGAAGGACCTCAAAAGAACTAATTTACGATGTAAACTAATGGGGGTAACGTACCCTTAGGCCAAATTAAAATAAAAAAAAATTCACTAAATTTACATTTTGTACAAATTTAATACGTTCAGAACACGTCAAAATACCGGATAATCGTGTTCTTTTTGTGTGCAAATGTTTATCTCAAATATAACTTTTAACTATTTATGCTATACCAATCTTCGTTTTGTTTAAATAATCTCGTAAAACTATGTTAAATATTGTTGTTTTTAGGGTCCATATTCGCATAGAAATTGACATTTTCATAACGTTTGCAAATCCAGGCTGCCAACTTAAACATTCACAAATAAATATTACTGTTATGATATCTGTCTATAAAAAATTCTTTCAATGGAGACTGTGGTTAAATAAAAATTTAAAAAAGGTATATAACCCCTTACCACAATTATTAGTCGTATCCTAAATACGTATTTCGACAACTAAGTTGTCATCATCAGCGGAAGCGTTTTTCTTACTTTACTGCGCCCCATGTGCGACTTTTAATTAGTAGTTTTTACCTACTGATGATGACAACTTAGTTGTCGAAATACGTATTTAGGATACGACTAATAATTTTGGTAAGGGGTTATATACCTTTTTTAAATATCTATCTATATCAATTAATTTTTTCTCTACGTCAATTGTGAAAAAACCTAAGGCCAGAGGCCACGAGTGAACCAAAGCGACGTCATGAACAGTAAACCTGCTTCCAAAACACCCAAACAAAGGGGGGACAGAATTATGTTGTCATTAGATTGCGTCAATAGCACAATGTGTCGTTCTTATTCACACATACTTTGTAAATAAGAAATCATTCCACTTAACTATCTTAGAAATTCCAACACCTTAATTCAACTAAATACGATCCTGCATTCATATAGACTCCGATATAGCATTCACTGCTCCATCTATGTACATATATATGTGTGTATGTGTGTGTGCGCGTGTTTCTGTATCTGTATGGAGCTTTAAATACGTCATACAGTAATGTAACAGAACACCACACGGTACAAAATAAAAATTGTGTCATTATTAAAAACTAAAGGCAGAGAATGGTGAAGCAACACCGACCAAGACAAAAAAAAGACTGAACAAAAAATAGAAATGAACTAAGCCAAGTTAAAAACAGATATTAAAGGTTTATATTACATACTATTAAATAAAATATTAATTAAAACATGTGTTGACCACATCGCTCTTTTACATCTGGATTACATCGGCAAGGCACAATAATAAAAACAACGTACCATAAACGCCACGAAAATATTGTTTGTGAAAGAGAGGTATGTTTATTTATGTAAATAGGGCTTAGGTAGTCGAGATTTGAAGGTGTGTTGTGTCACCTGGCATGCACACCTACTGGTAAGATGATGTTTCGGAAGAATAATCTATTGTTGTTTAATTTATGTCGCAGTAAACTATCTTAAAATAAACAATATCTAGGTATCTTTAAACAGATGTTTTAAATAGATGGGAAGACACTTTGAATTTGATTTTATTATAAATTTATTGGTAAACATATTGGATTAGCAACGAAGTAGTTACAAATTTCACTAATAGATGGCGTTAGTTACATTTTTAGGTATATATTGATTGACTGATTATTTCATTGTAATCCAATTTTTTACTGCATTCTCACACTAAACTAATAAGCGATCAAATAAATTCAGAGTCGAAGTAGGTTGTGTTTGAGAGTAGTATATTAAAACACAAGTTTCATAAGGCACCATTTTGTGGCACGCGTTTTCTAAATAACGAGTGCGACGAAAGTCCTTATGTAACGAGTTTTTTATACTATTTTTCCTATTTTGCATTTTTTACTTTAATAAATTGAAATTATTTAATTCGGAGATTCAGAAAGTTCAGAGTTTTACTTTTATATAAAGTATGCAGATGGTCACATTGACACTTAACATTTTCAAATTTAAATCTTGCTATCCGCGAGGTATTTTATATTACATATTATTTATTAATTTTCGTTAACATTATTTGATATTTTATTTAAAAATATAAACATGAGTGACATAGAAACTAATATATATCGCGTTGTCAATTGTATACAATATACGTCGTTTGTGTAGAGTACGTACATATCATATCTGTTAAATGTACTTAAATTCTTAAAATCAAATGACATTTCGATCCTGTTTTGGATGACACCCAAAACAATGAGTTCATTTCGAACGCAAAATAAAAAAAACAAGGTTTATTTTCTTTTAAAAAGATACAAGAGACTCAACCAACGAAAGAATTGATCGAAACTAAACAAAGGCATAACAATGAAAAATGGATTTATTACTAAACTGATATGACCAAACTAATACAGAAATTGCAAATTATCAAAATACTAACACATATAGAAACCAGTAAATGTTGGTTGCTGTTTGGAAAAGCATTTTACTGAGTAAACAATAAAGACAGATGTTATTTTATGATAAATATTAATAATAAAATTTATTCACACTCATTGTTATCTCGAGTTAACTTCCGTGTGCCTCGATTGAGGTTCTTGGCCTCAATCATTACGGCTACCTCAAGAAGGAGGCTTCTTTAGTGCATTCGGTCAGGAACTTGACTCGTCGGGTGTAGATATATTTTTCTAAGTGACTATTTGTGGAAATACAAGGGATATCTTTTTAAAGGTGCATATAGCCTCATAGAGGGCGCATTGTTTGTGTAGCCTATGTACATATATCATATCTGTCAAATGTATTAAAATCAAATAGCAATGATATTTATTTGTGGTCCAACAACTCCAACATTAAAAAATGAAAAAAAGCGTATCGAAATGAAGTCATTTCGATACTGTTTTGGGTTTCATAATGTTTATTACGAATGCAAAATAGAAAAATACGTTTTCTTCCTGCAAAATTTATTTAATCGCTCGTTAATACAAAATAATGTTATAAATTGTTATAGAATATATCTGTTATATTCAGCTAGTAACACAAAAATAGAAAAGCGATCATTTGTTTACTCAATAACAAGAATAATGGCATAAAATTTTGGACAGATGTTAAGGGTCGTGCTACCAATCTAGGAAAAAATATTGAGTCCGGTCGAATTAACTCACTTCATTAAAAATCAATGAATCCGTTCCGATAAAGTAGTAGAAAAAATATGTGTTATTATTAGGCAATTGACTAATATTTTAACTGCAATTGAAGTATGCAAAATAATAGTTTAAATTTATACAATCAAAATAAATAAATTAACTAAAAGAAAAAGGCTATAAACTATAAAAACATATAAATCCATGTCACATATGTATATAAAATAAATATGAAATTTCGTATGAATTTTTAAATAGGTTGTAAAAACAATTTCTAATATAATTAGGTCTGAATAAAATACATCCTTAAACTAATTAGTACAAAAAAAACTAAAACCGCAAAAAACAAATCAAGCAAAAGAAATAAACACGCGAGAAACCCACAGATTAACAACAACTTGTCGCCGATTAATAGAGTTAACAAGTTTCCCCGGTCTCACCGAAAAATATTGGGAAAATTTCCACATCTCGTGCCTGCTAAATACGCGAATAAAATAAACAATTTTGGTCTGGTGTTTTTTTTTTTAATTATTTATACACTTCGGTGTCTACTGAAACATGAATAGGTTCTCACACCGCAGCTATTATGACTATATACAAAAATTTATGTGTAGTCGTGAAAAAAAAAATTGTTCACAAAATATATTTAATTTGATTTTTGTCACTTTAAAGTCTCAAACGTCTTGAGTAACTTTCAGAAAAAATTATTTTATTTTACTAGACAGTGACTTTTCAAAAAGTTGGCCAAATTTCGACCAATAACTAGGATTGCTGACTTCAACTGTGTTTTAAAAGCCTACGGTCGAATTTAGCCCAAATCTGTTAGGTACATAAGTTTTTACAGTCGTTTAAAGTAAGCTAATTTTTTGTTCGTGTGTTAATATAGACAAAAAGAATTTCAAGATCTTTAAATTAAAGAAACTGAAGAAAAGATGCAAACAGATCTTTGGAAAGATTAAGAACAGCTTGGCTAGTATTTTTGGACATGGAAAAAGCGTTTGACAAAGTGCCAAGAACAAAAATATTATTGGAAGGGAAAATTGAACCAAAATTGATCAGAATAATTAAATGCCTTTACAAAAGAACGAGAAACTGTGTAATTAAGGAAAACTTGATGTCCGAGGAGTTTAACACCAGCAAAAGAGTGAGACAGAAGGGAAGCTTATATGTTCACTATTGTTTATTACCTTTATGGATGGATTAATCAAAAAGACCCAAAGACGAGTAAAACCAAATTTTGTGGGTTACAGAAATCTAGTGGTGGTTAGTGTCTCCGAATGTGCCATTTCTAACGATATTGCAATAGTAGCAGGAAGCGAAAAAAATTACAAGGACTCATGAATATTTGGAACGAAGTTCTAACTAAAAATGGAATGAAAAAAATTTAAAATTGTTTATCAATAACAGGAACAAAAACAAATTTCAATAAATACGGCTAACTCAATACTTTTTATGACCCCCTCTTGCCCGTATAATAGTTTTCTGGAACTGATCAGCGAAGAGTAAGCGAAGAGTATGGACTAACGTTGAACATAAGCAAAACAAAATATATGCTTATAATAAAAACAACTAAAGATAATCGTAAGATATATGTGAAGAACCAGCCTATTGAGAGAGTAAGACAATACAAATACCTGGGCACGATCATTAATGAGAACAATGACAGCTCCCAAGAAATACGAGTTAGGATAGAACAGGCGAGAAGCACCTTTACAAGGATGAAAAGGCTTTTCTGCTGCCGAGATTTAAACCTTGACTTAAAAATACGACTGATGAGATGCTATATGCTGTCTATACTATACTATGGGATGGAGGCCTGGACGCTGAAGGTAACCGACATGAGGAGACTGGAGGCATTTGAGATGTGGGTATACCGGAGAATATTAAAGATCTCATGGGTAGAGAGAAAACCCAACGTAGAAGTGATGAGACGTATGCATAAGGAGAGAAAAGTGATTCCGACAATTAAGAGAAGATTACTGCTGTACATGGGACATGTCATGAGGGGAGAAAAATATCAAATACTACAAATAATTATGCAGGGAAGAATCCCGGGCAAGAGATCTATAGGAAGAAGACGGAATTCATGGCTGAAGAACCTTAGGGACTGGTTTGGATGCAATAATAATGAACTGTTTAGAGCTGCGGTTTCAAAAGTAAGAATTGCTATGATAATTGCCAACCTTCGAAGTGGAGACGGCACCTAAAGAAGAAGAAGGAACTGATCAACCTATGAACAACATCCTGAGAAATATCCCACACTTCTTGAGCAGCCCATTAGTTCCTTAAGTGTTGCTGGAGCTGGAGCCCGTGATCGAATTCTTTTCTTGAGTACATCCCACGTGTGGTTAATCGGATTTATGTCCGGACTTTTGGCTGACCACTCCGTGACTCGTACACCAACATCGTTGAGGTAATTTTGAACAATCTCAGATGTATACGGGCCTTGCATTATCCTGCATAAGTAAGAAATTATCGCCAATGAAGCCAGAATAGGGGACAACATGCTCTTCTAAGACTTCATCAATATAGCGTTGTGCAGTTAAACCACTTAGGTTACCTGTGGGGATATAGGTCAATTCGGTTTTTGCATGAAGAAAAATGTCCCCCAAAAACTAGCACGAACCTCCCCCAAAATCGACTTGCTTCACCATGCAGCACTCTGCAAATCTTTCTCCTTGACGACGATAGACTCTGGCTCTTCTATCGCTGCCATATCGACAAATCTTGGTCTCGTCTGAAAAGAGCATAGAGCTCCATTGTTCCAACGTCCAGTTTACGTGTTTGCGAGCATAATGTAGGCGCTATGCACGATGCGCTGGCATAAATTTTGAATCCGTTTCTGGTTTCCGACAGCTTAGCCTATTTTCAAGAAGTCTTCTTCTAACAATCCAGGGACTTACTGTTGTTCCTCTGGCGGCTTGAAATTATTGTTTAAGCTGGACAGAATTTAGCATGCGATTCCGCATGGAGGCCGTACTAATAAAGCGATAATTCCGTACTGTTGTTGCTCTTGGTCTGCCTGTTTTTGCTCTGGCCACGTACCGACCATTATCTAAAATCCTTCTAAAAACATTCTGAACAGTAGAACGATTCATGTTCAGTTGCCGACCTACAGATCGCTGAATGTTACCAGCTTGAATCGGAGCTGTAATTTCGGGAGGTGTATTTATACTTTCACTGACTTTAATACTGTTAGAACCAAACATGACAGATACTAGTAAACAATTTGCAAATGTCACGCGTTCAACCGTTTCATAACGGTCGTGAAACAATACATTGTCTAAACCTGCAAATCATCCCACTAATAAAAGAAAGCTGATGATCACTTGGTAGTCAATGACAATTTCTTTTTAATAAAATTTATTAAGCAGTGTTTTGTCTTTAAAATTGAATTATTAGTTAGTAATGTAGACGATGCATTTTAATATTAAATATCGCTATTTATCAGGAACTGAAACCGAACCCGAACCTGAACCCAAACGGGTTCAGGTTCGCTGTTTATAAAGACTTTGAACCCGCACCCGTTGAACCCAAAAATTCAGCAGGGTTTGGGTTCAAAAATATAAAAAAATAGAGAAATATTTAATAGAAGAATAATAAAAAACATTACATTTCTTGCATGCAAAAAAAAAATTAAAAACAAAATCAAAATAAAATAACGACTATTTGTACCGAACAAGTAACCAGTAACCTTCACACAAACTAGACTAAAATGGGAAATCCCCTTTTTCTATTGGAGCTATGTACAAACATAATATTTGTGTTAAACAAATCAGTAGGCAAACATGTTCTTGTAACAAATGCAAATAGTAGCGACGCAAACCGTGTATTAGTATATTTTAACTTTCTTAAAGTAAACGTGGGTTGTTAAAATCAACTCTTAAATTGATTTTAGTAAAGTGAGTGCTCACATTCAAATTTAAAAATTTATATAAATTTTTTGATTTTTCTAACCCAGAGGTGTCTACGAAATTTACGAAAAATTTATTTGTTTATGATGCAGGAAAAGATGTATCTATATGCTCAGAATGCAAATATGAAATGAAAGGTAAACATACGGCCAATCTTGGGCGGCATATACAACGGAAGCATCCTGAACTATTCAAGAAAACTCAAAATGAATCGTCAACATCTAAATTGAGTCAGATCACCAATAAAAGAGCAAGAGCGGAGGAAAATACCCTTGAACAGTATTTAAATATTATCAAGATAAAAACCTGCAAACAAAGTTTCATTGATTCATGCGTAAAATTAGTAACCGTTAATGGCCGTCCTTTCACAATCTTCGAAGATTCTGGCATGAAAGAAATAATCGATCCGATTATGAATGCACTAAAAGTATCAGTAAATAGTCATAATATAAGTGATCTTGTTAACAACAAAGCAACGGAAATAAAAAACAAAATTAAATTGGAAATATCAAACAAAATTATTTCAATTAAAATTGATTCTGCTTCTCGCCTTGGTAGATGTATTGTAGTGATAAATATTCAATATATTTTTGACGGAAAAATAAAACTACGAACTTTGGACATGCATGAGGCTCAAAATCGTCAGACAGGAGCCTACATAAAAAATCTTATCATCAGCGTTCTTGATTGTTACGACATAAAACTGCAGCAAGTATATTCAATTACATCAGATAACGGAAAAAATATGATCAAAGCTGCTGAATTATTAAAAGACGAGTATGAAAACTTTGACATGGAAGATGAATTTTATGCAGCTGAAGCAAATGCGCTTTCTTATATTGAACTGGAAGGAGCAGAAACATTGGCACATTCACACCCAAATATTATTCATTTCAGATGTGTTGCTCATAGTTTACAGTTGGCAGTGCTCGACACAATATCTAGTCCTCCTTTTAAGAAAATTCTTGATCAATGCAGAGCCATTTGCAAAAATTGCGAACACCAAATATTTCTTCTTTAGCTAAGAAGCTAAACTTGAAAAATGCTGTACTAGACTGTCAAACTAGATGGAATTCCAGTTATGACATGGTTCAAGCCTTAATTGGAATACAGAAGTTTTTGTTCGGAATTGCTGGATACTGAATTAACTATGACTGATAGTACTTGGAATATTTGTGAAGAATTCGTAGAAGCTTTTGCACCTGTTAAAAAAGTAACGCTGAAACTACAAGAAGAACAGATGAATTTAGGCGATTTTTATGGAATCTGGCTTACTTTTAAATTGGAGCTAATAAAAGATGACAAAACAAAATCATTTTCAAAAGAATTATATTTAAATATTATAAAAAGAGAAAACAACTTTATTAGCAATCCACTTTTGTTTGCAGCAGTATATCTAGATAGCAGATTTAAGGTCATTCTAAGTCCCGAAGATGTTGAAAATGCTAAAAAACATATTTTGAAAACAATAAAAATTTTGAAAAATTTACAAATGGAAAGAGAAAAAGAGAATTTTGTGAGAGAATCAATATCTTTTTCTTCAGATGAGGATGAAGATATGCTCGAACAAGTTCTAAAAAAGAAGGAAAGGTTTTATAAATCAAATTCTTCAAATGTAAATGTCATCGCTTCGATTGATAATTTAGTTAAAAATGAATTTGATATATATATATATATATATATATATATATATATATATATATATATATATATATATATATGCGCCATTAGTGTATCAAGCGGCTCAGATTATATTCGCAGTACCTTCTACGCAAGTAAGCGTCGAGAGGGCCTTTTCAACCTTGAAATTCATTTTATCCCCACAAAGAACAAATTTAAAAGAAGAAAACTTGAAATATATATTAATTGTAAAATTAAACGAAAATTTCTTTGAAAAATAAATTTTCTACTAATAAAACACATGTAGTTTTTTTAAACTTTGAACCCGAACCCTGAACCGAACCCGAACCTGATCTTTTTATTTTGATTAACCCGAACCCGAACCTGAACCCATTTTTTTCATGGTTTCAGTCCCTGCTATTTATTAAAAAGTAATCAAGTGGCCCAATACTTTTGCTCTCAAGTTTATATCTTGAAATCCAATCATTCTTACCACAAAGAAATATACTCATATACTTATATAAAAAATAATTAAAGTTTAAGAAGCTGTTAAGTAATTTCCTTGCATCGTTGTACACGAATTCCACACATTGGGAACTCATATTATACTCTCCTGCCGTGTTGTTTAGTTGCTTGTATGTAATGGTACCAACACGCATTTAACACAGGACGCGTTCAAATCTGCAACGCATCTGGTCCCTGTAGCGCCGTCGTTTTATGAAACGGAGTAAACTGCGAATGTCACGTACATTCTTGTTTAATTTTAAACAGCCAGAGACGACCGGTGTTTACCACGAAAATATAGCTTTAAAAGTTTTTCTTTCGGTCATTGTAGTCCTGTATCATTACGCCACATCTGTTCGAAATATGTTTTAGGTTAGACGAAAGGAACCGTGTAATTTCATAATTTAAACTGTTTAAGAATATCGGTTATTGTTAAAGAAGCGAAAAGCTAATCTGCGTAACAGGTGAGGTTAACGGATTTACGGGTAGTAAAAATTTTATTTAAATTCAAGAGAAAACCTTGAATCAGAAGTAATCTAACTGGTCATGAAACTAAAACACCTTTAATATGAATATCCTAGCTTTCGTTATTTGTTCTTGTTTTCTTTGAAGATACTATATTAGAAAACAAGTGAAAATAAATAATAATATTTTGATATTTGAATAATATTTGATTTAAATCTGCAATACAAGCGACGTACAGGCCGGCCAGGTATTAGGCAGGTAGACATTTCACCGGTCAACCCGGTCAAAGTTTTGTGGGTTATAGGATTAATGATTATACTTGAAAGGAGTGTATCGGTAATTGCCGAAGTAATTACCTGTGTGATCCTCGCCATAATTGACAAGAGTAATAAATAAATGAGATATTATTTGTTATCTTTATTTAGTAATGTTTCACCAAAGGTATCGTGTACCGGTTTCAACCCCACATAGTTGTTGTGTTGTTATTTATCATATTAAGTATACACACGAGGATCACCTTCTATATTTTTACAAAATCTGGGAAGAAAACAAAGTTTTTGGGAACAAACTATTTTATTGTTTCCCAAAATATTCGCTTTTATGGCCTATACACTTTTGCATGCATACGAACCAGTTCTCAAAACATTTTTTCCACTCTAAAAGTTGTATCTCAGAAACATGGTTTTCAAAGCCTTTGACTGCTTCTTGAGGTTGAAAATCGCTGTCCACGCATTTTTTGTTTAACAATTGGGAACAAAAAGAAATAATTCGGCGACAAGTCAGGTGAATATGGACAATGAGACATTATTTCAACACTTTTCTCCTTCAAATAGTCAACTGCTAGACGTGCTGTATGGGAACTCGCATTGTCGTGATGAATTTCGATTGTTTTTCCTGATTTCGTCTATAACTTTTGGCAAACAAATTACTGTATACCATTCAGCTTTAACAGTGTTTCAACCCTCTAAGGAATTGTTGCGAAGTGTCCTGTACAGCCAAAGAAACAAGCGATCATTTTCTTGGAAGTGCTCCTTGCACGATCAACTTTTGTGGGGTTCGGTTCGTCTTGGAACACCCATACAGTAGATTGTTACTTGGTTTCCGGCTCATACGCATATATCCATGTTTCGTCCTGTGACAATGTTGTATATGGATTTAGCGATTCCTACGTCGAATTTCTTGAGCATACCTATACACCAATTGACACGAGCTTCTTTCTGTGCTTCGGTCAAGTTATGTGGAATCCATCTGGAACATATTTTTTTTACAAATAGATGTTCATGTAAAATCGAATGAATTGCAGTCTGCGATATGCCAAGAGATGCCTCTACCTCACTATAAGTCACATGTCGATCGTATTCTATCATTTTCCGCACAGCATCAATGTTTTTTTGGAATCACAACAGTTTCTGGTCGACCTTTACGTGATTCATCACGACCATGATGAAATTCTGCAAACCAATTTAACTGTCTTCTCTGATGGTGCTTTATTGCCAAAAGTTGACCGAAGCGATATAATGCATTCTTGTGGAGTTAGGCCTTTTTTATAATCGTAAAAAATCATCCAACGCAAACCTTTACGAGTAATCTCCATTATTTTGCAAACTCACTGTCTTAAAACTGTCACTGTCAACAAACTACTGACTCAATTTCTAAGCTATCGCGGATATGTCATTGACAAATTTCAAACTTTAAGAATATAGTGATTACATATGTCAAGAGCACCATCTAGTGGTCGATTGTAAAAATATAAAAGGTGTCCCTGGTATCATTACATATTATTTAGGCACCATCAACATGTGGCTTGTAATATCTTTAGTATAATTTTTTTACGCTGCAACGTAGAGAAACTTTATAACTGCAACAATATATCTACCGAGCATTTAATATGAAACAGTTTGTATATTTGATTTTACATTTTTTAAATTAGAATTATGATACAAATCACATAGAATTAGCAATGCACGTTTAGCTTAGACGTCTAGCAGGTCGATGAATTATGAACCAAAACATAAATATCGTACTTCGAGTTAAGATTATCACGCGGAGGAATTCAAAATGACAGGAAATCAAATTTAAAATTAACGTACCCTTTTCGTTACGTTTCTTTTCCGCACTTAAGTCAGGAATGCAACAAAACACTGTATTGTTTAAACCTAAACGAAATGCATACGCGTTCGTTGAAGAAGGAGGCGATTAAATTATAGGCGTGTTGACGTGCGCCAGTCAGTAATATTGGAAGCGAACAGATCTCACGGTCTTCAGGGGCCAACAGAAGGTCAATCACATTCCTGTACAACGACGAGTGTGACTTCTGTTTTAACCATCGGGAAATGGCTGAAGGAGATATAAAGGAATGTATATGTGTTTTTTACTTCAAATTGTAATTGCGTTAACTTAATTAACATACGAGTACATCATATTGATTACTAAAGTTCACAGACTTGTTTGAGTGTATTTATTGAACAAAAAATCATTTCCTTTTGTGAAATAAAATGCTACACTAGTAATGAATGGGTGAAGAATTATATGTTTCAAGGCTTATAATCTCCGGGAATTTCATTTAATTAACGAGATGTAACCTGGTCCGTCAGTATGTCGAAAATAAACAAATTGTGATGACTCATACGTCGCGTATCATACCTCCAGCGCCTTCTCGATGTATATAGAACGCTCAAGAAGAGGTTCAACAGCGATATATAAGCCGTCGAAAAAGGGATTGAGGAAAAAATGAACATATCGACATCAACGGGCGCAATCTTTCTCGACATTGAAAAGGCCTTCGACCGGGTTTGGCACGCCGGCCTCATACACAAAATGAAACGTCACAAAATATCAAACACATTAATAAAAATAACCGACAATTACCTAAAGAACCGTACATTTAATGTCACAATCGGACACGAAAAATCGACAATCGAACACATAGCAGCAGGAGTACCACAAGGATCCGTTCTCGGACCGCTCCTGTATAACATATACACTTCGGATATTCCCACAATAGAAAAATGTAATATCGCACAATACGCAGACGACACCGCTATATACATAAGCAGCAGACGAACATCGTACATACACAAGCAGTTACAAAACAATCTAGTCCTCCTAAAAGACTGGTACGACAAATGGAAAATTAAAATTAACCCACTAAAAACCGCGGCAATTTACTTCCAACACAGAAAACGACACAAAAGGCCGGACGAAGTCAAACTCGAAGGCCACACAATACACTGGCAGGAAAAAGTTAAATACCTCGGGATCACAATGGACTCACAACTAACATACACGGCACATATTAAAGAATTAAAACGAAAAATAGGGTTCACAACACACGCACTGTACCCGATACTAAACGGCAAAAGCAAACTAACACTGGAAAATAAAATATTAATAATAAAAACGATAATACTCGCGGGCGCAACATATGCCGGAGAAATATGGCATCAAGCCAGCGAAAAGCAAAGACAATCGGTACAAGGGAAAATAAACAAGGTAATTAGACTCGCGATAAATGCACCGCGATACATGACAAACGCGCAGATACATAAAGAGACGAAACTCGAAACACTGGAAACAATAATATGCAAACGAACACTAAAAACAATAGAAACAATAAAGTCACACGAAAACCCCACAATAAGAAAAATAATAAATCCAAAACGGAGACTAATTAAAAAAGACGGACTTAAGCAAATTAAAAGACGCGCAGAGGATAACGATATCCAAATAGCCGCGAAAAAAATCAAAAATTAACAGATAAGCAGAGGTCAACACAAACACACAAAAATGTAGCAAAACACACAGCATTCCATATAGGATAAACAAACGTAACACACAAACACACAACTACACATAATAACACAAAACATACACAACCCCGGGTAATGAAATTGGAGTGGAAATGGAGGCAACTCCGACCACCGAACAAAATCAAGAGGACTCATATAAAAGGGATTGAGGGCATTCGATACTAAATCATCACCGAGTGAACTTACATAAATATAAATACATAAATGGGCTTATTGTTAGTAATAATTTTTAAATTGTTATTCGTTTTTATTATTAATATAGTGTGTCTAAAGTTACCGTTAGTTTTATTTAAGAACCCGAAAAGACAAATACTTTACAATATTTACGCGAATGCTTTCTTCCTTAGGTTAGCAGGATGCTTAATTTTTTTTTCGTTTTATTCATACGTTTTTTTTAAGGGAATTCATTCAGCAATGTTATACGTAATTTTTTTTCTGTGGGGAAAAGCCTTGGTGCAAACTGGGTGATACATCATTTAGGAGTACTTGGTGTTGCAGATAATGGTTCTGGTTCATACCTCTAACACCGCTGGTATTTCTAAATCAATATATAGTATCATATTACCTAATCGAGAAACATTATTATTCTTAATGCCTTGAATTGGAAGAGCTGGCACATTTACCATAATAATAATAATAGCTATAATAATAACAATAACAATATTGATGATTTAATAATTTTTAAGAACCAATGAATCACCATCCAGTTAGAGTCGATTGTACAACAATTCCTAGTATTTTAATGTAGTTCCTTTTTTTTACGAGATATATTAAAATTAAAAATGTTGGTTTGGTGTGGTTTCTTTCCAGATTCCAGGTTGCTGTTTTGGGCGGGTTTATATATATTACAAATTATTGCCATTAAAATACAATTTCAAGTTTTGCAATTATTTGTTTGCTAGAGCGGCTATGTTATCATTCTTGTCGCACACAAAAAACTGGAGCATGGGAAGGATGGGACCTCTTTCACATATATTATAAAAAAGAGGAGACCAAGTAAGTATTTTTGAAAAGACTCCCGAAATTAAGGACTGCTGTCGCCACCGACATGCACCAATCTGTACATGGCGCTTTTTGCCTTCCAAATCACTGCCAAATCATTATAAAGGTATTACTCCAACAGCATATCTATATAATTTATCGAGTAATAATTACTGATTAACGAAATCTAACCACTTGCTCAAATCCAAAAGCATAGCCAAACATTCCTTCCTCAAATCGATTATTTAATAATTCAATTATTGCATGCGATATCTAACGTCCTATTCTAAGCTCTATTGATTTTCGTTTAAGATATTACATTTTATTAAGAAAATATTTTCAATAGAGATAAAAGATAGGCTAGTGGTAGGTAACACACTAGCTTATCATGCCAAGGGTCTCGAGACTCGGCTGTTTGAGAAGGGTTTCGTGGTTTTCCATCTCGTTTAAAGTGAATACTGACAGCTATACTTCTTAATTCGGTTCACAGCAGCCGTAGTAATAATAACTCATGACCTGCATGCTGTAATTGACGTTAAGCTGTTTGGGGGGATGCTAAGGCAAAAATTATTATATTATATGAAGATATAAAGATATAAAGATATAAAGATATAAAGATATAAAAATATAAAGATATAAAGATATAAAGATATAAAGATATAAAGATATAAAGATATAAAGATATAAAGATATAAAGATATAAAGATATAAAGATATAAAGATATAAAGATATAAAGATATAAAGATATAAAGATATAAAGATATAAAGATATAAAGATATAAAGATATAAAGATATAAAGATATAAAGATATAAAGATATAAAGATATAAAGATATAAATATATAAAGATATAAAGATATAAAGATATAAAGATATAAAGATATAAAGATATAAAGATATAAAGATATAAAGATATAAAGATATAAAGATATAAAGATATAAAGATATAAAGATTAAAAAATATAGAGATTACTTTAAAGAATGTGCAAAGTAAAGAGATAGACCTGTATTTCAGAATGAAGAGTTTCATCACCTTTCTTGTGTATCGGCACAATTTTAATAAAATATAATTCGTTCGAAAATACACCAGATTCCAAAGATTTATTTACCACAGATGTCTGAGAAGCGGTAATTCATTGTACGGATTTTTTAATAATTATAGAGGAAATTTCATCGTGGTCATTAGAGAAATTTGGTTTTATTTCAGCAATTAATATCTCTACATCAAATATAGAAATGACACAGATCTAAATGGGCTTAACTATCATATTATAGGAAAGGATTTTATTTTCTCGGGATAAAAGCAATCTACATCCAATATGCGTAAGTTTCCATGTAAGTTTCTCATCCAGATGAAGACCTAGGTAACGAGCATCACTTTTTTGCTGAATTGCTATTAATTAGGTATGCCATTATTTATTCAAATTAGTCGCCTTTTTTAAAAACTGGACAGATTCTGGATGTTTTCCCATACTATTGGAAATTTAAAATGCTGCAAGATCAAATTAAACAAATAGCATCAAGGTAATAATACACGTGCTATATCTCGAATCAAAAAGCTAGTAATTCTGTCGATTCCGTTCCGAAAACTATTTTTACATCCTTTTAACTTCAACAGTACTTCCCCCTCAAATACAGCAATAAATGGAATGGTTGAAGAAAAATTTACATTTGTTTTAATTTCGGAAACATATCGTTCATCCGATTGACGATAAATATTACTAAAGTAATCACCAAAAGTTTTAACTATTTATTGCGGAGTGTTCAGTTCAGAAGCATCATATGTGATTAGTTATTACATCCAGAATCCTCGTTTGCTTACGTTTGTTGTCAATAAACTCCCGAAACTGCTTAGGATCTTGGAGATGGATTGCTCATAATGGATCAAGCATTATATGAATCGTTTATTAAAGACTTTCATTTTTCTCTAAGTCTTTTAAATAGTTTATAATAATAAGTTGTTTTGTATTTCTTATAGTTTTCATATGCATTTATACACTTCACAATACTCTTGTTAAACCACGGTGGATAACAACGTTTACTAGAAGTTTTAGTGAAAGTGGGCACTGTAGAATCAAACATGTTTTATAATATTGGGAATTCTAAAGTGAAATGTTTTTGACTGTTTTTCGTTTCGTTCAATTTTGTTCACTAGTTACTTAACTTGTAGATTATCAGAAGCCAACAATGTCCTATAAGTTTCGTCACATAATTTGAATTTTTTTTAACGACCAGATTTATTCCAAACGCTTATTAGTTGAGACCTGACATATCGGGCTGAAATGGACGTCATTACGACGGACGATATAAATAGTCTACAACATCTGTAAGTACATCACGCAGTTGTTGAATAGCATTATTCATTCGGTTAACTGCACATCTATTTTTTTGTGTGCGGTTAACCGAATGAATAGTGCTATTCAATAACTGGGTGATGTACTTACAGATGTTGTAGACTATTTATATCGTCCGTCATAATGACGTCATTTCAGCCCGATGTGTCCGATCTCTACTTATCAGTTATCATAAAGTACAACTTAATACTTAATTAAACTACATTTTTGCTTGTATTTAATTTTTTAACTGTTCTATACTTATACAAAAAAGGGATATTTATCAATACGTTTTTGCCGTATTACGCAGTTGTTATATAATGAAACAGATATGCAAAATACATATCCGTCA
The DNA here is from genome assembly GCA_935421215.2 of Melolontha melolontha. Taxonomy (NCBI): domain Eukaryota; kingdom Metazoa; phylum Arthropoda; class Insecta; order Coleoptera; family Scarabaeidae; genus Melolontha; species Melolontha melolontha. The sequence continues at coordinate 136,341,437 of OW285240.1, read as the reverse complement.
CTGTAAACATGGACATTGTCTATGTTTACAGTGACGGATATGTATTTTGCATATCTGTTTCATTATATAAGTTCTATACTTAAATCAACTAGTAATAGAGGCTTCATTATTAAATTATGTGAAACGGCCAATTTGCCTCTAACAGACGCAAATTTCTACGGATGTCTTTGATCAGGCTTTGAACAGACCCCAAATCAATTTCTCTATTTTTCGTAAATTCACCGTTTTAGTTGTTCCTCATTTTGTAAAACTCAAAAATCCTCTACTGGGCGAGCCTGAGGTAAGTTTGAAGGGTTATTGTTTTTATGAACAAAAGGTATGTGGTATTGTTGAAACCAGTTTTGGGCATCTCTAGAGTAATGGCACAATACCAAGTCTAGTCAAAACATGATATTATCATCAGTTTTGAGTATCTCTAGAGTAATAGCACGATGCCAAGTCCGGCCAAAACATGATATTGTCATCAGCATAATATTAATTGATGAATTGAAGCAATTTAGAAAGGCAGCTATAAATATAGCTCTGACCGTTCAAAGCTTCGCCTCTTACTCTTCCCGCAAAAGGTTGGAATATACCTCTTGTAGAAATTGCGCACCAACCAAGGATTTTGTCAGCGAATTTCGCTTTGTGTTTGTCTTTAACAGTGTCAGAGCGTTACACTATATTTTCCGTATAAAAGTCATCGTTTCCTTCCACTTCCGAGTTACTCAAGGTGAAATACTTTTCGTCATCTGCAACAATGATTTTGTCACAGAAAATGCACTCGCCTCAGTTGACGGTGGCATCTTGGTATACGTAGCAGTTGGCATTTGGTGTATTTGGAACACTTACGCCTTTTTCGATATTTTAGATTATCTCGTTTCAATTCCAACGATACCATACTCTTCGAGCTGACGTATCGACTAGCCAGCTCCTCACTGACATCCCAACTTTTTGATTTTTTACATTTCTCAACAGCTTCTCTGCATTCTGTGCGGTAAATACCCGCGGTCTTTCACTTGTTGGGAGATTAAGACATGGAATTCCCTGTCCCCGTTCCGTTATTGTACGATAAATCTTCTACGTGAAATATTTTCATTCTTTTAGATAGATTCGGAATATTCCAAATTGTAGATACGTTTTCGGAGTTCTAATTTATACAACATCGTAAAGTAACAACTTAACAAATTAACTAACTGTCAACTTACAGCAAACAATGAGAACAAGCTTTTGTTACCAATATTATTTAATTTTTTCAAATTTTAAATTAATTGAATTCTGTACTAAAATTTTTACGACATACATTAAATCAGTTTTATCGAATAAAATGACTTTGTCAACAGGAAATGTACTAGTGAACGTGTGTACTGCTTTAAATTTTATTATCTAAGTGAAATGAAATCCTCAGGCTTACATTTTATTCAATTTTAAACTAAAACAGGTTCAGGTATTTAACGCATAATTAACCTTAATAAATATAATATCTTAAGACGACGTTAATACTTGTATAGTGTCTGTTAAACCTATAAACATCTACCTGAGATATAATCCTTACTAATCACTGAACGAGCTTTCGAAGCGAGGACTCCTCTACGGTAGCTATTCCGGCGGTATTTTAGAAGGGATTTAGAGAGAAATTTGCAGGCGTTTCATAATGTATACCTGATACTCTGATGCGTTTAAATTCGCTCTCTCGTTTGTTGTATTCAACGCTCGTTGCGTCGGCGGTTTTGAAAATATGAGAACGGCGTAACGTTGGGGTTTTAGCACGTGTTTCAAAATAAAATTAAACATTTCCGTGTCATTATTTAGAAGCTAATTAAAGCTGTTCGCGTTGATGTTTAAAGCCACAGCGTAACAAATAATAAGTAGGAATATATGATTATATGCGTGTACAGTCTGGGATAAAATGTAATTATGATTTTAGACTGTTTTCAATTGTTGGACATACGGATTCAGAATTAAATATTATTTAAAAAAAAGGTTTATTACTTCTTTCGTTCCCAAGTTAGTGTAAAGTTTCTATACAAAAAGGTTTAAGTATATCAATACGTTATGCACGTATTACGCATTTGTTACAAATGAAACAGACATGCAATATACATATCTGTAACTGTACACATGGACAATACACCTCGTATTTTCAGCATTTACTTCTGCTTAAGACACGTGTTTCTGCCATCTATAGGCGTCATCAGTCAAGCTAGTGAAGTAATGTAATACAAATGATACAGATCTTTTTAAGAACAGATTTGTATCTGTATATACATTTACGCTGAAATCGCTTACAAGATATAGCAAATTTCGTCCTATAACGTGGCACTATTTAATAAGTGACATCTGACGGACGAAAGAGACTATGCCGAAAAAGGCGACCTTTCGCTTGACCAGCTATGCTGGTACATAAACGAAAAAATACGTATAGGTGTAGTCCATTAATACGAGCCAGATGGCGGTAAATATACAAAAAGGTTTAAGTTCATCAATACGTTATGCATGGCCATCATGACTTTCACACATTTTTCATTTGCTCGGACAACCTGGACGATTGGCGCCGCGACGTGTTGTGTCTGCATTTTTAGGCTAATGTGATTTTGTCATCTATAGAAATTAATACAACAAATTATAGCGGCAATTGCATGTAATGTGGGAATTTAATAGTTATTAATTCTCATTTACATTGCGTTTTTGATAATTAGTATATATACATGCAATATAGAAATTAAAGTCATATCTATTTCCGGATAATGTGTACTGATGATTAGTAAAAACTATGAAATACCAGTATCTGCACATTCTGAATGAATATGCCTTTCACAAATTTTTCATATATATATATATATATATATATATACAGGGCAATCCAAATTAAGTGTTCACCATTGGTAACTTTGTTATTATTAAAGATAAGAGACAAGATTGTTTAAATTAGCAAACTAGTAGTACTTTTAACGCTCTTTAAGATGGAAGAATTAAAAAAACAAATGAGCAGCGCGTTTTCGAGTTTTCCCGAAAAATATGTTGTTTTCAAATAGAAACCCCTGTATATTATATCATTTTCTGTTAGAAATTCAATTTTTAAACAAAATATCTTATAAGAACTTTTTTACTGGGATTAAAAACACTTGAGTTATAATGTATCAACAAAAACAGCTAAATAATTTTTATAAACTTTATTTTATACATAAACATATCATTAAAAGAAAATAAAAATCACTGATTTTTTCATAGAAGATGTTCAAAAATACCACCTTGTTGTTCAATACATTTTTGAACACGTTTCTGAACTTGTCGAACTGCTTTTAGTATGGTCCTACCATATATTTGGTTTATCTTTTCACTAACTGCAATTTTTAGGGCGTTTACGTTTTTGTACCTTTGCTTATAAATCTCTGTCTTTAAATAACCCCATAAGAAAAAATCAAGCGGTGTTAAATCTGGCGATCGGGGAGGCCACTGAATAGGACCATTTGTTCCTATCCATGAATTGTTAAAAATAGTATTTAAAATTTGATGAGTACCTCTGTAGTTGTGCGCAGGTGCGCTATCCTGCTGAAAATGCAGATTCTGTCTACTTATGAGATCAATATCGTCTAAGAAATTATTCAAAATTTCAGTCAAAAATTCTATGTACCTTTCACCAGTTAGAGTGCCCTCATAAAAGAAAGGACCAACAATCCTTGAACCAATTAAACCGCACCAAACATTAAAACTGTAACGGACTTGCGGGCGTCTTGGATGTACTAAAAGAAGATTTTCCTTTGACCAGTAATGATGATTTTTTGTATTGTACATTCCAGAATTTGAGAAATTTGATTCATCGGTCCATAAAATATAACGAAAGTTGTTTACATTTTGGCGACAAAAGTTAAGATACCAGTGGCAAAAAAACATTCTTCTCTCTGGATCCCCTGGCAAGAAAACTTGAACTGGTTTGTACTTATAAGGAATGAATTTGTGTTTCTTCAGAGTCCTATGCACAGTACCGTGACTCAAATCAGATTCCTTGATAATATCTAGTATGGAATTCTCACGGTTGGCCTCAAAATATGCAAGAACTAGAATTTCCGTGGCCTCGCTTATTATAAAAGTCCTTCTTGTTCTTGTTTTGGCAAAAACACTCTCATTGCCTCTAAATTTTCGGTACAGTCTCAGAAGAAATTGCTCATTTGGTTGTGTTCGGAGTGGATATAATTCAGCGTAGTGTTCTTTTGCCCTCCTAGAGGATTTTCTGCACACTAAATAAGATTCTAACATATCACACTTTTCCGCATGGGTAAAAATCATTTTTTTGTCAAATTAATAACTAGAAAAATGAAATTTATGAGTGAAAGACTAATAAAACTGTACTAATATTTGACGTTTACTAGAAAGAATTAACGTCGTTATCATAGAAACATAGAAATGCACTTGACTTAGCTGTTTTTGTTTATTCAGTATAACTCAAGTATTTTTAATCCCAGTAAAAAATTTCTTATAAGATTTTTTGTATAAAAATTGAATTTTTAACAGAAAATGATATAATATACAGGGGTTTCTATTTGAAAAAAACATATTTTTCGGGAAAACTCGAAAACGCGCTGCTCTTTTTTTTTTAATTTTTCCATCTTAAAGAGCGTTAAAAGTACTACTAGTTGGTAATTTAAACAATCTTGTATCTTTAATAATAACAAAGTTACCAATGGTGAACACTTAATTTGGATTGCCCTGTATATATATATATATATATATATATATATATATACGAATTCGTTGAGAATATCCTATTATTCACAAAAATTTAAAAAAACTGGACTTTTCTAAAGATATTTGGTCAGTTTATAATTTTTTAATCCACTTAAAAAACTATAACGGGCTTTAATATATGTCAATATAATATGTCGAATAAATTTTTGTATTTTCAACTGAATCAGAAAAATCTTATACAATGTTTTTTATATGATTTCACTTCTCATCTGATTGATTATATTGCCAATGAATGGAACAAAAATATGCGATTTTATGTTTAAATTGTAAAGAAGATTCACTTTATTCAAAAAAACTAAAAATATGATGTAAAGCTTAATTTTATGCAAAATATATATTTTTTTTGTACCGGTAATCGCATTATTTCAGTGTGGAATGGATATACAGAGTAGTTGGTTTTTCATTGTATACTCAATATTTCCGTTGAGAGTATCACATTTTAAAGAAATCAAAATGTATCTGATAGTATTTTTTGCCCTCTTTCCGATCCTGTGAAATAAAGTGCTATCACTTGAAAAACATAAGATGATCTAATTAATTTTTAATTGAACACCCTATATATTCTTGGATATTTAGCTAGCTTATTCAATTTTGAATACAGTATTTATATATTTTTCTTTTCGTTGGGCAATGAATACTGTCATAAGAAAATGTTTGCTTTCGAAATGTGAGCGAGTAAAAAACAAAATACTATTGCTGTGGATCATCTTCCAACTATATCTGCAACTTGCAAGGTAGTGTTAATCACTAAGCAAAAACCGATCTTTTTTGGATTCGTTGGACCAATTACAAATTGTTGCCCGAGACATCGCTTCTTCGCCGAATGCATTTCTAAGTCGATCATCACGTTGTTTAGGCGTTGAGGACGATTTAAAATCGTAAAAAATCATAGCTCAGAAATGCTGTCTTGTCAAATTCATTTTGGGTGAACACAAAATCTTTAAATTATGGTAATTAACAAACTATTAGAGCAAATCGAACAAACTAAACGGCAATAATTTCGCAAAACATTAAAAAGTAGCTGTCAAATAAAAACAAATTTAATTTTTTTTTAGAAACATGGCCATTTTAGATTGTTTTCAGTGTTCCCCTCGTATATTGGCATAACGAGTGAACTGAAGTGAAACACACGGTATATGTCACGATTTTTCGTGAAGAAATAACGCAGTATTTAACTGTATTTAGTATTTATTTCGCGCAGTTTTCCATTTCGAAATTTTCTTTTATTACGGTTGCCTAAAGGTGTCATGAAAATAAGAGAGAAATACGAGCCGAGTATTGGAGAAAATTTCAATCTGTTCCAAGCTTAATCGTGGCAGTTTTAAAAAGGAAAATATCATTGCGATTATTATTGGCGTGAAACGATGCAATTCCCGGGAACATAATGGAAAAGTAAAGTCAACGAAAGTCTCGGTTAAAATGCGCTACAGATGGAAATAATGGAACGTCTTAACGGCACCTAGGACTATCCCCCACGGTGCGCCTTCGGTACGAAATTTGTATTTTAATACCTACTTGCACGGGAGTTTTGTATAAAAACTTTTTAACAATCCAACTCCGCAAAATATAAATATACATGGCCTGCTAGTATTAGAAAGGTTTTGCAAATTATAACCTTAAGGTGTATTGTGTGCGAACACTAAATGAAAAGATTCATTCTTCCCCAACTTCTCTCTATCTTTCTCTCGCTTTAGTTACAATCTAGATCCGAGATCCGATTTTTTTAATATATTTTCTTGACGCTCACACCTAAGATTTAATGATTAGGGTATAATACGGGCACTTGTTTATTTTCGTTGCTTGCCCCTCTTAAAAAGTAGCTATTAAATTTTACCATTTAATAATCACAGTAAAAGAGGGAAATGAATTACGATAGAAAGTATTCTTTAGTATAGTTTATTGCAAATTATAAGAATATAACTTTGAACGGCTCTAATGCTTTTAGTTCACCACCTGCGGCAATAACTACCTGGCCGCTCAATACGATTATCTTTTACGCAAACAAACTGCTGAGGTCCGTAATTACAAAATTTAAGTAAATTGTAATTACTGCAATTTAGATGAAATAAAATTTAATAATAATATAAGTACCAACAGTTGTTAATTTGAATATATAGTTATTATATATAGTCATTAAATTACAATTTAGATGAAATAAGTGCTTATATTTATTAAACAAAATTTAAGTAAATATAGTTAGGAGAGTTGGTATATATTACATCTAATATTGAGTCTATTTATCATTTATTGTTAATCTTTACTGCTGTATACATATTTGATTTTTCTCTCTTTACTTAACGAACATGTGGCGACCTTTTGCTGAAAGTGTTAGTGATAATGATGTGGATAGTGATAATACTGTTGGAGCACGACAGAGAAAGCATATATCAGAAGATGCAAAACAGATGATTTTCAATGTCTATCATACCCTGATGGAAGAAAATAACGAACTACAAACCCAGAACATTCAACGAACGTCGCAATTAACCAAGGTGCCTTTTGGAACAATATATAAAATAATTAAGAATAACGCAGGGCCTCGAAAGCAAAGAAGTGACAAAGGAGCACCGAGAAAAATTGAAGAGTATGAAATTGATGCTATTAGGCAGCACGTATACTCCTCCTACAGAGGAAATGTTGGATCTACACTTGACTGCTTACATAAAAGAATCAGTGATGAGCCTATAAATATTCAGTGTTCTAAAGCAACCTTGTGGCGGACGCTAAAGAAAGCTGGTTTTAAGTTTGGCACTATAGACAAACGTCGCAAAATTATGGAAAGCCCAAGGTTACAGAAACTTCGATATGAATACTTAACGGCAATTAGAAGGTATAGACAGGAAGGACGATTAATATGTTATTTAGACGAGACGTGGTATGACACCCATGACACAATTTGCAAAGGTTGGGTGGATAGTTCAAGTATGTGTCAGTTGGACGCGCCGGTTTCGAGAAGGAAGAGAATAATCATTCTTCATATTGGGTCAGAAAAAGGATGGATCGGACAGCCTCTATTATCTGCTAAAAATGTTAAATCCTCAAGTTTAGATTACCATGAAGATATGACCTCATCCTTATTTGAAGAATAGTTTTGTGACACTTTGCTGCCAAATTTACCAAAAGATAGTGTGATGGTGATGGACAGCGCTACGAATAATTCTCGACAGCAAACCAAAGTTCCTACAAAATGTAATAATAAGAAAGATATTAAAACATTTTTAGAAGCAAATGATTTATATTTTGAGGATCATTATACAAAAAACCAATTAATAGAGGTGATGAAGACAAAAGAATATTTAAACGATTATTATGTGGATAACAGAGCCAAAGAAGCAGTACATACAATTTTGTGTTTACTATCATACCATTACATTTTCAATCCCATTGAATTGATATGGGCCCAACTGAAAAATACCATGAGACGAACAAATCAAACACCGAAATTTAGTGAAAGCAGTGTAACACACATAAAAAATGCTATGGAACATGTAACTGCTGTAAGTTGGAAAAATGCTGTTAAACACGCAATAGCAAAAGAGGACGAATATATGCGCATGTACAAAATAGTTTGACCTTTGATTATAAATTTGCAATAGGATTCAGACACAGATGATTTATGAAATGCGGTGACACATAAAAGTTTTATTGTGAATTACAAATAAATTAGCTTTATATATCTATATGTATCCACAACACATGTTGCCACACGATTTGTAATTTTTTCTTTGTATATAAACCCAATGTACAGATATTTTTTATTATAACGGGTGTTCATTTGAAAAGTCAATCTAGTAGCATGTGATTTACTGAGAACATTTTGAAGTATGTCGTAAATTAAAATTTACTACTTAACCTACGAAGTCGTATATTTTGACAGTTTCATACATACAAATAAATAACAAATGTGATTGACATTTTCAAATGTCATTTGGATTTACGTTTACGGAACAACAAACACATACTAATATATATGCGTCTGATTCTATCAAAATTTCAAAGTAACCTAGATTGACTTTTCAAATGAACACACGTTATACTTGAAATTAACAGCGTTTTATTATTATATTATAGGACCCTAATTTATAGTCAATACGGCCCCTAGATTCATACGTTGCAAATAGGTAAACCGTACCCGTTCAATAAGGAGACCAGGCATAATAATTATTATCACAGAAGGTAGTGCAATAAAAGCATTAGAGCCGTTCAAAGTTATATTCTTATAATTTGAAATAAACTATAAGTGTTTGTTTCAAGACATTTTCAAAATTAATTTTAAATCAATTAAATTTTAATTGTAGTAAAATCGTTTACTTTTAGTTGTAGAAATGAAGAAGTCGAATCGCGAATTTATTCATAAGAAGTGGCCTTTCAACACTTTCGCTACAGTGATTATATTTCTGACTTCCGCCATGTTTGGATGTCTACTGACAAAATTTCAAACAAATCTGACAGATAAATTGTGTTTTATACTCATTTAAAGAAAACTGTTTTCGTTGTGTGTAATGAATTTCGAGTGGAAAAGCAAAGAAATCGAGGAAAATTTACGTAAATACACTCGACCGCAAAAGTAAGCGATTGTTTAGCGCGAGAACAATAATTTTTGTGTTTTTGTTTATTTGCCTTAAATATATGTATAATTTAATTATTTAACATTAAATAATTTTAGCTTCAAATTGACACCCTGTATATCGAAAGATTAATTATTTTGTAGATATAATAAAACACAGTTGTATAGTTTCAAAATAATATATATGCACTACATATGTTTCACCACACTGTGGCTTCATCAGGTGGATGAATATACTAATTCAAAATATCAATTAGATCTTATATATATCAATATAAAGTACAGAACTAATCTTATTCTAAGAGGGGGTGGACATGTATGAGTTTTAAGTTTAGTAGGGGGGAGTTATTTATGTCTAGTTGGTCATTTAAAATTATACTTAATTTATTATATTTGTTAATTTCTAAACTTTCTAACATATTAAGTTTTTTACTTTTATCTAGGACATGCAAAGTTTTAAAATTAGTGTTGAATTTGTGATTATGTTCTAGGCAATGATTGGCAAAAGTTGAGTCTGTCTTCTTGTCTCTGTGGCTTCTTTCAAAGAAGCCACAGAGACAAGAAGACAGACTCAACTTTTGCCAATCATTGCCTAGAACATAATCACAAATTCAACACTAATTTTAAAACTTTGCATGTCCTAGATAAAAGTAAAAAACTTAATATGTTAGAAAGTTTAGAAATTAACAAATATAATAAATTAGGTATAATTTTAAATGACCAACTAGACATAAATAACTCCCCCCTACTAAACTTAAAACTCATACATGTCCACCCCCTCTTAGAATAAGATTAGTTCTGTACTTTGTATTGATATATATAAGATCTAATTGATATTTTGAATTAGTATATTCATCCACCTGATGAAGCCACAGTGTGGTGAAACATATGTAGTGCATATATATTATTTTGAAACTATACAACTGTGTTTTATTATATCTATATAATGAAGTTTCAACAAGTATCTCCTTCGTCGATTATTAAATTAATTATTTTATTTAAATTGAAAAACTTTATCTCTATTTTAAGAACGATATCTGTTGCATTTATAAGTTTAGTACTCTTTTTATTAGACCATTTCCCCTTTATTTATGATTTAATTCCAGAACGTATTTTATACTTTGTACTATGATGACATCTTAGTTGTCGAAATACGTATTTAGGATATGATTAATAAAATTGTGGTAAGGCGTTATATACCTTTCTTAAGTTTTTACTTAACCACAATCTCCAAAAAAAGACTTTTCAAGATGTAACATACTACATTGAATCATAAAATATAATAGTTTGACATAGATAGGACGAAGTTTTACTTCCAGGCGTAATAAATCAGGTACGTGGTTCACCTCGATTTTAGTGGAAGTGCTTTTTTTACATTGGTTCCAGAGCGAGCAAAAATAATAACTAGAAAGACGAGAATACCACCGCCACTGTACACCGTCGTGAAAGGAAAGCAGAAAAACCTAGATCTGATTTATCGTCATTTCGGTCCCAGTATAAAATAGTAAATTGCGAACCGATACAGTGGATCGCTGTAGGAAATCAAATTACGTATGCATTTCCGTTGACATAATGTTAGAGCGGCACGGAGGCTCTTATCTATCGCTCTTTATGTACATACGACCTCTATCGGTGATGGTGGTCTGTAAAAGTATGTATATAGTACGACCCGGCGTGCCAGACTATAAACTGATGCCAGTAATTTTCACCCGAAAGGTAAAAGTGAAGGTCGGAGAATGTAGAGGAGAAATTGATAAGGCAGAGTCACGTCATCGATATCCTGATTGAAGTTCAATATAAAATTTTGCTGTAAAGACAAAATGATTAAATTGCCAATCTGTTACAAAAGATAATCCATAAGAAAAAGTAGTAAATTGGTGCTGTTTAACTTAAATATGGGTGTATACAATAAATCTTAACTTAATATTATTAAATAGTGATATTTGAAATTGAATTATTGATGTCATCAATTGTATTTGTCGCGAAGTAATGTGAATTAATTAAATATTGCTTTCTACATTTTTTTTAAGCTAATTATTCGAATTTCTCTATTGAAAGAATTCGCCTTTAAGTAGGATTCGAATTCACGTCCCTGGTTTGCCAGACCATTGTTCTGCCACTAAGCTATTAAGGACTGTTGTTCCGAATACATCGGGAAAGCCTTAAGTTACATTAAGGAAACGGATATTTTTACCTGTAGTCGGTACTTGTTGCTAATTCATTGAATTTTTCGCGAAGTAATGTGAGTGAATTAAATACATATTGATTTCTACATTTTTATTACGCTAATTATTCGAATTTTTCTATTAAAAAAATTCGCCCTTAAGCAGGATTCGAAACCACATCCCTGGTTTGCCGGACCATTGCTCTGCCACTAATTAGCGTCGTAAAATGTAGCATGCCAGAGTAAATTAGAATTTTTTACGATTTTTATTACTTGCACGTTTTCCGGCTTGATGAGACGGAGTGATTTGAAACTTGTTTGTCGCCGTAACATGAACTTCGCAGAATTTACAAAATAACAGACGCCCATCTATTGTAAAATCATTTTAATCCATCGCAAATTGACTTAAAATTGCACGTACACACTTTTTTCTTTTGGTATCTTGATAGATGTTAATGCTATTTCACTATTACATAACTAATAGAGATTGTTGGAATGTAAGAGGACCTGGTAAAATTAAGGAAAGTCCCACTATATTTATTTTGGTTTCAAAACACTATTGTGTTGGCTGTTTATAGTAAATCCAGTTTTAACTTGATATTGACTTCACCTATCTATTCAATGGTTTAGAAAATTATTTAATTGTCTAATATAAAGTGCTTGTTTGCGTTTGGTATTCAGTTACTGTGTGTTATTTCACAAGTATGCGAAATGCGTTAGTGCTAAAGGTTTTAAGAAATACTAACCTGTAGACATACAAACAACAGAAATCGTGTAAAGTGTAATTATACTAACAAGAACATTAAATATTTATGTGAAGTTATAGACTGTTTTAAAACAATGCCTTGATGAAAAAAAGGTTAAATATGCATTTATAATATATGCACTTATACATAAATGCGTAATTTATTTAAACATTCTGCACAAATGCATAATTATCCGAAGCCGAGTATAATAGATGTATTTATTATTAAATATAATTAATTATTAATAGTTACTAAATATTAGTAATTATATATTCTGCAATAGCACTTATAATGTCTAAGGATATTTGAAGTTTTTGCAAACATAATGTTAATAGTGTTACAGAAATATTATGTAAAAGACTTTAATTGTATAATAAAGTTTGAGTTGGAATTTTGGGAAAATATTTTGTATTTATATTCTATATAGTTACATCTTTTTATTTTTAATACGTTGTCTTTTTATTTCAAGGACATCCTGTATACTAGCTTTTATGAATACTGAAACGAAGGCGTTTTTAAACTTAGTTAAAAACGATTACATCCAGTACAACCAGAAAAAAAAAATAAATACAGACATATTATTATCACGACAGTCATGTTTCTGTTAATTACATTTCACGTTAAGAAGCAACATATCCTTAAACTAACTATTCACTCCAAACATAAATATAATTAACATTATTCTATTCACAAAACACTACTGAAGCAGGTGTACAAAACTGCAACCAAATCGAGTCAATTCTGGTGTTCTATTGCAACACCAGTCCAATTATGTTTCTGACGTACATAATCGTGTATAGGACAAAACATGTAGTATAACGACACACGTACCAACATTTAGAACACTTTCGGGGCAAAACGAGACCAGGCACATCGCAAACCATGCTGGTAATTATATTATTACCATCAGAAACGTGGAACCTACACAGAGATGTGCTTTATTTATTTGTATTTTACGCAGAGTATCTTGAGCGCAATATGTGGATAGCGGAAGCGACTACAAGACCATGTATACGATACATACCTTGTGTATATATATATATATATATATAGTATTGTATTTAATTTAAAAACAGGTGCTCGGATATAATTATTATTCACACATAGTAGATAGCCCGTTGAAATCAGTTAACACATGAACAAATATATTATTTTTTAATAAAATATTTTAAAACCACAATGAATTAAATATTTACAGGTTTAGAATGGGCACATACTGTAATAATCTTCTTAAGATAAACCTAAAATAAATTATGTTCTGTTTATTATAAACATTTGCAACTAAGAGAAGCTATTAACTCTGATAAGTATTATCAACAACTGAGAAATTTGATTGCAGCGGGAGGACGATTCTGAAAAAGTCGGAAGAAAAGTTATCGCATTCCTTTTCAAAACTAATAGGGAGGAGTGTGTCTAGATTTTTAATATTCTAGTACTTGTTTCTTCTCAAAAAAAGCACACTGCATTTTCATTTATAAACGGTTGTCATTTTTAAACTGCATAAAACCACCGTAAACTGTTGTAAATAGTTTTTAGAAAGACATAATTTTAACAGTTTATAATGTAAATATAACATACAGGCTGGCCCAAAATGACCGAAGGGGTTTGAGTTCATTATAACTTCTTATTTAAGACATTTTTTTATTTTAAATACAGTAAATTAATGGAGAATATTTTTAATTTAATTATGAAAAATTATATCTCGCAAGTGGTGGCCATTTTCTGCTTCGCATATTCATGCTCTTTCCAAAACATTTTCCATAACCTTTCGCAAAACTTCAGGTGTTATGTTGTTGATTTCGTCGTGTATATTATGTATTTTTTAATTGCTGTATGGTTCGAGGCTTATTAATATAGACTTTTCCTTTCAAATAACCCCAAAGTTAAATCCGGTGAACGCGGAGGCCAATTAAAATCGCTTGTACGGCAAATAATTCGTTCACCAAAGATGTCGCGTAAGAGAGCCATTGTGTCCCTCGCAGTGTGCGCTGTGGCTCCATCGTGTTGGAACCATACTTGCGGATGGTTTTCCACGGCTGGCCTTAAAAAATTTTCCAACATTGTCCGATATCTAACACTAGTGATGGAAACGGCGACACCGTGTTCATTTTCAAAAAAATATGGGCCAATTATCCTTTCCGACGAAACACCGCACCAAACGGTACACTTAAGTGGGTGTAATTCTCGCTGTTGAACTACTCTTGGATTTTCCGTAGCCCATATCCTGCTGTTTTGCCTATTAACGAACCCATTTAATTGGAAATGGACTTCGTCGCTCATAATTAAATTATGAATAAAATCATGATTTTCTTCTGCTTTTTGACGAAAATAAATTGCATAATCAAGTCATTGCTGGTAATCTGTCGGTTTCAATTGTTGGACAAGCTGAATTTTGTATGAAAATATTCTTATTGTATGCAAAATTCTCTGCAGCGACCCTCTTGAGAGGCCAAGTTGTGTCGAACGTCTCCTGGTTGATGTTTCTCCATCTTCCCGAATACTCTCCTGTACCCGTTCAATATTGTCATCCGTGTGCACCGTGCGTCGTCTGCCGGCACCAGGAAGGTTCCTTACTGCCTCTTGTTCTCGAAAATTTGCAACCAGACGGTTTATTGTTGACTCTGCGGGTCCAACCCGCACATTCAAATAACGACGATATGCACGCTGAGTCAAAACAATGGATCGTTGATTTGAGAAATAAAGTTCAACGATTTTGGCACGTTGTTCAATTGTGTACTGTTCCATTTTAAATTCCCCAAGTCTTCTTTACAAAATACTGAAAACAAAAAAAAAATTACAACAAAAAAGTTATAAGGAATTAAAACCTCTTCGGTCATTTTGGACCACCTGTATTTACGAGCAAAAAGCCAAAAAGAAATGTACACGTAATGTGTACGGTTTTCTTTAGTTTTACTTAAAAAATTTTGTACTTTCACATCAATAAAATATATGCAGTTATAATTTACTGGTCTTTTATCTTATAAAAGAGCATTTTTTAGGCATGTTTTTAGGCACATCTAGGTTTAAAAACAGTTTTGAAACTTCTTGAATGACCTAAGTATTTAATTCTTTTCGCATTGGATACCAAAAAAAATCTATGTGAACCTTTTATAATTTCCTCAAAGAAAAACAATCCAATTTAAATAATATTTATTTAATAGAGTATTCAAAACCGAATTTTGATTTTTAAATTTTTAATATTATTTTAATCTGGGAACGAGAATGCATTAGAATTAAAATAAATCCTCTTCAACAACGCCCTTTGTAAAACGTAACAAATGCATGCAATTCGTTGGGTTCAACATGTTCTCTTATTTTTCCTCTCCTTCCCGAGAGTGTACGAAAAAAAAAGAAGGCGCAGGAAAAAAAACAGGAGACGTAAAAAAACAACAATGGAACACTTTCGATTGCAAAAAAGGGCAAATTTTAAAAACGCTCTCCCAGACAGACCAGTTATGCTAATGAATCCATAAAAAGCGAATTATAAACACTGTAAAAATATTCACTGACTATTCGTTCGCTAATTTGCATGTGATTTTCTTTTTAAAAAAGTCGAAAAATACCAGCGGACCTACTAGGTTATTCGAGCATTACTGAAGGGAGGTTTGGGGTACCCTATTTACATAATGACAGTATTATGATGAAAGTTCATCATTTCATTCCTGTGCTCGCAGAGACTTTCGAATTAAGCCATCCGGTGTGTTCATTATTTTCGTAGAGGTTTTCATTAATGTCTTGATTTTAATTTTTTTCTTTCTTTTTAACGATACGTTGCCAAAACTTTTACAATTAATGCAAAAGAATTTTTATAAAAACATACGAGGGTAGTTTGATATTGTGATGCGCATCATGCGAAGTTAACGCCAGCCGGTGACTTAAGCAATGTCGTCACCATATGTCGATGTCATAGAACTTTTCGGAATACTAGAGACCCAGATTAATTACTTTTAATTACAATGTGTTTTATTAACCTTTATGTGATTGGAAGGGTACCCGGGTGCTTTTTTCAGATTTAAATATTAATATTTTTTGTGTTTGAACTTGCTGAGCTTGGAAATTCTGTGACATCTCTAAACTTGCTTTATATTACATTTTATTATATATACTTGATTATTTAGATTTAATTTTTAACGAAAAAATGGCATCCGAAATTATTACAACCTCTAAGACCGGTATGGGTGCCCGGGTACCTCCATTTAAAATTACATATGGATGGATGTGAAAGAACAAAAGTAGCATTTTTACATTTTTTTATTTATATATGTTATAAAAAGGATGTATAAAAAGAACGAAAATAAATAATAATTGGATTAAACAGCCTGTTGGTGACAGGTATCGCATACGGCCTTAGTAACAGAATGCTCATTACAAACTGGTTTTGAACAAGAATTACATGCTTTTCGCGTTTTTCTTTGTCTGTAATTCAATTCCCGGCAAATGTAACATTTTCCAACTACCAAAATACGCCCAGAAGTATCTCGAGATGATTGATCTCTGACTGCTGTAACGACTGGTTGTGTAATTTGGCGTCCTAGAACCATTTCTAGTGATATACGTGTAAAATGATTGCCCAAAACTCTTGGATTACTGCTTCGAGTTAGTACAGCAGACATGCATAACTCGCTTGAAAGATCTTTAAAAAATCTCCGTCGTCGGTCGGTTGATGTAAGCCTAGGATTTTGCTTCGTGTAAATTATGTATGCACTCAGTGCAGCAAGGTCGACCATATTGTAAAGAAATGCTAGGGGCCAACGATTTGTTCTACGCTTTACTGTATACTCTGATAACATTTTATCCATCGTGTCGACGCCCCCTTTGGTTTTATTATAATATTTAATAATTTTGGGTTTTGCAGTACCAGTATGTTCTACCTGTTGTATGCATTGATGATAATAGGATCACAGATTTGTTCTTTTGGGAACATACGAACATATAGTTGCACTTTTAGTAAATGCAAAATTAGTGGAATTTATAAATCTACTTTTATTGGATTGCATATTGGTAGGAGAAAGGATATTCTCAGACACATTCACAAAAAAGGGCGTCGTTACTTCACATTGGTTATGTGGACGGGGTGAGGTACTTCGGCTGTCTGACAACAGGCAGCTCTGAATTTACTTCTACGCCCGGTCTGGATAATT
Source organism: Melolontha melolontha (assembly GCA_935421215.2). Taxonomy (NCBI): domain Eukaryota; kingdom Metazoa; phylum Arthropoda; class Insecta; order Coleoptera; family Scarabaeidae; genus Melolontha; species Melolontha melolontha. The sequence goes on along the minus strand of OW285240.1, from coordinate 136,324,094 downwards.
TCGGTGATGTGGTGATGTGGTCCTTTTTTGTGAATGTGTCTGAGAATATCCTTTCTCCAGCAGGGGCGTACCGACGAGCCTGTAGAAAGGCGAAATACGTATCTACTTCTCTGGGGAGGGATATGTTCAGACACGTTCACAAAAAAATATTAATAGTGAACCTGTATTTGTGTTCTTCACACCAGATTTTTAATAATATTTTATATTATTAAAAATACCTTTGTATTATACAAAACTGGTGGGGTTTACCTAGTCGTGTATGTTTCAATTATTCTAATACTAAAAAACATCATAGACATTCTACATACGTTGAAACGCAGCCTTGCAGAAATTGTAGCAAAAATTGAAAAAGCCGAATTGTATGAAAAGCTAAACAGTTTTTATTTAAATAAATACCTATGTCAAAATCAATTTGAAGGCATTGACCAATGAAGCGCCTTTTGAAAGCCCAGCTGAGATCATCACAGCCGATATCGATGAAGACCATTAGATGAAACTGTATTTTCGAAACTGTTGGCATTTCTACGGAACGAGTGCACAGTAGTTTAGCTAAATTCACGATTACGGTCGCGATTGTTAACTGTCGACCAAAAACTCACGCAAAAGGATACTTAAAAGCACAGCATGACAATGTTTAATATTTTTTGTTTGCGTAAATTCGTAATAATAGATGGAATGGTGAAAATGCCTCAAGGATATCGATATCGATTTAAATAAGGCGTTCGACTGGGAGATGTACTTTATTAAGAAATAACAATATACCACTAATTAACATAAAAACCAAAAATGTACTAACTGAAGAAATAAAAGTCGCTTAAGCCCATTTTAAGCCCATTTTTATTCAACATCGTTATTGACCAAATCATAGAGGAGGTTAAAAGTATGGAAGGTTATATATAAAATGGGCCGAAAAAATATAAGTATACTACGCTATGCAGAGGATGCGTTACTATTGGCTGATAGTGGCGATAATCTTCAAATATTATTATACAAGTTCAATACAGCTGCAAGTTTAATACAGCTACACGAAAGTTTCAGTGTTCTCTAAAGGGCCAATCTGCTGCAAACTAGAATTCGAAAGGAAAATAATAGAGCAAGTCATGAGCTTCAAGTATATGGGTGTGAAATTATCAAGCGACCTGCTTAAAGAAGCACAAATACAGTCAATAAAAGCATTAAATATATCGGGTTTCTTTAGAGAAACAAGAGAAATAAATAGATGGAGATAGAGGGTATATGAAGTCCGGTGTTAATATATGCCATCGAGACCCGAGCTGAAACCAAGAAAACGAAAGTGAAAATGAGGACAGTTGAAGTGAAAACGTTAAGATCCATCTTAGGTATTACTTTGCGCAATAGAAGAATCAACGTTCCTATAAGAAACAAATGCAATTTCCAATATGTGGTCAGATGGTCTAAAAAACGGAAAAAAGAATGGATTGAACAGAAGCAGAATGCAGAATGACAGAAGAGCGACTACCAATAACAACCAGAGATAGAAAACCACCTGTAAAGTGATAGATGGAGATAGAGTTAGATATCATCATCCGGTGAATAAACAGGAGGAATCTTGTAGATATCGAATATAGTTTTATCGACTGGACAGGCTTTGCTACTGCTTTTGTGACTCCCAATAGTTCTCTTCCATTAAAACACTTTACGGTTCCACGATTTGACTCTCGCATTGATAGATTCGTGTGAATTTGGATTCGAATGAGTTCCCCGTCCATCCTACTCTCCTATCTGATATCCGAATATACCAAGACGAAAACTGTTGAATAACAAAAGCAGTCTTTATTGCTTCCAATCGAGACTACCAGAAACAATAATAGAGATAATTATTCATGAAATTCCTAGGATAATAGAAATCCATACAAAATTAAATTTGATTTGGATTTATCTTTAACTAGAGCACGTGTAGAACAAATTTATCTAGCAGCACAAGCTTCCAAATAATGCTTTGATAAGTGCTTGTAATGTGTGTTTTTTAGCTGCATGAGAACTATCGATATCGATAACTATGGTTTGACAGCTGAGAATGTCAAACTGTGTTGATATTTCTGTTCAGTAAGGTTTGGCAAGTCATCATGAATCGTTTAACGCCAGAACAACAGTTCCAAATTGTGGAAATTTACTTTGAAAAAATAAATCTGTTCGCGAAGTTCATAGAGCACTTCGTCCATTTTACGGTCAACATAATCGGCCTAGTGAGCAAGCAATTCGTGCAATTGTCCTTCGACTATGTGGAAAATTTTACGTAAGGATCTTGGCTTACGTGCCTATAAAATACAGCTCGTGCAAGAATTGAAGCTTAGCGACCATCGTTTGCGTCGCATTTTTGCTGATTGGGCTCATTTGAAACTGGCCGAAGATGAGCATTTTTATCAAATAATTGTGTTTAGTGATGAAGCTCATTTCTGGTTAAATGGCTACGTGAATAAGCAAAATTGCCGTATTTGGAGTGAAGACAATCCTCAAGCCGTTAACGAATCACCATTACATCCATTAAAATTGACTGTTTGGTGCGGTTTACACGCTGGCGCCATCATCGGTCCTTATTTCTTTCGAAATGTGCAAGCAGCTGCCGTTACGGTGAATGGCGACCGCTATCGAGCCATGCTGACTGAATTTTTGTTTCCAAAAATTAATCAGCTAAACATCAACGACATTTGGTTCCAACAAGACGGCGCAACTTGCCACACAGCGCGCTTAACAATCGATTTATTGCAAAATCAATTTGGTGACAACTTTCTTTCCAGAAGTGGTCCTGTTCACTGGCTCCCTCGTTCGTCCGATTTAACGCCTCTGGATCACTTTTTGTGGGGCTATGTTAAGTCATTGGTTTAAGCCGACAAGCCAGCAACTCTTGAAGCATTGGAAGCCAATATTCAAGCCAACATTGACGCCATATGGCCAGATTTATTGGAAAAAGTAGTCAAAAATTGGACTGAGCGAATGGACTATATAACTCGTAGCCGCGGCGGACATATGCCGGAAATCATATTTAAAAAATAAATGCCATGAAATTATCTACCAGATTATAATAAAAAAAATTCATTCCAACAATATTTCTGTCTTGTACTATCATTTTAAGTTCTCAAGTTCTTAAAAAAACACCCGATATTTATGTAAGCTTACGTTACACTAATACATTAGAAATACAATTTTTCCTAATCGTAGCAATTCCCTAACGACGCCCCTGTTCATAAGAAATTGGGATGAGTAATAAATGCGTGTTTGTATAATTTCCAATCGAATTCTTTTTTGTTCGCCTCTTCACGTTACTTTATTTCTCCCAGCGATGAACCGAACAGATATCGTAACATTTGGAAAAGAATAATTTCGACGGTATCAGATTGAGGAAGATATTTTATTTGGAAAAATGCATGTTTAATAGTTTTTATACATTCTACGAGGGTGGCGGTGGTTCTCTGGGGTTTAATAGATTTCTCCAGCAGAGATTGTTTTTAAGTGCTTTTCTGCCATCGACGTAACATTTATGGAGTTTCCTCGCCGAGATATTGACAGATATAGGTAGAAGAGACATACTAAATCGTTCGGTTCGATCGCGAATTCTTGTTTTTTTATGACTAATCAAAAAATGTTGATTGATATAAATATTTTTATTTGTTCGTTAGATCGATAGTGATTTAGAAGTATACGTTTTCTGTACATTTAGAAAGTAATATTGCTAACATTAAATTGTATATACGATGGGAACAGTAAAAATTTTCAGAAAATCGAACAAAGATTAGTTTTAATAAAATAAAATATTTTTTCTACAAACACCGTTAAAAGTTGACATTTTGATACGGCTAACTTCACTTAAAAATGCGATTTTATTGCGTAGCGTGTTAAAAAGGCCACTTTTAACACTTGTGTTAAAAGTAAATGACAGTTTGTCAAAAATGGCAAGAGAAAATTCCGTACATATCAAATGATTTTTATTACAATGAAAATTACATATTCTTTGGATAATTAATATTAAATGTACAGTTTGTGCAATTGGAGATATTTATTCCATGTGTTGCTGTACTTGCAGAATTATTATTTGCAGACAAATAGTTCATAGGAACTAAAATATCGTGATTTAAATTATCATTTGCAATAGAATTATTAGATAGATCTGGGAAGATAGAGTGAGCAATTTTGTTTTTATTTTCTAAAGAATCCTCTAGGTAACCTTCAGCAACGGTGGAAATTTTCCAGCCTCCATGTCGCTTAATTGAGCATAAGCTTGCACCAGAATCTGCTAGCAAAGTAGCAGATGAACGTCGGAAGCAATGTCCCGTATAAGATTCTGGATTCGGCAATTTCAAAAACATTGCGATAATTGCAGGCATCTTACCAAACGAATTTATTCCAACCGCTTGACTTGTGCATTTATTATTAGCGTGTTTAATAAATAAACGTCGATGTTTTATATTAGATGGACGTAATGCTTTGTATTTGCGATACAAGTTTATATATGAGCCAATAACGGTAAATGTTCTTTGAGTATTGGTTTTAGTATCTGGTATAGTAACTACTAACACATTTCCTCTATCTTCAATGTCATCCACAGTCATACGGCAGAACTCTTCCCGGCGACAAGCGCCAAATATAACCATAACAACAGCTACTTTGAACAGCATATATTTTTCATCTGATGCTTCAGAAATAAATCCATCAATTTCTTGTCTTGTCAATATATTTGATTTTCTTGGTCGGTAACCTTCTCCTTTCCATTTCAAAAATGCAATAAGTTTATAATATTTTCTAATATCATGGTTGTCTTTTATATTTAGCAAAAGTTTTATCGTCGAAAAATGTGACCAAAGAGTAGAAAATTTCCAAATATTAGACCTTTCTTTAAAATATGCTAGTAGAACATTTTCGCAAAATTTACCTATCACATTATTGCATCTGCACCATTCCGTAAACCTTTTTTACGCAATTTCATATTGTTGCCTAGATTTTGAGGGCAACAAATCTAATGTCGCTTTATCAGCGGCTTCAATTATTGCACTCGGTATTACTTCATTTTCTTTATTAATACACGAACTCATCCTTTGTACAAATTGCGACAAATTAATTTGACGTAATTTAACGGTTGCGTCCAGTTGTGTCAAAACGTATTCATGAGCTGTCAAATTTGGTCAGTGGAGTTTCATTATATTTTATAATAAAAATTGTGTTTGTAGAAAAAATATTGTACGATACACATGTTAAAAATGCTATTTTATTTCACTCGTAAATTGCGACGCTCGCTAACACTCGTGTCGCAAACTTTTACTCGTGAAATAAAATCGCACTTTTAACACTTGTATCGCAAATAACTATTATTGTTTTTGAAAATATTCCCCTTTAACATCAATACATTTTTACATTCGATGACACCAGTCTTTAAAGCAACGATGCCACTGTTTCTGAGACACTATAAAAACCAGGTTTGAATAATGTTCCGCTTCTCCGTCAGATGTCACTAGATTATCTGATACCACCTAATAGGACAAAATTTGCTATACCTGTGAGACGATCCATCAAACTTTATTTCACTAGCTGAACTGACGAAGTCTATTGAGACAGAAACACGTGTCTATGATTGAACTAAACGTTGGAAAATACGAGATGTATGTCCATCTGTACAGATACAGATGTGTGTAATACATGTCTGTTTCATTTGTAACCAATACGTGCTTAACGTATTGATGCACTCAAATTTCTTTCGAATGTTTCGCTGCTTCATCTGATAACTTAAAAGTGATACCACGCGTTTTATCTTTAATTTTTGGAAACAAAAACAAATCACAAGGTACTAGGTCAAGCCTGTATGGTGGAGAGTCAATGGTGCTGCCGTTTAGGATATCCAGTTGTTCTTTTTGTTCGGGAGTCGTTAATGTTGAATCTATCGAAAACTAAATTTTCTCAAGTCTAACTTGATTTGACTCATATCAATGGCCAATGTCGCCCGAATAAATTCATGTGATATCCGTCGATCTTCTTCAAGCATTGCTCGAATAGCAGAAATAATCTCATCAGTAACAGCAATTTTTGGGCGTTCTTCACAAAATTAATCATAAGTAAAAACACAAGAGCTTTTTTTTTATCGGATAAATTTCTCTTTGTAACGAAATTATTTTGCCAATCAGTAATTTGACGAGAAAAACTTACATGAAAAAATCGCGAGACGATAGTCGAGCGATTTTTTCTAATGTAAGTTTTTCGAGCGAAATTACTGATTGGAAAAATATTGAGTTAAAAAGAAATTTATCCGATTGAAAGAAAAGCTCGAGTGTTTTTTGGCAAGATAAATTAACGACATGAATAAAACTTTTTAAATTGTCTCCATATTGACGATTTTGTATTTCTTGTGTTTTGCAGTATTGATCTTTTGATATTTGTTGAAATTTCCCCAAACCGACTCGTATTTTACGTTCAACGATACTTAATAGTTATTACCTGTCAGCTGCCAAAATAAATTAAGTGATGCAGGGCTACTAGATATGTAACAGGAAGAAGCATTTTTATCGGAGGAAGAAGCATTTTTATCGGTGATAAAAAGCTATGTAGGTTTTTATCGCTGTCAAAGTGACAAAAATGTCACCCGCATATGGACATTTTTATATAGGAGTTAATTTATCATAAGTAAAAACACAAGAGCTTTTTTTTTATCGGATAAATTTCTCTTTGTAACGAAATTATTTTGCCAATCAGTAATTTGACGAGAAAAACTTACATGAAAAAATCGCGAGACCGAAAGGTCGAGCGATTTTTTCTAATGTAAGTTTTTCGAGCGAAATTACTGATTGGAAAAATATTGAGTTAAAAAGAAATTTATCCGATTGAAAGAAAAGCTCGAGTGTTTTTTGGCAAGATAAATTAACGACATGAATAAAACTTTTTAAATTATCTCCACATTGACGATTTTTATTTCTTGTGTATTGCGGTACTGATCTTTTGATATTTGTTGAAATTTCCCCAAACCGACTCGTATTTTACGTTCAACGATACTTAATAGTTATTACCTGTCAGCTGCCAAAATAAATTAAGTGATGCAGGGCTACTAGATATGTAACAGGAAGAAGCATTTTTATCGGAGGAAGAAGCATTTTTATCGGTGATAAAAAGCTATGTAGGTTTTTATCGCTGTCAAAGTGACAAAAATGTCACCCGCATATGGACATTTTTATATAGGAGTTAATTTATCGCTAATAAAAAAAAAAAAGATTTCTTTTGAATTTGTTATATCGATTATAAATTGTTGTCTTAGATGGGACTTCCCCGCCAAATGTATTTCTAAACTGATCTTCACATAGTTTAGGCGTTAATGACGATTTGAAATCGAAAAAAATCAGAGCCCGAAAATATTCTCTGGCATGCGGTGGCAAGCCTAGCAAATTTAGTGAATTCAAGAATTGAACAGGATAATTAACGAATTCGTCGAGTTATACGATCTTTAATTGCCAGCTGTTTGATTTTGAATGCCTGTATGTACTGCATTTACGTCATTGTTTTTGGCTGCCAATATTGTTTGTATAGCCATTGATGGTTTCTGAAATTGCGTGCGACCTTTGGGAAAACGCTGTGGACCAATTCGTTAATTGTTTGTGTAATAGTGCAGAAATCCGTTGACAATGTAATGCAAATCATCGGATGCATTGACTTTAATTTTGCCATTGTAGTTATTGGTGGTCAATAAATGTAGGTGTAGGTTTCCGCGGTCGTGCTCTAGACATAGATCTCGGATTCCGGGTTGAAACCACGTCGAGTTAGGCGTAATTGCCAACGTTTCTAGATGGTCGTCGCTTTGAAGTAGCTTGAAGAATGCTAAGGCAGAGACCGGGACAACTTATATAGGGAGGACCGGGTCTAACCCCCCCCCCCATATAAGTTGTGCCGGGTCTGACCCGGTCCCCCCTATATAAGTTGTGCCGGTCTCTGTCTTAGCATTCTTCAAGCTACTGCGACACGACGAACATCTACGTACAGCCCTGAAGATGTCCCTTGGCACAGTGGACGAAACGTTGGCAATTACACCTAACTCGACGCGGTTCCAACCCGGAAACCGAGATCTACATTGGTGGTCAAAGTTAGCTTTTGAAAAATATGACAAAGAACTGATGATTTGACCCATGCGTGAAGTATATCGGCTGGTGGGAACGTGGTATAACTGGTAGAGTTTGGCGAAAATCACCTGGCAATAAAATGAGAGAGAGCACTTCCGAACGGCTGTGCGCTTTCTCTCAAATCTTGAAGCGTACAATTGAGTGCTTGCAATTATTTTTGTGAGCCGTTTTGCATTTATCCCATACAGTGAGCTTACATGATCATAGTAATCTATCCAGTCCTGATTTTTTTTTTAATATTACGTGTTGGTGCCTTCATTATTCGCATATTTAATGACGATTACGGTGCGGAATGTGCTGTTCCTCCCCTATTCAAGAGAATTGCCGCAATGCTAGATGATAACACTACTTTTGCCAGTAGTGTTATTTTGTGAGGGGAATGGTAGCCAAAATCAATGAGAAATGTTTCAATTGTGATGTGAGAAATGTTGTAGTCTTGATTGACATTTTCTGCTTCATTTGCCAATTTTTGGGAAACTGTTGTTCAGCGCCACCTATCGCAAAGTAGTCGTACTATGTCTATAACCTTCCTCTCTTCCAAAGACTCATTGTATCAATGTTTGAGCTCATTGGACTAAGTAGGTTCGGAGTTTATGAAAGACATACAAACAATCAAAAATTGATATTTATATAGATTTAGTGTTTTAAAGTATTGGGTAAGTTAGTTCTTCCTAAAATTTTCTTTGAAATTTGCTAATTAGCTAATAGTTCATTTAATGCACTTTATCTCGAACAATTTGTCCGAAGTTATAGTAAAAATTTAACCTATTTCACCAGATCCATAATTTAGTGGCCTACCTACTCTATGGTTTGATAATGTTTGTTGATTGCTATTTCGTGTATCACTCCTCAATTATGAGTTGTGTTCGTTGACGTCCTCTTGCTATTCATCAAACTACCTTTCCCTAGAATGCCTTCAAGATTTCTGTTGTTATTCTCGCATATTTTTCCATCTTTTTCACCAATCTCAACTTTGCAACTATTATAGTTTAAATCCTGTTTTATTAATCTCTAGTTCTTCATTCGAAATTCTTTATTTCTATCAAGTTTATCTTCTTATCCATAATTTCTTCGTTCCCTTCCTGTGAAGATATTTCTTAAGATTTTTAAATTTTCTTCTGTCTTACCCATTCTGTATAAATGTACGAGTATATACAATGTATTGTTTCTAATAGTCTTGTACAGACACACAAACACACACTCGCATACACACGTACACACAAATATCGACAATTGTTACCACTGTTACTGTTAGGTCGGTGATGTAAATGCCTATCAACACGCATAATTTAGATGAGGTCGGTTGCATATGTTCGCTCGGTGTCTGTTCGTTCAATCGTCGCACTAAAACCCAATGAAAACGAGTGACAAACAAGTAATTAAACTTCGCCAATAAATGCCATTAGTCACGGTCTTTTTAAACAAACAATATGTCCCCGTTAATTAATCAGTAAATAAATTAAGTGGCGTTATTTTGCGTGCAAGTTACATGTGTTATGTACATTATGTATGTAGATTTTTTTTTACTCTGCAATTAATGATTTGATTAACCACAGCTGGATAATGGATGGATATTTGTTTAAATATTAATAACGTTTTTTTCTTTCTATTACAAGGGAATTATTACTAATTGAAATGTCATACTCTTTCTAATGGACGAAATCTGAAATCCATCAGTTGGCATATAGACTGTTTAAAATTTCGGGGGTATTACATGTGTATTACAGTCAACTTCTATTATAGAACATTGTGAAAATTTATTGAAAAATATTTCTGGTCGAACTGGCAAAGTTATACTAGATAAATTTTATTTTGTTACAATAAAGAATTATGGTTTTGAAAATTTAATAGAAATATCAAAGATTTTATTATTAACATTCAGTTTGACTGTTTTAAAGATAATTATTTACACTGTCGTTTCCGATTCACACATGGCCCTAGTTGAAACTTTCAGTTCACGTGGTTTGATTCACTCTACAACGATTTCTTAGTTCCGATGATTTTAATCTTGTACGGCCAATCTCAACATCAAATAATAATAAATATAATAAAAATCCTACAGAATTTATTGTATGCATTAGAACTAGCAAAACGCGTAAATTGAGGCGTAAAAATGTCACAAAGAAATTTAGCTGGAAAAACTTGCCTATAGATGTTCGAGGGTATAATTTAACCTTCGGCAAAGGCAACAGCGCCAAACTAATTATTGATGTTCATAAAATAATGCCTGCCGCCATATAAACCACCTATTTCGGTGTACATTGAATATACTTCGATACTATTTACCAAACTAATTATTGATGTCCATAAAATAATGCCTGCCGCCATATAAACCACCTATTTCGGTGTACATTGGATATCGTTCGATACTACCACAATAACCACACAGCGACAAACAATCAAATACAGGCAATCTAGCCGAGGTTCTCGATCTGTAATGTTCGAAGTCACACGGAATTGCGAAAGTAGGCACGCATGACCTTTAGGATTGGTAAGGATGCATTGAATATACAGCAACCGCCAAATTATCGTAACAATTTCGTGAAGGACGCCAAGATTTTGTGATGTAAAGTGTGTTTTTTCTGGGATTGCGCATATTATTTCACAGCCGTATTCTAAGAAGGAAGAACTGTTAAAAAGATCCTTGAAAAATTTTTATACAATTATCTTTGATGTTGATAAAAATTTCTTTTGAATTTAAATTCAAAGATCAGCAATCTCAGACATGAATCTTCACAACGAGCTGTATAATATGTTCCTTGTCCCGTATTATACAGAGCGTTGTGAAGATTCGTCTTTGAGATTGCTGTAACATGCGGGGTTTTGATATGATATGTTCCTTGTCCGTTAACAATGCCTATTTTGCAGGTGAGCAGGCCTAGAAAGATGATTTATCTGTAAACGGAGCCTCGGATCAATCTCTCCTGGAGCTTTCCCGTACCTAGATCAGGAGCGGCTGTATATGTTTATCGAATGCAAATTGTGTTTCGATAAGCGATACCGTGTTCGCCTAATCCGATTCTAAATGTCATTAAACAAAAATTTATGTTTTTCTTGGCTAACTTTGATTGTCCTTGTTGAAGTGTTAACATATTATTTCACTTTCTTATGATAAGAAGGTTAAAAAGATCCTTTAAGGACCTTCATACAATTATTTTTGCTGCTGATCAAAATTTCTTTTAAATTAATTGCACAAATTTTTTTTACAATATCTAAACGTGTTTCTATTGGATAATCCTCATACATTTTCTTTTCTTAGAATCCCGTGTTTGTATATGTATGAAGGAAAAAGTAATTCATACTTCTTTGTATTTATATTTGATGAAGGAGATGGCATTGTAGATAGCATATTAAAAAGGTTGGGCTGAGTTCAGGTGAACATAACATATTGTACCGAATTTTATATGAACAACTAAAAACAGCATTTTTCATTACAACTGACTACAAAGACAACAATAAATCCCACCCTTTTTAATCGAAAACCAGTGAAAGCGCTCGTAATAATCTAAAGAAGTTTTAAATCCGTTAGTAGTATGAGTTTAATAGTACGGTACGTGGCGGAACAACCAGGAGCAGTCCTCCCGAGAGAGAGTAAAAGGCTTTTGCGTCGAAAACGACGCGTCAAAATGAGTGATTATCGAAGGAGCTTGCTGGCAGCACAGCCGCGGTATTAAAACAATGAGAACCGGGGGACTCTTTTCATTGTTTTTGTGCGGGCGGGGGCCCCCCTCTTGATTCGTGCAGAAACGGCGCAACTGACAACCCTTCAAGCATTCGAAGAGTGAAGCGCCCGCTCCTCCGACTACCGACTAACTACGGCCGAACGAATGAACGGACGGACAGAGAAAAGGCCCCCCTTTTGTTTTTCTTTCGTTTCCCATCGCGATTTCAACGCTTATTTTTAATATGATGAATTTGGAGCTTTGTAATCTTTAATTATTCGCAGTTTTTACATTTATCTACCTAATTGTATTTCCTGATTATACGCCGTCGGCGGAACAAAGAGATCAACTCAAGAGATGTAATAAATCACATTATTATTTTTTTCTCGTTGTGACGGTGGTTTCGCTGTTCTCTTTCTAAACGCATCACCGTCATCACCGACACCCTTAAGCATCACCTAAAACGGACAAACGATTTTTTAAATTTTGTTTTATTTTCGTCGTAAAGCAAGTCACAGTGGGTATACAACCCACTGTGACATGGTGTAAAAATTCGGTACAACACGTACTTCTATTTACTTTATTTCCTCATATTTCAACAATTATTTTAAATTCACATGCGACAACTACGAATCTACTGAACAAAACGGGCTTAGAAAGATCTTTAGTACGCATTATCTCTAGTCTTTACAGACTCCGAAAAGGTTTTCGATTCAAGCATTAGATATTCGAAGAAGAATTAAACAGAGCACGACATTGACGTTAGAACATGTTCAAGACAAGACAAAGAATAGAATTTGTAATTTTATATAAGTTGTCTTTGAAACAAAAAGACAACGTATTAAAAAATGGAAAGATGTAAATCCACAATATACTCCGCAAAAAAATTATGGAATCACTCAATTTTTTCCGGACATTTTTAATTTTTTCAAAATTTTATGTTCTATAACTAAGTAGTACACAAACATATTAAAAATAGAACAAAATGCAAAGGAAAAACCAAAAACCGCAACTTGATAAACATAACAATTGAAAAACTAACACCTACGCAAAGAATTTAATTAACGGAAACTTAAACCAATAATGAGCATTTCTGCCTCGGGTCCATATTACAGTTACCATCCGCCTCGGCAAAGACTCGATAAGACCTCTGATGTAGTCTTAACCGATCTAGTTCTCATTCTTCAGTGGCCGCTGCTTCTAGCTCCTCTAGCGTTCTTGGTGGAACTTGTCTCGCTTGTAGAGCCCACCCAATGTGGTTCCAGACATGTTCTATTGGATTCATGTCCGGGCCTCTAACTGGCCACTCCAAAACACCTATGTCAGTCAACCTCATTTAGGTAATTTTGTACAATATTGGCGATGTGGGGGCGAGCATTATCATCCATTAAATCGAAATTCGGGGCTATGTACGGTGCAAGTGGAACCACAAGTGGCTCTAAGATAATCATTAATGTACCTATCTGCGGTCATATAGCCATTATGAATAACTTCCAACACCGTATTAGCCTCGGAAGATACACCACCCCATATCTTAATCGAGCCACCTCTGAAATTTGTTGTTTTCCTGAAGTTGCACTTACTGAAGCGCTCACCATCTCGTCCATATACTGACACGCGTCTATCTGATGAGAACAGGCTATACCTAGACTCGTATGTGAACAGAATCTTGGCCCAATTTGATGATCTCTCGCAAGTGGTAGTGTGTGAACCCGGTGTTCTCTAGTGAATATGGTGTCTTTGGCCGGTATTCTTGCTCATATCCCTTGTTCTTTAAGTCGGTTACATTTCGAATGGTAAGCAGGTGGTTTTTTATCTGCCTTGCAGTGCAATGCCTTATTCGCAAGGCTATGAGTCGTAAAAAGCGATCGTCTATGGCCGTAGTTGATCGCTTCCTCCTTTGTCCTGGTCTGCTGTTATATCTTCCAGTTTCGCTATACCTGCGCACCAGTTTCGAAATTGTCGATTGTGGGACACTTAATATCCTACCAACGTATCTTTAACTCCTGCCATCGTTAATTAACGAAACGACTTAAACTACGTGACTTAAATTGCGTGCGTTGCGCATAGGGGGACCGTCATTCATTTTTACCAACCCAGGCAAGAGAGTTCTACATGGAAACGCGTGATAAATGTTAAAAGAGCAAATTGTAGTTTTTTGAAAGAAATGACAAGATGTAAAGCACCTAAAGCACACGAAATTAGAAAAATTAATTAATTTGAACTCAGTGCGTGACAAAGAGAAAAAAATTCTCTATCGAATGGTAGAGCAAAATTTACTAGTTCCCATTTAAACAAAAATGCGCGGGCAGGCGTATCTAAAAAAAACAATTGAAGAAAAAAAATTCAAATATTCTCAAATGTAGATCAAAATATCTTAAGAAACTTTTATATTGAACATAATTCCCTAAAATGAATATTAACGACAATAAATCGCCGTCTCCATACTTTTAACTAACCCTGTATATAATATTTAACGCTAAGAAATAAGTAATTAAACTTCTAGTAATACTAAACAGTATTTCATCCACCTGATGAAGCCATTGTGTGGAGAAACAATATTGTAGTGGTATTTACAATAAAAGAATTTTTTAAACTAGAAGTTTAATTACTTATTTCTTAGCGTTATAATGAAGTTTCAACAAGTACCTCCTTCGTTAATTAACTATATAATATTTATTTGGCATACAAGATACATAAACTTTATTCTTTAAACTAAATGCAATAAACAGGAAATAATTATTTTAGTATCTAGAACGCGAAATAGTTCTCGATTGGATATTTTGCCTCGCTAAACCTCGGCAAAATAACTTCCATTCTCGAACGCAAAATCATTTCGCGTTCGAGATACAAACAATATTTTTTCGAAAACTGCAATAAAATAAGACAATTGTGTTATGCACATCGATTTAATTTATATTTGAAATCGTTTGAATCGTTGTTGAATCAAAACGGTTTAGGCGCGGACTATCATAACGATAGCAACCTAATAAACAATAAATATTGGTTGCTTGAAAAAGTAGTTTCAGAATTATATATTGAAATTCATATTCCAAGAGTGTTTAATTCAAAATGGACTCGGAAAGTGAAGACTAGTATTTACCAGGGGAAGTATTGGAAGCAGCACAAAGTGCTATTTCACAATTAATCCCCAGAAAATCATAAATAAATTTCGTAAAAATAACAAATTATTTTGACATTTGTTTTATGTTCTAGAAGGAAAAAGACATTTTCGTTCTAGAACGTAAAAGTAACATGCGTTCAATTAGTCTTTACTTCCTGGGCACTCATCGATTTGTAATCGCATGTCTGTGCTTAAATTACGTAGGCCTGCATTTTTCAACTGTTTGAATGTTGATTTAAAAATTTTAACTGTTTTCTAGTAATTGGGTAGCGCTGATTTCAAATCTGCTTTTATTTTTTTGTATCACGTAAGGTTATTTTTCAAACCAGTAAAATCAAAAAATATAGAAAAGACACGATTTATTTCATTTCTAAGCTAGCTTTATATTATATTAAAAAAAATACAAAAATATACACATAGAAACAATTAGAAATAGTTATTTATTCTTTATGCTTCTTAAAAAAACGTTTTCGTTTTTCAGAAAAGCTTTGTTTGGTTGTTTTTCTGTCACATTCAGCTAAACGAAGATCTGAAGGTAGTTTCTGGGGCAAGCAAATTTTTTTGTTTCAACCTAGACCCCAGTACTTCAGAAAGATCTTTTGAAAGTCCCAAATCTCTTACTAAATCATTCAGTTCGGCTTGTGAAAATAGCTGAGGTTGGTTTTGACCTGAGGTTGATGGTTCAAAATCACTATCCATCTGTACGGAGCTGGAAGTTGAAGAGGTTTCAATATCTTCTTGTAGTACTTTGGGAGGTATAGGTATAGGTACATGATCACTGTGAGGAACTGGTCTGATAGCTGATTTAATATTGTTTTGGTACAAAATATGTTTCAAAGTTTTTCTATTATGCCCCTTAATATCACAAAGACAAAAGTAGCAATCTTCATGATGATTTTGCGATTCTCTCCAAACCATCGGTATTCCAAAAGGAAGGCTTTTCTATTCCCTTTGGTCCAATGTCTTAAACCTTCTTCACATACCTTACAAACAACGTGCGGTGCCCAATCTTTATCTTGATCTCCTAATTTGATTTTGAAATAAGCATAATATGCATTCTTCACAAATTCACCAATTGGTCTCTTAAACTTTTTCAAGACGAAATATCCACAAATATAACAGAAATCATCTGGTTTGTTTTTGCAACACCGGCTAGACATATTTTTAAGCAATGTTTATTTATCAAATACCACGCCCAACACTAAAGACAAATTAATTTTACTTGTTTGCTGATCGACACTCAGAGCTATAATGAAGTAAATGACATTAAAATATACATTTTGTTTGGAGTGATAAACTTGAAATCCTTCTTCGCAGTTCTAATAAAGTGAAAGCATAATAAATAGGATTTAGCAGGTAAAAATTCCCGGAAATCTTGTCCAAAATTAATACATGTAATAAAAGATTTACGTCAGGTAATGAGAGCCTATTTAACAAATTTCTTTAAAACCACAACAGAAAATCATTTTTGGGTTAATACCTAGAATTTGAAGTAGTACATTCATTTTAAAATGTATTAAAACGCCTATTATAAGATTTTTTTTTAATTTTTTTCTTTTTCTTTTGTGCAAAAGAAATCTGTGGGTGGTAGAGACCAACTGTATATTAATTAGTTATTGCTATATAAAAACTGAGCTTAACAAACAAAAATCACGTCATCACAAATTTTATGCAGGCCTGTGTTATTAATATAACCTATTAAGTGTAACCTATTAAGTGACACACAGAAAATAGGTAATGTATGTTTTGACTTAAGTCAAACTTCTGTCAAGTAAGTAGTAATTCATGACATTTATAAATTAGTGACGACATGCGTTTTATAATACATAGCTATCCCTGACGTAAAGACTAATTGAACTCTCGTTATTTCGCAGCTAGGTGACAAAAAAGACTCACTTTGACAACTGAAAATTTAACGAAAATGTCAACTTTTAATGACAGTTTTTCAAAAAATACTTTCGCACGTTCTGTAAATCGGCATCTCTACCTCACATTACGGGAGAGATACCGCAATGTTAAGGTAGGGATGCTTCAACACTTTTTTTCTTTTTAACAAGCAATTTTACACATATTTCGCATTGATTTTGGTATTTCGAATTTCGAGCACACCTCATGCAGCCACTGCTGACAATGGATGCACTAAATCCAGTCATCAGCTTCAGTTGCCTTGGTATACTTTTCCCCACATCACGTACAGGTTGCGTCATTGTCATTTTCCCTGTCATGAATAGAAAAATTCAAAACTTCATCAGATTCCTCCAGTTCATATTTGTTTCCGTTTTCCTCTGAGTACCGTCTTCGCAGTAAATTTTCCATTTTTAGAAACCATGCGTATCTCAGCACCTTTCTTGCAACGTTTTAATTTCTTCAGTTCCGTCTCTCCTTTGCGCTCTTAATTTTTCTTGCGCCTTTCTTAGCTTTCTGCACTATTTAAAATTTCTGCGATTTTCTTAGCTTTTCTCCTAAAATCTAGCTCAACTGCAATTGGATAAGGTGATACAATGTCCAGGGCTTTGCGGGGCGTCATTTTTGAAGGAATAGAAACATCTATGATTTGGGATGCTGGTAGTTCAGCCAATTCAGCAGCGTGTGAAGTTGATGGCTGTGCGAAAAATCATCCTTAACACGGCACTTCCACAAGCGCTTCATTGGTTCCCACGTCAGTACGTAATCCGAAATGTTTTGTGGATCAAGCGGATGAATTCCGGTCGCCTTAAAACCGGATGCTGCGTTTTGAATAGATGCAGATTTTCCTCAAGCGACACCTAAGAGTCATCCGAACTGCAGCCTACTGATTCTTCTGTCGACGTTCAATTTCACCCACGTATCACAGGCTTTATAAAATGATGCTTTTAAAGACTTAAAAACGACCTGTCCCGCGGTTGGATTCAATGTGTGGTATGTTATGATATCATTTACACCGGCATGATGAGTTACTCCGCTATGGCGTTACAGCCAAATGACCTTGAATTGCAAAATGAAGCTCCATAAAAGAATACATGGTATTTTTCGGCATCATTTTTCTTATCTATTAAAAAAGCTTTTTTAATAATTGCTTCTGGGATTCCGGTCTGGAACACTGTTTCCTTCTTAGTCGACGTTTCGTCTGCTGTTGCAAGGGACATCTTCAGGTCTTCTACTACCGTTACAGTATTGAAATTTAAAGTATATTAGTTTGGGACCAGGTCACAATAGCGACTCGGAGCAATTCCTATATAAGCCGGTCCCAGACTAGCAAACTTTAAGTTTCAGTACAGCAACAGAAGTAGCAGCCCTGAAGATGTCCCCACGAAACGTGGGATAAAAAAGACAGAGTGCTAAGGATTCGCTTCCAATGCGGAATTCTAGAACCTATCAACGCCTTAAGCCAGATTAGACTGAATAATTTTTTATTTTTTATTTTTCTAATACCGGGAGATCCAAAATGATTGTCGTATTGTTTTCCGCATGGACGATATCAAAAGTGTATTCCAATTTAGCGCCTGAATATAGCCACATTGAAATTTCCGTTATTTTAGTTGCGATTCTGTCATTGACGTTCGTTATTATTGCTTTTTAATATATTGACACTTCGTTCATCTCAAATCTCGCTTCCTTTCATTATAATAATTATAAGTATACAACAAATACAACAAAAGTCTTTGAAGGCTATAAAAAAATCGGTTTGCATTATAGGATGTAAGTAAATATGTATGAAATATTTCTCGAAGTTATATATTTCATTGATTTGTATGTTTTAGATTAATTTAACAATGCCTTATACTGTGGACCACGATAAGTTCATTTTAGAATCCTATTTTCGCAACGGAGAAAAAAATGAAGAAGGCACGTGGGTTTATTCTGTGAGTTTGTGTCTTCAGGAATTTCTAGTCAAGTTTGCGGATGAGGAATTTGATAATGACACGGTAACCAGGCATATTTACAGAGTCGTTGATCGATTCAATGGCACAGGAAGTGTTTGCAAAGGTAAATCACCTGGTCATAGATCAATTGTTACACAAGAGACTGTAGAGGATGTACGCACTCATTTGGAACGTAGTCCCACTAAGCCATTGCGTCAATTAGCCCAACAAACAGGAAAGGATTTGATTACATACAGTTTGAAGCATATTTGACATTTTATAATTTTACAGGTTTATCGTATGGCTCTGCCCAACGAGTTGTTAAAAAGAAATTACACTTCCATGCCTATAAAGTATAACTCTGGAGCAATTAAGAAATGTTTTCGAAGGCATGAAGAAAAGGGTCGATGCTTGTGTTAATAGTCATGGTGGACATTTTGAGTTTAACTTGTAAATTGTATTTTTTAATAAATATTGAATAACATTTTTTTTTGTGATTTCAATAAAAGATAATAAGTAGTATTTGCTTATAATTTTATCAGATATAATTAACTATAAAATCAGCATAAATAGCACAAAATAATAAAAGCAAGTCATTGCACACGATAAAATACGATATTTTTCACAACTTATGTGGCGCCACTGAAAAAGTTTGTAACACCATTGAAGAAAAGTGGCACATCTATACTTGATGTCATTTTTCATACGAGCGACCATGACAGTCTTTTTGGATCTCTCTGTATTTAAACTACGTCGGTTTATTTGAATTATATTACGATGGATGAGTCTTTTATGTTTTGCATACTGGGAAATAAAGGGTGCCACTAATCAAATGTCGGTACTAAAAGTTAACCTTCATCTTTAGTTAGCCTAAATCCAAAGTTTCAGTCGGATACGTGTACTGTTGTCGCTACAACGAACTGTCAAAATTGACAAGTTAGTCGAAAAATGAAATTAAACCGGGCAATATTTTTTTCTAATTTTTGGAGAAGAACAATCTCAACAAGAATGTTTAATATATTAAAGGATTTTACATATTTAAAGCTTTACGTATTTGTTGCTTCATTCGCATCTTCTAATTTATTTTATTTTCGTTGCAGGTACGTCACTTTACACAACTTTAACCACAGACAATTCAAGAGAAGAGGCTTTCCACCCTTCTCGCTGTACCATTCAGAAGTCTCCGCCATCCATTCATCATAATCATCTCGTCAAGGAAGAAACACGGGCATCACGGTAAAGCAATCCGTACTTACACACATAGATATATCTTATCCGGGATTCTCTTTCTCTTCAGTTTAATTTAATGCTTCGCATATAAACTTGAATACATTCGACTGCTACTGACAACTCCGATGTATCAAATTGTACCACCCACAGATACACACACATACGCGAAAACGTAACGCTTACATTCAAACCAAACTCCAACAAGCACAGATATTACACAGCCGCATACAAGAGGTGCTATCCAAGTTAGTCATCGACTAATCGAGTAATTGCGTACCTACAACGACTACAACAAGTACGAACTCGTCACGCATACGCGTACAGACATGCCAATCACTAACGCGACATTCAAGTAAACGCACACAAACACACACACACAAATCTACGTCGAATTTAGAGAAGAGACCTGCGAGATTGTTTTTAAAAACTCCCGAACAACCCTCTTCCTCCACCAGCGCAGGGGTTAATGACGAAGTCGCTAAATGAAGATAAATGATTTGGATATTGGATTAGGTTGATGATGTAGAGTCTTTGGCTGACTGTGAGACAATGGGAGAACGACGATAGCGACATCTTTGGATTGGCTCGCCAACGGAGATAACGATACAGTTAGAAAGACACGTCACGCATCGGGAAGTGAAGTTGGTTCTCCTTCTGACATCCAAATCTAACTTCCGAAGTCCCTCAAGGAATAATCACGTCTCATTAATGGAAATTTCGGAGCTCTGTTTTTCCTTTTTTAGAGCTGCGCGTATGCGCCTCCTGTTTGTGATTTTTAAATCCCGGTTCCTTTTTTTCGTTGTTGTTTTGTTTTGCCTGTTTTGTGTACTTTGAAAGAGAAAAAATATTTTAACTTCCTTTCTTCAGTTGTTGCTTTTGTTCTAGTTTGTTTTTGTTAATTCTTTGCAGAGCTACTTACGTATTCGGGTTGACTAAATCCAACTGAAAAGCAAAAAAAAAATAAAATCGGTAGCTTTTTCTTAATCTTGAATGCTATAAATGCCATGGCATCGAAATTGTAATGTGGAATTCTTATTAAAATTAAGATTAAATGTCGTGGAAGTTGATAATAAAAATTTCTCTTTCAAAATAACAATTTACATCGTAACGTTTGACATGCTGACCTTAATACAATCCCTCTGTGCAAAAAAAATAATTACAATGGCTTTAAAAAATTAAAATTATTAAAAAATCATTTTATTTATTCCAAATATTGTTCTTCAACGGAAATATGTACCTACACGTGTATCTACGTGTGTATATAAAAGTGTATCAATTGACAGTTTTTATATCGCTGATTATAATAATAATAATAACAATAATAATCATTTACTAAAGAAAACACTCAGTATATTTGTTTCACAAAATATATTTATTAGATCTCTAACATATGTTTCGACTTTTCAGTCATTATCAAAGAGTTTTTAAACTAAAATAAAAAGTACACTTCTACCACTATTTATGAGTTTTTAGAAGACTTTATTACGGTATCAATAGTAGGGGTGTTGAAAAAATCCAGCTGTGTATTTGTGACATGGCTTCATTTGAATTTCTGCAGAACAGTCCTCTGCACAGATGAATCTACGTTCACGAGAAGTGGTGTTGCAAATCTGAAAAACCTGCACAGGTGGTCATCAGAAAATCCCAAAGCTCTACGCCCTTCTAAATTTCAACATGAATTTTCTATTAACGATGACTTGTTAATTGATCCTGTCGTTCTTCCCGGGAGGTTAAATGCGGGCAATTACCTTCAATTTCTTATTGACGAACTGCCAGGTCTTTTAGAGAATGTTCCACTGAATGTTCGACGAAACATGTGGTTTCACATGGATGAGGCACCTCCACATTTCAGAATTGCTGTCCGAAATTGGGTTAACGTCAATTATCCAAGATGGCTTGGTCGAGGTGGTCCTGTTACAAGCCCACCCTGATCACCCGATCTTAATCCCCTTGACTTTTATTTATGGGGGTACATGAAAAATTTAGTCTACGCGCAAGTTTCGAACACAAGAGAAGAGTTGTTGAATCGTATTCACCTGGCTGCCGAGCAAATCCGACAAAACAAGTATGAAATTCGGACAAGTACTTCTTCTGTTGGCTTACGGGCACAAGACTGCATTGAACAAGGAGGTGGACATTTCGAAAATATTATTAATTGAACTTTTTTAAATAAAATCAGTTTTTATTGACTTTAGGATTACATTTTTTTTCATGATCTGACAATCACATTCACAGATCTGTAACTTTGAATCAAATAAAAATGGATATACAAGTTTTGCGTTTTTGTAACTTGAAATGAAGTCTACTTTACACTCCTAAAATTTGAACATAACGATACGGGACACCTTGTATAATGTTACCTTCAGTACGCCAGATATATCCTATAGATAATTACATATATCATGAGGATAATTGCTACGTTCACACCGCTAACGCCATCACACAATGGTTTAGGAATAATAACATTGAAACGCTACCGCATCCTGTCAAAAGTCCTGATCTTAACCTCATGGAATATATATTGGGCTTTATGGCAAAAAGAAATATCGAAATTGGCTATTAGATCTCGCACGGCAAGATTTGTGGGAGATTGTGAATATTTATTATCATCCACATCCTCTTTGTTTTCCCTGGATCGTCAACGTCACTCAAAAATATGTTGTGATAAGCAATTATCTTCATCAGATATTTACAACATTCCGTAGCAAATTGTGTGTTATCAATTACCGTTCATAACACAGAACTTCACGTTGAATCCTTGTTCTATATTAATTTTTCGATCGAGGTGTGCAAACTACTGTCACTTAAATATGCTTCGACTTAACTTGAACTGAACAAAATATCAGGAAATTTTTAGAGATTATTGACATTTTATGCGAGGTGTGTAAATTAAGTAACGAGACTGATTTTTTTCAACTTTTTTATTCGACTAGAATTACAATTCAATATTGTTTCCCTCAAACTCAATTCTTCCAATCTTCGTGGCAGTGCTGGAACAAAGTTACTGGAATAGCCTTCAGCTAATCGGTTATAGTCGTTTAAATGTTTTCGAGTGTCCTAAATTAACGTCCTTTGAAGTGACTTTACGCTGTTACTGGAATAGCCTTCAGCTAATCGGTTATAGTCGTTTGAATGTTTTCGAGTATCCCAAATTAACGTCCCTTGAAGTGTCTTTTCAGTTTTGGTAATAGTAAAAAGTCACAAGGACTCCTCTGAGCGGTTTCCTCTCGAATGGCTATTCCTTTAAAAGTAAGGAAAAACACTTATACTAGTGTAGTGCCTTAACCCGTAGCCAGATGGCTCAATATACCAAAAAAATAGCATATCAATGTGAAATACATTTCGAGTCTTTTTTGTCCGTCAGATGTTACAAGATATCTCTTGTCACCTGACAGAATAAAATTGTTATTACTTGCGAAAGCAAACGTATATGACTGCGGTTGAAATTAACACGTAGTGTATGCCCATGTGTACAGGTAGAGATGTTTTATGCATATTTTAATTTCTGGAGAAGTTTGTTCTCGATTTCTGGGCTGAAGCAGTGTCAAGAACCACGGTATTCTTTAGGCTATTTCTTTATTTCCTGACGATTCGTCCACTCTTACTAGGAACATCTTGAGGGCTGTTATGTGTCTGTTTGCAAAAATTTGCAATATATTCTAGTACATGTAATGATTTACAATAAAATTATATTTTACGCTCGGTTCAGATGTTAAATTCTTGAAAACTGCACCAGTTTTTGTGTTCATATTTTACCAGAATAATTGAAACACACATGAGTAGGTGAACCCCACCAGTTAATAGTGAACCTGTATTTGTGTTCTCCACACCAGATTTTTAATAATATTTTATATTATTAAAAATACCTTTGTATTATTCATATTTTACCCTTTAGCAAAAATAAAAATCTGCTTTATGTGCCTTTAAAAATCATGAAATAATTCAAAGTTATATGCATACGTATGTACATACGACAAATCCGCAATATTAAAGCAAGCGAAACATATATTCCCGCGAACTATTTATCAAAACTCAGTTCTCCACTCCTTAAGTTGTTTATAACTCGACGTTTTTTTTACGTCTTCGTAGATTTTATTCGGGTCGCGACCGATAGGCAAGCGACTGGAAGGGGGCCTCACGTGTGAAACGAACCCTGAACGGAACAAAAACACCGTAAAGGTTTATTGCTCACTTAAGAATTGGAGTGAGGGGCGCTCGCGACAGTGGTGGCCCTAGCGTGTTGTCATCTATCTGTTTTTCCTTCCATAGCTTCTTCGTGTTTTTTGCCGGTTTATTTTTAGTTTTTTTTTTTTTGGTCGACTATAAACAATGATACATGTCCAAGGTCCAAAGTGGATAGTAAGGTGCTGGGTTTAGACTTTATCGAATCATATTTAACGATTAGATTTTGCGTAAGTTTTTTTTATTTTTGTTCTTGTAAAGACATCTTCTAGATTCTATTTGAAAAGATTTCTATGTGTTAGTTTTTTTCTGATATGTTAAATAATTAAATTGATTCGGTTTTTACTTGACGAGAATCCATAATTTAAAATAGGAATAAAGCTAATAGTTAAAATCCTCACTTCATTCATTATTATATTTTACGAACAAATATTAATAAAGTGAAAATTATAATTATTTTCTAGGGATTTCTTCTTTCCTTTCCACTTCCATAGTGAATTCTATGGATTATTCTATGTTATTGAGATGTTTAAGGAAGGTAGACCTTCAAGGAATTCATTTAGTTCTGCTTCCCATGTGGCCATACGACGAAGGTATCATCTACATATCTGAACCACATTTTTTGCTATAGAGCCATGCCAAATTCTTCAAATCCTACAAACTAAAAATAGCCCAAACAGCTACTCAATTAATCATCCTATCGTCAACAGCTTCTCGCCACTGGTTAAGAAGTCCTCGACAATGTTTTTCATAGTTTTATGATATCCTTCGTCGCGGGACCCATCCGGCTCAATTTTTTCTGTAATTCAGCATCTGAGCAATGTACTTGACTCTTTCTTGACTAATACCTAATTGCAAAGCAATTTATTTTTGCTTAACCCGGCGATTTCCTTGAATCAGTACCACTTGTTTTTGATTCTTCTCATGCGTCGTCGATACTAGTCGACCTGATCAGTTTTCGTCGAACACTTACATTTCCCTCCTATAACAACGTTTTGCACGTCGAATATTCTTCACATCCATACAAACATTGCCATAAACAGCTTTCAAACGCCTAAAAAATTTCGATAAGTGTGCAACCTTCCAGCTTTGAAATTCTGTAATGGATCGTTGCAGAAAAATTAAACTTTACCATTAGCAGGTTAGAACTTGTTTCTATCCCTACTACTCACACAATGGTGTTGTTGAAAACCTTATACAAGATGGCGCAAAATGACCTTCATGGTTTGAATTCTTTTATTTTTTTTCAACTTTCCTAAATTTTTTGTTTAGAATGTTGTAAACAAGACTAATAGAATTAAATATGGAGAGATATGTCATCGAATTTTATTTTGAAGACCAACAGTATTTTGACAGTGTGCTGACGCCAGTGCCAACAATACATCGTTTCGTTGCAAATTTTCGACAAGGTGGGTCAGTAACGAACCTCCCCAATACAATAAGACCTCGTACGGGGCACGCAAATAAAAATATCCAACAAATATATTGGTAGAATGTTTAATAGTCTTACCACACCTTTTCAAGTGGCACCAAATGATTTAATTGAATACTCTCAACTGGGTAGACAATCGACGTGTCGTAGTATCTGGGTTTTCATTAACAAGTTGAACATCTTTATTTATATTTAAAGAACGACAAGAGCAACATTTCCTCTCGGAGAACAGTATTTCTATGTCTAAATTTTCTAAATTCACGCTTAACTTTTCTTACATTAACAGATCCTTCACCTTCTCCCTTCCCTTTCTTAACTCATACAATAACAGCTCCATAACTCTTAGTTTTTAAATAGTTAATTGACGAAGGAGATACTTGTTGAAACTTCATTATAACGCTAAGAAATAAGTAATTAAACTTCTAGTTTCAAAAATTCTTTTATTGTAAATACCACTACAATATTGTTTCACCATATAATGGCTTCATCAGGTGGATGAAATACTGAATATGTACAATACAAGTTTGAATATTTATGTGAAAATTATTGGGGAAATGGTGGTGGAAAAATTTTTACAATCTTAAATTTAGTAGAGGGGAGTTTAAATCTAGTTGGTCATTTAAAGCTAATCCTAAACTATTGTATCTATTAATTTCTAAGTTTTCTAACAGGTTAAGTTTTTTCTTGAATGTGTAAAATTTTGAAATCTATATTAAATCTATGATTTATATCTATACAATGACTTGCGAAAGTTGAATCTGTTTTCTTTTCTTTGTGACATCTCTCGCGTTCTTTCATCCTAATTTTGAATTTCTTCCCCATTTGTCCTATGTATACCTTATTACAATCTTCGCATGTTAACTTATATACACCAGAGTTTAATTCTTTGTCTATTTTATCTTTGTTGTTTTTAATAATGTTCTATATAGTATTGTCTGTTTTATAGTTTTTGATTATACGTTCTAGGATGACAGGAAAATATAGATTTATACAAGAAAATATTGTTTAGAACAGCTACGTTTATAATCTACAAAATAAAAAAAACATATTTACATGCTTCGCAAAGTTACTGTTTAAAAAAAAACATTTTTCCGAACAACCTAATAATAATAACAACCCCTATTAATAAAAGTTGTTAATATTTTAAAATGACATCATAAACCTAAGCTCATATATTATTTACTAACAACAGCTTTAACTAATGTATATTTGTCAATGCTGTTATGTAATTGTTTATCACGTGACTCGTCTGTTAACGTAAAAGAACGCAAAAGACCTATATCAAGTTCTACTAAAAAAGGAATTGTTTACCATAGAAATAACTTCAAAAGCTTTCGAAATAAACAGGCTAACTTTATTTAAATCAATAGATTTACAAATCTAGCTTTTGAACAAAAGCAAAATATATCGAAAATATAAATGTCCCAGAATGTAACCTTGCAAGATAGCTTAGCAATTATAAAAACATACAAGCATAAAAAATCTAAATATTTGCCACACGATTTAAATTAAAATTCAAGGAACTGTTTACATATAATGAAGTTCAACAGATGTTATATACATATTAGTATTTTCTACACAAAAGTTTTTTATAATGTGAATAAAAAGAGAAAAACAATATTTTATATGAGAAAAATAATCCCAAATACGGAATAAAAATAATTACTTCAAAATGCATTTTAAGAGAGAGAAACATTTCTTATTTAATATTTAAAATCAACGTGTCAAACAGTAGAACAATTCATGGCAATAAAAACATCTAAAAAAATCGTAAATAAAATCCATTAGCGAAAACAGTTCTTGGAATTTGTTTGAATGCATTCTAATGCTAGGGCATTGACCTGATTTAAGTACATGCGTACGCGAATGGCTATTGGCGTTCGCCGTTCACGTGTACTGCCGTTCTGTTGCTAAGCCATTTCCACTCCGACAATTTGACATGATAAAAGATGCATAGTCCACGTTACTTGATCGTATGGTTCCCATGACAACCGTTAATTCGCATTCACTTTCCAATGAAATATAAGTAAATATTAACAATTTTCTCCGTTATTTCTTATTTGAAGTTTTATATTTGCAATATTTTAAATTACCCATTTTAGTATTTAGAATTACGATGCCTGAATATTCATTTTATGCATTTAGTCAACTACATTTACAATTAGATATTATCATATTAAATTTAAAATCATAGGATAATAATTTAGTGATCTGTCAGAAAATATCACTATTAATTGTTACGTTACTTAGCAACAGTACCTATCAAAAGCATTTGTCGAAATGCCATGAAATTTAATACTATTATATGTTTGAAATTTAGTGATTTAGTAGTTTATATATAATTAATTAAAGTTTTACATTATTGTCACAATCAAGGTTGATTTATTATTTTGGTTCATTAATGTATTCAATTATGGCAATAGGTAAAGAGTTTTTTTTTGGTTGTATTGTGATGAGTTAGCAATATAATTTTAAATTTTTTCAGATTAATTTATTAATATAGTATGAAGTATCAACATGAATGAATAATATACTTACTTTGGTGTATAAGTTTCTGAAATGGGGTCTGTAGTTTATTTCGTTCCTGTAACTTTGTTATTATATTCTCTCGCCAATTAAAATCTTCTATAGCTATTTTATGTTTGGATGCTAAATATGATTCTAGTGTTCAATCATTTTATAGTGTTGGAGCCATTGTGTTTTTTAAATCTTTTTTGAAAAGTGATAATAAATCATAATAATTATCTTAAATATGTTTAAAAATGTTGCGCACTTTTTTACTTTCCTTTAAATATGTAATGTACTCAAATAGATGTCATTATTTATTCACTTTAATTAAAAATGTGTAGATAGTCGAGTAGTTTTGCTTGCAAATATAATACGATTAATTAAAAATGTGTAGATAGTCGAGTAGTATTGCTCGCAAATATAATACGATTTTGTATTACCTTGTAATTATGACAGTTGTCTAAGTCTAATTTTTTGACTTCTGTCATTTTCCTAAACTTGACAATTTATGTTAGTGTTGGGCACTCGTTAAAAGTGAAATAGTACCATTATTCGTAAAAAAAATTTTATGCAATGAAATTATATTTATTTTATTTTTTTAATTAAGGGCACACAAAGTGTTATTATATTGGTGTTTTCGACATATTTCATCATTAATTAGCTACACTGTGTACGTATCGTGCGGACAAAGTTTTCATGCCTGGTTGCCATGGTAACTTAGCGTTTATTAAGATCTAATATTTGTACGTACGAGTTGATAGGTAATATTGTTTGTGCGAAAACTATTTGTTTCAAATAAAGGCGTATGTATTATGCGTCGTATTAGTCTCACACGTTCATCTAAGCATACTTACATACACATATGAATCGTTCCGGTTCTGGCAACATAAATCCGGGGATTTGTACGTTCCCGTAGATTAGTGTAATTAAGTGAATTAGGTATTGTGTTGCGGGACCTCGGATCCTAAATACATGTAATGTAACGCGAAACCGACTCTAATACTAGACCAATGTCGCCGGAGGAACACGGGTCCTGACGTTAATTACCTATATCCGTGTAACGCAACGATCGAACACAACCTGTCAATTAGACAGCATTAGTCCGGGCGTGGATCATTCTCTCTCTCCACTACTACAGTGTGTAACGTCGGAATTACTCCGAAAGATCTTCAGCCGGAATAGTCCTAGAATCCGTTCCTACGTATTGGCGTAACTTCGCGTGAGCGCCGTCGTCGCGGTGAAGTATCTTTATCTGCTGCCAGGAACTTTGGCGATTTGTTCTGGGAATCGTTCGACTGAGAGCACTAATTGATGACCACTGCCTCTACTGGAGGAGACAGTTCTAATAGAAATGTCAATTTGGGAAGAGGTCGAGGCCATGTTCTTGTTGCCAATTGGAGACAACGGAAAAAGATTCACGTAGTTACTGTTACGAGCTTGTTGTTTCCCTCGGCGTGATGGAAATAGTTAACAGATAATGATGTGATGTTTCATATTTTAAGACATCGCAAATACGAGGAAAGAATACTTTTAGTACAAATAGTCTCTTTTTGTGACAGTGGTCAAGTAAAAACTTAAAAAAAAGGTTAAAATCTTTTACTACAATTAATACTCGTATCCTAAATACGTGTTGCGACAACTAAGTTGTCATCCTCAGTAGGTAAAATTAATAATCGCAGTGTTAAGCATGGCGGACAGTAAAAATAACAGAAAGAACCGCGAAACATTTTGCAAGGCGTCCACGTATACACTAAGTTTTAAGAAACTAAAATTAAGTCAACTTACCCTTCCTCAGAAATGCAACGTATATGTTTGTTCTCACACCTTCGTTACCTACCTCTTTTCTAAGAATTCGCAGAGGCAATTGACTAGAATTGGTCCGTTGTCCGCGTTGAAAGTGTTATTATTGTTTTTAACGATATTTATACTTTCGTATATGTCCAGCTCTCTCGGATTGCCTATATTTTTAATAAGTTTTAAATAATTTACCTTGATATTATAATCCACTTCTAATACATGACACGCAACACTCGATTTTTCCGGTCTATTGAATTTAATGTGCGATATATGTTCTTTATAACAGGTTATTATTAAGCGTTTTGTTTGACCTATATATTTCAAATTACAATCACGACAATTAATTTCATATACAGGCTGTGCCACTTAAATCTCCCAAGTCAAATATTTCGGAAACGGATAAAATTATTTGAATTTTGTAAGAAGCAGTTGCTAAAGAATGTGACTGACTCCAGTTGGCTATCACAATTGTGTTTTATTACGTGAGAATAAAGATGGCGCTGCGATCAAAAGAACTGTTTGATCCCAGTATCTTTATTTGTTTTTTATTTGAAAGAGTATTAAAATTAATGCAAATTTTATTATTTGTGTTAGTTTCAAAAATTTAATGGTTTCATAAATATTCGTGTTTAAAGAAAGTAAGAGTAATTTCAACTTTTGTCTTAATTTTTTATAGTTCTTTAAACGGATCAAATATAAATAACAAAGTTGTTCCAAATCATTGCCTTCTTGATTGCTACATAACGTATATCGCCTTATTAATATGTATTTCTCTTAATTTTTTGAACACTTGTATAAATTTTATTATAAAGGTCGCTCATATCTGTTATTGGTTGCTTGTAAACTTCAGCTTTCAAATAACCCCACAATAAAATGACCTGGGAGTTTTAAGTAGCACACCCTATATATCCGCTTTCTGGTTCATATCTACTTTATCTTTGGTATTACCAAGGGGAGCTTTAATTGAGTTTTCGGACCGAAAAGCAACGTGGATTCCTTAACAACTCTTTTTAGTTTTTTCGTAGTTTGATGGTATTTTAAACACATGTACTTTTTCTCATGATTTTGTGGAGGCAACAAACATATGAAATAGCGGTTTGTCTTTTTTAAGACAAACGCTTTAATTAATTCCGTGTCAAAACCATTATATCTCGCGATATTTTTACTAAAATCTAGTTCTGTTTCGTATTTTTCTTTTGTTAACGAAAAGTTAAGCAACTGACTGAGTAGAAAAGTTAAAGAATGGTTTTTCATACGCTCGAGCCAATTTATGAAGCATCTTTTCCATTGTGAAGCTGATACTAAGAAAACCAGTCTTCGGAATCTTTCAACAACTTCTTCAACATTTGTTGACTAAAAAATCAACTGTTTGATATCCAGGAAGAGAGCTGCGCTTGTGATGATGCAAAAAATAATTTGCAAATTTTATTATTTCTCGTATATTTCATCGATGACTTCTGGCAAGCAAAGTGTGGCATATCACTTAGTGTTTTCGGTTTTTAGATTCTCTGAATTTATAGTTGCCACTTGCCCAGTGAAATAGAAGAAACAATCGATCATTTTCTTTATAGCACTGCGTTAATGAACAACTTTCATAGGTTTTAGCTTTCTTTGAGAGATCCAAACTATGGATTTTGTTTACTTTGAGAATCTCACAGACAAATATAAGTGTCGTCGCCTATAATAGTGTTGTCGACAACATTTTAACGACAATAGTTAATTTTTTTAATACTTCTTTACACTATTTGACTTGCAATTTTGTGAGATTTAACAGTACACTTCTGAACATTTCAAATATGATATGCACAAAATTTTAACTTCTTCATCGCTTTCTGAACACTACCATAGGAAATCTGAGTGTGTGTTGATAGCTTCAAGCTTCTTCAAGGCGAACGCTATAACACATTTCTAATCTCAACCAGTTTAGCATCAGTCAATTTAACCGGTCTCTCGTTTCTTTTCTTGTCTGCAAGTGATCCGTATTCACGGAAACAGGCGATTAATTTCGTTATTGCCGAATTGTTTTCTGGATATTTCTCACAAAGTTCGTCTGCAATACATGCCACGGAAACGACTGGAAAAATATTTTTCAGCAATGGAAACTTGTTTCTCTTGGGAAATAACATTTTTACGAAGAAGTAAACTCCATAATACTAAAGACGTCGTGTCTCAAATTTCCATTATAATGGTCTATGTTTGTTATCGGTAATACCTGAGGTGCCATCTTGCGGTAGTCGATAGAAATAATTCAACGAAACTACTGTTTACAGAAACATTTATTTTGATTGGCGTGACTGTTAGATCTCTCTGTATTACAATGTATTATCCAATATACTTCCAATATGTGTGTTATTTTGTGCTTTCTTGATTAGATTTTTATTAATGTGAGTGTCAATCAATTTCAGTAATATTCAGAAATATATTTTGTTTCTATACTTTCACTTTGCATTCAATACCTCATCAAGGGCTATTGTAAAACTAAATTATATCAACTTTATGTTGTACTTTAAAAAAAAATAAAATCTGTAAATATCCAGCGACAATACGAAATTTAATTTTGTTAAGACTTAATGTAGGTATTCCAAAAAAATTCCACCGATTCCACAGAATGTGCCTCGAACAAGCAAAGGAACGTAAATTGTAGCCGAATCTTAGAGACCCTGGCAGTATTATTTCCATATACGCCATTAAAGTAACAACACTCAAGATGATCTCCGGCATTGGCCGTACTCCAAGAGGCCAGGCCGTCTTCTAACCAGTTCATGTCGCCATGGCATCTCTCTACTTTTCACGAGCGAAATAATAGAAGGACGAAAAAAAAAACGGGAATTGGAACGGTCTCTCGTTGTGGGTATATGTGTTTACAAAAATTCGTTTTCCCCACGATGTTTTATGCGATGCCCTGTCTCGTTGTGCTTTTCAAATCTCGCTTATAAATGCGTCGTAAAGTAATACGAAATTATGTTATGATGTTTGATGTGCGATGCGGCCGGGGAGGTCTCATTATGGATCTTGTTCATCATACAGTTTATGCTGGTACAATATTGTAATGCATTTCGTTCAGTATGCGTGTGGTTAAATGCAACGAAAAGGACTAACAGATCCACAGACTGGGTTACGAGCCAAAAAATATAATTGGAATAGATAAATTTGATGATGGAGTAGACATCTTGTAGGAATAGTGTTGACGTTTGATTGTGTACAGTTTAACTTATTCGTTTCTCGTTTCTCGAGTTATATTTAAAATTTAATATTGGCTTAAAAGATACAACTTTATCTATAATTTGATTCTTATAAAACTTTCAATTCCGCATACATCCTTGCAATGACATTTATGGTTGAATTTTTAAATTTTCTACCTAATAAATTGTTTATTATAATTCATTAAATAGTTTTAATTTAGTATAATTATATTATGTATGTAGATTTAAAAGTATGTATTTACTGTTTTTTAAATAATAATAATAATGATCATGGAACTTGTAGTAAATACTGTCATACGAGTGTGATGTATACCAACACTGCCACATTAGCCGCGTACGAACGACCTCATACCCTCAGATAAGTGGGTAAAGTAAAATGTTTCCCGGCTATAGGCTGACGAAGTGCAAAATAACTCGACGCCATAATAATAATATTCTTTATTTACATCGTTACAATAGCACTAATTTGAGTTGAGTAATGAATCCGGTTACACCACTAGTGGTGTAATACAAAATTTCTAATCTTTAATTAATCAAATTTTATTTAATTAAGTACAGTTACTTAATTTAACTAAATAACAATTATTTCTGATTATTTATTTAGCGTATGGCACTAAGCACACCTGTATATACCAAAAATATATACAAGAATGAAGAGTATACAACACAAATAAATTATTTACAAACAAACATCTAAGAATTTAATATATCTATTGTACTTCCTGTCGTATTCAAACTCTCTTCCAAATCACCTCAGGTGGTAATCCTCAACAATATGGCGTATGGTTTGACGCACAACTTCGCAGTCACATTCCGGGTCAGCAATCTTACATCACCTACGCAAACCGTCCGCGTACCTTCCAGATCGGATTCTGTTTAAGGTTAAACCTAGTTGGCAATGCTTTACGAAATAACTTTTGGTTTGGTGTCAATACAAGTAATTTCGATGATGTGCTTCTTACCAGCAGATCCTGGTAATTGCGGATTATCTCGCTGCCTTTTATGCTAGTTCATTTAGCGTTACCCAGGGTGCACCTACGGACGCGAAGTAGCTCTACACCTCATTATTTCTGATTGTTTAACCGCAGATTAAACAATATCAATTTAATCTATTTATTTATGTAGTTATCTCCAGACGGCGACATACGCCAATCAAAACCAAGCCGAGAATCATCAAGGCGACCCCATCATGATGAAGACGGGCAACTTCCCTGGTTGAGAGTTGGTACTTTGTTTAATCCGGATTAAATCAACATCATTTAATCTAAATATATTTAACCAGCTAAACCAGTTCAGCAAACTGCTGATACAGAAACAATCATAGGTCTCGTATTTAAAATAAACCAGTCCAATATTCAAACTCGTCACCACATAAGTATAGTAAAGTGTAACAATATGAGGACATTAAAACGCATTATAAGCATCTGTATAAACACCATAATTAAAGTAGGTTATATGAGCGATACCACAACAAAGATGAAATGTACTCGATATCCAATTACGCTTAATTAATGTATGTAAAATTAAAATGTTTAGAACTGTTGGAATGAAATTGTAAATAAGATTTGTATATATACCATAATTTTTATTAAATAAAGCATTAAGGAATGTACTGTTCGGACGGACGGATGTGTCGGAAGCACTTGTGGTAGCTTCATTGTCAGTAATCTCTCTTCCAAGAATTTTTGAGGCTGTTTTTTTCTTATTTACAACTGAAGTATCAAAGTAACCCTCACATACAGAATTAGAACAACATTGGCAGCAGCTTCTTCAATTTCCAAGGGCAGATTTTCCGTTTTCGAATCACTCATTATTGTGGTGATTACACTTATTGATGCACAATTTATACTAAAAATTATTGACATTTACAAAACTGTTTTGCAACAAATTTGAACGGTTGCAATAACACTCCGAAAGTTTCCTTGATTTTTATTTTGAATGGAAATTATAGATTTAGATTTTCTTCGAATTTTTTTTTAATTAGGCAGATGTAGATAAATAGATAAAGTTTTGTACAGCACACGTGGGCTAGAGCATATTACCGTAACTTGTATGATTACAAGGGAATCTCACTATGTTCCTCAAGTTATGAATTCTCTTCCGACTTCATCTTTCCGACAACTTTTTGAGTTTATTTTGTTTTATATCTCGGTTCATTCTACAGAAGAAGTCAATACCCGCAGATCTTTACGGACACAAGGCGTAAATACAAGGGAGCGCCGCCTAGTGCTACCAAGGGAACGTTCGAGATCTCATATACCCCAGTCCCCATTCAGCTTTGAGCACGTTGCCTTATACCGTAGCTTGGGGGAGCTGATCGGCGGTGACAAGTATTAGACGGTGTTTGGCATACCTATCCAGCTGATGAATGCACTAATAAGGTTTGCCAAGAGCCTGTTCCCTTATCCGCCACTTAAGGACGCGCTTACTGAGTAGAGCCCAACCCCTGTAGAATAGGTCGGCGAACCAGGAAGCAGGATTTTGTAACGAATAATCGTTACAAATGTAACAAAAACCATTTGCACTGTTTACTCAGGTCCTTCTTGGCGAAAACCAACAAATACACAAAAACTGTTAAGAAAGCCTAAGACAAAGGTGAGCATTTGTTTGACTTCGTATATGTATGTTTTAATGCAAAACAATGATATTCATAATTAAAGACGGCAGACTATGTGTCCACACTGTTAAATTTAATAAATAATACACATAGGGTGTATTAGATAAAAATGTAGATTTTACAAAATTAGGGCAACTTTTTACCAATACTGAAGATCCATTGTACAGATACAAAGAGCACTTTAACTATGCAAATATAACATCTCTCAACGTCGAACAATCCTTCTCAGTATATAAACATACATATATATATATATATATTAAATTTATTATATTATATTAAATTTGACAGTGTGGGCACATAGTCTGCCGTCTTTATCATAATTGTTGTGTGTCTTTATTTTACATAGATTTAGTTTAGTTTATCCATATTTAGCTAATTACTTTCCTTAAATTCATACTCATCATGTATTTAGTATACTTAAAATACCTTGCATTTGGCTCATACGAATTGCTATTCAATGTTAATTACATATCTTTATAATCCATTCGAAATGCCGAAATTTTCAAATGATGTACTTAAAATTTCGTAATTGATTTAATATAATAAATGTAATTCTGTAGCCCGTCACGTGCCTGTTATTTGGTTAAATATGCAAAGGCGAAAATTAATGTAAAGGTCCATTAAGGGTTCTACATTTACAGTTTATAGCCCTCTTTGTACTATTCATTGAGGGTTTTTCCGTAATATTCTATATTTTTTCAAATAAATTTTATTTTATTTTTTCATTGGTTGACTTCGCAGATAGTGTGGATAAACAAAGTAAATTCAGGTACATTGTTGAATAATACTAAAGATAAAATAGATAACTTAGAGAAATCAGGAGTATATTCCATAAAATGCCAGAATTGTGAAGCGATTTATATGGGACAGAGTGGCAGAGGTATTAATAAACGGTTAACTGAACATATTAGAGATATAAAATATAGTGTTAAACACACAGGGTTCGCGGAACATTGTATAGACCAGAACCACTTACCCGATATAAAGAGCTGTAACCTCATTCATAATGTAGCAAAACGTAAAAAGTTAAATATATTAGAGATTTTTGAAATTAAAAAAGCCCAAAAACAAAATCGAGTGATCACAAACACGCAATTAGAATTCATAAATACCCCCTATATCGATACAATCTTAAATATCAATTACCCACATTCTCCCACCCATAAGGAACACAGGTATATATGTTAACCTTAAGTAGAGTAAGTTTTAGTTTAAGATAGCTCTTTGATAATGGCCTAATAGCCGAAACAATTGTTAGTGTATCTAATTAAAGAAGTTGTGAAACTAAGCCAAGTGTTTTATTTTCGAATAATTAATCAAGTTATTTTATTTTATTACCTTGTCGGAATAAATGAGGATGCGAACCCATAATTTACCTGATATGGAAGCATATTATCTACGAAGAACTCAACGAGCAAACGTCTAGCTAGACAGAAAACTCGGCATTCGCTCAGACATTCAAGTATCTTTTATAGAACAATTAAATAGTTATGTAGGTATCACGCGAGCCACAAAATTTGTTTCCTAGGTAGGCCATGAGCGACTGAGCATAGACACGTCTAAGTGTAAGTCACGTCTGAGCTGAAGTGTCATTTGTAAATAATCATAAGTCAAATTGACAAGTTACGATTCAACCTATTACTAAAAGTACGAAATGTAGGTTAGATCACTTAATCAATCTAAGACATAACTGATTTAATCCATGACATACTCTGAAAAAGTTTTTTTTTGTGTCAAACTCCTTACATAGATTAAAATATTCTAATTCACAAACACGTGTTTTATTCGGAAAGCTTCAACAAAAACTAACTAGCGGTAATAAGAACAGTACTCCAGTATGAAACAGACATGCAATATACACATCTGTAACTGTACACATGGACAATACACCTCGTATTTTCAGCATTTACTTCTGCTTAAGACACGTGTTTCTGCCATCTATAGGCGTCATCAGTCAAGCTAGTGAAGCAATGTAATACAAATGATACAAATCTTTTTAAGAACAGATTTGTATCTGTATATACATTTACGCTGAATGCTGAATTAATAATAAAGTTATTATTAATTTAATTGTAATTTTAATTGTTAATGCACTCACACAAATTCAAACATATTTTCTTACTTTTCATTGTATTAATTTTTGTTTCTAGTTACTTGAAAAAGACTCAATAATAAGCTGCTTAAGACACGTGTTTCTGCCATTTACTATTAGGCGTCATCAGTTAAGCTAGTGAAGTAATTAAAGCTTAAATCGAAGTAAATGCTGGAAAATACGAGGTGTATTGTCCATGTGTACAGTTGCAGATGTGTATATTGCATGTCTGTTTCATTTGTAACAAATGCGTAATACGTACTTAACGTATTGATATACTTAAACCTTTTTTGTATAAGTACTCCAGTAGTTAATATTTTTTTAGTTTTTTAATAAGGTACCTATATTAGGGTGGGGCAAAAATTTTTCTCGTAGCGACTTCTAGTAGCGTAAATATGTTGTATTTTTGTCTGCATTAGACCCCTGTAAAATATTATTAATTTATTTTTAGTGTAAGAGCCCGCGCTTTGATCTTCAATTTTGTTAAATTTTGAATATAACGACCACATCCCTTTTTTACATGACAACATATCATTGTATTGCAGAAACGACTTTTATGTTCTCGAGAATTCAGACACACAAGCAATTCATTCATTGAAACGTATATCTTCTTCCAGGAAATATTTTTGATAGAATACATATAAAATAATACATAATAAAAAGATCAGTTTGGTTTTACTACTCGGACAGTGAAGTTGTGTGTTTATTTTTTTATTTGAACTGTTTTAACTTCTAATCGTTATTATGGAAACCAGCAGCCAAGGTTATTTCTGCCCGATATTCGGAAATGTAGAAGATATTAATGATAACGTTTTGCCAACTTACGAAGATGTTATGAAATGCTATGAGTGAAATAGGTTGCAACTAAAAATAACGAGGAATACT
The DNA here is from genome assembly GCA_935421215.2 of Melolontha melolontha. Taxonomy (NCBI): domain Eukaryota; kingdom Metazoa; phylum Arthropoda; class Insecta; order Coleoptera; family Scarabaeidae; genus Melolontha; species Melolontha melolontha. The sequence continues at coordinate 136,285,409 of OW285240.1, read as the reverse complement.
ACCAAAGAAGCATCGTTTTTAGATATTGCAAAACTTGTAACTCAAAGGGTAGAATGTGTTTGGAGAAAATCGTCTCTTCCTACAGTTTCAAATACAAGAGTCATACAACTAATAAACGGTTATCATATAAAGTGCAAAAATCTCAAAAAGTCGTTGAAAAAAAATATCCGTTTATCAGAGAGAAAATTTTCTCCGACGTAGCAGAGTTTTGTTTGATATTTGTTCCTGTAAATGTAAACAAATTGAGCTTTGTTGCTGTCCAAGGCAATATAAGGTACCCAAAGAAGAACAGGAGTTTTTTAGTGACCAAAAGGGGGCGAGAAAGATGCGTATTGGAGGAATAGATCGAGTTCTTACAACTAAATTGCAAAAAAGAGCAGCCCGAGCACCAAAGGCAGAAAAGAACGTAAATAAAAGTCACGACAAAATTAATTCAAAACAGCAGGACTTGGAGTTATCTGTAAGTAATTCCAGTTCTTCTTGTGATGATTCTTTTAATTTACCTTCCACGTCAAAGGCAGAAAGAAAAAAAGAAAAAACCAAACAAATTTTTTGTTTGCCTATGTTGTCAAAAACTTGTGACCGTTACGGTGTTTCCGATAGAGCAGCGGCTGCTATTGCTTCTTCTGTATTGCAAGATATATCTCCTGGCAGTGAACCAATTGATAAATCAAAAATACGACGGGAAAGAAAAAAAGTACGTAAAGAATATATTCAAAAGCAGAAGCAGCTAGACCTACCAGCTTTATACTTTGACGGCCGAAAAGATAAGACGCTTAATATTATTAAAAAGGGAGCTAAGAAATACAGACAAATATTGATTGAGGAACATGTATCTGTTCTTAAGGAGCCAGATTCAGTTTACACCAGATCGAAGTACTTCTAAAAGTATTGAAATGTCAATTATTGCCCTTCTTTCGTCTCAAAAAATTCATAAAGAAAATTTGATGGCAATTGGTTGTGATGGTACAGTCACTAACACTGGGAAATTTAACGGAGTAATAAGAGTATTGGAAAAAAACTTCAGCGCCCACTGCAATGGATTATTTGCTACTTTGAACGAATTGCCATTAAAACATGTATTTAACAAACTAGATGGTGTTACCAAGGGACCATAATCGCATGCTGGTCCTATTGGCAACTTATTAGAAAATTGCGAAAAACTACCCATAGCCAAGTACGAGAGAATTGAAGGCCAGCTTCCGGAAATACAATTTGAGGGCTTAAGTACAGATCAAAAATATTTGTATGAAATAACTATATCTATTATAAGTGGACACTGCCACGATGGCTTAGCTAACAGGTCTCCAGGAAAAATATCCCATGCTCGATGGCTAACAAAAGCAAATAGAATTTTACGTTTTATATATTTCTACATCAAACCCGTCATATCAGCTAAAAATATTAGCTGAGTATTGTGTAAAAGTTTATGCTCCAGTATGGTTTGAAATAAAAACAAATCCAACTTGCAAACATGGGTCTAAAAATTTTTGGAAATTGGTAACAAATTCACGATACCTTCCTGCAGAGTTAAAACTAGTAATAGATCCCGTAATTCAACGTAACGCCTATTTTGCTCACCCAGAAAACTTGCTTCTATCGATGTTGTTGGATGAAAATAAAACAGTGAGAGACCTGGCAGCCAGACGAATTCACGAAGCACGAAGCTCACCTCATACTGGAAAGCAACCTCGCGTGTTTGAGGTCCCGACTATCAATTTTGACGCAAGTAACTACTTTGAAGTTATAAATTGGAATCAAAAGTTTTTCGATCCACCAATTCTTCGAAACATCACTACTGAAGAAATAAATGCGGCAGTTGAGTGTCAACAAAGTGACAATCTAATTTTTGCCAAGCTGCCATGTCATACTCAGGCGGTGGAACGAACTGTGAAAATAGTGTCAGAAGCATCCATGACTCTATGCGATAAAAAATCAAGAGAAGGTTTAATACAGACGAAACTTGAATCAAGACGAGAGATGCCCAGATTTAACAGTAAACAAGATTTTGTAACCAAAAAATAACTAATATAATTTCGTGATTTTATTGTTTTATGTTGTATAAGAACCAAAGTTTTTTTTTTTAAGTTTAATTAAAAACGATTTCAGTTTTAATTAATAATAATTGATAGTAAATAAAATATTAAAATTTAAAAAATGGCTTTTTTTTCAACAATTCTTAATTCTTAGGAGCTCCGGCGCGGGCTCAAGGTAACTTTTTTTAACTTTTTTTTAGCAATTTTTATTTGTTTTAACGTAAGATAAAAAAATATTGCTATTAGAATATGATTCGAGAACTTTTATTTTTTCTCATACATCAGTGACCCACCCTAACCTATATGTCGACAACTCGAGCTGCTAGACGGTAGATTCAGGATTGCCGGCGTGGCGTTAGCAAACACTTGAAAAATGTCATGCAACAAAAAATACCTTGTATTGTTGTGCGGTGTTATTGGTAGACATATACCTATGGTAAGTCTAAAGAAATTACTTACCTGTACATTGAATATGTAAAAACAAAGAAATGACGCTAAAAACACACTTTCTAAGCTTGAATATTTTTTTATCCTTAAAAAGTACCAAACACATCACTGTGTTTATGAAAATTAAAAACTTATTTAAAAGAAGTCTTTACAATATATTAACTCGTTAGTCCACCGATTTTAACTACTTCACTAATAAAATGCGTATAATTCCTTCATAACAGATGTTTTTAACAGAACGACTTACTTAATCATTACTTAAAAATCTTTAATAGCATCTTAAGAAAGAAAAATACGGCTTGACTCATCTTACCAAGGCTTAACTGAGCTAATATATATATTTAAACACGTGTATATGACAAGCGAAACAAAAGACACTATACAAACTATTTTAAAATAAGTCAGAGTGGGGGTAAGTACTACTTAAAAGAAAGGGATTAATTTAAGAATTAAATAAGAATCGGTCGGTAAAAGAGAGGAAAGAAAACCGTATTTATGTACATAACAAAGTCAGGTTAAGAACCTCCTAACAAATAACTTCTCAATAACTGTAATAGTAAAACTTAAATCGTAAAACTGTGAACCCATCATTATGAAGTCCATACATTCCTATAGGGTACGCTTTACGGCCCGTGTAGGATGTGAAGTGGCGGTCTTTTTCTGTTTTCTTTTATGCATCCCTAGTATGTACGGAGAGATTTCGTTCGAACCGCGGATTGAGTCGCGTTAAACCTTTGAAATGTCCCGTATGCCGCCGCTCGCTACACATGTCACTTAATTGTTCCTGTTGACGGATGGATATTATTTTAATTGTAGAAGAAGCTTCGCCGCTATTTCTTACCGCTCTGTTACTTTCTAGTACTTTTCTATCATTAATCACGTTAAATTGTATAGGCACAGGAGCTTTGTATGTATTGATCAGTGGAGTAATCGTATAGCATATATGTTGTATGGCTTGCATTAATTAATTAATTTTGAAGACAATCAAAAAATTACGGGTGATATACAGAGTTAGTTAAAAATATGGAGACGGCGATTTATTGTTGATAATATTCATTTTAGGGAATTATAATTTAAAAAGGTATATAACCCCTTACCACAATTATTAGTCGTATCCTAAATACGTATTTCGACAACTAAGTTGTCATCATCAGTAGGTAAAAACTACTAATTAAAAGTCACACATGGGGCACAGTAAAGTAAAATAAACGCTTCCGCACAACTACTATACACTGCAACACTGTAAAGACTAAATTTAACATGCCAATCGCAAACTACGAGACAAACACTTCCTCCTACGAAAAGGTTTTAAACATGTGTTAAATTATCGAACCATTGTTCATACGACTAATAATTGTGGTAAGGGGTTATATACCTTTTTAAATTATTATTTAACCACAGTCTCCATTGAAAGAATTTTCACAATGACTTCCCGGTCAAAGGAGTTCAATAGATTTCATAAGTTATATATTAAAATTAAACTTATAAGTACAGATATCAATTTTCTGAAACGGTGTAAAAATAACAATGTTTTTCCTAAATTCATGAACGCAAATGTAACGACTAATTGTAGAAAAAACGATAAGGTCATTTCATATGCAAAAATGAAATGGTTGAACCTAGAAATGAAATATCTGTAAAGTAAACGTAGTAAATTAGAATTAGAACTATATAAGTTACATTTAAAATTAACTAAAAGCATGGACAACAATGGTTCGATAATTTAACACATGTTTAAAACCTTTTCGTAGGAGGCAAGTGTTTGTCTCGTAGTTTGAGATTGGCATGTTAAATTTAGTCTTTACAGGGTTGCAGTTTATAGTAGTTGTGCGGAAGCGTTTATTTTACTTTACTGTGCCCCATGTGTGACTTTTAATTAGTAGTTTTTACCTACTGATGATGACAACTTAGTTGTCGAAATACGTATTTAGGATACGACTAATAATTGTGGTAAGGGGTTATATACCTTTTTAAATTATTATTTAACCACAGTCTCCATTGAAAGAATTTAGGGAATTATGTTCAATATAAAAGTTTGTTAAGATATTTTGATCTACATTTGAGAATATTTGAATTTTTTTTCTTCAATTGTTTTTTTAGATACGCCTGTCCGCGCATTTTTTTTAAATGGGAAATTTTGCTCTACTATTCGAAAGAGAATTTTTTTCTCTTTACAATAATATTTTCTTGGTTTCTTTAAAATTCATTTTAATAACTTTTTTTACAAGAAAAATTAAACAAAATAAAAACAAAGTAAATTAAAGTAAGTGTTCAAATTGTCGTCCATTAGTAATTTGACAATGACCCAATCGATTTACAAAACCCCGAACAGAGTTCTTTAAAAAATCTCGGGGAATTTCTTGTATCGTTCTGGTAATTCGGATTTGTAAAGCTTCGACGTTATCGGGCTTATCTTTGTAAACTTTGTTTTTTACGTATCCCCAAAGAAAAAAATCTAAAGCACTTAAATCTGGGGAACGGGCTGGCCATTCAATGGTTCCTCGTCTTCCAATCCATCTGTGGGGAAAAAACGTTGTCCAGATATTGACGAACATTTACACCATAATATGGTGGGGCGCCATCTTGCTGGAACCAGATACTGTCATTGGGCAGGTGTTCATTGTTTTCATGAGGATAGAGCGTAGCACAAGCAGGTATTATTTCATTTTGCAATAACTGCAAATACAGAGCCGAAGTTAAATTGCCATTGATGAAAGAGGGACCGATAATATGACCGCCTAGAATGCCAACACAAACATTAACCTTTTGGGGGTACTGCGTATGGTGCTCCAAAAACCAAGAGGGATTTTCCGATGACCAGTATCTGCAGTTATGTCTGTTTACTTCACCGGTAAGGCAAAAAGTAGCTTCGTCAGAGAAAAGAATATTGTTGACAAAATTTTCATTATTATTGCAAATATTTAACATTTCTTCAGAAAATTGTAATCTCCTATCAAAATCATCTTCCGTTAACTCGTGTACAAGGTGTACCTTATAAGGTTTATACTTTTCACTTTTTAAAAATGACACGATCGATGACTCTGAAATATTGAAATTGGCCGCTAATTGATTGGTTGATAAATGGGGATATTCAGATACAGCCAATAAAATATCCAGTTTGTTATGATCGCTTTTTACTGTTCTAGGTCTACACCACTCCTTGGCAAATCTTTAACGCTACCCGTTTGTTCAAAGCGTCTTAAAGTTTTACCAACAACGGATTTAGAAATTGGATTTCTATTTGGATGCGTATCATTAAATAAATTACAAACGTCTTGTAAACTTCTGCGTCTATATCCATAACCCAACATCATAAGTATTTCAATTCCTTCATGTTCACTTAAACTCGCCATTGTTAATATTAACAGCAACAAATTGCACAAATGAATTATTTCTGTCAAAGATTTGACGTACACAATAACCACTGATAAAATTATGTCGCTCAAGTTTGTTTATCGCTACGCTTCTGTCTATCTGCGATGTACCGAAGATCTGTTAGACACATGAACCGGCCTTTTCTTATAAAAAAGTTATTAAAATTAATTTAAAAAAACAAAAATGTTATTGTAAAGAGAAAAAAATTCTCTATCGAATGGTAGAGTAAAATTTACTAGTTCCCATTTAAAAAAACTGCGCGGACAGGCGTAACTAAAAAACAATTGGAGAAAAAAAAATTCAAATATTCTCAAATGTAGATCAAAATATCCTAACAAACTTTTATATTGAACATAATTCCCTAAAATGAATATTAACGACAATAAATCGCCGTCTCCATACTTTTAACTAACCCTGTATAATAAAATGAAAAATAAATAATGAGGGTTGGATGTTTTCGGCCTGACAAAACGAAACGTCGCCGTTGAGAGCTTATGCTGTAGGAATTATTTTGCGCTTGGAATAAAATTTACTAAAATAAAAATGAAAAGGCAATATTACTTAATTTTCACTTTATTGAGGTAACATCCCATTACAATTGTTTCGACACACAGTATCTTGCTCGGATAATTGTTCAGTAATTTTACTGATGATAAATATAGAAATTATATGATCAAAATTAATTATAAATAAATTTTCTGTTTCCACACATTATATTTAGAAATAAATCTTACACAATGATTTTAATAAAATTGACTATTAAATCGGTTACAATTTTTCCACTACGAGAAAAAAAAACAAAATTGCAAATTTATACCAGCTAAATTGAGTGACACTAAATATTTTTATACATATAACACAAAAAAAAACTCATTAATTGATACAGATTTTTATTATTCCGTGTGACGCTGACGATTAATTATAACATTAAGGACTACTACCTTTCTTATTGCGTCTGCAGGAAGAAGGAAGAAAACGGAAGGCTACTTCATGTCCAGAATATGGTGATTGATTTTTTTTGGTGAGGTTAAAACGCCCGTATCACTTGCTTGCTTGCTTATAAGAATAATGAAATACTCGAACTAATTAATGGAACCAATTCTCATCGAAATAACAATAAATTCTACTAAATATTCTCCAAAACCCTCACCTTGTTCAAAACGTGTTTGTAGCCACCAACATACATGGCCGATGTCCGCATATAAATATTTTCATCTACATTGATCCGCGTATTTACACGAGAAAATAATTGTATTACAATACCTGGTTATTTTCTATAAATGAGTTGGAACTGTAAGCCCGCTATTGCGAACAGAATCCCTGTTTTAGCAAATTGTAACCTTTAAGATGATTTTACCATAACCATGGAACAACCACTTAGACTTTATAACAAGAGCACAATAAATGAGAGAAGAAATGGCTATAAGCGCGGTTTTATATTCGGCCGTACTGCGTCATACCAGGAGAAAAAGCATATTTGAAAGAGTATTCCAATTATCCCAAATTTAATTAATTTCGGGAACGAAATAGATCACAAAGAACATATAATACTCATTTGTAACCTCTTTCCTTTTAAATTTCAACTAACAATAGCGAAATTCGACTAATTAACAAAACGGACTCTATCACCAATGACTACGTATAGATGTCACTGTATGCCTACATCAATAGCTTACAAATCGAAATATCAAAAGAGTTACCCTAATCAATTACAATGAATGATTAATTATATCTTCAAAAATTTCGATAAAATACTAGGTTCCTGTACTCAAAATATTTTACCTTAAACAACAGTGTTGAATTAAAATATATAATGCCAAACGATAACTAGCATAAGTACTATGGCCATGTGAATCCTAAAGCGCATGTGTAAAAGCTTGACAGTCCTAAGAAACTTAACCTGATGGTTTGTAAACAAACATCGGAAAATTAATTTAAACAACTCAAAGATATATATAGAATGATATAATATTAACCCTCTAATGTAACATAACTTACAGCATACAGACTCCATAAATTAACTAGAAAATTAACAATTTAATTGATGTACTATTAAAACAAACGTCAACGGGAACTAAACCACCTGCCTTATGATATTTAAAAGAATGACCTAAGTTACAATGTAGTGAGTACAATAAATATAATTAACTTTAGATATTGTATAGTCGAAGAGTAGTAATTAATTATAGCAGAAACCTAGTATAATATACAGTGTTATCCAAAAATAACGAACGCACAAAATGCAGAATAAGTTAAACTAATTTTTAAGCAACTCAAGTAGTACGATAGTTAGTAAATAATATATAGCCGAACTAAATTGTACGAGGGTCGAATTTGAAGTATAACACTGCTATCCAAAGTCAATAGTTTCCCATCCCTTTTTTCTTTCAAAAACCCACTGGTTTAATTGTCTAAGTCTCATTAATGATTTCACATTTCACATTTGGCAATTGTCTTTCATAATTAATTATTAAACATCTTCCTGATATAACTTATACGCATTACTTTTGCTTCTAAGATAAGACAGTTCATTAAAGCTTAAATCAAACTTATTTTCCTTTTTGTAATTAAGATTTCATAACAATATAAACACACATTTTTTCATAACCATTCTCCTGATTTATCATCGTGTAACTTTTTCTATTTCGACGGTTCAAAAGATCGCTCCATGACCACCGTTTTGATTCGATTAAAGAAGTTAAAGGCTATACCGATCTACCAATCTACTTTAAGAACTACCATGGAGATTCGAAAAAACGTTAATAAACACATATATTGTGTCGGAAGTGAGTGAAGCAAACTAAATAAATTTGAAAGAAGAATAAATAATTTAAATTTTAGTTAACCAGTCTCAATACTTTTTAATCATAGTAATATTATCATGTTATCAATCAAGACAAGCAGTTTATTTTTATCACCATACAGCAAATTTTAATACTCGCCGCTTACTTTCTTCATGCGCTTAATAAAGACAAAAATATACCCCTAAAACCAAATTAAACTTCTCGCTATTCCTACAGTTTCCGTTAGATCAACAAACGTACATCGTGAATCGTTCATATAGACGGTAGGTTTCGTATCTTATGCTACGTGTATGCACATATTCCCTATATGATTCCGGTTCTGAGCGAGTACGTCGACTTTGCCATCGTTAGCGCGAAGATTCGATGATTATTTTCCTAGCTAGAAACTTTCTCGAAGTGGAAAAGATATATCTCCCGGGCGGGAACTAACGCCACCGTAACGACATGGCGTAATTGCCTCTAATTACTTGTAAAAGTACCTTGTGGCATAAAAGATGCGACCGGGTAAGTTTTTCGGTGTGGAGGGTTCGTTCCCGTGCCGCGAGGAAAAAGGAAATAACCTCCACGACGTTTCTCCGTTTACCCCTTTTTCGCGTGCCGACGTATCGCCGAAAACTCAAAATAAATATTGAAAACTTCTTATGTCTTATTATTGTTTAATTAAAGTTTTAACGGAACAAAAATACCAAATGTTAATTAAATCTTGGAGAATTTATCGTTGTATTAATGAAGGCATCCCCATAGTGTTTTCTACTGGATCAAAAAAGTCAATATTACCGTGTCTAATTTTGTCAAATTATGACGAAATTCACTACAATTTCTCTTTGTTTATATTCTTATTTGGCTTGGTAAATCTTTGTAGTACAGTATTATACGGGGTGATTCATTAGCCTCTTTACAAACTTTGGCAATGAAGACTAGATGTAATTTCAAGAAGAAATGTTAATATAAATGTAGCTTCCATCTTTAGTTATAGGTTGAAACATTTATCTTAACCAACATATAGCAACATTGAGACTGCAGTAAAAGTTGCTTGACCCCATAAATAAAAATCGCAATGATTTAATCGTAGTAGCCATGGTTTATCATAACCAAAGTATAGTAAGCACCAAATAAGATGGCGAGCGGAGGTGGTGCGCAGTCGTTTTTAAAAACGTGCACGCCCCACTTACTCAAGTAATTGTCAGAATATATTTGTCAGTGACGGAACATAATGTCTTTGCTAAGGGATCATAAAATGATATACGCTCAAACGCGAGAAGTAGTTTTTAATGTTTAATGTTTTATAAATATAAAGGTACATCATTGCTATTAAGTGAAATAAATATTTAGAACCAGAAATATTAGTAGATGAAACGACAGAAAGTTTAATTATTAATGTATACAGGCTGATTCATTTTCGGCCCTCACCATGGGGACCTCGCTTATTATTGGAGATAGAGTATAGGTTTAAATTTGGCAAAGTTGTTAAATTTTGTGTTTGTTATAAATCCGTAAAGAAAATAGACCTGTGACAAATGACCTTGGTTATTTAAAAAAAAACGCGAAAACTCCATTTTCTTCTTTTACCTGTAGCACCGACACTTGGCCTTGTAGAGAAAATATAAAAACACATCCTTGTGGCCATTTCTAAACCTCTATCCAGTGGTGTACTCTAAATTTTTATACGACGTTTCGTTTCTTTCTGGCCATCATCAACTATCTAATTTCTTATAGGCGCCATATTGGATTTAGACATCTTCAGAAAGAGTTTTTTTCTCTGATTTCAACCATGTACCACATGCTGACTAAAGTTTTTAACATTAGGTTTTATTTGAAAGAATAAATTATAAGATTAAATAAGGTAGCCATGGAATTTCAATCTGTCAAACATTTCACCATATTTCGGAATTGCTGTCCGAAATTGGGTTAACGTCAATTATCCAACATGGATTGGTCGAGGTGGTCCTGTTGCATGGCCACCCAGATCACCCGATCTTAATCCCCTTGACTTTTATTTATGAGGGTACATGAAAAATTTAGTCTACGCGCAAGTTTCGAGTACAAGAGAAGAGTTGTTGGATCGTATTCACCTGGCTGCCGAGTAAATCCGACAAAATAAGTATGAAATTCGGATAAGTACTTCTTCTGGGGCACAAGCCTGCATTCAACAAGAAGGTGGACATTTCGAAAATTACATTTTTTTCACATTCATAGATCTGTAACTTTGAAACAAAAAAAAATGGATATACAAGTTTTGCGTTTTTATTACTTGAAATGAAGTCTACTTTAAACTCCTAAAATTTGAACATAACGATACGGGACACCTTGTATAAAAAATAAGTCTCTGACGTCATAACTTCAAAACGTCAAAACGGAGATAGGTGGGAAAATGAAAAATAGTCTCGAAGTATTTGTTTTAAAATAAATTAATTTGACCTGTTTAGAAAAACGCTTGGTTTTTCGAAAATTCCTACGGGGGATCAAATAAATCCAGATTTTAAAACTTTTTATTCTCTCTGTATAATATTCATTAGATCACTAGATCAAATCGATGCAAGAACAATGCCACTCATTACCAATTTATACCAGTCTTAAGTGTCTCCATATCGAAACCGATTTGAATTTACATGTATAACCTCAATGATGGCTATAGATCAATAAAATTAACAAATTACTTGAAAACTTTAAAATGTTACCGGAATTAAATTCAACAACTTGCATCGCCTTAATAGTGTAGTTGACTAATGAAATGCCATCACCACTATTTAATACTCCGATCTAAAGAATTATGTAGGTGTTCACTTCCTTTAATGAACACTTCCACACTTCCTACCACCACCCTCTCCTCTTTTAACCATTGGTAATGACACATTGAATGAAACATAAAAATCGCGGCGATAAAAACGCAATCTCGCTTCCAGCCAAGTCACCTACCACTGCAGATTACTTAGCCTCCGGAATTGATATTAAACTGGGGCGATTAGCGGAGTCTCTCGCTCTTCCGTCTCCCACCCTCTTTTCCGCAAAATTTAAACGCTACTGCATTTGATTGTGCGAAAAATTAGTTCCATAGGTATCCGACGGACGCGTTATATTACTCGGCATTCTTTCTCTTTCTACTCCACTTCGGCACCTCGTCATCGCCTATTCTGCGGAGATATTACAATACCTACGAAAGTTCGGATTTCATTAACGTTCTGAAGTGGAAAATGTTCTCTTTCGCCGAGTGGTCGGGAGTAATATAAGGAGAACAACGTGGATTATCCATCCCCGAACGCCATCTATGAATGTCGTTTTACAAATGATTTCTCTCAGCCGTTAACCTCCAACGAATTGCGAAACTTTGAAACGGAGGAGTCCACGGACGGGCCGGGCCGCCTTGAAAACACCATCCTCCTCCCATTCCCTCTTTGGAGGATCTCTCCTTGCTTGCCCGAAAGTGTCGAGTGGATGTTAGGAGCGTAGTAGTGTTTCCTTTAATTAAAACGAGGTTCTTAATATTTTTCAATTTCGTGGTGCCGAGAACTGCGAGGAGAAGTGACAGAGGGGGGTATTCGGGCATCGAAATTAAACGGTATATCCTCTGTTACTTCGGCTCTGCACCCGTACAGTGAAAGGGGAAAAAATTGTTGAGCCACAGAGGCACATCAGGATTTTATGATCTGTACCGCCATCGTTACGCCGTCTCCTCTTCTGTTCTTCTCCTCCGTGATGACTATTGCTTCGGCCACTAATTGAAAACATTGTTTCTTTTGCGGTTGTAATTAGTGAACGTAGGCTGTGTGTCCCTGCGAATTGTTTTCCGGAAATTTTTCAATCGCTCCCCGTATTGTTTGAATTATGTTTCCAATAAAAATTTATTAATTTTTAATTTTTTTTTTAATTTAATAGACTTAAATGACGTTTATTGGTCAACTTACTATGCAATAATAGAAAAATATTGAAATTCCGTCAAAAAGTTACCATCCAACTTGTAACCGATCCAAGGGTAAGATAAAATCATAAAGCACTGCACACAATGTAATATGAGATATTATTTTATTTAATTATTTCACCAATTGGTTTTTAAAGAAGTAGAGGATTGCTGAATCCGATATGTACATAAGCAGACAAGTAATATTTAAGAAAGCTATAGTATGAAGAAAGTAAATGCATCAAGTAGTTCTTTAATATCCTCTACAAAAGTTTGGAATTGACTTGGAATTTAAATGCAACCTTAAGATCATTCCAATATCTTCTTCGCTACAAAAGCTTTTTTAAATTAAAAAATTTTGCAATTATTGCAAAAGTCTAGAAGCGTTGCAGTTTTTGGATGTTTAATTCATTAGCTGGACCCCAAATTTTTATTAATAAGTCCATGTAGATTTTGATAGGACTTTGAGCACAAGTAAATTGTTTCCCGTGTTTAAGCGAGAATTCCGAATGATAAACACATACATTCCTCTATAGATTATGTAAAATTGTAAACGTTTGTCCAAATATATTTTTCCCAGTTCAAACGGCTGTCCAGGTAAATTTTGAGCATTTAATCTTCATTCGCAATTTTTTCTATTTTGTATAGATATTTTGGCAGTATCAAAATGGCTTGTTTAGGAACTAAACAAGGGGTCATAATAATACATAAATAGCAATCGTTGTATTTAGAAGTAGATACGTCTCCTGTGTGTGAAAAGGAAATAGTTGGCCGAAGATAACGACCATGTGGAATACCACATCGAATTCTATACAAAGCATTGTCTTTAAGTCGTTTTGCAAGGAAGAATTGGTCATTTAAATATAACATTAAAAGTATATTAAGTAAAAATTAGGAAAGTGCATTTTTAGTTTAATTAACAGTGTTTATTAGAATTAATAGTGTTTCCCAATTACAAAATTCCATTAATAAACACAATCTCGTTTGTTTCACGAAATGCAAACCGTTATTATTCTTTGATACTAAGATTACTCAGATTTCCAGACATTGGGGCTAGAAGTCGGTATGTATAGTATGTGTAGAAAGTATGTGAAATCAAATAAATGGGGGTAAAGTAATAAATTATATTTATTGAACAAATCTTAATATTTTATACGAGAAAAAGCTCATCTTAGTTGGTAATACACTGACCATTTAACCGTAAACATTTGTTAATTCGATGGGGTACCGACAATTAGGTTGTATGCGTATTTCTCAGTAGTAACTTGCCAGGCTTCTAAAATGGCTGCCACTAACTCAAGTCTGTTTGGCGGTGCCACACGTTCTACCTCAATTTTCATGAGTGTCAAGATATTTTCAGTCGAGCTTAAATCTGGAGAGGCTACTGGCCAAGGGATTGTTTCGACTCTATTCTCTCGCATCCAATTTCCTGTTACCTGGAAACGTGACATCTAGCGTTATCTTGCCGTAACTTGCAGCCTTCAGGGTACAAAGTATTAGCTGTTTGAAGAAGGCATTCGTTCAGAATGGCGCAGTAACGTATGCTGTCTACTGTACTGGCGATAATACACAACGGAGTGGAATCACGATGTGAAATTGCTCCCCAAATCATCATTTTTATAGGGAATTTTGACTTTTATACTGTATCACCTAACTGAAAGTAAGCTTCGCCTGAATTAAACACATTTTAAAAATTGCCTTTTCGAAAATTAGCTTCCTAGACACTCTAGCTTTATAGCCACTGCGTATAAATGCCTGGCGAACGGTTTCGTAGAAAACCTGTGACACCTATTGTCTAGAATATCTAGTCGCTAATTTTCGATAACCTAGACCAGGGTTTCTCCGACCCAATTGCACCAAAGCGACCAGACTGTTTCCCCGTATTTTGCGCGGTCTACCAGAATCTCGCCCATGTTCCATCCCCATGCCGTTCCATATCCGTTTTATTCCACTATATAGAGCCGACATACTCATTACCATCAACCTAACCAATTCGGGCACTTCACAAACACTTTCTTCAAATAAATAGTTGAAGTAGTCCTCTTTGCTAATTGATTCATTGCCGAGATTTCTTTTAAGGTAAGCTAAAAGTTGTATGCTGGGCTGTAGGTTGTATGAATTGCTAAATGTCATTCAAAATAAACCGTCGAAAATGAAATTCGAAAAAATAACTAATAAAACATAAACCCTCAAATTAAAATAAAATAATTATTCTAGATACTTTCTAGACGTACTATACAATCGCTCCTTATTATAAGATTACGATAATGAATCCATTTCTCATCTCTTATAGTTAAATGATCCAAAAAATGTATCACTTTTATTGAAACTGTTCCAATTCTATTATACAGGGTTAGTTAAAAGTATGGAGACGGCGATTTATTGTCGTTAACATTCATTTTAGGGAATTATGTTCAATATAAAAGTTTGTTAAGATATTTTGATCTACATTTCAGAATATTTGAATTTTTTTTCTTCAATTGTTTTTTTAGATACGCCTGTCCGCGCATTTTTTTTTAAATGGGAACTGTCGATAGAGAATTTTTTTCTCTTTCCAATAATATTTTTGTATTTTTAAAATTCATTTTAATAACTTTTTTGCAAGAAAAATTAAACAAATTATTAACAAAGTAAATTAAAGTAAGTGTTCAAATTGTCGTCCATTAGTAATTTGACAATGACCCAATCGATTTACAATGATTTACAGAACAGAGTTCTGTAAAAAATCTCGGGGAATTTCTTGTATTGTTCTGGTAATTCGGATTTGTAAATCTTAGACGTTAACGGGCTTATCTTTGTAAACTTTGTTTTTTACGTATCCCCAAAGAAAAAAATCTAAAGGACTTAAATCTGGTGAAACGGGCTGGCCATTCAATGGTTCCTCGTCTTCCAATCCATCTGTGGGGAAAAACGTTGTCCAGATATTGACGAACATTTACACCATAATGTGGTGGGGCGCCATCTTGCTGGAACCAGATACTGTCATTGGGCAGGTGTTCATTGTTTTCATGAGGATAGAGCGAAGCACAAGCAGGTATTATTTCATTTTGCAATAACTGCAAATACAGAGCCGAAGTTAAATTGCCATTGATGAAAGAGGGACCGATAATATGACCGCCTAGAATGCCAACCCAAACATTAACCTTTTGGTGGTACTGCGTATGGTGCTCCAAAAACCAAGAGGGATTTTTAGATGACCAGTATCTGCAGTTATGTCTGTTTACTTCACCGGTAAGGCAAAAAGTAGCTTCGTCAGAGAAAATAATATTGTTGACAAAATTTTCATTGTTATTGCAAATATTTAACATTTCTTCAGAAAATTGTAATCTCCTATCAAAATCATCTTCCGTTAACTCGTGTACAAGGTGTACCTTATAAGGTTTATACTTTTCACTTTTTAAAAATGACACGATCGATGACTGTGAAATATTGAAATTGGCCGCTAATTGATTGGTTGATAAATGGGGATATTCAGATACAGCCAATAAAATATCCAGTTTGTTATCATCGCTTTTTGCTGTTCTAGGTCTACCACTCCTTGGCAAATCTTTAACGCTACCCGTTTGTTCAAAGCGTCTTAAAGTTTTACCAACAACGGATTTAGAAACTGGATTTCTATTTGGATGCCTATCATTAAATAAATTACAAACGTCTTGTAAACTTCTGCGTCTATCTCCATAACCCAACATCATAAGTATTTCAATTCGTTCATGTTCACTTAGACTCGCCATTGTTAATATTAACAGCAACAAATTGCACAAATGAATTATTTCTGTCAAAGATTTGACGTAGACAATTAACCACTGATAAAATTATGTCGCTCAAGTTCGTTTATCGCTACGCTTCTTGCGATGTACCGAACATCTGTTAAACACATGAACCGGCCTTTTCTTATAAAAAAGTTATTAAAATAAATTAAAAAAAAAAAAAAATATTGTAAAGAGAAAAAAATTCTCTATCGAATGGTATAGTAAAATTTACTAGTTCCCATTTAAAAAAACTGCGCGGACAGATTTTATATTGAACATAATTCCCTAAAATGAATATTAACGACAATAAATCGCCATCTCCATACTTTTAACTAACCCTGTATAAGACAATTAGTGTATACAGGGTTATTCTGAATAAGTATCATTAATTTAATTATTAGAGTATACTACTAAAATTTATGTTATTTTTAATTTAAAAAAAAATGCAAAAAAAATTAATTTAAACACAAATTTTGAGTACCACTGTCCGTTCTGACTCACTCGATATGTACCGTCCGTATATTCCGTGGCGCTTGCCGATATGCAGACGTATTTGTTTACATACGGTTTGTTTACAATGAATAGATTTATACATAAGTAAATTATAAATATGCGATATCTACGATTTAGTAAGGGTCACCGTACTCTCGATATAACACTTGAGTATTTCGTGCGGTCCCAAAACGGTTTTATTAAACAATTTAAAATTAAAAATAAAATTACGCAGCGGACTTTTTAGATAATTTTCTTTTATTAAATATTAATTAACATGTTTAATCTAAAATTAAATTCTCTGACACTTATTCAGAATAACACTGTATATCACTGTAAATAGATTTCACTTATAATTAGTTAAAGTTGAAAATGTAAAAATGTAGTATTCAAATTAAATTATCTAACGACCTAGTATAATAAATATTTTTTTTGAAGAAGATAATAAATGTCGAAACGTTGAAATGAGAATTTTTATTTGAAGAATAATTTATTAAGCCGAATTCCAAGAAAAAATTAACCGTTTGTACTTAAGACAACGGCTAAGAAAAATAGGGAATAAAAAATAATAAAATTGATATTCAAATGTTTACTCTATTTTTATTGGCGTAAAGCGTTTTCTGTAAATAAAAGTAGATTGAATCAGTTGTGATTTAAAAATGTAAATTGCATGAGTCAAATCATTAAATTTATGTCAAAATAACAAATTTTTCAAAAATTAATTACGTAATTTCAATATTATATTATCTACGTTCTACAAAAATTAATCTCCCTCCAAATTACATTAATATATCCCCAAATTATTGCGATATTTTTCCATTTACATCAATCAGTTCCTGTTGTTATGCCGCGTGTCTTTTTACACTCATCAGTATTCCGCAGCTTGTCGGCCGTACACTTAACGACTCCGATGTTTGGCTTTGACATAACCAGTTAGTTCGTATTAATAACTTCAGTCGAAGAGAGTTTTAGCCCAGGCATTTCACATTTGAAGGAGAGGCGAGACGAGGCAGAAGCGGACGAACGGAAAAATGACATTTTTTTCTCTGTTTCGTCTTAAACAAAGTTCAGAGAGTGAAGCGAACTGTATACGGAAGAGAAGGCGGAGGGGGTACGGACTACGGACGAGGTGGAGGTGTGGTGGTTTGGGGAAGGTACCGGGCTAGGAAAAACCGCTTGTGTCTGAGACAGCGACTCAAATTGAAACGTAATACTTTCGTTACGCGAGACGTGACGTTAAGCAAATGAGATCCGGTCGGAGAAGACGACAGGAGGAAAGGACTTTTCCGGTCTGAAGGTTGCCTAATTAACGTGGACGAAACGTCGCGAATTCGAGATTCGAATGAAAGAGAATTAGCTGCTCGCTGAAACTTCCGGGAAAACAAGTACGACGACGCCGTAGAATGCGAAGATATAGAGAAATGAATTTATTTTGGATTACGAACAACAAATCCAAATGTCGATATATCTTTAAAAAATTTCTCCAGTGGTACCGTATTAATATGAGAGCATCAAAAATCCGAAGTCAAATAACAATTACACAGGTCTACAAAATTAAACTTTTTGACAGATGTTTTTATTTTGAAAACTGATTTTATATAATTTTGGTAGGCTGATTTCAAAAATTCTATGCATTTATTTGTATCACGTAAGGTTCTTTTGCAAATATTAAATGAAAAAAAACGATATTTCTAAAAAAATTTATTTGTTTATTGAGTAAAAAGGTGGAATACAAGTTAACAAAGTGGAAAAAAATACTTTACTCAGTCTTTTTTAAGTGAAATCTTTGTCTTTTTGCCGGAAAGCTGCGTTGTCCGGACATTCGGTTGTATGTTTTTAAGGGCATATCCCGTTTTAACATCCAACAGTAGTCCGCCATCATCGTTATGCTCCATCTGCCTTGGTATCGCCGTTCCATTTCCTTAATGTCTTGGTGAAACCTCTCTCCCTGTCCTTCGCTAACTGCTCCAAGATTTTCAGGAAAATAGTTCAAGTGTGAAAACAGGAAATGCACTTTCAAACTCATATTACAACCTAGACGATGAAAGTGTTGTAACATATTTTGAACAATATTTTCGTAGTTTTCGTCCTTAGAGTTCCCAAGAAACTTATCAATTACTTCTTTAAATGAAACCCAGGCGTTTTTCTCGACATTAGTCATTGTGTATTGAAAATCCTTGTCTTTGCATAATGTTCTTATCTGCGGCCCAACAAAAATACCTTCTTTTAACTTGGCATCGGATAAGGCTGGAAATGTCTCGCACAAATATTTAAAACACTGTCCATTTTTATCTAGGGCTTTAGCAAACTGCTTCATCAAGCCAAGTTTGATATGGAGAGGAGGTAGTAAAGCTTTTTTGGGGTCAACCAAGCTATCTCTTAATACATTTTTGCTACCAGGTGTAAGGCTTGTTCTAGAGGGCCATGCTATTTGAGTCCAATGTCTATCCCTTGCTCGACAATCCCACTCACAAATAAAGCATGGAAATTTTGTATAACCTCCTTGTTGTTCTAGTAGCATGCACAGCACTTTAAGGTCACCACAAAGCATCCACTGATGTTCTTGGTAGTTTATTTTCTTTAAAAGAAGTTCAAAATTTTCATACGTTTCCATTAAATGTACCGAATGGGCAACGGGAACCGAGGCCAGCTCGTTACCATTGTGCAATAAAACGCCTTTTAAACTACGCTTAGCTTACTTGAGTCAATAAACAGGCGCCATTCTTCTTTTACATACGGCACATTTCCTAATTATGAAATTAATTCAGGAATATTGTGGCAATACACTAGTAAAATATTTACATACCTCTTTTTCGCGATCCCGGTAAAGCTCGATGTGACGCCAGGTGCCAGTAAATGTTTCTCACGAAGTCGGGAGGCTAACAATTCAGATGCATCCTTTGGAAGGTGCAAATCTCTAATTAAATCATTTAGTTCGCTCTGGTTAAACACTTCGGGCTCTCTGAAATCTGGTGTGAAATCTGAGTCATCTGGGTCGCAATTAGATTCCTCTGATTCTGACGATATGACGTTTTCTAGTGCTTTTGGGGCGGTAGGTATCGGTACATCTGGTCCATGAGGAACTGGTCGAATAGCAGAGTCAAGATTGGGATACACAATTTGCTTCTTATTTTTTCTGTTGAATCCTTGAACATTACACGAACAAAAATAACAATCATCACTGTGATTTCTAAGCTCTCGCCATACCATAGGAACACCAAAGCTTAAACATTTCTTCCTACCTTTTTTCCAGTTTCTTAATTCTTCATCGCAAACGGAACAAACAGTATGAGGAGCCCAGGACTTGTCTTGATCGCCAATTTTTACACCAAAATAAGCGTGGTATACATTTTTCACAAACGAAGTTATAAAAAAATTTACGTGATAGAGCAAAAATATGGCGTTTTTTGGAATAAGGGCCCCCAAACATATACAAATTAGCAAACAGCTTTCAAACATCAAAATCACTGTAGACCTGTGTTATTAATCATCTATTAATTAAATTAATTAACATCTTTATAAAATTTATACTTTTCGAAAATTACTTTTTTAATACCTAAAATAAAATTTGCAATTTCTTTCTCTTGATACAGTGTATCATAGATATTCAAAGAGTAAACCTTGGAATAAAATCTAATTAAGATAATTCGTGACTGGAATATCTGATAAATCGATTTTTAATTTTAGTACACCAATACGTCTCTTTCAAGATCATAAAAGTGTATGCATTAATTAAGGTTTTCTTCTGAAAACTAATTTAAACTTTGAGCTTGCCTTGGATCGTGGATGATTTAATTTTTTTTTAATTTAAAATATAGAATTACACAGTTTCTATTTTGATTTAGAAATTGTACATATTTCTCTAATTTATGCGTTCAATTTTGTTATTTTCCCCAAAACGCAAATACTTATTTCATTTTTTCCATAGGATTCTTACATAATAATAAGATTTCATTATTAATACTGTATAATAAAGAATACTGAAAACATTTTCGAGGCTTTGAAACTAATAATATTACGAGAAACGGTTTTGAATTTGCACATGACCTGGAATGCACTTAAGCAGCAAATAATTCAAAAATGTTGGAATAATCTCTTTTGCACCAGCGACGAAAATGAAGACGATGTACCTTTAAGCGTAATTAGGGAACAATTGCGATCAGATGCTGTTAATCGGATGTTGTTAATTTGTTGCAAATTGTGAATCCTAACGTCCTTTGTACACGAAGTGATATCAAAGTATGGAACGAAAATAAGCAGTTGAATGATGTAAATGACGAAGAAGATACGGACAGTGATGACGAGGATCTTTATTCCGTTGAAGTTGCGAGTGTAGTGACTGACGCGCAAGCTATACAAGTTTCTAACCAAGCTTTGGATTTGACTGAAAGAAAAGAAGAATCATACGTGGATGTTTTAGTTCTCCACAAATTACGGGCGCAGGCATTGGAAGACAATACTAAGCGCAAATTTACGCAGACTAGGAGAGCAGATTATTTTTCTTCTAAATAAATAATACTTTAAGTCAGCGATGCACATACCGCGGGCCGCATGCGGCCCACTGTCGATATTTATGCGGCCCGCCAACGAATTTTGTTCGAAAAACTACAAAAGTAGGTAAAAATCCATTCAAATCAATATTTCTTAACTTTTTATTTTATTCTAACTTTTGTAATTGTTAGTAAGATATGTATCTTTAAGTACCTACTACTTTCTTGTTCAGGTTTACTACGTAGCACAGGTATGCTCCTCGTCGTTCCAAGCATATTGTTACGAGACTAGAAATCTATCGAACCAACTAGATTACTAAACACGTCGGTATTATCCCCGAACAATGTGGCGATGGTCGATGTTAGGTAACTCGTATTGATTGAAGAAATCAAAATATTTCCGGCGGAAAAGAAAAAGGACGTCTCCGAACTGGACAACCCTGATTGGCTGTGTTACTTAGCATTTCTTGTAGACATCACAAATCACTTGAATGTCTTAAATAAGCGACTCTAAGGCAAAGATCAATTGATTTCGCAGTTATACTCTCATGTTTCGTCCTTTCAATGCAAACTGAGTCTTTTCAGGACACAAATCAATTCAGCCAATTACAGCCATTTTCCGAACTACAAAAAAATTATGGAGAAATTCAATAAAACTGATGTCAATTTCATTTATGTTGAAACAATTGATATTTTAATACAAGCTTTTCATGATCGTTTTCTAGACTTCAAAAAAGTTAAACCTCTATTAGACATTTTCAGCAATCCTTTCAACATTTCACCCGAAAATGCACCGGAATCAATACAGCTGGAATTGATAGACATGCAAAATGATGATAATTTACGAAACAAGTTTAATGAAGGTAATTTACTCAACTTTTACCGTTACGTTGACGAAACCGCTTATAAAGAGTTGCGAATAAATGCATTGAAATGCGCAAGCTTATTTGGATCGATGTATATTTGTGAACAAACGTTTTCAGTGATGAAACTTAACAAAACTAAAAATGGTAAACGTCTGGCAAATGAAAATCTGGAAGCAATTTTACGTGTGGCGACAAGTAATGTGGAGCCAAACATAAACAAAATTATAACGCTAAGAAATAAGTAATTAAACTTCTAGTTTCAAAAATTCTTTTATTGTAAATACCACTACAATATTGTTTCGCCATACAATGGCTTCATCAGGTGGATGAAATACTGAATATGTACAATACAAGTTTGAATATTTATGTGAAAATTATTGGGGAAATGGTGGTGGAAAAATTTTTACAATCTTAAATTTAGTAGAAGGGAGTTGTTTAAATCTAGTTGGTCATTTAAAGCTAATCCTAAGCTATTGTATCTATTAATTTCTAAGTTTTCTAACAGGTTAAGTTTTTTACTTTTTACTTGAATGTGTAAAATTTTGAAATCTATATTAAATCTATGATTGATATCTATACAATGACTTGCGAAAGTTGAATCTGTTTTCTTTTCTTTATGGATTCTCTCGTGTTCTTTCATCCTAATTTTGAATGTCCTCCCTGTTTGTCCTATGTATACCTTATTACAATCTTCGCATGTTAACTTATATACACCAGAGTTTGATTCTTTGTCTATTTTATCTTTGTTATTTTTAATAATGTTCTGTATAGTATTGTCTGTTTTAAATGATATATGTTCGTTATTAAGTTTTTTAATGAAAGTACCAATTTTTTCCGAAATTTTTTCTAAGTAAGTGATTGAATTATAGGAATTAATTATCTTGTATTTTAATTTTGGATAAACTAAGGAAGGAAAGGGTTTTATATTTTTGTTGGCTATTTAGGATGTTATTGACAATATTTATAGAGTAACCATTGTTTAATGTTACGTAACTTACTTAACTTAATGTTAAGTAAGTTAATAAGTACCTATTCTTTGTAGTGACCCGTCCTTGGCTTATAATTTTCCCGAGTGGCCCCTGTTCCCTATAAGTCTGTGCATCCCTGCTTTAAGTTGTTTCAATGTTTGTCTTATTTTTATTTTGGTGTATTAAAGGTTTCTTTTAATAATATGCTTGTTAATGAAATCACGTTCGCTAATGTAAACATTTCAATAATGTTAAACACCCTCGGTCTGAATTAGTTCGCGTTATCGAGCGTTCGCTGTGTTAAATATTCTTTAACAAAATCGCTAGAAACTTGATATTCTCTCTAATATTATTTAATAAATAACAACCCAGAACAAAAAAAAACTTTATGTTCTAAATGATAAATTAAATCCTTTTGTCAAACAAAAATACTACAAAGCTGTGTGTACATCTGTTGCTTCCATTTCTATCACTCTTTGCGAGATTCAAAGTAAAAGAACCCCTTTGCTGCTGGCTCGTGACTATGCGGCCAAAATTACACCAATTCCTCGTGTTCATTTCGCAATAAAATATGCATTTAATTTTCTAAAAGAGCTTGTTTGTAATGTTATATAAGTGAAGAAAGAGGGAACGATGAACATAATGGAAGGAACCTGCTACGCTACTCTTTTGTATGCACAACGCACTCCCCCAGATCTCCTTCAATACCGTTTGATCCGGCGTTCTCCGACTACACCTCTTCCACCTCGTACTCCCATCTCTTAACTTAGTTCATGAGGAAGGAAAAGGTTGAATTGGAATAAGAAATATCTCCCTCGTCTCCCGTCACCGTTCCAGAAACGTACGGGAAGCCGATCCAGTGTCTCATCCTAGCACGAAGATGCGAACTTGTTTATACAGTCCGCTCAGTTCCAACACAAAAGAACCAAGAGAATATTGTTTTCGAGAAAGTTGGAAAGAAATACTACTGTTAGCAGTGTTAGCGCTTGTGTAGTTTGTAAAGGGCCGGTGTTTTGCTAAATAGCAGACACTGCGCGAGATGAAAATTCATGCCTGCTTGGCTGTCAGACTGATACTTCTGTTACTTCTAAATATTATTAAATTAGGAAGGAAAGGCGTCTCATCGAAGCGCGAGAAGAAATGTGGAATGGGAAAAGAGTTTGAATCGAAGGAAAGTACATTATACCAGATCTTACGAAAAGTAAAGAAAATACCTCGGATAAAAACCTTTTATTCAACATAAAATAAATTACAAAATAATTTCAAACATACTTGACTGGGTAAAATCTCACCAATTTTGTATAAAACAAAAAGTCTTTTTAATAATATAAAATATTATACAAAATCGGATGTGAAGAACACAATACAAGTTCATATATTTGTAAAGGCATCTCTCCAAAGACGTAGTACGTATTTCATCCTTCTACAAAATCATCGGTATGCCCTTGGTGAAGAGATGCATTTACAAATATAACAACTTCGCTATCTCACACAAATTATTAAGACAGAGCGTAAAAGAACATTCAGCGCAGCCCATTGACAAAACGCCGAGTCCACTTTGAGTCGGTTGTTGGAATTGATTAATCATAATACGATTAGCGTCATTAGGTATTTGTCTAACATCAATATTTGAACATGGTGCATGTGTTTCCATTATCCTATTTTGATCCACCATATAAGGCCTCTTCTTCCTAGTTCTTGCTATATTCACTTTCTTCCTATTCAACTTGTCCTGCCATATATTAGAAGGTGGTGTATGCTGATATAGGGGTGGCAGCTTCTCGAATGCGCTTTGACCTTGGTTCGGTGACGATTGAACGGGTGGAGTGATATGCGCTTGCTGCTCCGGTACTTGCATTCTGTTCTGCCAAATTTTCGACTGTTGCTGTTGCTGGTGTTGTGCCAGCGCCTAATATTGACGATGATTAATAACAACAGGTCCTTGAATTTGGGAAATGAAACCCGTTGACCACTTGATTGAACTGCGGTCCTACACCTTTACCAGGATCGAACTGTTGTATTTGATATTGTTGGTTGTAAAAGGGTTGTTGCTATGGGATGCTAATGGGAATTATCTGAATATTAGGTCGACCCGGTCCACTGGGTTCAATCGGTTGACCGTTGATATAAATTATTTGCTGCGATGACGGCGACTGTGCCATATTCTGCCTGTGAATAACGACATTATTCTACCCGTGATTTATCACTATTTGACCAATGGAACCGGGTGGAATCTGAGCATTATTTGAAGGCGGAGGACCGGCTCCATGAATACTTATAACTTGTCCGTTCGGACCGATGATCTGCTGATGCGATATATGAGCGTTGGGCGTGTTCTGCGGATTCTGGGGCGCTATCGAATGTTGATGAATTTGTTGCTGTGATATATTTGAGGTCGAAGTTTACGGGTAAACGATGGTTTCGCCGATGACCATTGGTGAGCCGTTGAGTACCCTGTTCATCTGTTGCGAATCTTGACCCTGATATCTAAAGAACTGTTGATTATTGGGATTTGATGGATTTTCTGCGTAGTTTTGGAGGCGAGTTTGTGATATGGATTGATTTATTGGTAATGAAAGCCATATCTATAATAAAAAATAAGCGTTGTTTAATTGACTATTAAAAGTAGGGACACTTTAAAATTAATTACAGGTGTACTGTCTAAAATAACTAAAATTATGATAAATTGTATTTCATTGCACATAAGTTTAGTCACTAGTGAATTTCTGGTCAGATTGAAGATTGCAAAAGTTACTGTTCCGCAGTATATGAGAGGTGATTTAAATTTGGTTTAAAATTATAGACCAATATGCAGTTTAGACGTTTTTCTAAGATCTATGACACAATTATTTTTGGGAGATTACTGAATTAACTCGGCAAAAAGATATTTTCAAAGAATGTGGGAATGTGTGCTGGGGGAAATAACATAATTTTGTTACTTCAGAAATGGCACACATGTATTTGTTCTCACACTCTCGTTTGATTTTTTATCTCCTACTTTTCTAAGAACTCGAAGAGGCACTGGACCGTTGTCCCCGTTGTACGTGTTTTTGTTTTTAATGATATGAATACTTCCGCATATCTCCAGCTGTCTCGGTCTTATATTTTTAATACGTTTTAAACAATCTACCTTTGTTGTTATGATCTGCTTCTAATGCATAACGAGCAACACTAGATTTTTGCAGTCTATTGAATTTAATATCTGATATTATGTTCCTTATAACGGTTTATTATTGAGCGTTTTGTTTGACTAATATATTTCAAATTGCAATCGCGATAATTCATTTTATATATAACCGATTTCTCGTTCATATGTAAATTATCCTTTGCGTTACCCAGAAGAGATTTTATTGAGTTTTTCGGACCGAAAAGCAACTTGCAGATAACAACCCCATTTATGTTTTTCGTAATTTGATGGTATGATAAGTACATGTCTTTTTCTCATGATTTTGTGGAGGTAACAAACATGTCAAATCGCGGTTTGTCCTTTTTAAGACAAACGGTTTAATTATTTCCGTGTCAAGACCATTGTATCTCGCAATATTTTGAATGAAATCTAATTCTTTTCCTATTTCTCTTTTGTTAAAGGAAAGCTTAGCAACTGATTGACTAGAAAATTGAAAGAATGGAAGTTGATACCTCGAAAACCAGTCTTCGGAATCTTTTAACAGTTTCTTATGCTTTTTATTGACTAAAAAATCACCGCGTCCACGTATAGACTCTATCAGTCTATACGTGGACGCGGTGTAAAGTAGTTGTGCGTAAGCGGTTCTCTTGCTTTACTGTGCCCCATGTGCGACTTTTTAATTAGTAGTTTTTACCTACTGATGATGACAACTTAGTTGTCGAAATACGTATTTCGGATACGATTAATAATTGTGGTAAGGGGTTATATACCTTTTTTAAATTTTTTAAAATTTTACTTAACCACAGTCTCCATTGAAAGAATGTCTTAGATTGATTAAGTGATCTAACCTATATTTCGCACTATTAGTAATAGGTTAAATCGTAACTTGTCAATTTGATTTATGATTATTGACAAATGACATTTTGTCATTTCTCTAAGCTCAGACGTGACTTATATGTCTATCTCAGTCGTTCATGACCTGCCTAACAGACAAATTTTGTGACTCGCTTGATATTATTGGTATCATTTTGTTTTCTATTGTACTTCGGGATTTGTGTTCCCCAAATTAAAATGTAATGTACATAATATTATCACCTCTTATTTGAGCCACCGATCTAATTCAAGTGCTTTCAATCTCAGCAGTAATTGTCAAGCGTTCCCCAAGTATTTACTTTAGGAGCCTTATTGTTTAATATTTCTATTAACGATCTCATTGTGCTTTTGAATTATTAAATGTTAGCATACATCGATGATCTTACGATCTTTTCTAGAGTTTCATCGTTGAGCGATTGCAAAGAATTGTTATGTAATCTTCAATTGATTGATCAGTGGTGTAGACAATAGAGTCACCTAACAAGTGTGCTATTGTTTCATATGGCCATGTTGCATATGCTGTTAATCACCTTCAAATTCCCCGAATGGATATATTTAACGATCTAGGTGTATTAATTGTTTCATAATTACGATTTAATAATCATATTCATGATATGTGTACTACAGCAATTAAATCTTTGGATTTCATTATAAAATCTTACGGTTTTCTTATATGGTATCTTCATTCTCTTGCATTTGCGATGCCTGTGGAAGATGTTAAGAGATGATGTTTGAAATATTTGTTACTTAACTGTGATGGATCATATCCGGGAAGGAGCATCGAATGTGCGTCTCTTCTGGAACGCTATTCTTTGAACTCCCTCAGTGATAGACCAGAAGTAACAATATATTTCTATTGAAAACTACCCAAAATTTTATAATTAAAAAAATACTCCGGATTATTTTAACACTCAGTATATTGCAATACCGTTTTTAAACGAATATTTCTTTTCAAGTGAATATTATTCTTAATGTACTCCAGGAAATGTTATGAAATATTTAAACTTAAAATTTAAATTCTCCACCACAGAAAGTCTTTTAAAAATTACCAATTCGGTAATATTAGATAGCTCTGTTCACGACGTGAAATATCGTCTTTTGTTATTTCAGCTGATAGTCTTCTCCCTTTTTCCTCCACTGCCCGCCTCCCAACCTCCTATCACGGTATATCGTGGGTCGTCCTCAGCCATCCGTAGGACGTCGACCATCCATCTTCGGCCGTTACAAATAGGTGCATCCACGGTACGTTATGCGCGCACATCCTGGATGAATCACGCGGACAATGCGACCATTTCCCGCGCTTTGCCCTGTACCACCGTTCGTCCGCATCGGTGAGGACGACGGCGGCAAGAGACCCCCTTGATTTTCGGCTGTGACTCACCCCCTTACTACAACTGCAACTACCGTCACTAGTTGTTATTTCACTCCGTGCAAAATGTCACATGTGCGTATGTACGTGTAAGGCCGGAATATCCTCCTCCCGCCGTGTCCTCCCCTTCCTTGTACTTGACTACACTTTTTCTACCATCGTGAGACACAATAAATGTTTTGAAAAACGGATGCATATACGAGGTGTGGCTATAAAATAACGAGACAGATGCTACTACCACAGATAAATTATAACAGATAGCTGACGAGATGGAATCCTAAATGTGCTCGCCAATCATGTGGCATAACGATGTGTCCCCTTTCTTCACTTGTTCCCGCAAAGCTCTATATATTAAAAAAAGGTATAAAACCCCTTACCACAATTAATAATCGTATCCCAAATACGTATTTCGATAACTAAGTTGTCATCATAAGTAGTGTCGCACATGAAGCACAGTAAAGCTAACATATATAAACGCGCAACAAATAAAGTTGTTTGATTAGTGCTTAGTTGCCGAAGTACGTACGATTATTAATTGTGGTAAGGAGTTTTATACTTTTTTTGGTTTTTTACTTAACCACATTCTTCAAAGAAAGACTTTGAATTTTTATTTTATTTAAAAAGTATAAAATATTGAATATAAAAATCACGATAAATTCACGTCAAATGTCATAACATATTGCCAACCACCACAAAAATTACTACATTTTGAAATTCCTATTATTTTTATAAAAGAATTGATAAAAAGAGGCAAATTAGAAAAAGATATCACAAAGAACTCGTGCCATAAGACATTTATTGCACTCGCCCATTGAGGAAACTTGGGCTCTTACAGTAAATGAATCTGTAGATGTTGAAAGGTACTAAATAACGTTTTCGGCCATTTTGAGGTTTTGCACGGTAACAGTATTTTTACTTTTCATTGGTTGACTTCGCAGATATTTCTTGGTGAAACATTCTTGTAATAACTTGATTAATTATTCGAAAATAAAACACTTGGCTTAGTTTCACAACTTCTTTAATTAGATACACTAACAATTGTTTCGGCTATTAGGCCATTATCAAAGAGCTATCTCAAACTAAAACTTACTCTACTTAAGGTTAACATATATACCTGTGTTCCTTATGGGTGGGAGAATGTGGGTAATTGATATTTAAGATTGTATCGTTATAGGGGTATTTATGATTCATAAATCAAGAGCGCATCAAGAAATTTTATAGTTCACTGCAACAATCTACCGAAGAGTGTAAAAACCGAGATGAAATGGTACCATTGGCTTTCGATTTCATGCAGAACGTCCATCTCCCTGAAGTTCCGGTGCAGGACTTGATTTATTTAACTCAACTGACCGTTAATATCTTTGGCATTTACAATTTGAAAACATGTCAGGAATTTTTCTGCATTTACCATGAAGGACTGGCCTATAAGGGACCAAACGAAGTTTGCTCCTTCGTATTGGATTATATTAACAACTGCATCCCTGAATCAGTAACAGAACTTCGGCTGTATTCTGACAATTGTCCAGGGCAAAACAAGAACCATTCCATGGTACGTATGTGTATGGCATTAGCTGAAACAGGTAGATTCCATAAAGTGGAACAACTTTTCCCTATCAGAGGGCACTCCTTGTTACCCTGTAATAGGGATATTACAAAAAGCAATCTCTTTTATTCGAGACCAATAGCGTTCCAAGAAACCAGAAACATTTTCTATATCCCAGTTCCACTACTTTCTTCACCAGTCATCTAAACCAGGATATCCGGTGCCTCCAGAATATCTCAATAGTTTCGCGTATCATACATTTCCACTGCATATGCCTCGAAATAATGAACGTATTCATCTTCGAATTACCTCACACCAAAGCATATCCTGAGGGAAATGTTCCCATACTGGAAACCAAGATAGAGCATTTGCAAAAACTGCTAACCTACGTAGAAGAGGAATATAAAGAATTTTACTCCAACGTTATCCGCTGTTGGCCAACGAAGAAGCCGTCCAAATACGCCAAAGAGTAATAAATATTTCTATGAAATGTCAAGTTTGTTTTAACAATATGTATTCATTGTTCAAAAATTAATAAATCAGTGTTTTGAATTAACACTACTTGCTATTTTTGCGTTAGATGCAGAAAGGGCCTAACTACGCTTTCTTTTTTTTTTAATAACAATTGTTGGGGTCTTAGTACCATGGGTAAGTTACCTCCGTTTTCTGTGCACAAACAATATAGAACCATTCCCACAATAATATCTAACGATAAATCTTACACGAGAAAGATATTCAGTTTTTTTTTAGTTTTTCTCAAAACTGCATTAAAGTTACATAGTACCTTTCAACATCAACTGATTCTAATATATCTTCTGACACTCATTTTTTAATTTACTATTACATAAAGCACTTATTAAAGAAAACCCTACAAAAATAATTTGATTAATTTAAAAAATTTTCTCTCTACTGTTTAATTTTTCAGTAACTTTATATTCACCAAATTCATATTTTTTGTCATTCCATTATCATAAAGTAATAAGGACGTGTTGTTTGATAAAGCCACGTAAATATTATTAACATTTGGAATTTACTGCAAGTGAGAATTAATGAATATTAAATCACATTCTTACATGTAAATGTCGACTTATTTAATGCGTATAAATCTACAATCCGTCAAACTAAGTTTGCACTAGTATGCAGAACACACTCTTTCGCGACAACGAACTTCCTGGTGATTAGGTTAATTAAGAATTAAGAAATACTGAAAAAACAAGCCTATCAACGCGAGGAAACGTACAGACGACCGTTTCGTTCTAATTGGAACTTCTCAATGCACGGCATTCCCTTTCGATGACGACCTTGCTTTTTCATCTCTATACTTTCTGTATATATAGTTAACATTTGGAATTTACTGCAAGTGAGAATTAATGAATATTAAATCACATTCTTACATGTAAATGTCGACTTATTTAATGCGTATAAATCTACAATCCGTCAAACTAAGTTTGCACTAGTATGCAGAACACACTCTTTCGCGACAACGAACTTCCTGGTGATTAGGTTAATTAAGAATTAAGAAATACTGAAAAAACAAGCCTATCAACGCGAGGAAACGTACAGACGACCGTTTCGTTCTAATTGGAACTTCTCAATGCACGGCATTCCCTTTCGATGACGACCTTGCTTTTTCATCTCTATACTTTCTGTATATATAGTTAACATTTGGAATTTACTGCAGATTTATACGCATTAAATAAGTCGACATTTACATGTAAGAATGTGATTTAATATTCATTAATTCTCACTTGCAGTAAATTCCAAATGTTAACTATATATACAGAAAGTATAGAGATGAAAAAGCAAGGTCGTCATCGAAAGGGAATGCCGTGCATTGAGAAGTTCCAATTAGAACGAAACGGTCGTCTGTACGTTTCCTCGCGTTGATAGGCTTGTTTTTTCAGTATTTCTTAATTCTTAAATATTATTATCGATGAAATTAAAAAAAAAAAAAACAAAAATCAAGAAACCTCCTTTCAATAATTTTTTACACACTCATTAAGACAATTAAAATTAAAAAATTACATCATAATACTTTAATAAAAATTATTCAATATCCTCTTTATGCTCTTATAAACGCAATTAGTAATTTTCCCGACCAAGATTCTTCCTACTAATGTCATTAATGCAGGAGGGAGTAAAAGACAGGTTCCGTTCCCGTTTGTGATTCAATTAAAAAGATCACGCGACCTGCCGACCAATGAGCGGGAATCTCACCTGGCCGATCGATAGCGGGTGGAGTCGAAGTGTATCCAATGCTGCGCACCTGACTGCCTTGTACAGGTGAGAGAAGCCAGGGCGCATGAAAGAAACCTGAACGTTAGGAATGCTTCGCGACCAATCAGAAACGATGCACCTGCTGTTTCACCTGCCTCAGGTGGGCGGCCCAGTATGTATCCTCCAATCCAAGTTCAACGTATAATTCAGAATTTTCTCAAGAATTTTAGATTAGTGGAAATATTACAAAATGTAGGAAACATTTTTATGTTTAGCGTTTCTCTGTGTTTAAAAGAACAGAGATTATATTGTGAATATAAACAATACCTTGTGTTGTTAAATATGATGCAGTTATTCTTTGTTTTCATTTAAAAAGACTCCATTTTGATATATTAATGAAATTTTATTGATTGTAATATAATTTAAAGAATCATAGAATTAAAAAATAAATAGAAATTATGTAACGAGAAACTAATTCTGGACAAAACTCCACTGTACTTAAATATAATTTTAATAAATCATTCATTGCATGTTAGTTATTTGTATATTTGGAGAACGATCAATCGACATCTATTGATGTAACACAGGCATACATAAAATTCTCTTTGTACTCACTACTCACGCAATATTATCATAAACTTGTCTTAATCTGTTAAAATCTGTGTCTTTCTTTCGTACACTTCGAACTTTCGCTTGACACGCTCATTTTTTGCAACATATACGAGTATAGCGTGTAACAGTGAATTTACTTCGTCCACTATTTGCAGGGACTTCACTAACACCATCGCACTATTTTGTAATTTCTCTATTGTGTTAGCCACTCCTTTATAGTTAGTATGACTAGTTTTTAAAGCAGTTTCAATAGAAATATCTCGAAATTGTGTCTTGCGTCCTTTCCTTAATAGCTGCAGCCACAGCTGGATTAAACTGTAGTATGTATAACAGTTTTTATTTGCTGGAAATATCCAACGTAATAAAAACATGCACATTGGCTTCATCAGGTGTTTAAGTACCTGATGAAGCCACTGTGCTTGCGAAACAATTGCTTTACGAACAAATATTAATAAACTGAAGATTTTAACTATTAGTCTTAAGATTTCTATTTTAAATTATGGATTTTCATCAAGTAAAAGCCGAATAAATTCAATTAATAGAGATGACAAATACAACACATACCAGCGGCGTACGCATGCAATTTTGCATTTAATTTAGATTAGAAGAAAAAGTTATAAAACATACCGCATTATGAGCAATCAGTGAATTCATGATTAGTATAAGGTTTTTCAAATATTCCAATCATATCTCCACTTAAGTTAAGAGGTTGTCACTATGTTCTTTGAGCGATCGACCTAAAGACAACATGTTTGCGGTACCGTCACTCACAAACATTAATATTTGCTTTGGTGAAATTTCAACTTTGTCCAATGACTCAACACCACCTTCAAAATCTCATTGGCATTTCACTTTTCAACTCGTCTGAAAACAAGTAACATAGCAGGCTACAGTTAATGAGGTTCCATTGTACGTACCATAACATTAACCACTGACTGTTTTTTCACGCACGTTTCATCCACGCACAACCACAGTTTTTTATCTTTCAATTCAGATTTAATTCTTTTTTCAATATCTTTGCTAACAAAGATAGAAAATTTTGTAACATTGTCCGACTTGACAATTCGCACTTCGCGTATTTATTCCAAAAGAAGATAAATGCGGTCTAGTACAGCAAATGGTATATTACATGTAATAAGAGTTAAACATAAATCAAAATAAAATCTATGTTTTTCTGGCACACCCCTTTGTTGTTGCTATGGGCGATGCTGTTCACTTGTATTTCGCAATCTGTTCTCCTAAAGCACATCAAAATTCTATTGCACACTGTTCATTTTAATCTACATCCATCGTATTTTAGACCCGCAAAATTGTCAATGAATTTATCCACTGTATTCTACATTGGGTGGTTAAGCCAGCTCACCGATCGTGACATATTTATACACGACACGACTGGATAATAATTTGCAATTCAAGGTTCCATTCATTCGCACGATTAGCTGCCGATATCAAACCCGATAACGCCCGCAATATCTCCTGCTATATATGTGGCATCAATCATCTCTAATTATTAACAATGTGTTTACGAAAAGCTTACAGTATCCTTAGTCATTATAAATGCTGTTCAAGAATATTTAATTATTCATATTTAGTAACTACAGTAAAACCTGTGTCAACGGCCACCTGTCTAAAGCGGCTAACTGAGATAACGGACGGTTTCAAAGTTCCCCGAACCGACTATAAGGAAATTCCCATATATGAAAACCCGTTATTTACGGCCACCCTAATAAATAATAATAATTATTATTATTTATGCGAAATTGTCCATAATTATGTATTCCTAGTATGTACACATAATCAAATTAAACTTGTAGAAATAAATGCGATCTCAGTCCCGAACACGCCCCTAAATCAAATTGTGAAGATAATTGTAAACCGGGAAATAACTCTTTGTACAACTGAACCTGGCGCTGAACTTGCGCTTTTAAAACTTTTTTTTTATATTAGAAATTAATTTATTCACTAGAGGAAATTGATTTCTGATTTCTTCAGCAACTCTATTAATGCCATGAGCCAGACAAGTAGTATATATCTTTATATTAACTGAGGCTTTACACATATAAAGGGCAGCATCAGACAGCATTAATTTAATTTTATCTTGTAGTGTTACATTGCTAACCCATTGTTAATAAAACGAGTCTTTGGTTTTATCTAATTGCTTACAACTTATTAAATATGATTTGCTAAGATTTTCGGCGTCCAAACAACCAATTAACTAATTAGCAATATATCGACCGGAAAAGTCTGTTGTTTCATCCACTTGAAAATAAATTGAGTTGTCACCTATACAATCTCGGCAATTACTTCAGTGTATATTTGATCAACATATATAATTCTTTCTCAAAATGCTTACATTACTTTTATATTGTTAAGTTCCGGACACAGATGTACTGATATAATTCATAGAAGTATTGTAAAACATATTTTATATAAAATCATTATTATTTATGGATTATATAAGCCAGAGAATGTTGCAAAGTGTTTTAGCCGGCTTGCCCAGAACATCTGGAAATCTGGTATTTCCCATGGCTGTTAATTTTTGATTTGTTATTGGTACCTACTAGAATTTTTAGAAGGAAATATGAAAATTATTTTATCAATTTTATCAACAAAAATATTAAGCAAATCCAGAAAATTCACAATTTTGTTGATATATTTTTTTAATAACAAATATGAATTTTGCATATAGCTGTGCATGTTTGAACAAAAATACTCATTTTCCTTTAAATTAATCAACTTTATAATAAAAAATATGTAGTTTATACACTCACAATTTGATATTTAATCTCAGTTTCTAATTAAAATTATGATTTCATCAACCTAGATGCATAATTCGTTCTAAAAATGTTCTTACAAACACATAACCAAATACACACATGCAGGAGCATCTTTTAATTTTAATATTCGCCACAGGTTGTCGCTGCAGTGGTTCTTCTCAGAATTTCCGACCAACTTTCAATGAGTAATGCTTGGTCAACGCACGTGAATAACAGATTAAAAGAAACTGTTGTTGTGTTGAAACCACATCACCGTTCTGCTGTCTGATAATTTTAAAGGATAGGTTCATCTTTTCTTCTTAATGACCATTAACATGAAACTTGAACATAGAGATTCGTATCTCTTCACATAGATATTACATGCCGACATTTTCCGTTTTCAACTTCTATTTTTATTTATTATTTTGTTTTTCATGGGTTTTCTCATTTAATTTCTGTAGAATGTACAGGATGCGATGTGAACATATGTTGCAGGCGAAACGCACCGACAAGGTGGGTTTTAGTGATTAATTCTCAATTTGCCGACGGGCATCTGCGACGTTTACTCGATGCAATGTCGGATTAGGGCGGCAAAAAGTATAAATTAATGACGAAACAATGGGGGAGTTAGTTAAGAAAGATGAAGGCACTATCTTTTAATGAAATTTCGGCAAATAGTAACTAACTATCAAGTTTTGAATGTACTATTTTTTGGTTTCGTATATTTCACGTTTTGAAAAAATTAATGAAGTATATTTTTCAGTAAATATTTATCTCTTTTTATCATCAAACAAAAGTAGTTTCAATTGTTAATCATACAATACAATCCCTAATACGTATCAAAAGTTGTTTTTATTATCCATTAATCATACTACAGGCTGGCCCAAAATGACCGAAGGGGTTTGAGTTCATTATAACTTCTTATTTAAGACATAATTATTAAATTTTTTTTAATTTTAAATACAGTATATTAATGGAGAATATTTTTAATTTAATTATGAAAAATTATATCTCGCAAGTGGTGGCCATTTCCTGCTTCGCATATTCGTGCTCTTTCCAAAACATTTTCGATAACCTTTCGAAAAACTTCAGGTGTTATGTTGTTGATTTCGTCGCGTATATTATTTTTTAATTGCTGTATGGTTCGAGGCTTATTAATATAGACTTTTTCTTTCAAATAACCCCAAAGGAAACAGTCTGAAGCGGTTAAATCCGGTGAACGCGGAGGCCAATTAAAATCGCTTGTACGGGAAATAATTCGTTCACCAAAGATTTCGCGTAAAAGAGCCATTGTGTCGCTCGCAGTGTGCGCTGTGGCTCCATCCTGTTGGAACCATACTTGCGGATGGTTTTCCACGGCTGGCCTTAAAAATGTTTCCAACATTGTCCGATATCTAACACCAGTGATGGAAACGGCGACACCGTGTTCATTTTCAAAAAAATATGGGCCAATTATCCTTTCCGACAAAACACCGTACCAAACGGTACACTTAAGTGGGTGTAATTCTCGCTGTTGAACTACTCTTGGATTTTCCGTAGCCCATATCCTGCAGTTTTGCCTATTAACGAACCCATTTAATTTGAAATGGGCTTCGTCGCTCATAATTAAATTATGAATAAAATCATGATTTTCTTCTGCTTTTTGACGAAAATAAATTGCATAATCAAGTCGTTGCTGGTAATCTGTCGGTTTCAATTGTTGGACAAGCTGAATTTTGGTTGATGTTTCTCCATCTTCACGAATACTCTCCTGTGCCCGTTCAAAATTGTCATCCGTGGGCACCGTTCGTCGTCTGCCGGCACCAGGAAGGTTCCTTACTGCCCCTTGTTCTCGAAAATTTGCAACCAGACTGTTTATTGTTGACTCTGAGGGTCCAACCCGCACATTAAAATAACGACGATATGCACGCTGAGTCAAAACAATGGATCGT
Source organism: Melolontha melolontha (assembly GCA_935421215.2). Lineage (NCBI taxonomy): Eukaryota > Metazoa > Arthropoda > Insecta > Coleoptera > Scarabaeidae > Melolontha > Melolontha melolontha. The sequence goes on along the minus strand of OW285240.1, from coordinate 136,247,859 downwards.
TGATTTGAGAAATAAAGTTCAACGATTTTGGCACGTTGTTCAATTGTGTACTGTTCCATTTTAAATTCCCCAAGTCTTCTTTACAAAATACTGAAAACAAAAAAAAAATTATAATAAAAAAGTTATAAGGAATTAAAACCCCTTCAGTCATTTTGGGCCACCCTGTATTAACAAAGTTGAATGCTTTCGGCTTCTTAAATGTTTTACTTCAAATAGTTAATTGACGAAGGAGATACTTGTTGAAACTTCATTATAACGCTAAGAAATAAGTAATTAAACTTCTAGTTTCAAAAATTCTTTTATTGTAAATACCACTACAATATTGTTTCGCCACACAATCTCAGTATTTCATCCACCTGATGAAGCCATTGTATGGCGAAACAATATTGTAGTGGTATTTACAATAAAAGAATTTTTGAAACTAGAAGTTTAATTACTTATTTCTTAGCGTTGTTTTACTTCAACTAATCTTCTCTTATTTGAACGCGTCAACAATTTCTTTCAATCCAAGCAGTATACTCCATCGTCAGGCGTTCACCAGGAATATACTCTAAGACCATTTTTATTTAATATTTTTATTAATGATCTTATCGTACTCTTGGATTGTATAGTACTAACATACGCGGAATATCTTAAGATCTTTTCTAGAGTTTCATCGTTGAAAAATTGCAAGGAATTTTTACGTTAGTTGATCAGTGACACAATGGAATCGCCTTTAACACTGACAAATGTGCAATTTTCTCATATGTCCATGTTGCGTGCCCAATTCTATTACCATATGCTCTGAATTATATTCCAATTACAGAATAGATGAAGTTAGGGATATAGAACGATTCGATTTACGTTAACAATTTACTTTTTACTGTCCATTTAATATAACTAAATGCTGGGTAGATCAACGTCTTTTATTTATCATAAAGGGTCATGCATTAGGGACGATGCCTTTGTAAATAGAAATTTTTTCAGGTGGCTGTCCTGTTGAATTTGTTTTTCGACATTTATGCTTGACCGTGCATACCATTTTATCATTAAACAATGCACGCTTCAACAAAATTTATTCAGTTATTCAGATGTTTTATCAGAACTGCTTTTCGTGCATTAAGTCTAATTTTCGGCCATTATAATCGGCCAAGTCTAAGAACAATTGAACGTCTTGTGCAAAAATTCTGATCAACATATTCACTTTGCGCCAAAGCGACAAAAGTTCAAGGAGCAAAGAGGTTATTGCAGCTGTACTTCAGAGTGTTTATGAAGATTCAAATTTGTCAATGCTTCGTCGATCTCAAGTATTTCCAACACAAGTTTATCTCGAATTCTGCGAAAAAATCGTGACAAAATTGTTTTACTTCAAAGACTCAGACGATAATTTGTTGCGTCTCAGTTTCAATAATTGGGCTTTAGAGAAATTTGAAAATGATACCGAATTTCACAAGAAAAACCATCTTTGGGTCACAAAGTTCATTTCTGGCTTAATGGTCTTGCAGATAAGTAAAGTTGCTGTATCTGGTCTAAAAATCAGTTTGAAGGAATGCATTAAGAAGCATTTCGTCTAGGCTTACTGGAGTGCATTTCGTATTGGAGGCGTTTTTCTTCCAACAATGTTAGAAACCACTGTTAATGTAAATGGCTATCGCTCAATGTTGACTGGATTTTTTTGTTCGAATTGGATGCTTTCGCTTTGGACAACATTTGGGCTTCAATAAGCCGGTACCATGGCCACTGGCTGATTGAATGGAAAATCTCGTCATATGCCATTTGCAATGCCAATGATATGGAGAGCGCCAAATCAAATTACTAGTTTTGTACAACTAAAATCACTGGTATAACAAGTAAGTCAAGAACTAAAGTAAAATATCGAAACCTCCCTTCAGCTATAAGACCTGCGCTGCTCCATACTACATATATTCTCATATTATCCTCTCCAGATTCGTGGACTTTGGATTCTGACGAGGACCCATTCTGATTTCAAGTGCCAAGAAAATAGTCAAACCGATAAATTACGTTGTTACATAACTATATTATTTTTATAATAATATATTAAATATATAAATTTCTGAAATTTGGAACGAGTTTTGCTCAAAAAGCTTACGCACTGGGAAAATTTGAAAAGTAGATTCAGAATATGTAGGAAAAATTTTATAAGAATCATCCTTCTTTCGTTCATGTCACAATCAAAAAGGTTAATTTTGTGAATCAGTGTTCTTTATGTTTGATGGTTTATATCCAAAATTCTGAAAACTATTTTAAAATAGTTTATTCATATTTATATTCAATTTGATCCTAAATCGTATAATAGTATATTAAAACACAAGTTTCATAACGCACCATTTTGTCGGGCGAGTTCATATTTAGAAAACGATCCGCGCTGGCCGAGAGCTTTCTAAAGAACGAGTGTGACAAAACGCCTTATTTTTTTTTACTATTTCTCCTATTTTGCAATTTTTACATTAATAAATCAAGATTATTTAATTTGAAAGCTCCGAGTTTTATTTTTTTATAAAGTATGCAGTTGGTCACATCGATACTTAACATTTTCAAATTTGCTTGGAAATTTATTTAAAAATATAAACACATGTTGTACCTCACCCCAATATAAGCTGTTTGTGTAGCATTTTTCTGTTCTATGTAGGTACATATATAATTTCCGTCAACTGTACTTAAATTTTTAAAATCAAATAACAGCAATAAGATATTAATTTCTGTATTCGAACAATGCAAGCATTGAAAAATTTAAAAAAGCGTATCAAAATGAAGCTTATTTCTATGCTGTTTGGGGTTTCATACTGAGTTCATTACGAACGTAAAATATTAAAAAATAATTAACGAACTAATCTAATGGTATTAATAAGCGTAGTGCAAATTTTGCAGACAGCATAAAGGGTTGGTATTGGTTTGTAAACAAAAAAAAAAAGAAAAACAAATAGATAGGAAAAACGAACCGACTATTTGGCAACATCCTGTTAAGAGTCGTTCACGTGCCTCGGTTGACCGCCCAATGGCCGGCCAAGACAGCCTGAACTCCACGAAAAACCTCGAATATGGGTCTCGAAGATAACGATTTGAATCGGTGGGCGTCCTGTGCTGTGCACTCCGATAAACGTTTGCCGGCTTTTTTCCATCTTCTTTTCCTATCTACACAGACGACGTGTCGTTATATACATTGCCGATCAAAAGTTTTACACACATTACTTGCATTTTTAAATAGTAGGATATTTTTAGATTAAAATGTATTACTGCAAAATTTGCTATGTTGATACAAGCAATTGTATGTATCAACAGTATTTCTTAAAAAATATCGTTACTCAATAGTAGTGAAGATTTACTAATATTTATTTTTATGTACTTTTATTAGTGTAGATATTAATAGATTATTATTTAAGATTTTCATTCAATTAGTAATTATTCGAATCCAAACTGGAATCACTCTTGCTATTTGTATAAAGTTTTAAAACACAACACAGGTGCATAATATCTTTAGCTGTCGTTGATTATAATTATAGGTTAAGTGTATAATATTTACGTATTTTGGAATACTTTTTGTTAATGCAAAATCAGGAAACTATTCTCTTAATTCGAATATTCATAATTACTCCACCAGACAATGAAATAATATTGTTATTATTTTGTTAAAAAATATTTTTTTCTATTTTGCGTTCGAAATGAACTCATTATGAAACCCAAAACAGTATCGAAATGAGCTTCATTTCGATACACTTCTTTTCATTTTTCAATGTTGGCGTTGTTCGAATACAGAAATAAATATCATTGCTGTCATTTGATTTTAAGAATTTATGTACATTTGACAGATATGATATATGTCCGTATTTTACACAAACAACGTATGTTGTATACAATTGACAACAACATATATATGTTTCTATGTCACTCATGTTTATATTTTTAAATGAAATATCAGGTAATGTTAACGAAAATTAATAAATAATATGTAATATAATATAACGGGTGTTCAGAAACATTCGAAGTCAAAGTAGGCCTTGAAAATATGAAGTCATGTCTGAGATAGATTGATACATTTACTTAATACAATTTGATAGGTTACAAATTAGTATATTAATACTTAAGTAAAGATATACGATTTTTTGTTCAGAGCCCACTTGACTTCGAATGTTTCTGAACACCCGTTACTTCGCGGATAGCAAGATTTAAATTTGAAAATGTCAAGTATCAATGTGGCCAACTGCATGCTTTATATAAAAATTAAACTCTGAACTTTCAAATTAAATAATTCCAATTTAAGCAATTTATTAATGTAAAAAACGCAAAATAGAAAAAATAGTATAAAAAACTCGTTTCATAAGGCCTTTTGCCGCACTCGCTCTTTAGAAAACTCGCCGCTATCGCGGCTCGTTTTCTAAACTGATCTCGTGCGGCAAAATGGTGCCTTATGAAACTTGTTTTTTAATATACTATTTTCTATTTTGCGTTCGAAATGAACTCATTATGAAACCCAAAACAATATCGAATCGAGCTTCATTTCGATACGCTTTTTTTCATTTTTCAATGTTGGCGTTGTTCGAATACAGAAATAAATATCATTGCTGTCATTTGATTTTAAGAATTTATGTACATTTGACAGATATGATATATGTCCGTATTTTACACAAACAACGTATGTTGTATACAATTGACAACAACATATATATTTTTCTATGTCACTCATGTTTATATTTTTAAATGAAGTATCAAGTAATGTTAACGAAAATTAGTAAATAATATGTAATAATATACTTCGCGGATAGCAAGATTTAAATTTCAAAATGTCAAGTATCAATGTGACCAACTGCATGCTTTATATAAAAATTAAACTCCGAACTTTCAAATTAAATAGTTCCAGTTTAAGCAATTTATTAATGTAAAAAAGGCAAAATAGAAAAAATAGTATAAAAAACTCGTTTCATAAGGCTTTTTGCCGCACTCGCCGCTATCGCGGCTCGTTTTCTAAACTGATCTCGTGCGGCAAAATGGTGCATTATGAAACTTGTTTTTTAATATACTATATTAAAATACCATCTCGATAAAACTTCTTACTCAGTGGAGAATTTTTTAATTAACGATCTCAGAGATATATCACGATTATAGTTTGTTATAATGAGAATACCATAATGCACTGATTGTTTTTGCTATGGAATAATTTTTTTGTTTATGGTCAGATTTTGAATTTGTTTACAGATTCTAATCAAAACAGCATGGAAGTTTCTTTGACATTAAGTGTAATTATTTGTCATGAACAATTACACGGAATAGCAGCCCGTTTCTAGTGTTACGCATTATTTGCGTACAAAGTCGGTTGTTACGAACCAACGTTCTTTCCGTAGTCAATTTAATCGTCCTGATGCACCATCCCAATATCATTTTCGCATGGTATCAGAAATGGCTTAATGAAGGTAATATTGTGAATAAAAAACCAATTGAGAGACACATAAGTTCTTTAACTGCTGAAAATATTGAGAGTGTAAGAGTTTTATTTAAGAGGAGTCCACAGCGCGATTAAGATTCGCCGTTCCTGACTCCTGGCGAATTTGTTAATAGCTTGATTAGCAGTGTCTATTTCCAAGTTCCGGTAGACATCTGGAATGCAGAGAACGAAGGAGTATTGATGATCCTCGTCATGGCTTTGTTTAGTAGCAGCTGGATTATTTCAAAATTATTCTTTTCAAAGTCTTTCTTTTTCTGAAATACTGCGTAAAACGCAGTATTTAAGAACTCGAAAATCGAAGATAATCCCTCCAAATTCTACTTCTATTTTCTTTCTTTTCGAAACGATCCAATTCTTAACATGTTAATCTTGATAAGATTAATATACATATTTGTAAGTTTCCTGCGAGAGAATGTTGAAAAATCAGCCACATACTTTTGGAATACGACAGTAATAAAAACGAAATTGATAAGTTGATTCTTGATCCTATATAAATAAAAGCTCAATTACTACCTCACAATGCTAATTCATAAATAACAGGAAAGGTGTAGGAAATTAACTAGAGAATTATTCAAATGTGTAACATAGAAAAGTCTTTCTTTAGAGACTGTGGTTAAGTAAAAACTCAAAATAGGTATATAACCCCTTACGACAATTACTAATCGTATTCTAAATACGTATTTTTACAACTAAGTTATCATCAGTAGGTAAAAATCACTAATCAAAGTGTCGCACATGGGGCACAGTAAAGCTAACACATATAATAACGCAAAACTTTACGCGGCGTCCACGTATACAGTGGTGTATACGTGGACACTGGTGTATACGTGTACACCGTGTAAACTTGCTGCGTTATTATATGTGTTAGCTTCACTGTGCCCCATGTGCGGCACTTTGATTAGTGATGATGACAACTTAGTTGTCGAAATACGTATTTAGGATACGATTAGTAATTGTGGTAAGGGGTTGCTTTTATGTTTAATTCGTTGTGGATTATCTTTTTTCTCAGCTTACGTCAAAGAACATGCAGATAGACCCTGGTATGTGCTTTATTAGCGTAAGTCACCCAATTATCCCGAGGTTTAAAATTTGTCTTCTGTCTGCTCTGACGTCCAATCCGCAGCATTAACATATGAATATAGTATGCATAGTTGCTCAAGACCAATAGTAATATTAATAATAACATTCTGTTTTCAGTTTTACCCTGTTTCATTCCAATATTAATTTGAATTTAGAAAAGGTATAAAACTATGTACCACATTAATATCCTAAATACTTATTTCGAAAACTAAATTGTCATCTTCCTTGCATCCTAAGAGGAGATCCTAAAAATTGCTGTTTGCAGGTTAAAGCTTGTTTAGACATATTAAGGATATGGATATTAATATTGTTGGAGATTAATCAACCAATGTTATGGTTGATGTTGGTGGACCAAATGTTTGCGATGACTCCAGTTTCTATGTTGATGTTTAAAGTAAGACTGTGTGTCTTGTGCCGTTGCTTGTTATGATGTTAAATGTAAGATTGTTATCTTAAGACTCTCGTTGAGTTTATACTGTTTGATATTAATGTTATGAAGAGAATGAATGTTCTGTAATGATGTTGAGTTTTACAAGTAGGTAAAAATATAGCACTACCCCTACACTATTACATATTAAAATTGTATTGGTTGACTAGTGTATTGTTTGACGTCATAACGGGGAATTGTGTTCATTTCATGGAAATTGTGCCTACAAGCAACAATACGCAAAGTTTACGATAACGTCTTAAAGTTCTAATCTTAACTAATAAACAATAAAATATCATTACTAATTAAGCATTAGTAGATGTCATAAACTTAAGTATGGAGTTCCGGATCGTCCCTTGTTAGAGTAATAAAATTTATTATAAATATCTAAGAAAGGAGATCTTAATAATGAATATCCAAATTAAAGCCTTTTTTCATTATAGCCGAAGGTAGTAAAGCAAGCTATATGATATATAAAGCAATAAATAAATTTGGAAAAAAAATGCCGATTATTAAATAACCCTAGGTAATAAATAGATTTGCAAATGTATAGGATATCGCTTTCTTAGAATTTAAAGAACGTTTTTTGTAATGTGCTAATAAAAGTATGTCATACAGTGGTTTAAATGCGCGTTGAATATTTTATAAAATTGGAATTGTTTGTGCTTGAATTCTATCTCCTAGATTTACTTGTATTTAACAGTAAAAAATATTTGAAATTAAAATATTTTGAGAGCATATTAAATGTATCGTAACAAATATAATAAAGGATTTTAAATATGTATGCGTTTGCTTAGTCACAATCTCCAAATTCTATTAATTTCAACATTATTTTGTCCAAATAATTTGAGCTCCGTTATATGCACTTGCATCACTTCGTCAACCACACATTAGAATAATCATTCGAGTCGGTAAATCGGAATACTCATTAGTGGACGCCCACGCACGTTGGCTGGATGCAAACGAGTGTGTCGGTGCATATAATATGGAGAGGAAGCCGTCTTTGATAGCGGCCCAGGAAACTTAGGGTCAGAGTCAGGTTCGTGGGCAGACATCAGGACGATCACCGGCTGAGATTATGATGAACGTACAGACCGGGGGCGATCTATAGACAAATTACGGGCTATTACATTGAATACATTACGCGTCATAATGTAATGGTATTCGGTTTGAACATACGAAAATACCTAAGTAGAATTTTGATGAAAGCTTGTTTTGCAATAACGTCAGAGATTAAACTCGATTATTGATGAGGTCGTTCTCAATGCGGTGGAAATTGAGAATGGTCAAGAGATGGATAATGTTACGCATTGGTTATTTTCGAAGCAATTTGTTCGTTTGCATTAAGTTTATTTCATAACTATTTTGTTCGACGAATTAGCGCGAACAAAAGGTTTTAGTAACCTTTATTCTGTCATTTTTAGAAAGGGCTTTATGTCTATAGGCCCAACAACTTTTTAAATCTATTAGATTTAAAATTATTTTGGAGGAAGCAGTACTTGGTACATTTGTAATTTGTAAGGCAAGATTTTAATGTCCTTTTTAAGAACAACATGTGTCAATCCTATTCTTAAATTTAATTGTTAAGGTAGCCGTCGTACAGAAATAGTCGAAGCTTCGTGGTCCATGTTTCTTGCCAGTTCGACAATATTTTCATTTCTGCAACGAGGTCTTCCTGTTCTTGGTTTGTAATTTACAGAACTAGTTTCTTCAAAACACGCTATTATTCTTAAAACTTCAACGCAAAAACTGCTCGTATCAACGATAACATTTAGAAATCTTTGACGAAATTTTTCTCAACAATCATTCATACAATAATACCAATTTTTATTTTCATTACATTGACTGTTGAGGATATATTTACTATCCTTTGGTATATTTTAATTTCAAACATTTTTTATTGCTAAATATAAGCAAATCTAGGATATAGAATTCGAATATAAAAATTTTCAATTGATAAATATTTAACGTTTATTTCGAATTTAAATCCACTGTATAATATATTATTATTAGCACATACAAATTGTAAAAACTTTCTTTAAGTTCTAAGAATTCTTTACATCTGCAAATCTGTTTATTACCTAGGATAATCGGATAATCTTTTGTCAAATTTAATTATCGCTTTATACATCGGACCGTTTGTTTATTACTTAGGGTTATCAGTGAATCTATTTAAAGACGACCCTTAGTATGGCCACCTTTGTTAACTAGATATGTATAATAGGCTCACGATTCTTAAATATGTACAGCTCTCGCAGTATAAGTTGGCGAGTGGTGGGGATGCGCCGTAAACGTATTTAGGAAACGTACCACCCACATGTCTGATTCAGTTACTGCATAGTGAATGATATGCAATGATACGCAATCTACCCTTCCTCTATCTGCGCGAACTCACTCCCACCTTTCGCCAACTTATAATGCGTGAGCTGTAGGTATCATAAAATCCATTAACAAACGAAGGCTTTAATTTGGATATTCATTGTTAAGATCTCCTTTATTAGATATGTATAATAAAGCTTATTACTCTGAGAAGGGACGATCCGGAAATGCATACTTAGGTTTATTACACCTACGAGTACTTATACGTGGTTAGTAATGATATTCTATTATTTATTAGATAAGATTAAATCTGTAAGACGCTATCGTACACCTTGCACACATGATCGTATTGTTGCTTATAGGCACAATTTCCAGGAAATGAACACACAAAAATTCCCCGTTATGACGTCAAACAATACACTATTCAACCAATACGGTTTTAATATGTAATAGTTGGAGGTGGTGGTATATTTTTAACTATTTATAAAACAGAACAGAATAGATCGGTATCAATTCAGAGTCGCATACCAGCAACAAGAGACTTAACAGTGTGAACTCAAAACACAGTATCAACACCAACAACAAGACACAGTCTTCTTCGTAATATCATAACAAACATTTTTTAACAAGAAACACCAGTCTCAACAGCAGTGTTATGTTAGTATAAGTCGTCATTGTAATATGGTCGTTGTAGAAAATAAATGTATATAGTGTTAATAAATATATTTAGATGAAAATACTTTTATTCATTTAACAGTCACCGAAGATTTAAAAAGTAAAGTTTGTACAGCCTTATAACCTGCTGTTGGGGCATTAGGGCACGGTTAAGCAACATAGGCATGATGATTCTAGTTACTGACGCTGAAGCATCACCCAACATCAACAATACAATGACCATCGCGAAAATAGCACTTGAATGATGTATTTTTGTTTTATTAAAAAATAAGTTGAAGAAATGTAATTTATGACATTTAAGAAAGTATAGTACGGATCTATTACTTTATGATTAAGAAAATTAATATTGGTAGCCGTAACTTTGTGGTAATTCATTTTGAAAATGATAAAATCAAATAAAACAATAACTTTGTTATACCACTTTATTCACATGTAATAGTGACCGCGGTTTCGACATACAATGTCATTATCAAACTGCAAAAGTTACAGGCCTACATATATTTTATAAATAACCCAAAAATATATGGGGGTGGTTTATGATGTTATTTAAAATTACAAATATATACTTAACTATTATATACAACATTGGAAAAGAGGTGTATATATAAGATCCAACTGGTCGTTAAGAACAATATCTATTGTGTTGTTTCCGCTTTTAAAAATTTCAAGTGACTCTAAAAGATTTAATTTACGACCTTTCTCGGCCAAATGCAATATTTTATGATGACCAAATGTATGCCTTTCTGTAATAAGATGGTTTGCGAATGTTGAATCTGTCTTCTTTAGTTTATATGACCTCATGTGTTCTTTTACCCGTATAATAAAACTTCGACCAGTCTGACCTATATATACACTTTTACAATCATTACAATATAATTTGTACACTCCTGATTTATTATTGATATCTGTTTTAGGTTTTGCGTTAAAAATGAAATTACTTGTTTTTAAAATAATAAAATAAAATAAAACAATAACTTTGTTATACCACTTTATTCACATGTAATAGTGACCGCGGTTTCGACATACAATGTCATTATCAAACTGCAAAAGTTACAGGCCTACATAGATCTTATAAATGACACAAAAATATATGGGGGTGGTTTATGATGTTATTTAAAATTACTACTATATACTTAACTATTATATACAACATTGGAAAAGAGGTGTATATATAAGATCAAACTGGTCATTAAGAACAATATCTATTGTGTTGTTTCTGTTGTGTTATTCTTAATGACTAGTTGGATCTTATATATACACCTCTTTTCCAATGTTGTATATAATAGTTAAGTATATAGTAGTAAATTTAAATAACATCATAAACCACCCCCATATATTTTTGTGTCATTTATAAGATCTATGTGGGCCTGTAACTTTTGCAGTTTGATAATGACATTGTATGTCGAAACCGCGGTCACTATTACATGTGAATAAAGTGGTATAACAAAGTTATTGTTTTATTTTATTTTATTATTTTCAAAATTACCACAAAGTTACGGCTACCAGTATTAATTTACTTGCTTTTACTTTATGATTCTTCAGTCCATAGCTGTCCGGAACATAAAGACTTTTTTAACACTCGTTACATACATTCAAGAAGAAATTATTAAAAATCAATAAACTAAACAAACTGATATTTTTTTTAAATACAAATTTACTATACTCAAACACCGATACTAATTATACTTCACGAAAAAGGGGTCTCTTAATGTCAGGTTTAAGATCGTTGCTGCAAGTGGGATTTCTTTTTTAAATCTTTAACTAAGTCTTAATCAAAGAAACGGTGCAAATGAGCATAAAAGTATGTTATTTTTAACGAAATTAAATTATATTTTAATGCTCCACTTAAAAAACTTAATAGACTCAAAACGCTCCACTAAGTTCACCATAAAATTCTACATTCAGGTAGGTAAATATTCCCTGGCAGCGTCTCGATAACTTCCAGTTCTGCGTGGAAGTCATAAATTATCTTTTCTTATACATCCATGGATATATACATAATCCTTCGACCTTTTCGAACAGACTAAATACACTTTTATGACTTCGGGAACACTCGAACGCCGTGAAATATTCTTACAAAGGCTGTTATTCATTTAAGCTCTTTTATTTCTTTCGTGTTTCCCTTTTTTTCGTTCTCCTCATCCTCCTCCTCCTCTGTTCTAACGTAACAGAGAGACTTCAATATCCCGTAAACGTAAAACACTTCTGGAACTATGAATCGGGTTCTTTGTAATTACAGAGCCGGAGACACATTCTAACCAAGAGGACAATCTCTAGGTTTGAAAAGAGCATTTGTGTTGTGTTGTTGTGTATACAGTGTTACGCATGTGTTTCTATACGGGTGGGTGATTGGCAATTACATAGAAGTTAATGAGTTTGTTTTAGTAAACAAAGGTAATGATGAATGACATTGAAAATGAATAAACATTACTTGTGTTATAGTCAATAAAAGGGAAGAAATATTTTTAAAATTCTCTTGTAATAATAATTTTTTATTTTCAATAAAATGTTACATACTTATTGCAATATATCTACATATTTATATCAATATAATAGTAACATTTAACTCTACTCTTTATTAATCATTGGCTGGCGATTGATTAATATAATATAATATTTACATATTAGAGAGAAATTGTAAATAGAAACGACAAAATTAAATAAAACTCTTTAAAAACTGCTTTACATAACGGGTGTTCAGAAACATTCGAAGTCAAAGTAGTCCTTGAAAATATGAAGTCATGTCTGATATAGATTGATACATTTACTTAATACAATTTTATAGGTTATCAATGATAACCTATAAAATTGTATTAAGTACATGTATCAATCTATATCAGACATTATTAATTATTAATTATTAATTAATATGGCATATTAAAGTAATATATTTCGACATAAACTGACATTTGCGTGTATGATAACTTATCATACACGCAAATGTCAGTTTATGTCGAAATATATTACTTTAATATGCCATATTAATTAATATAAACTAGTCAAATAATTATTTTAGAAGGTAACAGTAATTAATTTGCAAATTTCAAATTAAGTATTTTGATATTTTAGAGAATTCTTGCTGAACAATAGCACGTCTTCATGCGATAACTGGAAAAAATTACATAATCCAATTAATATGCTATTCATTCTTGTGTAATAAAGCTCATCTAATCTGTAGTAACATGTAAAAAGACAATACAGAATTAAGAGGAAATAACTTTACAAGTAAAGGTTTTATTCATCTTATAGTGACAATAGTATCTAGTTATCGTACTAGTTTAATATATTAACATTCAATAAATTATTGTAAGAAATGGCTTAAAATAAATTTGAAACAAATAAATTGTTTGCAGACTCCTTAGATTACAACCTTATAATAAATATCATAAATTGTAGTTGTATAAATTACCAACAATAATGACTATAATTATAAAAGATGTTGAAAATGTCCACCACTTTCTTCCAAGCATTTTACGCACCTCCTCCGAATGCTACTAAATACATTTTGCAGTATGGGACTATTTCTAATTTCACTAATTTTATTTATAATTCTGTCTTGGAGATCTATATAATCTTGCACTGGTACTTGATAAATTGAAGAATTTTTTTAAAAAGGCCATAAATAGTAATCACACGGTGTAAGATCACAAGATCTTGGAGGAAATTCATGATCGCTGTTCAGACAAATTAAACGATTTCCAAACACTTCTTGTAAGATATTCATTGTTTCCCCCGCTGTGTGAGCTCTAGCACCATCTTCTTGAAATTATCCCAAAGCTAGTTAATCATCGTGAAGTTGATTAAAGAATGGCAATGGTATTTCCTGTCGATATCTTTCTGCAGTCAAGGTACCATTAAAAAAAAATTGGACCATTAATCCTTCTTCTACTTATAGCGCACCAAACACCAACTTTCTGAGGATGTAAAGGAGCTTCAACATAAAAATTATTGGGCTTTGTATCACTCCACATTATCATGTTTTGCGAGTTAACATATCCACTAACATGAAACCATGCTTCGTCTGAAAAAAAAGTTTTGTCTAGGACATCATCATTAAAATTATTTGTAAACCATTCGCAAAATACTACTCGTCGCGGATAATCAATATCGAGGATTTCTTGCAAACAAGTTATACGATATGGGAATAACTGTAAATCTTCTTTTAAAACTTTATGGCAAGAACCAACTGACAACCCGGTTTGTTGAGCAAGAGTTCTTACTTAAGTTTTAGGGGCATCAGTCATTATTTCTCTAACATTCCCAATCACTTCTTACCGTTTTAAGCGTCTTCCAAGGATTGACCAACTGGAGAAACCTGTTTGCATATTTTCTGAAATTTATTATTTCTGAAAAACATGTCCGCCGTGAGGAAAAAATATGTTTATATTCGGAAAACGAGCGTTCTACATCTAGTGATGTTATATTCGCATAATCAAAATAGTTTGTTAAGCAACTTAATGCATCTGTAAACGTGCCCTCACAAATACGTGTTAAGGTGTCAAAATCTGCATTTCTGTCTAAAACACTTTCAAATTTAATTAGAACACTTTCACTTTTTGCGTCTTCTACAGCACACAGTTGTGCGTGAACATCTTTAAAGATTTGCAGTGATTCCTCTAACGACAGCGACGAATTTTCTAACTTTGTTATTGCTTCTTCTAGTCCGAAGTAATTCTTACGAATACTTTGTAAATCCATTTTAATCTGGCACCCTGAAATTTTTTCTGGCTTGTATTTTCTTTCGGATCGAATGATAAAACCACGTCCTTAATTTTTTCAAAATGTTCATGATATTAAAACCCCGCCCGTAACCATGTATCACAACGTGTCAGAAACGGCTGTGGTGGCTCAGGGGTATGGGGACACGTGAAATTTCCGAATATGTTTTGGACATTTCAGGAATACTGCCTTTGTACTCGATATTAAAGCATCTACCTCTGGATAACATCTACGAACCTGTTCTGCCACAAGGTGTAGAGCATGGAGTTTACAAGTAATATGTAACAAGTTAGGACAATATTTTCTAAGAGACCGGCCTACAGAACACATGGTTACGGCACCATCGGCCATAAACATTAATACTTGGTCTTTCGAAAGTTTAAATTATCTAATAGCACCTCTGAAATTTTTTCGGCATTACATTGTTCTAGTCGTCTGGATGCTAATAAAATTGAAGACGTTGGTTGATGTGGTTCCATATTACGCGCCATCACATTAACTACAGATTGTTTTTTTACTGTCAGTTGTTTCGTTCACACATAACCACAGTTTTTTATTTTTCAGTTCGGCTTTGATTTTATTTTCAACCTGTTTACGCACCGATGGTAAATTCCTTCGTAACGTTGTCGTGCTCGGTAATGTTTGATTCGCGTATTTATTCGAAAATAAAATAAATGAATCATTACTTAACAAGGTAAACGGCAGTGTACACACAATCATAGTTACACATAGATCATGTATACACTGTTGTCGATTAATTTTGTTATTATTGTGCTTCGAACTGCTTACGTGTTCTTTACAATGTGTTTTTGACCAACACATTAGATATGTATTGCACACTAAACATCTAATTTTTGAGCCATCGTATATTAAGTCCGGGAAATCCATAATAAACTTATTCACTTCGTCTGACAACGGCCGTTTTCTCGATTTATGTATCGACGATATTTTATTACGTATGGTATGCTTACACGTACATGCAGTCTAAGCAAGTACCAAACACATACTGAATACTTTTTATTAGTTCTATTGCAATACAATCATCCTCACATCGGCGCAAATGGCGCTCACGAAAATTGGTCTGCTCTAATAATGACACTTCATAAATTTTGTTATAACACCACGAAGGAAAAATTTCCTTTACCGTGCCATCAAATGAAAATTTTTGCTACCGACTCTCGAAAGAGCTTTGTAAATCAACAAATCACTTTTAATCGAATCAAAAGAGCTTACATTTAATTTGCAAAAACCATCAGATTCGTCATACACACCGTCTGGATCTAGATGGAAGATTTCGGTAGTTAAAGCACGTGGAACACTATTATCAACAACAATTTCCCCGTTTTGAATATTAAATTGATTAGACATGGTGCTTACTTACGGTTTAGAACTTAAAACGATGTGGTTGTTGAAGGAACCTCTTTATATATCAAGTTGCTGAGGCCAGTGTCCCGCTGTGGCTTTGTTTTCTCTTTTTTGACATTTGAAAGTGAAATTTGTATGTAGTGTGGATAAAAACCAAACTTGCTAGAGATTTTATGACAACTTTTCTCAGCTGTTTGGGATGTCTAAGAGTACTCCATGCATACGATAATAATACAACGGCATCTTTCAAGCTAAATTCCCTAATGCACTTAGATCTGCTTCATCTGAAGATAAAATTTTACTTAAAAGTGATTTTCGATACGTCAACTTGGTTAAATTGATTGGATTCTGGTCCATAAGAGCGATTGTATTTGGTAGTAAAAATACGATGGTAAACTGACCGTCTTCACTAACGATTTCTTCACCTGAATCTCCACTACAATTGTCAACTAAAAGTAAAGTTGTTTCTGGTAAATGTCGTAGTTTAACATAATTTCTGACTTGTATGACAAAAGAATGTTTAAACCAGTCACTGAATATCGCTGAAGTCATCCAGGTATTTCGAAAAAAAATGTAGTCGCTAGGTAAAATGAACAATTTATCACGGAAAGATTAGAGAGAAAATGTTTGAAAGACTAGTTTTCACAAATGCGACATGAATAGGAATCCTTTGAGAAATCATAATGTCAAAACAGTACCCGTTCCTTTACTAGGCTTAACAAAAAGAGAACAGAACTCGTAGCCGATAAAAAAAGCTTTGTTAAGATCTCTTGGCGTATATATGTTTAAAAAAAGACTTATAAGATGTTTAATGTAAATAACACATATGTATACATTGACTTGTGTATACCTATATGAAGGCATACACGCAAAGAATTTCACATCAGCATCGCAATTTAACTTCAATATTAATAAAGAAGGAGAAATATTACAGTCTATCTCGTCCGCATTCTTTGTAACTTTATGAGCGATATTATATTTACATATATATACATGCTTGTAATACATCTTGTAATGTCAACAGCAGCAGTATGTATTTCATAGCTTTTGCAATACGTTATATATGTATTTATTAAAATTTAAGCAAGGCATATTATTTCTGCTTTTTCTTTTCTAAAATGTAACACAAGTTTATGTGCGAATAGATATGTATGTTGTGATGAGGTAACTTTGTTGTAGAATCGAATATTTTTCGTTTCTGTTGTGTGATATTTCAAATCGTTTTTGTAAATTATTTATAGGTAGATTCACTGATGAGGTTTTTCGAGTTAGAAAATTAGCAAAAATTTTTTTGGGAATTCGATTATTTTTCGACTCAAAAGCAAAGCATACCACTCTTAGTATTAGTAAAAACTTTGTAGTTCTTCTAGAGTTGAAAAAGTGAAGGTATCCACACACAAATGGAAAAAGAGTTTAGTGAGCCTATCAAAAGTGAACCAATAGAACAAATTGCTGATAAATTTTAACAACTAATGTAAGCAGAATCTATTGAGATTTTTCTCAAATTGATTTCTCAGGAATATATGATTTATCTGACCAAAATGACATCAACTTATGCTGCTCAAAAGAGGATTGCATACAAGCTGACGGGAAATATATTGCTCAGTTCTTTTGGGTTACTCTTACTAAGTGAATATCATCAGGTACCCATCGAAACTAACTACTGGAGCACTTCTGAAGATATAGCTGTTCTAATTGCCTCTACTGTCGTCCAAAAAAAAATTTAAAGAAATCAAGAGAAATTTTTATTTGATGGATAATGCTTTAATGCAACACGGTGATAAGTTTGGTAAAATTCAACCAATTTATGATGAACCGAACAAAAAATTAATTCAGTTTGGATTATTTCACGACCACTGACGAATCAAGGGTTTCGTATTACGGTCACATTTCCTTTAAGATGTTTATTTGGGGAAAGTCAATTCGCGTTGGTTACAACATCTGGATAATTTGCGCAAATAACGGTTATCCATATAAAGTGGAAATTTACGCAGGAAATTAGTCAAATAAAATAGCCCTTCTTGGTACTAAGGTTGTAAATAATCTTCTGGCAGTTGTTGCAAATTCTCTTTAAGTAGATATATTTTTTGATAACTTTTTTACTACTTATGATGAAGGATCTAGCAAGTAGAAATATATCATTTGAATTTATAAATTTTCAACTTAATTTATTTGTATTTAAACCCAAAAATATTTTTTTATTAATTATTTTTACTTTACTTATAATTTAATATATTCACCACTATATTCCATTTTTTAATCGAAGTCAGAAGTGCTTTTCTTTTATGTAAATCTTCATTTTGACTAAGGAACACAACAACAATATTCAAATAATAACGATCCGTAATGTCAGATGATGGGATGGCAAGATTACCATGTAATGTCTGATCATCTAACTAAAGGTAGGATCGCCATGTAATATCAGACGTGGGCAGGATCGCCATGTAATATCACCTGGTCCCGGAGCACAGTGCGAAATTTCTTGAGTTTACCGGAAAATTATTCAAAACAGTAAAACAGTTCGATTTGTTGGTTTTTTAAATTTTTAATAAAAATTAATATGTTTTATTTAAAGTTTTTGAGTTTATTTGTGTTTTTTATTATAGAACATTTAAAAAAAACGTACATTTTATAACAACATTTTGAACACCTATTCAGAACTAGACTCATTGCAATCGTCTGAAGACCCGCAATCATTGCACGGGCCTGCAAATCTTTATAACAACACTAAAACTTCTGGCGTAACTTCACTATGCTTGGTTTTGGGTGCTTTACGAAGACTACCGATGTACGGATCCGACGAAATATGCAGTCGATAAAATAAATCCGTATTTGTGTCAATTCTTGACGTTTTTCTAGTAAAAAGTTCGCGATATTTTCTGCAGTCCTTGTTTCTTGATTCCTGAGCTTCTTCTGAAAATTGTCCGATTGGAAGAATGCAAGAGGCTATAATATCATTTCCATGACAAAGGACTTTATGCACACTTACGGGCATTGAGTACCAGAAATATTCTTTCAAATACAATTCCAAAGTTTCTCTTGCATATTCGCCGAACTTTTCTGAATCAATTTTAAGACCACAATTTAGGCACTCTAACAGCACAGATTGGCTCCTTGACCATCGCTGCAGAGTTTCGTTTTCCAGATTGGTATAGCTTTGTTACGGTTGCTTTGGCTAACTCGTCTTGACTACCGGACTTCAAAAGATAATGCACTTTTCTGTTTTGCACTTTAGGATGACAATACCTAAATTCTTTTTTAGGTCTGCCTGCTTTGGTCCTCGATCCACTGGGCAATGTATCCCTTACAGCATTTGAAAACTTTACATTATTTTCAAGCCAGACAGCATTTTTATTCAGAAATGATGCTAAATTTCGACTGGATTCCCTCCACCTTTTTCGTATTTTACAAACCAGTGCGCGAAGAGTTGCCTTTAAACTGCAAAGAGCATCAGATCTTAACATTGGTGAGCCTATTTTTTCCAAAACAAAACCAATGATGGCATCCGATGTCGGTTCTTCCTTCCACTTTTGGAATATACAGTTATATGAAACTTCCAAAGTCATTCTGGAAAATGTTTCATTTAAAAGAAGATCGCAAAATATCGCAGAAGATCTTTTGAGTTTTCAACAGAGGGAAAAAAAACTTTAAAATGTTGTGCGTTTCAAGCTGGTATTATGTGGTATCACTTTTTAAAATCTACACTAAAGTTAAAAATGTAAATTTAACTGACTTCTTAAAAATCACTTTTACCACGAACAAATCACACACGAGCAAGGAAAGATTTTGCAATTAATTAAATGCCAATAATTGACAATTTTCTAATAAAATACATGAAGAAAAAATCATGGCCTACTGATTTGCCATTTCTATGTACCACTCTATTAACTTTAACAAATCGAATAGCTTTCTATAGGCAAAAAGTATGATTGAATAAGTAATGCGAATTTCAGGTGCATTTTGCGGTTCTTTCGCAGGGTAAATCCCCAAACTGAGCATGAGGTTTTAGAGGCGGGGTATTTGCCTAACAAAATAATAAATAATCTTATGAATTTTACGTATTTCAAAAATTAAATAAAGTTCCGCTAAACTTCCTAAATTTCGCACTGTGCGGAGGTAACATTGTTGCCGAGACAGTTCCATTTATACAGCAGGTTTATCAGTGTGATAAATAATATGCAGGACAACGATTAAATAACAACATATAATTTAATAACGATAATAACATCGATAACAATAGTAAACACTACATTATAATTATGAGACACTGGACTTGTAGTGACTGTGACTCTAACTCTCACTCTCTGACTCTCACTTCTGACTGTAGAGACCTCTGAGTGTCTCGTTATATATTAAAGTGTCCATCTGTGAGTGTTTTTGTGCGCTCAAGTGTTACACTGTTTTTTCTACTGAAGATGACAACGTGGTTGTAGAAATACGTATTTAGAATCGTTAAATTCTATTGTGGTAAGGGTTTCTTAATTTTATTTTATTCATATTAAAGTGTGTTCCCTTAGCCTAGTGACCTGGTTACAAGATAAAAGCAATGTGGTGAAAGATCATAACTCAACGAGGTCATGTTGATGAAATGGATGTTTTGTAAATACATGACCTGGTTTAGCTATTGCAGATCTTTCAGAACTTCCACGATTACAAAAAATAATATCACTATAGCAAAAACAGACTTTGTAGACTTAAGTGTCAGACTAAATGAATTATCTGACATATTTAAATACAATAGGCAACTAGATAATTTTTGTTTAAAAAACACCAAATGATGCGAAAATCGATTATTAGGCGTATTCTGTAAAAACGCGAAGACTTTTAAGCTTGAACTGTAAATACCATTCGATAGGTAATTAAAAAGTGCATTTTCTGATAAGTTAAAATAATATGGCGTTCTATTTAAATTAATCAAGTTATAGCCACTTAAAGTTCTTATTATATGAGTTTTAATTTTTGTACACGCTGTATATGATGGCAAATTTATTATAATTTGGATATAAAATATGATCTATTGCTACACTTCTCTGCAAATTTCGCTTACATAACTTGAACACTTCTTAATTTCGCTTACATAACTTGAACACTTCTTAATTATTTGAAACATGAAAATTAGGTTAGATTTTGACAAAATTCAAATTATTTAAATACCTTAAGGTTTAGGTATTATAAACCTAATTAAAATAGTCACTTATTTTGATCGGAAAATCCAAAATGCAATAATATGCAGGGGATTACATTTGAAAAAACACAACTAACGTGATGGAAACACGAAAAAATTAAATTTAGGGCTTTTGGAACACCTTGTATAATATGAAAGTAATTTTAAAAAGAAACTATAATAAACCCCCATATATCTCAGAAGCGAAACTTAAAAATCAAGTATTTTGGTTGCAATATTCCGTGCCGTATAGCATGAATAACTCTGTATATCAACATCGAGATATTAAAACCATCTACAAGATGGCGCAAAATGTATCATTCGATTTTTTTTTTGCTGTAATTCCAAAAATAATTAAAAAAATGTTATTCTTTTTAACAGCATAAGTTTATTTGAAGCGATAAATTTTATTTTTTCGTGTTTCCATCATGTTAGTCGAGATTTCCGGCGTTAGATTGTCGATTCTCATGCGAATGTTGTTCTTAAGCTCCTGGAGGGTCTGCGGCTTGTTTACGTAGACCAGCCCCTTTAAGTAGCCCCACAGAAAGTAGTCTTGGGCCGTCAGATCGGGCGATCTCGCCGGTCAACCAAGATCTCCTAATCGAGAAATCAACCGGTCTGAAAAAGTGTTTCTCAAAATCTACAAGGTGTCGCGCGCTGTGTGCGCAAAAGCAGCGTCTTGCTGGAACCACATATCCTCTAACTCCAACTCATCCAGTTTCAGTACTAAGAACTCGTTCAACATGGTCTGGTACCGTTCGCCAGTGACTGTTACCGCGTTTCCATTGTCGTCTTCAAAAAAGTAAGGCCCAATCACATGTTCTGAGTAAACAGCGCACCATACAATCACTTTTTGTAGATGGAGTGGTGTCTCATGGAGAACACGTTTTCTGTTGCTCAAAATCGGGTATTTTATTTGTTTACATATCCAGAGAGGTGGAAATACGCTTTGTCGCTCATCATCAATTTCTCGAAAATATCAGGCATTTCGTTATTCAGCTGCAACAACCTCTGACTGAACGCCTCAAGAGTTTGGCGGTCGGCTTGCATCAGCTGTTAAACCATTTGAATTTTGTACGGAAGCATCTTCAATTCGTCGGTGAAAATTCTTGGAAGGGACCGCCGAGAAATGGCCAATTGCGTTGCGTGTTTTCGCGTCAATGTTGATGGCTTCTCCTCGACACTATCCCTCACAGCTTGGATGTTCTTAAGTGACCGGCTTGTTCGAGGCCGTCCAGTTGATTTCCGATCTTGGATTGACCCAGTCCCTTCAAGTCGAGCCAGCAGATTGTTTGAGCAGTATACGCCACACGGTTCGGGTATTTATTCCGAAATTGATGGCATCTCCTCGACACTATCCCTCACAGCTTGGATGTTGTTAAGTGACCGGCTTGTTCGAGGCCGTCCAGTTGATTTCCGATCTCGAGTTGACCCAATCTCTTCAAGTCGATCCACCAGACGTCGAATTATTTGAGCAGTAGACACGCCACACACGGTTCGGATATTTGTTCCGAAATTCACGTTGAGTTAAAACCACTGACGAATTATTCCGCGAAAACTTTGAAATAATTTTTCCGCGTTCTGGTAACGTATACCCCTCCATTTTGAAACACAATAAATTTCGTAATAGTCACCTGTCATATGTAAAAAAAAACAATTCTATTAACCGGCAAATAAAAAAGTTTTAGCGTCTTCATATAGGGTGAAACTTTTGGCGCCTAGTATTTCTTCATATTACTATTATTATTATTATTATAATCTATAAGCTTGTTTACCCCTAGGGTGTCAAGCTATTTACATTTTGCTTATATGATTATTCCTGATATATAAATCTTGCCCATTCCTTTTTGTTTCTCGCTATTCTCTTCCCTTCGTACAATGTTACTCCTCTTTTCTTTAAATTTTCCACTATGACATTGTCCCACGTTTTTTGTGGTCTTCCTCTTGTTTTCTTCTGCGTTGTTCTTGCTAGCCATACTCTTTTAGTCTGTCTTTCTTCTTCCATTCTTACTACATGACCGAACCACCTTAGTTGTTGTTTTGCGATTTCTTCCATTATGGGTTGTACATTTAATTCTCGTCTTATTACTTCATTTCTTATTTTGTCCCTTCTACTAACTCCTTTCACCGCTCTTAGGTATTTCATTTCTACGGCTTGTAGTCTGCTCTTCATATGCTTATTAAGTATCCAGTTTTCGCATCCGTACGTCGTTATTGGTTTGAACAACGCGTTATATACTGTGATTTTTGTTTTCTTCGTTATTTCCTTCTTTCTTATAAATGTGTTGTTTAGTGCACAAAATAGTTTTGTTGCATTTTCTATTCTGCTGTTTATTTCCATATCTTCTTTTCCGTCTTTATGTATGTTTATTCCGAGGTACTTGAATGTGTCTGTTTGTTCTATGTTTCTTCCTTCTATTTCAATTTTTACTTTTAAATCATTTCTCCCTATTGTCATCACTTTTGTTTTATCAATGTTTATTTTTAGATTCCTCTTTTTTAGTGCTATATTCCATGTGTTTAGGTTTTCTTGTAAGTCTCTTTCGTTCTTTGCGTATATTATTATGTCATCAGCGAAGACACATTCTGCTATTTCAACCCTCTCCATGTTCTTATACCCTACTTGTGGTTTCTTTGTTATTCCCCTTATTTCTTTTAGTACATCATCTAATATTATGTTAAATAGTACGGGGCTGAGCACCCCTCCTTGTCTCAGTCCTTCTTTGGTTATGAACTCTTCGGACTTCCTATTTTCAGTTCTCACATAATTTCTAGTTTTCTGGTATATGGTTCTTATAGCTTTTATGAGTTTTTCGCCTATTCCTCTTTTTTTAAGGCTTTTCCAAACTTCTTCTCTTGGAATACTATCAAAAGCTTTTTCTATGTCTATGAAGGCCGCATATATAGTCTTATTTCGTTTTTTTTTCTATCAGTTGTTTCATAGTGAAAATGTGATCGTACACTCCTCTGCCTTTCCGAAATCCGCTTTGCGGTTCTTCTAGTTGGTGATCAATTAATATTTTTAATCTCTTTTCTAGGATGCTCTCATATATTTTTAGCATTACACTGAGTAGTATAATTCCTCTATAATTACTACACTCTTTATTGTCACCTTTTTTGTAGATGGGTAGTATTATGCCTACTTCCCAGTCCTTTGGTATACTTTGTTCATTCCAAATCCTATTAAACAATTTCTCTAGGACTTCTATGCCGTTTTCCATATTATTTTTTATCATTTCCGCTGTTATACCGTCATGTCCTGCCGCCTTGCCTCGTTTTAACTTCCTTATAGCTTCCATTATTTCTTCCTTCTTGATCGGTTCCTCGCCTCCCCTCTCCCCACTTTCTATGTTTTCTTCGCTCACCTCTATTTCGTATATTAAGTTTATTCGTTCTGTGTTAAGCATTCCCTCGAAATATTCTTTCCATCTTTTCATTATATTATCTTCGTCTTCTAAAATTCTCCCGTTTTCTGCTTTTATGTATCTAATTTTGTTTTGTTTACCTTTTCTTAGTGTCTTCAATATTTTATAGAATAACTTTTGGTTACCTTTACTGTCTTGTTCCATCTTTTCCCCAAATTCTTCCCAAGCTTGTTGTTTCGCTTCTTTCACCATCCCCTTCACTTTTAACCTTTGTTCCTTGTACTTGCCGTAATTATCTTTGTTCTTTTTACTAAATAATTTTTCCATTTGTCTTTCTTCATCTTTACTTCCCTTTTAATTACCTCATTCCACCATCTTGTTTGTTTGTTGTTTTTGTCTGTTTTGCGGCTTCCACACGTTTCTTTAGCTATTTTCATTATTGAATCTTTAATTATTTTCCACATGTCTTCCACCTCCACGTTGTTTAAACTCTCTTTGCTTTTTATCATTTCTGCCTCTATTTTTTCTGTATATATATTTGCTATCACCTCTTCTCTGAGTTTATATGTTCTTATTACTTCTTTTACTGTGTAACTTTTAGATTTACTATTTGTCTTGTACATTTCTGTTTGTTTCTGGTCTTTTATTTCTATTTTTGATAGCACTATGTAGTGGTCGGAATATATTTCACAGCCTCTTCTTACTTTTGTATCTATTATTTCTCTTCTATATGGTTTGTTAATTATGACATAATCTATTATTGATCTTTCCTTCCTACTTACTATTTCTCTAGTATATTTATGTATATTCTTGTGTGTGAAGAAGGTGTTTGTAACTATTAAATTGTTCAGAATGCAGAATTCTATTAATCTTCGTCCATTATTGTTTCTGACATTTTCTCCGTTTATACCTATTACATTTCCTGTTTCATCATCTTTCTTGCCTACGCTTCCATTTAGGTCTCCTATTATTAATAATCTTCCTTCACTTTCTTCTGCCACCTCTGTTAGTTGATCCCAAAATTCATCCTTTGCACTGGTTTTTTCATCTTCGTTAGGGCCGTACACTACTATGATGGTTGTTTTTACTTCTTCATCTATTTTCATTTCTAGTTTCAATATCCTTTCTGATATTCCGGTCCATTTCTGTATGTATTTTATATTTTCTTTCTTAATAAAGCATCCCACCCCCTCACTAGCTCTGTTTCTTTCATTAACTCCATTGTATATTAATAGGTGTCCTCCTTCTATGATCTTTTCTCCATTACCTTTCTTTTTTGTTTCTGTGATGCCAACAATATCTGCGTTTACTTTTTCCAATTCTTCTACTAATTCCTCTTCCTTTCCTGTTAAGCTTCTGACATTCCACGTTCCTATTTTCCAAACTTTTTCTTTCTTTGTTATTTTTATTTCTTCATATTACTATGTATTAAAAAATGATGTATCTTCATGCACCATCATAGATAATTTCGGTTTCTACCGTGTGCTAAAATATTAAAAATATTATGAAGGAAGAATATTTTCATTTTTTTTATATTTTACCCCGTCTGTGCGACACACGAAGTCGACGGCTGTATTAAAAGCGTTATTGAAATTTTTAAATATTAGCATTTTTAAGCCATTTAAGTTTGCCGTCCAAAAAATAGGTTATGTGTTGCAGGCTGGTACCGTTAGTGTTTGTATGTGTATATATATATATATATAAATATATACATACATATATACATGTATAACAAGGCTGCCAACCAACGATCCAACGGCACCGACGGGGGCATTGTAATATCACTGATGATGATACACCCACAACATATGAGCCGGATCGTCTCTCGGATTACAGGTCTTATTAAGGGCACGGCACTATGGCAATATAAAAGCTTTGTGGTCGTCCGTTTCTGTATAATCACAAATTAATATGAAATTCGCTCATGTATATGCAATTACAGACCGGATGTTTTCAGTTTGGCAGCCGTGGCAGAACGCGCGGCGCGACCCCAGGGTTATATAGGTGTACAGTTCACTCTCTGGTAGAGTCGTGGATGTGTGTTTGCATGGCTCCGGTTCGAAATGCGTAACATTATTGAATGTTTGCCACTGCTCTTGCTCCTGATACTCCGGGGGCCATTTCGACATTATTACTCTTCAAATATTATTCCATTTTAACTGTTTTTGCGGAAAATCTATTGTTTACCGATAAATTATATCCACACTGTCCGGTTTTCGATACGGTAATTACCACTTTTGTATCAATTGTTTCGAGAGCGTTTTATATAGTTTATCAATAATTGCATTGAATACTCGTCCTATATAAATATGTATTTGTGTAATTGCGTTTATTCATATTTCTGAAGTTGTCAACGTAAACTGAACATTATAATCAATGATTACTGCTATTGTTATTATTATTATAATAGCAGTTATTCAAAAGTGACCATTAACGTCTATTTGTTATGGGGATTTATATGAAAATGTAGACTTTATGCGTGTATGGTTAGTGTCGGAATATATGCAATAAAACCGCTTCCTTTTACTGAATTAATACTCCTGACGTGAGTTAATATTATTTGGCAATGAAGCGTTTTAATATTAACCCAAATTTATATTTGCTATTAATTTACACATAGATTTCTTTGAGAAGATGTGAATAAATAATCTGTAAATCTTATTAGTATGGCATAAATGACTTAGAATTTGTAAAACTTCCTTTCTTCTAGCATTAAAGAAAAGAACTAATGTGTGTTTAGCTATGTCTATTTTTTGAACTTAAATGCACAATACGCTGTATTAATGTAATATCGTATGATCAAAATGTCTTTGAATCGCTATTGCCGTGGAATTTACGAGATATCTATGAAATTATTTATTTCAATTAGTTTTGACATTTACTTGACAACTTTCAAGTCAGCTGGTTATAATTCAAAATGTTTCAATTAGAACATAAAACTTCTATTATCAAATCATACTACAGTAATGGAAATATAGGGGAAAATGGTAATTGGGTTTATTCACCTCGTTTATGTTCGAATGAGTTCCGTGACAGATTTCCCAACTTCGCAATAATCGAACGAGATTTTTTCGGCAACTTTAACGAACTGTGAACAAATTTGAAGGAACTGGTAATATCAGCGATAGTGTTCGATCTGGAAGAAGACCGGCTACAAGTGATGATGTTATTGATCTGGTTAGGCAACGCATGCAGGAAGAACCTACCTTATTCTTGTGTAGACTGAAACAAGAAATCAATTTAAGTTATGGGACGTGTCAAACCATTGTTAAACATGACTTGAATATGTTTCCTTGTAAACTGCAGATGTGTCAGAAGTTACTGCCACCAGATTATCAGAAGAGGGTATCGTACTGTACCTGGTTTAATGACCATATGAATAACGCCTTGATTTAACATTTTTTTACAGACCAATCTTATTTTTACCTATCTGGATACGTTAATAAACAAGTTATGCGTATGTGGAGCGAGAATAATCCTAATTTTTATAGTAAGGCTCCTTTACATAGTCCTAAGATTGGTGTTTGGGTTGCAATGTCGCGTAGACGGGTAATAGGGCCAATATTTTTTCAAGATACCATAAACGCTGAAAGATATATAAATTAAATATTTGATCCTTTTATCAATCAATCGATGATGAACTTCATAATGGATACTTTCAGCAAGATAACGCGAGACCGCATGTTGCTCGAGTAACCATGGAATATTTACGTCAATTTTATGATGAAAGGTTAATATCAGACGGACGTTACCCACCTAGGTCTTGTGATTTGAGTCCTTTAGACTACTTCTTATTCCCATTGCTTAAGAATAACATTTTTAAAACTCCAATTCACACTTTAGATGAATTACAAGAACGTATTGTTGAAAACTGTCTCACAGTAACACCTGATCTTTTAATTAAAGTTTTTAATAACATGGGCCGACGTGTTAACCGGTGTATTCAAGAACAGGGAAGACATTTTCAACATCTTTTGTAATTTTTTATTGTAAAAGTGTACCTACCTGAATGTTATTGTTTCATTGTGGGAGTTCTTTTCTTAACTGTAATGAGCCTTATTTTTTTTTTATTAGTTATTAAAACTTCGTTTATTTATAAATGCATTCTGTAATCTCTATAAATGTTATTAAATATAACATACATAAAATGAAAATAAATACCATAACCTAAAATCTATTTTATTTGTGACTTATGCGTACTTCAAAGTAATGAATCACAGAAGTAAATAATTTTATAGATAGCTTCACGTTTCATGGCTGTAAAAAGGACATTTGAGCGTATTTGTTTTTTTTTTTTAGCTTAACGGTGCCTTTCCTCCCTAAAGGTCCTCTAAACTACCCCCTTAATTATTTTCCTCCCCAATAATTATTTTTGCGAAAATCGGTGGCAGATGTATGCTTTACTTTAGCCAATGAATCTTTTGACATTGATTTCTTTCCGGAAAATATCTATGTAAATTTTTTGCTTCTTTCTAATTACTATTGTAACTAAAAATTGTATCCTGTTATTGTTTTCTTTTCGTTATTGATGGTGACAACTTAGTTATCCAAACACGTATTTAGGATACGATTATAATTATTAATTGTGGTAACGGGCTTTACACCTTTTTTTCTGAATTAACAAGCAAATTACTTAAAGATAAAGAAATATTTTAGGAATTATTTTGTCCAATACGTCATTCATCATGGGAAGATTTATCAAACTCAAACAAGTGGATTCGAATTTATCAATCACAGGATTAAAGAGCTACTTCGAATTAAGTATCGAGAAACGAACTTGAATGAATGGAGATTACAAAAAATAATTGAGGCATATTAGAAAAAAAAAGAAGAAAGAGAAACACATCACATCTGCCACGTATACACTCTCATGAAAAACGTATATCAATACAAGGCCTTCTATTCATAAAATCCGTAATGAAGCTCGCGTTACAAGTTCACTTCGACCCTTTCTCCCCTACCTTCCTCGTCCATTCCTCTCTGTTACACGGCAACATGTTAAAAATAACGTCGCGTTTATCTCAATATAAGCCATGTGTGATGCGCGGCAGACATATCTGCCTAACCATAATTATACGTGGTCATTTTAATTACAAAACAAAAAGCTTGCACGGACACTACCACTGTTAAAAGGAGTGTGAGCAAGCCGACCAGTTCCACAA
Source organism: Melolontha melolontha (assembly GCA_935421215.2). Taxonomy (NCBI): domain Eukaryota; kingdom Metazoa; phylum Arthropoda; class Insecta; order Coleoptera; family Scarabaeidae; genus Melolontha; species Melolontha melolontha. The sequence goes on along the minus strand of OW285240.1, from coordinate 136,218,146 downwards.
AACACACACGGACACAGACTCCAACCGATGTTGAAGAGCAAGCTGGATAGTGATATGGGAGCGTGTCCGCGTATGACAGAATAAGGTGAACAGATAATGGGACATACGGAACGAAGGGAGGTACGGCTCGCACTAATCCGCCTGTATTTCAGCGTGACGAGTTGGTTTTTAATCGACGGTGGAAGAGAGCGGGCACACATCAAACGTTTTGAAGTTAGTACGGATGGCGCGCGAAATGTTGGCGTTGTTGCGTTACCGTATATCGCTTCGTCTGCAGTCCTTGGAGGCATATTGGCCCGTCGTTTTTGAATGTTTTGCAATGTGACGCTAACGTGTTAGCTTATTCGGGGAAACGCAATATTTAACTGAAGATTTGTTTGTTTAATAACCAAAAAACTGTTTGTACTCCAAGATATTTATGGAGCTATTATTATAATCGCATAATAGTTTAAGAAACTTTGTTTAATTACTAGAGACCGGACGCATCAGGCCGAAATTACGATGGACAATATAAATAGTACACTAAGGGGCGGATGTAATCTCACCACTAAATGACCAAGTCTACTTTAAACCTATAGGTAAATTCCCCACCGTCCGTAAGGATTCACGTTAATACCATAGGTATTCTCACAACTAGTTTTAATACGTAATTTTTCATTAAATTTTCTAATGAAGGAAGAATGAATTTATTACTGAATGCCTTTTCAGAATCTATTATGAAAGTTTAACAAATTATAATTTTGCAAACATTCAACACTAATAAATGAAATTTGAGATTTTATTGAGGATAATAATAAAAAGAAGTAGTGATAGTAATATATATATATGTATATTTTTTGGCTAAAAATACAAAAATAACGAAAAACATCATATGGAATTCAAAACACAAAAATAAAAAGTAACACGTTACATAGCATGCACCACAGTAAACAGTAAACATTTATATACATATACTATATGCATATAAAAATAAATCACTAAAAAGTTATAGAAACTATTAGGTATATACATATTATATATAAAAAAAGCAAAATTAATTGGGTAACGAAGAATGACAAACACATTTTATGAACTCTAGCCTAGACAAATGACTTGATTTTAATCGATTTTTACAATTTTCCAAATATTTTAATTTGTTTTTCACTTGCCTATCCTTTATTTTATTAGGAATATGTAAACTTTGTATTTTGATGTCAGTGTCAACTTGGAATTCTTTCAATTTTTCGATAAACACATATATAGACGGATGCGTAGGGGAGGTCGGGTACAATTGTAACGCGGTACGAATGTAACAACAGTTCTAAAATGTGTTAGCGCAGTCTCTAAATTTGACAACCCGGCGCATGAGCAGACCAGGTGACGTACTCCATTACATGTTAGTTTGAGCGAGAAGTATATTATTATTAAGAAGTTACTACAGATTGTTTATTTTGAAGTCAGGTAAGTAAATTTTAAATCTTTTTTTGTATTTAGGATAACCTCTGCATGTTACTATTTCTTCGAATGAGTTCGTAGTGAATGTTTAGCGTAGATATACCTTTAAAATATTCTGCCGGTATTTTGTGGTTAGGTATTGTTTAGCTTTTGTATTGAAGCCAAATATATAAAAATGTTAAGGGGGTACAAATGTAACATTAGTAGCTGGTACAATTCTAACATGTTACATTTGTACCCATGAAACTTTTGATATTGAATTAATTATACATTATTGTGTAGGAGACAATGCCGCGTCAAAGAATCAGAAAAACCAATAGAGGACCCTCAAATGAACTTATGAAAAGGGCGGCTAATCTAATTATAGAGGGAAATAACTCTCAACGACAAGTAGCCAAAGATCTGAATATATGCCATGTAACACTTAACCGTTACATGAAAAAATTAAATAATGGAGGTTCGCCAGAAATGGGTTACAATCCACATACCAAAATTCTATCAGAAGAACAAGAGCAAGCGTTTTTGAGATATATACGGATTTCCTCACTTATTTATTTTGGGTTAACGCCAAAGGAAATACGCAAATTGGTTAGTAGATCAACTAACAATCAGAATAAGAAAAAATGTTATATAATTTAAAAAGTGTCCACAGGTTTTTCAATTCGCTATACAAAATGAAACAACCGTTCCTCCCAAATGGTCAGAAAACGGGCTAGCTGGTAAGGACTGGTTTACGAATTTCATGAGGAGACACCCCAGTCTCTCTATAAGAACCCCAGAGGCGACAAGTTATGCACGAGCGATTAATTTTAACAAAACAAATGTCGGAAATTTTTTTGATAAACTTTCCCTCCTTTTTGAGAGATACAAATTTGAAGCCTCTGATATATACAATGTCGACGAAACAGGGGTCACAACCGTGCAAAAGCCGAACAAGGTCGTCGCTATAAAAGGTTCGAAACAAATAGGTGCCATTACCTCTGGAGAGCGAGGCACTTTGGTGACTGTTTGCACAGCTGTAAGTGCTGTCGGAAATACCGTGCCACCATTATTTGTATTTCCTCGAAAAAAATTTCAAGCCCATTTTATACGAGGCGGACCTCCTGGATGCATTGGCGAGGCAAATGGCTCAGGCTGGATGAATGAAGAAACTTTTCAGATTTTCATAAATCACTTTGTAAAGCATGTAAGACCTTCGCCCGAAAAAAAAGTTTTGCTATTATTGGACAACCATAATTCCCATCTATATGTTCCAAAAATTTAAAAAAGGTATATAACCCCTTACCACAATTATTAGTCGTATCCTAAATACGTATTTCGACAACTAAGTTGTCATCATCAGTAGGTAAAAACTACTAATTAAAAGTCGCACAAGGGGCACAGTTAAAACAAGAGAAACGCTTCCGCACATCTATTATACACTGCAACCTTGTATAGACTAAATATAACAAGTCAATCTTAGACTACGAGTTAAACGCGTACTTACTTTAGGAAAGGTCTAGACATATGTTAAATTGTCGGACAAAGGAACGGCAGACATCCTCTCTAAGTGGGGGGAGGCACTTCGATTTTTAAAAACTACGATGACCTACTATTAAACTTAGATAAACCACTTTTTATTTTCAGCAAACAAATAGTATATTTAAACGTATTTACTCGAGTACATGTATAGTAAAAATAAGAAAAATAGAAAAATTCGAACGCATTAAATAAGCCGACATTTACATGTAAGAATGTGATTTAATATTCCTTAATTCTCACTTGCAGTAAATTCCTATAGTAAAAATATCTATTTTGGGTAGGGGTGTAAAAATATTTCCTATTACAAATGGTTAAAAAATGCTAAAATCGGAAAGTGTGGTCGTATATTGTAAAAACTATACTCTATTGAAAATTCTAAGGACAAAATTTTGAAGGAACCGTTACATATGAAAAAACAAGACATCTGACTGTGTTGACTTATATTAAATGACAATCAAGTAACGTGAGAAGGTTCTATGAATTATTAGATGTTGTTGGTATATAATTTAAAAGTTAATTATAAATAGGTGACATGTTATTGTTAAGGAGGTAATTTTTTTTTTGTTTTTTCATATGTATGGTTTCTCACATGTCTAAAATTTCTGCTGTTACCCCTTTTATGTTAATAAAAATGTGAATAAACTGCTGAACGGTATAGGTGATTTATCGCTATTCAAGGAGGTATGTTTATTTTTATTTTTCGCTATAAATATACTTTCATAAGCATCTAGTTCGTGGGGTTTATTAATTCCTTTGATCAACTTCAAACCTGTAATCGACACATTGTGCAGTGTGCTCAAAGCGTGATTTGCTACATTTGATTTATCCGGTCTATTGTATTTGATATGTGATATGTGTTCTTTAAAGCGGGTTAATATAGGTCGTTTAGTTTGGCCTATATATTTCAAATTACAATCCGCGCAATTAATTTCATATATCCCTGATTTCGAATTGGAATTAATTCTATCTTTAGTATTCCCTAGCAGACTTTTGATGGTGTTTTCGGACCGAAAGGCTACCTGGAGACCTCTTTCTTTCACAACTTTATTAATGTTTTTAGTGACGGGGTGGTATGGTAGACATATGTACTTTTTCTCTTGGTTACTTTGGGATATCAAATTCGTGGATTCGCGGATTGTATTTTTTATTTTTGTTTTTCTAATTAATTTATTGATTATTTCTATGTCAAAGCCATTGTATGTCGCAATATCTTTAATGAAATCTAGTTCTGTTTCATATCTCTCTTTTGTTAACGGAAAATTTAGTAACCGATTGACTAAGAAGTTAAAGGAAGCTGTCTTATGTTGATAACTATGATTAGAATCCGCGGTGATGAATCTGTTGACATTGGTTTCTTTCCGGAAAATATCGATTTCTATTTTATGTTTATTTCTAATCAGTAAAGTATCTAAAAATGGTATCTTGCCATATTGTTCCTTTTCCACTGTAAATTTAATAGTCGGAAATTTCAAATTTAATTGATTAACAAACATGTCTAATTCGCTTATCCGTGTGTCAAAAATCGCGAGAATGTCATCTACATACCTAATCCAGACTCTAGGGAAATATTTAGCGTTGTTTTTAAATTCTACTTCAAATTGACTCATGAATAAATTGGCTATGAAAGGAGAAAGGCAGTTGCCCATTGTTGTGCCTTGTTTCTGTTCATAAAATTTTTCTCCTACTTGGAAACAATTTTGCGTCATGCACAGTGTTGTCAATCTCATGTATTCTTTTATTTTTGAAGGTTCAATGTTATTCTTGTGGAGCAAGCTTTCTAAATATTTCATAGTCTCTGGAATAGGTACCGAGGGGAATAACGACGTCACGTCGAATGAAACTAAAATTTCCCCGGTTTCCAGTTCACAATCTTTAATCAATTTGACAAATTCTAAAGAATTACTGACTGACAAATTTTCTGGTTTAACGGGTAGGTTTTTAAAGTCATTCACTAACCATTTGGAAATCAAATAAGTCGGTGAGTTAATACCTGAAACTATAGGTCTCATCGAGTTACCTGGTTTATGTATCTTCGGTAAACAATACATACTTGGTACTACAGGATTACTAACATTCAATTTATACTTTTGGGTAGAAGTTATTAAAATTGGACATTTCTTAATCGCGTCTTTTGTGTCACTAATCATTCTAGGTAACGGATTTCTCTTGATTTCTACATACGGACCTTCGGCAATTAAATTTTTGACTCTTTGAAAATAGTCGGTTTTGTCCATGATTACTAACTTGTTCCCTTTGTCTGCTTTTAGGTAAAAGCAGTCCTTCGATCTAAGAGTTTTAATGATATTCCATTCTTTATTGACCGACTTCTGTTTGTGCTGCTGCAAATTCTTATCGATTTGGGTTTTACAAGCTTCTCGAATAAAGTTTTTTGGCCCTAGTTCAAAATATTTAATCGAAGTTTCGATGCTTGCAATCACCTGTTCCATAGGAATCTGACGGCTTGGCAAACAGTATTTTAACCCTTTGTTTAACAAGTCTATTTCTAAATCACTAAAATTCTCGGATGATTGATTGATCACTAGTGTTTCTTTTATAGGAATTCTATTAGTATGTTTTTTAGGTGGACATAACTTTCTGAATTTCTTATTAAGTTTTAAACATTTCTTTTTCAATTTATGGTCTTTAATTTCTGTAATTTTCCTATAAAAGTTACACCAATCTTCGAATTCATTAATGTTCATGCTTTTAGTTAATTTTAAATGTAAATTATATAGTTCTAATTCTAATTTACTACGTTTACTGTACAGATATTTCATTTCTAGGTTCAACCATTTCATTTTTGCATATGAAATGACCTTATCGTTATTTCTACAATTAGTTGTTACATATACGTTCATGAATTTAGGAAAAACATTGTTAATTTTACACCGTTTCAGAAAATTGATATCTGTACTTATAAGTTTAATTTTAATATATAACTTATGAAATCTATTGAACTCCTTTGACCTGGAAGTCATTGTGAAAATTCTTTCAATGGAGACTGTGGTTAAATAAAAATTTAAAAAAGGTATATAACCCCTTACCACAATTATTAGTCGTATCCTAAATACGTATTTCGACAACTAAGTTGTCATCATCAGTAGGTAAAAACTACTAATTAAAAGTCGCACAAGGGGCACAGTTAAAACAAGAGAAACGCTTCCGCACATCTATTATACACTGCACTATACATGTACTCGAGTAAATACGTTTAAATATACTATTTGTTTGCTGAAAATAAAAAGTGGTTTATCTAAGTTTAATAGTAGGTCATCGTAGTTTTTAAAAATCGAAGTGCCTCCCCCCCCTTAGAGAGGATGTCTGCCGTTCCTTTGTCCGACAATTTAACATATGTCTAGACCTTTCCTAAAGTAAGTACGCGTTTAACTCGTAGTCTAAGATTGACTTGTTATATTTAGTCTATACAAGGTTGCAGTGTATAATAGATGTGCGGAAGCGTTTCTCTTGTTTTAACTGTGCCCCTTGTGCGACTTTTAATTAGTAGTTTTTACCTACTGATGATGACAACTTAGTTGTCGAAATACGTATTTAGGATACGACTAATAATTGTGGTAAGGGGTTATATACCTTTTTTAAATTTTTATTTAACCACAGTCTCCATTGAAAGAATTATATGTTCCAACTATAGACCTTTGTAAGGCAAATGGAATAGTGCTTTTATCTTTTCCCCACATACGTCGCACAAGTTGCAGCCCCTAGATCGTGGCGTGTACGGCCCTTTTAAACATTATGTGAATGGCGCTATGGATAATTGGATGAAATCACATCCTGGTCAAACAATGACCATCTACGACATACCGGCTGTAGTTGCTGAGGCTTTTCCAAAAGCGACAACTCCAATGAATATTATGGGAGGATTTAGGGTGTCTGGAATTTGGCCATATAACAAGGACATTTTCGGCGACGACGAATTTTCCCCGTCATTAGTAACCGACAGGGATCTACCAATGAACACCCAAGCAGAAGCTGTATCCACTGACAACGCCCGAGTGGAAAATAACAAAGGTATCGCAGAGATGGCAACAGCAGGTTCCAGCACAAAGCCGGTTACTACAGGAGATGCAGATGCATCCTTTGAAGGTCTTGAAAGCATTCGGCCACTTCCAAAGGCGTCACGTCCCCAAAAACAATTGCCAAAAAGAAGAAAAAAACACAGCGCTATATTGACAGATACGCCAGAGAAACTGGTACTAGAACTAGAACAGAAAATAAGAAAACAAAAAGCATCCCAAATGAAAAGAAAATTAGTTAAAATTGATGAAGAACGAACAAAAATCTCCTGAGAGAGTTAAAAAACACATAGCAGTAGATGAAATGCTCTCTGATGACGAAGGGGAAGATTCATTTTGTTTGTATTGTTTAGAACCATTTAGCAATAAACCTGGAGCAACGTGGATTCAGTGCTACAAATGTAAAGGATGGGCGCACGAAAATTGTGTTCATAAACTACGACCGGATTTTTTCTTCTGCTTAAACTGCGATGATGATAATGATGTTGGAAGTGATTAGTTTAATTACCCTCTAAATGTTACATAAGCATGTTTTATTCACTAATAAAAAATAATATCTGAAACATTAAAACATTGTTACAATTGACCCCCATGGGTGTTACATTTGTCCAGCCACGAGTACATATGTAACATTCTGCGTTCAAGCATTCATATTTTTTTTCTTGTGTTATTAAAGTGATAAACATCAATATTATAATTTTTACTTATAGCTGTATTGTAACAAATATCGAATTATATTTTTGAATTTGAAAAATTTATAACATAGCTTCAAAAAAAAAAATCTGTACAAATTGTTACAACTGTACCCGACCTCCCCTACTATAAAAAGATGCATTAAATCTGGAATGGAACGACTCGCACGCATTTGTAGTGCGAGTATTCGAGGCAACTTCTTCCGCCCATATATTCGTAGGAAATGTAGCAAAAAATGTACATGTACATTTTTTCATTTTCCCGTACAACTCGGTCAGTTGGCGCCGCGACGCGTTGCAGCTACATTCTTAGGCAAATGTGATTTTGTCAGGTGTAGAAATTAATGCAACGAATTAGAGCGGCATTGGCAGTAATGTGAGAATTTATTGATTATTAATTCTCATTAACATTACGTTTATCATATATATATCTTACTTGTAAAGAAGGATGAGCTTGTTTGCCAGTTATACAATTGTCCCGAAACGTTATGTTCAAATTTTAGGAGTGCAAAGTAGACTTCATTTCAAGTAACAGAAACGCTTTGTATATCCATTTTTATTTGTTTCAAAGTAACAGATCTATGAATTCGATTGTCAGATCACCAAAAAACAATGTAATCTTAAATTAAAAAATTAATTAAGTTAATTAAAAAGTTCAATTAGTAATATTTTCGAAATGTCCACCTTCTTGTTGAATGCAGGCTTGTGCCCGTAAGCCAACAGAAGAAGTACTTATCCGAATTTCATACTTGTTTTGTCGGATTTACTCGGCAGCCAGGTGAATACGATCCAACAACTCTTTCTCTTGTGTTCGAAACTTGCGTATAGACTAAATTTTTCAGGACCACCTCGACCAATTCATCTTGGATAATTAACGTTAACCCAATTTCGGACGGCAATTCCGAAATCTGGTGGTGCGCCATTCATGTGAAACCACCTGTCTCTTCGAACATTCAGTGTGACATCCTCTGAAAGACTTGGCAGTTCGTCAATAAGAAATTGAAGGTAATTGTTCGCATTTAACCTCCCAGGAAGAACGACAGGACCAATCAACAAGTCATCGATTAAGGCCGCCCAAACGTTAATAGAAAATTCATGTTGAAATTTATATGGGATTTTCTGATAACCACCTGTGCAGGTTTCTCAGATTTGTAACACCACTTCTCGTGAACGTAGATTCATCTGTCCAGAGGACTGTTCTGCAGAATAAAAATGAAGCCGTGACTGTCTTAATATCCAGGTGGAATAAACTAGACGAGCATAGTGGTCTGCCTCAAGAAAACCGTGTCCCCTGCGATAGTGATATGAATATAAGCCCTCACGTTTTAAAATTCAAACTGTCGTTCGTGGCACTCCTAGTTGTCTAGCGATTCGACGTACACTGAGAGTTGGATCCCTTGTAATAATAGCTACTGCTTCTTCCTCTAAGTCTTCTAGCAAATTTACTCCTCGGTCGAAAAGATAATCACGCAGTCCGCTTTCCCGAAACTGTCTGTGTACTTCCAGAAATGTTCTGTAATGAGAAATGCGCCTATCGGGAAACCGATGTCGGTATTCAATAACTGCCTGAAGTGCACGCCGTTACAGTAACCATACACAAAATGCATGTCCGCATACTCTTGAGAAGAAAATCGGTAAGGCATTTTGAATAAAGAAAACGTGTCCACCCACTAATAAGCTGTTGTATGAACTGAAACGTGATGTAATCCTTTATTAAAAAATGCAACGTTAACAGTCATCTGAAAATTTGTTTATTATATGATATTCATGGTTCAGCACTTACAAAATAAGTAAGAACCTTCTTTATCATAAATAAATTTCCAGTACTCTTTTTGGTAGATCTCCAAGAAATTACTGTATGCACAACGACACGTGTTTACTTATTTTAGGATAACATTTCATTATACGACGTTAACAATCACAGGCCTGTTATTGAATCGTATAACTTTTTTTTTAAATGAAATCAGTTTGTATTGGCTTTAGGATTACATTTTTTTTCATGATCTGACATTCTTAGATCTGTAACTATGAAACAAATAAAAATTGATATACAAGTTTTGCGTTTTTGTTACTGGAAATGAAGTCTACTTTACACTCCTAAAATTTGAACATAACGATACGGGACACTTGTATAAATAAAATTAAAAGCTCTTTAAAAAAGCAAATTTTCAATAGTGTGCCCGTGGGCGATGAGTCACCGGCTTCTCGTGTCCGGAGCCTATTTATAATATAGTCGATCACGCAGTGCCGTGACAAAATTTTTTTAAATATTTTTATCTTTTTTTCTCGCCTATGAGATCTTTTTATTTCAAGGACACCCGGTATACTATTCGGTTCTGTGATTAGATTTATCTTCTTAGTCTGAAGAAGTCATAGCGTTGCTGAAGCAATTGTTACTACAAGTATAATGAAATACTTGTGAAAGTCACACAATTATATTTCCTATTTAATTTTACAATGGATTTTCGTTGAGTAAAGGCCACCTCAGTTATTCTGCTATTTATTATCCCAAAGGGTTTATTTGTATAAACATTAAGGAAGTGAGGATTTAATTAGGAAAAAACTTTTCATTTTTGATCAACATTTTTATTCGTTGAAGAAATATTATATTATTATTAATAAACATGCTATGGTATTTGTTTTATTCGCATTTGATACGTTTACAGAAAATTTTCTTTTTCCCTGTTTCCACCATAATTTTTTTTATCATCCGAACACGACCAAAACAGCTAGGAGGAGAGGCAGCCACGTCGGTTTTCGCACAGACATCAGGCCGGTGTATCGCAATTTCGTGGGCGCCTTGTTTGCTAAAAATCTGGATCTAGCAGGAGACCGGGGACGACTCCGCGATAACATCAACAATCTCGAGGCGAGCAGGCAGGCATCCACTTTCCTTCACCAATCTTCCGTTTATCATTTTCTGAACGTAAAAATATCCCCGCGACGACGTCCTTCTACACTTTTCCAGTTTTCTCCCGGCCACTTTTTCCACATGCATCACTATATACGTATATATAATTCTCTCAGTTGCCTGTACGATTGCTGCGTCGCTGTTAAGAGAGAACCGGCGGAATCTTTTGTTTTCTTATTTTTTTTCTCCTCTTCTTTGGTTTAGGATCTTCTATGTCGCATTTTTCGAAATCGAAAGTAACAGTGTAACGCTTTGGAAGGAAACGACGAAAGAAACTCCTCGAGGAAGAGTGGAGGGGGCAAAAAAGCGTTTTGCCGAGATTACTTTTGCTTTGACGGCGCAACTGAGATACTATCGTGCGAGAAAAAGAGGTCGAAACAACGGCGATTTTAGATGAGTCAAACGTTGAAACGTAGATAGTCGATGGAGATTCTTTTAAACGTATCGTACATATTTCAAATCATTTAAGGCAATGTACTTAAATTTGATAGACGATACATATAGATTTGTATTTTTTTAAATTCCAAAATAAAACAATTTCCAAGAGCTAGTAAACTTCCGGAAAGGTGTGTCTGAGGAAAGATATCCTAATAAGTTGCATATTACTTGTGTTGCACATGCTCTCCACAGAACCTGTAAATATATCGGAGACACCTTTCCGGAAGTTGATAAACTTGTATCCACCTTTAAAGAAGTTTTCAGAAAAGCACTATTGAGAGTAGCAGAGAAAAACTTCCATCTTTGTCACTGCCTCCCTCTCCAGTAATAACTAGATAGGGAACATGGTTGAAAGCTACTAGTTTTTATGCAGAGAATTTTGATAGTTTACAAAATTTCGTTACATGTTTAAATGACGATGCTCGAAGTATTTCTTAGTACAAGGAACTTATAATGTGTGTTTTTTTAATACCTTTCTTTTTCAATAGAGAGAAACTCTAACATTAAAACAGTTAATTTGACAAGTCATACCGCCATTTTATTCAGTATTGTTTGACATTTCATAATACAAAAACTTACAACCGAGCAGCGTCTACAAATTGTGGAAATTTATTTCTAAAATCAGTGTTCAGTTAAAAATGTTCAGAAAGTGCTTCGCCCAATTGACGGCATACATCATCGGCTAACTGAGACGACTACTCGCAATACAATTGAAAAATTTTGCACTGAATTTAATTTTTTGTACTTCCATCCACCAACGAGATTGCGTAGAGTGCGCAATGAAGGAAATATCGTCGCCGTTTAGGCCAGGGTTGAGGATGATCCAAATTAATTGATTGTTCATCGTTTGCAAAAACTTCCTCCTCTGCCTGGAAATATCCTGCCTCTGCCCATCGACTTTGTGGAAGATTTTGCGCTTGAACAGTTGGAAGTCGATCCATTGTTTTATGGTCAAATTGAGTTCAGTGATGAGGCTCACTCCTGGCTCAGTGGCTTTGTGAATAAGCAAAATTGTCGCATTTGGAGCGACACTAATCCACAGGTGATTTATCAGCTACCGATTCACCCCGAAAAATGCACTGCTTGGTGCGATTTGTGACTCGAGGGCATAATCGGGCCATGTTTCTTCAAAAACGAAGATCATCTTCCATCATTAATGTCATAAAACTATCTTACCGATTTAAAACAAAAATTCTCGTTTCCTTAACACTTTTTTATTTTTATTTCAATTTATAATCCTACACCTCTTAAAAAAACACACTTTACAATCACGCACATCTATTTTTTGTGTGCGGTTAACCGAATGAATTGTGCTATTCAATAACTGCGTGTTGTACTTACAGATGTTGTAGACTATTTATATCGTCCGTCGTAATGACGTCATTTTAGCCCGATGTGTCCGGTCTCTATTTATAACCTTCAAACCGGTTAGAAAATGCGCTATTACATACCGAGGTAGGTAATAGCTCTTTACCGGCTGGCTTATGTCATATTCCTGGCTAGGTAATGTCATTTCAGTATTTATACAACGTCATTTAAATAAGTAAATCAAATTATAAGAAAACCATTCATAAATCTTTATTAAGAAAATAACAAGACAACGTGTTAATACAAAATTTATTCGCTTTTGGAAATAACATTAATTGTTACATTAAATTTCCATGACCTGTTACAAAAAAAAAACCATGTTTAAAATCGTAGGATAATAATTTAGTAGTCTGTCGGAAAATGTCACTATTAATTGTTACGTTACCAAGCAACAGTGCCTATCAAAGGCCCACCAAATGTCATGAAATTTAATACTATTATATTTTTGAAATTTAGTAATTTAGTAGTTTATATAATAATTAATTACTAATCGATCGTGAGTAAAATAGTATACAAACCTCGGCGGAAGGATTTATTCCCGTCTCGAGATTAAGTTTCTATTAACTTTCTAATCTCTCGACGGTAATTAACCACTTTCCGCCTCGGTATGTAATATACCATTACTTTTTGATTTTTTAGTTCAACAAATCTACAACTTTGTGAAATTAATATAAATAAGCTGCTACCAAAAGTACACAAGACTGTGTATATAAATTAAAAACCATTAAGTTTTATAACTAAATTTTATTTCTAAAGAAACATACCTATGGATTCGAGAAGTAGGAAATTTAAAGCGGCCATGGGGCAAAGGTTATACCCCACCAATGCGTCAGTAGGCGTTCATCACCGCTAAACGTCTAATACCAAATAGTCGCATATCAGCTTTGCTTGAGATTGCGAACGAAGGACTCACAGGTGTTTCTTTTATTTATTTGTTTGTAATATGTTGCAAAAGGCAATTTGTAATATTCTTAATAAACTTGTTTATTGTCAAAATAAATATGAGAGATAAATTCTTTAAAACAAAATAAAATTCATTCTAGACATTACTTTTTTAATAAAATAAAATTCTCAATTAAATTAAATGTTCAAACGTTTGTCCTCATTGCAACCAACAAAATCCTATTGGCTGTGTTCAGCAGATGGAACTGTTCCAAATAATTATGGTGAGCAGCGGTTATTTTCATGATTTATTTCAACATGTTTAGGTAGCGGTCGTCATCTTTTGTAGCGTTAAAATATTTCGCTCCAAAGTCCGCCCCGTTGCAGCACAAGTTGCTCAAAATAAAAATGATGTTTGTAACAAAGCAAATCAACGATTTAACCAACAACGCTGGGGCTAATCAAGGTCCACAAATCTACTTTTAAACCAATATGATTCAATACGAAATTCATTTTTTAATTTTAACTAATATAACCTACATTCAAAACAAAACTTAGGTTATGTTGCTCTGCACTTGTTTCGTTTTTGGTGACATGCGGAAAGATATCGTTCACCCAACCCCAACATGTTCACGGAACTGTTTATTTATATCATAGTTCCGGCCATTCTATCGTAAAAAGCTGTAACGTTGTTACAACTCTGGTAAAGTTGTTGGTCTGTTATTGTTATAACTTTGACTATTAATATATCCCCAAAGGAAGAAATCACGAGGTGACAAATCTGATAGTTACTGTCACGCTAAACATCTACTGCAACATTGGTGGAGTTATAACCGTTTTTGTCCCGTCTCCGCTGTAAATTTCCTACTTCTCGAATCTTTCGGTATAGGAATATTAAAGATCTGCTCTTAATTTTGAATTAAGAGCAACACAAACCAAAGCGAAGCCAGGCACAAAACTGCTCAAATGTGCTAAATTCGTATATTTTGTTTTAAAAGTATTACCAACGTTTCTAAATATCACATTTGGTTAAATGCTGCTTAAATTCATTTCATAATACAGAACCCCTAATTTGAGGGACACTTATTTTAAACGTCTTTTAACTAAAACTTCTTTTAATATCAGTTGATAATACCGGCCGTAAGTCTATTAAATATGTGATGTGTTCAACTTTATTTTGAAGTATTATGTTTGTTAATAACAATTATTATTAATATATTATTATTTTTATATTAAGAAAAGCTTAGGATTTTATTCTTTTAAACATTTTTTTTTAATTAAAAGCTTTATATATCGTAGAAGTTATACGACAGTATTCTCAAATACTTTCAATATTACATTTACCTAAGAGCAAGCGGATATTTACAAACTTTTTGGTCCTCTTTACACATGTATGTATCTACATCCACATTACGCGACTGTACGCAGGCCGCGACGATGAAACTTACATAATGCCCCCTGTCTGGGCACAGGATATGAAGTCAGGTTATTGAAATGTTGGCCTCATGTTAATGAAAGAAGCAGGTTTTAAGCCGACCTCGACGTCCTCTCCCCGTCACTCCTCACTTTCCCGCGGCCCACCACGCCCGTCCCTTTATAGCGGGCAAACAAAGCGGTGGTCAAATGAGTTTTTGAAACACGCCCATGGAAAACATGTCTTCTTCATGGCGATGCTCATGATGATGTTCTTCGGTGTTGTCGAACCCGTCGTTATTAAATTTCGTAAATCTGGGAGCATCCTGACCGACCGGATGGAAGGATTCGGTTGTTTTAAGGTCATCTAATATTGATAATGAGAAACGGTTTGAGTTATATATATAGTTGAATTAAATCCAAAATTTAAAAAGTTTATTATGCCTCATTGAAATTTAGTATTTAGAAATATAAGCTTGGAAGTATTCAAATAGCAATTGCTTAACTAAAATCTTTAAGCTTTTTACTTAGTATTCTGAAAACGATTATCTAAAATAATTAATAAAGTTCTTGATGAGATAATGATGGAATAATACGGAAATAACCTCCTATAGACTGCACTTGAATGAAACAAATCGAAAAGTAAGAAAATATTGTCACCATTGGTACATTGATTAGGTACTTTTGTTATAAAAATTTAACTTAACTAAAATACTTAAATAAAAAAAGAAACGAAGAGAAAAATTATAAAACGTGTACAAACACTTACCGCATTATGAATCATCAGTAGGGACCGGACACGAGAGGCCGATGACTCATCGCCCACGGCCGTACTATTGAAAATTTGTATTTTTAAAGAGTTTTTAATTTTATTTATATACATCATTGGAAAACAAACGGGTGGTGATATATAAAATACGAAATACATTTTTATTTGTTCCATTTGTAGTTCAAGTTGAGTAAAGGAGTATTAATATTAACTAGCAATACTTTCTCAAGGTTCTCTTCTATAAAATTTGATCTCCTTAAATGAAAACATCCTTGTAGATAGAAAACGTCCTTTCTACATCGCAAGTGGATAGGTGCATACTAGAAATGTTCTTTTATTTCAGCATATTTAGCAGTTAGATTTTGAGGCATTGTCCCCATACACAATTGCCGCAATGTTATTAAATCTGAATTTCTATTAAAAACTGCATCTAACTATTGTCGAAGGTCACATCCGAAGTCACTTGGAATATTTTTCAAATTATTAATAGCGATATCTAATGTTGTTAATCCATCATTTAATTTGAGATTTTGATTTTCAAAATAAGTGATTAGTTTTGGCAAATTTCAAAAGTCTTTCTGAAGAAAGTACAACTGATTTTTTAAATTTGGAATTTGTATTAGTTCCTTGCACTCAGAAATACTTCGAGCATCGTCATTTAAACATATAACGAAATTTTGTAAACTATCGAAATTCTCAACACAAAAATAAGTAGCTTCCAACCATCTTCCCCATCTAGTTATTACCGGAAAGGAAAGCAGTGACAAAGATGGAAGTTTTTCCCTGTAAAGAGCTACTCTCAATGGTGCTTTTCTGAAAACTCATTTAAAAGCGGATACAAGATTATCAACATCCGAAAAGGTGGCTATGATATATTCACAGATTCTGCGGAGAGTTCTGCACAAGTGCTACACAAGTAATATGCAGCACATTAGGATATGTTTCCTTTAACACTCTGCCTGTTTTTAACATATATGCAGCACTGTTACTGGCAAATAAAAATATTTTTTCTTTGTACCTGTCGTCCGAATGAAGTTTGGTGCATATTCTTGTAAATGGGTTTAGTTTCCGCATCAAATGTATTTATCACTTTTGTTGCTATTACATATGCGTTATATGGAATAGTTGGATATAGTACACCAGCTACAACATTTATCAATAAGCGTCCGAATATATCAACAGTTTCGTCGGCACTTATCCATAGGTACTGAATTGAAAGATGGCTTCTAATGCGTTTCTACTGATTTCGTGTAGCACTTAGAATCATAATATTTGCGTAAGGTGGATTCATCAGGAACATTTCGACCAGTATATTTCTGGAGAAATGTTTTGAAGGTGGGATTGTTAAGTTTATTTAATGGAATATTTGCTGCCATTACAGTTTCACAGAGTTCTTCGTTAAAATTGTCAGATTCCACCGGATCTAATTTCTATGTATGTGTTTGCGATGCTAAATGACGTTTTATGTACGATTTCTTGGAATTTTTTAACGATATTTGACAGACTTTGCAATAAATTTCGGAATCACTGGCAATGGACATACAATCAATCAGTATGACCCTTAATCCAACTCGCCATTGTTTCACGATGCCACTCTCGATGTTGTTTCATATCATATCTGAAAAAGCAACTTAAAAAATATTCTGGATCTAAATAAATAAAAATTAAAAATGTATGCGTAAGTTATAGAAACTTAACAGAATTCACCAGGCATTTACGTCGAAATAATTGGGAGAAGTAGATTTCATGAAACGATATTAAACAGGATCTATTACAAAAATTACGAAGTATGTAATTAACAGTTGAAAAAATTAAAAAAAAAAACTAACTCACCGTACTTTAATTATGTTACGAAATATAAACTAATAAAGAAATTATAAAAACTCCTCACGCTTCTATCTACGCCCATGAATTAAGGAATTTTTCTGTAATATTGAAGTAATTGCGTCACAATTCAACCACAATGAATTGTGCTATTCAATAACTGCGTGTTGTACTTAGCGATGTTATCGACTATTTATTCATCGTAATTTTGGCTTGATGCGTCCGGTCTCTTATAATAATCTGTATTGCCCAACAGATAATTCCATCATTTCTAGGACAAACACATAAAAAAAAATAGCGCGTTAGTCTAGCTCTTGATTAGATCTTAACTTCAAGTTGTAGGCGATTGCAGAATAAACGTAAATAAAATGACAAAAATTTGTAAGTGATGTGAGCACAGTATCTACAGGAATTTAGTTATCAATTTCAACATTAAAGTTTTCGCAGTATATTATATAAATAATAATAATAATAATAAAATATCTTTCCTATTTTATGCTTCTATCAAACCACTGATATGTCCGGAAAGCTTATCTAAAGGTTGCACGTCGCAAGTTGAAATTGATGCATCTTGGTCTAGGTCGGGTGTTAGCTCCATATGTCAGGAGGGTAATGATGGCGGCTCGACTTTCAAATCCTCAAAGTAGAGATTGTAGCAAATGGGGCTGAATGCAACTAAATTGTAAAATTTTACAAACACGATAAACTAAAACTTTTGTTACTTTGTCGTGGTTACGTGAAATCCTGTTAACACAGTGTGTACGCAACCCACAAATCGAATTACACTATGATTATCCCTTATTTTTGAGATTGCACAAAAGATTTTCCTCGAATAGCATTACTTGGAGAAAAGCCAGAAGTAAGTTAACAATAATCATAACTAGAGTGGACCAATTCGGAGCGAAAGCAGAGGCGTGACTAACGAATTGGTTCCCGCATGCGAAACATTATTAATATCTAGAGATATACTATCACGAACGGTGCTGTTATTATGTTAGATACAAAAGAAAATGTAAGACGGTTTTTCTAGATTATGTATTATACATGTACACACGATGACCGTGAACAACATACTAAGTAATCGTATGTGCGATGGGGCACGCGGGAACCAATTCGTTAGTCACGCCTCTGCTTTCGCTCCAGATTGGTCCACTCTAATCATAACTGAAATTCTTAATTTTAATTATAACGAAATTGTGTAAATTTATGAAAAATAATACAATAACAAAAAACTATTTTCGCATGTAGCAAAGTTCTAATTAATATACCAATAGTATCCCTAAATATAATCGTTATACACTATGCACGACATTGTTAAAAAGTAGTTAAATTCCTTAACTATTCAATAAAAGGAAGAGAAAAAGTTTCAACGCAAGAGGACAACACCAGAAAAGTTTCTCCGTCCCATTATAGAAGTTCTGTGTAAAGTTACACCCGAATACTAAGCGACGTTCTCCTGACCGTTTCCATGATTTATCTATGATCGTTAATTATTATCGAAACCAATTAAGTGCCACCTAAAGTTATCCTGATAACTTTTCCCCATTTCCCAAACCGGCATTACCGTTTTAAAATGTCCGCATCTCTTTCACGAAAGCGGTGGCGACGGTCTATTTCTTCTCTGTTTTTTCCGTACTCGCTGATGGCGCGGACACCGTTTTTAAACGACGTGGGAAATGGCACAGAAAATTGTCTTCTTCGGGAATCCGTGTACAGACGCCCGACTTAAAGAAATAGTATGCATTTTTTGTGTCGGACCAGTGCGCGCCGGTCTTCAATCTTTGCACATTCCCTGGTTCTTCGACGGTGAAGGAGTGCGGGCGCGCTCGGGCATTTGTTTTTCCACGCCGGACATGTACAAATCACCGTTATTTGCTTTCGGCCATGATAAGAATACGAAAGGAAACGGTTTCTGCTTTTTTTTTGAGTCTTTGCGAAAGCTAAGGATATATGTATATAGTCCATCGTGCTCATATACCTTTACTTCTATTTTTACAGAAAGAGGTTTTGTTTATAATGGTATTTATCTTCAACAGACTATACACTCAAGTACAATTTCTTAAAAATAAAAAGAATCGGTGAACACACAGAATCAACCATATTAGAAAAAATAAATTAATTATTTTATACACAAATATTCAATTAAATTTCACAATTTCGATGTGTTAATATAGCATATATGAACTAATGCGTCTATCTTGAATTTAAAACCCACGCTGATCTCTCTTTTGTTGTTATTTTATCGCAAGCTACTTAACTTTATATTCTGTTACATGTATTTATTGACTTAAAATAGCTATAAATATACATTTTATAGGCTAGAATTCACATTCATAAATAATAATTAAGATTGTTTTCTTTAATTGCGCGATACTTTTTTGGTTTGAGGTAATTCACCTCCTGTAATGTCGATCTATCTCCCTTTCTATTTTCTACTTATAGATGACTCTGATAATTGCTTATAATTTTGATTAATTTGGAAGCGAATTCAAATGAGATTTAAAAGAATATATATGAACTAATAGTTAGTGTAGAATATATTCTTATAACATCTATAGTAATTTGTGCAGCATATCAGATACCGAGTTCTTTTTTGTCATTACACATAGATCGCCCTATGTTAAAGCTAAAAAAAAAAAAGTCAGTACATTGGTGGCATTGTAGACAACCAACAATGACGTATTTTTCTAAATGTCAAATATTTCTGATTTTTCATTCATACTTAAATCTTAAATTAAATTCATTTTATTGAAGAATAGATAATTTATTTAAAACAGTTAATTGTCCTAACAAGCGTATACCTTGTGGGACGGCAACTTTAAATATTTTTAACAAATTCAAAGAAGATGGTTGTTTTCTAAATTCCCACAAAAAAAAAACACCAGTCACGTGTTAACAGGACACATGAAACTGAATATCCTGTGTTATGCAGGATCGCTTTTAGATGTAGCCATGCAATTTGGAGTATAGCACAGTTTGATGTTCAAAATCTTGTAAGAATTCAAATATAAGCCATACAAGATATCAAACTATCAAAAAGCGTTTCGATGAAGATAAAGTAAAACGAACTGATTTTGTGATATAATGTTTAATTTGAGTTTCATGTACATTCTGTATGGCAATCTAAACAATTTACTTTGGATGCTTAAACACTAATATCTTTACTAGTTAGAAAGTATAATAAGATGAAACCTATTGAGTTATTTCTTTAGCTAGTAGGAAAAGGTTGGGTGTAATTTTAATAAAATAAATACTTAGATTACTTTTAATATTTTATTAAATATTTTTATAATTTTCATTAAGCATTTAAAATTTTTTGGAAAAGGCATTGTGTGCCGAAACATGTAAGATTATTTTAAATATATACATATTATAGTGAAACAGACCTTAAATCGTCGACTAATTAAATCTACTATAATATACAAAGGTCAAGAAATAATTATTTTTATACATAACATTTTTTTATATTTATATTCTTTATATCAACATCGTCTTCTATCGCATCACTTCTTTTACTTTGCGAAATAATACTACCCGCATTTATTGAATCTTCATCGGTAAATAAAGTTTAAATTGTAAACAGTGGATTATATTAAACGAAATATAATTACATCTCTACTAAGAAAATCTAATTTCTCTTAATACGGTTCATCCTCACCTCATTAGCAAGTTTTCTCCGAGGTAGCAGATAATGACCGATAATCCTTTTAAATCCCAAAAGGTCAGGTCATAAGAAAAGGGGTGGATGTAAACTGGGCACCAAGTATATGGATTTACCTGTCCTGCAAAAAGGATTGCTTAATCCTACAGGTAATCTAGGCACCAGTACCGTTCGGCTAATGATCGCTTTAAAGCTTAAATTAAGAAATTAGACGTTAATAAATTAAGGAATTTCCTAATGACCAAATAGATTATTTCAAATGTATTTTTATTTGTACCTCTATTGTGGGCGGGCCTCTATTGTATTATGCTATAATATATTCTATATATAAGGAAACATTTAGTTTGTGTATTTAGTTATTTCTATCTTGTTTGCGGCGTTTGCTTAAAGTAAGAAATTAGATCCGCTTCTCAGTCTCGAGTTTTGTTGCACACTGTTAAGAATTATGGAGGTCTCTTTCGTGGACAGTAACAACGGAAAATGTTTGCTAGTGGTTAACAAGTACACCTTTTCAAAACAGAAAGTGTTGAAGAGTGGCGAAGTGTTTTGGCGTTGTACAAAAAAATCCTTAAATTGTCCCGCAAAAGTGTTTACGCTTGGTGCAGAAAATTTAGTGAGCAGAAGCCAGCTAGAACATAATCATGAACAGAATCAGAGTAAATTAAACCGAAAAGCGATTTCAAATGCGTGTAAACGTAAAGCCGTTGATGAGTTGATGATATTTCCGAAAAACCAGCGAAAATTATTCGTCGTGAATTAGCTAAGGAACTGCCGGAAACAATTACGATAACAGATTTCACTTATATCCGAAGAAATTTGTACAATGCAAGGAGAAAATTTCTTCCTGGGCCGTTACCACAAAATAAGACTGAAGTCCATGATATAGTGGAAGCTGCTAATGTTAAAACAAGCAAGGATGAAAGTTTCGTTTTTATAAACTGTCCAGTGAGCAATATCATAGTGTTTTCTTGTGAAACGAATGTTAGAAGTTTATGTGGAATGCGTAAAGTGTACATGGACAAAATATTTTTTACAATTATTTACAATCCACGGATTTAATAATGGACATTATATTCCATTGATGTTGTTTGTTGATGTTTGTTGCCTGATAAACGCAGTGAAACGTATGGAACATTATTTGAAATGCTAACAAAAGAAATCTTTCGACGTCACTCTACAATATTACGACCAGCTGAAGTTTTTGTAGATTTTGAGAAAAGCATTCACACAGCGGTTCGCGCTATATGGCCATCAGCACAAATCTGTGGTTGTCGTTTCCATTTGCACCAATCGTGGTTCAGGAAAATCCAAAGTTTGGGTTTAACAGCAGAATTTAGGAACACATATTCCGAAGTAGGAAAATGGCTGCGATATACATTTGGATTAACGTATTTGAATCCTGACGAAGTAGGCGATTGTTTCGCCTTAGATTTGTTTACCGAAAAACCTGCTCATGCACAGGCTGACGAATACGCCGATTATTTATTGGAGACATACATAGAGGACGATGCTCCTTTTCCTCCACATATGTGGGCTACTGCAACTCCATC
Source organism: Melolontha melolontha (assembly GCA_935421215.2). Classification (NCBI taxonomy): domain Eukaryota; kingdom Metazoa; phylum Arthropoda; class Insecta; order Coleoptera; family Scarabaeidae; genus Melolontha; species Melolontha melolontha. Next base: position 136,195,652 of record OW285240.1, on the reverse strand, counting down.
TATCACTAACACCACAAACGCATGGGAAGCGTTTCATTCCAAACTAAATGAGTCATTTTATTCAACACATCCATATATTTATATTTTTATCGAAAAGCTTAAGGAATTTCAAATAGACACTTATGTTAAAATTCAAAGTGTACACACACCAGCAAGAGTTAAAGACACACGCGCAAAACAAAAATTAAGAACTCTAAATGAACTGTGTGAACAACTAAATAATGGAACAATATCACGATTACACTTTGTGAAGTGTATATCATTTTATTCATCAGTATGACTTCAAATACACTATTTTTTTATTATAGTTTTTATATAATTAAGTATTTGCTTTTATTATTGTTTTCATATGAGTACATATTTTTTATTTTCTATTTTTTGCTGTACTTCAACTTGAAATACACTATTTCTATATTATTGTTTTTGTTTGCTTTATACGGTGCCCAGTTTACATAGACCCTCTGCGAGTACATTTTTAGCTAGTGCCTGAATTACCAACGAGATTAAAATTTCAGGTAGATTAGTGCCCAATTTACATCCAGCCAAGAAAAGACGTACCTAAACTCGTCCCCACAAATAAAATTAATTAATTAGTTAAAGTCGTACCTGAAAAAATATACATAAACTTGTCCCCGAGAAGAGCAGGTCCACAAAAATAGCTTCGTGAATTCGTCCCCGATTTTATCGCGGTAGGAATCACCCATATACTTATTTAAAATCTATAGATTAACATATTTATTTATGCAAGAAATGAAAAGCTCTGTAAGTACCACAAAACATATTTTATAAATTAAGAATGGAATAGAAATGTCTGCTTGTGTTTTATACAAGCACTAATACATATTAATATTTACATTTAACGTTTATAAAAATAAGCTATACATTTAATAAAATCGAATCTCGAAACAGATCCATTTTTATACTCATCGATTTTTCTAGTAACGCACTCAACTGGGTATCACATTCTTGCACATTCAGATAAACTTTGAATTTTTATATAAGTCTCTGTGAAACTGCTTCAAAATTTTAATAAAATGAAAAATTGATGGATGCATAGAATAAAAACTGGCATTAAATTTAGCATGGAAAGATTCGCAAGCGTTTGTGCTTCTTTCTATGCTATCGCTGAGTTCTGCCCCCAAACTAGGTGGAAAAACGGCTTGTTCTGAAATATAATTGTCACCAATCGGAAAAGCGTGATAAACATTCATCTTGAGATTGTAATTCCAAAAAATCAAAAGCATAACAATCGCCTACTTCCGATGGATTTAAAAATGGCAAACCAAATATATAGCGCAGCCACTTTCCAATATCACTGGTTTCATCTTTATAATACGGAACAAGGCCTAGATTTTGAATTTTGCGGAACCATGCCACAAGCACGGAATCTGCAGCCTATATCTTTGAAATCTAGAAACTCCGCTTTTATGGCATTGTGGATTGCAATTTCAAAGTCAGCTACGATGACTTTTGGGTTCAGATTTAAACCCAAACTATGACACTTTTTTGCAACAGGTTTAAAAGTGTTTTGTAAGAATACTCCTTCTTATTCAGCAATAAGCTAGTGGTGCAGTAACTAAACCAGGTCATGTATGTAGAAACATCTCTTACGACAACACGGCCTCGGTGAGTTATGATCTTTCACCACATGTTTATCTTATAAACAGGTAACTAGGCTAAGGGGACATACTCTAGTATATAACGAGACACTCAGAGGTCTCGACACACACACACTCACACAGAGTCACAGTCTGAGACAGTGAGTTAGAGTCCCTGCTAGACTAGTGCCTAGTATAGTATAATGTAGTGTATTTTATTGTTAAACGCTGTTACTATCTTTATTTAATTATATGTTGTTATTTATTCGCCTATTATTTATTCTACTGGTAAACCCTCGGTGCATAAGCAACGATGTGACCTCCGGGACCAGGTCGCATCACATGGCGATCCTGCCCACGTCCGATATCACATGGCGATCCTGCCCACGTCCGATATCACATGGCGATCCTGCCCACGTCCGACATCACATGGCGATCCTGCCAGGATGTTAGATGATCAGATATCACATGGCGATCCTGCCCACGTCCGATATCACATGGCGATCCTGCCCACGTCCGACATTACATGGCGATCCTGCCAGGATGTTAGATGATCAGATATTACATGGCGATCCTGCCCCCGTCCGACATCACAGTGGGATACAATACCCATTTTGTAATATATGCATAAATAACTGCAGAAAATGATCGGGACAGTAACTGAATGTACAGTCGACATGTACTTTTTCACTATTGCATAAAACAGTCACATTTGTTAAGCACGTGAATACGAAAACTTCTTCAACTTCGTCGTTGATAAAGATAAAATTTTCTTTTTTCGGTGTCGTAATATTCAATGTTGTAACACATTTAATAACTTCTGCCCTATTTTTCGGTAAGGGCGGTAGAGGTTTTCTTCTGTTATTATATAGATTGTTGCGGATATAATGAATATCTTGAACGAAATGACCAGTATTTTCTTTTAGAGCTGAATGTATTATTTTTGAAGGCTTCTCACAAATGTCATCGGTTGCTTTACGTTTAACACTAGCACTTACTATCTGTCTGTTTAGTTTCTTGAGATTCTTTTCATGATTATGTTCTATTTTATTGCGCACAATTAAATTTTCTGCACCAACATTATAAACTTTTGCCTTACAAGAGCGATTCGAACATCGCCAACGTATTTCACCACTTTTTAAGGATTTGCGTTTGGTAAATTTTACAGAGTCTACAATTAGCACTTAATTTCCACGTTCACTCAAACTGACGAAGCTTTCCATGCTTTCTCATAAATAAAAAGCACTTCCTAGCCAGGAATGTTATTTCAGACTGACGAATTATAAGTATACAGGCTGATTCATTTTCGGCCCTCACCATGGGGATCTCTCTTATTATTGGAGATAGAGTATAGGTTTAAATTTGGCAAAGTTGTTAAATTTTGTGTTTGTTATAAATCCGTAAAGAAAATAGACCTGTGACAAATGACCTACGTTATTTAAAAAAAAAACGCGAAAACCCCATTTTCTTCTTTTACCTGTAGCACCGACATTTGGCCTTGTAGAGAAAAAATAAAATCACATCCTTGTGGCCATTTCTAAACCTCTATCCAGTGGTGTACTCTAAATTTTTATACGACGTTTCGTTTCTTTCTGGCCATCATCAACTATCTAATTTCTTATAGGCGCCATATTGGATTTAGACATCTTCAGAAAGAGTTTTCTTTTCTGATTTCAACCATGTACCACTTGCTGACTAAAGTTTTTTACATTAGGTTTTATTTGAAAGAATAAATTATAAGATTAAATAAGGTAGCCTTTGGAATTTCAATCTGTCAAACATTTGATTTATTGTTCATTAATAATAAAAAAATGTCATACATTAACGAAGAGAAACGAGATATGATAAGTATTTTTTATTCTTCGAAACGAAATTCAACAGTAGCGAGTACAAGATAACAAAAACATTAATAAAAATACATAGAAAAGTAAACAATAAACAATTACAGTAAATGTTCAATTATCTGGCCATCTTCGGTAATGCATAATTGGGCACGCCTTCTGGCATTTTGTACTGCCCTTTGTATAGTTCTTCTAGGAACTGCATCGAAGGCATTCTGAAGTCTGTCTCGTAATTCTTCAATGTTTTGTGGCGCATCTACTTTATAAATATTATTTTTAACATATCCCCATAAAAAAAAATCTAGCGGACTTAAATCAGGTGATCTCGCAGGCCATTCAACAACTCCCCTGTTTCCAATCCAACGGTTTGCAAACTCTTGATTTAAGAAATTTCTAACAACAGCTGCATTGTGTGCTGGTGCGCCATCTTGTTGCCACCATAAATATTGTAATTGATTTAATGGGATATTGTCGTCAAGATAGTCAGATACGTATGTACGTAAAATGTTTAAATATCTTTCTCCATTTAAATGTTCTTCATACATAACTGGTCCTAATAGACGATTTGCCATAATACCCATCCAAACGTTTCTTCCAAAACGATGTTGTGGTCTTCTAGCCCTGTTTTGGCCGGGATTTTGTACTGCCCAATAGTGCTCCGTATTTCTGTTGAACATTCTAGAATTTGTAAATTTTGTTTCATCTGACCGGATGATTTTGCTTAAAAAATTTTCGTCATTTTCTATCCTTCCCATTAACCAATTACAATATTCTAGCCTTCTCAAATTATCTCCAGGCAGTAAAGAGTGACTAACATGGATCCTGTATGGTTTAAACCTACTTTTATGTAAAGTTCTCCAAACTCGGGACTGGCACAAATTTAATTCTGACGCTACTTCGCTTGTAGAAATTGATGGATTATTATTTATCTATAAAAATACAAGATTAACATGAAATTTGAAAACACGCTTTTAATTTACCATTTGTAAAATATCTTGTCGATTTTAATTTAAATTCCTGTTGTCTTGACCATTACGCGGCTTAGTAAACGATCCATTCTCGACCAAATTTCTGTCGAGATCTAGAAAAATGGTACGATGAGGCTGTTGTCGTTCTGGATATAATTGTAGATATCTTGTACTCGCTACTGTTGAATTTCGGTTCGAAGAATAAAAAATACTTATCATATCTCGTTTCTCTTCGTTAGTGTATGACATTTTTATTATTATTGTGTATGTATTATTAATGAACAATAAATGAAATGTTTGACAGATTGAAATTCCATGGCTACCTTATTTAATCTTATAATTGATTCTTTCAAATAAAACCTAATGTCAAAAACTTTAGTCAGCACGTGGTACAGGGTTGAAATCAGAAAAAAAAGCTCTTTCTGAAGATGTCTAAATCCAATATGGCGCCTATAAGAAATTAGATAGTTGATGATGGCCAGAAAGAAACGAAACGTCGTATAAAAATTTAGAGTACACCACTGGATAGAGGTTTAGAAATGGCCACAAGGATGTGTTTTATTTTTTCTCTACAAGGCCAAATGTCGGTGCTACAGGTAAAAGAAGAAAATGGGGTTTTCGCGTTTTTTTTTTAAATAACGAAGGTCATTTGTCACAGGTCTATTTTCTTTACGGATTTATAACAAACACAAAATTTAACAACTTTGCCAAATTTAAACCTATACTCTATCTCCAATAATAAGCGAGATCCCCATGGTGAGGGTCGAAAATGAATCAGCCTGTATAGTATATATGGTAGATTTGGGTAAATTTTAAAATTAGATAAATTTGAATTTAATTTGTGCTTAATAGGCAGGACAACTTTGAATTTATATTTCCAAGAAAGTATAACTTTCTTAATCTCTTGTCCGGGGACAAATTAAAGTAAGGGATTAAAACACCGTTATTAGCATGGGGAAGACAATGTAGAAGACATTTGATAGTACCTGCTCGGTGATGAGTTTAGGGCCGCCCGTAAGAAATATGGACAGACTATACAAGATAGTAGAATAAATGCTGCGAGTTCGTGAGATATTTTATAAAAGTCTTTTTTAATTATAGTTTAATTATAGTCGACATATTTGAAAACCTAAATTACATAACAATTTGCTTGATTTTATTATCTGTCAGCGAAGCAAATATCATCCAAAATATTTACACAAAAGTTAGGTAATCTACCGTTATTGTTTTTAGCTCGACTTTGATGACATAGCACTATTTTCTTTCCGAAGCTTTTTTCTCATTTTTACTTTAAACAAATACGTTCTTCCAAAAAGAAAAATGCCACATCATATATTATCATAGAATATATAACATTTTGCCGTATACTGTACTGTTTTCCGTTTTAATACCATTTTAGGCCGTAATGGATCGGACAGACAGAGGCTGACTGACACGAGAAAAACGACAATATGTTATCGCAAGCGCTCTCTCGCCCGACCGCCCCCGATGTCAATGCCGAAATAATGATGATTATATAGGAAAAGTAATTTTCTTCTTCATTTGCATACTTGATGAAAATCTCATAGCCAACGCCAGGCTATCCCGGTCGCTGTACATGTCGTTCGCTGTGTGTCCGCTACTTTGGCGTGTGTGTAAGCTTTACGTTAGCACGCGCGTATACATTTCGATGTTTAACCGATAATCACGGTCACAAAGGATCGGTCCTGTCGTTTAATAATATACAAATAAACGCCTCCGCGTTGTTTTATTAGGACACGGGAAAAAAGAGTTTAAAATCAATTATGTTTATGGTTATTCTGCGGCATGTTCAATATGATGTTCTTATAACGTCTTATAACTCTTTTTATTTCATTGCGTTGCACTATAGGTCAAATAGCCACTTTTTCTGTGCTAAATTAATAACTTCTTCAAAACCATGGTATTCAAACTAAAACCTGTAGGAATTTACTATGTAAGAATAAATCTATTAAAAAATGCGACTTAACCCATTAGCGACCAAAAATTAACCCTTTTGCAACCATTAATGCAAACATTATTCTAGTATTCATTTATTTCTCTAAACTTAAAAACTCAGAAATGTTACTAAACGATAAATTAGACTTGAATTCATCCCCACTGTTAAATCTGTTCACCCATTGATATATTATTTCTTAGTTGCTTATACTATATTTTTATAATTAAACCTCACACAAGAAGCACATTGTATAGTTTTTTTAAAAAGCAAAATATAAATGTAATAGTTCCTAGAATTTTAACTTGGGTCAACTACCTGATAAACGCTGTATCTTGTATGTATCTTTAGTCTTAAGTTGAATTTGAAGAAGCTACTGTGTTAGCGAAACAGCTGTCGTTATTTTATTAATAAAGTGTAAATCTAAAACATCTTATGTGTGTTTTATTTATTAGTGATATGGATTTACATCAAGCAAAGGTCGAAACAATTAAAGAATATTCATTTATTTATTTTAATTAAACTACCATATTCAGTAATTGCTTAAATCTAATTCGTTTTGTAAATTTAAATAATAGGTCCTCTTCAATTTCATTAATTTCATCGTCTTGGTTGCTAAGATGAATTTCTTCTATGGTTTCGCTGCAACATAACAGTTCAATTGCTTCAGGTGGAAGAGTAGAATGTTTCCGCTTTTGCAAGCGCCTATTTAAAAATTTTGCGGAAATTAATGGATCTGAAGTATCGACAGCTCTTTTAAATACGTCTAGCAGGTTATTGGTACGATTGTTTTTGCGGGCGTGATGCAATCTATCGGCTTTGTATATCTTATGTCGCGATTCAGCTGCTTCTTCTGCAAAATAACCCATTGGAAGTCCTGTATTTTCTAATATTTTTTTTGAATGTATTAGTACTTTATGTACGGTGGCAGTCATTGGCAACCAAGGATATAGATTGTGAAAACATTTTGCTGTTTCAAAGCAATATGCTTCAAATTTACTTGAATTAATTGCAAACTGGCAGGATAAACAAATCAAAATGATTTTGAATCGATATATTAAATCTTTGTCGACATTAGTTATTTCAGAAAAAATAACATGCTCAGTAAAAGCTCGACGAGCAGTGTTTCCGTCATTTGTGGAACCGGAGCCACCTACTCTGGGCATGTCGACACGAAGTCCGAGCTTTTTCCAAAAAGCGTTTTGTATGTCTGTATGTCTTTTGCCAGAGCGTCAATTTCTTTTTTTAAATCCAGGTCTTCCTTTAAAACAACTTCTTTTGTCTCCTTTATGTACTGCAATTTTATGGGCCGACAAAATCTTACAGACTGTGGTGTGCGGTTGTTCCAAATTGGCGTTCCGGATAAGAGCAGTAACCTTAAAGGAATAACTGTAGTAGCTAAAAGAGAGGCATCACAGCTATTTGACGAACCTGCCTCATTAAAAGTTTGTTTATATTGCGACTGACCAGTGCTGCTATCAAATCCATAGCTTAATATTAATACCGATCCCAAAAAAACTCGTCTTCTCCGCTTCCATTACAGTTTGAAAAACTTCTTTTTGGAGGTCAACAATTCTTTCAGCCGTATGCAGTAAAATAGATTGCAACGAAACTTTGGGAAGGGGCTCATTTGCTACTATACCCTGAGGTCGACATTTCAACTTTGCAGCTGTAATTTTCCTATAATGTGGATATATATCGCAATTACGTAATTTGTTTGCGTGGCGTATTGCATTATATTGTTCTTTGGAAAAATTATATTCAAGAAGAAAAGCTAAAGCCTCATCCGCAGATAGTGGAATTGGCTTTTGGAGATCTTGATAGCAAACCTAACGTATTTTTGATGGTCTTGTTGGGCTTTCAATACTTTCTTTTAGCACTGCAGCTAAATCAGCATCACCGTGCTTACGAGCTGATATTGCTGCTGCACGAACGAGAAGATTTGTATCAGTTTTCTCATTTGAAAGGTTCTTTTCTTTTCCCAAATTCTGATTTTGCGTTGAATGGCACACGTGGACGGCCAACAACTTTTTCGGTGCCATTCACCACAAAATTTAAATCTGAATTTAACCACGCATGATTTTGATCCTTAAACACATGCATCCGTCTGTGTCATTTTTCCCACTTTTGAGCCAACTCTACGCAAAAAAAATGTAATGTTTGCTTTATATGTTTCTCCATTTTATCCGAAATCGTATTAGCTTCAATTCTTTCAACTACATGCTTGAAAAGGGCATCAATCTTTTTTTATGCATTTTTTTCGCCATATTTCTAACAGTTCAATTTTATTAAAACAAAGGTTACCTGAAAAAAAGAGGCATTACTCGTAAAACGCAAAAAATAGCAGCTTGAAATTAATTGCAAATAACTCATTAAATATTGCTTAATCTATGTTTTCAATTTCAAAGAGGTCAAATTGGGTCAAAATTTTGTATGGCTTACAGAAGATCAAACATTTAGAGAAATTGCACCATTTTAAGGTTATGTACTCTGACGGGTAATTTTCAAGTAGATCGACGTAAACATAAAGCAGTATCAATGACACACATTTATACTTACTTGTCTCTTTATTTTGCATTTTACAGAAATTAATTATCGTCAAGTCAACACAATTCGAGAAACACACAGTTAAAGTTGACCAATAAATAAATACTTATCTCGCTAGCACATTTGTAAAAATATTACTTCGAATGACAACAACGAAAGTAAAACTGAACTTTGATTTTTTCACTGTTGCACAGAAAAAGCGGCCGTTTGACCTAATGTGGCGTTGGCGTAAATAATATTTACTTGTCGGTAGATTTGGATGAACAATTTTCTTATAATTTAAATTAAATGCAAAATTACATCCGTACGCCGCTGGCATGTGTATCGAATTTGCCATCTCCATTAATTAAAGATACTACGAAAAAGTTTAATATCATCCACATATGTTAATATTTAACAATAATAATGGAAACAAATCATCAATGTACATATTAAAAAACAAAGGAAGTAAGAGTTAATTAACTTACATAAGGCAGCATTCAGACCAAAAGAATCAAATTTCCGTATAAGCAGCTTATGATAGATTCTACCGGAAGCTTTGGAAAAATATGTATAAACGTCAACCTGTCCCTGACAATCCACCATATATATTGATAAACTCATAAGATTAGTAATAGTTGAGCGTCCAGTCGTGAAACCATCTTGAAGCGGTGATATCTGAGAACGAACAAAAGAATAGATTGAGTTATATATAATTTAAAAAAAGGTATAAATCCCCTTACCACAATTATTAATCGTATCCTAAATACGTATTTCGACAACTAAGTTGTCATCATCAGTAGGTAACACCACTAATCAAGGTGTCGCACATGGGGCACAGTAAAGCTAGTACAACTGCTTACGCAACAACTTTACACGGCGTCGACGTATACACTGTAGACACTCAGTACGCTCAGTGTATACTTGGACGCCGTGTAAAGTTGTTACGTAAGCAGTTGTACTAGCTTTACTGTGCCCCATGTGGACACCTTGATTAGTGGTTTTACCTACTGATGATGACAACTTAGTTGTCGAAATACGTATTTAGAATACGATTAATAATTGTGGTAAGGGATTTTATACCTTTTTTTAAGTTTTTACTTAACCACAGTCTCAAAAGAAAGACTTTTTATATATAATCTGTTCAAAAATTTTGTCATAGTTTGATAGATCTGTAATTGTAAACATCTGAGATACTAATTAAATCAATTTAAAGTTGCTTGCAATCATTCTATTCACATACAGGGTGATAAATATTTAAATTATCAACGAACAATAATTAGATATAACGCGCTAGCTGAGATCGTTTATAAAAAATGAAAAAATTCATGTGTACTGTATCATCAAATTACGAAAAATCTAAGGCTTGTTAAAGAACCCAAGTTGCATTTCGGTCTGGAAACTCAATAAAATATCTTCTGGGAAACACGAAAGATAAATTATATATGAATCAGAAATTTATGGTATTAATTGTTACAATTGTAAATTGAAATATATTGGTCGTCAAACAATACGGTCAATAATACATCGTTATAAAGGCCTATTAAATTCAATAGACGGGAAAAAAATCTAGTGTCACCCGTCATGTGTTAGAAACCAATCATAACATTACGGCAGATTGTTTAAAATTTTTTTAAATTATAAACAACCGGAGGTAACTGATCATATATAAGAGCATTCCTATAATTCAAACCGAAAATACCACCTAAGACTTCGACAAGGGTACCTTTACTTAGCTACAGCGTTATTGTACTCCATATTCAGCACTGTGATTATTAGTTTTACCTACTTAGGATGACAATTTACGTATTTAGGATGGGAATATTAATTTTGTTAGGGGTTTTATACCTTTAACCTGCTCGTCTTAGCTAGTTTCTTTGTGTTATAGTTCAGGTTTTATACTCATATAGGCTAGGGTTGCCTTGAGTTTTCACTACTCATATTAACGCTTTAGTCATGGTTATATCTTAGGTCTGCTTATTGCCTTTAATATTAATCGAACACGTATCTGACTATGGGCTGAAAGTAATTAAAACACATATAATAATCCGGCGATAATTACTTTCACCATTACGATTTTTACAATTACATTTTGACGTCGCCATTGTAATTTCGCGTCACGTATATCTCTAGTCGGTTTCGTAATAGTTGTCCGGAGTCATTAAGTGTACCCTCCGACGAAACTATAGGGAAAGCAATGGTATAAGGCAGATATCGTTATTTATCTTAAGAGTGTCTTGCTTGCTACTTTGACCGCAACTCCCGGTGATCTGTGTGGTTGGTCCACTAACGGATGTCCTCACCCGCCGCAGTGCCCTTCGCGCTATCCCCTGTCGCCCGCTTACTGCTACTAGTACTACTTCCTAAAGTCAACTTTGTGTTTGTGTGCTTCGACAAGTTCGCACAGCCGGATCTTGATATGAAGGATGAAGGGTTGTTCATGGTTTCATCAATTTCGGGCACCCCGTCGTCTTATCTGTGTTGTCTTACGGAGACGCAGACCGCACTGATTTCGGTCGTTCCTTAAACAATAGAGATGTAATTGTATGTGTACTTTATTGGTGTACATCTTGCATTTTAAAAATGTGAAAGTTTAGCTCAACTGGATGATAGGCAATCATGAATCCTTATTTGATCTACGAATTAATGAAATTGTTAATTAAGAATTGATCGTAAATGGAAAAAAACAGTTTTTGAAAATGCTAAAGATAATTTAACAAGAAGTATAATTTATAAATAAATAAACCAATCCAACCTTTGCTTTTTCTATTCTAGGTATGAACTTCGCAACTTTATCATAATTGACAGATGAAACTGAAAATTTCTGCGTCAAATTTTACACCGAAAATTAGATGTATTAAACCCAATAGTCGCTTAAGTTTGATTGAAAATATTAGTAATCGTAATTGATGTACATTAAATAAATACTGTTTGCAAGATGAAAATGATGAGAATTGAGGAATTCGCCGGTTCGATTGCCCTATATAATAAGCAGCCGCAGAGAAGAACACGCGATAACACGATAAGAAATATCTTCATCGTTATTCGAGGATGCATTATGAAATCAACTTTGAGCCAACAAAAAATAATAGAAATAGAGATCAAATTAAACAGCTTGAATAATAGAGACGACGGACAAATATTGCTAAACACGTGGAAAAGCATTTTACCATCGAACAGATACAGTGGCCTAAACATCACACATACGTACCGAAAACACAACGCACGGTAAATTAAACCAATTACGGTCATCTCAGCTCCCACTCCGCCAGAGAGTATCAAACAAATACCGCAATAAAGAAGGATAACATATCAAGGATATATTACTACTACTATTACTAACCTAGCGCTGAAACCCAGTTTCAAAAGAAGATGTACTCCACAGCAACGTGAGGACGCGGAAATCATCATTAATCAAACCACGGAGGAAGAAGATATTCAAAATCTTTTGCAAAAATCACCGCAAATATTCATGGTAGATCCCGACGAACCGACGGTAAAAATAAAAGTTTTAGAACTGCCCAAAGAAGACACAAGCCCGGTAGAACCGTTCAAAATCCAAGCGGAAGAGAATAATCCAAACATATTCACCATCTCATTCACAAATCCGAAGAATACAACGAAAAAACAGAAAACCGAACACGCAAGCACACCAATCGAAACAAGAAACTCCTACAGTGTCCTCGAAAAAACTAACGCCGAGGAAAAGATGGAACAAGACGCAACAGAATTCACTCCACAACCGTCAACATCAAACAGCACGCCCAGGGTAAGTGACAAAACAAACACCACACAAAACACAAACACCGAAACACGCAATACACAACACAAAATCGCACCAATAATAATAACAGAAAAAGACAAATGGGCACACATACGACAAATACTTAAAACACACAACATTAACACCGTACAAAACAAACTTGTGAAACCGCACACTTAAACACATACTCAACACAGAACACATTGAATTTTACACGTTTCAATTATGAAGCGAAGAAACACTAAAGGTAGTTATGCGAGGCATTTCTACCTTTATCACTGACATAGACATTACAAACGACTTGACTGACCAAGGCTACCCGACATTAAAAATCAAACGTATGAACGGTAAACACGGCATACCTGCACCACTTGTATTAATCGAACTGACGAGACAATACAAATCAATCTATAACATACACGACTGCTGCGGACTCACAATTAAAATCGAACCACTAAACAAACGGACAGACAAAATACAATGCCATAAATGTCAGACTTTTGGACACCATCAAAAAAACTGTAACGTACACTACAAATGTATGAAATGCGGAGACGAACACTCAACACACCTATGTACAAAACCAAGAACAACCCCACCGAAGTGTGCAAACTGCGGTGGTCCTCACCTGTCAACATTCATAAACTGTCCTAACAACCCAAACAACCCTGCAAACAAAACCACACACAAACCCAAATACATACCAGCACCACCCCCAACAACTAACCCCTGGACATAAAAACAAAAAAACACAACACCTAACACAATTGACGAATTAGCACTTGCCTTAGGCAATATGCTAATAACATTACACTCCACAAACGCAACAACACAACAGATACAATACTTCGTAACGCAAACACACACATGACTGAAACGCAAAAGACCGATGACCAGTGACTTAAACGCAAAGAAGCGACAAACGCACAGACTACACACACGCAACACAGGACCGCACAAAAACACACAACAATACATGATTATTTATTAATCAGACACAAACACGTCACAACAATGGAGTGGAAATCAACTCCGACCACAAAACAAAATCCAACGACTCATGAAAATACTCGAAGAACGACAGCAAATCAACGACAACCTGAGGATGGCTGCAGAGAGACTATCGAAAGCTTGTTCAGACATTCGTCCTTTAAAGAGCGCAGGAACATACACATGGCAAGATACCCGAAAGAAAGCTACGACCGTGATATCCTACACAACAACATAGAAAAAAATATATTAAAATTAATAATAGGTCGCAATTTATAAAATTCACATTAATAGAAACGACAACAGAGCAGTCTATAGATTATTAAAAAGGTTATGTTCAATGAACAAGATTCTAATATATATAACCAGACTTTTTACAAATGGGCTGTATAAACTATGTATACCAAATATAGTTGGTACAATTATACAATCAAAATTTATCTATAAAATATTTAAAAATTTGTTTATTAAAACATAATTAATGTAATATAAAGAAACCCCTTTCCCCTCGTTATGCAAGTGATGATAAAAATAAAAATAATGAAGATTAGAAAAATAGAAATTTAGAAATATATACGAGAAGCGTATTTAACTAGCTTAGTTGTTGTCAAAGATAGTGTTCAGGGAGAAATCAAGCAAGACGCTGTTAAATAAAAGTAACTATCAGAATTCACAACAAACAATAAAATGCACACACATAAAAAAAATAATTAAACAGCAGAAATAAAATCAAATAGGAAGCAAAATTATACAATATCTTTTAGATAATTGACGAGGAAATGCATAAACATAAGCATAAATGAGTTATGTCACACGTCACACGTGTAGACGTTTTTATGGTTATACCAATATTGAATAAGCAATAATTTAATAATAATAACTTTTATTATTTTCTAATTTGTTTTGCAAATTAAAGGATATCTTATTTTGAAATTGTTTTGTAACTGCTTTAAGAGCTGAGCTAAATAATTTATAAAAATAATAAATAAGAGAGGTCCTAAGTTAGAACCCTTAAGTATACCAAATGAAGAGAAATTCAGAATGGGCAAGAAGTCATTAAATTTTTTTTTGCTTAATAATTTTGTAATATTCACTAATTGAAAAACGGATTATCTGGCTACTAACTACTAACTGGTCGGTTTCATAATGTATTTAAACGGCCTTTTATTTTTTAAAAGGGATTTTAGTGAAATATTTCGTCTGATAATTACCATTAAGCTTAAAACTGAAATGATTTGATTTCATTGATTTTTCTCGCTAAAAATACTCCTTTAGTACATATCTGTAAAAATTATTAAAATAATATTTGGACGAATTTGTTGAAAAGCACTAAACCTATCAAAACGTTATGTGACGCTACAAAATATTTGATCTGATGGGCGTATTTCAATCAATTTCAATTTTCAGTATGACCAACGTTACTAATTTAAGGTAAAAAAGGTAAAAGTTAGGAAGAATAGGCAATATAATTATGAGACGGTCGTCTTTTAATAAAGCATTTAAGAGAGCTTTTAGCCAAAATGGAGATTTAGATAAAATCAGAAAGAAAGACATTTCGTAATCATAATTAATTTATTTCTCCCGTATCATCATAAATTCCTTTTAATTCCAATCATCCCCATATAACAATAATAATAGGTTTCGTGTGACTCACAGCTACACGCAACCACTACTTTCTATAGTCTATCTCATTCGATGATAGAATTTATTCTGACTATACAGCAGAGGTAAATACCATTTTAGCATATACATGAGGTCTTGTACATTGCCGATAGAATACGGTACCCTAAATAAAACGAATCTGACCCCCTTCTTTCATCGAAACTAACCCTCCTCTGCAAATCCTGCAGCACGTGTAAATGTATTTGTGCACTGTCCTCTCCTTCTCGCTATCCTTCTCTTTGCATGGACGTGTATGACGGTGGACGTCTATTCGAAGACACCTCGCCACCCTTACCCCTGTTCGGTGAAGCGTCCAGCTTCGTCCTGCACCACCCTCTCTACCTTTTCCGTTAAAGAGCAAATGCGTAAGGTACGCAATTTCGAGGGGTTAGCGAAACAACCCCTGCATAACAAATCGCTGTATAACTGAGGCAGATCGAAGGATGCCGTGTGCACACGCAGACACAAGGGTCCGCACGCTTAATCAGAACATGTTTGATTGCGCGTCTGTTGCCGTCGCAAGCCTTGAACCTGTCACTGATATATGGTTCTTGTAATGTTTGTTTAAGAATACTGCGTTAATGCATTTCATGATTTTCTTTTATTCGCCTGGAAGCTGGCGAATTATTAAATTGCGTACACGAAAATGTCAAATACATTGATAGTGACATCACTCTAAGATTTGCTAGTAATTATTCGTACCAACTCTTACATTGATTATTATGGTATTGTACAACGTGTGTCAAAAAATAATTACATCTAGTTGTCCATAAATTTCTCCTATAAATTATAATGTTCTGAATTCTTGAAATGCGGGCATAGATTAAATTGTATGAAGGTTATCTACCTGTGACTGTCAAAATTTATCATCGAGAGATATGGTGTTGAAATTAATAACAAGTACAATTAAATTATTAATTTATTTAATAAGATAACTTTAAATATGGGCTATTAATCAAACGACCAAGGTAAATAACTAATTTGTAGACATTTTAATTATTTTAATTTATAACAAGTGTTCAAAATGGTCACCATTCTCTTAAATGCATAATGCAATACGACGTTTCGAGTTGTCAAAAATATTCTGCAATACATTTGGTGTTATTTCGTTACATTTAATTATAATTGCATTTATCAAGTCATTTCAGTTATTCATTCATGTCTTAAATACTTCATTTTTTAACAATCCGAAAATAGAAAAATCTAATGGAGTAAGATCTGGTGACCGCACAACTCTATTAGGAAACTGCAAGTGAAACTGTCGCTTACATTCCTCGTAGCAATATTGCCATTCTCCATTAAGAAATTGTGCACTTCGGAAGTATGCTTCAACAATAAAAATATTTTCTTGTAATGTGTACATTATTTAGTTAAGTAAAAAAAATATTTGTAAGAATAAATTCTCGTATATTGCTAGTCAGAAAATGGCAAATTTCCAAACGACATTAGATAAATAGTTAGTTATAAATAAAAGGCAAGTTGCTTATAATAATTTGCAAGTACAAGTTACGCTGTGCCTACTGAGGTGAAGTTCTTTTTGAAACACATTGTAGTTGTGGCATGGTATTATTAATTTTGTAATATAACTCCATCTGAAGAAGACACTGTGTGTCGAAACAATTGTAATGGTATTTTACCAATAAAGTGTAAATTAAGTGATATTATTTTTTCATTTTTATTTCATCAACAGTATAAATTTCCATCAAGTAAATTCAAAATGATATTATAGCTATGTAAAAGCTATTCATATCGTTTTGTCAATATGTTGGAGTTAACACTGTTGGTGGTATATGCCTGGATTAATTTATGTACTCGATTTTTGTTTCCTTTTTTTGTAGTTGTTTCATTGGTTGAAATTCTTGACATTTAATCGGGTTAAATTTATTAGTTACTTGCAAATGAAACAGACATGTAAAATACACATCTGTAACTGCAACCATGGACAACACACCTCTTATTTTCCAGCTTTTTACTTCTGCGTAAGACATATGTTTCTGCTATTACTATTAAGCGTCGTCAGTTAAGCTAGTGAAGTAATTTAAAAGCTTAAATCGCCTATAAGGTATAGCAAATTTCTTCCTATCAGGTAGCACCATATAATATAGTGACATCTGACGGACGAAAGAGACTATGCCGAAAATGGCAATGTTGTCTGTTTCATTTGTAACAAATGCGTAATACGTGCTTAACGTATTGATATACTTAAACCTTTTTTGTATATTAGTTACTTGTATAAAATATAATTTTTTTTTCTTTTTTTTTAAATTATTCTTAGATACAATAGTAATTAGAAATAAGTAGAAAATATAAATTAATATTTTCCAAAAAGAAATCAATATCAATAGGTTTATTTGTCATCGCAGATTCAAACCAATTTCCAACAAAAAACGGCTTCGTTTAATTTTCTAGTCAGTCGGTTGCTAAGCTTTCCGTTAACAAAAGAGTAATACGAAAGAGAATTAGATTTCATTAAAAATATTGGGAGATATAATGGTTTCGACACAAAAATAATTAATAAATTAATTAGAGAAACTAATTTAAAAAAGACAGTCTGCAATTCCACATGCCTGTTACCTTAACAAAATTGAGACACAAAGTTACTGTGTTTATCATATCATTAAATCACGGATAATCTGAAAAGGGTTGTTAAAGAACGGGGTCTCCAAGTTGCTTTTCGGCCCGGAAAATTAATAAAATCTCTTCTGGGAAACGCGAAAGATAAAGTAGACGTGAATCAGTAATCCGATATATATGAAATTAATTGCCGCGATTGTAATTTGAGATAGATTGATCAAATAAAACGCTCAATAGTAATCCGTTATATAGAACACATATCGCATATTAAATTTAAAAGACTGGATAAATTGAAGTGACCCGCAGTAACTTTATTATATGTAGTAAGGAAGTTATTGTTGTGAATTTAGTCTACCCCATTATGCACTGGCGAGTCTATAGCAAGACGAAACACGTATCTGCATGCCTGGATACGAATTTTCACACAAGTATGAACTCGTATTATGTCCTCCGCACTATTAATAATACACTCACCGGCAAATTTAGAAGAACCTCTCTATAGTATCCATATCGTTAATATTTCTCAGATAATCTCCTAATACGAAGTTAGGTGGAGTAATTGAAATTTGTTTTACAAAGGTTGTATTATGTGAAACCTGTCGAAGAAGAAAGAAACTAAAATATGTTAGGCTTGAACAAAGTATGGTTTTAAACAAAATAACTTTCTTGTACATTTTGAACGTGGTTAATCATTTAATGTATTTTTTCTTTTGCTTCAATTGCGTGTGTTGCCCCACAAGCCCTTACAACTTCAGTTATTCGTTTTCCTATACTTCGGATGAGGCCATCGATCAGTTCTTGAGGTAATCTTTCTCATTCCTCAATTGATGCAACTCTTACATCTCTATTTTGTACAGCAGAAATTCTTGACCTAAATCATTTGACTGGCAGATCGCATTCACATCAGGAAAACACGCTGACCAATTCATTGTTGTTATACACACTTTATTTAAAAAATCAATTACACAGTGGACATGCAATAAGGTAAAATTTTCTGGGCAAATGGGAAATGCGGCAAAAGGTACCACATTGTGTTCGAGAATATATGTGATGTACAAATCTCAAGTTAACGTCACCATTAATTCCATGCGTGCCCCCAAACATATGCTGCCCCATACCATAATTGAACCTCCACCAAAACATACAGTAGTAGTCAAATTAAATTGTGCATTTTGTTCTTCTTGGCATCGATACAATATTTCCCTACCGTCAACTAAATTTACACAGAAGCGGCTCTCTTTGGTGAAGAAAATTTGACACCGCTTGCCATCATTACAATTTCGATGTTCTCGATCATATTTTAGTTGCGCTATACGATGACGTCGCTAAAGTCTTAGGCCTTTTTTGTCACAAAATCTCTTTAAGTTTTCGTCTTACTGTACGCTCACTTATGATGGCTGCACAAACACCTTCCAGTATGCTTTCTTGTTTGACATCTGTTACGTAGTGTTTGCCATGTTATAAAACGATTATCTGCAACCGTAGTTGAGCGTTTTCTACCTTGCGCTCTTCTTTTCACATACCGCCCGTTTGCCTCCAACGACTTACACTACGATGGATGATTAATTCTAATTTACCGAACCTCTGGGCAACGTTATGGTATGTTAAACCATGTTCGATCATTGCTACAACCCTAGCAATATCAGTCGGTACTAAACCCCTTTGTTTAGGTTAGACTAATTGCTTTCTACATTTTATGACGCTAATTATTCGAATTTTTCTATTGAGAAACTTCGCCCTTAAGCAGGATTCGAACCCACATCCATGGTTTGCCGGACCATGGCTCTGCCACTAAACTATTAAGGACTCTAGTTCCGAATACATTGGGAAGCCTTAAGTTACATTAATAAGGAAACATATTGCTGTGGAGTTTTCCCCATAAAAAATATTAAAATTTATGTATTTATCTTTGAACAGTTATTTTGAACGCAAGTGTATATTTTTGAAATTTATTATTTTTGTGAAAAAATCTGGTTTTATATTCTAAGCCTGCGCGCTTGATTTGACCTTTACACAGACACAAGTGTACTCTGAGTTAAGAAAGACGTGTTTATAAAAAGATAAATCTTTATCTTTTTATTAAGTAACTTCGCGTTTTTTGATTTAATTAGTGGTTGGTGCTGTGTTAATTCATTACCGATATTTTATACGAGTTTGTTGATCTCTTGAATATATTTTTTACGTAACTAATATATTATTAAAAGATATCTTATTATTATTATTTTGAATGAATTGAATATTGTATTTTTCTATTGTGTTAATTATCGTATTGATTTAGTCTTAGTTATTTGATATAAATAACAAAGAAGGTTTTTAAAATTTCTAGTAAAAAAATTCTGTTAACTGTAGAATTTAGTACGTTGGTATATCAAGGGCATTTTTTGTCACATGTGGTTGCACATGCGTTAGAGTTTGCTTCGGGCTGTCAAATCAGTTTGTTTATTTTAATTTTGTTCTCTTGGGAGAAATTAAAAAGTTTCTTTGTAATTTATTATTTTTAATTTTGTTCGGTATCACAAAGGGTTTTGCACGCATGCAGCTGTCATTTGCATGCGTTATTTTTACCTTTATAATATTGTTAAATGAGGCAATATTAATCTTTATACTTTATAAAAAAAAAATTTTTATTTTTTTTTTATTTTTTTTTATTTTTGTATTAAATTTTCATTTAAATTTTATAATGTGTTTTTTTAATTTAATAATCCTTTCTACACATTTTAATAAGTAACTTAAAGATATAATTGTAACATTCGTCAATACTCTTTTACTGGCGCCTTATAAATTTGTAGAAGAGACAACCACGTTTCCGATTGGAACCCTGAGAGGAAAGCAGTCCAATTTTTTGGAAATAAACCGACTGAATATCCTAGCTAGATAGATTTGTCGTGAATGGTGGTAAAATTAATACAAAACCACAGTTCATAGCAATATGTTAATATTTGTGCGTGTAGTTAGCATTTGTTGCAAATTAATTGCATTTTTCGCGAAGTAAAGTGAACGAAAATCGCGAATAATGTGAATTAATACTGCTTTCTACATTTTAGGACGCTAATTAGTCGAATTTTTCTATTGAAAAAATTCGCGCTTAAGCAGGATTCGAACTGGCGAATTATCGTCATAAAATGTAGAAAGCAATATTTAATTCTTTCACATTACTTCACGAAAAATGCAATTAATTTGTAAATGTAAAAATAGAGAAAATTTTCGTAATTTCCCATAATTGGTCATAACTTTGGTATTTATCTATAGGTTTTCTTCATCTTCGTTCCGCATACAAAGAAAGAAACTGGTCATATTTCCACGATTTCGGTCTTAAAATGGGACTTTTTGTTAAATATTTTTGCCCATTGCTGTTAAACTATTGAAACTATTGGAAAATAATATTAACGATATTTATAGACAATTCGATTACCTTTAATTTGATATACATTACGACCAGATTGGTAATTCCTACCACCTCGAGATATGACTAAAAGAGTCAAACTACCTCCAAAATAAAACAAAAAAAATTCATATCTTGAAAACCTATCCATAAAAAAAATTAACGCGATTTTTGAGTTTAGCGACCCAAAGTGCATAAGAAAAATATATTGGCTCTAAATTTACATTTTTTTGATCTTGTAAACTAGTGTTATTACTAGAGAACGGACACGCTTACCACCAAGTACAGTACTGGCGAAAGGCTGTATTTCTAAAATATTTAATTTTATTTATATAATTGGAAAACGAACGGGTGGTGATCTATAAAATTACGAAATACATATTTATTTGTTGAAAATTTGTATTTATAAAGTTTTTAATTTTATTTATATAATTGGAAAACAAACGGGTGGTGATCTATAAACCCCGCTTCTAGCTACGCTCATGAAAACACTTTAAAAAACACTATAGTCTTCGAATACAATAGCTGAGTTGTCCTTTGTTATCGTGCGAGACCAGGTGGCCGAGTAAGTCAAACAAATACTTCATTGAATTACGCCGGGATGTACTGTGCGACGTTATACACAATTCCAATTGCCGATTGCGTTTCATGGAAATTGCATCCGTTCTCTAGTTATTACTAAATATTTATCCTAGAATTATATTAAGCGTTGAATATCTTAAGAAATTAAACCAAAAATGGAATTACACCAACCAACACTAACTGAAAGTTCTGTTGACATAATTTTTTCGAGAGAAATCAAAATGCGCACCGCATTCTTAATTAAAGCAATCCCATTTATCGCGCTCGGTTTGTCCTACATAATCACCGCGTCTTTTTTTTTTTTTTCCTGTTCGTATATACACCCTAACAAACAGAAACTTACTTATCCCCCTAACACGGATGAATTACGAGACATAAATAAGGCGGCGGTGGCTCTCTCTACTGTTGTATGCGTGTGACGAATCATAACCTAAGGCCGATATTCACGTACGTACAATAATAACGATAACGCAGGTTCGTTATCTCCACTTTACCGTTGATCGATGTCACTGTGCAATTTCGCACTAATCGGGCCGTACCTCAGGAGGGCCACGTGACCAAACGGCGTCGCGTCCGATTCTTCTCGGGTCACGTGGCCTTCGAAAATCCTTGTGCAGTGATTCATTTGCACGACCCCGGTCGCGATGATTCCCACAGATACTTTCTCCGTTTGGATGATGTCGATTGAATGTGGAATGGAACTGACCGGGGCGGGGGTATAATCATTCTAGGTGGTTGTATAGAAACACCATAATAAAAAGCATCCCTGGGTGATTTATTTTTTATAATTAGATTTGAAGAGACTGTCTCTTCAAATGGAAATACACAATGGCGATAAAAAAGAGGACAGAAGTGCTGTTCCTGGTCGAATAAAAAGGGTGAAATAAATATAATTTATGTGTTCAACGTAATAGGCTTTTGTTTATTAGATTGGGTGGCTGTAATCAATGTTTTGTTAATGTACGAGGGCTATTCGTGAAGTAAGTTCCCTTTCCACCTAGTGAGCAGAGGAGTGGGGATATCGACGCGATCGCAGAGCTGCGGTGTAGTCTGGTTCGGTGTGAGCCTGGCGGTGCTAGTGAGAGAATCCTTCGGACATTCTTTGGCGCTGTCTTGGTCGTTTAAAATTGCTGCTGTAATGAAAAATCGCACCGACTGTGAATTGCGTAGTGTTATCCGATTTCTATCTACAAAGGACATGAAAAGGTTGCTGAGATTCATCGCTAACTTTGTACTGTTTATGTTGAAAACGTCATGAGTGACAGCATGGTTAGAAGTTTCGAAAGAAACGAACTAATATTCATGATGAAGGACGAAATGGAAGACCAACTGTTGTGACAAACGAATATCGAAGATAAAATTCACGATTCAGAATCACAGAACTGAGTGCCTTTTCCCTTAAATTTCAAGTACAGTTCTGTATGAGGTAGTTACTGAACATTTAGGTTACAACAAATTTTTTTTACGATGGGTGCCAAAACTTCTTACCGAAGACATAAAACAAAGTTAATGGGATCGGCATTAACTTTTCTGACACGTTACGATGCTGAAGGTGATGATTTCCTGTCATATCGGAACAGGTAATGATACTTGGGTCGCTTATATCAACGTTGAGACGAAAAGATAGTCAAAGCATTACATAAATCCAAATGAGGCCTTAATTAAAGTATCGTAACGATTATTAAGTATGTGTTAAGTAATTAAGAAAAAAAGGCTGAATGCAAGTTAAAAAAAGATAATACTAAAGTTCATAAACAAGCTGTGTAACTCTAAGCGAATCAAAGTAGTTGAAATTGATGTACCCGTCGACTAGGTCGGCGTTAGCTGCGTTTGCCAGGGGTGTGGTAATGGCGGCTCGACTTTCAAATTCTCAAACCAGAGATTGCAACAAAAGGGGCTAGATACAACTAAACTGAAAAAAATCACAAGCACAGTGAATTAAAACTTTTGATACTTTGTCTTAGTTACGTAAAATCCTGTTAACATAGCGTGTACGTAAGTCGCGAGTAGAATCACACAAGCAGTGTACATTGTACTTTGATTTCGCACAACGTGTTTTTCCCGAATAACATTACTTGGAAGATACTCAGCAATACGTGGACAATAAACATATCTAAATGGTGTCGTAACAAATATAGAAACACAATACTAAGGGGAAATAATTGATTTCGAAAATAACGAAATTGCACGAACTTGATGCTTTTCGAGTGTAAATTAATAAATTTATTTTTGTTTTTCTAAATATGAATCTGAAACTATGTCTAGATTGGGCACCAATAAATCTAACCACTTGAGCAAAATACTGTTTGTACCACACCGAATATATTTCTCAAATCCGTTCTGTTAATTCTGTGTTCTCAATAAGCTTTTCGAGTGTAAATTAATAAATTTATTTTTGTTTTTCTAAATATGAATCTGAAACTATGTCTAGATTAGGCACCAATAAATCTAACCATTTGAGCAAAATACTGTTTGTACCACACCGAATATATTTCTCAAATCCGTTCTGTTAATTCTGTATTCTCAATAAAAGCCCAAGAGGAAATTTGAGTATCTTCGTATTATCCAATAGACCTTTAACGTAAATATTTTAGTACATATTATATAAAGCCTGATTTCCCTCTGTTTTTATATCTCCTGCCGCAGAGCTCTCTAACCAACCCCATGCTGTCTAGATGCTTCCTCAAAAGGCAATGTCCAATTATCAAGCCAATGATGATAATCTTAATTTCTTTTTTGTCGCTTTTAATTAGGTTGGTTGAGAACCTAGTATTCAGCTCTGCTAATTGCGTCTTATGGAATTGACCTTCCGTTAACCTCCGTTTCCTTTTATAGTCTCTTTCCAGCAATGATCAGATCTTCTTTCTGACGGAATCCTTACCTATTCCCATCTCATTGCTTTTAATCTCCTCATATCTTGGGACCAATATCAGTAACACATTATTGCCTTGTACCAGTCTGTTGAGGACTTGCTTATAATTTTTAGCCAGTTTTGATCTGGTAACTGAATTCATAATGGCCTTAATAGTCGCTTAGCTGTCAGTCATAATGTTGATCCAAAAAGTATTAGGACGGTTAAAAAAAAAGTATGTATCCTTCCAAATTTATTTCATTCTCTTCCGAAACAATGAAAACTGACTTTCAGTACAGCAACGACGACAGTAGTAGCAGTCCTTAAGATGTTCCTTGCAAGAATAGATGAAACGTCCACCAGGAAGGAAGCAAAACTAATGACGCGATTTCAGCCTGGCACCTGAGCAGAAGTCATTCCATAAATTCATAGAGCACTCTACACCTTGGTAATCAAAGAAAACTGTTAACATGACTTTAGTTTTTGAAAGATCTTGACATGTTTTTTTTATTTTGCTTCACTGTATTCACTTGATCGATGGCTATTTCAGGATATGTAACAAAAATCCATGTCTCATTTCCAATCAGGATGGGTTTTATGATAAACTGGTAGAAATAATCTCTGTACAGGCGTTAGCCCATCATTATTTTTCGAAGAAAAGTAATTCTTTTGGAACCAATCAAGACGAGAAACGTTTGAGAACCAAATGGTGTTCCACAATTGCTTAGATCGCTTCAAATGAATTTCCTTGTTGTGGTGTTTCCTGACGTGAATTTTCAGTATCAACTACTGATATCGAAGATCATACCGATTAGTCTTCATCCTAAACACATTCTCTGCCTTAAACACTTTAAAAAATTTTAATAACATACCAAATGGTTGTGTTCTTGTAGGCAGGGTTGAGTTGGCATTTGTAATATTGAATATTAGTCAATGGGCGACGATAATTTTTCTTCCATTCTGTCTTTTATGCCTTCGCTATATGCGGTAGGTAGCTGTTTTTGCGAAATTTGTTTAATCGGCTACACTGTTGAAATTCACATGTTAGGATGAAATACATATCTACATGTCTGAATAGCATTTTTTGTACAAATGTGTACTCTTCACTTCCGATTTTTTAATAATGATTTCGATATTATTTAAAATGTTCTTTTTTCAAACAATTATACGGTATTTATATACCTATTATATCATAATTGAGATGCCCGTATGGTCTATTTATAAAGTAGAATTGAAATAACTGCTTAATAAGCTATAATAATTACTTGTTAGCTCTTTAACAAGATACAATTAGAAAATGTGAGCTATAATTTATATCAAATACATATTGTATTCTCGTCAGTTGTTTTCACTTATGATATATAGGAATTGACTTATTGAGAGACTAAATAATTATCCTTTTTGACCATACATTTATAGTTTTCTGGTTGAGAAACTTTCTAGACCTTCCATGTATAGTAACGTTATTAACATGACATATCTCTTCACCTCGACATTTTCCAATGCATCCAGATAATCTACAGTTCTTTTATCGTCATTTCTATCTCATTTTTCACTAAGGTACGAGTTAGTATTATCGAAAATTGCACCATAACGAACATAATCCCGTCAAAGAACTGACTTCAGTGCGCCGTAACATAACAATGGAAGAAAGCCGGAGGCGCCACATAAGTGCGATTCAAAACTTGCTCGAGTTTACCTCTCCGGTCCTTCTCCGCCGGGCCACAATGTACCTATTATATTAAATCAACGGCCGGACAGTCCAGCGCGCCACCACCACCGCCACCATCACACCCTCGGAGAGCTCAACTTCTGAAAACAACGTTGGCTCGGCGCGAAGTTGGCCGGATATACTGGTGCCGTGTCATTATCACCTCGGGTGAACAAAAGGCGATGAAGAATGGCCGTGGAAAAGAACTGCATTAGAGTCGGTATATAGTGGAGACAGAGGCGGAAGTGCGTCTCCGTCTCATGCCACTAACCCGCCCGGAGTGGAAAGTAACTCATACCAAAAGGTTTTCCACTAAAAATAACTTCAATTCCAATACGATTCATTGCGCTGAAGATTGTCGAGAATAAAATGTTAATAAGCTGATGAGATGTATTAGTCTGATTTATGCTTTTTTTTTAATTCTATTGTTAAAATAACTGAATTTTAATTTTTTGTTACTTACGAAGTGGTTTTTATATTATCCAGCTAGCTGTGAATGAAAGGCCTTATAAAAACAGCTATATTTAATTTTTTAATACAATGATCTATTAACGGTTACACATTTATTCCAGCGTTTTTCGAATAAAACTATACCTTTCAAAACAATTCTTTTGACAAGTCTTCAAAAAACTCCTCCACCATTTCTTTCAGGCAATCATCTGAAGAAATACATCGTTAACGCAAATGCTTTTTTTAATTTAGAAAAGAGATAGTAATCAATCGGTGCCACATCCAGATGTTCCATCTCTACAATGTGTCCCCGGATCGACGCATGAATATTAAAAAAAAAATTTGGAGTTGAAATTTCATCTTCTGGGGTTCAGCCCTGCTTGGATAGAAACTAATTTGTGCCATAGTTTTAGTTTTGAAAAATCAAACATACCTCGAAAATGTACAAGAAGGTAATTTTACTAACTAATAAAGTGCTTTTTCTATAGGAGATAAAATGTTATTAATACTAGAACACTAGCGGTCAATTTGACAGCTTGTGATCTTTAAAGTGTGCTTTTTCTGGGAGGTTTACAGCCAGTATTATCAAGTGATATTAAAAGCACCTTCAGCTAAAAGGCACTAAAACTAAGTGTCCCTTAAATTTGGAGTTCTGTATTATGAAACGTATTTAAACAGCATTTAACCAAATATGATATTTAGGTTTGTAGTACTTTTAGGACAAAATATACGAATTTAGCATATTTGAACAACCTGAGATCGTAGAGCAGGGATGCACAGACTTATAGGGAACAGGGGCCACTCGGGAAAATTATAAGCCAAGGACGGGCCACTGCAAAGAATACTTATTAACACAAATATTTTTATTTTTAAATAGTATGAATTACTACAAATGATAAAAATAAAAGAACATTCAAAAATGTTTGTTGTAATTATGTAATCGTAATGTAATCTAATCATTACAATGTAATATTTCATGTTTTATTATTTTGATGCATGACATTGCATTGACCTAACAATTTTGTTTATGTTTGGCTCCACATTACTTGCCGGCACACGTAAAATTGCTTCCAGATTTTCATTTGCCAGACGGTTTCGATTTTTTGTTTTGTTAAGTTTCATCACTGAAAACGTTTGCTCACAAATATACGTCGATCCAAATAAGCTTGCGCCTTTCAATGCATTTACTCGCAACTCTTTATAAGCGGTTTTGTCAACGCAACGGTAAAAGTTGAGTAAATTGCCTTGATTAAACTTGTTTCGTAAATTATCATCATTTTGCATGTCTATCAATTCCAGCTGTATTGATTCCGGTGCATTTTCGGGTGAAATGTTGAAAGAAATGCTGAAAATATCTAATAGAGGTTTAACTTTTTTGAAGTCTAGAAAACGATCATGAAAAGCTTGTATTAAAATATCATTTTTTTTCAACATAAGCGAAATTGACATCAGTTTTATTGAATTTCTCCATAATTTTTTTGTAGTTCGGAAAATGGCTATAATTGGCTGAATTGATTTGTGTCCTGAAAAGACTCAATTTGCATTGAAAAGACGAAACATGAGAGTATAACTGCGAAATCAATTGATCTTTGCCTTAGAGTCGCGTATTTAAGACATTCAAGTAATTTGTGATGTCTACAAGAAACGCTAAGTCACACAGCCAATCAGGGTTGTCGAGTTCGGAGACGTCCTTTTTCTTTTCCGCCAGAAATATTTTGATTTCTTCAATTAAGTTAAGAAACCGCTCTAGTGACAACCCACGACTTAGCCACCTTACTTCAGTGTGAAGCAGGAGATCACCATATTCGCTTTCAATATCCCCGAGAAATCGTGTGAATTGTCGGTGATTGAGACCTCGTGATTTTATAAAGTTTACAGTAGGTACTACAACTTTCATCACATTTTCAAATCCCAATAATTTTGAACAGAGGGTCTCTTGATGTATAATGCAATGAAACTGCATTAATTCATTGGTATCTACGTTTTTAGTTTGTTAATACTCTTTTAACATAGTTATTATCCCAGATTTACTTCCAACAATTGAAGGTGCTCCGTCAGTCGTAATTCCAGATAATTTCGTTAAATCCAAATCCATTATAGAACACTTTTCCAGAAGAGCTTTGAGCATGTCACTGGTTTGACTTGTTAAAGAACTCATACCAATCAGTTCTTCACTCACTTCAAAATTTTGCGTTACACCTCGTAAAAATATTAAGAGTTGAGCAGTGGAACTTATATCTGTAGATTCGTCGAGTGCTATAGAAAAATACTCAAAACTTTTCGATTTCGTAGCTAATTGCTTTTCTATATTAGCTGCTAATGTGGTAAGTCTTCTTTGAACAGTCATCCGATTTAGTTGAATTTTCTCAAACCTCTTTGCATCTTTCGCACACATTTTTTTGCGGCGATATCTAAACACTTCTTAACAAACTCACCATCTTTAAAAGGGCGAGAATTTTCACTATTATTCGAGATATTTCAAAGCTAACTTCAGTAACTGTTTCAGCATCTTGAATTGGTTTTGTAAACATAGCTTGCTGGCCTATTAGTTCCCTTTGTAAAGTGGAAATTTTTTGCGTTCGATTTTCGCCGGTTAATTTGGTAAAAGTATGATGCTGGGTTTCATAATGCCGTTTCACATTATATTCCTTCGGAATAGAAACACTACTCTTGCATATTAAACAGACACTTTTGTTATGTGATGAAATAAAAAAGTATTTTTCGGTCCAAATATCTTGAAACTGTCGATTTTCATCTTCAACCTTACGACTACGTTTTTTACTGGGGCCTGGTTTATCCATATCAAAATTGGTATTATATTGTTACGTAGGTAGATGCCAAGTTCGAACGATGAAATATTTATTCTGGACAGATTACATTTCAAACAATATAACGTTCGCTTGTCCGTAGTTAAAACTTAACTGCGCCGATAGCGGGCGATGCGTTGTATTTATACGAGTTACCTAACATCGAGAACCTACCACATTGTTCGGGGATAATGCCGACGTGTTTCGCGAATCTTCGAGTAATCTAGTTGGTTCGACAGATTTTTAGTCTAGTAACAATATGCTTGAAACGACGAGGAGCATACCTGTCCTACGTAGTAAACCTGAACAAGAAAGTAGTAGGTACTTAAAATACATATCTTACTAACAATTACAAAAGTTAGAATAAAATAAAAAGTTAAGAAATATTGATTTGAATGGATTTTTACCTAGTTTTGTAGTTTTTCGAACAATTTTTAAAATTCGTTGGCGGGCCGCATAAATATCGACAGTGGTCCGCAAGCGGCCCGCGGACCGCGGTATGTGCATCGCTGTTGTAGAGGGATGAACTAATAAATCAAAAGGTAAACAATATTTAACAGTTACATCAATATATTAGAAATATTTGCCAGAAGTAAGAAATCCACACCTACAACAATAAAATTCTTTAAAAAATCCCTCAATTCTCTCAACTCGTAGAGGCTCATTCCTAATAATTGCAATGTTATGTAATACTGCTGGACAAAATAACAAACAAATCATTTTCGCGGTGTATCTAGTTACCCATGCATTTTTTCCAAAAAACAAAATGCTCTTTAAATTGAGCTCGTAAAACTGCAATTCTTTCCCCATTTAATCGTCTCTCTATCTACATTAGTTTCCGAGATCTCCATATTAAGATTCGGAAAAAACTCACTCTGTATATTATAGCACATCAAATGTGTTGCTACTATATAATATTACATTTTTTTGGTCTCGCAACTTGGTGCAATCAAATTATTCCAATATATTTGCACGAAAGAATTATACATTTAATAATTAATAAAAGAAAGTTTAAAACACTATAATGTCATTCAAATTTAGTACGCCTTTCTTTTTTTAGCCCCTTAAACATTTGAAGAGCAATCAGAAAAAAAGATCTCAAAAAAAAGAACTTAATCCAGTTTTATTTCTCAAACCCAATACAGACGTATTATATAATTCAATGATAATTTAAGCGAACGTGATCTACTGGCCCCTGAATTCACCATGGCGAACAAAAAGAGAAAAGAAACGAGAAAAAGCATAAAACCGAAACAAAAAGAATAACCACACTAATTTGGTTTTCAAAACATACCTCAACGACGTCGGCGACATTAAAAGAAAGTTCTGTTACCGCGCACACCCTCTCCCGTATAATGATAAAAACGATTGCGGTTCAGTTCTCTCATCTCTTGTCCGCAAAAACTTTTTTTTCCAGTTGTCTTAATTAAATAAGAATCCGAGAGGAACAGGGCGCAACAGAGGAAAAAAAGTTGCAATATTTAGGTGGTCGGATGCCGGGAAAACGAAAGACAAGTGGCAAGGAGGGGAAGAAACGGAAAGAACAATTCAGTAATTAGTTATTCCTTTCAAGAAACATTGAAAGCGATAAAAATCATTGGTATTCTTTACGTTTCGCATGTCAACTAATTGAATAAGAAAAACTTTATAATAGATACTTGCATTGACTTTCAATGCAAGTACTCATGTAATATTGTATGAGAATGATATAAATCCCATCTGCAGTTAATATACAAAAAAAGGGGTGGAAACTGGGGGTGTACAGCAACGAACTGAATCCATGGTCAACCCCGTCGAACGAACAGTTCGGTATTATTCGGGGAAGGAAAGTAATTGTTGTGACGCAGAGTGCTCGATGCAGGACTTCAGGAAATGGAGATTCCACCTCATTGCTTGTCCGCCGATGACGTGTGACCGCGTATCATTGATCAGAGAGCGACTGACGGGAGAACCTTTCGATTCTTCCGTACAGGATGTTCTCGCATGCTGTGCCATCAGTTTGGAAAGTGAGTCTCACGCCATCAATGAAAAATTGCTTCGGTTGAATAGGCGTTTTTATATACACGATTCGATGAAATTATGGAAACGATAAAAATGTTATAAAGAGATGGGGGAAATCCCATAGAAAATACGTAATTTTTCTAAATAAAACTCATGCGATATTAAAATAATAATAAATTGATTAAAATATTATCTCAAGATCTAGCTTCCCAAGGTTCTTGGAGTGAAAATAATTTCTTAAACTTTCGATACCGAAGCGTGTAAAAATAACGCGGTTGACGAAGCGGATACATTGATGCAATTAACATTTGGAACATGTTATTGTTTGTACAGTTGTTTGGTGTTCAGCACAAATAAGGTTTTTAAACAAATGACATGTTTTTCTACTTTTGCCATGTTTATTGCGTCCCGAAGATTTCAGTTGATCTTGTGTGTTGCTAATTTGTGTCTGTGGTGGGGGGGAACTAATTCGTACATAGCGTCCACAACACGGTTGGGGAATCTTCTTGGATTTTCCAGTCTTCTAGCCACATATGGTCTAATAAGTTCTTGTCCTAAAAAGAATGGAACTGTTTGCGTCTGTGAGAAGCAGCCTGAGATGAAACATAATTTATTGTTGTCCATATGACGTAAGAATTGAGACTGGCGATATCTATTACGTTTTTAAATAAAACAAAGTGCCCTCTGTTAAAAGCTCTCTTACAGCTATACTCGTTGACCATTTTATCCATGGTATCAACGGCGCCTGAATTATAATCCAAAATTATGTCTGGCTTATAATCCTTATCGTCACCGCTAATTTTATCGTCATGATGCTCGGTGCTCAAAAGAATTACTGCTTTGTTTTTTTTTAGTATACGATACCAAAATAATATCTCCCAAAAATACTAGCACTGTTGACCTCTCTTCTCTAGAAGAATGAGGTAGCAGAACAGGAGAAATGCCTTGCTTGTTTTTACGAAGAGTTCCGCATAATGTCAGACGACTATTTAGTAACGCTTTTGCTAAAGAAGAAATGTCAAGAAATTATCAGTGGTTTACCATAACCAAACCCGAGACACGATACCAAATCAACACTTACTCGTTTGCCTTGTTCTTTTTCAGGCTTATTGCCTTTCTGGCCAGTATAGATCTGAAGGTTGACAGCGTAAACAGAATTTGCAACTACCAAAGACCATATTTTGATACCATACTTCGCAAGCTTCGATTTCATGTACATACGTAATGGACACTTGCCTCTAAACTCACAGGTTGCTCATTAATTGTGAGGTGCAAACTCGGGTAAAAATTTTCTTTTCAGTTTTCTACAAATTTTTCAACACATCTCTAAATGCAGCCAACTTATCGACTCCTCTACGTTCTATTCTAGTAATTAGATCATCAAATCGCATAGAACTGATAATCTGAAAAAACCTGTCTCGGGACATGGCAGCCATAAAAATACTTTTACTATAAAGAGGATTTTTACACCGAAAAAAATGGACTGGGGGCCTATTTATTTTTAGAACGCCTGTTGTAATCAAAAGACCAAAAACAGCGTACATCTCAAGTGAATCTGTCTCTGTCCAAGTTTTTTGTTTGTCCGAATCCTTTATATTCCATTCTTCAACATATTTTTCCGCTTTCTGATTTGTGCATTTCACAATTATTTGTACGATTTCATCGTTTATAAATAATGTGAAACATTCGACAATTGTTGAAATATTTCTAGATTTTAAACTAAGCCCAATTTATTCGTTGTTAAATTGTGAGAACGGCCGCAAGATGCTGTTGGAGGACGATTGTCCCACACAGACCATTCTTGGAAATGAAAGCCAAATCTGATTGTAAAACCTCTTCTTGTTCATCACTATTTTCCGGAGAAGAAATTTGTAGCAGAAACCATTCAAAATTAAATTCTTTGCAGTTGTAAATTACCAAAAAGTACCTGTTGTATCTCTGGTTCGGATTCAGCTTCTCCTATATTATCCTCAGACTCTGATGCATCTGACAAATTATTCTCATCTTGAAGAAAATCTTCATCGCTCTCTTCCAACCATTGTAGGGTTACGACACGATGTTCTTCTCGAGACAAATCTAATTTTCTTTCGTTTAACATTATATCTGCGCAAAAACACACTTCGAAGCAAAGTGAAAATAAACACAATAACAATAAACCCTCACTGCTTGCATTACATGCAGAGACTAAAGCAATACTGATATTACTGAATCACCTTGAAAAAGAACACGTGATACAAGATGTTTTCGTCAAATTGTGCAATGTTACCAGAATTTAACTTGGAACATGGGTGCCGAAGGAGGTAAAGTTATAAGTCCATGCATAATTTTATTCAATTTTCGAAACACAGAGCATGAAATTACGACGTAATGCGCATATAATATTGGCACACATTACGAATAAAGATAAGTTAGTTAGATTAGCCAAAAAATAAGGAAAAATAACTCTTTGGGATACACTTGTACCCATCGGAAGGTTAACAGTGAACTATGTTGATGATACATCTTTTATGATTAGGGGTGATACGCTTGAGACGGTCGTCACTGTTGGTTTTAGATACCCCTCAAATCTTAAACTGTGGCTAAATATTAATGACTTAGTATTAATGACAATAAATCAAACGTAATTTTATTTAAAACTAGAGATGTTGATGGCCCTGCTGCTTTATCGCTTAATAACTATGATTACTGTATGCAAAATTTGGTAACTCTTCTGGGTCAGTCCATCGATAAGGGTCTCAAATGGAGTAGTCATATCGATAGAGTATGCAAAAAGACAACACTATACAGAACATTATTAAAAATAACAAAGATAAAATAGACAAAGAATCAAACTCTGGTGTGTATAAGTTAACATGCGAGGATTGCCATAAGGTATACATAGGACAAACGGGGAGGATATTCAAAATTAGGATGAAAGAACACGAGAGAAGCCATAAAGAAAAGAAAACATATTCAACTTTCGCAAATCATTGTTTAGAAATTAATCATAGATTTAATATAGATTTCAAAATTTTACATATTCAATGAAAAAGTAAAAAACTTAACCTGTTAGAAAACTTAGAAATTAATAGATATAATAGTTTAGGATTAGCTTTAAATGACCAACTAGATTTAAACAACTCCCCTCTACTAAATTTAAGATTGTAAAATTTGTCCACCACCATTCCCCAATAATTTTCACATAAATATTCTAACTTGCATTGTACATATTCAGTATTCATCCACCTGATGAAGCCATTGTATGGCGAAACATATTGTAGTGGTATTTACAATAAATTTTTGAAACTAGAAGTTTAATTACTTATTTCTTAGCGTTATGCAAAAAGAAGTTCTTCTTGACGAAGCAATGAGATGTTAATTGAGAAGTTGTTTGGATTATTTCTATCATTTGTAGAATTTGAATAATCCGACGTTTCGGCAGTAAATCTACGCCTTCAGGGTAGTCCTGAGAAGGGGTGGTTCTTGCCAGACTCACCTGTGACATATATATGTGTCTTCCTAATTTTTTAATTTGCGAAATGTACTCGTGTGAAATTCGAATCTGATCTGAAATTCAAACATGCAATTTCACGTTATACATTATCTTCTCGTCCAGTTACTTCACGTACCGCCGTTAAACATATTTTGGAGTAGCTATGACGAAGGGAAGGCAAGGGCAGTATAGTCCCGTAATGCTAATAAAAATGTATTAGTTATATAATCTGTAGAAACGAAGCCATATTCTAATGTATTAATATGGTTAAAATCCCTAACTTTTTCTTGTATATAATACCGCTTCTTTTCTGTTACTTTAATGAAACAATAACAAAGAATATATGAATGTATTATACACTATTCTTTATGTTCCAGTAGAGAATATTTTAACGAAATCACTTACCTACCCCTCTTTAACATACATTCATATTAACAAGCGACTTAGTTTAGCACAAAGGTACAATGCAATAACGCACAAAGTAAACAATTAAAAGAGGGAACTGGATATCGTTCATCTATTCATTCGAAACGACCCGTATGGTTGCCAATTGAAGCAATCAAGGGAAGCAGAAGAGGTAGACAGTAAAGACACATGCACATAAATACATACACACATACTCATACAGTTAACAACAGAGACACACGAAGCGACAGCTGCAGGTATGTGAACTAATCAGGTCCAATTTAAGACCTATTAGTTAGCTCCTGTGCGCCCGTATGTGCTGTCTTTTCTCCGAGTTCTTTCTCTCTCGGTGTATATATGTGCGTCAGAGAACCAAGATATAAACTATGTGGGTGCCGCGATATCACGAATTTTACTCAGTACCTCTCTACCGCAAATATCAGATGACAAACTCACCTAAATTTCAATTATGAACCGACTTGTCCAGGCATACGGAGACACATATATAAGCATTTAGGGTAAGCGTCCTGATGTCGTAGAGTTCCTAGATCTCTCATGAGAGATAAGGGCAATTAATTTTGCAGGCAACAATTGATACACAATAACCGAAAGAGGAACTGTCTGGGAATATGCTGTGAGAATTGTGTTCGATACATGATGGTATACTTATTATTCTTATTAATATAATGTAGTTAATTTTGGTTCTATTATGTTTCTTCAAATGCATTAGAATTGAAAAATTTGTTGTTGATTAATGTAAAATTTTGAAAATATCAGAGAAAGTCACTAAATTACAAATTGAAACTAGGTGAGAGGATATTTTAGAATCATTA
This sequence comes from Melolontha melolontha, assembly GCA_935421215.2. Lineage (NCBI taxonomy): Eukaryota > Metazoa > Arthropoda > Insecta > Coleoptera > Scarabaeidae > Melolontha > Melolontha melolontha. The sequence continues at coordinate 136,159,282 of OW285240.1, read as the reverse complement.
AATAGAAGCAGAAATCACTACTAAACAAAAAATACTATAGACGATTGTGTTACAAAAGAAAACCCTAGTATGTCAGATATCTGTGTCGGTATTCCTACTTGTTGCTTGTTTTAGACAAATTATAAAATACTTGAAGAATGGCAGTATCATAAAGCCAACTTTATTTTTTTATTTACAAGGATGATTTGACAGAAGATTGACTTTTCAAAAGTTGGCAATACTTTCGCCATGAATATATAGCTTACTTCTGCCATATTTTAAAAATCCACTGACAAAATTTCGGCCAAATCTGCAAGATAAGTTCTTATAAATCATTTAAAATAAACTTCTTTTTTCTTTAGGTATCAACTGCGCAATTTTTGGCAAAAACAAAATTTTCGCTGAAGGTTATATCTTTGTGAAACTAAAATTAATAATTTGAGGTGTAATTGTTAATATCTTTGCCATAAACAAAGCCAGCGCTTTTTACTCAGATATCAAAACAGAATATTCCTTAATCACAGGATTCGAAGGACCATTAATAGTTGATTAAAGAACAGAACATTCCTTAATGATTTATTTAACAAAAAATAATGGTATATATACAAATTTTATATACAACTTTAATTCTAGCGGTTCTAAACATGTTAATTTGATATACATTAAATAAGTGTAATTTAACATCGAGAATATTTAATATTTGTTGCGGTATCGCTGATATAACCTAGTTTAATTGCGTGTTTACACATGCTTATAATGCATTTTGATGTTCTTATAATTCTTGCATTTCACAATTTTTATACGACGACTGTTTAGAATAATTAACTTGTCTATTTTAAATACCTGACCTACGATTGTTTCTGTATCAGCAATATACTGAACTAGTTTCGATTAATACCTGACTTGGATATGCAAATTATTTGATCGCTAAAATATAATACGTAACATATACAGTACGATAATTATACAATATGAACTACACTGTATTATTTAGATTAAAATGATGTTGCTTAATCTGTGATTAAACAATATGCCAACTCTCAACAAGGGAAGTTGCCTATCTTCATCATGATAAGATCGCCTTGATGATTCTCGGCTTAGGTTTGAGTGGCGTATAATCTACGTCTTGAGATACCTAAAGAAATAGATAGATTAAATAAATAGATTAAAGTGATGTTGTTTATTCTGTGATTAAACAGTGACGCAAATGTGTGCATCAAAAATTTTAGCCGCAAATTATAAAAATGTAATTGTAAGTACTTTTGGAAAAAGTTAACGTGCCGAAATTTCCTTTAGATATCGATGGGGCAAATTTTTTATATCAAAAAAAAATTACGCCGAAAATTATGACGTCGGTGTGAAACTAAAATCAATAATTTGAGAAATAATTGTTAATGTCTCTGTCAAAAACAAAGCCAGCGTTTTTTGCTGAGAAATATATGGTGCAAATTGACCGCAAATTTTGCACCAAAAAGAAAATTTGCGCCGCAAGTTCTGTTGGTAGCGTGAAATTCGCATTACGATAATGTAAATGTTCATAGCTTTGGCAAAAATAATTCGCTGGCGTTTTTTTTCAGATATCGTCGGTGAATATTAGGCTCAAATTTTTGACGTCTAAAAGAAAATTTGCGCTGAAAGTTTTAACATTGGTGTGAAACTAAAATAAAAAAATTTGGAAATAATTGTTAATCTCTCTGCAAACCAAATGCGCCGGTGTATGTTAAACAAATATCGATGGTGCAAATTGATCGCAAATTTTTGGCATTGAAAAGAAGATTTGCGCCGAAAGTTATGGTGTTAGCGAGAAGTTGGTGTCTAAGAATGTAATTGTTTATAACTTTTAGAAGAAGGTCGCCCTTCTCTTTTTAGATGTCGACAGTGCAAATTTGGCGCACATTTTTGCACCAAAAATTTGCGCCACAAGTTGTGGTTCTGGCGTGAAGTTGGCACCTAAAAAATCAGTTGTCGATGGAGCAAATTTGGCGCAAATTTTTAGCCCCAAAAATAATTTGCACCGCAAGTTGTATATGACACTTTCACATATCCGAATTTATACATGTACATTCAAAACAAATGACTTAAAATAGAGTCTTGAAGATCTTCACTTTCTTAGAAAAATATATTCGGACATTACTAATATTTATTTATTTTTTTCTTACAACTAGAGCAACAACACGATAAACCCAATGAGCTACTCATTTATAAACATTATAACGCGACTGGTGTACAATCAATAAGAAAACAGTTAAGATTTACAGATAAGATTTACTATGATACAGAGATAGATCATACCTTACAATCTACAATTCTTATACCCAATATATTTAACTATGTAAACGTGTGATACAAACATAAAATCTAAGCTATATTTTTGTAATATAAAGCTTATATGATAGGTAATTTGGTTTCTATTGAACAAGGAAGGTGATTTAATAGAGTGTGCATAGTTCGCACAGATCAGATTAATTAAATAAAAGTGTATGTTACATATAGGAGCGTGCTAATCTAGTAGTTACTGACTATAGACCCAAAAATGTTGAGTTCGCTAATGGCCCAGAACATGGCGGTCTTTCTTCGCCGCTAAGTATATGAAGATAATGACGGGGTAACAACAAGTGCATTTTATGTACTGCTAATCATGTTACTATCCTAGTGTACTGAAAGACCCTTGCCATAACTGACCTGACTGGTTATAAACCCAAGTTTCTCCAATACAGGTTCTGTTATTATTATTTTTATATAGACATATCGTAGTTTTCATTGCCTAATTAATAAAAACGAATTAATTTATTAAATTAACTATGAAAATTATCACATAATTATTCGAAATTGGAAACTGCTTGTTAGTACAAATATTTATTCTTTTCTTTAGGAAATTCACGGCAACACAACTTCATCAAATATTTGTAAACTGTAGGTAAAAAGTTCATTTTAACACTTTACTTCTTTACTAAAATCCGAGAAGTCTTACATCAAATGAAAATTTCTTTTTGATTTTGCTACAAAATGCTGCAAAATATGTATTCAAAATAAGAAAGTTTGCTAAAAATACAAACAAATTCTTTAGATTATCAATATATCAATATAAAAATATATCCTAATCATATTAAGACATTACTTCGGTCTTTTCATTGAAATCAGTTAAGAGAAAGTAATTAAATATCAATTTTTTGTTTGTAGCATTTATATCGTAGACTGTTACATACGGTATATAAATCAAAATCCACTATTTATTCTTTCTACCTAAATTTAGAGTTGTCCTAGTTTTCTAATAGATTCATAACACATTTTAACCAGCAGGTGCATTAGTATAATATAACACAATTATCCTTCTGTCCACTGTAGTGTCAAACAAACGCCAGTTCTACATTATCTACTGCAAATTTCGCAATACAATTATATTCTTTTCTCTTTAATATCTTTTAACAAGAAAAACACTTCACTGTTAAGCTCTTTTTTTTTCGCAACAAAAGACAGAAATGAATGAGTGAATATAAAGAATCCGTTCCCCTAATTTCGGCCGACTCATAATGCTGTTGTTCTTTGCATTTCGGGGAGAAACGTGTCGTTATATAGCGAAACTGTTATTCAGTGTGTCTCTTCACGCAGAATAGGTAGACAATTACCGGAGTATTCGGATGCACACGTGGTTCGATGGGCACGTGTTGTACGTGATGGAAAGAGAGACGTGTTGGGGCCGAAAGCTTTTCATAATGGAAAATACAATTGCGTGGAAAGATCAGTGAATAATCCTTTTGTGTTATTAAAGGTACGGTTTATTCTTTCGAATCGTAGGGTATTGTGTTAAATCTGTATTTAGTGAATAATAGCCTTAACTAATTGTATAGTTTGCTTAGCTTAAGTTCTATTTACGTTATTAGAAGCTAATTAATAAAATTAACGGAAAGGGGTGATTCTAATATAGAAAATAAGGGGATTGTAAAATCTTTGTTTTTATTTCGTTTTTAAAATTTATTTGCTAATTTAAATACAGCATGTCCAAGATGTTAGCAAATTACACATTCGATCCCAGGAAAACTGCATGCTGTCTAAAATGTTTTACCGTATCCACATCGTGTCCACATGTTTATAATATAAGATAAATGATTAACCTATTCTGGGAGTTACTAACACTTTTATAAATTGTAGGTGCCATGCTTGGGAGCTAATGTATATGGCGCCCGAGCCTAGGTCAGGAAAATGTATTTTGAATATAACGAAACGGGACAGATTATCAATTGAATCAAGTTATTAACTTGTTATATGTATAACTAGATACTTTATCGTTACAGTCTCTGATTTCTTTTCTCTCTAGAAATTGATGAGATCTTCATTTTCTTTGCGGATGAAAACATTGATCGCGGATCTTATTCTGTTTATTTTATTCTTTTCCCTTAATGTTTTAGGCTACCATTTTTGTACATCTTCTTCTATATATATAGCCTGTTTGACCCTGTGGCATCACCAGGATTTAATTCTCGATACATTTTCTCAGTTCCTTCCGATCTATTGTTTTCATTTTCAATTCCTGTATTCCTGTAATGTTGTTCCTCTTTTCTGCGCAATTTCTTCTTTTATTCTGTGATTCATCATAATCTTTTTTTGGTCTGCCAGCTCTTCACTGAACATATCTGATTTATTACTTTTTTTCTATATTTGCCACGTTTTGTTTTGCCAGCAATCCATAACTGTTTCATCTTTGCTGTTATTGGAAAATTTTGTTTTCTTGTTTACTCGTTATTGATCTAGTTTCGCTTGTGTAGTTAATACAACTACTGTATTAAATATTCTTAATTTGGTCTACGTCATTATTTATTTTTTACCCTTCTTATTCGGTGATATATTTTGTTGATTTCAGTATTCTATTGTTACGCTCGAAAAATCACTAAGAGATCATTCTGGAATTTTTAATGATTTCATTTCATTTTTGGCTTACGTAAAGACATCTTAGGCTTTTCATATTCAACATTTTCGATTATTTTTATTATATTTTATTTTATTATTAATTGTCGTTCAACTTACGCTACTTCAAACCTTTATTCCTTCAAATTTTACTTATGTTAAAATATTTTGGATGCCGCTATATCCGAATTCCTTATTCGGCTGTCTTCTTCTACTTCGGCGAGACCGACATCTTGGAAATTATTTTGCTTAGTCATGATCGATTATTTTTACTTTAATTCTATTCTTGATTCGCTAATTCAATTTTATGACTGTTGAAATTTTTATTAGAATTACGTGAACCTATTTGGGAGCTTATCTGTCTTTTAAACCCCTTATTAACATAATTTTACGAATACATTTTCTTTTTCTCTTGTAGCGCCCTCTCACGTCTTTTGGTTTATTTTGTAAATGCAGTTTTCTTGACGTTCTTACCTTGTCTTTTTCACCTTTATTACGATGTTTTAATTAGCGTACCTTCGCTTGTTAGTTTGGTTCTTCACACTTACACCTAGTTAGGGAATATACTAATTAAATTCCTTTCTTTTCAAAATTACCTGTCTATCGATCTTGTCTGTGACGTATATCGATAACCAATCGTTTCCTGCGAGGCTTCTGCGTCCGCATTCGTTCTTCGAACTTGAGTCGCGCTGGTTCTTTCTAATATTTTGTCAGTGAACCTTTTCTGCGGTAAGACTTATCATAATCAATTGTATTTTTGCTTATTCTTTTCTTTTATCTTCCTTAGGATTCTATTATTGGAGCTTTTTTTTTCCAATTTTAAGTGCTATTACCGTACACTTACGTCGAGATTATTCCGAGGGACACACCACGTGGAGGCAGACTCTTACTTTTGGATTCGTAATTAATCCTCTCTGCGAGGTTTCGTTGAATTGCGTTCTTCCGTAAGGAGATTCGAACGGAAATCCTCAATCCACACTCAACGGTGTTCCTGGTATCTTCGGAGCTTCCAGTTCTGAGATATTTTGTTTCAAGTACACGGCGTCTCAAAATGGCGGCTGATCTCCATTAATTCATGTTAGATAACGACGATCCGTTCTACCGCTGTGAAGACATACACGGGGAAAAGATATGGACTTTGTACATTTTGAATGTCAAGCTAAGTAGATGCTGTAGTATTACTTTTAGTTATTGGTTCTTTTAACCTGAAACTGTCTATCAAAATTTAAATTTATTGTTTAATCGTTTGATTAATTAGTCTATAGTGGGCGTTAGAGAAGCTAATCACTTCTCTGGGCTATCTTTGTAAATTTGCACAAAATTAAGATAGCATACTAGGCTTTAACTTCTAACTCTGACCGATAGGCCTTAAACGCCTGAATTCAAACTTAATCTTTTAATGTTATAAATCAACTGGTTATCTAGCTTCACCAGCAGCCAATAATTAGATTAGATTTTTGGACGAGGCTTAGGACCTTCAGTCGGGCCTTCGTACAAAATTTACATATATTGCTTAGGATACGTCGAAGATCCACTATTACGTATACATAATCTGTGTTCTAATTTTCATTTGTCTTAAACTTTAAACGTACTTAACTTAATCTTTCTCAAATTTTTAACACCTGTGTATACAGGGTGTAGATATCTTGTCAGGTGTTCCTGTTTTAATGAAAACTCTATATTGCGCCTTGAGCGGAACTAGGGTGATTAAGGGGAATAGTACTGGGAGAATTAGGGTTAATACCTTTTAAACTAAGCTTATTTTTAGGCCTTGGCGAGCTTAGATTGAATTTTAAGGTACACATCATCACACATCAATTAGTTGCTCAGTCAATTAACTCTTAGCAGCTTGATGCTATTAATGTTGCATATGGTTTTCACTTCGTATAATTCTACCTAGACTTGATAATTTATCTTAATAAATCTATTTGCATTGAAGAATTATTTTGTAAAACAATTTAATTTAAATTCAGATTTCCTTTATTTCGTATTCACTCTGTTAATACAATTTTGTTTCAACTTACTTATTCTTAGTTTCTACATTATATCATATATTTACATATGTTAATTCTTCACAATATAAATAAGATTTTATTCATTATATTAATTATTATATTTATCTTTTGCTTGATTGGTATCTACTTAATAATTGAATTACGAGTTATCTTATATCTATTTTGTGTTACCTTTGGTTAACTGTGATCTACGACAGCTGATATTTAATCTGTTAACATTTTTTAACCTACTTCATGAAATTAAATCTTGTTATTGTTAAAACTGGTGTTTGCGTTTGTTTGACTACCTTATGACCTATTGAGCAGAAGCGTTATACTTTTTTTTAATGTGTACCAGGTAATCGAGCACCCCTTTAATTCCCTTAAGCCCTTTTGGCCCGTGGGTGTTCTGCGTTTACCCGGAACTTGCAGGCCGAACGCAGTGGTGCCCAAACTAAGATCTATGCGTTGTGTTAGCCCACGACGCTCTCTCTCATATTATACTGAGCTGGCCGGTAAGTTTTTCTAGGGGCCGTTGTGACCAGGGACGGAATTAGGGCTTGACCTAATTCCATCTGAGGTTTTGTTACCTGAACGTTTAGGTGTAACACTATTTAATATTTCTGTTGCGGATACGACGTTCCTACTAATAACAGTTCCTAAATTTTGCATTATATATACTTCTAAGATGTCTTTGCCCTACCTAATCTTTTCCCGATTTTATTTATTTCCATCCATTGTCATTATCTTGGTCTTATTTGTATTTACCTTCATTCCTATTTACTTTCTGGTTCCCTTCTTTTTGTTAATTGTTCTTTGTATGTTTTCCTTTTATTGTTATTACTATGTCATCCGCATATATTAAACCTTGGATTTCTATTGGACTCAGGTCTTTATACTCTATCGTTATCTTAGGTATTTTGTTTTTGCGCGCATTTTTAATGTATATTACTAAAAGTATGGGGCTTAAACTATCGCCTTGCTTCAGTCCTTTTCTCATTTCGAACATATTGGATGTCCTTTCTTTTATACTAACTTCTCCCATAACCCTTCTATATATACTTTTGATTAAATGTGGATCTCGATTTGCGGGTTGGAACCGCGTCGAGTTAAGCGTAATTGCCAACGTTTCGTCCGCTGTTACAAGGGACATCTTCAGGGCTGTACGTAGATGTATCTACGGAAACCGAGATCTACATTTAGAAAACGACCGCAGAAACCTACACCTACGGTTACTTTTGATTAGTTTTACTAGTTTTTTATTAACATCTAACTCTTCGAGAAGACCTCCACGTTTTTTGTCTTGGGACTATGTCGAATAGTGCCTTAAGATCGACAGAAACCAAATATAGTTCTTTTCCTTGTTGCTTTACTCTGGTTATTACTTTTCTTATTGCACTAATATGTTTTTGGATTCGTCTTTTCGGTCTTCGGTATATATACATATATATATATATATATATATATATATATATATATATATATATATATAAATATAATGTCTATTTACTTAATAACCTAGTCATTTACTTAATGTTATGCTAACCTAGTTATTCAACTAAACAAGAATGCGAAATATGTAACAATTAATAGGGACGTGTTTCGTCAAATAAGTATTACATTGAATATCTAAAAATGGGTGTCCTTCTTTAGTGCCTTAACGTAAGCAAAGCTATCTTCGCATTGAATTTATTTTGTTTTTCTTTCTCATCCATGTTTATAGATTTTAGCTTCATCTAATAAGTACAATATGTTTGGTATTGGAACACGTTAAACACATTTTATCATAAATTAGATAACAATAGCAACCCTACTGAGATATTTAATTAATTTTATTACTTCTACCTTCAGCAAGAGCAAAAACATCCCTCTCACCATTCCAGAAACACACCACCACCAACAACAATAAAAAAAATTCATTATTACATCGGCCGATAAATAAAAGTTAACAAACGGCCAATTAATACATTAAGCTGCAGGGTCGTCCTGTTCGTTCCGAGCGTCGAGCACACGAAAACTTCCTAATACATTTTTATAGAGAAAGTCCTTTTTCCCCGTCGTCCAGCGTACGTATCGCTTTTTATGCTCTCGTACGAGTTTGCGTGCGTATCCGTGTAGGTGTGTGTATGTGTGAGGCCATTGTTCAGTTGTCCACTGACCAGAAGCAGAAGGATGAAATATATCCTGGGGCGTGCAGTAAAGCAGAAAGCCGGTTCCAGAGCCAGGTAATTACTTTCCAGACAATACAATCAATTAATTACTAGCGACGCGCACCGCAGGTCGTCGGGACGCGTGCTGATACCGTCGCGACGTTGCAAACAGCCCCCCAACCGGCTGTGGGGGGAAACTCAGGAAAAGGTTTTCTGTGGATAGGGGAGTAGGGAGGTGGTGCGCATTCGAGTTAGTTGGATACACCCAATATCACAGGTTTCTTCCTCGTTTTAGACCGCGTAAATGTCATTCAAACGTGGAAATGGCTCATCACATAATTAAATCTGCAATTTTACGGCGAGATATATTTTTCAAAGTTTCTATTAAGTTTTACTATACACCGTGTGTATAAAATGTCGCAAAAGCTACACACAGCGACATTCTTCGTTCGGTTCTGAATACAAAATCTTAATGTTAAAATGTCGTGTCACGCTTTGTATATGTTCAGGAACTATTTGAAAGAAACACACATTTAGCAACACCAATACTATTGCAATTGTAGATTCCGCAATAATTTCTGTATTTCGATGTTTGAAAACATTTTACTAGTTATTAGTAGTATCAGTTGGGTAAATCTAACGTTTTCAATTCTACACATGATTTGCTCTTCAAATTATTTATTATCAAAATAATACATATTGAAAAATGCTTCATTGTAGTGTATTTTATAACAGGATTAGTTCTTTGTTTGGGTATTTACCTGACAGTATCGGTGACACCTACGTAATTATTGGAATTGAAAACAATCTGTCTCTAAGCATAGTTGCAATCTACGAGGTATCGTCTGTACTACTTCTTCGAGTTTTTGGTGGGTAATTTCCAAAACTGACGCGTTAATTCAGTGTCTTGAGGAGGCGCTACATAAACTTCCTCCTTAATGAAACCCCCACCAAAACAGTCTAAAAATATCTCGCAGACCATAAGATAGGCCCAATCCATCTGTTTGTTAAGCGTTCATCCAATCATTGTCTTACATTACGAGCATAGTGTGCAGAAACTCCATCATGCATGTAAATTATGTTATAGCGTACATTCAACGGCATCTCGTCAATAACTTGTTCCAATACATTGAGATGCCCATTGGCATCAAGACGATTTAGTAGATAAATTAGCCCAACGACCCGAAGATTGATTATTCCCAGCCAAACGTTAATGGAAAACCTCTTTTGTTGACCATATTCTCGAAATGCATGCGAAATTTCATACACTCAATGGTAAAAATTATGCATACAAAAAATCGCGGCCCAATGTTCACGTAGTAACGAGAAAATGATTTTTCTTTATTCGAGTCCGGTCCTGTCGCGGGCGGCAATACGGGTTTCCACTTCTAATTCATCAGTAATTCTCTTGAACGACGAATTATATTGTTCTATCGATATTTGTCAGTAGCATCGAAAATTTAAAGGAAAAAATGTATATGTACATAATTCCATACAAATAATTAAAAACCAAGTATCTATCCCATTAAATGGACACGCTACATAAACCTTTTTGTTTTATGACGATTTTTGTTTTATTATAAACATAAAAATTTTACTTTCAAAACAACGTTCAAACTTTAATTTTAACCACATTTTAATTAATACAGCCATAGGTTTGTCGATATATTCGACGTAAAAGCTATTATTGATATCCACAAAAAAGCATCGTAATAAAAGCACCATATGTTTTTAAATGCTTGTGTATAAATGTTTTGATATGAAAATATCAATATTTACTATTTTTGTGAATAGGAATTTATGTTAAACGTGTCGTCTAACCAATGTCTAGGAATTTCATCGAAGTTTTTGCAGGTCAATAAGCTTGAATTACGGCTCTATTTTGGTAAATATAGAATAAACAAAGATATGGACCGACTTTAACTATATTTTGGCCCTAAAAATTTGAAAATTTTGGATGAATTACAAATAAATTTCTTTTTTGTTTTCTAGTTAGACATTTGTATGTATCCTTCAGATTCAGATAGCTTGGTCGCTATTCGGCGGTAACAATGTATACTGTGAGTTGGGAGGAATGCCTAAACTCCAGGAGTGCGAAATACATTATTTTCGCACTCCTGAACTTAAATGTTGTTATCCTATCAAATGTTATAGCGTAACTAAAAATAAACAAAAGTTCCTACATTAATGTTTTGGTAATCATAGCATTCTTAAAAAATAAATGTTTAAAAATTCATTCAACTCTAGAGTCTAGTTCTGTTTCGTTTGGCGTTTGGGATGATCATCCAAAATCCCTATGTAAATGTCTGCAAGCCATGTATAGGTAGAAAGCCAGTCAAAGTAAATTCATAAATTCAAAAAGTATTGGAATTAGTTATAGTGTACCTCATAGCGAACAATGTTCTTATATATTCTTCCTTATGAGTAGAGCAGACAATTTCCGTGCACGCCATGAGCGCCGGTATGGGAGTGTAATTCGTAATATATTAGAATATGCGATAGAATAGGGACGCACATGAGCTTGTTACCGATATAAATATAGAAGTAGAGAAAGAAGTATCAGAAATAATTAAATATACATTTGGTTTTCTGCTATTAAAGTAATATGCATAAACACACGAAAAATAAGAATAGTACATATTATAGCAGCGTTGTATGTACCTATAAATAAAATGGAAAATGTATGAAATCAGTGATTGTGTGCACGACAGAGGATTTAAAAAAACACTTACCGTTTTAAGGGTCTTCCAAGTATTGACAAACTGGAGAAACCCGATTGTATATTTTCAACATCAGGTGCGTTTCTAAGGTTATTTCTGAAAAATATGTCCGCCGTGAGGAAAAAATATATTTATATTCGGAAAACGAGCGTTCTACATCTAGTGATGTTATATTCGCATAATCAAAATACTTTTTTAAGCAACTTAACGCATCTGTAGACGTGCCCTCACAAATACGTGTTAAGGTGTCAAAATCTGCATTTCAAAACACTTTCAAATTTAATTAGAACACTTTTACTTTTTGCGTCTTCTACAGCACACAGTTGTGCGTGAACATCTTTAACGATTTGCAGTGATTCCTCTAACGAGAGCGACGAATTTTGTAATTTTGTTATTGCTTCTTCTAGTCCCAAGTAATTCTCACGAATACTTTGTAAATCCATTTTAATCTGGGCATCTTGAAATTTTTTCTGGCTTGTATTGATAGCTTCACTTACTTTCGGATCGAATGATAAAACCACGTCCTTAATTTTTTCAAAATGTTCATGATAGTAAAACCCCGCCCGTATCCATGTACCCCAACGTGTCAGAATCGGCTGTGGTGGCTCAGGAGTATGGGGACACAATACGTGAAATTTCCGAATATGTTTTGGAGATTTCAGGAATACTGCCTTTGTACTCGATATTAAAGCATCTACCTCTGGATAACATCTACGAACCTGTTCTGCCACAAGGTGTAGAGCATGGAGTTTACAAGTAATATGTAACAAGTTAGGACAATATTTTCTAAGAGACCGGCCTACAGAACACATGGTTGCGGCACCATCGGTCAGAAACATTAATACTTGGTCTTTCGAAAGTTTAAATTTTTCCAAAGTATCTAATAGCACCTCTGAAATTTTTTCGGCATTACATTGTTCTAGTCGTCTGAATGCTAATAAAATTGAAGACGTTGGTTGATGTGGTTCCATATTACGCGCCATCACATTAACTACAGATTGTTTTTTGCTGTCAGTTGTTTCGTCCACACATAACCACAGTTTTTTATTTTTCAGTTCGGCTTTGATTTTATTTTCAACCTGTTTACGCACCGATGGTAAATTCCTTCCTAATGTTGTCGTGCTAGGTAATGTTTGATTCGCGTATTTTTATTCCAAAATAAAATAAATGAATCATTACTTAACAAGGTAAATGGCAGTGTACACACAATCATAGTTACACATAGTTCATGTATAAACTGTTGTCGATTAATTTTGTTATTATTGTGCTTCGAACAGCTTACGTGTTCCTTACAATGTGTTTTTGACCAACACATTAGGTATGTATTGCACACTAAACATTTAATTTTTGAGCCATCGTATATTAAGTCCGGGAAATCCATAATAAACTTATTCACTTTTTCTGACAACGGTCGTTTCCTCGATTTATGGGTCGACGACATTGTATTACGTATGCTTACACTTAGATGCAGTCTAATCAAGTACCAAACACATACTGAATGCTTTTTATTTCTTTCGGATGCAATACAATCATCCTCACATCGGCGCACATGGCGCCCACGGAAATTGGTCTGCTCTACTTATGAGGTACGAATTGTTTACGCGCAATTTCACATTTTATTAATTGTCCTCAACAGGTAAAAATGATATAGATAAATATAGATTATACACAATGACAATTTCAAAAAATTATCCGCCGAATCTGAGCTCGAAACTTTTGAGATAGGTATTCTCTTCAATTACCTCATCTCTTGATAGAAATTAACAGTTCTTTCCTCTCACGATAAGACGATCAAATAGTAAAATAAGTAGTTTATACAGACAATTTGTTATCATATTATCACCCACCATTGTGAACTTGTCGAACGATAGTAGAATGTCAATTGCAAGCAGTGCATAAACATAACTACATTGTGTGGACATTTATCAATCTTGTTATTAATACGATGCAACGTGGAGGGATGAAAAAAAATTTCATCCCTGTCGTACCAGCCAACATCGTCTGTCTTCTGCAGTGGTGCGAAAGGTTTCCGTAATGTTTCGTGTGATTTCAACAGGGGAGACTATGGTTTTTAATCTAATAACCGAAATGCATCGCGATATTAATCCTGTAAGTGTGAGAGTCAACCGGAACAGAGAGCAGCTAAAGCGAAGCAAGGATCCGCGCGAGCGAAAGGGAGGGAATTATACATACGTATATAGATTGCAACGCATACGGACAGGCATTTACACTTGCCGAACACATATTTGTAACACGTTTTCTGTCAGGCTGTCAATTTTGAGCACTCAACGACGACAGCAGATTGGGACAGTGGATCGAAGTCAATAAGCGGATTATATTAATCAGATTTTCTTCTATGCGGCAGCAATTCGGATTAATATAAGCGAAATTATCGTTTTAAATAAATGAACTGATTCTATGCGTTGGAACAAATAATATTTTTGGGTATTTAATAGACTTTTAATTCTATTTGTTTTAGATTTTATTGTTAATAGTAACCAGTGGCGGCTGGTGACAATATTGAGAGGTAGAATCAATCTACCCTCCTCCTCTGCCACACCTTGCATTTAATACAAAGGTTCTAATCAGCTCACTTCTTTAAATAACTTATTAACAATTAAAAAACACCCACAGAAAAAGTATTTTAATATAACCAAATCGAAAAGTAATTGGAAAATAGAAAATGCATTAAATACTTATCGAGTGTAGTTATCCTACCTAAATATCGATACTTAATTGAAGGGACTTGCCAAGGTCTTAGGTAGCAGGTAGTTTTGTATTCCCTTTTAAATACGACATGTTTAAATAGCTTTAAATAGCACGACGCACAAAAATATACTTAAATGTAAATTTTAAAAATAATAATTAAAGAACTGTTACAATTGTGAAGATTTAAAATAAGTTATTGATTCTATTCATGATTTTATTGACTATGTTTATTTCGGCGACATAAAATAATGCACACTCATGCAAGCAAAATCAGATACAGTACAGTACTAAAAGTCACGAGAGTAAAAAGTAAAATCTGCGAGAGAGCTCGTCAACAATGAGTGCAGGTCAGATCGAAGTTGGCCCCGATGCTTTATAAAACTGCCGATTCTCCAACCATCCCCTCTACCCGCCAGCCCCCCCAAAGACACTCACAAACAGATTGAACTCCAGGCTATTTGATAATTGGTTAAAATGAGCTAAAATAAACTGATTTTTATAGTAAGCTTCTAGCACGGACGTACAAAACCAACTAGCAGTGCTTTATGACTATTACCTGTAATTCTAATTGCAATTATGTGTTGATAACGTTTATTAATTACAATTACGTATTGACAGCATTTATTAATTAATCAATTAATCGTTATTTTCAAAGGAAAATAAGGTGTGATATGTGGCTCGATTGTACTTAAACTAGGAATATTTTTTTTTGAAGCACTTCGGGATCTAGATAGGCACATGGTCTATTTCCGTCATTTACAGCAACTTTTTTGATATCTTTGTTGTCGATTATTGGAATCTTCAAATTTCTATGTACATGACCTTTCTTATAATACCATGATAAGTTATATTTCAGAGAATTTGCGAACCCCCAAACTTGAATTTCGTGGGTTCAAACGCGTTTTAATATCTGTCTGTTTCAAACATTTTTAATAATATCGAAATGTTAGCCCTCCCAGTACGAAGTTCTATTGAAATTCGTAAAAATATACTGGGTGTTCATTTAAATTAAAAAGTCAACATCATTTCCGGCTAAACCGGAAGTTTTATTCCGATATAAATATACTTATCGAATCCCCGATTTGCATTTAATTATTTGTGGAAAGTCCTATTAAAATCTTAATAGCCATATCAAAGATATCAAATAGATCCATACATTGCCTAACCCTGCATATATATATATATATATATATATATATATATATATATATATATATGGGAAGGATAATTGTTTTATGGGGAATTCAGCAAAATTAAACTCTATTACTTAAGTCAGTTCTTTATTTTTTCATCCCAATATTTCGCATCGAATTCGTATGCTTCATCAGGGGTCAAAATATGAACTTTGTGACAATAACATGTGTTGGTGCGAGTACTACTTTGTTCGTCAAAACTGCACGTTGTGGCTCTCTTTTAAATGTGTTTGTCAGTTTTTAAAATGTAATTTCGGAATAAATAATGTGTACGCCGTTGATATTAGTTGTATAAATTTGGAATATTGCAAACATTATAAATATTAAGGCGAGTAATTTCTCAAAAAAAAACAGTTCATATTTAACCCCTGATGAAGCATATGAATTCGATGCGAAATATTGGGATGAAAAAATAAAGAACTGACGTAAGTAATAGAGTTTAATTTTGCTGGATTCCCCAAAAAACAATTATCCTTCCCATACATGTTCTAACGGCAAAGACTCCTGGTCTAATTATATACATACATATATATATATATATATATATATATATATATATATATATATATATATATACTTTCTTTTTATATTGTTCTTAGCTGTTCTCTTAATTATAAATGGTTAATTATTTCTTGGAATTCAGCTTGATAACTATTCATTAAATAAAAATGCTCATTTTAACGTTTCGATTTTTAAATTGTCATCAACAGAATAAATTTGTAAAATAGGTAAAGCCACTAGTGGTTTTACCTACTGATGATGACAACTTAGTTGTCGAAATACGTATTTAGGATACGATCATTAATTGTGGTAAGGGGTTTTATTCCTTTTTGAGACAATACTAAACACCTAGAAAATAAATAAATTAGGTTAAAATGAGCATTTTTATTTAACAAATAGTTATTAAGTCGAATTCCAAGAAATAATTAACCATTTATACATATATATATATATATATATATATATAATAACTTCGTGACCTTGGTATGATATGGTAAACCTAATCAGTAGGCGATTAAAGGTCTGTATATTACTTCAAAATATATGTATTTAAAAAACTCTACATGTTTCGGCTGTGTACGCCTTTATCAAGAGAATACAAAATATATTCATATTTTGTATTCTCTTGATAATGGCGTACACAGCCGAAACATGTAGAGTTTTTTAAATACATATATTTTGAAGTAATATACAGACCTTTAATCGCCTACTGATTAGGTTTACCATATATATATATATATATATTGATAAATAGATAGATAACTAAAATTAATTAATTTTTCCAAGACTCACATATAATTAATTTCTTTTTTTTTCTGTTTTAATAAGCTTTCTGTTCAAACGCATAAATTTTCAAAACATAAATTTTTTTGTAATAATTATAACTTCTCATTATTGATTGAGTTTATCTGTAAAAATTAAGAGTTTTCTGTGACTTCGTCATACAGTATGTAACAGTTTAAAATGGATAACATACCCATGGAGCTTACTGTAGGACGTATTGGGAAGGAGATTATGGACTACCGTCTATGTGCTCGGATTGTATTTATATAATGTTATACACTAAAATAGCCAAGGCTTTCATTTCCTACAAATATCACAATAATTCATCCTGGGATATAGGTGAAAATGTGCCTATTTTTAAGTCAATTAAGTCCATGTAAAGTTTAATGTGAGGAGTAGGTACTGTCTGGTGGCGTCTGCTACTATTGATATTATATTATTAGGCCCCTAACTTTCTTTCTACTGGTCAGATGGAGGATTTCAAGAGCTTTAAACCTTCTTCGGACAAATGGATTATTTCGCAGAAAAAACCCACGTAAATTAGTCTAGTAGATTTTTTTGTTTATAACGAACACATGCGAATATTGCCTTATATAATAAACATGCGGTTTTATTATAATGAATTAAATAAGCTGGGAAAATCTAGGTTCTAAAATGATCTAATGAAGATTGGCTATAGGGTTAATGCAATAATTTTGCATTTAACGATCAACTTATTTCTTCCGTAGCCTATTAAATCATTGTTAAATCAAATTGACTAGATACATTTAGATATTTCGAAAAACGTCATTATTAAGAATTACTAGAGCGGTAAATGTGGTTCATTTTTATTGTCACGCTCGGATAAAGATACAATAAACGGACATCTTGTCAAAACGTTCTGAAACACGTCATCCACCTCGTCACCCTTTCATGTGTAAGAGACCAACTGGAAAACACATCCACACTAACTTCACACCGTCCCACCATTAACAGGCGTCTCCGTCAAGCCACGAAGGTCATTCCCAATTCATTTATCAGCGATGCAGAGGCCAACAGAGCCTCTATAAGAAACGTACACTTTGTTCGCTTGGTACCGGACGTCTTCGACGACGCCGTGATGATATGACGGTCGGTCTCTGATGGACCTCCGTTTTTCATCCTACACAAAATCAATCTATAGGTGACGCGTACGATCAATTCATGTGGGTGGTTGGGATGCGAACGATGGCAGGGCCATTATAACGCATTACTGGACACCGTCCACGGAAGGAAGTTGCAATATGCCTGTCTCCTTATGTGTCGTGAGGCCATGCGATAACCGCCGTCATCAATCAGAAACTATCTTGTCGTCCCGGTCTGCTTGACTGACGTGGATGTTCGTTAGGTCCCTTGACCGTCGTTTTGCTTCAATATATCGGTCATCCTAGTTTTTTTCCTAATTATTTTCCCTTTAAAATAATGTAATGTCTAAAACTTGTTTCATGGCCATACAAATTTAATAAATTTATCTATATTATTGTAAAACAAATGATCGAAATTATGTAATAATGTAAATAGTATCATTAATAAGCTTATTTGTAGAAACTGTTGCTAACAACTGGCAACTATTCGTCATATTTCACCAGCTCCACTCATTCTTATTAAGTTCCTTTATGCAGGTAAATCGTTTCGCTTCTCTGGTATCTTGAAAATCCTTTCTAATTCTAGATTCTAGTGCCTGCATTACTCTCCGTTTTGTATTACTACTAAAAGAATTACAGTACCTTCAATTATTCTCCATTAATTAACACACTTTTAAACTAGAAATACAGGGATTACCCTGTTAAACACAGCACAGAAGTTGCTACGAAAAGTAATATTAGAAAAAAGTCATTCGCAATTAACCATTAAGGACAGGGATTTCGCCAAAATAGATCTATTGAATAATGAAGTAATCAGAAGCGCGACCTGAAGAGTTGTGATGTCGATGACACAAATATTATTAAAATATCCCTTCTGAGCCAAGCTTTAAAATGAGATGAGACACAACATATAATAGGAGATGTACGTAATTAATTTAATAACAACTTAATTTAAAATGAAATACATAAAGACATTTCAAAGTTACCGTTATGGTTCTAAGTAAGTAGACCAAGGGTCTAGCGGATTGAGCGAGCACAAAAGAAAGACTTTCTAGTTGCAAACGAATATATAAGAAAATGTCTAAGTGAAGTTTAATATTTTAAAATGCGAGATATTTACAGAAATAAATATAATTTAAAAATAGAATTAAACATTCTAATATATGCGAAGCGTGAGAGACAAGGCGATTGCCTAAGCCCAACATTTTTTTTTCTTATTACGAATAAACTCATAGACAGCGTGAAAAACATGAATGGCTACAAAAAAAAAGTGGGGAAAAACTATTTTATGTTACGCTGACGATGCGGTGCTAGTCGAAGATACTTAGGACAACCTACAGAGACTTCCCCATCGATTAAAAAAAACAGCTGAAAGATACAACATGCAAATATCCACAGAAAAGACAAAATTGTTAGTGGTCGGTCGCAAAATACGATGTTAATTAGAAATATGTAACAAAATCATGGAACAAGTGATGTCTTTTATGTACTTTGGGAGTAGAAATATCGAGTGAACGGAACAACTATAGAGAAGTCAGGCGACAGACCACGGAAGTAGCACGAGTATCTGGATATCAAGAGATGTCACCTGAAAAGAAATACCTTAACAAAGAACAATGTACAAATTTATTAAACCATGGTAAGACCATTAATGACGTATGCAGCTGAAACACGTATACAAGTAAAATTAAGCAACTAATGCAAACAACCGAAATGAACTTTAAGAGTGATAGTTGGAAAAACAAAGAGAGATTAGAGTTAGGAACGAAGCTATTAGAGAAGAATGTGGAATTGGTAATGTTAGATTTTCCAGAGGAAGAATTTGAATTAGCATTCAATGCCCATGCAGAGAGATAATTTAAATAAATAGCATATAGACAATGACATTTTGTACATTGACATTTTTATGTATTCTTTAAATTTTTACTTGTCCACAGTTTCCAATGAAAGACATTTCTACATTAATTATTTTTTAATTAACTTACTTTGCCTTACCATAAATCAATATTGACTAATAACACAGGCCTGCATTTTTCAACTCTTTGAATGTTGATTTAAAAATTTTAACTGTTTTCTAGTAATTGAGTAGCGCTGATTTCAAATCTGCTTTTATTTTTTTTTATCACGTAAGGTTATTTTTCAAACCAGTAAAATAAAAAAATATAGAAAAAACAGGATTTATTTCATTTATAAGCTAGTTTTATATTACATTAAAAAAAATACAAAAATATACACATAGAAACTATTAGAAATAGTTATTTATTCTTTATGCTTCTTAAAAAAAACGTTTTCGTTTTTCAGAAAAGCTTCGTTTGGTTGTTTTTCTGTCATATTCGGCTAAAGGAAGATCTCAAGGTAGTTTCTGGGGCAAGCAAATTTTTTTGTTTCAACCTAGATCCCAGTACTTCAGAAAGATCATTTGAAAGTCCCAAATCTCTTACTAAATCATTCAGTTCGGCTTGTGAAAATAGCTGAGGTTGGTTTTGACCTGAGGTTGATGGTTCAAAATCACTATACATCTGTACGGAGCCGGAAGTTGAAGAGGTTTCAATATCTTCTTGTAGTACTTTGGGGGGTATAGGTATAGGTACATGATCACTGTGAGGAACTGGTCTGATAGCTGGTTTAATATTGTTTAGGTACAAAATATGTTTCAAAGTTTTTCTATTATGCCCCTTAATATCACAAGGACAAAAGTAGCAATCTTCATGATGATTTTGCGGTTCTCTCCAAACCATCGGTATTCCAAAAGGAAGGCTTTTTCTATTCCCTTTGGTCCAATGTCTTAAACCTTCTTCTCATACCTTACAAACAACGTGCGGTGCCCAATCTTTATCTTGATCTCCTAATTTGATTTTGAAATAAGCATAATATGCATTTTTCACAAATTCACCAATTGGGCTCTTAAACTTTTTCAAGACGAAATATCCACAAATATAACAGAAATCATCTGGTTTGTTTGTGCAACACCGGCTAGACATATTTTTAAGCAATGTTTATTTATCAAATACCACGCACAACACTAAAGACAAATTAATTTTACTTGTTTACTGATCGACACTCAGACCTATAATGAAGTAAATGACATTAAAATATACATTTTGTTTGGAGTGATAAACTTGAAATCCTTCTTCGCAGTACTAATAAAGTGAAAGCATAATAAATAGGATTTAGCAGGTAAAAATTCCCGGAAATCTTGTCCAAAATTAATACATGTAATAAAAGATTTACATCAGGTAATGAGAGCCTATTTAACAAATTTCTTTGAAACCACAACAGAAAATCATTTTTTGGTTAATACCTAGAATTTGAGGTAGTACATTCATTTTAAAGTGTATTAAAACGCCTATTATAAGATTTTTTTATATTTTTTTCTTTTTCTTTTGTGCAAAAAAAATCTGTGGGTGGTAGAGACCAACTATATTTTAATTAGTTATTGCTATATAAAAACTGAGCTTAACAAACAAAAATTTTATGCAGGCCTGTGTAATTGAAGAGATATGGTAGACTGAACGCTGATTTTGCACAGGAGTTTACTTGTCGATACTTTATAGCGCGTACTTACCAATTCCATTTCGATTCTCTCTCTACCCCGTCGCAAATTTCGAATAAACAAAATAAATGGCACCGCTATTAATAAAAGTGCGAAATTTAGGAAAAGGAGAATCGACGCAGTCATTTTTTAAAAATCCAATCTCTCCCCAACGACAGTTTCCCTCCGCCACCCTCCGATTCCGTTTTTCCAGTAATAAAAATAATATAAACCTGTATAGACGCCGGTGTCAATTGGGTTTTTATGCTTTATTTTTTTCGCGAGATGGAGACGGCCGAAGCAGGAGCACGGGGCTGCAGGAGAGAAGGAGCAACGGTAGCAATAGAAGCAACAACACATAAATAAATTTCGAGAACCGGGCGGGCCCCGATGAGAGTGCTGCTGCTCCAGAATTTGATTACAACGTTTTAATTCAATATCGAAGTATGCATAGAATTTATGCGCCCCTTAAATACAACGAAACCGTCTCAAACTTTTAATCAATTTTCCAAGAAGTATGGAAAAGAATCGTTCCGTATCTTCCTTAACAAGATTTTTTTTATCAATGAAATGGTGATGTTAAGGAAGTAAATTTCTCTAATAACAAAATGTTTACGTAATTATTTCATTCATAACACAATATGAAGTAATTTTGGAAGGAAAATTAAGAAAATTTATAAAAAATAAATCACACTGAAATTCCTAACATAATTGCGTAAAATAAGTAATATATTAAAGAAAAAACTTTTCGAGATATTTAATTTCCATTATACCATCACATAAATGTTCAAGCCACATGTTGATGGTGCCAAAAATGTTAAGATTATGAAAGTTGCCCCACGTTGGGCGCCCAAATGTTAAGAATTACGAAAGTATGTATAGAGCTATTTGCACCACGTTGGATGCCAAAATGTTATGATTTGAATGTCTCAGTGTTCGTTGTTCTATTTAAAGAAATTGAATTTCTTGACCTATGTTATAAAAATCTAAATTTCATTAAAATATACTAAATTTATTATTAAATATGAACTGCCATATATTTAGTAACAGAATATATTCAACATAACTTCTTATAACTAAATAAACCTGTTCATTTCTAATTAATTTCCTGTCACCAGCTCCTGTCAGTTTGCTTTTTTTTTCTTTAGTTTTAATTCTTATAGTAAGATTCTTCTTCTTTAATGGTTCATTTACTTAAATTTTATGCTCGTTTAAAATTTTGAAACCTTTATTTTTAACTTTTTTCTCTACAATTGTTAAAAATTTCCGTTAACCATTCACTTACTTTTATATCCTTTTACCAGTATTTTTTATTTCCAATTTGCAAATTCTTCCTTGAAAATATATTGACTAATATATCTAACATCAATATAAGTAATATTAATAATGAGATTTTATTTCTTTCCACATTTAAAACTTGAAAAGTATAAAAGTAATAAATTTATATTACTTTTTACACAATTTTATCTCTTTCAATCATATTTTTTACGTTACTATATCTTCTTCTTTATCCAAGTCCTTATGCCTTTTCAGGCGTCGGATTACAGGTCTCAGCCTCCTCTAGCCATTTCTTCCATTCCTTTCTATCTCTTGCCATCATTCTCCTTTCTTCAATCGTCTTCCTTTTCTTCCTTCGTATTTCCTCTATTTGGTTTATCCATTTTATTCTTAACTTCCCTCGTTGCCCGTTCCTTATTTTTCCTACCTCCATTATCCTTTTTGTAATTTTTTCTTGGTTCATTCTTAATATATGTCCATACCACTTCAGCTGTTTGTTTGTTCTTTGTTTTGGCATTTCTCTTATCTCTTCGTTTTTACACTTATTCCATATCGTCTTCCCTGATATTTTTTTAAGTGTTTCATCTCTATTGCCTCTGTTTTCAACTCGTGTTTTCTTTTTGTTACCCATAAGTTATTATTGGTAATGTTTTTTTTTATTATGTTATTCTATTAACTTCCACATTTATATTTTTATGACCCAATATTGTTTTGTCTATTGAGTTATACAATCTTGTTGCTTTATTGCCTCTATTTGTGATTTCTACGTCTATTTTCCCGTCCTCTGATATCATTGTGTCTAAATATTCGTATGTTGATACCCTTTCTAATATCTCTTCGTCACGTTGAATTTCCTAGCGTTGCTATATCAAGAATCAATAAATAATCATCCCTCTTTTTTTTTATTTAAAATCCCCAGAGACTTGTTTATTTATCTTTTTTTAAGTACAAATCTCAATAATAATTCTACCTTTAAAATTTGACAATCTTATGTCATAATTTTTTTTCAACACCTTTGTGACATTTTCTTTTAACAGTTCATTCTATCTTTAATCTAACTTAATTCCCTTTTAAAATTAAAATTTCATAACAGTATATATTGTTACGGTATTTATTATATCATCATTTCACAATTATATTGTCATATATATAGACAAAAGAAACATGAATTAACAGAATATTTATTTTAAAATATATAGGTTAAGTTTGTACATTTAATTTTGGGTGAACCCTGTACAATTTATTGTAATATTCAAATGAATTATATCAATACCTTAATGTCATTTATAATTTCCTAAATTCCTAAAATAATTTGTTAACCTAATTTCAATCACAATTAACAAGAATAGAAATAAAACTACGGTTTTAATCTTCACTTTTAATAATTGCCGAATCAATTCAATTATTCAAAGAAGCTCAGACAAGCTTTTTGGCACTTTGGTACTTTAAACTAATTCTACGAACCAAAACCGCAACACAAAACATCTGGTTTTTCAACAAGTGTTTAAAAAATGAAGTTTTCCCGAAATACGTTGAATTAAATACCATCCTTCTTGATTTTATAGATATATTATTTATTTTTTATTTAGTTTGTAACGTACCGTTTAGATGTAAACACCTGAGGAAGCCACTGTGTTGGCGAAACAATTGTCGTTTTACGAGTAATTATTAAAAGTGAAGATCAAAACCGTAGTTTTATTTCTATTCTTAATTATGGATCTTCATCAAGTAAATGCCGAATCAATTCAATTACACAATTAACAACTTATATATTTAAAAAAACCTATTTTTATAATTAATATTTGTAACAAATTTAATTTTATGTATGTTTTGTTTACTGAATTGCTATACCGTAAACATAAGGCCATGGAATAATAAAAAGAAAAAGAAGTTGGTCCTTTTTCAGAAAAGCGTTATCAGATATTATTTTATGCTCCGATTTAAAAAATTCATAGAAAGATCAAAATAAGTGTTACAAACCTTAATCCAGTGGTAAAACGTGTTAGTAAAATCTTTCAAAATAAATCTTTTATATTTAAAAAAACCTCTTTTTATAGCTAATCCGATTAATTTAATTTTATGTATGTTTTGTTTACGGAATGGCTATATCGTACATACAGTTAGATTAAATGAATAGGTTCGATCCATACATATAATTAATATAAAGCAAAGTTACAAACATAAAAAATGTTAATTTTGATAAGTAAACATAAGGCCATGGAATAATAAAAACAAAAAAGAAGTTGGCGTCCTTTTTCAGAAAATCGTTATCAGATATTATTTTATGCTCCAATTTTAAAAAATTTAAAAAGTTAAAAATAAGTGTTACAAACCTTAATTCAGTGGTAAAACGTGTTAGTAAAATCTTTCAAAATAAATCTGAACCACTAAACATTCCTATATTTAAAGAAGATACTAAATTCCATATTTATAATACTACTAAGCATTCCCGGCTCATAAACTGGATTTTCTAGAACAAAACGCTGCAGAGACGATTCACCTATAACACCTGTCGCAACCACCCACTATTCACCTGTTAATAGAAGGTATTTCATACGCTTGTAAGATAAATAACTTAAAACGACACTAGGAATTAAGTTGTAAATCCAATGAATTAAATTCTTAATACGAGTATATTGCTGACGAGCTATATTTTAGAAGCCTTGACATGAATACTTGTGAAATCTCAATAAATCGCAAATCATCGATAAATTCCTTAAGTGCTAGTGGTATTAATTGTTGAATTGGCGCGATCACCGAGAAAAGTTAATGGATGACGCATCTCTTGCTACCAATTGTTGAAAAACAAAATATATTTTGACCCCAAAAATAAGTATTTCATTGAAAAGTCGAAAAGTTGACGTCAAATCACTTAAGTAATAGTCAGTAATTCATGCCTGAGTATTTCCAAACAGTTTAGCGCCAATTACAGCAAGCATTGGAAGGTCATAATTTCTTATTGAACCTACACCCGTAAAGCGACTTAAGATATTTCACACGACAATGAGAACCACGAAAGAAAGTTCCGTGTTCGATCCTGGAACCTCTTGCACAATAAGCTAGTGACCACTACGTTATCCGTCGGCTAATGTGACCCAGTTCAAATATTTGTGTTTTTACATGTTTAACTATTGTCTTCGTTAGCTATTAATCAGTTAGCTCAAAATTCTGCCTCAATCTTGATGCGATACATGAAGAATGAGGCAGAAGTCTTACGTCAGTTCTAAATATTTTTTTTTAGAATCTTTCTTCTTCCTTTCGAATCATCTTGAATTGTCTTTTATTATTAAAATACCATTAAAGCAGAATTTCGATCATCATTACGACATTCTTTTCAAAGAGACGATGGAATTTTGACCAATATTTTTTTATAAAACTCCAGTTCATATATTTTCCTTCGTATTTATTTGCTTCGACGTCCCAACCCAATATACATATATCGAAAATAGGTACACGCAAAACGCACTCAAACGTGTCCATAAATCCAGTATTCGGTCCTATCGCCAGAATTCGATGGTGTGTTTAGGCATAGGTGATGCCGGTTATGGGATAATCGTCAACCGACTGCGTGAGTTATTGTTATGGACTTTGGATATCGCCTGTGAACGTACCGGCAACGACGCTCACGGGCCACCTTTTCGAAAACTCCTCATCCTCGCGTTGGCCGCTCTCCCTGCCATATTCACGACCCGATCGGGATCAACGCAATATCGTTTTATTGAGTAGGGGGTGTGTAGTTGGTTATGCGAACTGGGGCGAGGCAGAAATGATTTTACAATGGACCGTTTCTCATACTTAGACGGATCGTAGAAGTGATTCATGATAGTCCCACCGGAAAATATTGAGTTAAAAATGTTTTATTAATTGTATCGTTTTGTAATATTCAAAATACGCAGATTAAACTAAAGAAGGCTACAAAAATACGTTATATAAGTAAATTAGAAGATAGTTATTGCCAAACTACTCACTAAATTCTAAGGAGACTGAACATAGAAGGAATTGCATTTTCGCGAAGTAATGTAAATGTAAATATGCTCTCTACATTTTACGATGCTAATTATACGAATTTTTTAATAGAAAAGAAATTCGCCCTTAAATAGGATTCGAATCCACGTCCATGGCTTGCCGGACCATTGCTTTAACCACTAAGCTATTAAGGACTGTAAATTCGAATCATTGTGGGAAGGCCTTAAGTCACATTAACGAAACAGATGATAGTACGCCCGTACTCAGCAATTGTTGCAAATTTATTAGAGTTTCGCAAAGTAATGTAAATGTAAATATGCTTTCTACATTTTACAACGCTAATTATTCGAATTTCTTAATAGAAAAAAAATCGCTCAAGCAGGATTCGAACCCGTGTCTATGTCATGCCGGACTATTGCTTTAACTACTAAGCAATTAAGGACTGTAAATTCGAATCATTATGGAAAGGCCTTAAGTCACATTAAGGAAACAGATTTACGACGCAGGTACAATTTGTTACGTTTCAAAATATCATTCTTAAATAGTAATCGTGTGCTTTGCGCCGTATTGTACTTTTTTTTTCGTACTAGCAGATGTCCGGATGACGCAATTGAGCGACAAGATATCGTAGAGCGAAGCGTTTCCCTTCTGACCACGTCTAGTTTTTAGCACACTTCAGTTTCGTATAGCACCTAGGGCGTACGTGCTTGTGTATTACCGCTTTTTTTATTAATGTGTATCGTATCGTAAGTTTCGAATATACACCACGATAGATTGATTATGTGGCATACACACGTTTGTTTAATTAACACCAATATCTAATTGATTTGTGCCGTCGTCCATGCTGATATTTATTTATTGTCCCCTTAGCCAACAAAAGGACTTTTATTACTGGCTTTTGGTAATGGCTTTGTTTGCCGGTTTCTATCGTTAGCTGCCGTCAGTAATTTCCGATAACTTTAATATAAGCCAAAATAACGAAAATATAACTTTTCTTATTGTAGGTGTAAGCTTGTGCTGGTGGATAGTGAATTCTCCACATACATAACAGAAACTGTTTTGATTATTTATACACATACGCGACATGAAATAAAAAAAACATTCAGCTATTACAAACCGACTTATATTGAATCTAAAGTAGTTCTTATATACCCACATAGCCAGATATCTATCAAATCTTTATTTGATTGGTTTCAGAGCAAAAATGGGCGTGGTTTAAGTGCTCTGACGAAGGAAACATTCAAGGACATGTTCAGATATGTCCATTCAATATTCGACAGAGCAATGTTTTTAGTCGTATCTTTCTTATATAAAAGTGACTTTGAAATTTAATGCATTTTTTTGAAAAAATAATTTATGAAATCTCAAAATCCTGACGCGATGGAACAAATTTAAATTAGGTTCGGAATCAGCATGATAAAAGATATATTGGTGTATTAAGAAAGCGTAACTGTATTGTTCAGTGTTATTTACGCTATTTTGTTGTCATTATCATTAGAGAACGGATGCAATTTCCATAAAGCGCAATCGGCAATTGGAATTGTGTATAACGTCGCTCAATACATCCCGGCGTAATTCAATGAAGTATTTGTTTGACTTACTCGGCCACCTGGTCTCGCAGCGATAACAATGAACAACCCAGCTATTGTATTCGGAGAATATAGTGTTTTCAGTGGTGTCGTGTACGTAGATAAAATAAATAAGTTTATCGTATTTCGTAAGAGAAAAAGCACGTACATTCCTTTTCTTTTCATTTAAGCAACATCTTCCAATTATCTTCACGTAAGTGTGCATAAAATTTCGTTATTTAATTTCGTTTATTTGGATCTAGAATATTCTTACTTTTTCAGACAATGGAAGAGCGTCGAGAATGGCATCGTGAAACAATGGCGAGTTGGATTGAGGGCCATACTGATTGTATGTACATTGCCAGTGATTTCGAAATTTATTGTGAAGTGTGTGAAACGTTATTGAAAAATTGCAATAAATCAACCGTAAAACATCACGTAGGATCGTTAAAGCACGAAAAAAAAATTGAACCCGTCGGAATCTGACAATTTTAACGAAGAACTCTGTGAAACTTTTATGGCAGCTAATATTCCATTATTTAAATTCAACAATCCAATTTTGAAGACAATTCTGAAAAAATATACTGGTCGAAATGTTCCTGATAAATCAACTTTACGCAAATATTATGTTTCTAGGTGCTATACGAGAACAATAGAACGCATTAGAAGCCATCTTTTAAATCAATACATATGGATAAGCGCCGACGAACCGGTGGATATGTTAGGACGCTGTGTGGTAAATGTTGTAGCTGGTGTACTACATCCAACTATTCCCTATAACTCATATGTAATAGCAACAAGTGTTATAAATAGGGTTGATGCGGAAACAGTTGCTGAAACCATTAAGGAGAATATGCAAAAAATGCTTCATTCGGACGCCACATACAAAGAAAAAATACTTTTATTTGTCGGTGATAGTGCTGCGTATATGTTAAAAACAGGCAGACTATTGAAGAAAACATATCCTAATATGCTGCATATTACTTGTGTAGCACATGCTCTCCACAGAACCTGTGAATATATCAGAGACACTTTTCCGGAAGTTGATAGACTTGTATCAGCTTTTAAAAAAGTTTTCAGAAAAGCACCATTGAGAGTAGCTCTTTTCAGGGAAAAATTTCCATCTCTGTCACTGCCTCCCACTCCAGTAATAACTAGATGGGGAACATGGATGGAAGCTACTAGTTATTATGCTGAGAATTTCGATAGTCTAAAACATTTCGTAACACTGCTAAAGGATGATGCTAGAAGTATTGGTGAGTGCAAGGAGCTCACACAAGTCCCAAATTTAAAAAATCAGTTGTACTTTCTTCACGAACACTTTGGAAAATTGCCACAACTAATCACTTATTTTGAAAATCGAAATCTCAAATTAAATGACGGATTAGCCACATTAGATGTGGCTGTTAATAATTTGAAAAGTATTCCAAGTGACTTCGGATGTGGCCTTCGGCAAAAGTTAGAAGCAATTCTTAATAGAAATCCAGATTTAATTACATTGCAGCAATTATGTATGGAGACAATTCCACAAGGTCTAACGGCTAAATATGAAGAAATAAAAGAATATTTCCAGTATGCACCTATAACCAGTTGCGATGTAGAAAGGACATTTTCTATTTATAAGGATGTACTTAATTCAAAGAGAACAAAATTGACAGAAGAAAACCTTGAGAAACTATTGCTAGTCAATATTAATACTCTTTTACTCAACTTGAACGACAAAATGAACAAATAAAAATGTTCCAATTATAGAAATAAAATTAAAAACTTTAAAAATACAACTTTTCAACAAATAAATATGTATTTCGTAATTTTATAGATCACCACCCGTTCGTTTTCCAATTATATAAATAAAATTAAATATTTTAGAAATACAGCCTTTCGCCAGTACTGCACTGGGCTTTGCGTCATGTGGTAAGCGTGTCCGTTCTCTAATTATCATACAAACTTGCTATTTATTTAATAAATGAAATTTACGAAAATGAAAATATTTTGTTTTTTTCTTTCGTTTTTCACTTTATTTTCATAAGCAGTTTGCCCAAGAATTTCCTATTACTTAAATCTCCTATCTACATTTTAGGAAACTGTATACGTTTCATAGTAAAATGCACCCCGATCTACATATGTACATACCCATACGTGCTATATAGGTCCACGTGGTCTTATCGAAAACCATCAGTCCCGGTCGTTTCGATCCGGCTTGACATCTGAAAAGGTGAAAAGCGTACGGGCTTGTGTGCGGTGCTAAACCATCAAAGAAAATTGCTCTCGTGCCCGTATCATCTATCGCAACTGCGGTATCAATCTTGGCCGGAGCTTTCTCTACAACGGCGCACATATAGTGTCCCCGGGATCTCGTTATCCACGGACGTCTCCCACATGCGTGTTCTCGCATAATCAAATGGGATTTGCTCGGAGAACGGATCCCGGTGCATTCGGACAAAAGGTTTAGTAGCGACGACGGTGGCAGTAGCAACGGTGATGATGGCGGTGGCGTGATGTCTTACAGTATTCCTAGACCCCGACACAATTGTTATTGTGGTATTGTGAGCGCTTTAGGTGAATGGTCATAGGGGATGAAGAATCAAAGGAAAGGAGACGTGATGGTTATTGCTGTCTGTTGTTTTATTCAATAAAATACTTTTATACTGAGGGGATATAATTGAAAGTGTCATGATGGAAATCGATATTTTTCTCATATCTCTTATGTAATTAATAATATTTCAATATCTCATGAGATAAATCTCTTTTGTTATGAAAACTACATTAAAAACAAAGACAATTTTTCAAAAAATAGAATAGCATTTAATAAACGTGTCTAAAAGTTATATTTTTGTAATCTCTGATTAAAAGTTGCTTTAAAGACACCTTGTTACTATTATGAACCATCTCTTAACAGACCTTAGACTGTAAAGAGCGACCCTAAAGACTCAATTACTATAGCAGCGTAAATCTGAACTTCATTTACCAACTTGTTTAGAATTACTGCAAGTCATATTTAGTATTACGGGACAATTACTTGAAATCTGTATGCCACTAGCTGATGTAGACAAGATCAAAAATAGTGTTTTATATTAACACCAATCCCTTAAGATCGACTGCTTTGATGGTTCAGCCACAAAGCCTTGAACAATTAACTTCGAAACTGTTAACTTTTTTCTTACAAAATCTAATGTAACTTTCGGCTACTGTGCCCGACTTCCATCCACTTTGTCGCTTGATCGTCAACGTATTAACTGCATTGTTAACAATCAGGGTCGCAAAGCATAGGTGCGATGTCTCATAGGTGTTGTGTCTCCTGCAAAAATTCATGAGATTATTCTTTCGGCTATTTAAGATTTTTGTTGTCTTTGGATGATTTTTGGAAAGAGAATGTTTAGATATTTTTAGAATTATGAATGTAGCATAAGTAAAGCTATAGTGTACTACACTGGAGCTACCGAATGCAGAAAATGTCCAGAAATACTTTTTGATCTTTTTTATTAGAAGAAATGGATTATATTTGCAGTCGCAGCAGGTTGGTGCAAGTATCGAAAACACCATTGGTTTAACAGTAGATTTTAGAGATTGTTAATAACGTTTCAATTATAACTTGTCATTTTCTCTCTGTGAAAGTTGTCAACATCAGTTACTAATAGAAGAGCTTTCTCTTTCTTGTCCGGAATTATAGAATCTAGATTGTTTTTCACAAATTTCGTGATAGATTGAAAATTTATGGTTGACAAAACTTTACTAGCAACTAAATGAGATTTTTCAGGTTTGGCTTATTCTAGCTTACCCACAATAACATTGCTGATTGAACGTCCCTCTGTATCTGTAGTTCCATTCACTGACCCAAAGATATTTTTGCCTTCTATGTTTTTTTATTTCCTGTATCTGTGTCAGATAGATGGAATCTAGTTTTTTTCTTATACGACAATACTTTAGCAAAAAAATTTTCAAGTCTGGATGATTGAGTTGTTTCAACAGAATATTTGAGGATACAAATGCTCTATACAGTTCCTCACAAAAATAAATACTTTCGTTTGTATATTACATAGTTGCACACATAACCTGAACATTTAATATATGTTTGTTAGAGTATAAATGCTTATTAGAGAACGGACACACTTACCACATGACGCAAAGCCCAGTGCAGTACTGGCGAAAGGCTGTATTTCTAAAATATTTAATTTTATTTATATAATTGGAAAACGAACGGGTGGTGATATATAAAATTACGAAATACATATTTATTTGTTGAAAAGTTGTATTTATAAAGTTTTTAATTTTATTTATATAATTGGAAAACATACGGGTGTGATGTATCTATCTAAAATACGAAATACATATTTATTAATTAATTTTATTTATATAATTGGAAAACAAACGGGTGGTGATCTATAAAATTACGAAATACATATGTATTTGTTGAAAAGTTGTATTTTTAAAGTTTTTAATTTTATTTCTATAATTGGAACATTTTTATTTGTTCATTTTGTCGTTCAAGTTGAGTAAAGGAGTATTAATATTGACTAGCAATAGTTTCTCAAGGTTTTCTTCTGTCAATTTTGCTCTCTTTGAATTAAGTACATCTTTATAAATAGAAAACGTCCTTTCTACATCGCAACTGGTTATAGGTGCATACTGGAAATATTCTTTTATTTCTTCATATTTAGCCGTTAGATTTTGTGGAATTGTCTCCACACATAATTGCTGCAATGTAATTAAATCTGGATTTCTATTAAGAATTGCTTCAAACTTTTGCCGAAGGCCACATCCGAAGTCACTTGGAATACTTTTCAAATTATTAACAGCCACATCTAATGTGGTTAATCCGTCATTTAATTTGAGATTTCGATTTTCAAAATAAGTGACGAGTTTTGGCAATTTTCCAAAGTGTTCGTGAAGAAAGTACAACTGATTTTTTAAATTTGGGATTTGTGTGAGCTCCTTGCACTCACCAATACTTCTAGCATCCTCCTTTAGCAGTGTTACGAAATGTTTTAGACTATCGAAATTCTCAGCATAATAACTAGTAGCTTCCAGCCATGTTCCCCATCTAGTTATTACTGGAGTGGGAGGCAGTGACAGAGATGGAAATTTTTCGCTGAAAAGAGCTACTCTCAATGGTGCTTTTCTGAAAACTTTTTTAAAAGCTGATACAAGTCTATCAACTTCCGGAAAAGTGTCTCTGATATATTCACAGATTCTGTGGAGAGCATGTGCTACACAAGTAATATGCAGCATATTAGAATATGTTTTCTTCAATAGTCTGCCTGTTTTTAACATATACGCAGCACTATCACTGACAAATGAAAGTATTTTTTCTTTGTACGTGGCGTCCGAATGAAGCATTTTTTGCATATTCTCCTTAATGGTTTCAGCAACTGTTTCCGCATCAACTCTATTTATAACACTTGTTGCTATTACATATGAGTTATAGGGAATAGTTGGATGTAGTACACCAGCTACAACATTTACCACACAGCGTCCTAATATATCCACCGTTTCGTCGGCGCTTATCCATATGTATTAATTTAAAAGATGGCTTCTAATGCGTTCTACTGTTCTCGTATAGCACCTAGAAACATAATATTTGCGTAAAGTTGATTCATCAGGAACATTTCCACCAGTATATTTTTTCAGAAATATTTTTAAAGTGGGATTGCTAAGTTTATTTAATGGAATATTAGCCGCCATAAAAGTTTTACAGAGTTCAGATGTGTTTGCGATCCTAAGTGACGAATTTTTGACGATATTTTACGGATTTTGTAATAAATTTCGGAATCACTGACAATGGACATACAATCAGTATGACCGTCATCCAACTCGCCATTGTTTTACAATGCCGTTCACGACATTCTTCCATATCATGTCTGAAAAAGTAACTTAAACAATGCTCTAGATCTATATAAATGAAAACTAAAAATGTGTGCGTAAGTTATTGAAACTGAACGAAATTCAATGCACACTTACGTCGAAATAATTGGTAGAAATAGATTCAATCAAACGATATTAAACAGGATCTATCAAAAAAATTACGATGTAATTAACAGTTAAAACAATGAAAACAAGAAACTTACTCACAGCACTTTATTTATCTTACGAGATATAAACTAATAAATAAAATACATTATAAAAACCCCGCTTCTATCTACGCTCATGAAAACACTTTAAAAAGCACTATATTCTCCAAATACGACGGCTAGTTGGCACATAAAGAATATAGATAGCGTTGATCTAAATATATTTATCATATTAAAAGGCGCCCAATTAAAATTTCAAATATATAAACTTGAACTTACATTTATATTTTCATTCGTTTATTATTATTTACTAGATCATCAGCTAATCAGCTATACTTCATTTGACGAATTAACGTGGGGCCTATTTAACATACCAGCTCTACGTATACTTCAATACATATGCATATTTCAAAAGAAAAATAGCAAATTGAATGAAAAAATGTTTTTAAATATGTAGACAAGTGTTTCTTTTATTTAGTGCTCCCTCAATTGCTACTAGGATTTTTATGCCTTTTATTTACGTTATAATTTTGAATATGTTTTTGAAATCTAAAATGAAATAGCTTTCATAAGAAAAAGCAAGAAGTTGTTACGCCTATGAGCAAACAAGGACAAAATACGTAGAAAGAGACAAGTGGACTTAAAATGCCGGGCTCTATTAATTAAATGCCCCGCTATTAACTTTTATAATCTCAAGAATCATGTAAATAGCAAAAAAATAACAATAAATTACATCTTAGAATTTAGTAGTAAATCTCGTTCTATAATTTATACAAACATTGCTACATCAGCGACATAACAGACCTCATACGCATAAATATGTGGGTTGAGTAAAATGTTTTCCGACTGCGGACTGAGGAAGTGCGAGATTAGACAATTTACATTTTATATTCCATATAGATGTATCTCCTAATAACTCCCATTTATTTAGTTTTAATTACTGCTTTTCTCTTGCAGTAGAATCGGTACAACTCAACAACGTACTGACAGAGGCCGCCCTTCCGATGAGTCCTGATCCGAACCACAACGAATTATTGTCCGAGAACTCCGAAGACTTGTGCCAGATGATGAACGGCGGTCTTCATAAAGAAGCCGCCGTTCCCGAAGAAGTGCTCAACTTTCAAAGTCAAAGATCGGTCAAAACGGGCGGTACCGCCGAAGACGACGTCCGGAACGATTTCGTGTCGGCGAAGGCGGCCGTCGGCGAACAACAACAGCCCGAGGACGACGAAAACATTCAGGAATATCTACAACGAAGCGATACAGCCGTTATCTATCCCGAACCCGTAGGACGAAGCATAGACAGCGGTAAGATTCTATAACATTTTTTTAATATTTTTTTAGTATTCGATTTCTTTGACATATTTCTGTCAAATGTGGTAGTCTTTAAAAAAAATGTATTTTTCCAGATTTATTTCAATACATTGGAACTTACATTTTACTTTAATTTATGTATTTATTAAATAAATTAAAAATTAAATTGCAATATTCAGAACTTTTCGCTGTTGCGTCTGTTATTTAAAACAAATTTGAAACGTGTTACTGTTTCGGTAAAAATTGTTTATAAATAATATATACAACAGCAGATTCATATATTTTTAAGATCTCCAAGTCTATAAAATAAGAACAATAAAAATCAAAATAATGAAACCAATTTCAAGAATGAAGTAAATTTATTGTGGTACCAATGCACATAATTATTTTTCCACAAAATCACCATTTAGTGCAACACATTCCTCTAAACGCTGAATCCATTTCTTCATTCCGCCTATGAAAAAAAAAACGGTTTCGTTTACTCTTGATCCAATTGCGAACAGCAGTCCAAACTTTAATGTCTGATAAAAAAGGTTGATCTTTCAATACCTCCTTCAACTTCAGGAACAACCAGAAATCTGTTGTTAACAAATCAGGACTCGAAATAACCGTGAATTTCAGGTTCGTCATTATCTTCATTGTTTCGTTCATTACGTATATTGAAAGCATCAAAAAAAGTAGGGACCATTATCTAAGAATCTAATAACGAATCAATTTGATTTTAAACTCTGAAAGCCATTGAGAATAACAAAGATAAACTAGACAAGAAATTGAACTCAAGTGTTTATAAGTTAACTTGTAAAATGAACAAAAGTCTACATAGGACAGACAGGAAGGACTTTTGAAGTCAGATTGAAGAAATATGAAAGATGTTGTAAGGATAACAAAATAAACTCTAGCTTTCCCAACCACTGTTTAGAATTTCATTATAAATTTAATAACGATTTGAAAATCTTATACCATATGATCATATATTTCTACCCTCTAGAAGGCAATGACATTTTTCTTTTTTAAACTTAAGTTGGTACCATAATTTAAGTTAACTTATTTTGCAGCGTGTGTGTGATATAGGTTATTTTATACTGATGACAGATTAGGTTTTGTCATTTTGACAAATAATTACATTCAAACGTTTCAGTTGAAAAAATAAAACGTTTAATAATAAAAACAGCTACAATAAATGTTCAAAATGAGCTCCTTCATTTTCTATGCATAGCGCAACTCTTCGTCTCATATTATTGAAGGCATTCCTTAAATTATGTGGTGTAATTTCCTCACAGACATTTCGGATAGCATTAGTAAGTTCTTCAATCGTATGTGGACGATTCGTAAATACTCTATTTTTTAGATGTGGTTAAATGAAATAGTCCATAATTGTTAAATCCGGAGATCGTGGTGGAAAGTCTACTATTCGATTATCAAAGAATTCATGCAATAATTCCATCGTTTCTCTTGTCTTATGGGCTGTTGCATTATCTTGCTGGAAATATCCATCGCGGAGCTCATCATCATGTAATTGATTTACAAATGGTAGCAATAAATTATTACGATATCGTTCTGCATTTATCGTATTATTAAAGAATATTGGACCAATAATCCGTCTACGAGAAACAGCAAGCCAAACGCCTATTTTTTGTGAATGCAAGGGTGTTTCAAGAATTTCATGTGGATTTTCACTAGACCAGATGCGCATTGTTTGTTTATTTATATATCCTGATAAATGAAACCATGCTTCATCGGACCAGAAGGATTTGTCAAGAACGTCATCGTTATTAATCGTACCTAAGAACCACCGACAGTAATTAACTCTAGTTACATGATCGATTGGTAAAAGCTCTTGCACGCAATGAAATTTGTATGGAAATTTTTGTAAGTCTTTTTTAAGGATTCTCTGGCAGGCCCCATATGACAGTTGTGTTTGTTGTGAAAGCTTACGAATCGATTTCTTAGGTGATTGATTTATTCGTCCCTCAACATCTGCTATATTTTCAACTGTCCGCTTTAGTGGTCTACCAGCACCTGGTTTTCGAGACACAGACCCTGTTTCACGGAATTTAACCACTGACTTTTGAATTAATTGCCGCAAACTGTCATATGTTGTTGGAAAATTTGGAAATTCTACCCGAAATTCTTCTATACAAGGCTGCAAGGAGTACGACCATTCTCCATTTTCTAATTTTACACCATTCCTAAAGTATGATTCGATCAGAAAAACTTTATGATTTATTGTAAACATTTTTAAGTGTCAATTAATAAATACATTAATGACAGATGAGTTTTATTTATCAGAACATACACATAATGACAGATGTATTTTATTTGTCACTACCAACACGATATTTTCAAGAAATAATTTCATGGCTTGCTAGAGGGTAAATATAAATGATATTGTATATACAAGGAAAAGCTAGAAATAAACTTTTTGGAAACTTTGGAAATTAATAAATTTAATAAAATAGGTAGAATTTTAAATGATTAGCTAGACTTAAATAGCTCCTTATTAAATCTAAATCTGTAATGAATACGCAATCCTTTTCCTAATTGTTTTTCTGGCTTTGTTTGCATAACGTAGGTCGTAACAGTTTTGGGCACAAAATACGATTTTTTTTAAACAATGCAACACTTATTAGCTATCACAAAGTACAATTAAATACTTAACTAAACTGCGTTATTAAATTATGAGAAGTGGCCCGTTCTCCTCGACTAGACGTAAATTTCTGCGGATTTCTCTCATCAGGCGCTGGACGGACACCAGATCAGTTCATCGTAAATTGCCCGTCTCAGTTGTTTCTCATTTTGGACTTCCCACCTTCTATGATAAACCTTCCGCGACAGTGAAGCCCAAAAATCTTCTATTTGGTGAGCCTGAAGCAAATTTGGAGGTTATGTGATGTTGTCGAAGCCAGTTTTGGGTATCTCTAGATTAGATTGGCACAATGCTGAGTCCGGCCAAATCATGATATTGTCATCAGCATGATGTTCATTGATCAATTGAAGTAATTTGGAAACAGCTCTGACTGTTCAAAGCTTCGCTTCCTACTCTTCCCACAAAAGGTCAGGATATAGTCCTCGTAGAAATTGCGCACTAGATAAGGATTTTATTGGGGAGTTTCGCTTTATGTTTGTAGTCAACATTGTCAGGGCATTCCACTATATCATTCGTATAAAACTCATCTTTTCACTTCAGAGTTAATACTTTTCGTGAAATACTTTATCGTCATGTACAATAATGATTTTTTTCACCAGCAAGATATACTCGCTTCAGTTGACGGCGGTGTCTTGGTATACATAAGAGTTGGCTTGGGCGTATTTGGGGCACTTACGTCTTTTTCGATATTTTAGCCCATTTCTTTTCAATTCAAACGATTCCGTACTCTTCAAACTGCCGTATCGACGAGTTTCGTTATGATATCCCAACTTATTTTTTTGCACGTCTCAACATCCTTTCTGCCCTCTGTGCGGTAAATTCTTGGGATCTTTCACTTTTTGCTAAGTTAAAACATAGAATTCCGTGCTCACATTCTGCTATTGTGAGTACGCGAAATATTTTCATTCTCTATGATTCGGAATATTTTAGCACTGGGCACCTGCCCAACCAAGTGATATAGATACCTTTGCAGAGTTCTAATTTATACGACATTGTAAAGCGACTACTTCAAATTAACACATGTCAGCTTACAGTAAACACTGTAAAGAAACTTTTGTTACCAAATGCAATTTGATAATATTTCATTTTTATTTAATTTTAATTTTAATTTCATTTAATTCTGTTCCAAAACTTTTAGGACATACGATCGAAGCACCATTTTTGAAAACTGAATTTATATTTAACATTATTAGATGAAGTCACAGTATGTAGTGCCTACACTATATCTTTTTGAAATCTAAACCTTGTGTTTATTAATTGTTGCAAATGGAGTTCCAACACGTAATTATTTCAATCAATCAGTTATGATAATATGTATTTAATTTTTTTCAGATTTCATTTCTTATTTATTATCATTTATGTGTATTATAATTAGAGAACGGACACGCTTACCACCCAGTGCAGTACTGGCGAAAGGCTGTATTTCTAAAATATTTAATTTTATTTATATAATTGGAAAACGAACTGGTGGTGATCTATAAAATTACGAAATACATATTTATTTGTTGAAAAGTTGTATTTATAAAGTTTTTAATTTTATTTATATAATTGGAAAACAAACGGGTGGTGATCTATAAAATTACGAAATACATATGTATTTGTTGAAAAGTTGTATTTTTAAAGTTTTTAATTTTATTTCTATAATTGGAACATTTTTATTTGTTCATTTTGTCGTTCAAGTGGAGTAAAGAAGTATTAATATTGACTAGCAATAGTTTCTCAAGGTTTTCTTCTGTCAATTTTGTTCTCTTTGAATTAAGTACATCCTTATAAATAGAAAACGTCCTTTCTACATCGC
Source organism: Melolontha melolontha (assembly GCA_935421215.2). Lineage (NCBI taxonomy): Eukaryota > Metazoa > Arthropoda > Insecta > Coleoptera > Scarabaeidae > Melolontha > Melolontha melolontha. Next base: position 136,119,137 of record OW285240.1, on the reverse strand, counting down.
AACTGGTTATAGGTGCGTACTGGAAATATTCTTTTATTTCTTCATATTTAGCCGTTAGATTTTGTGGAATTGTCTCCATACATAATTGCTGCAATGTAATTAAATCTGGATTTCTATTAAGAATTGCTTAAAATTTTTATCGAAGGCCACATCCGAAGTCACTTGGAATACTTTTCAAATTATTAACAGCCACCATCTAATGTGGTTAATCCGTCATTTAATTTGAGATTTCGATTTTCAAAATAAGTGGTTAGTTTTGGCAATTTTCCAAAGTGTTCGTGAAGAAAGTACAACTGATTTTTTAAATTTGGGATTTGTGTGAGCTCCTTGCACTCACCAATACTTCTAGCATCCTCCTTTAGCAGTGTTACGAAATGTTTTAGACTATCGAAATTCTCAGCATAATAACCAGTAGCTTCCAGCCATGTTCCCCATCTAGTTATTACTGGAGTGGGAGACAGTGACAGAGATGGAAATTTTTCCCTGAAAAGAGCTACTCTCTATGTTGCTTTTCTGAATTTTTTTTAAAAGCGGATACAAGTCTATCAACTTCTGGAAAGGTGCTCTGATATATTCACAGATTCTGCGGAGAACATGTGCTACACAAGTAATATGCAGCAAATTAGGATATGTTTCCTTTAATATATATGCAGCTCTGTCACTTACAAATAAAAGTACTTTTTCTTTGTACCTGTCGTCGGAATGAAGTATATTTTGAATATTCTCATTAATCGTTTTAGCAACTGTTTCCGCATCAACTGTATTTATAACTTTTGTTGCTATTACATATGCGTTATATGGAATAGTTGGATGTAGTACACCAGCTACAACATTTACCACACAGCGTCCTAACATATCCACCGTTTCGTCGGCGCTTATCCATATGTATTGATTTAAAAGATGGCTTCTAATGCGTTCTACTGTTCTCGTATAGCACCTAGAAACATAATATTTGCGTAAAGTTGATTCATCAGGAACATTTCGACCAGTATATTTTTTCAGAAATATTTTTAAAGTGGAATTGCTAAGTTTATTTAATGGAATATTAGCCGCCATAAAAGTTTTACAGAGTTCAGATGTGATTGCGATCCTAAGTGACGAATTTTTGACGATATTTTACGGATTTTCTAATAAATTTCGGAATCACTGACAATGGACATACAATCAGTATGACCGTCAATCCAACTCGCCATTGTTTTACGATGCCGTTCTCGACGTTCTTCCGTATCATATCTGAAAAAGTAACTTAAACAATGCTCTAGGTCTAAATAAATGAAAACTAATGTACGCGTAAGTTATTGAAATTGAACGAAATTCAATGCACACTTACGTCTAAATAATTGGGAGAAGTAGATTCAATCAAGCGATATTAAACAGGATCTATCACAAAAATTACAATGTAATTAACAGTTAAAACTATGAAAACAAGAAACTTACTCAAAGCACTTTATTTATCTTACGAAATATAAACTAATAAATAAAATACATTATAAAAACCCCGCTTCTATCTACGCTCATGAAAACACTTTAAAAACACTACGTGCTATTTCTCTTACGAAATACGATAAACTTATTTATTTTATCTACGTACACGACACCACTGACAAACACTATATTCTCCGAATACAATAGCTGGGTTGTCCATTGTTATCGCTGCGAGACCAGGTGTCCGAGTAAGTCAAACAAATTCTTCATTGAATTACGCCGGGATGTACTGAGCGCCGTTATACACAATTCCAATTGCCGATTGCGTTTTATGGAAATTGCATCCGTTCTCTAATTATAATATATTTAATTATAATTATAATTTAAAACTTAATAAAACCAATATTGAATTACATGTTTCCAATGTAATAATGATTGTAGTATATTTTTACAACTTAATTAAAAGCATTACTGTTCAACGAGAACAGTCCCTATATTTATTCCTAAGTGATCCGGCTTCCAAAACAATTTACGAACGACTTTTAACATTTGAAACTTTATAGCCATAGCCTGACATCATATAAGTGCTGATATCTTAACACATAATTACTATTATTGGTGTTACGAAAATAGCAACATTATCTAATATTTCAATTCGTTCATTAGGTAAGAATTTTTCTTGAGTATATGGCATAAAATTTGTGACATCATTAGTGATCCATGAAGTCGAAAAAGCGTTTAACACATGGCCTAGATTGCACATTTGTATATTTTTATGTCAAGGACCCACTAATATAATAACTACTTTAAATGTATGCAGATGGGACACGCAAAAAAGGTATTTACATTCTAGAATCGATGTACAAAAAATGTATGTAATATACGCAGATGTACATACATGCATAAATATTAGACGTACACTAGTGGCATTCTTAATGAGAACGCATATTTGAATAGGTAAAATAGTAAAATAGTAAATAATCTTTTTCATTAAAATCGGATTGATTCGGTGTTTATTTGATAAATAGCCATAATTTAAAATAGAAATGAAAGTAATAGTTAAAAACTTCACTTTATCAATGTATGATCGTAAAACTACTAGTGTCTTGTCAATAAAACGACATTTGATATATTTATATACCGAGATATCAAAAATTGTCTTGGTCAACGGTGGCCATGGAGTGAAAAACGTCTGTCTTAATTTATATCATCGTGTCATGCTGACGTTAAAATTTGTCAATATATCGGGTGCCCGTTTATACTGAAGTTGGCGTTTGTCAAATTTTGGAAATTTCTTTGCTTTCTATTTGCCACTGAAACAGAAATAAGAATACGTATTGCGGCAACTAAGTTGCCATCTTCAGTAGAATAACCTTAAAACTGAAAAAAGGTGTTAAACGTTGCATATCTTCTAAGGTTTACCTTAGCCAAAAACACTAGTTTTGGCTAAGGTAATTGGCCCCTTATCAGTGTTGTAAGTCATACCTTCGTTTTTAATGATACAAATTCTTTCATATATGTCGAGTTTCCTCGAATAGTTTATATTTTTAATAAGTTTGAAATAATCTGCCGTAATGTTATGATTGGATTCTAACGCATGACAGCGTTTCTAACGTCGTGCGTTAGAAACGATCCAAAAATATGTAAGAATAGGAGATTATTTAAAAAAGATACTTTTAGAAATATGTGGAAGAAACAATTTTCACTGAGATAGAGAATGTTTGGTTCTGTCTTATTCCTTATTGTAAAGTATGCCCTTGAAATCCCTTTTATACTTTTAAATCGAATGTAAGTATTGCTTGACTGCTGCATGACTATTCACGTAACCTACAATAATTCGTAGCTTGTTCCTGCTCAAGAACAGCAATTTTTCAGTTTTTTTCTGGTATAAACCACCTATTTATTCCTTGCCATGATTTTATCTGGGTCTTGTTTATTCCACATTTGAGTTATTAAGTGAAATTATGTTTAAAAACAATTATTTAATTTACCTGGGATTAATCCAAAATAAATTCCATTCACCAAAACTGCAACTCTTCAAAAGAAACAGTATAATGTTCCCAACATTCAACGCCTTGAACATGTGCCCTTTATATGAAACTCGATTCAATTACGTAAATATGATCGGGCGGAGAAATATAAATAAAAGAAGGAAGACAAGAGGGCAGCTGAATGTCTGTTGTATTAGAACTGGTAATGAAGGACTAATGATAATTGGAAATTACTTAATGTTGGATTTCAAAATATATTAAACACTTAGAAAAAATAAGGCAAAATGAATAATGAAATAAAGCAGCAGAAACAACCAGATTACAAATCTTAAAAAAAAAGAGTAAGAGATGTTCATTATATTACTCTAAAAAAATTTAAAAATATCGCATCGTATATGTACATGATCCCCAATATCTATATTTTAGATTTTCATCTTCATAACAAGCGCCTCCACCATAATTATCGTGCTAATTAGGAAGCGGCAAGTATAGGATTAGATCCACTTTCTGCAAGCTCTCTTCTCTTAGGTACTCTAGACACACTCACACCGTATACAGGAGACAGGACGCTGCTAACCAATTCCCCCGAGATTGATTTCTAGTGAAATCACGTCCTCGGTCTCCGTTAATTTATATCTGCCTTTAATGAAAGCAATCCCCCGGACGGCAATCGGTGATAGTCCGGCATGTCGACGTTATCTCCGGTCAAATTGTAATGCCCTAGAGACCGTCCTGGATGTCCACGACCATACGAAGTTCGATATGCTGAATGAATTAAACGCAATGGAAAAAAAATCTATGTATGTTAGGATTGATGTTTGTTCAGATATCTGGATTGTAATATTTATGTATGTTAATCCTTGCCCTTACGATTTTTTATCAACGTCAATCTACTTTCGCTATAAATACATAGAGAAATAGCTAATTTTAGATAGATTAGATATAGCGGTTTGTTAGATAGTGAATGATTTAAAACTATTTTTATTAATTTATTCGTAAAGATCAACGAAGTATTTAACTGGTGTACAAGATTATCAATTAATATTTCTTGTGCAAAATTTTAGCATACACCAAGAAAGCTGCGCTGATATTTTCGTGCCTGTGTTCCGGAGACTAGGAGACCACTTTTGGTGAGAGAGAGGTTTTAGAGTTCTATTCAATCTAACATTGTTACTTGCAGACTATATCTTTGAAGTTTTTGGTAGTTGCGTCATACTTTTGAGTTTTCTTATCGAAGCAGCAGGTTATTTAATAACACATTTAATATTAATTTTTTTTTACTAATGCGGCAAACTTCGGGGGTACACTTCGATCATGTAATTTCCCATTTACAACAATCACATCAATATGTTTGATGATACTCCGAACAAATTTCTCAAATTTATATATTTCCTGGAAGGAAAAATCTTACCCTGAAAGAGATTGATTGTGTCTAATATCCTTAGCAAAATTTGTTTACTCACTGATACGGATACACGGTGGACTACTCTTAGCTGCAGACCATTCTAATATTATTAGTAGGCACCGGACACAAGAGGTCGATAACTCATCGCCCACGGGCGTACTATAGAAAACTAGCATTTTTAAAGACTTTTTATTTAATTTATATAATTGGAAAACAAACGGTTGGTGATCTATAAAATACGAAATACATTTTTTTTATTTGTTCATTTTGTTATTAAAGTTGAGTAAAAGAGTATTAATATTAACTGACAACACTTTCTCAAAGTTCTCTCAAAGGTCTATCGTAGCTTAAGTGGTAAAGCAACGGTCCGGCAAACTATAGACTTGGGTTCAAGTCCCATCGTAGACAATATTTTTCAATTAAAAAGTTCGTATAATTTGCTTTGTAATTTATAGACAACAATGTTTACATCCTCATTTACTTTGCAATTACATACTAATTTGATATTTGAAAATATTTCATATAAAAGCCGATAAACTCCAAGAATTTATCAATTGATATATTTAATGAACGTCTAAGAAATTATCTAAAACACTTATATATATTCAAATAATTATATATATATATATATATATATATATATATATATATATATATAACAATTGATAAATTATTGGAGTTTTTCGGCTTTTATATGAAATATTTACAAATATCAAATTAGTATGTATGTAATTGCAAAGTAAGTGGGGATGTAAACATTGCTGTCTTGTCTACAAATTACAAAGCAAATCATACGAAATTTTTAATTGAAAAATATTGTCTATGTTGGGACTTGAACCCAAGTCTACAGTTTGCCGGACTATCGCTTTTACCACTCAACCACAATAGACCTTGGTTCAAGCTATTTAGAAATGCATTATAAAGTAACAGTGCAAATGAATCAGATGTCAGTTATTGAATGTAGATGTCAAGTTGAAAGCAGAAGTCAGTTTTGAAAGCTGATGTCAGTTTTGATAGCAAATGTCAGTTAGTGAAAGCAAATGTCAGTTATTGAAAGCAGATGTCTGTTTTAAAAGCAGGTGTCAAATCAGGACGTATGCTATCATAACTGACACCTGCTTTCAAAATAGACATCTGCTTTCAATAACTGACATTTGCTTTCACTAACTGACATCTGCTATCAAAGCTGACATCAGCTTTCAAAACTGACTTCTGCTTTCAACTTGACATCTACATTCAATAACTGACATCTGATTCATTTACACTGTTACTTTATAATGCATTTCTAATTAGCTTGAACCAAAACAATTACGCTATCCCATGTCTCTTTTGGTCTTCTTTTTCTCGAGTTTCCCAAATTCTTTTCACAGGGACTACGCTACTCATCTACTGCAGATGTTCCCACCAACATACTGACCGGTAACACCGGCATACTGACGCGAAAACATCATTACATGTAATAATATACTATGTATTGGGCGAAGAACCTTTTCCAAGATTGCGCCCGTGAGGTCACACGGCGGAAAAAGGAAGCTTATCTTGTAAAAAAGGACACCTTGTTACATTCCAGTGACGACAACAGCAGTACCACAGGCTGGGTTGCTGCCGATCCAACCCAACTTGTGGTACTGCTTAAAAAGCATTTACAACATATGTTTTTTAAATTGGCGCACAAGTTGCTACTGCATATGTGATTTTGAAAAACCATAGTAGGAAATTGTATTTAAATTTAAAGCCGTCTAATCTGAGAAGATAAAAACGATCCTCGATATAATTGCATTTTAGGAAATTATTACGCCAGCTAAGCGCTTTTCCAAAACACCTTTTGCCCCCAAGTATTCAAGTTAATCAATTCCTTCGCTTACACATCCGTTTAAATTGCCTATTATTCAAAAACCTGTTGGCCAGCGCTAACACGCGCTTAAGCGACGATGCTACTACGAAATTTATAGTTCCACTGTGTCATGTTAATAATATTTTAAGTGTGTTCTGGTACTCGATTTCCCAGTCATCAACGCTAATTATATAACGTACATGTGTGTGGCTGTGTGGACGTATGTGTACGAGTCGTCGGGGCCTTTCCCAGATAATTGATGGCTATAAAGTAGCCAGCGACCATCCACACCACCTTCATCACCCAATGGACGAGAAAGGCCATCGCATGTATGTTCGGTGGTATATATCGGAACTGGCGCAACTCGACTCCTGCTCAAGCTAAAACCCAATTAAATTTACGAGTTCCTGCCTATCTTTATAGAAAGTGATTACCACTCGGTCACAATGAGCACACGTCATCGTTCATTTATTGCGATCTACAGAGTGTTCATAAAAAATTATGCTTTATTAATTTTTTAAAATGTAAAAATTTTTCTAAGTATCATTATATTTATGATTCAAATTCTAAATGTTTTAGAAAGTATTAATACTAATGATAATAATAATAATGTGTTTTTTTAATATCTTTCTTTTTGAGTAGGGAGAAACTCTGACATTATAACAGTTAATTTGACAAGTCATACCGCCATTTTATTCAGTATTATTTGACATTTCACAATGCAAAAATTTACGGCCGTGCAGTATCTACAAATTGTGAAAATTTATTTCTAAAATCAGCTAAAAATGTTCACAAAGTGCTTTGCCCAATTTACGGCATACATCATCGGCTAAATGAGACGACTATTCGCGACACAATTGAAAAATTTTGCACTCAATTTACTCTTATGGACTCCCGTCCACCAACGAGATTGTTTAGAGTGCGCACTGAAGAAAATATCGTCGCCGATTAGGCCAGCGTTAAGGATAATCCAAATTCACCTCTTCTTCATCGTGTGCAAGAACTTGGCCTGTGCCCATCGACCGAACGAGCGTTCTACATCTAGTGATGTTATATTCGCATAATCAAAATACTTTTTTAAGCAACTTAACGCATCTGTAGACGTGCCCTCACAAATACGTGTTAAGATGTCAAAATCTGCATTTCTGTCTAAAACACTTTCAAATTTAATTAGAACACTTTCACTTTTTGCGTCTTCTACAGCACACAGTTAAGCATGAACATCTTTAACGATTTGCAGTGATTTCTCTAACGACAGCGACGAATTTTCTAATTTTGTTATTGCTTCTTCTAGTCCCAAGTAATTCTCACGAATACTTTGTAAATCCATTTTAATCTGGGCATCTTGAAATTTTTTCTGGCTTGTATTGATAGCTGCACTTTCTTTCGGATCGAATGATAAAACCACATCCTTAATTTTTTCAAAATGTTCATGATAGTAAAACCCCGTCCGTAACCATGTACGTCAACGTGTCAGAATCGGCTGTGGTGGCTCAGGGGTATGGGGACACAATTCGTGAAATTTCCGAATATGTTTTGGAGATTTCAGGAATACTGCCTTTGTACTCGATATTAAAGCATCTACCTCTGGATAACATCTACGAAGCTGTTCTGCTACAAGGTGTAGAGCATGGAGCATGCTTAAAGAAGTATTTTGACTATGCGTATATAAGATCACTAGATGTAGAACGCTCGTTTTCCAAATATAAACATATTTTTTCCTCACGGCGAACATGTTTTTCAGAAATAACCTTAGAAACGCACGCGATGTTGAAAATATACAATCGAGTTTCTCCAGTTTGTCAATCCTTGGAAGACGCTTAAAACTGTGATTTCATACATTCTCCATTTCATTTATAGTTACATGCAACGCTGCTATAATATGTACTATTCTTATTTGTCGTGTGTTTATGCATATTACTTTAATAGCAGAAAACCTAATGTATATTTAATTAGTTCTGATAGAATAAATGTCTCTACTTCTATACTTATATCGGTAACAAGCTCATGTTGCGTCCCTATTCTATCACATATTCTAATATATTACGAATTACACTCCCATACCGGCGATCATGGTGCGCACGGAAATTGGTCTGCTCTACTAATTAATTATATTCGGGTAAGCGGTCTGTCAACTAAAAAACTCATTTATTTTAACCTCTATATTTCGCTACTTCTTCAGGAGACTACAAGATTAACAAAAACCCACAATATATTAAGGAATATGTTAATACTCACATACTTAGTATTACAAATTAGCAGTGGACGTCACTCAATTTATTGACATACGCGCCGAGGAAAGTGGTGGTATTATTACTAAAGGACTGTTGTAAACTATTGTAAATTTTGTTATGTGTATTTACTTGCTAAACTAGTTTTAAAATTGATTACATTATTCAATTGTTTCTATCCAAGAATAATATAAAAAAAAGACAATAAAGATTTAGTAAGACGATCTATTTATGTACTTTAATAATTTTACGGAAAACACTTTACATGCTTTACATACACATAAAATTACAAAAATAAGACACATAAATTATACAATAACGACCAATACTTCTCGCATACGCCAATAGTTCGTCTCCGCTATTGGCTCGCGAACCATTTAAAAGGATTGTAATCTGGAAAATGTCCAATGCATATGCAAATATAATTGGTCCAAAATTTATGGCATCAACATCTAAGAACGGCCAATAAACGAAAATGTACCAGTCGTAATACCTAGAAAAAAAAACATTTTCAGAGAACGAGTCGAAAGATCATCTGTTAGTCTTACTTTTTTCTTGCCAATAAATTCACTGAACTGTTTCGCCTATTGGCTTTGGCAATATGTGAGCAATTTAGCGTTCGAATCGCTAAAGATTTCAAAACGAAAATATTAGTTATAGTGAAACGTCGCGCCGCCCACGACGTAATTTTATGCAGACGACTAATAAAACGGCGCAGAATAGGCGTTGCTATAAAATTAGTGAAGCTGAATATTGCGTTCGTTGCTTCGCGAACGGATCCAGTTTCTAGAATTGGCTATTATAAATTAAGAGTCGAACATATCATCACAAGAGACAGATAAAGAAAGAATATGAGAAAGACTAAATAGTCTCGCGTATACAACGTACTTGTTTAACTTGAAGGGGACCAGATACAACGACGCTGCTCAAACCGATATTATACATTCGGCTGACAAACGGTTATGTATTTGGTTGCAATCCAGAAACTATAACCTTATGTCTTCGGGGTGGCGCGGACGTTCTTGGCAAATGTTACGGGGCAAGTCGTCGGTCGAGGTGTAGGAGGAGCTGGAGGAAATATTGAGAACGTCTACTGGAGAAATGAGAGACCTCATGCCACTCATAAAGTGTGGCGATAAAAGATTCTCGGTTCGTTAAGATCGCTTTCTCGGAATATTTTCAACACCTAAAAGTCACTTGACTCGTTGCAACACGACTAGGAGAATTTCGTAGAAAATTGAGATGGAAATAAATGTTATTATACCTTGTAGTTTAGTGTTTTATTTTACGTAAAAAACAAGTGAAAATGTTATGCAATTAAATAATTCCGCATCAATGCATCAATAATTTAAATAATTAATTGATAAGGGAGACACTTGTTGAAACTCCATAACTATGATAGTATAAAAAATGCACTGATTTAAAGTTTCAAATAATTTAATCTAACTTTCCACTACAATATCGTTTCATCACACTGTGACTTCATCAGGTGGATGAATAAATGGTGAATTTACAAATGTACAAGGTATATATACAAAGCCTGATAATTATAAATTTAATGAAAGTAGGGGGGAATTACAAATTTCTGTTTGGTCGTTTAATACTAACCCTAATTTCTTATATCTAGAAATTTCTAATGACTAGCAAATCCAGTTTTTTACTTTTTTATCTTGAATATGAAGAATTTTGAAGTTCGTATTAAAGTTGTGGTTATTCTCTATACAATGATTAGCAAAAGTTGAATCTGATTTATTATTTCTATAACTATTTTGATGTTCGGATATCCTTTGAGTGAATGTTCGTCCTGTTTGACCAATATATGACATATTACACTCACAAGTTAACTTATAGACGCCTGAAACAAGTTTTTTATCCGTTTTGTCCTTATTGTTTTTTAAAAAACTTCCAACTGTATTATTGGTTTTGTACGCTACGATAGTATTAGTGGCTTTCTTGATAAGATTACTAATTATGTCTGAAGTTTTCCCGATATACGTTAAGGAAGAATAATATACTACATCTTTTAATTGTTTAGGGTATATTAAAGAGCGGGTAAGTATTTTTTGTTTGTGTTGGAGGATTCTATTGATAATATTGTATGAATATCCATTATTTTTAGCAATATGTAGTGTGTATTCGGTATAATTCTATGTTGAAATTGTTTGTATTAAGGGGTATATGTAAAAGTCTATGTATCATAGATTCATACGCGGCTAATTTGTGTTTTAAAGGATGAAAGGAGGACGCATGTATTGTTGTATCTGTATGTGTAGGTTTATGGTAAATGGAAAATTCATGTTTATTAGCATTATTTGATATAGTAAGATCTAGGAAATTAATTAAGCCATTCTTTTCTATTTCTAGTGTAAATATTAGGGTGAACATTATTTAAATAATCAAAAAACATTTTTAATTGTCTATCCGTACCATTAAAGCAGACTAGCACATCATCAACGTATCTAAACCAGTAAATACATTTTTTAAAAAGGGGGTGAGTGCTAATAGTTTCTTCGAAATAATTCATGAAGAATTCCGCTAATAAGGGGCTTAAAGGGTTTCCCATTGCTAATCCTGTCGTTTGTGTGTAATATTCATGGTTGAATTGAAAGTAATTTTGTTCCATGCAAATATTAAGTAGATCTAAGATTTCTCCGCATATAACGGGATTAGTATGGTGTTGATGTAGTTTAAATTTAATGATGTCTATTACTTCTTTTGTTGGAATATTAGTAAATAGATTTGTTACATCGAAAGACACAAATTTAGCGTTATTAGGGATATTTAAATATGAGATTTTATTTATGAGATCTAAGGAATTTTTTAAAGTAAAGGTTGATTTAAATTTTGTATGTTCTATTATAATATTAATTAACTGTTTGCATAAATTTCTACACGGGGCTTTGACATACGAAACTACAGGTCGGATAGGTAAATTATTTTTATGTAGTTTGATCAAACCATACATTTTAGGGGGTTGTGGATTCATTATAACAATTTTGCGTTTTTGTGACGGGGTAAATATAGTATTGGACATGTTTAACGTAGTTTTTAATTGTTTTAGAAACTTAGATGTGGGGTTAGTTTTAATTTTTGTAAATGAACCAGTATTAAGAAATTCATCAACTTTTTTATTATAATCTACTTTAGGGATCGCAATCACTGTGTTTCCTTTGTGAATTCACCATTTATTCATCCACCTGATGAAGTCACAGTGTGATAACGATATTGTAGTGGAAAGTTAGATTAAATTATTTGAAACTTAAAATCAGTGCATTTTTTTTACTATCATATCAATAATTTAATTGAAAATTCGTATTATTGATTTTATTATTAAACTAATTAATATTTATTTAACCCTAAGACACATATATCGCTATCCACGGCCAGTCAATACTTCAAAGAAAAGTTTTGCCGTATCAGGAGAGAACTGAACTTTGAAATTTCTATGGCGTATAATAATTCCCTTCAGAATGTGCAAGGTGCCTTATATTCTGATCCTAAAACTCTCTGGTAATTTATTCAATCGAAACGAGGTACCTCCAGAATTCCTGTTAAAGTAGGTATATTTTAACAATACGCATTATCATAAACCTCATGATATAGTGAACGTATTTTCTGCTGCTTTCTCATCAGTATTTCTGCAGCTTTCTCATCAAGTATTTCTGCAGCCATCATTTATGCTCTCTAATCTCCCTCCAACTGCCATTGTTAATATTAACATTGATGACGTAGCTGTATGTGCTGGAAAATTGAAGAATTCGACTATTGCTGGTCACAATATCCCAAACCTCCTGGTCAGGGATTGTTCTCGCATCTTTTCTGCGCCTTTATCGAAAATTATTAACCTGGCTTTGCGTCCTTGTAAGCCTTCAAGTGTATAGAAGATTCCACGAATTTGTCCTGTCTTTAAAAAAGGAGATGCTGACATCGTCCTGAATTACAGACCTATAGCCATTCTAAGTAATTTTTCTAAAATTTTTGAACATATGCTGCACAATATTATAATGAAGAACGTTAGAATATATATTTCGCCGCATTAACATGGTTTTATAACTGGTCGTTCTACTACAACAAATCTTGCTATTATTACCCAAGAGATAGCTGAAGAGCTCGATGGGGGTGATCAACTTGATGTAATATATACTGTTTTTACACGAGCTTTTTGTTACCATTGATCATGTGATATTACTGCAGAAATTAAGTGCATTTGGTCTGCCTAATGCTTAAATTAGGTTACTTCACAGTTATCTTCAGGATAGGCACAATTACGTGTATTACAATGACTTTAAATCAGAGCCTTACATTTCCACCTCTGGTCTGCCGCAGGGCTCTAACTTTGAACCACTGCTTTTCATTATGTTTATCAATGACCTGCTAACTTCCAGACCTTGTGCAGTGGCGTATGCAGATGATTTTAAGATTTATCGTACCATATTAAATGAACTAAACATCACTTTTTTGCAGAACGCATGAACGTTGTAGTTGAATGGTGCATGAAAAACAAGTTTAATCTTAATATTGGCAAATACAGTTCTGTATCTTACACTATGAAACATAATGCCTTGACGGCTACTTATTTCATCCATGGGGAACCTGATTTTGATGACCCCAGAACATTAACAACTTTGTATTACTCATATGTGCGCTTTAAGATTGAATATGGATCGGTTGTGTGGTATCCTTATTATACAATTCAACACCAGATGGTTGAGATAATGCAGAGAGAATTTTTAAAGTTTATGTCTTTCAAATTGGATGGAGCTTTTCCCGAAAGTACTATTGACTACAATCTTCTCCTGCACCGACACAACATGGAATCGTTGAGTGGGCATAGAGAGCAAATGAGTGCTTCATTTTTGAGGAAAATTATCAGCAATGAGATTGATTCGCTCTGTTTGCTTTCTCTAGTTAGTTTTCACACGTCTTTCCCACATTCTCTGTGCCTAGTGCTAGATATAATATCATGATGAAAGCGCCCCTTACGCATGCTTTAGTGAATGGCGATAAACTATATGATGACATATTCCTCTTAACGAGTAATTTGTGAAATACTTGCCTATGATTTGAAGTGTTTTTGGGTTTCTATTTACAAGCACACAGAATGTATTTTTTTTTCATGTTAGCAATATGTATCACTTTTAATTTCAATTTAGTTGTCCTGTAATTGGGTAAATCTGTTGGATACAAATATATTATTAATATTATTATTATTATCAGGCCTGGAGTAATATTTGATAGCTTATAGTTTTGTATTAAATATTCTTAAATTAATCCAACGTTCTGGTTTGGTCTAAACAGGTATTCATTCAAGTGTTTCTCAGGTCAATAATTTTTATTAATTCTTTTAAATTACAAAAATAATGTTTATCAACAATAGCCCTGCATTTATTTAAGAGGGCCTAGGAGGCCCAAAAGCAATTTTTGTTATTGCTGGCGTCTGTTCTGAAGTTCACAAATCTGCATGTCAAGTTGAAACCTGTATTATCACAGGAAGTATAAATACCTGTGCAGCATACTTTGGCATACAGTTGTATAGCAAGCTGCATTAAGTCAAGATGTACTACAAAAGCAATAATTGAATCGAAAAAGTGTGTACAAAATGTAAAGAAGGTGTATCCACCTGGAGGAAGCGATGAACTGGATATTAGAAACATCCTAAGACAGCATATCAGATTAAGTTGCAGAATGTCTTAGATGTAACGTTGGACAGTTATCTCTAATAACGACTTGAGGAGACCTAACCTATTGCCGTAGGCAGTAGCTCCCCATAGTACAATCCCAATTGCATTATAGACATTCCTTTCCACACCAAATTTTCTCACACATATTCAGCATGGTAAAGATCAGGAGATATCGCTGACCATGACAAAAAAATTGCTTTGTAAATTCTAAAGTAACGTTTTATTTTGTGTGTCCGAAGATTATTTTAGTGAAAAACTGAATTTGGTAGCATTCTATAGTAGGGTGTCACAATAAATTCCAGAATGTCTTAGATGTAACATCGGGTTGTTACCTCTAATAAAAACAACAGACGACCTATTGCCATAGCCCACTATACTATAATCCTAACTGTACCATGGATATTCCTGTCCTCACCAAATTGTGAATCACGCGTTCACAATGTCGATTTCCTGATAATCATCCATGCCTAAACAAAAGCAGGATTTGACATTTTATTTTGTTTCACTATGCTAAATTATCGTTGCTTAGTTCTTGATTCTACTGCATTCGTTGCTAGCCATGGTTGGACCATTATTAGGAGAAACACCTTTAAGATTCAGACTTTTTGGGAGAAAGGCGAATAAACTATCTATGAGATATGACTTGTGATAAACGTACTATACATATACTATGCATACGATGTGTGGTTATAAAATAGCAACACTAATGCGGCATAACTTTTTATTTTAAATTTATACACATTTAATTATTACCCCTCTGTCTCTACACCGCGCCGTTCGAATTTTCCATTGCGCAAAGCAGTGCTAGAAGTTTACCTCTGTGGGATCACTCATAACGCTTACCGCTTTCAGCTTCAACGGTCTGAAATCGGATACCTTTTAATACAGATTTGACCTTGGGGAACAGGTGAAAGTCACAAGGTGTCACTTCAGGCGAATCAGGCGGATGATCTAGCACTGGGATGTTATATTTGGCTAGAAATATCTTGACAGACAATGCAGTGCACGTCAATGCGTTGTCCTGATGAATTTTCAAAATTCGGGTACTTTTTTTTTTCTGATTTTCACACAGAGTTGAGCAAGATCCTCAAGGTAGTAATACTGATTAACGGTTTGACCTTGAAGGGCCTAAGTAAGGTACATAATCCTATGAATATCGATATCATATTTATAATATTCATTAATGATTTGCTTATGTCCTTATCCTGCCCGGTTCTTGCATACGCGGATGACATAAAAATTTACTCTGCATCAATGATGTTGACGACGTACTAATTTTGCAGCAGAATTTAAATGACATTGTCGACTGGTGCTATAATAATAAGTTAACCTTAAACCAAAAAAAGTGTTTCTATGTATCTTACACAAAGAAGAGCTGTCCCATCGCTTCAACATACGCTATAAATGATTGCGATTTGATAAGACTTGATCAGATTAGAGATCTTGGGGTAACATTTGACTCCAGCTTGAGTTTTTCGTTTCATGTCAATGATTTGTCAGTCTCTACGGCGAGAGTTTTGGGCTTCATTATGCGGTGCTGCAAATACTTTAACAGCGTCTCCCTATTAAAGACATTGTATTTTAGCTTTGTAAGTAGTAAACTGGAGTATGCGTCACCTGTCTGGTCACCTCACTACACTTACTTACAACTTTCAATTGAGAAGGTGCAGCGGCGCTTTTTGAAATTCCTCTCCTTTAAATTAGATGGAACGTACCCACCATGCGCTTCCGATTATGCTTCACTTCTGGATAGGCATAATTTTCAGTCTCTGAGCTATCGCCGGGAGACTCATGGAGCGAGATTTATATGGAAGCTTATTAATGGTGGGATAGATGCGCCTTACCTTGTCGTGTTTGAACTTCCACGTTCCTAGGATATCCGCTAGGCATGGACATACCTTCCTTTTGCCATCACCTAGGACTGAGTTATACCGTTATTCTCCGATGTTGAGAATGTACTGAGCAGCATATTTGTACTACGAAGATATATTTATGGATGGATTGAACAACCTATTGTGATGACTGTTGTATTATATGTTTGGTTTTGCTTCGGAACGTGTATTGTGTTTTGTATAGATTTACATATATGCTCTTACTAATGTTGTAATCTGTGTACATGTTTTGTATTGTATTTGTCCTTTAACTGGTAACCCGTTGGACAATAAAGAAATATTATTATGATTATTGTTATTATTATCATAGCTTGAATTTTCATTTGCTCATTCGCGCTTTTTAAACTTTTTAAACTGTAAAGTTGAGCTCTTCCAATGCATTGATTGACGCTTAGTTTTTGGATCATAGGTAAGCAACCAAAACTAATCACATGCTATTGCTCTTCCCAAGAAGTTTGGGTCATTTTCAAAAGCACTTATTAAAGTGTCAATATAAATATTTTCACGAGTTTTTTTTTGATCGATTGTGAGAATTTTCGGTACCATTTTCGCAGACACTTTTTTCATCTTTAAATTCGTATGTAAAATTTTCCTTACGCATTCTTTGTCAATTCCTAAAGTTTCAGGAATCGCACGAATAGATGGCCAAAAGCAAGTAGCACCTATCACTTTCGAATTAAGATTTAAGGAATATTTTCGCTAAGAGTACATGAAAAGAAAGTTATGAATAGAGCAGACCAATTTCCGTGCACGCCATGAGCGCCGGTATGGGAGTGTAATTCGTAATATATTAGAATATGCGATAGAATAGGGACGCAACATGAGCTTGTTACCGATATATGTATAGAAGTAGAGACATTTATTCTATCAGAAATAATTAAATATACATTTGGTTTTCTGCTATTAAAGTAATATGCATAAACACACGAAAAATAAGAATAGTACATATTATAGCAGCGTTGTGTGTACCTATAAATAAAATGGAAAATGTATGAAATCAGTGATTGTGTGCACGACAGAGGATTTAAAAAAACACTTACCGTTTTAAGCATCTTCCAAGGATTGACAAACTGGAGAAACTCGATTGAATATTTCCAACATCAGGTGCGTTTCTAAGGTTATTTCTGAAAAACATGTCCGCCTTGACGAAACAATATGTTTATATTCGGAAAACGAGTCCACACATAACCACAGTTTTTTATTTTTCAGTTCGGCTTTGATTTTATTTTCAACCTGTTTACGCACCGATGATAAATTCCTTCGTAACGTTGTCGTGCTCGGTAATGTTTGATTCGCGTATTTATTCCAAAATGAAATAAATGAATCATTACTTAACAAGGTAAACGGCAGTGTACACACAATTATAGTTACACATAGTTCATGTATACACTGTTGTCGATTAATTTTGTTATTATTGTGCTTCGAACTGCTTACGTGTTACTTACAATGTGTTTTTAACCAACACATTAGACATGTATTGCACACTAAACATCTAATTTTTGAGCCATCGTATATTAAGTCCGGGAAATCCATAATAAACTTATTCACTTCATCTGACAACGGTCGTTTTCTCGATTTATCTGTCGACGACATTTTATTACGTATGCTTACACTTACATGCAGTCTAAGCAAGTACCAAACACATACTGTTTTTATTACTTCTGATGCAATACAATCATCCTCACATCAGCGCACATGGCGCGCACGGAAATTGGTCTGCTCTAGTTATGAATATTGTTCCTTTTATATCGGAAAGAAAGTGGAAGATGTACATACAAACAAGATCAGAAGAGGATCATAATATATACAAGCAGTTAAGGACTGAGGTAAATAAAATGGTTAAGCTTGCAAAGAGACAGTCATGGGAAGAATTTGGTCAGAAGATGAGGGAAAATTACGCAGAAAATCAGAAACTGTTCTATAGCATGTTGAAGAACCTACGACAAAAGAAACAAATAAAACTGAAAAATATAAGGGACAAGGATGGAAACATAGTAACAGAGGAAAAACTAATAATGAGAAGATGGAGGGAGCACTTCAAAGAACTAACAGAAACAAATAGCGAAGCGCACGAGAAAGAAAAAAACAAACAAGTAGAATATAGTACAGAAATAAATATTCAGCCAATTATAAAAGAAGAAGTAATAGAAGCCATTAATAAACTGAAATCGGGAAAGGCACCTGGGGAAGATAAAATAACAGCAGATATGATAAAATATATGAGAGATAAAGCAACAACTAAATTTTGTAATCTGCTGAACGATATATTAACAAAACAGGAAGTACCGAAAGATTGGAACATGGCAATAATACTACCACTTTATAAGAAAGGAGACATGAGAGAATGCGCAAACTATCGGGGAATTGCATTAACTAGTATACCTGGAAAAGTACTAACAAGGATACTAGAAAAGAGACTAAGGGCTATAATAGAACCAACACTAGAAGAACAACAGCATGGATTTAGAAGAGGTAGAAGTGCACAAGATCTAATATTCATAGTTAGGCAATTAGGAGAGAAATTTCTGAAAAAAGGAAAAGAAATACATATCTGCTTTATCGACCTACAAACGGCGTTCGATAGAATTAAAAGAGAAGACATCTGGAAAGCTCTAGAAAACAGGGGGATAGAAGGATATATTATCGATACAATAAAGGCCCTGTATAAAGGTAATAAAAATAAAGTTAGAACACATAACGAAGAATCAACAGAATTTGAAACAAAAATAGGATTAAAACAGGGTTGTGTTCTTAGCCCTCTTCTATTCACGATATTAATGGACGATGTTATAAAAAATTGTAAACAGAGATGTGAGAAACTGATAGTGGGTAGCTGGAGAATGCACCAAATTGCCCTACGCGAATTATTGTTCGCAGACGACATGATTGTAGTAGCAGATTCAGAAAAGAATCAACAACAGAATCTAAATATATACCAATCAGAATTCAGAAAAATAAACATGAAAATTAACATAAGCAAAACAAAAACGATGATAATGGCAGGAAAGGAAAAGATACACAAAATATGCTTAGGGGGAAGACAACTAGAACAAGTTAAAAGTTTCAACTATTTAGGCACAGTAATAGAAGAAAATGGAAAGATAGATAAAGCAATAGCAGAGAGAATAGGAAAGATAGGGATAATTTTTAACATGCTTAAAGATACATTTTTTGGAAAAAAGGAAGTATCAAAGGAAATAAAAACAGAGATATATAAAAAAGTAGTAAGACCTTCACTAGTATACAGTTGTGAGTCTTGGACGATTTCAGATAGAAACAAAAGCAGAATAACAGCAGCAGAAATGAGATTCCTGAGAAAAATTGAAGGAATTACAAGGAAGGACAGAATTAGAAATGAGGTAATACTACAAAGAAGGAACCTGAAACCGGTTAAGAGAATTATTGAAGAAAGACAGCTGGGTTGGTTAGGACACTTGCACCGGATGCACGAAAATAGACCATCAAAACAGGTGTATGAAGCCAGAGTACAGGGAAAGAACAGAATAGGAAGACCTAGAATACAATGGGAAGAACAAGTACGACAGGCAGCCGCAGAACGTGGTATACAATGGTGTGAAACAAGGAACTTGGCACAGAACAGAAACTTGTGGAAGGAAAGAATAAATGCAATAGTAACTTGAAATGTAGTAAAAAAATCCGACACCTAACGGTATAAGGATGTATAGTTTAAATAAATAAATAAAATATATCGGAATAAGTAGATAATATAACAATCAGAAGAATATATAATAAGTTGTATTAATTAATTAATTAATTAATTAATTAATTAAATAAGTTGACCATTTAATTTAAGTGAGTAAACTCTTTAAGAATTGTCGAATAGACCGACACAATTGTTAGAGTAAAAATCTAATAACAATCTAATAAACAAGTGAAGCTGAACAAGTGTTTCTTAATTATTTAAACAATGTTTCAGCAAGAACAGACTACTACATCTATTATCAACACAATGAATAACTTGGAAACAAATTAAGAAAAAAAGTTACACATCTATTGGCCGTATATTCATGCCAGATATCTACGCTTCTTTCTTGTGATATACGTAATTTTTGTGTTAATTAGCACATAATTTAGCGTCGCAATAGATATAATAAAATCAGACACACATTTATTGTTCATTTATTAACATTTAACAAACTGTTCCTACATTTTTTCCTTGGAATTTAAGGTTTGTAGATCACAATATTTAAACGCCGAAAATTTAAAAGCAAACGTACCGAATAAAAGCAAATAAAAATATTTTATGAGCATCACAGAGTGCTACATTAATCGTAAAACACATTAATACTTGCAATAAATTTGTAAGTACCGAAGAAAACCTCCTGCCTTTTAATTTACGCCTATCATTTAACGGGCAAGACGCAAAACACAAAGACCACCATCATGCCATTTTCTAACCCAAGCTTACTGAAAAATTTATTCAAATATCGCCAGCGAGTCCTCCCTCCGTTCTTCGGTTGTGCGGTACGCGATGATGTTCGCCTACCCGCGGTCGTTCTCGCAACGTACAACGTACACAATAACAAAAAAAAAAGACGAGAAAAAATTAAAACATCTCGGCGACGCATTCAAGTCACCAACAACAAAGTAAATTACGCGTAACGCGTTTCATTCAGCTACATCGCTTACCAGGGTTTTATATTTTGCACTCTTTCCGCGCGCTCCTTTTTTTCCGCTTGTTCTTTTTGCCGCTGATGGTCTCTCTTGTTTCTTTTTCTGAGAGTCGAGTACAAATAATTTACCTTGAAGTAATATAGGGGAAAAAGGTTTTGGGGAAAAAGAGGATGGTTCATTAAGGGTCGGCATTGTGTAAATTTTCGAATTTTCTAGCCTTGAATTTCATGGATAGAAGGAATTATTACAAAAGCAGATAGATAGGTGTAAGTGCTTCATAATCTCAGGAAACGTTGTTTCCAAAAGCTTAATGAATTTATTAAAAATCCAGGATTATAAAGTGTGTTTTAGATCTCCCAATACATAAAAGAATCATTTAGGTACACCTAGAATAAATCTAAGATTGAATAAGAATCAGAAAAATATAAAATCTCGTGTTAATGACTCTGATGGAATTGTATATTTATCCTATAATTTTTTATAAATATTAAGTTTAATTTACTACCTTATTTTTTATTTTTGAAGTAGTTTTCGTTTCTTCTGTTTAGTCCATTTCTTTCTGTTCTTAGTATTTCTCTTTATTTTCATTAACAATGGAGAATTCTCGTAGAGCAACCATGGTAGGATGGATTAAAGGCCATACAGATTGATTGGATATTCGTAATGATACCGAGATATATTGCAGTGTTTGTTCATTAAGTTTAAGGTGTCCACCAAAATGTAATATGCAGAGACATGTTTCTTCAAAAACTCATCAAGATAACATATGGCCATCTACACGTGACACTCTAAACGAAGAACTGTGTGAAGCTTTCATGGCGACCAATATCCCGTTCATAAAGCTTAACAATCCAGTCGTCAAAAGGTTTCTTACAAAATATACTGATCGTCATATACCAGATGAATCTACTTTACGTAAATACCACTTACCAAAATGTTATTTGAGAACCATTGAAAAAATACGAACCAACTTATCTGGTCATTATTTTTGGGTAAGTGCAGTCGAAACAACGGAGGTAATGGGACGTTAAATGTAGTTGCTGGTACTCTTCACCCGACAACTTTATACCAACCATACTTAATTGCAACTAAAATATTGCCAGTCGTAAATGGTGAAACAGTTGCAGAAGTAATTAATCAATGTATTCATAATATTCTGTCATCGGATAACAAGTATCAAGACAAGATGTGTTAAAAACAGGGAAGTTATCAAAGCAATCTTATCCCAATATGCTACACGTTACCTGTGCAGCATATGCTCTACACAGAGTATGTGAATACATCAGGGGTCATGTTCCAAATGTTGATAAGTTAGTTTCATCATTTAAAAATATATTTCACAAAGCACCTTCATAAGTGACATTATATAGAGAAACATGACTAGAAGCAGCATTTTTCTAGTCACAACATTTGGATGAATTAAAAAACTTCAAGATGATTATACGCAAAGCATTTATAATTGTAAACACCTGATACAAATTGAAAATTTACAAAACCAGCTAAACTTTATGTAAGCTAATTTCCAGTGTCTTGCAGATACGATTACTTACATGCAAAATCAAGATACCTAAAGATTAACCTAAAAGAGGCGATAATTAACATGGAAACCATTATCGATCGAATGAAAAGTATGCCTTCTGAATTTGAAAATAAGCTGAGACAAAAAGTTGATACCATATTTAGCAGAAATCCAGATTTGAATATATTATATCATATATTCATATCATGAATGTCAGAAACCGGTCTAACGTTACACGCAGAATTCAATATTTAACTCTCTATTAGCTTCTTTGTTGCCCAAATAAAAGGCACATGATTAGGATTTGGAAGCGTTTGGTTCTAAGCGCCACTTCTTATAATATTCGTCAAACTTATCCAGAATATGCTGTGTAATCGTCGAATCACAGTCTGCGTAAAGAATCGAACTAGCAATGGTAAAAACTTGAAAAATAGCTTACTTCAAGGCTCGATTCTCGCTTTTCTAATGTTCAACATTTATTATTTTTTAATATCTTCTCCTAACCGAAAATATTTTGCCCGATTTTTTATTAAGAAGATAAATCCCCATAAGTCCCATCTAACCGGTAGTTAATTAGATTTGTCGTAGACCTGTGTTATTTATAGTATAAGCTTAGAGTATGTTCTACATATACAGGGTGGCCCAAAATGAGCGAAGGGGTTTGAGTTCATTATAACTTCTTATTTAAGACATAATTATTAATTTTTTTTAATTTTAAATACAGTATATTAATGGAGAATATTT
This sequence comes from Melolontha melolontha, assembly GCA_935421215.2. Lineage (NCBI taxonomy): Eukaryota > Metazoa > Arthropoda > Insecta > Coleoptera > Scarabaeidae > Melolontha > Melolontha melolontha. Next base: position 136,095,780 of record OW285240.1, on the reverse strand, counting down.
TTAATTTAATTATGAAAAATTATATCTCGCAAGTGGCGGCCATTTTCTGCTTCGCATATTCGTGCTCTTTCCAAAACATTTTCCATAACCTTTCGCAAAACTTCAGGTGTTATGTTGTTGATTTCGTCGCGTATATTATTTTTTAATTGCTGTATGGTTCGAGGCTTATTAATATAGACTTTTCCTTTCAAATAACCCCAAAGGAAACAGTCTGAAGCGGTTAAATCCGGTGAACGCGGAGGCCAATTAAAATCGCTTGTACGGGAAATAATTCGTTCACCAAAGATGTCGCGTAAAAGAGCCATTGTGTCCCTCGCAGTGTGCGCTGTGGCTCCATCCTGTTGGAACCATACTTGCGGAAGGTTTTCCACGGCTGGCCTTAAAAAATTTTCCAACATTGTCCGATATCTAACACCAGTGATGGAAACGGCGACACCGTGTTCATTTTCAAAAAAATAGGGGCCAATTATCCTTTCCGACGAAACACCGCACCAAAGAGTACACTTAAGTGGGTGTAATTCTCGCTGTTGAACTAGTCTTGGATTTTCCGTAGCCCATATCCTGCAGTTTTGCCTATTAACGAACCCATTTAATTGGAAATGGGCTTCGTCGCTCATAATTAAATTATGAATAAAATCATGATTTTCTTCTGCTTTTTGACGAAAATAAATTGCATAATCAAGTCGTTGCTGGTAATCTGTCGGTTTCAATTGTTGGACAAGCTGAATTTTGTATGGAAACATTCTTATTGTATGCAAAATTTTCTGCAGCGACCCTCTTGAGAGGCCAAGTTGTATCGAACGTCTCCTGGTTGATGTTTCTCCATCTTCCCGAATACTCTCCTGTACCCGTTCAATATTGTCATCCGTGTGCACCGTTCGTCGTCTGCCGGCACCAGGAAGGTTCCTTACTGCCCCTTGTTCTCGAAAATTTGCAACCAGACGGTTTATTGTTGACTCTGAGGGTCCAACCCGCAAATTAAAATAACGACGATATGCATGCTGAGTCAAAACAATGGATCGTTGATTTGAGAAATAAAGTTCAACGATTTTGGCTCGTTGTTCAATTGTGTACTGTTCCATTTTAAATTCCCCAAGTCTTCTTTACAAAATACTGAACAAAAAAAAAAAAAATTATAATAAAAAAGTTATAAGGAATTAAAACACCTTCAGTCATTTTGGGCCACCGTAAGTATAACACATATAAGCCTGTCAGGCCTAGACAATATGGCGCTTACCTCGTAAACCAATTCTTATTGTCAATGCGATGTTCTGCATTTTGCAATAAAATTAAAGCAAAAAATAAATTTTTAGTAGATCTACAATTAATCTGTTAAATGTGTGATGCGATAATACCATTTTCCCTTGGAATCACCCCGAATAAATCCAGTAATTACTAATTGTGAGCAAAACATGAAAATAATTGCATACATTTACTGCACTTACGGATGAATATACAAAATACCTTTCAGTAAAATAACAGCAACAATCCGTTCGAACTTGTCGGGAATCGCAGGAACGTGCGGGGGTACATCATGCAAAGGAAATATTTAAACTGCAAAACTTGAATGTCCTCGAGGAAGGATAATACATTACAATTCTCAACAATCCGAAGATGTTTGAATTTAATAGCGGCATACATCATGCGCACAAAGTTCACCTAACAAACTGTGTAAGTTTCACTAAAGGGGTCGTGCCGTCCTAGGAGGTGGCGGCTCGAAATGGGCAACCCGTAGAGAGCGTATATGAAACAGAATGGATGTTGTGGCGACCGCAGACCTCTCGGGACGGCCCGAAGAATCCAGCACGGCCCAAGAATTCCTCCTGAAGCTATATTACTTACTTTGTCCTGACAATAAACTTCCTATTCCTTAATAACGCAGTACCGTATTAAGTTATTTTTATTGGGGCCCATTAAACTGGTTTCGTAATATTTAAAATATGTAATTTAATCTTAATCCAGATTTTCATAAATCATTAGGTAGAGTTGCGCCTATTCATGTAGATCTTCTTAATTAGTAAGATCTTTTAACAAAGCTATGTTTTCCACTGTTTTGAAAATTAACCTATGATTCCTTAAAATTATATATTATATATATATATATATATATATATACAGGGTGTCCCCTGAGGTAACGACAAACTTACACAATGTGTTCTAGAGGTGATTGTGAACAAAAAAGTTCATATACACTTTAGCTTAATCTTTTTTGATCTTTAGATTTCAACAAAAGAAGAAAACTGTTTCAGTAATGTATTTAATCATGAAATTAACATAACAAACTAATAAACTAATATTATATCAATTGCTCGAAACGTTCGCCTCTTCTTTCTAAACATGTTACCAGTCATTACTTAAGCTGAAACTCGTTTTACAACAAAAAAAATTTCAATTTTTTGACATATATGAAATTTGTGGTTATACTACATTTATCTAGCCATGACTATACGTTACATGTATCAAAGTATCCATGATTACAAGAACCTTCTAAATATTTTATATAACATTTTTATAACTAAATCTTGAATTTTAAAGCAATATTTTAACCGAAAAAGCACATGTTAAAATTTTCCTGGACGGTATTTGGCAGAGGAGGCCTTTCGCTCTTGGACTTTTTCTTTTGGAGTTGTCTAAAAAATCGTGTTTAGTATAGCGATAAACGAAACACTCGAGAGGAATTGATCGAAAAAATGTGCGAATTCCTTTCGAAATGAACTTACAGATACTAACTGGAAACAAAGACTAGCAACATGTTTAGAAAGAAGAGGCGAACATTTCGAGCAACTGTTATAATATTTGTTTATTAGTTTGTTATGTAATTCCATGATTAAGTACATTACTGAAACAGTTTCTTCTTTTGTTGATATCTAAAGAAAAAAAAAGAAATTAAACTAAAGTGCATATGAACTTTTTTGTTCAAAATCACCTCTAAAACGCATTGTGTAAGTTTGTCGGTTACCTCAGGGAACACCCTGTATATATGATATAGAATAAAATAAATTAAAAGCGGGCAAACGATCTGTCAACTAAAAACTCATTTATTAATTATCCCTATATTTCGCAACAACTGTGTTGCTTCTTCCGGAGATAAAAATGTAGAGTTCAAAAAAATATTATTTATTATTTTTTTGAACTCTACATTTTTATTGTGTTATTTGCGAGTTGTTAGTGACAATGATGTGTGAATTATTTAATAAGACCGTCAACGCCTAATTCTAGCTCTACATCTGATGAAGTCAAAAAATATATTGACCAAATATTGAGTTTAGAACAATTGAGTTTTAATTAAAACAGACCAATAACCTAAATAGTAGTGAATTTATATTAGTTCGGTCAAGAAATTTTCTAGAATTATATACACATATATATATATATATATATATATATATATATATATATATATATATATATAATAAAAAATTAATTTAAATTCGGGTAAGCGGTTACTTAAGAAAAAAAAACTCCTTTATTAAATAACCCTATATTTCGCAACAGACTTTGTCGCTTCTTCTGGGGTTAAAAAACGTAGAGTTGAAAAATAATAAAATGAATAAATTTTATTATTTTTCAACTCTTCATTTTTTTACCCCAGAAGAAGCGACAAAGTCTGTTGCGAAATATAGGGTTATTTAATAAAGGAGTTTTTTTTTCTTAATTGACCGCTTACCCGAATTTAAATTAATTTTTTATAATATATCACGGTCGATAATTTCGTTTCAATTATATATATATATATATATATATATATATATATATATATATATATATATATATATATGAAAAAATGTGTGAAAGTCGTATCCACCCTGGAATGTGCAGACGCCAGCGTTTCATGGTTTTGCCAATCATCGGTGCACCTACATCCAGGAATAGACACGACTTTCATTTCTATACGAAGTGTATATATACTAATTGTGATAAACGTAATGTTAATGAGAATTAATAATCAATAAATTCTCACATTACTGCCAATGCCGCTCTAATTCGTTGCATTAATTTCTACACCTGACAAAATCACATTTGCCTAAGAATGTAGTTGCAACGCGTCGCGGCGCCAACTGACCGAGTTGTACGGGAAAATGAAAAAATGTGTGAAAGTTGTATCCACCCTGGAATGTGCAGACGCCAGCGTTTCATGGTTTTACCATGAATTCCTGGATGTAGGTGCACCGATGATTGGTAAAACCACGAAACGCTGGCGTCTGCACATTCCAGGGTGGATACGACTTTCACACATTTTTTCATTTTCCCGTACAACTCGGTCAGTTGGCGCCGCGACGCGTTGCAACTACATTCTTAGGCAAATGTGATTTTGTCAGGTGTAGAAATTAATGCAACGAATTAGAGCGGCATTGGCAGTAATGTGAGAATTTATTGATTATTAATTCTCATTAACATTACGTTTATCACAATTAGTATATATACACTTCGTATAGAAATGAAAGTCGTGTCTATTCCTGGATGTAGGTGCACCGATGATTGGTAAAACCATGAAACGCTGGCGTCTGCACATTCCAGGGTGGATACGACTTTCACACATTTTTTCATTTTCCCGTACAACTCGGTCAGTTGGCGCCGCGACGCGTTGCAACTACATTCTTTGGCAAATGTGATTTTGTCAGGTGTAGAAATTAATGCAACGAATTAGAGCGGCATTGGCAGTAATGTGAGAATTTATTGATTATTAATTCTCATTAACATTACGTTTATCATATATATATATATATATATATATATATATATATATATATATATATATATTAAAAATAATAGACTTTTTATTGGTTTAGCGACCTTTTATTGAATTATGATGTTTTATTCTACGACGTTTCGACTTTTATTATTTTTCAGTCTTTTTCAAGTATCGTTTCATTTTGAATGAAACGATACTTGAAAAAGACTGAAAAATAATAAAAGTCGAAACGTCGTAGAATAAAACATCATAATTCAATAAAAGGTCGCTAAACCAATAAAAAGTCTATTATTTTTAATATTAAGACACGGCCAATAAAATAAATAAGAAAAATAAAATTCTTATAAACACCAAATATATATATATATATATATATATATATAAGCTAAGAAATAGATTATTATCAAAATAACTAATGGATGAAATTTAGCAAAATTCCATCGACGACATAATATTAATATATGTTCCTTAAAAAGTAACTTATGGCATTTCTAACAACACTCGAACGCAAGGACCTTAGTGGCGCAGTTTGTTAGAGAGTTAGTCTAGAGAACTAAAAGTGGTGAGTTCGAGGCCCACCCAAGGACGAAATTTTTCAAAAAATTTCGTTAGTTAGCGTTGTAATTTGTAGATAGCAATATTTACATTTTCACACATTACTTCGCGAAATAGCATCCTAATTAAATATTTAATGTATAGCCGAATTTCCAAGATTTATCAAATGATGTGAATGATGTGAAAATGTGTGAAAGTCATATCCATTCCGAACGTGCAGATATCAGGAAGTCCACGAATCCAAGTCCTCGAAATAGCTATTTACAGCAGGGATTACTTAGACGAATTAGACGAAAAGTTCTTACCGCCGAGCCATTTTTCAGGTTTGAAAACAGATAATAATCGCCGGAAGCTAAATCTGGGGAATAGGGCGAATAAGGCATAAATTCAAATCCCAATTCATGAATTTTTGCCATTGCAATCGGAGACTTGTGGCAGATGCGATATCCTGATGGACAAGTACTTTCTTCACTGCCAAATGAGGCCGTTTATCTTGCATTTTGTCGCTTAATTGTTGCAATAAATTGGCATAATACTCCCCATTTATTATTTTCCCCTTCTAAGTAGTCGACCAAGATAATTCCACGAAAATCCCCAAAAAAGCGGTTGCCATAACCTTTCCTGCTGACAAAACTGTTTTTGCCTTCTTTCGTGGCGGATAATATTTTTTTGTCCATTGTTTGAATTGTTGTTTGGTTTCGGGAGTGTAATGGTAGACCCAGATTTCATCGTCGGTAATGAAATGGCATACAAGGTCCTTCTGATTGCGGCAAAAAAATCCGACAAAGGCATTGACGAATAACTCGAAAATAATACATTATAGGAACTCAAAAGAGCACTTATGTTTCAAATTGATCGAGAAATTCAAAAATTATTTATATTTTGGGAAAAACAATCGGCCTACCATTTTCCAACACCCTGTATTTTCATAACGGAACATTTTTGAATCATAGTTTATAAAGTAAACTATCAATTATTTTTCATTTAGATTCACACCCTCCAATATTCGCATATCAATAAGGAACATCCTGTATAACAAACAAAAAACTTCTGAAGAATTATTTTTTCGAAGAATTAGTATAGTTAAGTCCATCCGCGGACACACTGTCTACATTAACATACGACAGCAGAATTTGGATTGTATCAATTAAAACACAATATTTTTAAGCTAATGATGATTCGGAATTATTTTTCAGGCAATACCTTATAATTCAGAGAACAAAATATACATGGTACGTTGTTTTATGTTTATCAAGCAATAAATATGCTAACTTAAATTGAAAAATCATGAAAAGTTTTGCATTATTTCATCGAAAAGCAGTTCATTAATTTTCGTACGTAGGAGCTTACAAACGTTCTATAGGTTACTTTTTTATTGTAAATTCCTGATTCATTTCTTTAATCGCTTGATATTTTCGTCAGGAAATAGAATATTTAATTCTTCCAAAAATACGCAATATTAAGGAATTATTAAAGAAACAAATTTTACAAGAAGCAAAGCAACACAGTAATTGCTACCAATTTGTCGTATTAATTTCCGCGAATATTACGAACTGAAGAATCTTCATTATGTTTGCGGAACGTGGAGTTATTTTTGTATCTGTGTCTCCGCCTAGTTAGTTGTCTTGATTCATTCCTGGACATTTTAAAACGTCGCCACAACTTAATCCTGCGGCTTCTACGTGTAAAATTTACTGTGACAATAACCGTTAAAAAGACACCTCAGATAAATTGAGCGAGTGTTTTTGTAACTAAGGCGAATTTATGCGTGAAAATGAATTATTACCGTGTAACGTTCAGTTGTGGGATTTGTAAGTTTAATGCTTCAACATTAATCCGTATGGTGTAGGAATTTTTTTGTTTGAATTCTTATCTGTTATACCATAAGAACGCGTTGACAATGGAGAGGTTGATATGGACGAAATAGTAATTGGTATTTCGAAATTATATGTTATGCGAGTATATTTCGAAAGGAGACAACTTGTTTAAACAATGATTTAGATTTATTGTTAAAAAAATAAAACTTATCTATAAATAACGGGTAACTATAATTTTTTTTTTCTTAAACTAGTAACAATTCTATTGAAAAAGTTTATGTTGACAATCCTGATTTTTAAATCCAAATTTGTCAAAAATTTAACAAAGTAAATATCAAACATTCTAATAAATAAAATAATTTCTTGTTTTTACTTTAAAAATGGTCTTTAATGTCGAGTAAAATACATTTTTCAACTTACATTTCGCATATATTAATAATTTTCGTTATTATTCGGAACGTTATTAAATAACGTTCCGAATGGATAGGGCTTTCACACATTTTTCATTTGTCCGGACAACCTTGACGGTTGTCGTCGCGACGTGTTGTGTCTGCATTCTTAGGCAAATGTGATTTTGTCAGTTGTAGAAATTAATACAACAAATTATAGCGACAATTGCATGTAATGTGCGAATTTAATAGTTCCTAATTCTCATGCGAATGTAGTTCTTCTCAATTCCTATACAGTGCGTCCATAAAGTATGGACACAAGCCCGTAATAACGTTATTGTGCATTATTTGACAAAATGCAAAGATATGTCGATTAATGTTTTTTATTAGCTATATTTAGATGCTACCATTCTCTTTTTTCCATCGACCTTGAATAAATTATGACGTCATTGATATCTTTTTTTAAATGTCAACCCCATTTTTTTTTGGTGGAATTAGAAAGCTTTTACAATTCTTTATTCGATGATGTAAAAATTTTGGTATGTTACATTAGAAAATTTTTCAACTTTCTGTCATTCCCAAAGTGACAAGCTAATTTTTTTAACAGATTGTAAATAATCCGAATCACAACATTTTTATTTAATCCTAATTGTTGGTGTAAAGTGTTTTAATTATTCATTCTCTGAGATGCATTTATCTGAACGGGAACGCATTGAGCTGCTCATGATGATTGGGTTTGGAGATAGACGTCGAAATGCTAGGGAAGTAGCGGAGTTATTTAATGAAACGCATCCTGAACTGGATCCTATCGGTTTTTCAACTGTAATTAAAATCCACAAAAATTTTTGGAAGAAGGGTTCGTTCGAGACAAACCAAAAAGTGGACGTCCATCAACGCCCCTAGACACAAGTTGACATTTTGTTAACAGTTCAAGAACGTCCTCACACAGGCACACGGCAACTTAGTCTTAATAGTTTGGAATATTGTGAACGGTTGATGCAAATTTGTGATAATGGGCCTCTATTTTTCTTCAACATTTTATTTTCTGACGAAGCTATTTTCACATTGAATGGCACTGTGAATAGACAAAATTGCCGATTTTAGTCGACTGGTAATTCTCATTGGATCCAGGAGACACATACCCAATACCCGCAAAAACTAAATCTATGGGCAGGGATTATCGGCGATCGCATTGTGGGACCGTTTTTCTTTTATGTAAACTTGACTGGGGAAATATACTTGAATTTTTTGAGGAATGAATTAATACCCGTTTTAGCGGTTCTTTTTCCAAATAATGAGGATCCACATTTGCCATATCGTAGAATTTTGTATCAACAGGATGGTGCTCCTACGCACTATACGCTACCAGTAAGGCAATACCTCAATAATACATTTCCTAACAGATGGATTGGAAGAAGAGGGACAATTGAATGGCCAGCTGGATCGCCAGATTTAACCCCGTTGGACTTCTTCTTGTGAGGTTACTTAAAATCAAAAGTCTATGCGACACAATCGGAAAATTTGGACGTTTTACCTTAACGCATCATCTACGAAACCAGACTAATCACTCCCGAAATATTACAGAATGTGCGAAATGGAATTTATTATCGCTTAGGATTTTGTCAACAAAATGAAAGAAAACATTTTGAGCATTTGTTATAAATTTGATATTGAAAATGTCAAAAATAAAACATAGAATTAGAACACAATTTACTCAAAAATTTTCTAATGTAACATACCAAAATTTTTACATCATCGAATAAGAATTCTAAAAGCTTTCAAAATCCATTAAAAAAAATTGGGGTGACATTTAAAAAAAATTATCAATGACGTCATAACTTATGCAAAGTCAACGGAAAAAACAAAATTGTAGCATCTAAATATAGCTAATAAAAGACATTAATCGACATATCTTTGCATTTTGTCAAATAATGCACAATAACGTTACTACGGGCTTGTGTCCATACTTTATGGACTCACTGTATATTAGGGCTGGGCGAGGTATTGATACTTACCAATGTATCGGGTCTGTGCACGGTATCGATTCTGAGTACTGGAATCGGTAAAGTATCGATAGGTATCGATGCTTTGGAATCGATACCTTAATTCGATACCTAGAAATCAATATTCTCATAAACCCGTTTTCTAGGTGTCGATTGTTTGATATCGGTTTCAAGAGATATAAAATTAATTTAGCGATTCTACCATAACTACAGTAAGAAATTTGCCAATATTGTGAGATTTTTTTTTTTTTGTAATAATTATAGTTATGTCATAATAAAGATATTTGCTACACACAATAATAACATCCTTTTAAGTATATATTATATAATATATATAAAGCATATATACTTAAAAATTCTTTACTTAAAAAGTTATTGCATCCTTTATGTATATTTAAAAAAATGCACAAAGGTAAGCTACCCGATACATGGCTCTGCTAGTACATCGCTACCCGATACATTGATACTTATCAAGTACTGGAATCGATAAAGTATCGATAGGTATCGATGTTTTGGAATCGATACCTTAGAATCGATACCTTTGTTATATGCGGTATTGGGGAATCGATACCAGTTATGGTATCGGGTATTGGACGATGTATCGATACTTCGCCCAGCCCTACTGTATATACACGTAGGATAGAAATAAAAGTCATATCTATTTCATGATAACGTGTATTGATGATTTGTAACGTGTGCTGATCATTTGTAACAGCTTTATGTTGACAATTCTGATTTTGAAATTCAAATTCAAACATTCTAATAAATAAAATAATTTGTAATAGAAATAAAACTACGGTTCTAATTTTCACTTTTAATCTTTAATCGTAACAAGACAATTGTTTCGCCAGCACAGTGGCTTCCTTAGGTGCTTACATCTAAAGCTTTAGATGTAGTGAAGATTAGAACCGTAGTTTTATTTCTATTTTAAATTATGGATCTTCGTCAAGTAAATGCCGAATCAATTCAAAATAATTTGTTGTTTTTACTTTCAAAATGGTCTTTACTGTCGAGTAAAATACATTTCTCGTCTAACATTTCCAGTATATTAATAACACAGGTCTACAAAATTAAACTTTTTGACAGATGTTTTTATTTTGAAAACTGATTTTATATAATTTTGGTAGGCTGATTTCAAAAATTCTATGCATTTATTTGTATCACGTAAGGTTTTTTTGCAAATATTAAATGGAAAAAAACGATATTTCTAAAAAAAATTATTTGTTTATTTAGTAAAAAGGTGGAATACAAGTTAAAAAAGTGGAAAAAAAATACTTTACTCAGTCTTTTTTAAGTGAAATCTTTGTCTTTTTGCCAGAAAGCTGCGTTGTTCGGACATTCGGTTGTATGTTTTTAAGGGCATATCCCGTTTTAACATCCAGCAGTAGTCCGCCTTGGTATCGCCGTTCCATTTCCTTAATGTCTTGGTGAAACCTCTCTCCCTGTTCTTCGCTAACTGCTCCAAGATTTTCAGGAAAATAGTTCAAGTGTGAAAACAGGAAATGGACTTTCAAACTCATATTACAACCTAGACGATGAAAGTGTTGTAACATATTTTGAACAATATTTTCGTAGTTTTCGTCCTTAGGGTTCCCAAGAAACTTATCAATTACTTCTTTAAATGAAACCCAGGCGTTTTTCTCGACATTGGTCATTGTGTTTTGAAAATCCTTGTCTTTGCATAATGTTCTTATCTGCGGTCCAACAAAAATACCTTCTTTTAACCTGGCATCGGATAAGGCTGGAAATGTCTCGCACAAATATTTAAAACACTGTCCATTTTTGTCTAGGGCTTTAACAAACTGCTTCATCAAGCCAAGTTTGATATGGAGAGGAGGCAGTGAAACTCTTTTGGGGTCAACGAAGTTATAGTTTGCCTCTGCTTTACTACGACATAACTACCACAGATATAACAAAAGTTATTCGGATTGTTCACACAATGTCTTCTTTCCCTATTTATACGTTCTAGAACACTTAAAATACGCAACAACGAAGACAACAAGCGCGCGGACACAGTAGCACGACGACTAACACAACCAAACTGCACATAAGCAGGTTTCAACGTTGTATTGACGCTTCTGCGCCGACTCTGATGCTTTGCTGAGAAATCTAATATTAACCAGTGTTGCCAAATCACATTTTATTTCAAAAAAATCAATTCATTTAAAAATCATGCCTAACATTGAACAAACATATTCTTGTCATAGGTATGTATGTATATTAATAAATTAACATTTTTAAGATATAGAGCGATATAAAAAAAATTTACGTGGTAGAGCAAAAATATGGCGTTTTTTGGAATAAGGGCCCCAAACATATACAAATTAGCAAACAGCTTTCAAACATCAAAATCACTGTAGACCTGTGAATTTTTAAAATTATTAATTTTTATTAAAAATTATTTTGAATTATTTTGTATTTTATTTGAATTCTAAGCTACGAGACCCACCCAATGCAATAATAGTCTGTACTTCATACATAAAATGCAAATAATATAATTAAATAATACAGAAATAGATCTGCTTCACTTGTCATGCGTATTAACTGTTTTTAAATAGTTACCATCAGTAAGAAGTAACTGACAGGCATATATGAAAAACTAAAATACTTTTACAGCAGGCTAATATATGTAATGTGCAAATGAAATATATTCACGATATATTATTCAGTTCAAAGGTTCCGACAGACATAATGCTTGGGCAAATCTCGCGGGTAAATTTATGGCGAAGCTAGAAACGAAAACTAAATCAACTTTGTTATGCGGAACTAAACATACACCGGAAATAAGTAACGTGTCCTAGTGTATAGTATATATGTATAGTTGGCGAACGTGCTTCGACTCCTGTAGAGTAAAAGATTCTCCACCTCCTCAACCACCTCCGTCCCCCAAATGGCACCCTCTGTATCTTCTGTTCTCTTGTTGCAAAACGAGCACTTTGAAAATACATAAAGATGAAACAGTGCGATATATACGTGTGTGTATCATGGGTGTAAGAGAAACTGAGTCAGTCCACTGCCGCTGCTTGTCTTATCATTCCATTTGTCTTGTTTCCTAGGCAAGGGCAAGGAGTTTCGCTCTGACTTCCTGCTGTGTTTCTTGTCGTTGTTTGCAAGTAGGATCCCGGAATGTAATGGTTTTGCTCATGGTCTCAATTGGCTACCGTTATGCCGTTTATATTCCAACGGGTCTGATCCGGACTTTATTTTCTTCATATATATGGTACATATACGTCATTATTTAACAATAGAATTATCTTACGTCTCATTATAAGGTGTTCGTTCCTAATATACACGATTTTCTGTTTCAGAAAATCTTTTCTAGCAGGATATGATATGCTACTTTGTTTCACATTTAGCCCAGTTAACAAGCTTAATAACAGTAATAATTGAAAGATATATTTGAGTATTTTTAGACTATACTAAAAAATAGCATATCCACGTGTAAACACATCACGTGTATGCAAATTAATACAAATATGTCAAATATATCTGTATCTGTCACTTCAACTGAAGTCACATACGTTTCGATCTAGTGATCTTGTCAGTAGAGATTCACGAAGTGACTTCGTAAGATTCGCTTACACACAACCTTATTACGACAGCTGACAAGAGATATCTCGTGACATATAACGGACAAGAAAGGCTTTGCGGTATGAGCGCTTTCTCTCGAATGGCTATGCCATTGCAGAGGAGAAACAAAGACGTATAATTGTCTAGTTCATTAATGGCTCAATATAGCAAAATATAGCATATGTGCAAACACATCGAGTGTATACAAATTAATAACGTGTGTTCATTTGAAAAGTCAATCTAGGTTACTTTGAAATTTTGATAGAATAAGACGCATATATATTAGTATGTGTTTGTCGTTCCGTAAACGTAAATCCAAATGACATTTGATAATGTCAATCACAAATATCAGTTAGTGCATAAAATAATCGTACGTCGATTCTGGTTTAAATAAATTGCTTCTCAGTTTTAAAATGGTTTTCACTTTAGAACATAAAATTTTTTTTGTCCAGACTTATTTTCGAAGTGGTAAAAAAATTGATGGTTTATGGGTTTATTCAGTTCAAGATTGCATGGTAGAATTTCAAGTTGAGTTTCTACATTTTGTAATAGATTATATACAATTTAAGAATACTTTGGATAGAACTTTAAAACTTTTTTCTGAAACTGGTAGTCTCTTAAGAAAATCAGGCAGCGGAGCAGTTAAGAAACGTACACCTCAAGTTGTCAATCGTGTTGAAGAAATAATGGAAAATGTACCACAACATCTGTTCGACATTTGAGTCAACAAATAAACCTTTCTGTTGGTACAACTCAGAAGTTATTAAAAAAAGATATGCAACTTTATCCATACCGTGTCACAGCATTACAAGAATTGTTAGAAATTGATTACCCACGTAGACTACAGTTTTGTAATTGGTTTGTAAATATGAACAATAATGGAGAACTTTCGCAAAGAGTCATCTTTACTGATGAAGCATGGTTTTATAAAACGGGATACCTAAATTCACAAAATACAAGAATTTGGAGTAGTGAAAATCCTCATGTAATTAATGAAGAATCGCTACATCCAGAGAAAATTGGTGTTTGGGCAGCAATAAGCCAAAGGCGAATCATTGGACCAATATTTTTTCAGGGAACGTTAACTGCTCAAAGGTACCGTACGGAAATTTTACAACTATTTGTCAAGTTGCATGATGATGAACTACAAAATGCATATTTCCAACAAGACAGAGCACCTTGTCACTGTACTGCAGAATCTTTGCATTATTTAAGAGAATTTTTTGATGAGCGAATAATTAGTCGAAATACTGAAATTGCCTGGCCTACACGTTCATGCGATTTAACACCTTACGACTTCTTTTTGTTGCCTTATCTAAAAAATAACTTATTTCGAACACCTATATTGAATTTTAATGATAGCAAATTGAATGAAAAAATGTTTTTAAATATGTAGACAAGCCTTTCTTTCATTTGATGCTCTCTGAATTACTACTAGGATTTTTATGATTTTCATTTACGTTAAGAATGCGTTTTTGAAAACTAAAATAAAATTAAATATTTTTTGATAAGAGAAAAAAACAAGAAGTTGTTACGCCTATAAGTAAACAAGGACAAAATACGTAGAAAGAGAGAAGTGGACATAAAATGCCGGACTCTACTAATAATAATTGAACAAATTATCGCATTATCGAGTTATAATTTTCTTACCGTTTCAAACATAGATTAAACTGTAAGAAATGTTTTGAGGAAATCAATCGGTGTTCGCTGAAAATCATACCCCTTACCTATTGAAGTTACAAATCTCTACTTTAGCAATTTTATTGGCCGCTGCACGAGGTGAAAAACAAAAAAAAAATGTTTCTAATTTCATTTATACTTTCACCGTAAGCAAAATATACCCATATTTAAGATTGTTAATCTTTGATCCACACCTTATTGAGGTTAATATAAGTATAAATTACTTGTAAAAACTTCCCGAGTGTAATAACGTAAATATGCACACCTAGCAATGAATTTGTCTTTTTCGGATTTCATTTTAAATTACGTGATTGTAAATTTAGATCTTCCAGATTCGCAAAATGCAATAGGGATTATCCTTTAAATAACATGAAGGATGTACTAGAATTAGTTATACTTAACCAAGACAACGAATTGTCAAACATTTACATTGCATGTGTATTAAAGAAAAAAAAAGAAAACCAAAAATTTCACAATATGTTTTACATGGGTACTTAAGAGTAAGGAGGACATTCCAAAAATAAAGTGGATAGATGTCAGCACATGTTTCTGAATTAATTTTACCTTCGAAAGCCACAAATTTTAGGATTAGGATTGTAATTATATAAAGTGGATGTATATTAATACAAGAATAACTTTGCTAAGGAGTTACTATGGGTCAAAATTAACTGCGAATGATAGTTTACAAATATTTTCGGGATTTCCTAAAGCATATTTTAATAAATTTTTGATTCCGAAATAGTAATATGCATTTCTGGTACAATACCTACTTTTATATAGACTGGGCCTCACAAGCTCGCCTATTAAAACTAAAAATACAACACAAATTTATTGAAATGAAGCAAAAATTTCAGCGTAATCATAATATTCTGTCATCGGATAACAACTATAAAGACAAGATGCTATTATTTTTGACTAATGCGGCAGCTTATATATTCAAATCAAGGAAGTTATTAAAGCAATCTTATCCCAATATGTGTACAGCACATGCACTACAAGGAAATATCCTTTTGTATTTATGTATGAATATTGTATTTTTTATTAAAATACCCATATATTTTGTACATCTATGAATATATGAATACATCCGGGGTCATTTTCCAAATGTTGATAAGTTAGTTTCATCATTTAAAAAATTATTTTTTAAGGCTGAGACAAAAAGTTGGTGCCATATTAAGCAGAAATCCAGATTTGAATATATTATATCAATTCTGCACAGAGCCGATTGAGAAATCTATACATTCGAAGTATGGTGCACTTGCAACATTTTAATCACGCACCCATTACCAGTTGTGATGTGGAACGGACATTTTCTATTTTTAAAGACGTTTTAACATCTAAAAGAACTAATTTCACACAGGAATACCTTGAACAAATTTTAGTTGTTCATAGTAATGTTTTACAGCTTCAATGTTTCACAGAAAATACATAGTTTTGAGTTTACATAAATTATTTTTATTCAAAATTCGATACGCAATTCGCTTGTCAGCATTACTTTTGTTTCAGCAGTAGTTGCTGCCGATTACCAAACCGTTTATTACATTCGCTCTGTTGTCCATTGACAGATACATATTAACTGCATATATAGGTATGTGCGACTTATGCAGGTGACCACACGTATCAAATTGCTGGAAACTTACGGATCGCTTACAGAAACAAACCTATTGCGAATACAAGGCAGACGCCCATGGGCTATGAATCATCAATTGCTCGAGTGACAGTGCGATAACAATGCTCGTAATCTGTCACAAACGTATATCTTGATAGTTTGATTGGGCGTGGGTTCGAATCCTGCTTAAGGGTGAATTTTTTCTATTAAAAAATTTTAATAATTAGCGTCGTAAAATATAGAAAGCATATTTACACATTGAAACTAAATTGAAACTTTACTAGTGCGCCATCTAGCGGCAATTTAAATAAGTACAAAAAAGTTCCAATTTTTTAATCTCTACATAATTGCATTAAATAACTGTATTTTTGTGGAAGCTCATAATTGCTCGCCAAGAGTTATTAAAAAAAAGAAACGTGAATAATTAAGGTAAAACTATGATATGAAATATTTTAATATTATTTATTTAAATGATGGTTGTTCCTCGACAACATCGACTACCTTTTCTTTCTATTAAGTCACCTACAAATTTGAGTATAACGGTTATCTTTAATTTATTTGCCGTTGTGATGCAAAAGTGAATTAAATTAATGCACTTAAATATTTTTCTTCAAATTCTCTATGAATCTTATTTAAATTTTGTTTAGACTTAGAGCAACTTAGACACCAACTGTTTACCAACATTCAAAAATGTCAAAACAGAAACAGATAAACACAATGCGTAAACTTGAACTATTAATTCTGAACCGGTACTCGCTAAGAAGGTAGAACTGCCAGAACGATTCTAGAATCGTTTGGAATTAGTTCTTGGAACAACCAAGACATGTAATCAGAAATTCAGAACTAGTTCATATTGCTATGAATTGTGATGTTGTACTTTGCTAATTCACAATTCACAACCAATCTGTCCAGCTAGTATACTCAGACGGTTTATCTTCAAAATGAAACTGCTTTTCCCTCAGGGTTCCAATTGGAAAACGTGGTTTTTCTCTTCTACAAATTTATCAAGCACCAGTAAAAGAGTCTTTACAAATGTTTTAATTATATTGCTTTAAGTTACTTGTAAACTTCTTGAAGTAATGTTAAATAAAAAACACAATAAACTTTAAATGAAACTTTAATACATCAATAAAAAAAAAATTAAAAGAAAATATATCTTTATGAAGTATAAAGATTAATATTGCGTCATTAATCAATATTATTAAGGTAAAAATATTATATGAAAATGACCGGAGCATATACTAAAAAAAACTTCCTTAATGACAACCGAGCAAATTAAGACTAATAACTTCCAAAGAAACTGTTTAATTTCTCCCTCAATAAACAAAGTAAACAACCAAATATGACAGCCCGAAACAAACTCTAAACGCATGTGCAAGCCATATGAAAAAATGCCCTTTATATACCAACGTATAAAATTTTATCGTTAACAGATTTTTTTAACTACAAACTTTAAAAACCTTCTTTGTCATTTATTTCAAATAACTAAGGAATACGAAAATAAATATACATAAGAAAATACAGTATTAACACTTTTAAATTATAAAAATATCTTTTAAATAATCTACTTACGTAAATGAAAAAAATATATATTTTTTACGAGACACCTGAGTTAGAAAGCCTAAAAATTAAACAATTACGAGTTCTACACACTCGTAAATAAATCGGTATTGAAATTAAACACTATCACAAATTAAATCAAATCACGAAGTTAATTAACCCAAAGATAAAGATTTATCCTCTTAACACACGACCTTCTAAAGCGTACAATAGTGTCTCGTAAAAAAATATATATTTTTTTCTTTTACGTAAGTAGATTATTTAAAAGATATTTTTATAATTTAAAAGTGTTAATACTGTATTTTCTTATGTATATTTATTTTCGTATTCCTTAGTTATTTGAAATAAATGACCAAGAAGGTTTTTAAAGTTTCTAGTTAAAAAATCTGTTACGATAAAATTTTATACGTTGGTATATCAAGGGCATTTTTTCATGTGGCTTACACATGCGTTTAGAGTTTGTTTCGGGCTATCATATTTGGTTGTTTACTTTGTTTATTGAGGGAGAAATTAAAAAGTTTCTTTGGAAGTTATTAGTCTTAATTTTGCTCGGTTGTCACTAAGGAAGTTTTTTATTATATGCTACGGTCATTTTCATATAATATTTTCACCTTAATAATATTGTTTAATGACGCAATATTAATCTTTATACTTCATAAAGATATATTATTTTTTTTATTTTTTTTTTATTGATGTATTAAGTTTCATTTAAAGTTTATTATGTTTTTATTTAACATTACTTCAAGAAGTTTACAAGTAACTTAAAGCAATATAATTAAAATATTTGTAAAGACTCCTTTAACTGACGCTTGATAAATTTGTAGAAGAGAAAAACCACGTTTTCCAATTGAAACCCTAAGGCAAAAGCAGTTTCATTTTGAAGATAAACCATCTGAGTATACTAGCTGGACAGATTGGTTGTGAATTGTGAATTAGCAAAGTACAACATCACAATTCATAGCAATATGTAACCAAAACACCCAAAAGCGAGTACGATTGCGCAGAACTGTTCAGAATTGCGAACCCAAACAATCCTAATATACTGTATAACAGCTGGACAGTCCGTAATATTTAGAAGTAATAAAATAACCGAAGAAAACGGCAAACAGGATTTATAAAAATAACAATAGTCCATCTTACGGTTCGCGACATAAAAAACCCTTTTTTTACCTATTGTGACAGTACTTTATTGCATCATACTAACTTAATACTGACAGATGCAGAACCTTATATGCATGGCTACTAATATTGACAAAAGACTTACGAAACTAAATTAATATCCAATCGTTATAAGACATGTCCCGTTTTTTTTTTAACCCGGACAGTATTAAAGATACGTTCATAAGGAAAAAGGAAATATGTAGTTATAATTAATTTAGGACATTAAAATATTGCATAGAGCTTAACATCAAATAGGTTTAATAAAAAAAAGTATTTTATAAAAGAAACAAATATTCTCCCTAATAGATCTATGAAACTGATAGCTAGCGGTAATAATATACTTATCTACATGTAAGCTGTACTTAAATTAAAAAGTCAGGACTACTGTAGCGGTCATCTGTCACATTATGTAATGACGTTTTCGTGCAAACTTATGTCACACAATAAACTAGAGATTTAATTAAGAGATTGCGCGACTATGAAGATCTCGAATTGGTATTTGTTTTTAGCGTGGATAGTGATGTTTCAAGTTTTGGCAATTATAGCTATAGGTATGGCCGTTTATTATGAATATTCACGTACCAGTTGTGATCAGGAACAATTTGTTTTCGTTGACCATCACGGAGTAAGAGTTCTTGTACCGCCTAAGTTATGGGTTTAGATATATGCAGAATTATTCGTGTACATATACAGTAGATATTTGTATGTATTTCTTCAAAGCCTCTGTATAAATTAGAAAATAGTAAATGTTTTAAAACCTATTTATAAGTTATTTATAAGTGATATGTACAATTGCGGCATTGAAGAATGTGGCTTTGCGCCTTGAAACAAACTATTGTTAACTAACAAAATAAAATTTAAAGAACGAAAAATCTTTCCTAACCTAGCAGTTGCGAAAGAAAAACTATAATGATCTCGTATCGGTCGCACGGTATAGAGGGAAGAAGGAACATGTACCGATGGCATGCTGCGAAAGGAGTTTTGCATGTATCTAACATGGATGGAATTCAAAGTTAGAGTAGAGGGTCAACCGCATAAACTTTCAAAGCTGCCAGGCTAGCCAGGACTTGCAAGACGAGGCATTTCAGGCGTTCTATTTCATAGTTCGACTATGTGTGTATATATGTAAAGTTCCCCCGAACTCAGCATCTTATAAGTTTAGCTTGGAGCAATTGCGATCAACTATGCTGAACGTTTTATTAGTGTCGTCGATATCTTAGACATTCTAGTCTAATAATATTAACGAACTAAGGATAATGGGGGAAGAGTAGTATATACAGTATGTCCCCGGATTTGAGTTTACAAGAGGAAAAAAATGATCTTTGATTTTGCGCCAGAACTTCAAACGAATTTTCTCCCTGTCCTGAAACCACCAAATCTGTAATTGGAATTTCATTGTTCTGACTCGGTGGAGAGAAAAGTTCATTTTTCTCTTGATTTTGGACGTTAATGCAATAATTTTTCTCTGCTTTTTAAATCCATCACTTTGACGGTTTTATTATTTTGACAACGATGTCACTTTGACAAATGAATTTACGCAAGTTAAATAACAAAAATGTTTGTGAAAAACATAATTTGAATACATTGCAACTCAAAGTAACAGCTTTAAGATAAAGAAAACGAAGTTATTTTCAACAACAATATTCAAATAACCCCTCCACCAATTTCTGCGTGCAATTCTACTCTAAAACGAAGCTCCTTAATTTTTTTTTTAATTTCTACTATGGACAATGATGTCACGTCGTTTCTTATTTGATTTTTTAATTCTTTAGCATTCTGAGGTAGTTTATCCCTACATACAATTTGCTTTGAACGTCCCCACAAATAAAAAATCCAAAATTTTGAAATCGGGACATCTGGCAGGCCACAATACTGGACCATTTCTTCCAATCCACCGATCTCAAAATTTAACGTTTAAGTAGTTTGTACCAATGCGAGCATAATGTGCTGAAAAAAAATTATACGCCGGTAATTAATTTCTAAAGCATTAAAATCGTCGTTAAAATAACTTTCTAACATATCTATATATGTGTGCTGATTAAAGCTGTTATCAAAAAAGTATTGACCTATTATCCCGTGATAACCAAGGGCACACCATACATTTACTTACAAAATACTGGCGACCTTTTAAAATTCCGAAATGTGGATTAATATCGCTCCAATATCTTACATGGTGTGAGGCTACTGTCGGTAGAAAATGTTGCCTCTTCAAAAAACATTATTCTGTGATGTTTCGGTCCTCTAGATATTTCATCTCCCATCCAGAAACAAAAATTTTCGGATCATCCCTCGATTCCAATCTATGATTAAATATGGATTTGTATGGGTGAATTTAATTGTCTTACAAAATTCTTTGAATTTGGGACTTACTAATGCCTGTTTGGAGTGACTGCCTTCTTAGTGAGGTTTTTGGTTGATCCCACACAGATTTTAACACCAAAAGGGTAGCAGCGTCGTTTTCATAGTACGATTTCTTCTGTTTCTTTAAATTTTTAATAGATCCAGTTGTTACAAACTTTTTTATCAGTTTTTGGGCCCCCATACGTGAAACTTGTATATTCAGAAATTGTTCATTGAACTTTTGAATACCATATAACTTTGCCCACCCGTACCAGAATATTGAATCAAATAAATTATCTGCTCCAAAGTCAACATTTTATAAATGTTTACGACAGTAAGCTGTCACAGAGTTGTCAAAACAAAACGAGCGTGCTTACGTGATAAGAAAACTTTAAGATTAAAATTAATCATTACCACGCCCAAAATCAAGAGAAAAATGTACTTTTCTTTCCGCTCGGCCATGCTATTGGGATTTTAGCTACAGATTTGGTGCTTTCAGGACAAGCAACAAATTTTATTGCTTTGAAATTTTGGCGCAAAATCAAAGATTTTTTTTCCTCTTGTAAACTCAATCTATTAGATGCAGCACCGCATATCGAATATTATAAACATAGGTATATCCCATTAAAGGGTTATAACTTCGAAAATACTAGAAATAAGTACTATGTTATTGGTACCATTTTAACGGCAATTTTACAAGGAATTTGCTGACTAATAAAAAATTATAGGTTCAATTTAAAAAAAAAAGAGAAAATAGCCTTTAAACTTCGATAACTTTGGCACAACATATTTCACACCCTATATATGTTGTCACGTTGTTCATCCTCAAAACATATAATGTGTTAGTCCATAAATTGGTAACAAAGGAGTTACGTGGGGCACTGTACCCATTTTCAGGCTAAGACTTAAAATGTTAGACGCTGCAACTGTCAAGATTGTAACCAAATTTGCACTGAAACCAAAACTAACAGTTGTAAGTGCACATTGTCGTATATCATTGCAAAGATAATTTGAGTGGCTATCATCATAATAACAAGAAAGTATAGCAATATTTAAAAAAAAAATTGAAAGTGGTTGCGAAAATTTGGAACACCCTATAAATATATAAATAAAAATAGAAAATACACTGTAGCATACTACATGTGTACGTAAAATTTCATTGCTACAACTTTATTAGTTTTCATGCTAAGCTCCGCCGACACACTATTACCACACCCGGTATTTCTTTTGAAGACAGAGTATACGTGCACGCCGTGTAAAGTTGTTGCGTTATTTTATGTGTTAGCTTTACTGTGCCCCATGTGCGACACTTTAATTAGTGGTTTTACCTACTGATGATGACAACTTAGTTGTCGAAATACTTATTTAGGATACTATTATTAATTGTGGTAAAGGATTTTACACCTTTTTGATCTTTTACTTAACCACAGTCTCTAAAGAAAGACTTTTTCTTCAATAACTCATTGTAGGTTAAATATACTAGTCCATCATTGACAATATTACAATAAATTTTAAACAATAAAATAGCGCATAGAGTCTTATATTCTGGTTAACGATTAAATACATGCGATATGGGTATACATTTACAGATATTACATGCATATACGCGAAGGAAGCAATTCGGGAACTTCAATTAAACGCTCCGACCAATCTCCTCGTAAGTCTCCCGCACACTGGATATTCACTTACATAATTGAATTCGGTTCGGCAATAAAATAGTAAAAGTTGTTTCCGGCGTGAGTCCATTTTCCGCCTATTAGCGACATCATCGTCCGGGAGAAACTAAAACCGGACTTAATGGCCGGGCAAAGGAGAACACAGAACGACCAAAGGCCAGAAAGGATCGTCGGCACAGTGTCGCCTTACCGACGACGACGACGGCTACAATCGTCTTCGTCTCATTTCTACGCGAATATATGAAACCGCAATCATTTCTTCTGCGGCTGAATGCACATTAATCTGCATCTTGGCCTCCGGACAAAGGGCGTTCTGTAGGCAGTACGGTAATGGAGCGGTACCGAACGGCGGAATGGGGGAAGGCACCTTAAAGAATTCCGGGCGCTCCGGGTGCAGAAGGAGGTCCGAATTTCTCCGGAATTGCGTTTAATTTCCAGGGAACACGGCGGTTTCCAGAACTATTCTGGACACTCGCATTTCACCGGACCATACCAGAACTAACATTATGCGTTTAATAGACGCGTTAGAGAGAGATGGCGGTAAGTTAAGAGAAATTTTGCGGTGATTTGTGACGCGGGCGTACAGAATTAATAAGTTTTAAGTTTGTCAGTTGGTATTTCGGCTAGAAAATGAAGGTAATCTAGCAAACAAATATGCGGAAGTATTTTACTGTGTTAATTTACTTGAAGAAGTGATATTTTTTTAATTTAAGACGTTAATGAACTACTGAATTTTTCAAGAAAAACTTTCTTAGGAAAGAACCGAAAATGGAATTATTTGGCTTGTAGACTTCCGCGGTCAATGTCTATTATTGCTGGAACGGCATCCTTAGCACTACTTCTTTCTTGACCTATGTTTCGCCCACTGTTGCAAGGAACATCTTCAGGGCTGCTACTACAAGTGCTGCAAAAAGTTGCTTTGGAAAAGCAGAACTCAGTTAAATTTGCTGAACATTTACATAAGCTTAAAGACATTGTTAGTTTACGAACTCTCGTTATAACGCCCACGGGCGATATCACCATGTTTATGGTAAATATATCCAAGGTGAAATGAACAAATAATACTTAAGTGAAAAATTAAATAATTTAAATATTTATAGACTTTTCAAAAGTTTTGAACAAGTAGTCTATAATCGTTTATATATATTTTTTTAAAACATTATCTTATAAATAGTCATCAGTTATTATCGGGATAAAATAAAACAAATTTTAATGAATTTCGTTATTTTTTACTTTACAAAGTTATATGATCGTTTCACTCACACACCAGCTTCGTCAGACATGTAACTAACTTATAAGTAAGTTACATGTAACTAGCTTATAAGTAAGTTATACAAGGGTGTCCGGTATCGTTATGTTCAAATTTTAGGAGTGTAAAGTAAACTTCATTCAAATAACAAAATCGCAAAACTTGTATATCAATATTTATTTGTTTCAAAGTTACAGATCTATGAATGTGATTGTCAGATCATGAAAAAAAAATGTAATCCTAAAGTCAATAGAAACTGATTTTATTTCAAAAAGTTCAATTAATAATATTTTCGAAATGTCCACCTCCCGTAAGCCAACTGAAGAAGTACTTATTCGAATTTCATACTTGTTTTGTCGGATTTGCTCGGCAGCCAGGTGAATACGATCCAACAACTCTTCTTTTGTGTTCGAAACTTGCGCGTAGACTAAATTTTTCATGTATCCCCATAAATAAGGGTCAAGGGGATTAAGATCGGCTGATCTAGGTGGCCATCCAACAGGATCACCTCGACCAATCTTGGATAATTAACGTTAACCCAATTTCGGACAGAAATTCCGAAATGTGGTGGTGCTCCATCCATGTGAAACCGCATGCCTCGTCGAACATTCAGTGAAACATCCTCTAATAGACCTGGCAATTCGTCAATAAGAAATTGAAGGTAATTGTCCGCATTTAACCTCCCAGGAAGAACGACAGGACCAATCAGCAAGTCATCGATTAAGGCCGCCCAAACGTTAATAGAAAATTCATGTTTAAATTTAGATGGGCGCATAGCTTTGGGATTTCCTGATGACCACCTGTCCAGGTTTCTCAGATTTGTAACACTACTTCTCGTGAACGTAGATTCATCTGTCCAGAGGACTGTTCTGCAGAAATTAAAATGAAGCCGTGACTGTCTTAATATCCACGTAGAATGAACTAGACGAGCGTAGTGATCTGCCTCAAGCAAACCGTGTCCCCTGCGATAGTGATATGGATATAAGCCCTCACGTTTTAAAATTCGCCAAACCGTCCTTTGTGACATTCCTAGTTGTCTAGCGATTCGACGTAGACTGAGAGCTGGATCCCAATAGCTACTGCTTCTTCCTCTAAGTCTGCTGGCAAATTTACTCCTCGGTCGAAAAGATAATCACGTAGTCCACATTCCTGAAATTGTCTGTGTACTTCCAGAAACGTTCTGTAATGAGGAATGCTTCTATCGCGAAACCGATGTCGGTATTCAATAACTGCTTGACGTGCACTGCCGTTACAGTAGCCATACACAAAATGCATGTCCGCATACTCTTGAGAAGAAAATCGGTAAGGCATTTTGAATAAAAAAAACGTGTCCACTCACTAATAAGCTGTTGTATGAACTGAAACGGTAATGTAATCCTTTATTAAAAAATGCAACGTTAACGGTCATCTGAACATTTGTTTATTGTATGATATTCATGGTTCAGCACTTACGAAATAAGTAAGAACCTTCTTTATCATAAATCAATTTCCAGTACTTTTTTGTAGATTTCCAAGAAATTACTGTATGCACTACGACACGTGTTTATTTATTTTAGGATAAGATTTTATTATGCGACATTAACAATCACAGGCCTGTTATTGAATCGTATAACTTTTTTTAAATAAAATCAGTTTGTATTGACTTTAGGATTACATTTTTTTCATGATCTGACAATCACATTCATAGATCTGTAACTTTGAAACAATTTAAATGGATATACAAGTTTTGCGTTTTTGTTACTTGAAATGAAGTCTACTTTACACTCTTAAAATTTGAACATAACGATGCGGGACACTTGTATGTAACTAACTTAGAAATAAGTTACATGTCTAACGATGAAGCAAAAGGTAGTGAAATTCATTAGAATTTGTTTTATTTTATCCCGATAATAGTTATAATGGAATTTCATCAAGTAAAGACTGAAACAATCCTATAAATAGTCATCAGCATGTTTATGTGTATTAGATTAAATTAGACAGAGACAGATATTTCGATAAAAATTAAGAAATTCAAGCTCAAGCTCGAGTCAATATACATTATTAGTGAATCATTTGGATAATTTTTCGAGTTATGACTTGTTTATCGAGTTGTTCATACATTTGCTGTTGTAATGCAGTTTAAAAACTCGAATTTCAAATCTACGAATTGTATCAACATCGTCCTGTTATTTCCTTTGATTATTGTCATACTTTTAGTAGCATTTCCTGTTTTAAAACAGTTCTTCCTTTTTTCTTAGAGAGCATCGGGTCAAGTTGCCCAACCGAATTTCACGATTCGCATTCCGAAGTATTTCTTACTCTTTCCGTCAAGTTCTGAGCTATTGCGGGCCGCCTCCTTTTTGGGCGGAAGTAATTTGTACGTGGCCGCTGGAAAACGAAATTAATCATTAAGTGGCCTTATCATCTCCCATTATGCCCGAGAGACAAACGGGCGCGCAGTGGGAAGGCCGTGATTGCAGAGAGAGCGGAGGTGGACGCGGGAAGTGTTCTATCAATTTACTACCTCTGTCTCGAAGGGGGCAATGGCACGCGCATGCCTTGCGCTTTGCCGTTGCACTCGACTCCCTTTTTCGCTTTATCATGCCGATCTATCCGTCCGTCTATCTGCGTGCACACGATGACTTTTCGTCGGTTCATCAACGATTTCGTCTATTTCCTTTTAAAATTGGAGAGACTAATTCGAACTTCCTGGTTGTTTATGTGTTGGTTTGGTGGAAATTAACCAATCAAAACTTATTTAGCTGTAATTTTTGACGAAAGGTGTAACATATAACATGTATAACCTAATGAAAATCCTTTTCTTGACGCAAGAATTAAATGATTAAGGAACGTAAGCACTAATTTAATAAAAAAAATTAATTTAAATCAAAATTAAAACTCTTTATTTGATAATCTCAGCTTTCTTCTTAATTAAGAACTTCATAGAATAAAATAGAAATAAAACTACGGTTCTAATCTTCACTTTTAATCTTTAATCGTAACACGACAATTGTTTCGCCAGCACAGTGGCTTCCTCAGGTGCTTAGATCTAAAGAGAACGTTACAAACTAAATTAAAAAATATATATATAAAATCAAGAAGGTTGATATTATATTACAATGTTTTTAAAGAAATCTATGAATTTACACAAGTATTGTCGGTAGTGAGAAAATGTGGCACGTCTGGTCGGCCCTAACTGTTATATTATAGGGTACTAGACATGTTTACGCATAAAATTTGTTTAATAAACTACATATACATCTCTATTATCGTCTAAACAGATTTTAAGTAAATAAATATAATAAAGGCGAGTTATTTAAATCTAATTGGTCATTTAATAAAATTTGTGAGTGTTTTAATTTATTGATTTCGAAACTTTCCAGTAAATTTAATTTGTTGCCTTTATTTTCTAAATGCAGAATTTGAAAATCTTTATTGAAAGTGTGGTTTTCTTCTGATAGATGATTCGCAAAAGTGGAATCTTGTTTTTCATTTCTAAACGAAGAACAATGCTCGGCAATGCGTTTTTCAAACGATCTTACCGAAACAAAATTACTTCCAGTTTAATAATTCAATATGCACTTGTAAGGAAGGACTAATTATGGGTAACTCCTTAAGTCCATTACTTTCAGAAATTTTCATGAACCACTTCTTCTTCTTATGTTTTGGGTTGTACGCCAGCACGCCCAGGCACTTGAGCCCACTGCTCTTTGTACTATCCCCAATAGATCTCTCAGTTCCACTCTGTTAGTCTTGTGTCCTCGATAAAAGCCACTATCCTCCTCAGGGGAAGTTTGAGTACACTCGAAGGATCCTATAGATCTCTCTCGAAATATTTCTGTCTGAGTTCCTTCAGTTCCTCACACGTGCATATTACATGAAGGCTAGTTTCCTCCTGTTTTTGACATCTTCTACACCTGGGCTCGCTAACCAAGCCATGCTGTACAATTGCTTCCTTAAAGGACAATGTCCGGTTATTAACCCGGTCATTATTTTAATTTCTTTTTTGTTACTGCGAATTAGGTTGGCTGAAAACTTTCCGTCCAGCTCCCTTAGTAGTGTTTTGGTATGGAGTTGACCTTCCGTTAACCTCCATTTGTTTTTATGTTCTTTTTCTAGCCATAACCAGATATCCCTTTTAGCGGAATCCTTAGTGATTCCACATTCAGGTTCTGGTCCTATGAGGTTCCTATTAGTACCTTCTTTGGCCAGTTTGTCGGTTCATAGATCTGTAACTTTGAAACAAATAAAAATGGATATACAAGTTTTGCGTTTTTGTTACTTTAAATGAAGTCTACTTTACACTCCTAAAATTTGAACATAACGATACGGAACATCTTGTATAGCTATATATACGCGAAGTTTAGAAATAGAAGTCATGTCTATCTCCAGGATACTGTGTGTTGACAAGTTCCAAAAAGAGCGAATTCCGGGATTGATATGAGTTTTGACGAATTTTTTATTATTTACTTAATTGATTAATTGTACCATAATAAATATCAATTCTATGTGACTTTGAATGACGTATTTTAAGATTACGTTGAATAGCGTTCTGCAATCCATGGCTGCCCGGCCCGTATGGACTTTTTGAACACCCGTTACAATATTTTATGCGTTACTTCTGCGAAATCTCGTAATTTGAATTTAATTTGAAATATTTTTTCATCATAAAAAACCGCACGCTTCCGATTATTTAGGAAGGTACACAGCAATTTCAATATATCTACGTATAATATATGAGTAGAGACGCGAACCTGATCTCTTCTCCTAATTAAACAGCGCCTTCCTTCCTTCCTATTTCTTCTCTCAACATTATTGACTCGTCTCTCAAGACAAACACATTTCGACATTATTAATTTTCTCGTTCGCTTGTTTAATATAAACACATTACAAAAGGGTGGTGAACGTGAAGAGGGCCGCGGAGAGGTGCAAGGGACGAGACGTAGCGGTAACAGAGAGTTCGAGAAGCGAGTGGTGTGTTTCCGTTTAAAATTCCTTGTGTATTTTAACAGATGTTAAATACGGATGGTATTTAAGTTTCCGAGAGCATTCGGAACGCAAACCGGACCTCGACCCGGAGAGTGTTGCTTGTGTATTGGCTTAAATGTTGTTTCCGAAATTTCGAAGGATTTAATCCGGTCGTGTACACGTCGGTTGGACGGTAGAAAGCAACTTTCATTGGACGAAATTGGTCCAACATGTAAGCTCTGTGTTTGCCGTCGACAGAAACTAACAACTGTTTCTGTTACGGCGATTCCGTGTATAAGGATTATCCGGTGAGATAGCCGGAGATGGGAAGATGGTAGTCAGGTGGTCACGGAGTTGTCGAAGAGTAATTAGTCCGGGGGTATAGGTTCCTGTTATTCCCAGATGACTTGAGTTTCCTCTGGACTCTTACGAAGTTTATCCGCAGACTTCGGCTCGGCGTGATCAGTCAGTCAAACGGGACTTTGAATCCTTGGAATTACTTCGTGCGCCCCGGCAACCGCCACCTTGAAATGAGAAATCTCGCCCGGGGAGTTGTGATTGTCTTCTACGCCCCAAATCTCCTGGCTGACACGACATTTCTTAATCTGTTAAATGGGCATCCACAGAGAATGGATGGCGGTGTGGTGGTGGTGGTGATATTAATTTTTCAAACTGATTGACATTTTCGAATTATTAACTCGTCGACCTACTGAATAACTAATTTCGCTGTAATTAAATCGAAAGAAATGAATGTTGAGTATCTAAAGATTACGATTATATTAGTTTCATAAACTTCTCTTAACGATTTTATAGACTCGCTGACAATTTCAAAATAAAGAATTAAACGTATCATTCACACACGTCCTTGAATTCATTTTTGACCCTTAACAATAGATAATTTTCACCATTTTCTTGTGGATATGTAATAATTTCAGGCATATAAATTGAAGTACTTAGCTCTGTATATATTTTAATCATTAATACAGGGTGTTACTCATCTATGTTCAAACATTTTAAGGGCATGTAGTACCTTGGAAAATATGGTTAAAAGTCCTAGTACTTATTGATCCGCAAATCAACTGTTTACGAAATAATAGCGATTTTATTAGAATTGCAAAAATTTTCTTTGCCGATTTTTAAGATACTTTCGTATTTTGAAAAAACTTCTTAGATACATTAATTACTCAACGATACCACATTCCAGCAAACAACGTCACATAATAGTACATTGTATATCTAGTAGTGAAAGCGATACATTCCCGGCCGACAATGTAAATTGTTGGCCGAGGCGTTAAGCCGAGGCCAACAAGCATTGAAGTCCGGGAATATGCTTTTACTACGAGGTACACATACTTCACTTTCTGAAATCGAAATCAACTGTTATAAATTAAAGAATTTTCATAATTGCATAACATTTTTTCATTATCCTTTTACAAGGTTGGCCATTTAACGTTGCGGTTTTTTGAAGTCATATTAAACATACAAAACATTAATTTAAAAAAATGATTTATTTGTGCAATTAAACAACAAAATCTGCGGTTTAATAAATCAGGTTTTCGAAGTGAGAGAGCCTCGAGCAACGATAACATTTCGCAGCCTCTTCTCAAATTCTCCACAAACTGCCTGAAGTGTGGCGTACGGTATCGCTTCTATTCGCTGCCGTATTGCCATTTCAAGGTCATCCAGGGTGTGTATGCCATCGCGATATACCGTATCTTTTAATGATCCCCACAGGTAGAAATAGCAAGGATTGAGGTCTGGACTATATGGTGGCTATGTTATCCCTCCGCCTGTAAACTGTTGAGCGTCAAGACCAATGATTCTGTTACCGAAATGTTCTTCAAGAATGTTGAAAACTTCTTCCGTGCGATGCGGACGAGCCCCGTCTTGCATAAGCCATGCATTCTCCACCATATTTAATCCATGCGCCACGGGAATAAAAGACTCATTAAGCATTTCACAATGTTTTTGCGAAGTAACCGCAACATTAAATTGCCAACCCGTTAATTGCCTATGAAATCGTTTCCTTGACAATCACTGTTTGTTTGTTGTTGTGAAAAAGGTCATAGATACATTACTTATTATTTCCCTTTACTACCTACTTATCGCTAAAGAAAAATTTTAAATGGTCAGTGATGATCTCCTGGTGTGCCGGACACCACCGGACTTAGTAAAAGCTGCTGAAAATGTTGTAATGCTTGTATTTATTTACTGTCTAAAATGTATATAAAAAACCGGTACGGGAAAGCTACTGACTTTCCCGGCTTAAGTCTAAAAAACCTTCCCGGACTGTTTTCTGATGGTTGCTTAGCAACGGACTAAAATACTAGAATAGCTTATTTTTGGGATCTAGAATTGCGCCGAAAAAGTAGGCAATCTTGACCGATTTCTGAAAAAATATTTTACACACAAGGCGTCATAAAGTATTTTATGTCAGCCTAATTTGAAGTTCTGTGTAATTTGTTGTGATTGCAATAATTGCTTATTCAAATGCTGAAATGATAGATATGGTGTTAACGAATGCTCGTGCCAATAATGCACGTAGAATCTAGAAACGGCGAAAAAGTTTCCCGATCGTCAACAGCCTTCGCATGCGATGTTTCAGATGTTGTTTCAACGTCTAAGAGAAACTGGTTTGTTTCAGAAAACGTCTTATGATACTGGGCGGCAGAGAACAGCTTGTACGCCAGAGGTAGAAAAACTAATTTTGAAAATTGTTGAAAAAAATCCCGAAACAATATCGGCTCAAGTGGGTGGAAGTAGCTCTCTTGTTTCTAGTCTCTTCATAAGCACCTGCGATACCCCTATCATATTCAGCTGGTACAAGCCCTTACTGCGACGGATAGAGAGAAGTGAGAAGGACATTTTGTCAGTGTTTTTACGTGAAGCTGCTGAACGGCCAGACTTCATTACAAGCGTCCTTTTACAGATAAAGCGTTTTACTAAAAACGAAATATTTAATTTCCATAATAATCACGTTTGGTCTGGAGAGAAAACAAGCTATTTACACGGATTTTACTGAAGCTTTGGACACAATCATACTCCATACCAAACTAGAAGCTGTAGGATGTTTACTTCGCTATTGAAATTGATCAAGTGATATCTGATTATGAGCAAAACTATGCCTTTTACAACAGATTTTCTTCTAATTTAATTTTCCCTACCTCCGATGTGCCGCCGTAATATAACCTTCGACATTTTATTTTTATTATTTAAATAAATTATTAACTTGGGAGACTAGGGTGTGGGTGTCTTGGGTATGCAGACAACTTAAAAATGTACAACACTGTTAATACATACGCTGTCTTGTATTACAAACGAAATATTAAGTTATTGAAATATTATTTATAAAATAAATTAAATATTTCTACATTTTAAATACAAAACTTAGGAATACTTCAGATAGACCACTTTGGGCTCTCCTACAGGTCTTATATAAAGATCTTTATTACTTTTCTATTACCATAACACTGTTTAGACGCAATTACGAAGTCGAAACTGGTTGAACATTGCAAAAAAATCCTTAACAGACAAGACAGTACTGTGTCACTGATATGGGTGCCTGGACATGAGGATATTAAAGGTAATGAGATGGCTGATGAACTGGCCAAAGAAGCCTCAAAATGGAGAGTCATGAAACTAGAACCTGCATTTGGAATTGCTAAAGATTCCGCTGGAATGGAGATATGGTTATGGCTAGAAAGAGAACATAAAAAGAAACGAAGGCTAATATGAAGGTCAACTCCTAAGACTAAGACGCTACTAGGGGAGCCGGATGCTAGATTTTCAGCCAATCTATTGTCATCGGCTTGATAACCGGGCCTTGTCCTTTAAGGAAGTATCTATACATCATAGCCTTGGTTAGCGAGCCCTGTTGTAAGAGATGTGGAAAACAGGAGGAAGCTATCCTTCATGTAATATGTACTTATAATGAATTGAAAGAACTCAGACAGAAATATTTCGGAAGATATTGGATTTTACGAGGGTTCTCAAATTTCCCCTGAGAAGGAGTGGTCTTTGAAATTGAGAACTCTATTAAGGATGGCGCCAATAGCATTGTGCTCAAGTGCCTGAACTAACTGGTGTCCAACCCTAAAGAAGAAGATCATTATAATTCTAAGTACTTCCTTTAAACTCTTCCAAAA
The DNA here is from genome assembly GCA_935421215.2 of Melolontha melolontha. Taxonomy (NCBI): domain Eukaryota; kingdom Metazoa; phylum Arthropoda; class Insecta; order Coleoptera; family Scarabaeidae; genus Melolontha; species Melolontha melolontha. The sequence goes on along the minus strand of OW285240.1, from coordinate 136,062,386 downwards.
TATTATTTACAAAATAAATTATATATTTTAGCTCTTTAAATATACGAGGGACAGTCGAAAAACTTCGGAAAAAGCTATGAAGAAAACATTTAATAATCTTCTACAATAATTTCACGTACAACATCGATACTTTTCCGCAACAATAGATATTACAGGACGTTCTCTGCTTGATCCTGAAGCGAAATTCATTCTTAAAACCAGCGATATACCGTTTTCTTTAATGGCGGTGCATCATCAAATGCAGAAATTAAACGTTCTATGCACTGGTATTGAGTTAAACCCCAATAAAAATCGCAATAAATCATAGCGCCAACATTTTCAACTCTTCACAAGCTGATTGATATTTTGACAATCGAACAAAAACGTCATATTTTTGACACATCGCAGTATACCCGTATTTCTGTTGGACAATAAAGAATATTATTATTATTATTATCTCTTCCACTCACAAGAACCATTCGTTCTTGGTTGCCATTATCTTACCCCATCGGTTCATTTGAACAAGATGGGTGGCATAGTTATCTAGCATTCATTTATTTTTATATGAATATTGATTATAGTAGATTCTTACCAGTACTTTCAGGGTGTGAACTTATGTGTTGTCCGCTGCTGGCAGCTTGCTTCTCTCTCTGGGTGTGTGGTTTTGTGTTTGTGCGAGCGCGCAAGTGTAGGGGTGTTGTATTTTAGCGCGCTCGTGAATGTGTTTAGTGTCCGGTCGCGCTAATTTTGAAAGATCGGAGAACCAGCCGTTGCGCAGGGCCGCCAACCCTTTCCCGGCAACTTCTTTACTTTTCCGTGCAGTACCTCGACGGCCCGACCCCCGCCCCATCGAGGCAAGGCCCAGACCCGCGAAGCGCACCCTGCACGGAGTTGCTCATCGCCAACCAAGGGAACACTCTTAGCGGCTACTTTGGTCGACGACGGTCACACTTTGTGCCATCTTAACGTTTTCCGCCATTGCGGGGGCACTGCACACACGTCGAGCGTGTGTGTGCTGTTCACGGCAGCCTAGCCAGGTTGCCGCCCAGGACCGGTCCTAGTGGTATGTGCATTGCGCGGCGCCGTGTTTTGCGCCGCGTAGCTTGGTTCCTCTCTCCCCTGCTGGAAAGGCGGAATGGCACCTGTCCGCCCATCGGGCAGACCCCCTCTAGAGTTTGGTAGCGCATATGCTAGGCTACCACCCAGTAGAGGACCACATCAGCACCCCACCCGTTCCGTCATTTCGCCTCCCGGCCACGTTGCCCACGTTCGCGCGCTCCAACATCAGTTTAGCACACGACGTATTATTGCAGCCATGTCTAACAAGACACTTTTTTGCATTTTTAAATAATAAAGTTTCTGGTAGAGATCCAAAACATTTATGGATTTGTGTAATTTATGTGGGATTTCTCCCGTTGCGGCAATCACAATTGGGACTATTAGGAACTTGTCCATCTTCCACATACTCTTGATTTCGTCGCTGAGAGGTAAATATTTATTTACCTTCTCACTATAGTTCCTTGCAGTGTTTTTTGCCAACGGAACAGCAATGTCAATGATGTACGTTATCTTGCCCTTCTTCAGTGTCAGTACTATATCTGGAATATTGTTGGGAATTGTTTTATCCGTGATTATTTGGCGATTCCAATATAATCGAGAATTTTCGTCCTCGCAAACTGAAGGTGCTTCATATTCATAATACGGGACATTTTCAGAATACGACAAGTGCTTCTGTCTGAGCAGCTAGTGTATTATTTTCGCATTATTATTATTATTATTATTATTATTATTATTATTATTACAGTACGCATGCATCATTTATCAAAGTAAACAGCCTTTCCAGATTCCTGAAATTTCTCGACTGTCCCTCGTAAAACCTTAAGGAATACCTAACAGATAGATGACTTAGATACCACCTCCAGATCTTATTTAAAGATTTTTACTACTTCTCTATTACCATTACAATTCGGTTAAATTCTTTCAAAATACTTTTTAATTCTTGCAAAACAGTATGTTTTCTTTATTTTAAATAGCAAAAAATATTAATCGAAAATATATTAAATCCATAAGCGATTTGTTAAAAGAATTTAGAAAAAAATAATTGCTTTCATTAATAAAATTTACTTAACCTATAAAAGAATGAAACGTTTAAAAAGAAACATCTTAATTTATTAAAACAGTAATTTCGACCATACGAACCAGCATCTCAGTACTTAAACTCTTTCACATCACCCACTTATAAAATAACGTACTAAAGAGTAATTTAAACATTTCACCTCCTTGCATCGTTATCCATCCCGCTCTAACACTTATGCCCCGTGAATTTGCCCCGCAACGTCTTGTCTTTTTCTCGTAACTACAATCCATTAATCGCGGTGAGTATGACGACGACAACAGCTAAGGTTAGAGCTCATTTTCAAGCAAGAATAACACAAGAGCAAAAGAAAGAAAGTATTAACGCTTTACGTCAACAACTAACTACTCGACGCCCATAAAAACACTATCACCGCTCTGTACTAGGATGTAGTAGTAACTCCGGAAATCCCTGTTTTAAAAATTTTACGACCGGCTGTGTGAAATTTACCAAAAAGTTTTTCGTCGTCGGAATAGAGGGGTGGAAGGCGGGAAAAATCGCTGTTACGGCATCGCGACGGTGGCTCGGTAGAGACGATGCAGGTTAGCCGACCCATGTAAGTGTCATAAATATCGCGGACTTATCTCAATTTACACTCATAATCAGCTTAAGAAAACTGGCCGCTTTAAAATGTACTCGGAGGATTAAGAGTTTGCTACCGCTCCTGCTAGATTTTTATCGTTGCACATATAAAAGGGATAACAACTGTTTCGTCGTTGTTATATATCTTGTTTAACTAACCGTTCAAAGTTAACGGCTTATTTAAACGCGACATGGCAATCCTCTTTAGAGAAAAGGTGAGGTCGCACGAATATTGATGATGCCAAATGGAAGGAGGAGTCGCTTCTCTTTTCCCATTTTTATGGTCTTATGTTTTGCGGTGTAAAACCCCAAGCAATCTGCGAGGTAAATCTTTTAGTAAAATAATCTCCTTGTTTAAATATGCATAATTTTATTATGGAGTTTACTTTTCACTCATAAGGAGAAGAAATTAAGAACGAAATACATTTTTATTTGGTCATTTTGTAGTTCAAGTTGAGTAAACGAGAATTAATATTAACTACCAATACTTTCTCAAGGTTCTCTTCTGTAAAATTTGTTCTCTTTGAATGAAATACATCCTTGTAGATAAAAAACGTCCTTTCTACAACGCAACTGGTTATAGGTGCATACTGGAAATATTCTTTTATAAATAATAGGGAGAAGTAGATGCGATGAAACGATATTAAACAGGATCTATTACATAAATTACGAAGTATGTAATTAACGGTTAAAGCAATGAAAAAAGAAACTATCTCACCGTACTTTATTAACCCATTAAAGCCCGTAATTCATTTTTGCTGATTTTTATTTAATATTTTATGTGTTTAATAATGAATGTATTTAAATACAGTTTCTCTGAAAAGAAGCATTATTTTAATTTTATATAAGGACGTTTCGTCCTGGCAACTAAAGTTGCCAATGGGATAATATAGGAAATTTTTATTAAAAAATGATATAATTTAAATAATTTTATTTTTTACTTATGGAATGTTTTAAAACAGTTTTCTGGGTGTAATGGTAGATCACATTTGCTACAAATATAATGTGTTCGATTTTCACATACTTTGCATCTTCTATATTTGGAAGTTCCCTTTTCAATAATGTAATCAGTTCGGTCTTTCCGAATTTCTTCCATGGTCGGGGAAAATTGCAAAGAAGAACGAACACCTGTGGCTTTGCGAGATTCCCCAAAAGACTTCAAAATGAAAATGGCACATTCCCTCCGAAAGTTCAAAAGGGTTAAGTTATGGCCAAATTTCCTGTACATAAGCCAACCTTGTACACAACAAATGTCAACTCCCCAAGCAAAGAATGGCCACCACCATTTTTTAGATCTTATTCTGGATCGGTAAGATGCTACAAATTGATCCGACAGATCAACACCGCCCATGCACTTATTATAGCGATCAATTGGATTAGGTATATTCACTGGAATCTTGGCTTTTTCAGTTCGGCTATATCTATTTGATATTTTCAAGGCATACATGTTCTCGCAATTGCTGAGAACAGTGACCACATTATTATCATTTCAGCGCACTGCGAGAATATTACCGGTACCAGATGACGATAGTGCACCTCGTGGTGTTTTTCTAAAAGCTTGTTTGTCTGGTAACTTCATTAGAGGGTTGCACCGATTTTCACGTAATGTGCCGGTATCTCCTATTTTTTTTTCATTTAGATTTTGTAATAAGCCAACTGAAGTAAAAGGATTATCAAAGTAAAATATAGTACCCGCCTTGGCTTCTAAGTAATCAGCTAAACCAAGTACCACATCTCCACCTTGACCCAAATCTGTTGTCGGAAGATGTGCTGAAGCACCACAATAGGGCTCGGCATGAAGTATTCTGCCAGAAGGATCTGCAGCTACCCATAATTTAAATCCGAAACGAATCGGCTTTCCTTTTATAAATTGCTTCAGTCCATGTCTGCCATAATAAGGTACTATACTTTCGTCTATGCTAACAGTTGGTCCTGCACTTATTAGTTTAAATGATGTATTCAATATATCAATAAACTTGCGCACTTTATATAAGTTATCATTACCGTCATTGGTTTCATTGTTAGCAAGATGCAGATGAGCCATAATCTCATCGAAGCGGTTTCGACGAATTGCATTAGAAATAAGTTCACAGTGAACATCGGGTTCTGATGACCAATAAAGTCTCCGATACGGTAGTGGATGATATCCAGAAAGCAACATTACACCAATAAAAGTTCAAATTTCTTGCTCTGAAACATTAAAATTGTTTCTGCGAGACATTACGATTTGTTTCACGGACAATATGCACTAACATCTCTTGATTCAAAAACGTTTTCATTGCCTCAAAAGGACTTTTAACAGTTTCCTTTAGCAAATCTTCTGCATTGGGATGAATCACACTGTCATCAAATTTTGGTACTTCAGAATTTATTTCGTTAATATTAGCATACCACTTTGTTTCCCGAGCTAACGAAGCCTTAGAACGCTTAGCAGATGGCTGCATTTTATTTGAGTTTTACGTTTTATTGTACCCTTTTTGTTTGGCTGTGCACTAGTCGAAGGCATACCAGTGTCCACTGGTTCGTTGTCTGAGGCGTTATCAATTTCGACGTTATCATCGTACCGTACAGCAACTTCTGCGCGAAGTATGCGACCAGGTAGACGATCAATGTTTCCCTCTACTTCTTCATCGGATAAATCGGAATCTTTATCAGTTTCTGCATCAGGTGGTTCAGACGGGGGACAAATTGCGATGCTCTGGGGTATTTCGTCATCTTCTGAAATCATGTCCAGCAGTTCATGAAAAAGTAACCCCTTTCCGTCTCTTCCGCGGATATACCTAACAAAAAAATTTTATGTATTATATATAATCTCATTTTCCCATTGGCAACTAAAGTTGCCATCGAAATGTAAATGGCCGCCATTTTGTAAAATCTTACTGAATTGATAAACTAATTATAAAAGTACAAAATAACATATTTTAGCAAGACTACTAAATTATCTAATACTAATATAAATATGATTACAAGCCTATATACTTACAAAGACTGATCTACTGCCATCGAGCTTAGTGAAATACGCTGACGCACTTGAAAACACTTGTGATTATCAAGACTTGTAGCATACTTCTAACGTTGTAGCATTAAATCTACATACAGTACACATTGTGCCACCACTTCAACACAAAATTCCCTTCATTGACTACATACATAGGGGTACTTGGCGGATTTAGTTAGGTGGCAACTTTAATTGCCACAGGGCTTTAATGGGTTAATGTTACGAAATATAAACTAACAAATAAATGGAATTATAAAAACACCTCACGCTTTTATCTACGCCCATGAAGAAAGGAATTTAACTGTAATATTGAAGTAATTGCGTCACAATTCAACAACAAGAAACAGATGTGCGATTAGCCGAATGAATACTGCTATTCAATAACTGCGTGTTGTTATAGACTATTTATATGGTCCATAGTAATTTCGGCATGATGCGTCCGGTCTCTATTTATAAAACATATTGCGTGCGCAAGACACGAGGGTAGCCTAAAATGTTTTGAGCCTCAACACGAATATGGCGTTACTTGTCAAAACTATTCTGGTACTACCATCATATATGTTTTGAAAGATGCGTGAAAATTTCAACCATTTTGAATTGTCAGTTGTTATTTGACACAGTCATTTATGTCAGTCGATGTCTGTATTTCTGTATGATTAATGATTATCATGAGGTGACTAAATTCTTGCATTTGTATGGCAACAGGACTGCGCAAATTAAAACTGAGTTCGATGCTGTTGCCACCGTGAGAAGATGGGCGTCTGAATTTACACGTGATCGTATCACCTTGGCTAATAATGAGCGTTCGTGGGACGGCCAAAAACTGCGACCACCACCAATAACATTGAAAATGTTCACGAGATGGTACTAGACGACCGTCGAATCAAGGTTAGAGAGATAGCAGAGACTAAGAACATATCGAAAGAATGCGTTTGTCATATATTGACTGAAGAATTACACATGCGAAAGCTATCTGCGCGCTGGGTTTTGCGCTTGCTCACTTTGAACCAAAAATCCATTCGAATGAACATTTCCAAAGTCCTGTTGGAGCAGTTTAGGAGAAACGAGTTAGGTTTTTTGCGTCAATTGATAACTGTAGATGGAACTTGCATCCACCGCTACACTCCTGAACTAAAGAACAGTCAACAGTCGGAAATGTGTTCATCGATTATCTTGAAAAATATACAAAAAGGTTGTGTTTATGTATAACAATACGTTATGCACGTATAAAGCATTTGTTACAATATGAAACAGACATGTAAAAAATTTACATATCTGTAACTGTACACATGGACAATAAATCTCGTATTTTCAGCATTTACTTCTGCTTAATACATATGTTTCTGCCATCTAGGCGTCATCAGTCGAGCTAGTGAAGCAATGTGATACAAATGAAACAAATCTTTATGAATAGATTTGTATCTGTATATACATTTCATTGAAATCGCCTAAAAGATAAAGCAAATTTCATCCTATAAGGTGGCACTTAGCGGCGGAGGCAAAGTCTCTTTCGTCCGTAAGATGTCACTTATGAAATAAGTGCCACCTTATAGGATAAAATTTGCTTTATCTATTAGGCGATTTCAATGAAATGTATATACAGATACAAATCTATTCATAAAGACTTGTTTCATTTGTATCACATTGCTTCACTAGCTTGACTGATGACGCCTAGATGGCAGAAACATATGTATTAAGCAGAAGTAAATGCTGAAAATACGAGGTGTATTGTCCATGTGTACAGTTACAGATATGTAAATTTTTTACATGTCTGTTTCATATTGTATCTTGAAAAAGGTAAAACTATAACGGGGTTTTATGTGTTGGTTGGATGTCAGTTTTGATTTTAAATTTTATTTGACAGGAATGAAACGTCAGTTTCGATTTGGAGTTTTATTCGACATGATTTAAATGTCAGTTTTTTTTAGCTAACATAACCAATATAAGTGCAACTACTTCAAATCAAAACTGACATTTAATTGGCAACAACAAGCTGAACCTATCAAAGACAGTGATTCTCCCAACCAAGGCCATCCCTTCTCTAAACAATTCTTGCTCATATGATATTACGCATCACTACTTAATAACCTGAAGGCAGAAATTGGAAAGCAAAGGGTGCATTTGAAGAAGAAGAAAGTGCTGCTTAATCAAGACAATGCATCTGATCACACTGTCAAAATAGAGATGGAAACTGATACATAACTGGGGCATATTTTTTGTCTTTAACTTTCTGTCAACATGTTTCATCGATCTGTGCTTCAGCCTCTAAATCATTGGGCTTCCTTGTTAGATCATGTAGAAAAGTCAATAATATTGCAGTAATTAAGACGACATACAAGGTGCGATTCAGATAATAAATAAAATCCTTAGTATTACAGTTTAACCTAAAAGAATCAACAACCATCAAAGAAAGCCAGATAAAATTTAATAGCGCTAGTGTTCACACGAATTTACATGAATTACAATGTACTATCAAACGCCATAACGATCCTGCAAAATACTCCATTAGCATTAGTGGATCAATTGAAATTAATGGATTATCTGCAAACAGTGATGTGTACTTAAAATGACGAGATCAGTGTTCGTGTATTAGAAAATTTTCGTAGTGCATTACGAAAAAATTCAGATTAACCCTAATTAAGAGACATTTGCAGTAATACTTCTTCCGCATATACGTTAAGTCAGTTCAAAGAACATTTTAACTACGCAATTATTACAGCAGTTGACACTCAACGATCATTCTCTGTATACCAGAATATTTTTACACCGCGCCAAACATCATTTAACGGGAAAAATCTAAAAGCTTACGCTATGTTGCTGATGTTTAGTCATGCAAGTTTAGACCGTTAATACTTCCCTTGTAAGTAAGCGTTGTAACAACAATAATAACAGAATATATTGCTATTACTATTTATTCATACTGTATTACGGTATTTATTGTATAGTTCTCATATGTCTCACGATATATGCGTTTTTGACATCGCAACACCTGGTATACGTTGGTGAAGGCGTAGATTGGAGGACATATCCGTACTAACTTTGCTCGTCACCCATGCAAGCTATCTAAATATCCCCGCTTTAGTAATAATATTAATCTATATATGTTTTCGTTTAAATTAATACGTAGAATGACTAGGTAGATTTCGCTTGCCTGGCGTATATCTAAAGAGACAGCACAGATATATCTTCTATGCCCTAAAAATCGCTACTAATTCTTAAAGCAAAACTGTGCATATAATAACTTTTATTTATTCCTCACTTGTAAACATTAGTTTTACAAGTTACTGAATTCACCTTGAAAATATATCTTACCTGGCTAGCTTGTGCAAATTTTACTGGCTAAACAGTAAGATATTACACCTATGCTCATATATTTTATATTAATATAATTGGAAATGACCGTCAAAGTCTTTAACAGTTAATTATTGTTGATAACATTTGATTATTGTGTCCTATTACTATCGTATATAGTTTATTTCAAATTATAAGAATATAACTTTGAACGGCTCTAATGCTTTTATTGCACCACCATCTGTGATGATAATTATTATACCTGGTCTCCTTATTGAACGGGTACGGTTTACCAATTTGCAACGTATGAATCTAGGGGCCGTATTGACTATAAATTAGGGCTCTATAATATAATAATAAAACGCTGTTAATTTCAAGTGTATAATAAAAAATATCTGTACATTGGGTTTATATACAAAGAAAAAATTACAAATCGTGTGGCAACATGTGTAGTGGATACTTATAGATATATAAAGCTAATTTATTTGTAATGCAGAATAAAATTTTTATGTGTCACCGCATTTCATAAATCATCTGTGATTGAGTCGTTTTGCAAACCGGTGTCTGTGTCTGAATCGTATTGCAAATTTATAATCAAAGGTGCTACTATTTTGTACATGCGCATATATTCGTCCTCTTTTGCTATTGCGTGTTTAACAGCATTCTTTCAATTTACAGAAGTTATATGTTCCATAGCATTTGTTATGTGTGTTACACTGCTTTCACTAAATTTCGGTGTTTGATTTGTTCGTCTTATGGTATTTTTCAGTTGAGCCCATATCAATTCAATGGGATTGAAAATGCAATGGTATGGTGGTAAACGCAAAATTGTATGTCCTGCTTCTTTGTCTCTGTTATCCACATAATAATCCTTTAAATATTCTTTTGTCTTCATCACTTCTATTAATTGTTTTTTTGTATAATCATCCTCAAAATATAAATCATTTGCTTCTAAAAATGTTTTAATATCTTTCTTATTATTACATTTTGTAGGAACTTTGGTTAGCTGTCGAGAATGATACGGAGCGTTGTCCATCACTATCACACTATCTTTTGGTAAATTTGGCAGCAAAGTGTCACAAAACCATTCTTCAAATAAGGATGAGGTCATATCTTCATGGTAATCTAAATTTGTGGATTTAACATTTTTAGCAGATAATAGCGGCTGTCCGATCCATCCTTTTTCTAACCCAGCATGAAGAATTAGTATTCTCTTCCCTATTGAAACCGACGCGTCCAACTGACACATACTTGAACTACCAACCCAACCCAACCACCCAACCACCCAACCTTTGCAAATTGTGTCATGGGTGTCATACCACGTCTCGTCTAAATAACATATGAATCGTCCTTCCTGTCTATACCTTCTAATTGCCGTTAACTATTCATATCGAAGTTTCTGTAACCTCGGGCTTTCCATAATTGTGCGCGTTTGTCTATAGTGCCAAACTTAAAACCAGCTTTCGTTAGCATCCGCCACAAGGTTGCTTTAGAACACTGAATATTTATAGGCTCATCACTGATTCTTTTATGTAAGCAGTCAAGTGTAGATACAACATTTCCTCTGTAGAAGGAGTATACTTGCTGCCTAATAGTATCAATTTCATACTCATCAATTTTTCTCGGTGCTCCTTTGTCACTTCTTTGCTTTCGAGGCCCTACGTTATTCTTAATTATTTTATATATTGTTCCAAAAGGCACCTTGGTTAATTGCGACGTTCGTTGAATGTTCTGGGTTTGTAGTTCGTTATTTTCTTCCATCAGGGTATGATAGACATTGAAAATTATCTGTTTTGCATCTTCTGATATATGCTTTCTCTGTCGTGCTCCAATAGTATTATCACTATCCACATCTTAATCACTAACACTTTCAGCAAAAGGTCTCCACATGTTCGTTAAGTAAAGAGAGAAAAATCAAATATGTATACAGCAGTAAAGATTAACAATAAATGATAAATAGACTCAATATTAGATGTAATATATACCAACTCTCCTAAATATATTTACTTAAATTTTGTTTAATAAATATAAGCACTTATTTCATCTAAATTGTCATTTAATGACTATTTAACTATATATAATAACTATATATTCAAATTAACAACTGTTGGTACTTATATTATTATTAAATTTTATTTCATCTAAATTGCAGTAATTACAATTTACTTAAATTTTGTCATTACGAACCTCAGCAGTTTGTTTGCGTAAAAGATAATCGCATTGAGCGGCCAGGTAGTTATTGCCGCAGGTGGTGAAATAAAAGCATTAGAGCCGTTCAAAGTTATATTCTTATAATTTGAAATAAACTATACATTAAATATCGTAGTACAGTTGTTATTTCCATTAATACTGACGTATCCAGACGATGTTGAGTCACTTCTTTAAATCTGACCAGCGAAATATACCAGCAAAAATACACCACAAACGATAAATCGAAATGACATGACATAACTAAACAACAAAATAAATGACATGCGTTTCCAAAGCAATACGTTTAAAACTTATACGATTTTTTTTCAAATATCGGAATTTCTAGAATTTTTAATAATTTATAATAGTTGAGGAACAAATAATATATTCAACAATACACATTACTGGCTCTAGAAGGTGACAGGCTCGTCTTTGACTCGCCTGTCATATCCTTCAATCCGTCATTAAAATCATTTTACCATGATAGTAATGTTAAATGCTATTACTAGTTAATTAATTAATTAATAAAGTGTTCCTTACGTTTACCCAATATTGTAAGTGTTTATAAGAAACTTCTTCTGATTTGTTTGTTTAACAAACTAAAGTTACTTCATATTATCGTGTTAATTTAACATCTCACTCCCAAACTAGATCCGTCTATAGTACTTTATTGATACAGTTTTCATTTTCGGCAAATGTTTTTGTTTACTTCTATTTCTTCTCCTTTAACCGTCGAATAGTATTACTCAAATAGCAAGAAGTAGTGGTGGGAGATTTACCGTCTCGTTTACGTCTGGAGCATAGAATACAAGAGACTAGAGAACTCCTCTTCAAGTCTATTTGTCAACTTTCACCTTGGATGAGACGCATCGCTTTCCAAATATCACTATCATCATCATTTTCCCTTTAGGCTTTATTTATTTCTGTTTCGTCTCTCACATACAAGTACACAGACGCACACAGATACACAGTTCACGATTCATCCCCTCCCTCACCGCGTCTCGCCCTCCGTTCTCCCTATTTCGTCCTCTCCTTTGATATAAACGCAGACCCGCGCGCGTAGGAGCCGAACACACGTACGCAATTCCTGTTTTCATTTCCTCACGACTTCTTGTTCCGGCTCCTTGTCACTCAGGATTTTTACAAGTCATGTACTTTTATAATCCCCCATAAACATATCAGTTTCGTTTTTACATATAAAAGGTTGCCGGATTGTCTCCGGATGGCGGATGTTTAGAAACGGCCTTGCATCAAGCGTAAAGAGAGCGACCGTGCTCTTATATTCATAGTGATAGGAGGTAGAGGAATAGTGGAGGGAACGAAAATAACAGCCGGAACGATACAAAAGCAACACATGAGACTGTCCCTAGCATTCTTTCTACCGAATATTTTATTGTCTTACGTCGTCGTAAATATCGATGATTTTATCTCTTGAATGTCTCCCCTAGACAGAGACAGTAACTAAATAATAATGAATTTGGTAACGTATACCCAAGAATTATATACACAAAGAATATTTAAACACTTACTTAATTACACTGACCAACAAATTTCCTTTTTTTTTAATTTTTCTTTAGAAATTATGTACAATTTTCGTTTCTTTTATAGTTCTAGCACTAGTAATAACAACAAATTTATTTTGAAACATCAGGTTTTGGAAAAAATATTGAAAAGTATGTAAATGAATAGTAATACATACCGAGACGGAAAGTGGTTCATTACCGTCGGGGTGAACTTAATCTCGAGACAGAACGAATCTTTCCGCCGAGGTTTGTATACTATTTTAATCACGATCAGTTAGTAATTAATTATATTATATAAACTACTAAATCATTAAATTTCAAAAATATAATAGTATTAAGTTTCATGGTATTTTGATAAATGCTTTTGATAGGTACTGTTGCTAGGTAACGTAACAATTAATAGTGATATATTCTGACAAATTACTAAAAGTTACTATTGTTGCAAACTAATTACTGTTACGAATATGTTTAAGAATGACAATATTCCGCAAGAATTGCCAAAAGCCGCAATGGAAGCGAGTGAATGTGTTTTGGCACAAAAGAGCAGAGCTAGATACGTTAATATGTGCATACGTGAATTGGTGCATAGATGAAGGTGTACAAAATAATACAAGGTGCATTCAAGTTCTAAGGCCTCCGATTTTTTTTCTCCGGACTGGAAAGAGATAGAAGCATGTGCATTGTTTTAAAATGAGCGTGCGTTCGTTGTCAATACGTCACAGAGATGGCAGCACTGTACGGCAGATGAAATTGTACCGGCAGCGTCGAGAATGAGAACTGTTTTAGATACTTAAAATGGCTACGTTTTCCTTACTTGAACAGCGTGCAATCATTCGTTTTCTGAATTTGGGTGATGTGACACCAATTGAAATTCATCGACAGTTGAAGGAGACATGCGGTGATGGAGTTATGTATGTGTCAAAAGTGCGTTCGTGGATGCGACAGTTTAATGAAGGCAGAACATCGTGTGACAACAAACCGAAACAACCTCGGGCTCGCACAAGCCGGTCTGACGACATGATCGAGAAAGTGGAGAGACTTGTTTTGAGGGATCGCCGAATGACAGTTGAACAGATCGCCTCCTGTGTTAGCATTTCCGTGGGTTATGTGCACACAATCCTGCATGACGACCTGAAAATGCGAAAAGTGTCCTCCAGGTGGGTGCCACTAATGCTGACGGACGACCACAAGGCTGCTCGTGTGGCATGTTGCCAAGCAATGTTGGCGCGCAACCAAGGCATGAATGGGACTTTCTTTTCGTCGATTGTGACAATGTATGAGACGTGGATGCCATTTTTCAATCCAGAAACAAAGCGCCAGTCGGCTCAATGGAAGCACACAGATTCACCGCCACCAAAAAAATTTCGGGTAACCGCCGGTGCTGAAAAAATGATGGTGTCCATGTTCTGGGACAGTGAGGGCGTAATCCTTACCCATTGTGTTCCAAAGGGCACTACGGTGACAGGTGCATCCTACGAAAATGTTTTGAAGAACAAGTTCCTTCCTGCACTGCAACAAAAACGTCCGGGAAAGGCTGCGTGTGCTGTTTCACCAAGACAACGCACCCGCACATCGGGCTAACGTTACGCAACAGTTTCTTCGTGAAAACAACTTTGAAGTGATTTCTCATGCTCCCTACTCACCTGACCTGGCTCCTAGTGACTTTTGGCTGTTTCCAACAATGAAAGACACTGTCCGTGGCCGCACATTCGCCAGCCGTGCTGCTATTGCTTCAGCGATTTTCCAGTGGTCGAAACAGACTCCTAAAGAAGCCTTCGCCGCGGCCATGGAATCATGGCGTCGACGTTGTGAAAAATGTGTACGTCTGCAGCAGATTACGTCGAGAAGTAACACCAGTTTCATAGTTTTCGGGTGACTAGTTAGTTAGAAAAAAAATCGGAGGCCTTATAACTTGAATGCACCTCGTAAAGTAAAGTTAATAAATGCTGATATTAATTTTCTGAGACGGTGTAAAATCAACAATGTTTTTCCCAAATTTATGAATGTAAAGTTAACATCAAATTGTAGACATAGCGAAAAAGTCATTTCATGTGCGAAAATGAAATGGTTGAATTCAGAAATTCAATATCAGTATAGTAATAGGAGTAAATTAGAATTACAATTGTGAATAGGTGGGGTTTACCAAAATGTAGGTAATTTTTGTAGCATTTAAGATTGAAGATTTTAGTGTGAAACTAGAAGACGTTCAGAACAATCCTTCTGTGAGTGCTTCTGTGCGTTCAAGTGTTACACTGTTTTTTCTACTAAAGATGACAACGTGGTTGCAGAAATACGTATTTAGAATCATTAAATTCTATTGTGGTAAGGGTCTTTTAATTTTATTATTCACTTAAAAGGCACAGTCTCCGATTTGTTAGTTAATGGAAAATAGCATTAAAATTTAAAGCTGGCTAGTCTGAGAAGGTAAGAACAGACCCCGTATAAGCTTTTTAGCTCAGCTTTAGAAGGGTTAAGAATTATATTTCGCGTGTAGTTTTATTTATAATTATCTGACCAAGAAACTCTTATTTACAATTAAAATAAAGACAAAATCGCTTAACGCAAAAGTAGGACATAAGGAAATTGCCCACTCCCTAGGATCTCGTCTCCCGCTATCTTTGTGTAAACCGTATTTGACCAGTTCGAAACACGAAGGTTAACAATTCGGTTATTACCTTATTGAATGGGCAACGTATTAGTATGCATGTACAGATTCTGCCAATTCAAACAACCCTCGCCTTACGGCCAACGGATCCGCAAATGTAACTGCACAATTTAATTACATCTCTGACAAACTTAGCTGACCACTAGGTATTATCGGGGGGCTAGAAGACTAAGAAACTATTCGCAAATTCGGCGTCTTCGATGTTGGAAACCTCTCTTCTTCGCACACAGAGATATATGTATACAAGAAACTTCTCGCGTCAAGTTCTGTTACAGGAATGGGAAATCTGCAGGAGGAACTCTGCGAAGTCAGGAAGTGGCTACTGTTGCTGCCGTTGCTACCGCTATGTGTTGTTGCAATGTACAAGTTTCTCCCGTTCAATCGCTCGCTTGCTCCTTTGACCAAAAGTACCTCTCCCGCTATTAATTATATTGATTACGTATAAAGCGTTACTGGTTCGCTTTGATATCATTTTAATTAATCTCACCCAGTCATTAATCTAATCACGCCGGTCGTATAACATTACTGCACGTACCGACAGATGTAGTTGCGAAGTGTTTCTTTCTTAGAAAATGTAATGAATTTTACGTAATTTTTCGTCCTAGCACTCGTTTCGTAATTTCGAAGTTAAAATTTAAATTTTGTTGTAGATTATCTTATTTTGGAATTGAAATAAAAGAGGTAAATAGTATATATGAACGTTAACTAACATCAAGCATATCAAATATGCTTTAATTACATAGATACTGTAATGATCTCTCCACCCAATGTGAAAATGCAAATACTTACATTTTAATTAGCATTAAAACGATTATGTCTCGGGTCTTTTATTTAGAATTCAGAGAAAATTATTAAGGCAACAAGTCTTGTTATAAAAATACATATGTTATAAAAAAAAATTAACATTTACGAAAGAACAATTATGAACATAAATAAATTTACATACTGTACATATATACTAAAATTATGTTAACTGCTACTAGATGTCATTAATAGCAATTACAATTACATATACATTTTAATCACACAAAATGTATTTATTTTTATTGAAATTCAAATTATGAACATAAATAAATTTACATACTAACGGGTGTTCAGAAACATTCGAAGTCAAGTGGGCTCTGAACAAAAAATCGTATATCTTTACTTAAGTATCTGATTTGTAATAATTATTGAATGTCAACTGTTGTCTGTCAAAAATCAATCTATCTCAGACATGACTTCATATTTTCAAGGACTACTTTGACTTCGAATGTTTCTGAACACCCGTTATACAGGCTGATTCATTTTCGGCTCTCACCATGGGGATCTCTCTTATTATTGGAGATAGTGTATAGGTTTAAATTTGGCAAAGTTGTTAAATTTTGTGTTTGTTATAAATCCGTAAAGAAAATAGACCTGTGACAAATGACTATGATGATTATTAAAAAAAAACGCAAAACCCCATTTTCTTCTTTTACCTGTAGCACCGACATTTGGCCTTGTAGAGAAAAAATAAAAACACATCCTTGTGGCCATTTCTATACCTCTATCCAGTGGTGTACTCTAAATTTTTATACTACGTTTCGTTTCTTTCTGGCCATCATCAACTATCTAATTTCTAATTGGCGCCAATTGGATTTATACATCTTCAGAAAGAGTTTTCTTTTCTGATTTCAACCATGTACCACATGCTGACTATAGTCTTTGACATTAAGTTTTATTTGAAAGAATAAATTATAAGATTAAATAAGGTAGCCTTTGGAATTTCAATCTGTAAAACATTTCATTTATTGTTCATTAATAATACAAAAATGTCATACACTAACGAAGAGAAACGAGATATGATAAGTATTTTTTATTCTTCGAAACGAAATTCAACAGTAGCGAGTACAAGATAACAAAAACATTAATAAAAATACATAGAAAAGTAAACAATAAACAATTACAGTAAATGTTTAATTATCTGTCCATCTTTGGTAATGTACAATTGGGCACGCCTTCTGGCATTTTGCACTGCCCTTTGTATAGTTCTTCTAGGAACTGAATCGAAGGCATTCTGAAGTCTGTGTCGTAATTCTTCAATGTTTTGTGGCGCATCTACATTATAAATATTATTTTTAACATATCCCCATAAAAAAAAATCTAGCGGACTTAAATCAGGTGATCTGGCAGGCCATTCAACAACTCCCCTATTTCCAATCCAACGGTTTGCAAACTCTTGATTTAAGAAATTTTTAGCAACAGTTGCATTGTGTGCTGGTGCGCCATCTTGTTGCTACCATAAATATTGTAATTGATTTAATGGGATATTGTCGTCAAGATAGTCAGATACGTATGTACGTAAAATGTTTAAATATCTTTCTCCATTTAAATGTTC
This sequence comes from Melolontha melolontha, assembly GCA_935421215.2. Taxonomy (NCBI): domain Eukaryota; kingdom Metazoa; phylum Arthropoda; class Insecta; order Coleoptera; family Scarabaeidae; genus Melolontha; species Melolontha melolontha. The sequence continues at coordinate 136,044,665 of OW285240.1, read as the reverse complement.
TTCATACATAACTGGTCCTAAGAGACGATTTGCCAAAATACCCATCCAAACGTTTATTCCAAAACGATGTTGTGGTCTTCTAGCCCTGTTTTGTCGGGGATTTTGTACTGCCCAATAGTGCTCCGTATTTCTGTTGAACATTCCAGAATTTGTAAATTTTGTTTCATCTGACCAGATGATTTTGCTTAAAAAATTTTCGTCATTTTCTATCCTTCCCATTAACCAATTACAATATTCTAGCCTTCTCAAATTATCTCCAGGCAGTAAAGAGTGACTAACATGGATCCTGTATGGTTTAAACCTACTTTTATGTAAAGTTCTCCAAACTCTGGACTGGCACAAATTTAATTCTGACGCTACTTCGCGTGTAGAAATTGATGGATTATTATTTATCTATAAAAATACAAGATTAACATGAAATTTGAAAACACGCTTTTAATTTACCATTTGTAAAATATCTTGTCGATTTTCATTTAAATTCCTGTTGCCTTGACCATTACGCGGCTTGGTAAACAATCCATTCTCGACCAAATTTCTGTCGAGATCTAGAAAAATGGTACGATGAGGCTGTTGTCGTTCTGGATATAATTGTAGATATCTTGTACTCGCTACTGTTGAATTTCGGTTCGAAGAATAAAAAATACTTATTATATCTCGTTTCTCTTCGTTAGTGTATGACATTTTCGTATTATTAATGAACAATAAATGAAATGTTTGACAGATTGAAATTCCAAAGGCTACCTTATTTAATCTTATAATTTATTCTTTCAAATAAAACCTAATGTCAAAAACTATAGTCAGCATGTGGTACATGGTTGAAATCAGAAAAAAAACTCTTTCTGAAGATGTCTAAATCCAATATGGCGCCTATAAGAAATTAGATAGTTGATGATGGCCAGAAAGAAACGAAACGTCGTATAAAAATTTAGAGTACACCACTGGATAGAAGTTTAGAAATGGCCACAAGGATGTGTTTTTATATTTTCTCTACAAGGCCAAATGTCGGTGCTACAGGTAAAAGAAGAAAATGGGGTTTTCGCGTTTTTTTTTTAAATAACGAAGGTCATTTGTCACAGGTCTATTTTCTTTACGGATTTATAAGAAACACAAAATTTAACGACATTTCCAAATTTAAACCTATACTCTATCTCCAATAATAAGAGAGATCCCCGTGGTGAGGGCCGAAAATGAATCAGCCTGTATATAATGCTAATATATAATTGCTTTTGAGAAATCTTAATTACCATTTCTGAAAAACAGTAGCATAGCACTATATTTGTAAATATTGTTATATTATACATATGATTTTATAGCACCTACTTTAGTGAATCCAACTTTCAATTTACATCCATACATGCTATGTTCTATGTTAATTTACCGTCAAATAAATGTTATTTTTGTATATTTAAACGAAATGTTGTTTTTATTTATTGTCGTTCTATCAATCGTATCTATTGGTAAGGTTATAAAAAGATCCATAATAAATAACTATATTGCTTGCTTACTGTTGAAGTTCATGCTATTCTTATATAGATGTCAGGCTCAATAACTTGAGTTTGAGTTAAAAATTATATTTTTCCCAATATATCGATAATAAAAATTACAAGAAATAAAATTATAGGATCTGTATTTAAGTTCCTCTAGCTTCCCATGGGCCAACTACACGCCCAGAGAGATATTTACAGAAGTATAGAGTCTCATAACAGTGTTTTGGTACAATAAATAATAAAATTGATAAGTACATATCCTCTCTTCATCCTGTTGAGGAATTTTCTCTTCAGTATCTGGCTTATTATTGGAGATAGAAGACAAATTTAAATTTGCCAAAATTGCTAAATTTAGTTTTTGTTTTAAACCCGAAGAAAAAATAGACCAGTGTCAAATGACGTTCGATATTTTTTTAAAAAACAAAAGAAGCTCATTTTCTTCTTTTACCTGTAGCTCGTTTATTTGGAGTTGCAGAGGAAAACTAAAAACATATTCTCGCGACCAATTTTGATCTACTATCTAATGGTAAACTCGAACTTTCCATATGACGTTTCGGTTCATCTGTCCATCATCAACTTTCATATTTCTTATTGGCACTATGTTGAATTTTGACACCGCTAGAAAGAGTTTTTTACTGATTTCAACCATATATGACATGTTGACACAAGTTTCGTCAACTGTCAAACATTTCAATTATTGTACATTACCAATAGAAAAATGTCGTACACCAACGAAGAGAAACGATATATGTTAAGTATTTTTTATTCATCGAATCGAAATACACCAATAGCGAGTGCAAGATATTTACAATTGTATCCAGAACGACAACAGCCGCATCGTACCATTTTTCTGGATCTTGGTTCAGATTGAATCGTTTACCAAACCGAGTGATGTTTATGTTAACAGGAATTTGAATGAAAATCAACGGGATATTTTGTAAATGGTAAATTTAAGGTGTGTTTGTGCAAACACACCTTCGACATTAGCTTGTCCTGCAGTTTTACGGCTGGACAAATGTCTTGATGTTATTTGATGTTCTTGCAAATCAAACGATGGTGTTTTTAGATTCGTATGTAACACCAGTATAATGATATCATAAGCTAACCTGGCAACATGAAATTTGAAGTGGGTGGGTTAACCATAAGTGGTACAAATAAGGAAGATAATTAATCCTAAAACACTACCTGTAGTCCCTGTTATAACTTCACAGTATTTAATTTTAAAATATCTCATATACCTGTTAAGTTATGTTATAAGCTGTTCTTGATTCCGAGCAGCAAAAAATAATAAAAATTTCCTAAATAAATGAATAAAATCTTAAGAATTGAACATAATTTATAACTAACATCTATTTCATTTTGTCATTTATAATTACCACTCGAAAATACCGTTATGATCGAACAGTTCTGGCAATAACAATCTTAACCGCTATTATTAACCATAGTGGTAATAACATTCCCGTCAATATTGTTAGTTATCTCGTTAAAACAAGTGTCGTATAAACTGCTCACAATGCAATCATAATCACGCACTCAACGATTCATGGAGAGACATTCGCGCGGCACTTAATGGGTTTGATGAGTCGAACGTTACGACACCACCGACAACCCCAGCTCGCGCAAACCCGTGAGGAACGAACGGACGAGAAGAAAAAAAACTGGCACGACTTTCGTCTTTGTTTTTCGCCTTTAAATATCCAGCAATCGTCGAGATGTTGTCCCGTCATTTATTCCTTTCGCTTTGAAACGATCCCAAACAGTCGATTTCGCCTTCCAAACGTACTCAGAGACGTGACGTTTCATTCGTCCGTTTTACGGTTAAAACATCATACTGTTTTTGGTGTTAGCATCGTCATCTTAGTTATCGATTGTGGTGGTCGTTGTATATGAATGTACTTTCGACTTTGAATTGATCGTCTTCGTACAAGAGATGGCGTAAAATTTTATGAGGGGAAGTGTTATTAATTGTATATTATTGAGCTTGTTATAATGGTATAATTGATATCGAACTTTCTAGTTTGTTCGTGCTTTTTGCGGTTATGCTTTCGGCATTTTCGAATTCAAAAATCGAAATGATGTAAACTTTTTGTGATGCATGTAATGATTTGACATGTTTGAATTAACTTTAAATTATTTATTTTGAATACGATGTTAATATAAAATTAATTTTACATTGTCTTATAGAGCGAGCTCATTAAGGAGCTATTATTTATTTAATAATAAGTATAGCTCGGATTATATGCATGTCAAAATAGCAAAATATACACAAATACGAGGGTAAGGTGAAAAATTCTCGGCCTGACAGTGAAAGACTGCGATTTTCAGTTAAAAAATGATTTTCTTTTTCTACATAATCTCCCTTGACTTCAACACATTTGGCCCAGCGTTTTTCCAACATCAGTATTCCTTCCCGGAAGTGAGAGTCTGGAAGGCTGTGAAAATATCCATCTACGGCCCTCTCAACTTCTTCATTGGACGCGAAGCGCTTCCCAGAACCAAATTTTTTTCAAGTTTGGGAACAGACAAAAGTCTGAGGGTGCCAAGTCAAGAGAATAGGGGGGATGGTCGAGCAAATAATACCATAAATGCCACAGTTTTCCCATTGCCAAAGCACTTTTGTGAGCAGGTGCGTTGTCCTGGTTAAACAAGATTTTTTTCTTCTTCAAACCAGGCCTCTTCTCGCGAATTTTAGCATACAGCTAGTCAAGAAGGTTGAAGTAATATTTGCCTGTATTTGTTCTGCCTTTTTCAAAGTAATCAAAACACACGTGCCATGAGCTTTTCGATAGATGCGATCGACTTCGCTTTCTTTGGCGCTGAACCACCAGCTTCCACCTACTGCTTCGACTGCTGTGTCCTTTCTGGCGTGTAATGGTGGACCCATGTCTCATCCATGGTAATAAATCGCCGCCCAAAATTGGTTTGATCCCTAGTGAATCGGTCAAAACATTGCTGCGAAAGTCGTTTGCGCGTTTGCTTTTGATAGGCATTCAGCAAATGCGGCACCCACCTTGCGCAGAGCTCCGTATCCCTAATTCTTCGCGCAAGATGTTTCGCACTCTTTCTTCCGGTATCCCTACGGCCTCAGCTATTTCACTCACCGTCACACGCCTATCGTCCAACACGATGTTGTGCACCTCTTCGATGGTTTCCGGTGTAGTTGCTGTTTTTGGCTCCTACACGTGGGGCATCTTCGAGGAACGTGCGACCACGTTTAAAATCAGCTGCTCACTTTTTAACGGTTGACATTGAGCCAGTAGCGTCCCCGTAAACTTTTGTCAACTTCGGATGAATTTCCTTGGGAGTTAATCCGTCCAAAACGAAGAATTTTATGACCGAACGATATTCAAGTTTATCCATTTTAACGAAAAACACGCAAGACGTGTACTGCGAAAATTCGTGTAAACTACTTGAAAGAACAAGTTGAAGCTTGTTATACAAACTAATGACAGGTGCACCCAGGCAGCAATCAGAAATTTTCGCGGGTTGGAACGCCATCTCTGTGTCAAGCCGAGAATTTTTCACCTTATCCTAATATTTTGACAAAAATATTGACAATTATGCCCTAACCTAGTTGCGTTAACGCAACACTTTTTTTCGTACTAAAAAGTAATAATTTTGGATGTACTGTCAGTAGCATTGCGTTAATAAATATTTAAACAACCAAATAAACATTTTGGGAACGGGTAATCGCATTTTCAATTTTGAATAAAAATAAAATAAAACTATGGAATTTTCAAGAAAAAAACTTGTGTATCTAAGTTTAAATTAAATAACATACAGCTTACTTTTCCATTTATCATTAAGAGGTTTCATATAAAAGATACTTCACGTAACATTATTTTGGAAAAAAATCAATCCCCTTTTTTCCGGAAATATTTCTCAAACGGATTTGAAACATAGCGTTGCGAAAGCGCAACATTGGGACAAATGGTGTAATTGTAGTCATGAGTAATATTCCTGTCTGAACATGCTTTTTCACGTCTGGGAGAAGTTTATTGGGTATCCGTTGTGTAATGCGAGTTTATTCAGTTCATTTACGCTGTGGGATAGTGAAGTTGAAGAAGTTAGAGTTCATAATAGTGTTATCTTGAGGATTACAGAAATATTATACAATGGTAAGTACAACAATTTCTGAAGTATGTGTTGGTTGTTGATGTTGATAAAGAAATTATTTTAGAGTCACGTGAAATATCGCGATGATCCTATCAGACCGTTGATTTTGAAAGAACTTGAGGCAATTGTTGAAGATCTTGATCTGAATGAGGAAATTGATGTTTGTTATATACCACCCGACGTCGATGATATAACGGACGAGGAGGACATTGATGATAATGTTGTAGGTGGAGTAGAAAATTTGCATGTAGATATAGCGGGAACTTTTGAGATAGTGTGTCCGAATAACGAAATTGAGATAGAGGAAGGTATACATGATGAGGCAGCTTTATCTACACCAAGCAAAACGGCAAGAATTGAAGACATTATTTGGTGTAAAATGCCCGTTGACTACGAGGAAGATGCTACGTCAAATGAGGAAGAGAATACACAGAATATTGTTGAGGCACTACATGGAAAGTCTGTGCTTGATTTCTTTATGCAAATATTTGATAAAAATGTTGGCCAGCTTATTATTTCAAACTCCATAAAATATGCGAGAGATAGTAACCGTACTCAATTCGCCTTAGATCAAAATGATCTAAAAATTTTTTTAGGAATATTGATTTTGAGTGGGTATCACACTCTTCCACAGGTAAAACTTTACTGGTCATCTGATGAAGATAAAGGTGTTCACTTTGTGAAAAATGCGATGTCTCGAAACAGATTTCTCGACATAAAGCAGAACATTCATCTTGCAGATAACAATCAATTAGACAAGACAGACAAATTTGCGAAATCTCTTGAACAGTAATTTCTTGAAGTATGGTGTTTTTAGACATCACTTATCAATTGATGAGCAAATGGTACCCTACTTCGGCCGCCATTCAACGAAAATGTTTTTGAAAGGGAAGCCGGTACGTTTCGGGTTCAAAATGTGGTGTCTGGCATCTAGCGATGGGTATTTATATCAATTTATAACTTATTCTGGAAAAACTGGTGAACATGCCAAAAGATAATTTGGTTTAGGTGAAACAGTGGTCATCAATCTTTTGAACGTATTAGAAAATAAGTCGACTCATCAGGTATACTTTGATAACTTTTTTACGAGCTACAAGCTATTAGTTCATCAGAAACGTCAAGGATACTTTGCTACTAGAACTGTACGTGAGAACAGAATGCTGAAATGCCCTTTAGAGACTTGTAAGTCTATAGGAAAAAAACCTCGTGGTACAATGGATTCTTCGTTACGATCACGTAAATGAAATAAGCGTGGTCCGTTGGAATGACAATTCTGTGGTTACAGTAGCAACCAATTGTGAGTCTGCACTGCCTAATGCGTTTGTGAAGCGATACAATCGTAGAGAAATAAAAGACATCTCTATACCACAACCAAATATGATTGCCAAATATTACAAATATATGGGAGGCGTTGATCTACACGATAACGCAGTTGCAAATTACCGAATAAATATTCGTGGAAAAAAAATGGTGGTGGCCGTTATTTATAAATATGTCAGATTCTACTGTGGTGAATGCTTGGAAACTGCACAGACTTGTATACACAGAGAAACCCATTTCGCAGCTGGATTTCAGATCTGAACTTGTACGAAGCCTCGTTAGTGCTAACAAATGTAAAACAATCTGTTCGAGGACGTGGTTCCAGTGCATCTCTATCATCACGGTTAGATAATGTGGGTCACCTAATTGAAAGAAATCGTGAAAATTGGAGGAGACGTTGTAGAATATGCTAAAGTACAACCGTATTTATGTGTAATAAATATGGAGTGCCATTACATTTACACTACTTCAAAGACTACCATAATTAATAATTGTAATATTTTTTTGTGCATATAGTCCCATTGTTGCGTTAACGCAACGAAAAAAAAATATAAGAATTAATGGTTTGTCTATTTTTTTACTTTAAAGGATGTTTATAAATACCTAAATAAAAGTTTATTCCTTAAAGAATTTGCGTTTTCCTTAATTTGTCTAATAGAGGTCCTAAATGGGTTAATATAGAAAAATATGTATCAAAATGCTAAATTTTTTATAACATTCTAACAGAAACTAAATCCGATTTTATGAAATAAAACTCCACCTAAGCAAATTAATCTATGCTTCCACTCTTATAACAAGTGGAAGAAGATTTAATAGGGCCTCGATTGTCACAATCATGTATAATTTTGTTTATTACATGATTTAAATACCAAGATTAATTTCTAACAATTTAATTCTTCGCAAAAATTGCAAAAAGTACACGCAATTTTTGATATTTCTTAAGAAAGACAACAATACAATATGCTTACGTAAGACGTTCAAATTAAGCCATCCATTAAAATACAATCATAACAGACAAACGCACAGATTTTACCCGAAACAATACATGATTCTATGTAAGATATACGCCCGAAATATACATACATATTTACATGGATGCGGGATCTATGGCCCACGCTAAAAAATTAATAACCTCGAAAAACGGAGGGGATGTTCCCCATAAATACGAAAAATACCTAGCGAATGCCATAAATAATAATCGATCGGCGAGGATATGCTCAGAGTTCACTTCTTGAACTTTATACCTTTAAACGAGTTAGAAGTTTCCCTTTTCGGAAATTCTCCGACGATTTTCCGCCCCTGTAACTTCGATGATCCCAGATGTTTGTCTTGATAAATCGTGTTTTATTTATATGTAAATTCGATATTTATTTATATCCTTTATACAGATATATATGTTCAAAAGAATTTAAATTAATAGTAGGAATTAATGCATTTTAACAATGTAATTAACTGATGCTTTTACTTGATGAAAATTCATTGTAAAATTAACGATTTTCGCAAATACGTGGACGACATGGGAATCTGCATTTCCGACTGTGAGTACTATTCTTTAGTTGACGTCAAAATTTCGGAGAGATTCATCGAGTAGTGTTGTTTTGAGAGCTGTCGAAGTGAGCAGGTTTATGTATGTAAATGCCCAATACCGATCAGTAATTCTTCTTTTTTTGGATGTGAAAACGTGTGCAAAAATCAAAGGGAAGTCGATTGCAGTTTATGAGAACTATACACCTTCGATTATTACCATAAGATATTGGTTTAGTTAATTTAAGAGTGGCCGAACATCCATCTTTGTTGAAGAGCGAGGTCGTTTCATTGAGGTGTTTAAAGTTAATGCGATGCCTAAGGTAATTCTAATTCTGGCAGTGTAACAAGTGTTCATTTGAAAAGTCAATCTAGGTTACTTTGAAATTTTGATAGAATAAGACGCAAATATATTAATATGTGTTTGTTGTTCCGTGAACGTAAATCCAAATGACATTTGATAATGTCAATCACAAATATCAGTTAGTGCATAAAATAATCGTGCGTCAATTCTGGTTTAAATAAATTGCTTCTCAGTTTTAAAACGGCTTTCACTTTAGAACATAATTTTTTTTAGCCCTGGCTTATTTTCGAAGTGGTAATAAAATTGATGGTTTATGGGTTTATTCAGTTCAAGATTGCATGGTAGAATTTCAAGTTGAGTTTCCACATTTTGTAATAGATTATATACAATTTAAGAATACTTTGGATAGAACTTTAAAACTTTTTTCTGAAACTGGTAGTCTCTTAAGAAAATCAGGCAGCGGAGAAGTTAAGAAACGTACACCTCAAGTTGTCAATCGTGTTGAAGAAATAATGGAAAATGAACCACAAACATCTGTTCGACATTTGAGTCAACAAATAAACCTTTCTGTTGGTACAACTCACAAGTTATTAAAAAAAGATATGCAACTTTATCCATACCGTGTCACGGCAGTACAAGAATTGTTAGAAATTGATTACCCACGTAGACTACAGTTTTGTAATTGGTTTATAAATATGAACAATAATGGAGAACTTTCGCAAAGAGTCATCTTTACTGATGAAGCATGGTTTTATAAAACGGGGTACCTAAATTCACAGAATACAAGAATTTGGAGTAGTGAAAATCCACATGTAATTAATGAAGAATCGCTACATCCAGAGAAAATTAGTGTTTGGGCAGCGATAAGCCAAAGGCGAATCATTGGACCAATATTTTTTCAGGGAACGTTAACTGCTCAAAGGTACCGTACGGAAATTTTACAACCATTTGTCAATCAGTTGCATGATGATGTACTTCAAAATGCATATTTCCAACAAGACGGAGCACCTTGTCACTGTACTGCAGAATCTTTGGATTATTTAAAAGAATTTTTTGATGGGCGTATAATTAGTCGAAATACTGAAATTGCCTGGCCTGCACGTTCATGCGATTTAACACCTTGCGACTTCTTTTGTGGCCTTATCTAAAAAAGAACATATTTCGAACACCTATATTGAATTTGAATGATATGCTACAGAGAATCGAACAGAAATGCATGGAAATTAATAACAATCCAGTAATGTTGCAGAATATCATCAGAAATTTTGAACGGAGGATTTTAAAGTGCATTGATCTTGAAGGACAACATTTTCAACATTTGTTATAGTTTTCAATAAATACCTATTATTTGTTATTTACTTGTATGTATGAAACTGTCAAAATATACGACTTCGTAGGTTAAGTAGTAAATTTTAATTTACGACATACTTCAAAATGTTCTCAGTAAATCACATGCTACTAAATTGACTTCTCAAATGAACACTTGTTATACGTGAACGCTTGTAAAGTGTTGTGCGATTCTTTGTTAGCTTTACTGTGCCCATGTTCGACACTATGATTAGTGATTTTACTTACTGATGATGACAACTTAGTTGTCTAAATACGTATTTAGGATACGATTATTAGTTATTATTGTAGTAAGGGAATTTATACCTTTTTTCTTAAGTTTTTACTTAATAACAGTCTCCAAAGAAAGACTTTTTAATAATATATGTTAAATGCTACTTACACTTTGTTTTCAATATTGGCTATTCTACATACAGGAGTAAACTGAAATTTACCCGACTAAATAATTAAGTGTTGACATTGAAGTTAAACTTTACTTTATTTATAATATATTATATTATAGGAAAATATAATTTTGATAAATTTGCAATTTCGTCACGATCGTTTACGGCATTTTTTTAATTCTTTAATGTGAATTATTTCTAATACTGACTTTGCTTTGTAATTTTTTTCTGTTTGGAGAACTTTAACTTCTTTGTAATTAAAGGTGCGACTATTTGTGTTTTCGTGTATTTTTAAGGCTGTGATGTTTTGGCATATTTGTGACCATTGATTCTGTCTTTTAAATGTTGTTTTGTTTGACCTATATAAACGCATCTATAATCGTTACATAATATGCTATAAACTATGTGTGATTTTTTTTTGCGTTGGATGGCTACTTTTAATTTTATTTTGGTGAAACTTAAATTATTCTAATTTTTATGAGCAATACAGATATATATATATTTTTAAATTTATTTAATTTTTCAGCTAGTTCAGAAACATACAGTATTGATAGATATTTTTTAAGTGTATTTGTTTGTTCATTAACTCTGTATTGTTTGTGATTATACATTTTGTGTACCCTTTGTTTTATGATTCTATTATACCGTGTGCACAACGTCGAGCGATCGATGGATATATAAGTAATGACTGGCCAACTGCAAGTGGGAGGGGCTACATACGTTAAACTCCTACAGGGCGTATTTAATTGTGGTGAACTAAGAAAGCGTTATGGCTGTTTATTAATAAATGATGTATCAAAATAAATATTCAAAATTAATAACTAATTGTTTAACAAACTACAAAATTATTTGTAGTATATTATTTATGGTTAATGTACGAATTTGGATATTTTATCCGACTACACCGTTGCTTTTCGCACTATTAGTCATATGCCGGCTGTCAACGTCCCTACAATAACGGATACTTTTGTTTATGTCTCTTCGGCCATAATACTTTAAATTTAACATTTAAATTTAAATAAAATGATATAATATAGTTGAAAGTATCATAAAATACAATTCGCCGTAAAGTGCAGAGTTTTTGTTTACTGCATAATAATAATTCTTACCGGCGAAGCATCAGAAATTTTCATCGCTAAATATTCAATGATAAGTTTCATCATAGCTTCGTGGCTTGAACTTAAAAAATTCTTATTCAAATGAAAACACATAAATAATATAAAATTATGAAACAAAACCGTAACTCTTATTGAAAGAAATTAAAATAAAAAGTCTTCTGTAATAGCATAAAATTTCAAAACAATAACGATTCTTGCAAGAATATAAATAAAGTGTTTGCCAGTATAAATAAATGGTTTCCATAAATAAACTACCTATAAAATATTAAATTTAACTAAAATACCTTTATTGGTAACAAATATTAATTATTAAATAAAAGAACATTAATTTTTAATTTTAAAAAATGCGGGAATTCCCGACGATTATTATTATACCTACAGCAACTATACGTACTCTACCTACGGATGACAAGGAGCAACTGGATCACCAGTCGATAGCGTTCGATGATTATACAAAATAACCTACATAGTGCGCAAGCTTGTTTTCCGATTAAATATATCGGACGCCTTGCTTGAACACTTTGAGCGACTGATAGGGATATTCAATGTGTTAGAGAGAGACTATTTGATTCGTACTTAGATCGTATGTAGAATGTGTTGGATAAAGAAAGGGAACGCCCGTACAGTTAGACAGTAGAACAGACTGAATATACTCTCTCAACCCTAACCACATAAACTCGCTATTCGTCTTCGTCTTACTACACTGTGGTAGATCAATCACTCCCGGGCGTTCATACGGTATAGTATTGATGGATAATTAATTATTGTCTGATAAATTGGTTTTTATTTTGCTTAATGTGTCTTTTTTGTATTGAGAGCTGGTCAATTTTATGGCTCTATCTACAAGATTTATTATAACACTTTTTTTATTGAAAATGGCTGGGCACTATGAAAATTCATGTATTTTTCCGAGGAGGTAGGTTTAGCATACCAAGCAGTGTAGATTTTATTATTATTTTTTATTTAGGTGATATATAAGAAGTTTATTTTGTTGTTATTCATCTCTGTTTGTGAATTGTAATTTTTTATGGTTTAACTGTTAAATAATTCGATTATCTAATTTGCTTTTTTGCGGGAGATAGCTAAAATGAAATCGCCAACATATCTTCCATAAAATAGTAGTTTGAAATTTATTTTTTTTTTAACAGTTTTTTCAAGATCTTCTAGAACTAATTGTACTACCACATACATTTGTTTGTAAATTTCTTTTGTATTGGAAATATGTAGTTTTTAATGTTAATTCTTTAGCCTCTAGAAATGCTTCTAAATTTAAAATTATATAGACTTCTAATTTATTCCATTTTTTTGTATAATAGTTTTTACTAAATCTATAGGTATATTTGTGTATAACGATGTAACATCCAAGGATATCAACATTTCGGCACTATTTAAGTTGACTGTGTCCATCGTATGGTCAAAAAGTCTTTCGATCGCTATTGCCGTGGAATTTACGAGATATCTATGAAATTATTTATTTCAATTAGTTTTGACATTTACTTGACAACTTTCAAGTCAGCTGGTTATAATTCAAAATGTTTCAAGCATGTATACAATTATTATACCATAACCTAAAATCAATTTTATCTGTGACTTATGTGTACTTCAAAGTAAAGAAGTACAGAAGTAAATAATTCTGTTATATATGATGTTTTTTACACTTCATGGCTATCGCGATCCAAAGACCTTTTGATCAAACGTTATAAAGATTTTAAATTCAAAGGAATTTTTTATGTAAAGAGTAACTTTACAAAAACGTAAAACGAATTAATAAAAATTTTTTAAAACGAAGGACTTATTTTCCCAATCTAATTTCTTTTCTTGAGTGTTTTTTCTCTTCATTAGAGGTAGCATCGTGTGTAAATATGTCAGTAACATGCAATATAAAACATATAAAATTAGTAAATCTCTATTTTAAGTAAAATATGAACTCCTTTAATGGCATAAAGAAATCCGTATAAAAAAGACCCAGGTATACAAACTTTACCTTTCACTGGGTTTAAAGTTTATTTATAAAATCGTGATAGAAAGAAGGAATTATATTTATGCGCATGATACTTTGTAACCTACATCAGGTGCAAGCAACAAAAGACCACAAAAACTGGCTTTAATTAAATTTTACGCAATCCAACAACCCCCCTCCTAAATTCTATCTTAAATTTACAAGACAGCCAGCCAGTGCCAACGGCGTCGATCTCAGTGAAGATGGTCGTGCAATTCTTGTCGAAACGTTGATAAACTGATTATAATTTAAAATTAACACATCGCGATTAAGAAGCTGCTGGTCGCAGGAGTTATACGTCACGTGGAGAACGTAGTTACGCTAACGTACCCACTACCAATAGTTAGTCCGAAGACAGGAGACGATATAAAGTAAAAGAAAACGCCCCACATTAAAGAAAAGAACCATAAAGATGCTATTATTTATAGTACAAATGCAAGTTATTGAGAAATATTTAATCAGTTGAAGCGGCGTAATTAGTACAGCACTATCTTGCGAGTTGTAGATATACTTCGAAGATAACCCACTGCAATGGAATCGTTTCCGATTCACACGTGGTCATCGATAGAAATTCCGCTCCACGTGGTTCTATGCACTCCTTCAACAGGATCTCCAACTCCGATTATTTAAAACTTGAACGGCAAATCTCATCATCAATTAGCTATAGAACCCGGTAGCAGGAACCAGAATCAAGAATCTTACAGATGCTATGTCTGAGTATGGTTATCCATTTTCGGACGTTTCCGACGAGCGCCCAATTACTGAGGTTGTGGCTTGTGTTTGCAATCTTCACGTAGGTTGTCCCTTTCATACCCCCGCGCATGATATTACATTATATCGCAAGCAAATAAAAAACTTAATAAGCAAAAGAATAAAAGAATCAACTCGACACAAGGAATACTTAAATCAAACTTACTAATTTTATTATTCAAGGATTATATCCATTTCTGACAACTTAATACAAGTAAATTCATAAACGAGCCTATATTATTTTACTATCTTTCATACTCCGTCTAGAAAGAGAAGAAAGAAATCAATTACAAACGTTCATTCACCCATCCACGTCAATAAAACTAAATCCTGACTGCATACATCTACTACTCTCTCCTCTTATCCTAAGGTGTTTTATCCCTCGATGATTCTGACCAGTCCCCTTGTCTGGCGTAGTAAGCCCGACCCATGAGTGATGGATTACAGCATCGATTAGAGTTGATTGCCGCTAACGGACCCCTCTCGGTTCTTATTTGTGCATCCGCCACTCTCACCTCAGCCAGCCACCTAAACTTCGAAAACCTTAATTCCTGCGATGGAACGACAAAAAAGAAAACAGATCAGTCAGGAGCTGCGGAAAAGGTCAAACGAAACGCGAAAAAATACACTTCCGAGAAAATCAAAAAAAAAAAAGAGAAAATGGTCGGAAAACCAATTAATTTCACCCGTTTTATTAATTAACTTTAATTATTATTCGCTATTGCAATCAAGATATCCCGGTAGAGAGGATATTTTAAGAGGTGAATCTCGAACGGTGGAATGAGGGCCCTTCTTCTTCATCTTCTTCCTCCTTCTGTTTTATTAGAATTTTATTAGCGACGAGCTCATTCGATAACGTTCATCGTTCGGGGTGGATAGAGATGTTCCTGGGCCTGTCGATATTTTAATATTGGCTCTGGAATGTTCAGTACAGTTTAATAAGAAAGATTGCATACCTTTCGTCTATCGGATGAGTAAACATACATGTTTGTACGAGATCGGGTTTATTAAAATAACTTCATTAAATCCCTATGAATTTTTTTCGAGTTTATGTACGGTTCGTCTATGAAATATAAAGAAAAAAAACTTAATTATAATAATTATTAAATAATATTGATATTAATATTAATAAATAAAGCTCGGATTAGATGCAAAATGAGTATTTGTTGTTAAAAGATATATCAACAAAATTGCGAGTTTTCTGGATTTATTTAATGTTTTTTGAATAAAATAGGGAAACCAAAATGAAAAATTAGCCGTCACGGGCCGCCTAGCAGATGTGAAACATCGAAATTGATTGTTATTGAAAGAAGGGAATATAAAGTAAACTAAAGAAATATTTTGAGTTTATAAAAAAATATATATTTATTTTAACCGTACCATATGAAAATAAGAATTTCGATCATTTCTATTTTACAACCCATTTGGACCATAATTATTAAACAATTACAAAAATGGAATATTCAAATTTACACCTATGTAATAATATTCATAAATAGAGCAGACCAATTTGCGTATGCGCCATGTGCGCCGATGTGAGGATGATTGTATTGCATCAGAACTAATAAAAAGCATTCAGTATGTGTTTGGTACTTGCTTAGACAGCATGTAAGTGTAAGCATACGTAATAAAATGTCGTCGACATATAAATCGAGAAAACGACCGTTGTCAGACGAAGTGAAGCAGTTCGAAGCACAATAATAACAAAATTAATCGACGACAGTTTATACATGAACTATGTGTAACTATGATTGTGTGTACACTGCCGTTTACCTTGTTAAGTAATGATTCATTTATTTCATTTTGAAATAAATACGCGAATCAAACATTACCGAGCACGACAACGTTACGAAGGAATTTACCATCGGTGCGTAAACAGATTGAAACTAAAATCAAAGCCGAACTCAAAAATAAAAAAACTGTGGTTATGTGTGGACGAAACAACTGACAGCAAAAAACAATATGTAGTTAATGTGATGGCGCGTAATATGGAACCACATCAACCAACGTCTTCAATTTTATTAGCATCCAGACGACTAGAACAATGTAATGCCGAAAAAATTTCAGAGGTGCTATTAGATACTTTGGAAAAATTTTAACTTTCGAAAGACCAAGTATTAATGTTTATGACCGATGGTGCCGCAACCATGTGTTCTGTAGGCCGATCTCTTAGAAAATATTGTCCTAACTTGTTACATATTACTTGTAAACTCCATACTCTACACCTTGTCGCAGAACAGGTTCGTAGATGTTATCCAGAGGTAGATGCTTTAATATCGAGTACAAAGGCAGTATTCCTGAAATCTCCAAAACGTATTCGGAAATTTAACGAATTTTGTCCCCATACCCCTGAGCCACCACAGCCGATTCTATCACGTTGGGGTACATGGTTACGGGCGGGGTTTTACTATCATGAACATTTTGAAAAAATTAAGGACGTGGGTTCATCATTCGATCCGAAAGAAAGTGCAGCTATCAATACAAGCCAGAAAAAATTTCAAGATGCCCAAATTATAATGGATTTACAAAGTATTCGTGAGAATTACTTGGGACTAGAAGAAGCAATAACAAAATTAGAAAATTCGTCGCTGTCGTTAGAGGAATCACTACAAATCGTTAAAGATGTTCACGCACAACTGTTCTGTAGAAGACGCAAAAAGTGAAAGTGTTCTAATTAAATTTGAAAGTGTTCTAGACAGAAATTCAGATTTTGACACCTTAACACGTATTTGTGAGGGCACGTCTACAGATGCGTTAAATTGCTTAAAAAAGTATTTTGATTATGCGAATATAACATCACTAGATGTAGAACGCTCGTTTTCGGAATATAAACATAATTTTTCCTCACGGCGGACATGTTTTTCAGAAATAACCTTAGAAACGCACCTGATGTTGAAAATATACAATTGAGTTTCTCCAGTTTGTCAATCCTTGAAAGACGCTTAAAACGATAAATGTTTTTTAAATCCTCTGTCGTGCACACAATCACTGATTTCATACATTTTCCATTTTATTTATAGGTACATACAACGCTGCTTTAATATGTACTATTCTTATTTTTCGTGTGTTTATGCATATTACTTTAATAGCAGAAAACCAAATGTATATTTAATTATTTCTGATAGAATAAATGTCTCTATTTCTATACTTATATCGGTAACAAGCTGATGTAGGTCCCTATTCTATCGCATATTCTAATATATTACGAATTACACTCCCATGGCGCGCACGAAAATTGGTCTGCTCTATTTATAAAGCAATAAACGAATATTATGGAATCAATTTCATTTCAATTTTATATTGAATTTTTTTTTTAAATGGATTATTACTGTGTTTATTTCTACCAGCTTATCTTTGAAATAAAAACCCTAACAAAATTATTTAGCGGTCGTCGCGTGATGGCATTCAAGAGCCGAGTTTACCTCCGTGGCGCGCCTTTAGATGTATCACATCAAAAATATATTTTGCAAATTTTTACTAGTTTATGGATATTTCATATTTGCGCATATTTTTTTTGAATTGCAAATTTCCCTCTAAAATTTCCAATAGGCGGCAAGTTTAAAAATAACGCCATGTAAAATACCAGATATCGAAATGTTCTGGGAAAGCCGATTAATACACTTTGCAACATTTTTTGACCTATAAAATTGAAAAAATAACAATGCTTCTACATAAAATACAATGTTTTTCAATACTTATATGACTGATATCAGTACAGTTGTGTCCATAACTTAACAATACGAAACCGTAATAAAAGGAATAAAGTGGCTGTAAGAAGGGTACATTACGATTATGTATAAACTAATAAATACGTAAATGAATATATATTTTCTAGTGGATGAAACAACAGACTTTGCGCATTGCCAACTATTACAGGGACTGGAGAAATTATTTTTAGAAAGCTAAACACAGTATTAGAAACAAATCAAGAGCTTAAAATTCTTTAAAAAGTTTCTAATATTTTGAAAGGGAAAATTGTAAGCGATTTAAAAAATGGTCCAATTATTTCCATCCACGATCTCTTTCCGCATTCAAACACTTGCTAGACGACATTCATTTAAAATAGAAAATTTACAAAATCATCTAATTGTCAGTTTCTTTAATAGTACCTAATTGTAACAACTGGATAGATCATGCATTATAAATTAGAAGTAAATATAACTACATTTTGGGATATACATAAAAAGTTGGTTAAGAAACTTCTTAAAAAAGGCGAGTTGGCTAATAGTGAAGGATTCAACCAGAGAATAATGAAAAACATTTAGCTAAGAAAAAAATTCTATTTCTTTAAGACAATGCATCACTTCATAAGACAACAGCAATGATTGTATAAAATACGATCCACATTGCTTCGTCACCCATTGCATGCTTGGATCTATTGTCTCTCCTAGGGCCGAACATTTGTCCTTGAGCCCTTCGGTCCTCTTTAAAGCCCTTGATTTCGTACCGTAATTATATTGTTGTGGGTCCATGAGCCCTCGATCTCTTACTGGTGGAGGCAACGCTCTATGGGAGGAGCTCGATAAATACTCCAAGCCTTGCCAATAACCGACACACTCACGGGCGTCCCAAGTGTTGGGGCGTGAGATTCTCGACCAGTGGGATAGCGGAAACCGCAATGCTCCACCATATACCCAGAGCAAGTTTGCACAGATATTCTTCAAGACTCTCCATTTCCAGGTCAGCTGTAAGCTGAGTATTTCGCACGAACTAAACGCCCTTCGCAATCATCTTCAGCATTTTGCTCTGAAGGGTTTCCAGGGTCTTAAAGTAGGATTCTGCAACGTTAGTCCAAGCCAGGGCACTATGGCCTATAGGCAAACTTTTATTCGCCGTTTTACCCCCAAGAGGAAACTCCGATGCCCCGCAAGTGGAAGTCGTCCATTGCATTCTCCATTGAATCATGGTAGCCATATTTTTGTTTTCAAAATTAAAAAGATGGTTGGAAGAAAAGAGATTTGCATTAAATGATTGAGTCATAGCCGAAAATTTTTTGAAGTTTGGAAAAATGCATTTCAAAAAACATATAAAATGACTGGATTAAGAGTATTGAGCTAAAGGTGATTATTAGTTGAGGAATAAATTCATGATAGGAATTGTCTTGTCAATACAAAAGCTATTCAGCCCATTTTGTAGATCACTAAGTTTACTTACATGCGAACATTCTTTAGACTCTTTCAGATAGACATAGTTCTTTAGTGTCAAATCCTATGAACATCAACAAAACTCTTTTGCGATTCCTCTTTAAATATCCGGCAAGTTAACTTTTGTGTTTGATGTTATTCAAGTCAAATCAATAACACTTTTCAGGTTCTTGAAACTGGAATAGATGTTCTATGTAAAGATTTTTTCATAATCAAAAAATATTGGGACTGGTTTATTTAAATTCCGCAGGTTAATTCAATTGAACTCATTGGTAGCACTGTCTTTAACAATTGTACAAAATTTCATGCCATTATTCTTGCTAGCGAGTCAACAATCGATTGTTTTTTTTTTATGAAAAAGTGCTTTTTATTTAAAATTTGATTTATATCTAATTTTGTTAATAGAGCAAAGGATTTGTAGAAATGTTTACGTAATCAAATTTGTGCCACTGATATATCTAAAATGGTTCAGTGACGTCACGAAGAAGAGTATTTAAGTGATCCAAAATGTTTAAATTTGGTAGAGAACGCGTTGAACACAAAAAGTGATTTGAACGACCTTCAAATTCAACTGATGCAAAACACGTTGAGGAAATAAAAAATTTGGTTCTCAGAAACCATCATTTGACAATGAATATTTTACATGGTTCAAATCAAGCAATTCTAAAAGACGATTTGGGCAACAGACGTGTAACATATCGATAAGTTCCAAAATTACTCAATTTCTTCGAAACTAACAGACATATTAGCGTCTATACAGGCATAGTTTATGTTTACTAGTCCGCCATGGTACGTATAATTCTAGGCAATGCCTAAACCTGGACAAACGACAGAATATACGACAGACATTGTATCTGACTTGTGTACATGTGTCAATTTGGATAAATATATGTTTCTTTCTTATAGATGGTATTTCTGTAAAATACAGCAATATTCTATTGTCACATATTAATATTCCGACACGTAATCTAGGATATAGTAGAATCATTGAATTCAGATTACGTGTCAGAATATTGATATATCACAACACAATAGAAGCATTCAATTTAAAAGCAGTATTTTACAGAAATTTTATTCGTGGGAAAAATATGTATTTCTTTTGGTTGTTACATGTACAACAAGTAACATATATAATGTCGCTTTCCTATTGCTTTCATGTTTAGCAATGACCCATGGACCTTATGAATCGATCAACCCAGTGAATATCGTACCATGACCGAAAAAGCAACGTCAGAATCATACAAAAATCAAATTAATATTGACAGACTTCTTTGATTATCATAGTGTACTGATAAGAATAAGTAATTACTTACAGAAATATTTCAACAAACACTTTAAATAAGAAACGAACGAGACAATGAAAGTAATTATATTTGAGCAGTTCTCCTCTCCTTAATCGTACTGATATTCAGAAACTACTTAATTGAGGGGACGTTTTAAATAAAGGCACAGAGAGAAAAAAGAAGAGACAATTCGGCACATCATTTAATTACCGGTTAACGACACCCTTGGAACGGCCTACCGCCATTCCAGTAACGAGTTATACTGCCAATAAAATCATTTTGGTCGTTTTATTTTATCGCGCGAGTGGCGGCGGCAATTCCTCCATCATCGACGGCCGAGCACGCGGGCCTTTTATAACTGCGAGGGTATTATTCCCGCGGCCCCAACTAAAACTGTATTTAGGTACCGTTTCGACTTTATCTCGTAAAGCACTGAAGGACATTATGAACATTTTAAATGTTCCTTCGCGGGGGAGTTACTGTCGTCGGCAATTTTCAAAATAACTAATTACAATTAAGTTATCAGATTACGTAACGAAAGAAACTTGTCAAAAGCAAATATCTGTTATTGTAAATATTATGCGTAATTAATATTAGCTTTGCAAAATATTATTATATCCATAACGATAATAATTACCCAATAATTTAGAAATAATTTCTAAGATGTTGATGTTTATGACATTGAATTTGCAACACCAAGCAGACGTGCAAATTCTTTGACCAAACTTATAATTAAGCAAAGACATTTAACTATTCAAAGGTAATAAGTGATTATAATTTAAAAAAGAAACAACAAAAGATTTTTACGATTTAATTTTATTTTTATTAGTAACGTGTTTGGGCGCCCCAATTAGCTTAATACTCCCTCACACTTCGTCGCATTTATTCCAAGGTGGTCGATGTCTACTTGAGCATAGTGTCCCAAGTAACCTGCAATTTATGACGGAGAACTTCTAGTGTTTACAGAGAATTCGCTAAGTTCATCAGTTTTCTTCCCATAATATCCCACACGTGTTCGATTGGCCATAGGTCGGGAGATCTGGGTGGCCAGGCAAGACTTGACATAAACTTCGTCGAACCGGTTTAGAGAAGTTCTCACTACATAAGGACGAGCCTTAACCTGCTTGAAATGTGAATTTTCGAACTGCTGAAGACATGTAATAATATAGGGTCCTACCATCTCATTCACATTTTTTGCAATCCAATTTACTTATGCAATTATAAAGTACAGCTTTACAGAATGGGCAGTCAATTTAATTTATTATATTAATTGTCTATTTTTAGCCCATATTTCGCCACTCAATTGATATGCTTCATCAGGGTAAAGTAACGGTAATTAAGTTGTATCTAATACAACATATTTTATAATATTTATACAATAAAAATATACTTACAAATTAAACTAATGTGAGGAAAGGTTTTACGACAGCATACCTATAATATGTAAAGTCCCAACAAATACAATAATGTTAAAAGATCAAAATTAAAATATGGAAATAATCGAAATAAAAATAGTGAAAATAATATCGAAAAAAACGAAAATAATCAAAATAATGAAAATAATTAAAATAATCATAATATTTAAAATATCGAAATTAATCAAAATAATGAAAATATGGAAATAATAAAAATTATAAAAATAATTAAAATAATCATAATATTGAAAATAACGAAAATAATGAAAATATGTAAATAATAAAAATAACGAAAATAATTAAAATAATCATAATATTGAAGATATCGAAAATAATCATAATATTGAAAATATCGAAAATAATCAAAATAATGAAAATATGGAAATAATAAAAATTATAAAAATAATTAAAATAATCATAAATTGAAAATAACGAAAATAATATTGTCCATGTGTACAGTTACAGATATGTATATTGCATGTCTATTTCATTTGTAATCAAAATAATGAAAATATGGAAATAATAAAAATTATAAAAATAATTAAAATAATCATAATATTGAAAATTACGAAAATAATCAAAATAATGAAAATATGGAAATAATAAAAATAATTAAAATAATTAAAATAATCATAATATTGAAAATAACGAAAATAATCAAAATAATGAAAATAATGGAAATAATAAAAATAATTAAAATAATCATAATATTGAAAAGAACGAAAATAATCAAAATAATGAAAATATGGAAATAATTAAAATAATGAAAATATGGAAATAATAAAAATAATGAAAATAATCATAATATTGAAAGTTACGAACATAATCAAAATAATGAAAATATGGAAATAATAAAAATAATGAAAATAATCATAATATTGAAAGTTACGAAAATAATCAAAATAATGAAAATATGGAAATAATAAAAATAATGAAAATAATTAAAATAATCATAATATTGAAAATAACGAAAATAAAATAATGAAAATAAGGAAATAATAAAAATAATAAAAATAATTAAAATAATCAAAATACCTATTGAAAATAACGAAAATAATCAAAATAATGAAAATATGGAAATAAAAATAATGAAAATAATCATAATATTGAAAATTACGAAAATAATCAAAATTATGGAAATATGGAAATAATAAAAATAATTAAAATAATCATAATATTAAATGATAAAAAACACAAACACTATTGTATTAGCCTTACACTTTATTTAATAGTAAATATGACAGCTGTTTCACCGTACAACGGTATCTTACCGTTGATACCGTTGAAGATACCGTTGTACGGTGAAACAGCTGTCATATAATTATTATTAAATTATGTGTAACTCTAATACAACAGTGTTTGTGTTTTTTTATCATTTGATATGGATTTACATCAAGTAAAGGCAGAATCGATTGAATCATAATATTAAAAATAATGAAAATATGGAAATAATTAAAATAATATAATAAAAATATGGAAATAATAACAATAATTAAAAAATCAAAGTATTACTCAAGGTTTGAGTAACGAATAGTAACGGTTACTTAAAAGTACCGAAAATCCACATTTGTAATTGCAACCCCAAATTCATGATTTGGCTATAAACGGTTCGAAGGATCACAGGACGATCTTCGTTACCTAACCATAGATAGGCGATTGATCCGATACTGTAAAATTCGTCTCTTAGTGCTATTAGGCGGCTCTCCTGCTTCCTGGCCCGACCGATAACAACGCATGATGGTGGAATGGTACCGGTTAAAGCGATTTGCAATTTCCCTGTACGAAAAATCACCTTCGCCCAAGCCAATAATTCGATCTCTGTCGAATTCACTCAACTGTCGATAATTTCTACGTGGCTACACTATTAGGCATAATAAAATCGTCAAAACAAAAGTGCGACAAGAGAAAAAGGTAAAAATTGAAATCAAAACTCGCAAGAAATACACCCGACATTAATGTCATAATATACTGCATGCAAAGGTCCTTGGGGCCTTGGTATTTTGTGATTCGAATGGGATACTTTTATCGACTCTCGCAAATAGCCAAACTATTCACGGGATATATTATGCTGCGTTATTTCTAGACTTATAAAATGGGTATCAATATATTTATCGTTTTATTTTACTAGGAAAGCTAGTAATTCCTTGTATTCATTGTGTTTATTCAATGCGTCTAGGTAAAATGATCTTCATTCAAGACAACATTAAAAATTACAATCATTCCTAATAATTTAAATACTAAAAATGGAAATCAAATCTCGTAATATGCTGCAAATTTCTAATTCTAATAATTTTGATGAATTTCGACTAATATATAATTTTGTAAAGTAACTTCTTGTTACCAATATTATTATGTGACATATAAACAGAAGAAAAAACAACATAAACAACTTGATTTTCATCATAACAGATACTAAAATGTTATGAGCGGGAAAGGAAAGTAATAAACAAGAAAAAAATTGCATAATAAATACCTACTTAAAATAGTAATCTTTTCCAAAGCAAACACACACACACACCGCAACATATTGCCAGACAATCTTCCAGGAAATTCAGGGCATAGAATTTTTCTCATATCTATGCAAAAATATGCGCACAAGCAGACTAGATATAAATAAATACCGTATGAAATAATAAACTTGTACGGGAAAAAAATTGCAAAATAAAACGGGAGGAAATATATAAAGAACAACCAATTTGTTACAGTCATATAAAACCGTTTTAATTTCCCTCCTTGATTTTCAGTAAACATCCTATTCATAACGACAAGCGACGCGGCAGATGTAAAGAAATAAATGGCGTGTGTATTGGTATGGATTCTACTTCTTCTATTTGTTCCACCCTCTTTCTCTCTCTTTCTACCAAAAAGAAAACAAATTAATTTAACGAATTGAATCTCTCCCCCAGAGACGACCATAATACCAATGACAAAGTACAAGAACTTCTATAATTTCTGCTACTTATAACTGAACGTGTATTGTCTGTGCTTTAGAAACTCCATTAGACTCTGTATTTACAGTAGAACGTTTCTATACGATAGGCGGCGGTCGCAGTCGGGGTGTATCACTAAAATGTGTTTTATGTAGTATGCTATTATATGCGTTTATTCGTAGCTTTGTTATACTCCTTTTTGCGATTTTAATATACAGCATGAGCGAACGTCCTATAGGCACGTATAGTAGTTGGTAATATTTGGAAATAGAGTTGCGCTTACTGGTAGCGTTAGCTGCTAAACATCGTATGTGCAACTTCAATGCGACTTGGGTTAGCTTCGTACTAGCTGTCGAGTGAAATCCATCTGTTGTAGAGTCTCATTTTTTCTATTTATTGTTTGCAGTTATCTAGTATTTTCTTTAACAGTAATCTGATCACGAGAAAAATACCATCTTTACTCGTGATCTGATGTGAATTCTTTAAAATAAATTATTACGGCCAGTTGAACGACATCTTCGGGTTAAATCTCCATATCCATTTTTTTTCAGTAAATCATACTTTATTGTTTTCAAATTCCGATATTTCAAGACACTTGTTCGTAATGCTACGCGTAAACGGTGCAATAAATACCGCGAAAACTGGTCTTCCTCCTCGGACTTACCTTTCGTCGGCGGGTTGCTGTTAAACCTATAAGTCATCCGACCAGTACCACGAACACAGCTCAGTGAAGACGGTCGTCCGATTCTTGACGAATCGATGTTAAACTAACTGATCAATATTTATAAAGGGCGCAACCGCATTTTGTAGGCTACTTGTATAAGTGATTATACGCTACGCAGAGGACGTACAGGCGATAACGTACCCACGTAGAACCAAATTGCATCCAACGAAGCTAAATAAAATAAATGAGTACGAACAGCAACCAAATAAGAAGTAACAATATTTATTTTAAACGTTTACCTCGAAAATTAAAATACAAACAAGTGAGAAATGTATCAGGTGTCAAAATATAATGAAAGGACGAAGCTTTGTATGTATGTATATATATATATATATATATATATATATATATATATATATATATATATATATATATTCAAATTATGACTACTATAAACAAATGCACAAATATTAAGTTATACTAGTAGGTTCGAAATACTGAACAGACCAAAACTCTTGATCGTGCCCGTATGTTACTATACGGTATAATATATCAGAACAAGAAAATAATATATCTACGTATAATGAGATCCCAAGACGCTTACAAGAATATTACAAACTTAGATACAATATGACTTAATTTTCAAACAAATATGACGCTACCTATATTTCAAAGTGAAATGGTGTACTAAATAATAATTATAAATAAATGTTCCAAAATAAATTTACAAGTGGAATTGATCGGTTAATATTGTATAATATACCAATATATGTAAAATAATTAAAATAGTTGTTAGATAAATATCTCGTTACTTGAAGACGATATAATTAGCAGCAGTAGCTTAACTTTCAGAGCATAGCCCGATACCTCGTCGATGATGGCGTCTCTTGCCGTCTCTCGCTTTTCTCGCTATCGGGTCGATTAATTTATCCCTCAGCTACCCCAGCGAACAACGGAACTAATAACGCGAGTTAGTAACGGGACCTGTAACGTGACCAGTAACGTGAACTCTAAGACTAACTTTTTTATACATTATAAAAAGTGGAATGCGGAATAACACATACGAATGGCGCTTACAAAATGGCGGAGCGTCTCTTACCTTTTAGATGTTCGAAGGGAAGAATATAACCACTATGAGCATGGACAACGGCGCAAATCCAATTATATAAATTGACGGTGATTAACAACCGTGTGTACACAATACAAGATTCACCTTATCGGTGCATAATTCAAACTTTAACTGATATAACTGATAACTGACACAACAACTAACAAGCAGCAATACACAGGCACGTGCCCTCGCCGATATCTTAAGCGGAAGTATGCAAAGACGACACGATTGCCCAGACGATCGGAAAGTGGTAGTAATGTCGTAATCGGACATCTGTGCCGTTCACGATGCACACATGCATACGCATTACACGCATTTTATTTTCCGTGCCGGGGTGATTGGAATAATACCCGTAACAGTAATTAGAACACAGATAGAGGAATTTAATGACAACATAAAGTTCGAACTTCGTTTATACTCAATCTATTTTAATTGTAGCCTTTCTTATCACGTTCCAAAGAGACAATACCAGCTACATAACATTTTTTTTACCTGAATAAATCCAAGACAATATTTATCCAGCACCTAACATAATCCTTCAATAAGATCATCACTTGGTTAACAAATTAGACATGTACCATAAATTTTTGATATACCATGCCTTCAAAATCTTTCTTAATTAGAGATGGCCATGCTTTTTGATAATGATTGGTAAAACACGTACTAATCACCTTGACAGTTGTATGTCACCAATATGTGTGCAAAAATTATGTTGAAAGCGAAGTCGAACTCTACGCTTCATGTTCTCAAAACCATTTACCAGGATTTGTGAGGTTATGTCAGCACAGAAATCCTTGAAGCCCTGCGATTGTGTAATATCTGGTGGTAAAAATGGTATTCTTTAAACATGGAAAAAAAAAAGTTGTCCGGTTCGGAGATCTTGGAAGAAAATTCATAATTCTATCGTCGACAAATTGTTGGAATAAACGATTGTATTTCAAGATTTGTGAGCCGGTCCTTGAAACTGCTAGCCAGACACCTATTTTTTGTCGATG
This sequence comes from Melolontha melolontha, assembly GCA_935421215.2. Lineage (NCBI taxonomy): Eukaryota > Metazoa > Arthropoda > Insecta > Coleoptera > Scarabaeidae > Melolontha > Melolontha melolontha. Next base: position 136,016,775 of record OW285240.1, on the reverse strand, counting down.
TAATACAGTTTCTGTAAATTTATGAGAGTTTTCCGCCTACCACATTCTCATATTTTGCTTATTTAAATAGTGAAAAAGATGGAGCCAAGCCTTATCAGAAAAAAAGCATTTGTCGAGAATGTTGTCATTATTTATGTTATTTAAAAACAATTGGCAGTACTGCGTTATCGTAACAAAATCTACCTGCATGAGTCCTAAAAATGCTTGAATTTTATATGGAAACAACTTTAAGTGTTTTTTTTTAAACGGTATGGTATGTTCATATTGGCTAGTGAAATTTATGAGAAAGCATTGCAATTGATTTTACTACATGGTGCGTTAATTTTTTAGAGTAGTGTATATGATTGATTTCAAATCATATCTTTATAACATAAACTCGAAAATAATTTGAACAGCCTACAGAATATATAACTTACGACTGCCGAGAAAATCGAAACAAAAAAATCTGAACTAAAGTATAAATAAAATTTTGTAATTTCATTTTTATACGATCTCTTTTTTTGGCGAAGTCAACGTACGGATTTCTAATACATATTTCTGTCTTATATATAAGAAATCATATGAAATATGTATCAGCGGTGTGGAATTTTCTTTCTCCATAAAAACGAATTCGGCCTCTCCAATATCATCGTGTATATGAATGTTTCGTGTTTTCGGATCAATCAATATACCGTGCGGGTTTCGCCAGGATAATGTATTTTTTTATATGTATATATGTATGACAAAATGTGGGGGCAGGTGTGAAGTTTCTCTTTCTTGTTTGTGAATTCAAGATTGCGAGTGTGGAAATCAAATTATAATTCTAACATGATGAATTATACAAGGTGCCTCAGAGAATTTAGCACTTTTGTTTTATCTATAGCTTTAAAGTGCGCTGAGATATACAGGCTGATTCATTTTCGGCCCTCACCATGGGGATCTCGCTTATTATTCGAGATAGAGTATAGGTTTAAATTTGGCAAAGTTGTTAAATTTTGTGTTTGTTATAAATCCGTAAAGAAAATAGACCTGTGACAAATGACCGTTATTTTAAAAAAAAACTCGAAACCCCCGTTTTCTTCTTTTACCTGTAGCACTGACATTTGGCCTTGTAGAGAAAAAATAAAAACACATCTTTGTGGCCATTTCTAAACCTCTATCCAGTGGTGTACTCTAAATTTTTATACGACGTTTCGTTTCTTTCTGGCCATCATCAACTATCTAATTTCTTATAGGCGCCACTCTTCAGAAAGAATTTTTCTTCTGATTTCAACCATGTACCACATGCTGACTAAAGTTTTTGACATTAGGTTTTATTTGAAAGAATAAATTATAAGATTAAATAAGGTAGCCATAGAATTTCAATCTGTCAAACATTTCATTTATTGTTCATTAATAATACAAAAATGTCATACACTAACGAAGAGAAACGAGATATGATAAGTATTTTTTATTCTTCGAACCGAAATTCTAGCGAGTACAAGATATCTACAATTATATCCAGAACGACAACAGCCTCATCGTACCATTTTTCTAGATCCCGACAGAAATTTGGTCGAGAATGGATCGTTTACTAAGCTGCGTAATGATATTTTACAAATAGTAAATTAAAAGCGTGTTTTCAAATTTCATGTTAATCTTGGATTTTTATACATAAATAATAATTCATCAATTTCTACACGCGAAGTAGCGTCAGAATTAAATTTGTGCCAGTCCAGAGTTTGGAGAACTTTACATAAAAGTAGGTTTAAACCATACAGGATCGTTAGTCACTCTTTACTGCCTGGAGATAATTTGAGAAGGTTAGAATATTGTAATTGGTTAATGGGAAGGATAGAAAATGACGAAAATTTTTTAAGCAAAATCATCTGGTCAGATGAAACAAAATTTACAAATTCTGAATGTTCAACAGAAACACGGAGCACTATTGGGCAGTACAAAATCCCCGACAAAACAGGGCTAGAAGACCACAACATCGTTTTGGAATAAACGTTTGGATGGGTATTTTGGCAAATCGTCTCTTAGGACCAGTTATGTATGAAGAACATTTAAATGGAGAAAGATATTTAAACATTTTACGTACATACGTATCTGACTATCTTGACGACAATATCCCATTAAATCAATTACAATATTTATGGTGGCAACAAGATGGCGCACCAGCACACAATGCAGCTGTTGTTAGAAATTTCTTAAATCAAGGGTTTGCAAACCGTTGGATTGGAAATAGGGGAGTTGTTGAATGGCCTGCGAGATCACCTGATTTAAGTCCGCTAGATTTTTTTTTATAGGGATATGTTAAAAATAATATTTATAAAGTAGATGCGCCACAAAACATTGAAGAATTACGAGACAGACTTCAGAATACCTTCGATGCAGTTCCTAGAAGAACTATACAAAGGTCAGTACAAAATGCCAGAAGGCGTGCCCAATTGTGCATTACCGAAGATGCCCAGATAATTGAACATTTACTGTAATTGTTTATTGTTTACTTTTCTATATATTTTTATTAATGTTTTTGTTATCTTGTACTCGCTACTGTTGAATTTCGGTTCGAAGAATAAAAAATACTTATCATATCTCGTTTCTCTTCGTTAGTGTATGACATTTTTGTATTATTAATGAACAATAAATGAAATGTTTGACAGATTGAAATTCCAAAGGCTACCTTATTTAATCTTATAATTTATTCTTTCAAATAAAACCTAACGTCAAAAACTTTAGTCAGCATGTGGTACATGGTTAAAATCAGAAAAAAAACTCTTTCCGAAAATGTCTAAATCCAAAATGGCGCCTATAAGAAATTAGATAGTTGATGATGGCCAGAAAGAAACGAAACGTCGTATAAAAATTTAGAGTACACCACTGGATAGAGGTTTAGAAATGGCCACAAGGATGTGTTTTTTTTTTCTCTACAAGGCCAAATGTCGGTGCTACAGGTAAAAGAAGAAAATGGGGTTTTCGCGTTTTTTTTTAATAACGAAGGTCATTTGTCACAGGTCTATTTTCTTTACGAATTTATAAGAAACACAAAATTTAACAACTTTGCCAAATTTAAACCTGTACTCTATCTCCAATAATAAGAGAGATCCCCATGGTGAGGGCCGAAAATGAATCAGCCTGTATAGGGTGTCTGCTAACATGTGTTTCAAAATTTGGAATCTGGTTCTACCCGTCAAAACTTGTAAGAAACGCTTATTTTTTTTAAATCGTCAAAAAATGTATTCCTAATGTGGAATACCTGTGTCCCCAGTATAAAATATCATTTATTATAAAATTTTGATTAAAAAACGTAGTTTAAAAAAACAACTAAATTATAATAGCAAATGTATTTAATGAATAAAGATACAAATTAACACATAAATTCAAAGAAAACTTCAGACTAACGGTGCTAACAGCAGAACTCACAGACATATTCCTCAGGTCCTCAGGTCCTACACACTATTCATGTGCCCAACAATTACCTACCATGCACAATATCCAAATTTCTCCTCGATTATTGTCTGACAACTTATCGTCACAAAAAAGTCCATGAACGTCTTGGTCAGGATTTGATCCTTGTTTTGGAAACACCTCTTGTCATCTGAAGAATTCTGCGTGGAAATGCTTCGCCTTTATTAAGTGGAAATTTTGTACTTCGTCTTCATCAAGCACTTGATGAAGACGAATCTCTTTTTTTGGGGTTCTTAGTCTTTTCTTCGTAGCATGGCCTTCGTTTCTGAGCTAAACTATAAGCTGAATTTTCGGAAAATATTTGTTTTAGTGTGTCCTTTTTTAATCGCTGCTTTTGCGTCTTTCATTTTCATAGAATGCTCAAGCTCTCCTTTATTTGCTGTCGAAATTATTATTTTGGCTTTTCTTGTTTTCTTTCCTCGTTAACCTACTTTTCCCTTCACAGTGGGTATTGCTGCAATATTATTATTAACATGTTAGAGTTATAATACAAAAAGTTTATAATCTAAAGTTACTTCAGAACTGAAAATTAGATAATGGAGATTGGGTTTATTCCATTAATCAGTGTTTGCATGATTTCCGGTAACAGTTTTACAATCCACCAGTTCCTTATGCACAGCTGCATAGTCATCTTCATGCTTTCATTGATAAATTTCGTGAAATAGGGACAATAACTCGTAAACCTGGTGGTGGAGCACCTAAAAAAACGAACCGAACATTGCATAGAGGATATTCTGCTTCTGCTTCTGGTTACTCGTAACCGTCTGGTTACGAGTAACCAGAAGCAGACAGTTATCGCAGACCGGAAAATGGCAAATGTGATTTTGCCGAAACGCCGTCCAGAAACCAGCACCGGTCTTTACGAAGACCATAAAGTGGAAACGCGGAAGAAAACCCGAAATCCAGTTAAAACACACACATATACAGGGTGAGTTTTTTTGAATGTTTAGCATTGGGATCTCAGAAACTACTGGAGATAGAAAAACGCTTAAATGGGGAAAGATGCGCAGTTTTACGAGTTTGATTTAAAACTGCTTTTGTTTCTCCGATAACTTTCATGGCTTATTAGATATTCAAAGAAAACTAAATTTTACGAATAGTAATTTTAGAGAAAAAGTGTTCAGACAAAAGTTTTAGATAATTAGATAATTTTATGCCAAATAAAACTATGTAGCTAATGTTTTTTTTTCGTTCACCATTATCGAGTTATGACACAAACTTGTGTTTTTTTTTATGGAAACCATAGTTGGTTTTGACATCATTAAAACGCTTATTTTCTGCTGATTACAATGATATCAGGTTTGATATGGTTATTTTAAAAAATAAAGAGGATATAGACATTTTTATGGTTTTTATGGAAAACAATTGAATTTCGAACTGATGAAATACAAAGCAAACGAAAACTTATTTTGAAATCTTATGTAGTAATAAAATGAAAACTATAAGAACTTTTATTAAGGGCACACAACATTATTAATGTTCAAAGATACCTCCATTATTATTAATACAAAAATTGCATCTCTTCACAACAAAATTTGTAGCATAGCGGACTTTACGCCTATCGATGTTATTAAAAGCAACTAAGACAGCTTCTCTTAAATCGTCGATTGTTTCATATGTTCTTTTGTATACTGTGTCCTTTAGTACACCCCACAAGAAAAAATCCAAAACTGATAAATCAGGGGATCTAGCCGGCCATTCAATGGGTGCATTTCGTCCTATCCATTGATTAGGGATGTTCAAATTTAAATAATTTCTAACATTCAGTTGATTGTGCGGAGGCGCTCCGTCATGTTAAAACCATTGCAGCATTGCTCGGGTTCTTAAATTTAAATTATCTAACATTTCCTCGAAATCTTGTGGTAAAAAATTAAGATAACGATTGCCAGTTAGTGATCCATCAAAAATAAAAGGAGGAAGAACAGTTGATCCTATAACACCACACCAAACATTAAAACCAAATTTAATTTGTGATCTCCTATGTTCAGCGTGAAGTGGATTTGTTTGAGACCATATGTGCTCATTGTGCCTATTAAACATTCCACAATTTGTGAAACGAGATTCATCAGTCCATAATATTTTCATTGAAAAGTGTGGATCGTTTTGACACTGATCTTTAAACCATCTACAAAAAGCTATTCGTCTGATGTTATCACCTTCATGTAAAGTTTGTGATACTGATAATTTATAGGGACGAAATTTATGCTTCTTCAACACTCTGACAATAGTGCGTTGAGAGGAGCCCATTTCTGTTGAAATTTGTCGGGTCGATGTTGATGGATTCTGAGCGACACTTGCTAATATGTTTATTTCTCTATCTTCATCCATCCCTTTTTTTGAATTTGGTTTAACGAACGAACTATAATCTGCTAAATTATCCCATAATCTCTTAAAAGTAGGTAGCGACGGCTGACGTCGATCAAAATAATTTTCAAAATAAACTTCAGCAGCTCTAGTAGAATTTTTCTGGCAATGAATGTAACATTCAACCATATCACGCTTTTCTACGTTAGAAAATTCCATAGCCAATGCAAACTTATGATTAACGGCCGTTTGCACCGCTTATAGTTAAGTTACAATTAAATTAATTAATAGTTAATTGTCAATGTTTGACAATTAACTTGACTTAAAAGTAAAAATTAACAGCTCTCACTTCTATGACTCAACGTGAAAGCAATGTTAGTATATTTAACTCGACTGCTCCAACGAACACTATTGTAACTCAGATTTTTCGTTTTTTGAATTACAAAACACCAAACATTTTTTTTTTAAGTTTTTATCTTATAAAGTGAACAATCATAGAAATGTCTATATCCTCTTTATTTTTTAAAATAACCATATCAAACCTTATATCATTGTAATCAGCAAAAAATAAGCTTTTTAATGATGTCGAAACCAACTATGGTTTCCATTTAAAAAAACACAAATTTGTGTCATAACTCGATAATGGTGAACGAAAAAAAAAATTAGCTAGATAGTTTTATTTGGCGTAAAATTATCTAAAACTTTTGCCTGAACACTTTTTCTCTAAAATTACTATTAACGATGCTAAGCATGTTTAAAAAAATCGTAAAATTTAGTTTTCTTAGAATATCTAATAAGCCATGAAAGTTATCGGAGAAACAAAAGCAGTTTTAAATCAAACTCGTAAAACTGCGCATCTTTCCCCATTTAAGCGTTTTTCTATCTCCAGTAGTTTCTGAGATCCCAACGCTAAACATTCAAAAAAACTTCCTGTATATATGCATTAAATAGTAAAAATATATTCATTTTGTATGTCAAACAATTATATGTTTCGGAGATATAGTTGATCAAATAAGGTGTTCTATACTCTGACAACCTCTCCAAATAACAAGATTACGGACGATTAAAATAAAATCGGAGAAGCTATTATCTATTAGTCGAATGAAATATTCAATTTAAAAGAAGTAAAGGTGCTTCATAAATAATACGGAAGTCGATGTAAATGATTTAAGTGCAAGCTGAGAGCCTCTTAATCATCCAGATGACTTCCAGGCCCCTAGGACGATCTCTCGATATTGGGAAGAGTTTTCTCCGACTGCGATTTAATGATTATTACCGCAGCGTTGTTATATATTCTTTGTTTGTTCTTTAATTTATTTGCGTACAAAAATTTTAGTTGTTATGGTGTTTACTTCTCTACAGTTAGAAATTATCTATTTTATATCTACAGGTTATTCACGCTATACGGCACGGAATATTGTGGCCAAAATACTTGACTTTCAAAAAGTTTCACTTTTGGGATATATGGGGGTCTATTATGGTTACTTTTTAAAATTATTTTCATATTATACAGGGTGTTACAGAAGCCCTAAAAGTGTCAAAGTTGTTTTTTAATGGATCCTCCTGTATATTATTGCATTTTTGGATTCTCCAAACAAAATAAGTGTGTGTTTTAATTCGGTTTATAATACCTAAACCTTAAGGTTTTCTAAATAATTTGAATTTTGTCAAAATCTAACCTAATTTTCCTGTTAGAAATAATTAAGAAGTATTTAAGTTATGTAAGCGAAATTTACAGTGAAGTGTTAACAATAGCTCATATTTTATATCGAAATTATAATAAACTTGCCATCTTATACAGGGTGTACAAAAATTAAAACTAATCAAATAAGAACTTTAAGTGGCTATAACTTGATTAATTTAAATAGAACAAACGCCATATTTTTTAACTAACTAGCAAATGCACTGTTTAATTACCTATCAAATAGTATCTGTCAAGCAAGTCTTCGCGTTTTTACAAAATATGCCTAACAATCGTTTTTCGCACCATTTACTGTTTCTTAAAGAAATATTCTAATACAATATGAAACAGGCATGTAAGTAATTTACATATCTGTAACTGTACACATGGACAATACACCTCGTATTTTCAGCATTTACTTCTGCTTAATACATATGTTTCTGCCATCTAGGCGTCATCAGTCAAGCTAGTGAAGCAATGTACGAGGGTAGATCAATAAATGCCCGTGTTAGGAAAGAAGACGCAAGTTTTTCACAAATTTTTTATTTATTTTTCAACGTAATCACCTTTTAGTACAATACACTTTTCCCAACGTTTCTGCCATTTCTTTAACCCCTCCAAAAAAATACGATTTGTCAAACTCTGCAAAATACGCTTCTGTGTCGACGATAACCTTCTCGTTTGAGCTGAATCTTTTTCCCCCGAGCCACGTTTTCATGTTGGGGAACAGAAAGAAGTCGGAGGGAGCCAAGTCAGGCGAGTATGGTGGGTGCGGCAGCAATTCGTAGTGCAGTTCATGCAACTTTACCGCGACAATTCTGGATGAATATGCTGGTGCATTATCGTGGTGAAACAGCACTTTTTTCTTAGCCAAATGGGGCCGTGTCTCCTTCAATCTTATATCGAATCGGTCCAATAATTCACTGTAGTACTGCCCCGTGACCGTTCTTCCTTTCTGCAAAAAGTCCATGAGGATTATTCCGTTGGAATCCCAAAAAATCGTGGCCATGACCTTTCCGGCCGATGGGACCGTCTTTGCCTTCTTCGGAGCAGATTCACCCCGAAAAATGCATTGTTATGACTGTCGCTTGGACTCTGACGTATAATAATGGATCCAGGTTTCATCAACTTTCCTGAGAATTTCTCTTAAAGAGGTCCAAACACTGATTCGACATTGACAACCGTATCCGCTTGTTGTCCACCGTAAGCAATCGCGGCACCCATCGGGCCGACACCTTTCTCACCGATAGCTTATCATGTAAAATATTAATTGCCGTTCCGTACGACACGCCTACGGCCTCTGCTACTTCGCGCACTTTCGCTCGGCGATCAGCGAGAATCATGTCGTGGACCTTTTCAACGATTTCCTCGGTAACCACGTCTGCCGGGCGGCCTGGGCGCTCCTCATCAAAAACAGATGTAGGACCTCGTTTAAATTCGTTGAACCAATATCTCACGGTTGTCATAGATGGTGAAGGGTCCCCATAGACAGCATCCAACTTCGCTTTTATTTCTTCGAATGTTTTTCCATCCAAAAATAAAAAGCGAATTACGGATCGATATTGCTCTTTTTCCATTTTATCGAGAAACACGAAACACGTGTGATACTACTGGCTGCCAAATAAAAACTAACCTATGAATCAGTCTGAAATTTATTATGGTGTTGTCTGACAGATGGTAGTACACGACGGTAATGCCAACTTCCCTCAGCAGCGCCACCTGTCTTCAAACACGGGTACTTACTGATCTTCCCTCGTATACAAATTGATACAAATCTGTTAAACAACTGATTTGTATCTGTATTTATATTTTACTAAATCGCCCACAAAGATAAAGCAAGTTTCGTCCTATAAGGTGACACTATTTAATAAGTGACATCTTACAGACGAAAGAGACTATGTCGGAAGGCGACCTTTCGTTCGAACAGCTATGCTATTACAGGAAACGAAAAAAATACGTATGTTGGTGTAGTCCATTAACAACCAGCCAGATGGCGGTAAACAGAAACATATGTATTAAGCAGAAGTAAATGCTGAAAATACGAGGTGTATTGTCCATGTGTACAGTTACATATATGTAAATTACTTACATGTCTGTTTCATATTGTAACAAATGCTTTATACGTGCATAACGTATTGTCATACATAAACACAACCCTTTTGTAAATATTCTAATGTATCTAGTTGCCTATTGTATTTAGAAATGTCAGATAATTCATTTAGTCTGAAATTTTAGTCTACAAAGTCTGTTTCTGCTATAATGGTATTATTTTTTGTAATTTTGGAAGTTTAGATCGTTATTATTTGAATATTTTTGTTGTATTGCTTGGTCAAATCGAAAATTTACACAAAAGAAGAGCGTATTGATATGATTTTTATTTAGATATAATAAAACACAGTTGTATAGTTTCAAAATAATATATATGCACTACATATGTTTCACCACACTGTGGCTTCATCAGGTGGATGAATATACTGATGTATATTCATCCACCTGATGAAGCCACAGTGTGGTGAAACATATGTAGTGCATATATATTATTTTGAAACTATACAACTGTGTTTTATTATATCTATATAATGAAGTTTCAACAAGTATCTCCTTCGTCGATTATTAATGATTTTTATTCTTGGAAAATGTCATCAAAATTGTTAATTAGTTCCTCGGGTTTATGCTCAAATGTTTCCCGAAAGTAATCAACCTAAGCCAGCCATTCTTGAAAGGCTATTAAACCACTTTAAGGAAAGTGGAAGTGACAATTATAAAAACCCCAATACAAGGAAATTTGTCACTGAAGATGAAGAAAACGTTTTTACTGTAGTTGGTTCAGTTATCGAAAATCCCAATATTAGTCAAAATCAGATATCCGAAAATACTAACATTAGTCAAGCAAGTATTTCAAGAATTCTTAAAAAACACAGATTTCATTCTTATAAAATTCAGCTTTGTCATGAACTTTATGGAAATTATTTTGACAATTGAATTTTGTATGTGGGTGTTATATAAGGTGGTAGAAAATGAAAACTTTTTTGGTAATGTGTTATTTAGTAATGAATGTAATTTTCATAACAATGCTGTCGTGAATAGATACAACTTCCATTATTATTCTGATTCGAATCCGCATAAATACAGAGTCAGGAAAAATCAGAATAGGTCGTCCATTAATGTATGGGGTGGAATACTGGGCCCATATTTAATTGGACCTATTTTTTTGAAGGACCTTTGTATGGTATGATGTTTCTCGATTATCTTTTACACCAGCTTCCAGTATTATTAGAAAAAGTCCCTTTAAACATTAGAACAAACATTGGATGGAGCTCCGCCTCATTATCATCGCGAGGTTCAGCAATTTTTAAATGGCAACTTTCAAAACAGGTGGATTGAAAGAAATGGATTTCAAAATTGCCTCCCCAGATCCTCAGACTTAACTCCACCAGATTTCTTTTTATGGGGATACATAAAAGAAATTGTCTACAACACGCCTCTGATAACACCACACGATATGAAAATACGCATAGGACACAGGAAAAAGATTATTTCAAGATTTGTCTTTAAATCAGGTCATGTAGCTACAATTTCTTTGCAAGATCGAACAACGGTTAATGTGGATTAGTACACAACCGTTTGTTTGCCGGAAATAATCGCCATGCTCCGAGAAACCAACCCACAACAGCAAATCATCCTACATCATGACAATGCGAGTTCACACACAGCTCGAAAAATAATCGAGTTTTTGAGGCAGCAAAATATTAAATTATTAGATCATCTTCCGTATAATCCCGACGTAAGTCCCAACGATATTTTACGTTCCCAAAGATGAAGAATGCAATGCATAGGTCATCGGAAGAAGCAGTAACGTGCCTTTAAATACTTTTCTCATTAGAGCCGGCAATGCTCATTCTAAATTATACGCTTTTGACAGATTATATGCACTGTCACCAACCATTATCAAAATTCATGGCCGTCTCTAATGAGGAATGTTTTTGAAGGCACGTTAGATGCCTTGAAAACGACAACTTGACTGTCCCAACTGAAGACTGGAATAGCTGCTTTAACAATTGATTTGAACGAGTGCAGAAGTGTAGAGTAAAATTACTTTCGGATGAGACTGAAGATGCGCGAGCGATGACGTTACAAAAATACTGAACACCTTAAAAACATTGAGCAGTCTTGACAATATAGGCGGCAGTTTTAAATTTAAATAAAAAATTTAAAATTAAATAATATTTAGTTATATTAAACCATAATAATTATGTTTTGTTGTCGATTTTAAATAAACTTATTACTTCGCGAAGAATAAAATAATTATTAAATCAATTGGTATTATGTAACAAATTTTGTATAAATTGTATTTTACAATGAAATATTTCTTTTTATAGTGCTTTCACATTTAAGTCTTTGTATTTACAAATTATTATTATATTAATCCATATTTTGTAATATGGTTTTCATTAACCTTTATTTTGTTTTTTCTCATTATAATTTTACTCCTAACCAAAATCTCACTTTAGAGACATTAAAAGAAGATAAATACACAAGCATGTGCCTAGAAAAATTTTTGTATTTATTAAAACAAATATACATATATACAATGTATAATCAAATATTTATTTTCGCTGATGACAAAATTAATATAATATATTTAGAAACATTTAAAATCTTCAGTCTTCATCGCTTGAAAAATCGTAGAAATCGTCTTCAGAGTCATTATTGACATTAATAATAAATTCTTCACAAAAATCATCCATTATGTGCTCCTTCATTATGTAATCTTTTTCTACACCTTCTACATGTCAACAAGTTTCTGACCATTCCTCTATCTTGATGTTTGAAAATTCTTCTCTCGCCAATTTTTCAACATCATTTATATGAAATGTAACATTCCTTGATGCAACCCGATTCTTTACAATGCCCCAGATTTTTTCAATCGGGTTTAGTTCTGGGTGGTATGGTGGCAATCTCAGGACGGTGTGGCCTTTTTTTGCAAATATACCATCTATGCTGTACTGTATATGTTTTGGCTTGTGAAATTTTACTAAATTGTGCAACTCCGGTTTAGTACAATTTGCATCGTAAGTTATGCCCCTTTCGTTTAGCCACTGTATCATATCACACTTTCTACTAGCTGATGTTGGATGTTTATATGACATAACATTATGGTAAATGGCATTATCCACAACAATCACAGAATTATCAGGCAACTTAGGAATTAAAGATGTTTCTAACCATTTTTTATAATTTATGAAGTTCATGTCGTCATGGTAGTCGCCACTTTTTTGACCTGATTTGAAAATTAATAACGCATCATTAACAATACCCTCTGCAGAACCAGCATGAACAATGATTAAACGCTTTCCTTTTGAAATTGGACACTTTAATTCTTCATTATATTGATCGACCCATCCAAAAGGAGATGTAAGTTTCATCTAAAAATTACTTATGTACTTAAAATATGTACTAAATAGATTTTCTAAATGCTTTTTATACCTGTATATATTATTGGACGTCCTTGGGTACGATAATTTGCTATTTTGCGGATGTAAGAACACCTCAGCTCTCTTATGTCAAACCGTTCCATTAAAATCTTACGGTTATCAGTAGTTTTTTTCCATCTACCAAATAAAAACTTTAGAGTGATAATACTAAAAATAATAAAAAAAGTACCTGAATCCTATTCGCAGCAATAATTTCCTAAAAGATGATAGCCCTCCTGCAAAACCGATTCCTTCATCATCGTGAATTTTATTATAAATGGCATTTATTGTGGGTCTTCTCTTTTCAGTCACATGAAAATTATGTATAATTCTGCGAATAATTTCTTCCCCACAGTTATCGACAGTAGATTTTGGTGATGGTTTTGGTGGTTTTATTTTTGTCGATAAGTATGAATTTACTTTTCTTGTTTCAACAGCATGATCTTCTTTAATTATTCGACCTACAGTGCTCCTAGAAATACCTGTTGCTTCTGCAACTGTATCTAGCAGCTGACCTATAAATGATGAACAACATAAATTATAATTTTGAATTTGATTTAAAAAAAGTAATATTATTACAGGTTAAATATTATGTATCCACCTAATTTGTAAATATATTTACCTGTCACACCTTGTTTTTTAAAATAGTTATATACATTAAAAATTATTTCACGAGATTGTTCAAGAATTACTTTTCTCTTTTTCGAATAAGGGCTCACTTCCTCCAGGACAGAGTTTGTTGCCATATCAGACATTTTACCCTGTGTAAATAAATACAACTAAATTTTCAGGAATTTTATGATAAGTATATTTCTACTTACAAGAGGATGCATTCTTACTCTTGAATAGCTTTGAAAAAAAATTAATTAATAGATAAAACACAACAATAATATTACAAATAGGAAAACTCTCAATGTACGTACAACACCACTACGAAACACACCGATCAAATGCCTGGTACCGACTGACAAATATTCGATAAACGTTTGTGGCTCGTATAGTACACGGATTTATACTACTAGCTGTTTCTCTCATTTATGAGGTGGCTCTCTTTCTAATTACTAAAATGTGTTTCTGCGCCAGTCTCATCCGAAAATGATTTTACTCTATCAATTTTTGTGTAAAATATTTTGAGAAGCAATTAAGCACATTAAGTCGATCCATTGTTTGATTTTATGACTATATGCAAACACTAAAAAGACATCTCCAACTATCATCATATGTCTTACTTGTGGTAACAGTTAATATTAATTTACTCGTAATTATATCCATGTATCCATTTATACAAAAAAATATTCTAGCCTAAAAAACGAATGACCAGACAAACAAATTTCTCAGGGTTGTTAAATTAAATATTTATATATGAATTGTGATAGTGAAACGTGACACATATTACACAGAGCAGATACATGTAGAACTTCATCTTATCTAAGTTCATAGTCATGAATCGTAAGAAAACATCTACTCCAGCGCGAAGATATGAAAATATAAATTTAAGACGTTGTACATCAATTTTGAACATTAAGGAACATTTGAAACGTAAGCATACCGCATTTATATTGTATATAAAATGCCTTCATCATACAAGCAAATATATGACTTTGTCGCACCTAATTGTAAGGATAGCGCGTCGTAAAAACTTTATCTATGCAAATTACACACATCGTTCACCCCGTTAGCTTCTTTTATATCCTTCTGCATCGTATATCTTCGATTCGGTGAAATGGTGGCGTTGAGTTGCCTCATTGGAGGACACAGAAAGGGACTATTCCCGAATCTTTTCCGTCGAATTTTACTTTCCCACACTGGCCCTATCCGTACGTATTTTCTGCGAGAGTGTGCGTACATGCATATATATGATATACCCACCCGCCTCCTATTTCTTATTCCTCTTCCTTCGTATTATGATAATTCGGACGCAGTGCGTGCGGATCTTTACGCGTAAATGTAGATGTGACTTTCAATTTAGCTCCGGCGGTACGGGATTATGTTGGCGTCGCGAATCCGGGCGCCGCACTGCTTGCTCCGGTTTCCTTCTTCTTTCCCACTATCTGGCCGTGCACACACAACACACGCCAGGACGACCGAAGGAGAGAGGAGTCCGTCAGGAGAACGTGCCTGGATTCGGAAACATGCTTATTTCATGCCTTGATTATCGGGCGATGGGCGCTTGTGCGTACGCGAATGTTGATGCGTTTAAACGCGAAAACGCGAAAGCATTTGAATAAATTGGACGATATATACAGATGTGTTTGGTATTTTAATTTTCTTAATAAGAGGGAAGCAAAGTTTTGTTGAATTAGGTAATAATCTGAACAAAGAAGTAGTTTTAAAGGTAGTATAAACCCATGTGTACTATTTCCTGGCTTTTATCTATTCTTTTTATAATAGCAAAACTATGTTTACGTTCAAACGAATGATTGTTTTATCATTTGTAAGGCGCTGTATTTATTTCGGCGTTATGAAGAACTCTACGTAAAATAAAACAAAATGTTCAGACGAAAATTATTTCATTAAAACTTCATTAAAAAAAAAGTTAAGGTTCAAATGACCTACTAGGCGATAACTAAATGCAAAGCTAACTACGTCATTCTATAGACTTTAAGAGGTAAATCAACTTTCATTTCATACATTTATTCGTAAATATACCGGGTGAGGAGTTGCAGTCTGTAATCTAATACATATATATATATATATATATATATATATATATATATATATAGTAAATATGTTTTCTACATATTACGACGCTAATTTACTAATTTTTTTTTTTAGAAAAAATTCGAGCTTGAGTAGGATTCAAACCCACTTGCATGGCTTGCCGGACCATCGCTTTGACCACTAAACTATCAAAGTCGTAATATGTAGAAAGCATATTTACATTTATATTACTTCGCCAAAAATGGAACAAATTTGCACAAATATATATATATATATATATATATATATATATATATATATATATATATATATGGTAAACCTAGATACCAAGGTCACGAAGTTATTATATTTATATATATATATATATATATATATATATATATATAGTGTATATATCGTTTATAACGACGTTGAAGGGACCAACGAAATTCGGTCGTTATAAGAGTAGGTCGCTATATCCAAATACCAAATTATTATATAAACACATTTTATTTATCTTAGAAAATACACTTAAACAACGAAAACAATATTCTAGTTTTATAAAATACAAATAAAAAAAAACATTTCCTTCTCAACTTATTTTACTAACAATTTAACACATATGTATATAATAATACATAGGCACGGACTGCATTGTACATACATACATACATACATATTTAAATTTTAATACAAAAATCTGTCATTTGGTTTGTTGTAATTTTTTGTTTTCTAAGAAGTGTTTTTCAATAATTTTTTCCAAATGGAGCAATGCAGAATCTGTTTTAGCGTCTTTCAAATTTTGATTAAATGTGAAAAAATGCTGAATCATTTCAACTGCTGAAAATGCATCCTTTATAGTAGGTGGTTGAAATTCCGTAGTTTCGTCCATTTCCACTTCATCGTTGTTTATTTCTAACTCCAAGTTTGCCCTGGACCCAGCTAAAATTTCATCTTCTGGCATATCTTCCTCCGTTTCGAGTTCTTCATCAACATTTGAAAAATTATCCCAACCCTCTTGTGTTGCCAGGTTAACTACAGGTAAAGTGCGGTCCCATTTAGTTAAAGATAAGTTATCTTCTTCCGTATCATTTTGTAGTCGAAGCCACTCAGCTAAGGGTAAATTATGGTCATCAAAAGAGTTTTCTGCTGTGTGTAAATTAAACCCAGCATGTGCAAAGGAATTTGCTATTGTCTGTTGAGAAACGCGATCCCAAGCTTTGGAAAGTAGAAAAATAGCCTGCAGGATATCTAGTTTTTGAGGAACACCATTCTCGTCAATGTCTTTTAAAAGCTTTATAATCTGAAGTTTTCTAAAATGTGTCTTTAGGGACTTTATTACACTCTGGTCCATCGGTTGAAGAACTGACGTGGTATTTGGTGGAAGGAAGGCAAGTTTTATAGCTTTTAAGTTTTGAATATTTGGATGAGCTGGACAGTTGTCTAAAAGCAATAGGATTTTCCTTTTTTGCCGAATGAGTTTATTGTCCCATCGTACAATTATTTTTTCAAATAATGCTGATGTCATCCATGTCATCCTCTTTGGTTATTTTCATATTCAACAGGTAAAGATTTTATATTTTTAAAGCATCGAGGATGCTTAGCTTTGCCAATAACCACAAGTTTCATTTTTTCCGATCCAATCATATTTGCTGCTACAAGAACAGTCAATCTATCCTTACTCAGTTTACCACCAATACATTTTTCCCCTTTAAATTTCATCGTTTTGTCTAGCATCATTCTGAAAAATAAACCAGTCTCATCTGCGTTGAATATTTCTTCGTCTGTATATTCTTTTCTTAAATTTAGCCACACTGTATTTAACCAGTCGTCACAAATCCCTTTAGGTACATCTATTGCTTCGCCACATATTTTACCAAAAACAATATTGTGTCTTCTTCGGAATCGTTGAATCCATCCAACTGTGCATTTAAAATCTTCTAACCCTAATCGTCGAGCAAAATCATTTGCTTTCTCTTGCATATCGGACCGCTAATAGGAATGTTGTGGCTCCTCTGAATTTTGAATCATTCATATAGGGCCTCGTCTACTCTATACGCGTTACAAGATCTGATCTTTTTCGTTTGTAATGATGAAGATCTATTAATTAAATCCTCTATTTTATTCCGATTTTTCCAAATCGTGGAGATTGTCGAATGCGCCACCTAAATAAACAAGAATAATATTAGTATGCATGTTATTCTCATAGAAATCAAACAAAACTTACCTTATATTCTTTAGCAATATTAATATTAGAATTTCCAGCCTCCAAGCGCCTAATAATTGATGCTTTTTCTTCAATTGTAAACGCCTTTCGTTTCGCCATATCGACGTCGACAACGTACCTTCAATTCCTAGATAACTACTGAATAAATACGTTTATCTGTCGCATTTCGCCTTGCCTTTTCATAACGCTGTAATTCCCCTAGCCAATTCGAAACTTCCCCACGGTTTTCTTACTATGCGACGTGTCCGTCGTTATAAAAGATAATTTGATCCAAATTTCAAGCTATTTTTCGTCGTTATATTAGTTTCGTCGTAATATCTGATGTCGTTATAACCGATAGGTTTCGCGTTTAGAAAGCATTGTTTCTGGCCACGACCTTGAAATTTCGTCGCAAAAACCGATATGTCGTTATATCAGATATCGTTATAAACGATATTTACTGTATATATATATATATATATATATATATGGTAAACTTAATCAGTCGGCGATTAAAGGTCTGGTTTATTACTTCAAAGTATATATATCCAAAAAAACCCTACATGTTTCGGCAATTATGCCTTTATCAAGGATATAAAATATAGATGACAGAATATAAATGTCAAATAATTATTTGACATTTATATTCTGTCATCCGCCGACTGATTAAGTTTACCATATAATGCCAAGGTCACGAAAATATATATATATATATATATATATATATACAGTAAATATCGTTTATAACGACGTTGAAGGGACCAACGAAATTCGGTCGTTATAAGAGTAGGTCGCTATATCCAAATACCAAATTATTATATAAACACATTTTATTTATCTTAGAAAATCACTTAAACAGCGAAAACAATATTCTAGTTTTATAAAATACAAATAAAAAAAAACATTTCCTTCTCAACTTATTTTACTAACAATTTAACACATATGTATATAATAATACATAGGCACGGACTGCATTGTACATACATACATACATATTTAAATTTTAATAAAAAAATCTGTCATTTTGGTTTGTTGTAATTTTTTGTTGTCTAAGAAGTGTTTTTCAATAATTTTTTCCAAATGGAGCAATGCAGAATCTGTTTTAGCGTCTTTCAAATTTGGTTAAATGTGAAAAAATGCTGAATCATTTCAACTGCTGAAAATGCATCCTTTATAGTAGGTGGTTGAAATTCCGTAGTTTCGTCCATTTCCACTTCATCGTTGTTTATTTCTAACTCCAAGTTTGCACTGGACCCAGCTAAAATTTCATCGTCTGTCATATCTTCCTCCGTTTCGAGTTCTTCATCAACATTTGAAAAATTATCCCAACCCTCTTGTGTTGCCAGGTTGACTACAGGTAAAGTACGGACCCATTCAGTTAAAGGTAAGTTATTTTCTTCCGTATCATTTTGTAGTCGAAGCCACTCAGCTAAGGGTAAATTATCGTCATCAAAAGAGTTTTCTGCTGTGTGTAAATTAAACCCAGCATGTGCAAAGGAATTTGCTATTTTCTGTTGAGAAACGCGATCCCAAGCTTTGGAAAGTAGAAAAATAGCCTGCAGGATATCTAGTTTTTGAGGAACACAATTCTCGTCAATGTCTTTTAAGAGCTGTATAATTTGAAGTTTTCTAAGATGTGTCTTTAGGGACTTTATTACACTCTGGTCCATCGGTTGAAGAACTGACGTGGTATTTGGTGGAAGGAAGACAAGTTTTATAGCTTTTAAGTTTTGAATATTTGGATGAGCTGGACAGTTGTCTAAAAGCAATAGGATTTTCTTTTTTTGCCGAATGAGTTTATTCTCCCATCGTACAATTATTTTTTCAATGATGCTGATGTCATCCATGCTCTTTGGTTATTTTCATATTCAACAGGTAAAGATTTTATATTTTTAAAGCATCGAGGATGCTTAGCTTTGCCAATAACCACAAGTTTCATTTTTCCGATCCAGTCATATTTGCTGCTACAAGAACAGTCAATCTATCCTTACTCAGTTTACCACCAATACATTTTTCCCCTTTAAATTTCATGGTTTTGTCTGGCATCATTCTGAAAAATAAACCAGCCTCATCCGCGTTGAATATTTCTTCGTCTGCATATTCTTTTCTTAAATTTGGCCACACTGTATTTAATCAGTCGTCACAAATCCCTTTAGGTACATCTATTGCTTCGCCACATATTTTACCAAAAACAATATTGTGTCTTTTTCGGAATCGTTGAATCCATCCAACTGTGCATTTAAAATCTTCTAACCCTAATCGTCGAGCAAAATCATTTGCTTTCTCTTGCAATATCGGACCGCTAATAGGAATGTTGTGGCTCCTCTGAATTTTGAACCATTTATATAGGGCCTCGTCTACTCTATACGCGTTACAAGATCTGATCTTTTTCGTTTGTAATGATGAAGATCTATTAATTAAATGCTCTATTTTATTCCGATTTTTCCAAATCGTGGAGATTGTTGAATGCGCCACCTAAATAAACACGAATAATATTAGTATGCATGTTATTCTCATAGAAATCAAACAAAACTTACTTTATATTCTTTAGCAATATTAATATTAGAATTTCCAGCCTCCAAGCGCCTAATAATTGATGCTTTTTCTTCAATTGTAAACGCCTTTCGTTTCGCCATATCGACGTCGACAACGTACCTTCAATTCCTAGATAACTACTGAATAAATACGTTTATCTGTCGCATTTCGCCTTGCCTTTTCATAACGCTGTAATTCCCCTAGCCAATTCGAAACTTCCCCACCGTTTTCTTACTATGCGACGTGTCCGTCGTTATAAAAGATAATTTGATCCAAATTTCAAGCTATTTTTCGTCGTTATATTAGTTTCGTCGTAATATCCGATGTCGTTATAACCGATAGGTTTCGCGTTTAGAAAGCATTGTTTCTGGCCAGGACCTTGAAATTTCGTCGCAAAAACCGGTATGTCGTTATATCAGATGTCGTTATAAACGATATTTACTGTATATATATTTAGTGTTTATAAGAATTTTATTTTTCTTATTTATTTTATTGGCCGTGTCTTAATATTAAAAATAATAGACTTTTTATTGGTTTAGCGACCTTTTATTGAATTTTGATGTTTTATTCTACGACGTTTCGACTTTTATTATTATTCAGTCTTTTTCAAGTAATTAGAAACAAGAATTAATACAATGAAAACATGAGAACCGTGTTTGCTTTTGTGAGACTAAATTAACAATTAAAATTAAAATTAGATTAAAGAATGAATTACCAATTAAATTAACAATTAAAGTTAAAATTAAAATTAAAATTAGATTAATGATAAGTAAGGAAAAATTAAAGTGATTACATCTGTATAAATAAAATGAAAATTTGAATTAAACTACAAATACAGTAAGGAAACATTGAATGACAATAAACTCACCGTTTTTTTTTTGGGTTTCAAAAACACGCATTCTGTGCAACATGTGTTATCGGGGACATCCGAGACCCTTTTTTTATGGACCTACCGCACTGGTTCGAATATTGTAAGTGGTTTAGAGAGGTTAATTTCTGTTCTATTTTGGAATTAGCAAAGTGGTCAGGACCGTGTTTAGGGGTATATAGTTAAAGTATTTACAAATGGGAACTGATAAAAAAAAAAATTTTTTTTTGGTTTGTGTTTGTGTGAGCGGGGGGGGGGTGATTTTATCTATTGTTTAATGACTGGGTAATAGAGTTTAGAAAGTCCATCAATTTCGTTTCTGTCATTGATTGTTCTGCTGTTTTTGAAAATATGGATAATTTCTAAGACCTCCCTAGCTTTTGCATTCTTTTTCTGTGTTACTACTTTGGTGTTATCAAAATCAAAATTATGTTTTAGTGTCAATTGGTGTTTTTTTAAAACAGTTTGATTTTTTGCGTATTTGTGACCTTTCAATATTTCTTGTAGTAACTGTTTTGTTTGGCCTATGTATACTTTGTCACAGTCTTTGCAGAGTATGTTGTATATTGTGTGTGATTGTTTTAGTGTTGGTGTTGAGTCTTTTAGTTTGGTGTGTAGGAATTTTAGGTTTTTACCGCTTTGGTGTGCTATTTTAAAATTAAATGGTTTAAATATATTGTCTTGTTTTTCGGATAATCCAGTTATATAGGGTGTGGGGATATATGTTAGTTCATTGGTTTTTTGTTTTTATTGTGTCCGTTTGTTGTGTTATAAATTTTATTAAGTCTTAGTTTTATAATTTTTAGTATAAATTGTGGTGGATAATTGTTTTCTGTCAAAATTGTTTTTACTTTATTTAGTACTGTTGGTCTGAAATCTGGATTAGTGAGATTTAAGGCTCTGTCTACTAACGCTGTTACTACATTTTTTTTGTAGGCTAGGGGTTGGTTTGAAAAAGTTTACATATCTGCCGGATGTGGTTGGTTTAGTGTACCATTTTGTTTGTATGTTGTTGTTCAAATTTTACTTTCATTTATACAGATGTAATCACTTTAATTTTTCCTTACTTATCATTAATCTAATTTTAATTTTAATTTTAACTTTAATTGTTAATTTAATTGGTAATTCATTCTTTAACCTAATTTTAATTTTAATTGTTAATTTAATTGTTAATTCAGTCTCACAAAAAGCAGACACGGTTCTCATGTTTTCATTGTATTAATTCTTGTTTCTAATTACTTGAAAAAGACTAAATAATAATAAAAGTCGAAACGTCGTAGAATAAAACATCAAAATTCAATAAAAGGTCGCTAAACCAATAAAAAGTCTATGATTTTTAATATATATATATATATATATATATATATATATATAACATTTTCGCAATATCCACTTTAACGAAGTAATTTGGAATAATTTGATGGACACAGATACGGGTGAGTATTGATATCTAGTTAGCCTAGGCCATTCTCCTTGAACAAAACAAAAACTTCTTATAATGACAAAAAATAATGACATTTTAAAAGAAAACATGTCGAATGCAAATGTAAAAATCGATAAACTGGAGTATCAAGCATCAGATACTTGTATTTGAAGAGGTTAAGTGGTAGAAATTATCAACATAACAATCTATGGCGTATAGATTAATTAGCGTACCTATGAGTAAAAGTAATTTCGACCACGAACAAAATAGGATATACACAATAGCATTAAACAATGGTTACTCTATAAATATTATCAATAACATCTTGAACAGTCAACTAAAAATATAAAACCCTTTCTTTAATTTACCCAAAATTAAAAAACAATATAACTAATTCCTTAAATTCCAAAAAAAAATTGGTACTTTCATTAAAAAAACTTAATAACGGACATATATCATTTAAAACAGACAATACTATACAGAACATTATTAAAAACAACAAAGATAAAATAAACAAAGAATCAAACTCTGGTGTATATAAGTTAACATGTGAAGGTTGTAATAAGGTATACAGGGACAGGGGTATACATAGGACAAATGGGGAAGACGTGCAAAATTAGGATGAAAGAACACAAGAGAAATCATAAAGAAAAGAAAACAGATTCAACTTTCGCAAATCATAGTTTAGAAATGAAGATTTCAAAATTTTACATATTCGAGATGAAAGCAAAAACTTAACTTATTAAACATAGAAATTAATAGATATATTAATTTACGATTAGCCTTAAATCGCCAATTAGACTTAAATAACCCCCCTCTACAAAATTTAAGATTGTAAAAACTTTTCCACCACCATTTTTTCTCAATAATTTGTACATAAATATTGGAACTTGTATTTTAAATATTCAGTTTTTCATCCACCTGATGAAGTTAACGAATATTTTTGGTTTCGAATCGGTAATTTTAATAAAAATACATTTTACTAAATCCAATTTATTTAAAAAATCTGATGGATATTAAAAATATTTGCTAAAATTCAAAAAACAGTGCTATAACTTTAATAATCCACAGAGACATGCGAGCTTGTGCAAAACGCCTGTTTCACATAACGGTGTAGATACGCAGGTTGTAAGGGAACATTTTCGTGTTCCACGACGATTAGAAAATTTCATCTGTCTCATTAAACCACAGAAATAATAACAGTTAAAATACACCTAGTTTTCTTGCACTTAAACTAAGTGTAATTGCGACACTTATCAGCTCGAGTACGCCCGCCAGTGGTTTGTTTAATTTAGCAATCTTGCGCTAATGTACCCCCAGCAATATTTGCCAAGAGGGTCCCCCTCGCCCTATTCACCCCCCGTCGCCACCCCGCCTAGCGCGCCATATAAGATGTACAGATACGTGTTGTAAAAGGTACCTATACAGACTGCGGAACGATGTCAAATGTTTCCCAAGTAGTGTTTCGCTTCAAGTACTCTCTCACTACAGCGGTGAACTTCTAGATGACTTCGCCCCATAATTGTCGCGCAGATTCTCGTAACCTTTTGCCATATTACTGCATAAATGTGTACAAAATGATTAAACATTTACATCTGCGGTACACGCTGTTTGCGGTTTCAAACTTCTACACTTTTAAACGGTTTATTTTTATATTCCTTCTACTCACAAAACTGTACTTATGTTAACGCGAAGTATTCAAAAGATTTACGATGATGATTTGTTTTTGTTAACGAATATTTAGATATGAAAGTATGTTTTCTATCAGAATTGTTTGTACAGTATACGTGGAAGTATATAAATATACGAGATGTTGCATAAAGAGATAATAACTTTTACCAAAGTTTTAATTTTGGCCATTCCATGTCCGAAAGTTTTGTCGTATTTTTCCAATAAAATAAATAAACATGTGAAAAATGTTAATTTAAATAAGAAGTAAAACAGTGCAATCCGGCACCGTCAGTACAAATCAGTTTACTACTAAAAAGCTCATCAGAAAAACTAAAATTACTAGAATTTTTACAGAATATTTATCATAAGTAAAAACACAAGAGCTTTTTTTTATCGGATAAATTTCTCTTTGTAACGAAATTATTTTGCCAATCAGTAATTTGACGAGAAGTTTTTCGAGCGAAATTACTGATTGGAAAAATATTGAGTTAAAAAGAAATTTATCCGATTGAAAGAAAAGCTCGAGTGTTTTTTGGCAAGATAAATTAACGACAACAACTTTTTAAATTGTCTCCATATTGACGATTTTGTATTTCTTGTGTATTGCGGTATTGATCTTTTGATATTTGTTGAAATTTCCCCAAACCGACTCGTACATTTTACGTTCAACGATACTTAATAGTTATTACCTGTGAGCTGCCAAAATAAATTAAGTGATGCAGGGCTACTAGATATGTAACAGGAAGAAGCATTTTTTATCGGAAGAAGAAGCATTTTTATCGGTGATAAAAAGCTATGTAGGTTTTTATCGCTGTCAAAGTGACAAAAATGTCACCCGCAAATGGACATTTTTATATAGGAGTTAATTTATCGCATAAAAAGGTAATGCTTTGCGTTCGCCGATGGTATTGTAGTTTTAGCCAGAAATAGAGAGAAATTAAAGAAATTACTGGAGGAAGAAGCAAGAAGAAGACAATCATGGATCATTGAAGGGAAAACTAATTATATGGAATCGACTGAGGAAGAATTAACCCAATAATATGAACAACAAGTTAAAGAAGAATTAACACAGAGCAACTCATCACCATCGATACTAATCATCTTACTACTAAGAAAGTCATCAAACAAACTAAAATTTGTACTAGAATTTTTATAGAATATTTACCGTAGAAAACACTAATGCTTTGCATTCGGCGATGGCTTGTAGTTTTGGCCAGAAATAGGAAGAAATTAAAGAAAAGACTGGAAAATTAAGCAAAAAGAATCAGGATAATAGTCATATATGCATATAGAACATGGTCTGAAGTAAAGCCAAAAAGACGTAATCGGAAGTATGTGAAAGAAATGCATTGAAGATTATATTTGATGTGAAGAAAATTGGACGGGAATTGTTTAAAAAACGACTCAAGAACTGAAGAATTACGTTGAATAAGACAGACAGAAGTAATGTCAGAAGAAAGGACGCCAATACATAAAAGGTTTACCAATAAGAGCGTCAGAACTTTAAAATTCAACCTTGGCAACACTCTTTTAATTATCGGCGCTAGGTTAGTGGCTGTTAGTGGTGTCTGTTAAGTAGGTAAACTTACACACAAGAAAGGGGAAACGAAAGACACTACTAAAATTACAGGCCCGTTTCCCTGCTACCGAATATATATGATAAAATTATAATGGGTGATTCATTTAGAGATACTTTTTCCAAAAGCAAAGAACAAATGAAAAAGGCCAATTTATTTAAGAAACTTGATTATCATACAAAAGAACCATTCTTTACAATTATTTTTTAAAGATTATTTCTCTCAAATGTTGGCCGCGACTGCGGTTAACGTAGTCTATTCTGCTGTTCCAATTTTCAATGACGCGTTCTAGCATTTCGAGTGGTATTTGTCCAATGACCCGACTAATATTGGCCTCCAATGCCTCAATTGTAGCCGGTTTATCCATGTAGACTTTAGACTTCACGTAGCCCCACAGAAAAAAGTCTAATGGTGTGATGTCACAAGATCTAGGTGGCCAATTTACTGGTCCGAAGCGTGAAATTAAATGTTCACCGAATCGTTCTCGCAGTAAAGCCATAGTTTCACGAGCTGTATGGCTAGTGGCGCCATCTTGTTGGAAGTAAATGTCTTGTAGACCACGGGTGAAGTTCAGGAGCAAATAGTCCCTTATCAAGGCGCGATAACGGTCGCCATTCACAGTCACATTCCGGCCGGCTTCTGTTTTGAAGAAATATGGACCAATTATTCCACCGGCCCATAATCCGCACCAAACAGTTGTTTTGTCTGGATGTAATGGTAGCACTTCAATCTCTTCAGGTTGCTCATCACCCCAAATACGGGCATTTTGCTTATTCACGTACTCATTAAGCCAGAAATGGGCCTCATCGGAGAACAAAATTTTTGTCGAAAACAGTGGATCTTCTGCAAGTTTACCAAGAGTCCAACGGCTGAAACGGAAACGATTCGGAAGGTCGGTCGCCTTTAGTTCTTGCACTAGTTGAATTTTGTATGCTTTTAAACCAAGATCCTTTCGTAAAATACGTCAAGTTGTTGCATACGACAAACCAAGCTGTTGAGAACGGCGACGAATTGATTCTTCCCGGCCTTCGCGTACACTCGCTGCTACCGCCGCTATATTTCCTTCACTACGTGCCGGATGAGGTCTATGTGGTCGCGTATTATCCATTATTGTAAATTGAGTTTCAAACTTATTGATGGTATAGCGAATTGTGCGTTCGGTAGGCCGATTATGTGGCCCATATGTTGCTCTAAGCGCACGATACACATTCCTTGTAGAACGCCTATTTTTCGTAATAAAGCTGTACTATTTGTAGACGCTGTGCCGGGCTAAGTCTTTCCATTACGTAATGTCAAATAGTACTGAACCAGAATGCGCAGTCCGCTGACGCGTCGCATGCGTGCTCAGCCATTAAATCCCCACCTAAAAAAGTACCTCCAAATGAATCACCCATTATATAGGAGATTATATGCATTTGTTACAAAGCATAACGTGATGAGTCACCGATGATCTCACACGTCGAGAACCGTCCAGAAAATGTGAATGCGTAACACATGAAACGTCTAGGCGAACGTCGAATATGCCAGAATTTTTCCCGTTAATAAAAATAGCAGTCGGGAGGGATTTATGCCATTCCATAACAAATCATCGCCGAGTGAACTTACATAAATATAAATACATAAATATGCTTATTGTTGGTAATTAGTTTTTAAATTGTTATTCGTTTTTATTATTAATATAGTGTGTGTTTAAATTACCGTTAGTTTTATTTAAGGACCTAGACAGACAAACATTACAGTGGTATTCAGCTGTGGAGTTTAATAAATAAGGGACTAAGTAGACAATTAAGTGTTAATTAAATATTCATATTATTACAAACGGCGGCTTGTGGTGGATATCGGGATGTAGATGGGCCGCGCTAACAATAATAAAATTATTTGATAATAAAATAATTAGTGGTGCTGGTGAAGTTCCTTCAAAGGTCCAGGCCGTGTGTGATGATGTTTAATTAAAATAAATATACTACAACTTACTTACTAAATAAATAAAACACATGTTGTCCTTAAAGTTTGTATTGATATTTACATAAGGAAGAAATGAAATTGGTATATTTAAAAGTAATTAAAGCAAAAGTAATATGTACACGAGGAGCGGTAATTAAGTAACTGAAAATTAACACAAAAATACTCTGAAACGAACGTTTAATTGAGCAGTAAATTATGGGTTAATTGAATACGATTAATATAAAATAATCTCTGTATCGAACAATACAGAGTTACCTTTGTGTGGCGATGATGGTCACGTGGCCTTCGAAGATATACTTTGGTCAAGTATATGTAGAGCGATGTTTGGCCGGAGGCATAAGAAATTAATTAGTTAAATTAATATGAATTCGCTTAAAAGAATAATATATATTGAACAATACAAAATTACCTTAGAAGCGAAAGAGGCCGGACGGCGTGGTGAGTTGCATTGTGTACTTGAACAGCACGAGGAGTTGTTTTCTCACGAAGGTTCGAAAGAGAAGATCGGACTGATGGTTTATCGATAGAACACTGGTATTTGAAAACGGTCTGTTTTATAACCTGTCGAAGAGAGGGGTCGATATCTTGAATTCTAATTAATTAAGAAGCGGGACCTGAAGATGTGTTCTATCGATGGCATAAATATTATTGAAATAACGTTTGTGACATAAGCTTTCTAATGATATTAAACACCACATATGAAAGAAGATGTATATTTGAATTAAAACAATCTAATGAAATGTAAATAGAAATTCCACAGTAACGTTAGAGTTGCTGAGTCAGGTAGTAAACGAAGGGTCTGTCGGTCAAGATATATAACAAAAGAAAAACTTTCTCTTTGGACACGAATATATACAAGAAAAATGTCTTAAGTTTAAATATTATTTTAAATCGAGATATTCAAAGAAGAAATATATTTAAAAATAGATTAAACTATTCTTATATGCGTAGCGTAACAATATAAATAAATATACAGTGCGAAAATACGTTTATTTTAAATATCGTTATGGCGAATAGAGTGAAACTCACTGAATTAAAAGTGACTGATTTAAAACGAGAATTAGAGGAGAGGGATGAGGATACAACTGGCAAAAAAGGAAATCTTTCAGCAACGACTTCGAGACGTGTTGGTCCAAGAAGGTGAGGATCCAGAGAATTATGTCTTTCAAGTTCCAGGCGGGGATGCTGACGTGAATTCGCTGTTGATGAAAGTGGAATAACGAATAATAGATTTACAAACTAAAATGGAGCAGGAGGGCCTGGAAACTTCTGGAAATTTAGCAAAAGGTCTAGTGAATGTGAAAAGTTTGGAACAACGACTGATAGACAATTCGCACACTTTGGAACAACGAATAATAGACAATTTGCAAACTGTGGAACAACGTCTAATAAATTCGCAAACACAGATTGAACAAAGAAACCTAGAAACCGCTAGAATCCTCGAGAAAAATCTGGAAAAGAAATTATTAGAAAATTCTAGAAGCTTCGAAAAAAGTCTGGAACAAGTGGAGAAAATTCTAGAACAGCGACTAGCGATAAATCAGAAGCGTTAAAGGATGAGGTTATCATAGCTGTAGAAGAGAAAACTGGAGAACATTCTAAACTTTTAGAGGCAATAATGACTCAGATGAAATTACTTGTTACCATGAGTCATTCTAATCCCAAGCAAGTTAACGAAGAAGTTATATCGCGTACAATACATAAATGTGCTTATTGTTAGTAATTAGTTTTTAAATTGTTATTCGTTTTTATTATTAATATAGTGTGTGTTTAAATTACTGTTAGTTTTATTTAAGGACCCAGATAGACAAAACATTACAATAATATTATTATTAACAGACAAAATGGTTATATAAAATATAAATCTACTTTAAGAACTATTTACGTGTTAAGTTATTGTGGAATTGAGTGGAATAAATGAGGAGATGAGACTGTGGATCTATCGAAGGCTTTCGATAGTGTCAATTACTGCAAGCTGTTTGCCAAACTTGAACGTATGGACATCAGAAATCTATCACTGGCCTAGTCAATCCGTCCAATCGAAAACAACGTATGGTTGATGAAGGATTTGGTGTTGCAATATGTTCCGACTGGGGCACTCTTAAAAAGGGTGTGCCTTAGGTGTCGGTGCTGGGCCCCTAGCTTTTCCTTCTTTATATAAACGAAATAGCGGCAATTACTAACCAACTCTCTCTATGCGGATGACACTGCTGTGGTAGTGAGGTCTCGTGGTGATATCGGGGAGGAAATAATAAAAATTACGAGAGAATTTGAAGAATGGTTTTCCAAAAACAACCTGAAGCTTAACGTAAATAAAACCAAGTTTGTCCAATTTATAAAGGAGAAGAATTTATCCTTTGTGATAGCACTAAATTTCTGGGACTATATGTTGATAGCCAACTACATTGGAAGGCACATATCGAACACTTAGCTGTGAGTACGTCTGGATCTATCTATTCGCAGTATGACATGTAGAGCCGTCCTGTTGGAACCAGTATTACTGCAGATTGTTTGTGGCAACAATTTGGAAGAAATATATGTTTAACATTGCCTAATAACGAACACCATTTACAATGACACGCTGTCATTGCGTATCTTCAAAGAAATACGGTCCGATGACAACACGAGCATGAATGGCACACCAAATTGTAACTTTCTCCGGATGCAATAGTGTTTCTTCATATTCCTCAGGATTGTCCTCGCTTCAAACGCTGTAGCTCTGCTTGTTTACATACCCATTTAGCCAGAAATGCGCGTCATCGCTGAACATTACAATACGATTAAATCTGTAAGCAGCTGATCTAATATCCAATCAGCGAAACCACGACGAAAACGATAATCAGCTAGCTTCAATTCTTAGACCAATTGGAATTTGTATGGATGCAAACCCAAATCCCTCAACTTAGAGGATAATTTATCCATATGTAAAGTTCAATTGTTGAGCATGACATCTAACAGACAACTTTAGATTATCACGAACACGTCCTACAGCTTCAACATTATCTGCATCTTTAACATTTCTGACACGATTTATTCTTGGACTATCCAGCAACGTAAACTCACGTTCAAATGTCTTCACAACATTACGAATTGTTTTTAATCTACGCCAAGTGTCCTTTACAGAGGAATGGATAATCTTCTGATAATAAATTTTGATAATTTCGCAACGTTCTTGGGAGTGCATATTAATCTACGCCAAGTTTCCTTCACAGAGGAATGGATAATCTTCTAATAATAAATTTTAATAATTTTGCAACGTTTTTGGGGCGTTAAATGTTCCATGTTGTTTCATAATAATCTAACCTACAAAACTGTCAAGTGCATTAAGGTACTCACTGTACAGATTTGCCAATATTTCACTTTAAAATCCCAAAGCATTAATTAGATCATCTTTATTTAACGATCCATACTTTTCCACAGACTTAACATATACTCTTAAACTGTATATATCAATAAATAAATAATCAATCACAATATTATTTTGAGGGCACCTGTATCTAAATAATGTAGAAATTCCACATTTTGCAATTCCCGAACCATTTTCCATCGTTTAAAACTGAAAATTCTCTTCGTGATTCATCAACGCATCGCATCATCCTTATATG
Source organism: Melolontha melolontha (assembly GCA_935421215.2). Classification (NCBI taxonomy): domain Eukaryota; kingdom Metazoa; phylum Arthropoda; class Insecta; order Coleoptera; family Scarabaeidae; genus Melolontha; species Melolontha melolontha. The sequence continues at coordinate 135,985,394 of OW285240.1, read as the reverse complement.
TATACTGCGCCCAAGTGAAATAGTCTGGGAATGTTCACTGGGTTGGCGGCAATGTCGGTTCTTCATAAAATGTTCCGAAAACGACCGTCCACAGGCAGATATTGCGAATTACGCTTATATTTATGGAGTCTTTATAAATGCGGGAGGTGAATGTTAAATACCTTTTCGCATACAATTTTCCAGGTTATTTAGAAATTTCTTGCGATCCTCGTACGACCCCGTTAATGACAAACAGTCAACACGTACCAGCCGGAAATATTCTTCCGTATATATGTGTATATAAATGTGTATTAAAGAGTAATTTGCTGGTAGAAATTCACCTCTTATTAATGTCTATTAAATTCTTGAATTATTAATTTGATAAAAAGATGTTAAATGATCAAAATGTAAATATATATTATAATAATTTATTGTCTAACAGATAATAATATCCAATTATAGGACAAACAAAAAAAAATAAAAACAAAATATACACAACAGAATAACTGAAACCAAACTAACTTAACTAAAACTAACCAAGTTAACAAAGGCGATTGATTCTAACTAAGCAAGTAGAAACCGCACACAATTATTAATTGATGAATAAATTTACGCTCGAGCTAAATGCCCAATAATTTTCTTATAAAACGACCGGTAATTATATACATCGTGTCAACGAAATCGTTGTCAAGATCTTGTGTTAAATTGTATGCAAAAATTAGCACTGTACCAAATAGTTTTGCAACAAGGTTAAAAAGATATTTTTTTAGAATTTCATTTTGATTTTATATGTCTGATTTGATGTTTTTTAATTGTTTCGACCTTTGCTTGATGTAAATCCATATCACTAATAAATAAAACACACATAAGATGTTTTAGATTTACACTTTATTAATAAAATAACGACAGCTGTTTCGCTAACACAGTAGCTTCTTCAAATTCAACTTAAGACTAAAGATACATACAAGATACAGCGTTAATCAGGTAGTTGTCCCAAGTTAAAATTCTAGGAACTAATACATTTATATTTTGCTTTTTGAAAACTATACCATGTGCTACTTGTATGAGGTTTAAGTATAAAAATATATACAAAAAAGAGATATTTATCAATACGTTTTGCACGTATTACGCCGTTGTTATATAATGAAACGGATATGCAAAATACATATCCGTAACTGTAAACATGGACAAACACCTCGTATTTTTAGCATTTACTTCTGTTCAATACATATGTTTCAGCCATCTAGGCCTCATCGGTTGAACTAGTGAAGCAATGTACAATATACAAATTAATACAGATCTGTTAAACAACGGATCTGTATCTGTATCTACATTTACGCTAAAATCGTCTCCAAGCCATAACCAGTTTCGTTCTATCAGGCGACACCAATTTAATCAGTGACATCTGACGGAAGAAAGCGACTAGGCCAGAAAAGGCGATCTTCCGCTCGAATAGCAAGGCTATTACAAATAAGCGGAAAAATACGTATATTGGTGCTGTCCATTAACACGCGCCAGATGGCGGTAAATATACAAAAAAGGGATATTTATCAATATGTTTTGCACGTATTACGCCGTTGTTATATAATGAAACGGGTATGCAAAATACATATCCGTAACTGTAAACATGGACAGATGGAAAGATCGCCTTTTCTGGCCTAGTCGCTTTCTTCCGTCAGATGTCACTGATTAAATTGGTGTCGCCTGATAGAACGAAACTGGTTATGGCTAGGAGACGATTTTAGCGTAAATGTAGATATAGATACAGATCCGTTGTTTAACAGATCTGTATTAATTTGTATATACATTGCTTCACTAGTTCAACCGATGAGGCCTAGATGGCTGAAACATATGTATTGAACAGAAGTAAATGCTAAAAATACGAGGTGTTTGTCCATGTTTACAGTTACGGATATGTATTTTGCATATCCGTTTCATTATATAACAACGGCGTAATACGTGCAAAACGTATTGATAAATATCCCTTTTTTGTATATTTACCGCCATCTGGCGCGTGTTAATGGACAGCACCAATATACGTATTTTTCCGCTTATTTGTAATAGCCTTGCTATTCGAGCGGAAGATCGCCTTTTCTGGCCTAGTCGCTTTCTTCCGTCAGATGTCACTGATTAAATTGGTGTCGCCTGATAGAACGAAACTGGTTATGGCTTGGAGACGATTTTAGCGTAAATGTAGATACAGATACAGATCCGTTGTTTAACAGATCTGTATTAATTTGTATATACATTGCTTCACTAGTTCAACCGATGAGGCCTAGATGGCTGAAACATATGTATTGAACAGAAGTAAATGCTAAAAATACGAGGTGTTTGTCCATGTTTACAGTTACGGATATGTATTTTGCATATCCGTTTCATTATATATAAAAATATAGTATAAGCAACTAAGAAACAATATGTCAATGGGTGAACAGATTTAACAGTGGGGATGAATTCAAGTCTAATTTATCGTTTAGTAACATTTCTGAGTTTTTAAGTTTATTAATTTCTAAAGATTCTAAACAGTTTAGTTTTCTACCTCTATTTTCTACATGTATGGTTTCGAATTGTAAATTAAATTAAATTCGAGAATTAGAGAATGAGCACGGATTTAATTTACAATTCGAAACCATACATGTAGAAAATAAAGGAAGAAAACTAAACTGTTTAGAATCTTTAGAAATTAATAAACTTAAAAACTCAGAAATGTTACTAAACGATAAATTAGACTTGAATTCATCCCCACTGTTAAATCTGTTCACCCATTGAAATATTGTTTCTTAGTTGCTTATACTATATTTCTATACTTAAACCTCACACAAGTAGCACATGGTATAGTTTTCAAAAAGCAAAATATAAATGTAATAGTTCCTAGAATTTTAACTTAGGTCAACTACCCGCTGTATCTTGTATGTATCTTCAGTCTTAAGTTGAATTTGAAGAAGCTACTGTGTTAGTGAAACAGCTGTCGTTATTTTATTAATAAAGTGTAAATCTAAAACATCTTATGTGTGTTTTATTTATTAGTATTAGTGATTTGATGTTAGTAGGGGTCTTTATCGGGTAAATATTTTAGCCTTTTAATTGCTTCGATTTACAGCCAGGAACCTTATATTTTACACGTTAATAACTTTTACCAATACAATGCTGAAATCACCTGTTACACTTCGTATAACGCTTATAATTAGTTTAAATTGCGATATATTGAATCATTCGGAATAGTTTTTGAACGCTACCATTAATCGTATTGGATGGTTAATAAAACAATTAGGAAATGTGGCGTATTTAGCGTAGATATTAAAATAATAATATTTTACATTTAGTTATTAACATCATCACCATTATGATAAGTATTATATTACATTGAATTTATTTACTAGATGGTCTGCACACTATTTTATTCTCTTCTCTTTATATTTTACATTGATTTTATTATCATTTAAATTATAAATTCTTCATTTCTATTCATATTTCTGTAGAGCGTATGTTGTCGCTATTAAGTTATTTATTCTTTTATTTTAAAGGCGTATCCTAAAATGCAACTTTTTGTCTATTAGATGAGCCATTGTTTAAATAAATAAATAAATATGAATTTTTTTATATTATGCAATATAATCAAAGACGGCAGACTATGTGCCAGACAGACAAGAATCATTTCACCATGTGTACTAAATATTGTTTTGGATACTATAATATAAATATGTTTTGAAGGTGCATCTGTTATTGCCAATAATACCACTTTTTCTTTAGAATAAATGTTTCGTTCATTGTTAGAAATACAAAATAATGTTTTTTTTTTATTTTGATTTAGAACTGTAAAATATATGTTCAAATTCTGTTATCTCTTTGATAAATGCATGTATGGAAATATTTAGGAAACTAAATATAAACTATAACTATAACTACTAAATATATGTTTTTCTGCTCCGATATGTAAACAAAGCGAGAGGAATGAAAAATAATATTTAGTACAGATGGTGAAATGATTCTTGTCACCATGCACCGGGCACATAGTCTGCCGTCTTTAATATATAATCTATATTATGTAATAAATAGAGCTGGGGATGTTTGCGGTGTGCCAGGATAGTATTCAGTTAAACGCACGAATATATTATATGCAAAATTTCAAAATTAAAAGTCATTTAAATGTGATAAAAACTTATAGGAATCGATAATACAAGGGTATTATTACATTCATATAATGCAAATATTTATTTCGAAGCAAGTATGCCGAACTAAAATATTTCATGTTTATAATGTCTTCAAAATCCTGTTTACAAAGCACTCTTTATTCAAACACGTGCATAATAAACAAATACTGCATTAGATTGATAATATTACACATTTACAAATAACTATGCAAAATTTCAAAAATAAAAGTCATTTCAATGTTATAAAAAACATATAGGAATCCATAATACAAGGAAGGGTATTATTACATTCATATAATGCAAATATTTATTTCGAAGCGAGCATGCCGAACAAAAATATATTACATGTTTATAAATTATAAACATGTAATATATTTTTGTTCGGCATGCTCGCTTCGAAATAAATATTTGCATTATATGAATGTAATAATACCCTTGTATTATCGATTCCTATAAGTTTTTATCACATTTAAATGACTTTTAATTTTGAAATTTTGCATATAATATATTCGTGCGTTTAACTGAATACTATCCTGGCACACCGCAAACATCCCCAGCTCTAGTAATAAACAAATCAAAGAAAATAAAAAATATAAACAATAACTATAATATATACATATATGTATATTCTTGTAGTCTTCGGCTTTTATATTAAATATTTTAAATATTTTCAAATTAGTATGTTATTTTGCGAAGTAAATGTGAATGTAAACATTGCTGTCTACAAATTACAACGCAATTCATACGAAATTTTATTTGAGAAATTTACGTCTACGTTGAGACTTGAACCCAAATCTACGGTTTACCGGACCGTCGCTCTAACCAACTGCGCCACGATGGACTTTGTTTTCAAGTTTATTAGAACCGCCTTATAAGGCACCGATATTAATATTCAGATGTCAATTTGAAAGTTTGAAATTGCTAATTTTTACTCCTTTAGCTATCTGGAGGTGGATGCAATCCGAAATAGTGGTTATTTTCGTATATAATTTAAGATAATCAGCAAAAAGTACACCCCTGCAATCCAGATTCAGGGGCAAGTCATTAATGTAGACCAAAAGGAGAAGTGGACCCAAATTGTTACCCTGCGGCACACCGGACGCCCGAGTGAATTTACTGGATCTATCTATGATCCTTATAAAAAACATACGGCATTCCCTCGTACAAAGAAGATTAAATAAGCGAAGCTAGATAAGAGAAGCTAGAGTTTGGTTAGCATTTTCACGCGATTTATACGATCAAACGCTTTGTCGAAATCTGTATAAATAACATCCATCTGTTCGCTATTATATAAGCGTAGATGAATTGAATGGTGATAACGAGATTTGTTTTAGTGGAACACTTATCATCAACAAAACCGTGTTTTTTTATTCAGATATAAAAGGTCTAATGGAATGAAATATAATATTATTGTAATGTAGTCATGAAATTACGTCACCCCCTTACGCATTCGAGAAACGTACGGGAAGCTTCCGGGTAAATACCAGAAAAATCTAGAAGGCGTAAGCCGTTCGGAAGAGAGACCAGGCATTTAACGAGTAATCACCGTCGTGTGATATTATATAAGTGTAAATAAATACTCACATATAAATACATATTGCGAAGTAAATACTCTTATTATTAGTAATAGCTTTAAGTGTTATTTCGAGTATTTTGTTTTATTGTTAATATAGTGTGTAGAATTACCATTAGTTTTATTTAAAAATCTTTACAAAGATATTTATGTATAGTTTATGTATACATAGCTATGTCACCATTTCTATGGATTGGCATTAATCGGACGATCTTCCATGCATCAGGGAAGATGCCCACAGGAAGTAAAAGATTGAAAGTGTGTTTGTCTTTTTTGGATTTATTTCTCAGCATATTATCAATTAGAGTATCTGTGTAGCCGTTACTGATTACTATTTGTTTAATTAGATTTAGTTCTGCTTCATAATTTTATTTATTTATTTCTTTTATTAATAAAGTGAAGTTATACAATTAGTTTTATTTCCATTTTAAATTTTTAATCTTCTTTAAGTAAAAGCCGAATCAATCCAATTACCAATTTTTAGTTATTTTTTCTAATTGTGACATATTTGAAATATATTATAGGTTCACCGTACTGATATAATTTTTACGTTTAATTAAGCTTCTTCCACATACATATACGTAGACCTATAATTCTCTTTCGCGCAGTTTCTCTCTTATTACAAAACAAAAGTTGCTCGCCAAAGTAAAGCTAAACGTTTGGTGGTACGGTACATTGTTAAACAACAAGGAACTCCTTTTATTGCATGTCGCGTGCCTACAAATAAGATCAACCTCATTATTTCATTGTAAAACAGAAGACTATGCAAGAAATCTGCTTTATAGCCATGGTAGCGGCATTGGCTACGACAACGGCAAAACGGGATTAAAGAATTCAGATTTACAAATGGCGCGCACCACGGAACGAAGCTAAAACCGAATCAAAAGCGTGCTATTGCTCCTTCAGATCTGACTTGGCTGGTACCCTGACGGCAAGCGAGCAGTCTTTTTGCGTCCTCTCCTCCGCTGCTCGTTCCATCCTCTTAATACGACGACTTTGAATCGTTTTAATTTTCCCTTACATTTCTCTTTATTCCTTTAGACGGAACACAAGAATTAAGTTTGGCTTTTGTAAATTAAAACAGCAGCTCAGCTAAAGCGCGCGCTCTTCGTGGATGAGGAGAAGTACTATGGAATATACTAATATATATAGAGAGACGAAAAGCAAGAAAGTAAAGGAAAGAAAGTCCCGTACCACACCGCCGCTGCTACAGTCTCTCTGCAGTGGTTTTAGTCTAATTAATTCTGCTTATAAATTCCGATTTCGGAGAAGTCGAGACGGAGAGGCAAAGGAAAAGGAGAAAAGGTCTATCTCACACCCCGCACTTGCGAAACGGCGGCCGCTCTTGTCCGCTACTACACTCCTCCGGTTGCCTGGTTCTTGTTATTGCTCGTTCGGCCGGTGTTCGCCGCTTGATAAATTCACTTTTCCGCGCGCATTCTCTCTCGAAAAACATTAAAGGCGAAGACGATTGAAGTTATGAAAGCTCAGAAATTAAAAGCCGGCTGGTTGGCTGGTCGAGGCTCTACTTTTTCAAATTCCCCCGTCCGCCTCTCAGTCACCCTTCTCTTACTCTGTCCGTTCGTCCGTGCTACGGGAGAAACGTTAAAAGGTGGTATGAGAAGCCAGAGATTATACTAAATACAGTCGAAATAATTAGATTACGTACGAATAATTCGCCTTTAATGCGGAGTTGTTATAAATCGGCGGCACTGATTTAATTAATTGAGACTCTGACTGGTCGGATTTCTAACTTTGACTTGGTGAAAAGAAATCGAGTTGAAGAAGGTTTTTGCTCATTAAAATATTTTTTTTTTATTTCAATTTTACCTGTACCGTCATGAGTAAAGATTAATCATAATAAGCTTATATGAGCTAATCCAAATAATATTTACATTTCCTAAACTATTTCTTTTATTTACGACTTCTTGTCTATAGCTCATTCCAAATAAGAAAGGAGAAGATGGCGAAGCAATCTGAGTTCAATTTACAAAAGATAAATTTTATAATTTCAAAGTTAACTTTTTAAAAGTAGTCCGATCGTTATAAAAAATTATACTCAAAGGAAATCGAACTCGTAGAATCCGAATCTGGTATCAGAATTTACCTACAGCCCTCGATATAGTGGAAGACGCGCGAAAAATCGTATCTGGTGCATATGGTGACTTGATGATGATGACGTGGGATGTAGTAAAGAATATAAATGGTATAAAAAAGAAAATGAGTTTTAATATACAAAAATTCTGTAATGGCAATAACAGTACAGAAGAAGTATTAACAGATCTAAATGAATATTTTACGAACGTTTGTGCAAATATAAACAATAATAATTGTGGACCTATGTATGAAAACATCAAACACATTTCTGAGACATGTTCGCTTCATTTTACAGATCTCGACGAAATAAAACAAACAATTTATAGTTTGAATGATACAAAATCTGTTGGAGATGACAAAGTATCTACTACTCTTATAAAATACTGTGCAGAGAGTCTAGCAGTACCGCTGCAACATATAGCAAATCTCTCTTTTTTAAAGGGTCAATACCCAGATAAGATGAAATCTTGCATAATAAAACCAGTGTATAAAAAAGGTGATAGGCCAGTATTTGATAATTACCGTCCTATAGCGTTGGTCTCAAACTTATCAAAAATTCTAGAGAAGCTTATGTTTTCCAAAATGACAAATTTCCTACCAACGTAACTATAATATACAAATATTCTTTAGTGAGCCATACACGGATAGTATTGGAGCTTTAATTCTGATTAAAAATGAATCTTGCAAACAAGATCTCTTGAGGATTTCAGTCGCAAAAGGGTGTATTTGCCCTCCAAATGCTGAGATTAGTACTCAAAGCCTATCTTCGTCTGAAATGTGGATCTCTATTCTCTACCGATAACTTCTACAAAGCGATTATGCTATTCAGTGCCTATTTAAGTGGGAAACGAGTCCCTATAGAATAGGATACTTACCTTCATACTGTATAAGTATTTTCTTGTTTTCACGCAAGGTCTGAACGTTTTGAATTTAAGATTTTAAAACTGCACAGGTATTTTGAGAATATTCAGGGAAAACTACTTTCTCTTCGCCAAACTCGGATATCTGGCTTAAGATACACTTTAATAGTGTATTTATGACTAATTAATATTTATAATAATGATCTACATACACTTTCACTAATTTAATTACTCTATATACTCCAATTTTGATCGTGTATAAAGTTTTACTTACTCGGACTCAATTTCGGCATGTAGACTTTCAAACTGCTCCTTGTACATCATTAATCTTATGCAATGGTCTCTGTTTGATCGAACGTAAACATGCACGTATTGTATTGCGCCGGCAATTTGCTTTCGGGGTGTGTTTGGGATTGAGATCGCATTCATTTCTACAAATTTAATTCAATTATGTGTACATACTCGGAATACATAATTATTGGCAATTTCACACAAATACGAAATAATATTGGTTATTTTCATCAATAAAGATATATGAAAAATCGGCAGATAAATTTCTATGAAGATAGGCCGTAAAAATTTGAGTGTGTTTGGCCGAGATCATTTTAGAAAGGGTAGCCTTAAATAATAGGTTTTCGTGTATTTTCGCCTTCCTCGCGGCAAGTGTAAGATTTGACAGTGATTTCCATCGGACGATCACAGCCGCAACCGACGAGACTGGCGAGTCTATAACAAGACGAAACGTGTCTGCATGTCTGGATAGCAATTTTCACACAAATATGAATTTGTATTGTTTTCTCCACGCAAATTTGCTCACTCGTGCTTTCATCAGGAATATAATGCGATTGACAAGCAAAAAGAAACTAATTGTACTTTACTCTTTTACCGTACTTGCTGGCTACCTAAAAAAGTGTATCATAATTTTCAATACAATTGTAATTCTTAAAAAAAACAACCTCAACACGAAAGACTAATGCCTCTATATACTGCAAAAGCCAAGAGAATTAATAAAAATCACATTTGCATTTCCGTATTTGAACTAACACGTCAAGACAGCCGCCCACATTCAAAGGAAAAATTACGAAGACGGCCGCGTACTGCAGGGCCACGGCAACAGGGCAGAGAGAACTACTAGACCGGCAGAACAGTAAAAGACAGAAATCCTTGACGCCCATTAATAAAACTGAAAGTTGAATCAGGCAGTCGATCGTTTATTTCACTCCCACTTAGCATGCTTTTTGTATCGTTGATTCAGATCCATAGCTCTTCATTTACTTTGGGAAAGAGATAGAAATTCTAGTTCTCGGCGTGCCCTCGTCCCAGCACCCGCTTTCTTTATCGCATCCATACTCATTTCGATCCCGTCTGCTAGGATAGAGAATAATGGCAGCAATTCTAAGAAGTGGCGTCTTTTACCTGAAATTCTCCGGACTTCCTACTTTATATATATATATATATATATATATATACATATATACAATAGCACGAGTTAGACTTTCTGTCCTGCCCGGTCATTTCTCAACAGGGTGACGTCGACAATTTCACGATGCTCTGCACTATGTCCCGACCTGAATGGCTTCAACTTTGTTAACTTGTGTGTGGCATGAGATGACTGGGATCCCATTCGGTGGACTCCGCACCGCTCTCGCAAACATTTTCATTAGCTATTTGTTATGTGGTGTTAAGCGAAACTCTACGTCCACTTCGCCGTACCTTCACTTACGAATGGAGAACGTCGCTCATTTGTTTTGGAATAGATGGAAGGAGACGCTGTTGAGGATGATTGATGGACGAAACTTTTTTATAAATATCGCGGCAAAAATGTACGAAAAATTAAATGACTATGATTTGTTTTGTATTTGGGACTTCAGCGGAAATATTACGGAACGTCTGTAGGTTTATCGAATTAATTCTATGTAATGGTATTAATAGTTAAGATTAAATACATTTTTAACAGCTTCAAAATCTAATAGATTGTCGCCATATAATTATAGTATGTCCATCAATATAACGATCCAACTTTTTAGGATTTAAAAGTATTTTCGGAAACTATCCGCTACCTCGTAGGTACCGAGAAAACTTGGAAATAAGGTAATGAAATGTATTAGGAGAAATTAGATTTTCTTAGGTAGAGAAGTAATTATGTTTCGTTTAATATAATATTTTTTATAATAGACTTTTAGTATAATAATCTTAGTGAAAACGTCCCTATGAACCACCCGTGCTCGAACGGGATTATAAGGGTTGGGTTACGTTTCTTTTCTCAGGATCGTGTCCTATTTAATAAGTCAAATCAAAATCTATGGAGAGACCAATATAGAGCCACTCATGGATATTATAAGTAACTTTGCCAAGTCACTTAAAAAAAGGTATATAACCCCTTACCACAATTACTAATCGTATCCTAAATACGTATTTCGACAACTAAGTTGTCATCATCAGTAGGTAAAACCACGCATCCACAAATTTGGTATCTCAAAGTAACCAGGAGAAAAAGTACATGTGTTTACCATACCACCTTATAACGAAAAACATTAATAGAGTTGTTAAATAACGAGGTGTCCAAGTTGCCTTTTGGGTCGAAAATACCATCAAAAGTCTCCTAGGTAATACCAAAGATAAAGTTAATTTTAATTTGAAGTCAGGTATATACGAGATTAATTGCGATGATTGTAATTTGAAATATGTAGGCCAAACGAAACGATCAATAATAACCCAGTTTAAAGAACACATATCACACATTAAATCCAGTAGACCGGCAAAATCTAACATGGCCAACCATCTTTAAATACACTTCACAATATGTCGATTAAAGGGTTAAAACTTGTCAAAGCCATCAATAATCCCCGCGATCTTGACGCAGACGAAGGCAATCATATCGTTAAAGACAAACAGAACACGATGAATGGAGACAAGGGGCGGATCCCTTATAGCTGTCTCTTTTCATTCTTAGAAAAGAGGTTGAAAGGTTGTAGACGCGTAGAAAGAGAATAAACACATGTGGTTTCCTTTTCCTTAAGAGAGGTAATTTTGTCGTAATTTTTAGTCGATATATTTGTATTTTTAAGTCAGTGTATACGTGGACGCCATGTAAAGTTGTTGCGTAATCACATATGCTAGCTGTACTGTGCCCCATGTGCGACACTTTGATTAGTGGTTTTAGTTACTGATGATGACAACTTAGTTGTCGAAATACGTATTTAGGATACTATTAGTAATTGTGGTAAGGAGTTATATAACTTTTTTAAGTTTTTACTTAACCATAGTCTCCAAAAAAAGACATTTAAATCAATCATTTATCTACAGATTACAACTGATTCCACACATTTACTCTCACCTCACCAGAACAGTTATAGAACAACTAGATCTGCTATTACAAATTTATCAGAAATAACACAATATAAGTGTAAAACTTTGTACAATCGTTCTCCGATCGACATGATCTACGTGGATTTTTACAGTATTGTATTGATCACTCAATACTTATGATAAAGTTCGGCAATTTTAGATATTTGGCCCCTAACTGGGTGTACTGGGTTGCATATGTTTACAATAAATTGCTATAGGTCCACCCAGTGCAAGTCTATCCAGAGATTTAATCTGGGTTGGCTGCTATTTAGCATATTTAATAATGACATTTTAAACTTATTAGACACTGGAATATCGGCTTATGCAGATGATCAAAAAAAATTTGTTGAAAATTAAATCTACCAAAGAACTTGCAGATTCCATACAGTTGATCTGTTGACAGCAAAATCACATTTTTTTCTGCATTTAATTCTGAATCTAATATTTGCAAGATTCTATGTCAAACAGATTACTTTCTTCCAATTTACCTACATTGTTCAGTTCTCAGTTTAAATTCCCGAGCGTGGATCCAGGATATACTTCCAAAATATTTTTTTTTTTAATTTTATAGGTAATCTTTCGATTCTAAAGCGCTTTTTTCCTTTTCTCAAAGGGACCTGTCAACTCTTTACAACTCGCACCATCAAAAACTGAGATTGCCTAAATCCTACTAACTCTAATGTCCTTTAAGGAAATGTTTTATCTGGCTTTTCATGGGGAGTTCTTCCACCTTTCTCTAGATCTATTTTTAACACACACTTTTATGGCTGTTTTATTAATTACTTTTGCAATACCAAAGGAAGGCTTCGATCCTATGAAGATTGTAGACGGGGCCTGTCGAACCAATTCGTCCGAATCGTTAATTAAATTAAAACCCCACCGCAATGCTTCACAATCAGATATCAACGAATTCTTGCAAATATTTTTAGATCGCAGCCATCAGCAATAACACGACAATCAAGAAAAGTTAATTGTTAATGTATATATTGAATAATAGTAGGCCTAGGTTCGAACATTGACGGACACCTGAGAATCACCAAAAGCGGAATTCCTTTTAATAATTTTTTTTGGAAAAGCAGTGAAGAAAGAGACACAGCTTGTTATTATTATATTAAGATTTGCTTCACCTTTTACAATTCTAAAGCCTTTGTAACTATCTTCTAAATATTATTTCTTTTTAATTGATGTTGCAGACTCTTCTCGGTGAAACATTTTATTAATTATTGACGTACTTAGTAGGAATAACACACTTAGGTATATTTCACAAATTTTATTATATTTCTCTAACATATATGTTTCGGCTGTTATACCATTCTCAAAGAGTTTCTTACAACTAACTTAATCTACGTAACAGTGCAACTTATATACCTAGTTTTGTGATGAGGTGTTGGTTAGATGATGTTTATAATGGTGCCTATGATGGAGGTGTTTATAAATTCTAGCTGTGTACAATTCTTACATTGATAAACTGTATGGAATTCACGGTAGGGACTTGGTGAAACATTATGAATACTACTGATTCTTACATTGTTGTTCGACGCCTTTAGCGGAGACATTTTAATTTAAGGACCATGAGAAATGTACCAAGTGCGAATTTGGTCAAGGCATTGGGTGCGCAAATTTGAAATTCAATTGAAATTTGAAATATAATGCCCAATGAATCGACTGGCCGAAAAAGACATCAATAATAAACATGAATGTCCGTTCGTCAGTCTGTTATGGACGATCCGCAACAGTCACTAAGATCCCGCGCAGTTTTTCTAAATTTAAGCAAATCCATCGTTCATCGCATTATTCGCAAAGATCTACATTTCCACCCCTACAAAGTTGTTGTGCAAGAGATGAAGCCCGATGATCCCGCTAACCGAATCGAATTCAGTAGGACAATGAGAAATTGCTTTAGGAGCTTCAATAACATATAATTTTCTGATGAATCCAATTTTTACATAAACGGACACGTGAATAAACAAAATTGTAGATATTGGGCTTCCGATAATCCGCTGGAACTCCATCAGAAACCATTACACTCGGCTAGGGTTATCGTTTGGGCTGCCATATCAAGTCAAGGAATTATCTAGTCATACTTTTTTGAGGATAAATATGATCGCGCTCAGACTGCTAATTCCAATCCATATTGCCATATGCCCCGGACTTTTTGGCTCCAGAACTACAAAACGAGATTGGCTACAACCGCAACACATTTTCTCAGCAAGATGGAGCCACTTCCCACGTCGCAAATGACAGGTTAGCTAGTCTTCACGATTTATTCCCTGAAAAAGTAATCCAACGCCGAGGAGACATCAACTGGCCACCAAGGAGTGCGGATTTATCGCCTACTGATTTTTTTCTATGGAGTTACTTAAAAAGTAAAATTTACAAACCATTACCACCTAACTTAAATGTTTTAAAGCAAAGAATCATTGACGAAATTCACGCAATTCCAAGAGCAATCCTGGAGCGAGTGATTGAAAATTTTGGTTCCAGACTAAATGAGTGTGAAGAAGCATTTACAAATGGTTGTTTTTCATAAATAAAAATTCAAAACCTGTTCTTTAATTTACCATTAATTAAAACGAGTTTAAACTAATTGTGATGTTTTATTTTTAAGTAACAAACGAAAAACATTTACACCTTTATAAATCAGCTCTGTTAGATTTGATTGAAAAAAAACAAATTTTGGCATCGTACAATTTATCAAGAACGAAATAAATAGGAAAACATTCCAAACACTAAACTCACAAATATTTTTCCACCTCCTTTGAAATTATTAACTTCAACTGAATACGTATGCAGTAAAGCAATCTAGAGCGCGTCGTTCTGCGAAACAAATGATTGATTCCATAATTCATAGCGCGCCCTATTCATATGTAAATACAGATTTGCGTTCACATCGGTGGCCTTATTTATACATAATACATACATACATATATACATGCAAACACATCAAATTAATGATCTGTTTTTAGTATAAGAAGGGAGAATCGTACAAAGACTTACTGTGGGCTGCGATTATGACTCCGTTGTCAGTGTTATTGTGAAAGATCAATGCCCATAAACTAAGAGATGTTATACCGTTACCTTGTGTGTATTATATTCGTTTCATGTGAAGTTACTTTAGTTTATGGATGATATGACGCGCACAGGATAGTAGTTAAGTCTTCAGACTCTCAGTAGCCGGCCAATATAAATTGTTAGCTACATCATCTCCTTCCTTGACTTTGAATAAAACCGCGAGGACCGTTGCAAGAGGGCAGAGGGGGAATTCCAGGGATGTATATTGAATAATTCATGTGATTCTATACGAATCATTACTTGGCAAGCATGGAGACGTTCACTGTTGTTGGTACAACGAACACTTTGTCCGTAGTTTACTAACAGACGATTCTTCACCCTGAAATATCGGCGCTGTATTTTTTTTGTGCCTTCCTTTTTGAGTAGCGTACACCTCGAAAATCTTGCTCCCATTCCCATTGCTCTTTTGTGGACTTCCCCGGGGGTTGTTTATGTAAACACGCGCGGAAGTATCAGTCATTTGTCTCCTCGCCGTGACAGTACACTTCAAAATGACTTCCCCCGAAATTTCGACTGAATTTCTATCGGATATTCATTAAAGAATTAATGATTGTGGATAGGAAAATTGGAAGACATCGACTAGATTTTTTTTTTCGTTTATGAATGATTGAATTTGATTTTACGGCAAGAAATAATGTTTTAGCTTGGAATATACATATACAGAATGTCAGTTAAGAGCGAGATTATTCAAAATCAATAAAAGCATCTAAAAGCAATTTTATGTATTTACTTATTAAATCATTGATTGACGAAGGAAATATTCGAGAAAATTATAAGCCAAGGAAGGGCCACTACAAAGAATACTTATTAACACAAATATTTTTAATTCTAAATAGTATGAATTACTACAAATGAGAAAAATAAAAGAACATTCAAAAATGTTTGTTGTAATTATGTAATCGTAATGTAATCTAATCATTACAATGTAATATTTCATGTTTTATTATTTTGATGCATGACATTGCATCGACCTAACAATTTTGTTTATGCTTGGCTCCACATTACTTGTCGCCACACGTAAAATTGCTTCCAGATTTTCATTTGCCGGACGGTTTCGATTTTTTGTTTTATTAAGTTTCATCACTGAAAACGTTTGCTCACAAATATACGTCGATCCAAATAGGCTTGCGCATTTCAATGCATTTATTCGCAACTCTTTATAAGCGGTTTTGTCAACGCAACGGTAAAAGTTGAGTAAATTACCTTCATTAAACTTGTTTCGTAAATTATCATCATTTTGCATGTCTATCAATTCCAGCTGTATTGATTCCGGTGCATTTTCGGGTGAAATGTTGAAAGGATTGCTGAAAATGTCTAATAGAGGTTTAACTTTTTTGAAGTCTAGAAAACGATCGTGAAACGATCGTGAAAAGCTTGTATTAAAATATCAATTTTTTCAACATAAAGCGAAATTGACATGAGTTTTATTGAATTTCTTCATAATTTTTTTGTAGTTCGGAAAATGGCTGTAATTGGCTGAATTGATTTGTGTCCTGAAAAGACTCAATTTGCATTGAAAGGACGAAACATGAGAGTATAACTGCGAAATAAATTGATGTTTGCCTTGGAGTCGCGTATTTAAGACATTCAAGTGATTTGTGATGTCTACAAGAAACACACAGCCAATCAGGGTTGTCGAGTTCGAAGACGTCCTTTTTCTTTTCCGGCAGAAATATTTTGATTTCTTCAATCAAGTTAAGAAACCGCTCTAGTGACAACCCACGACTTAGCCACCTTACTTCAGTGTAAAACAGGAGATCACCATATTTGCTTTCAATATCCTCGAGAAATTGTGTGAATTGTCGGTGATTGAGACCTCGTGATTTTATAAAGTTTACAGTAGGTACTACAACTTTCATCACATTTTCAAATCCCAATTCCTTGGTATCTATGTTTTTAGTTTGTAAATACGCTTTTAACATAGTTATTATCCCAGATTTACTTCCAACCATTGAAGGTGCTCCGTCAGTCGTAATTCCAGACAATTTCGTTAAATCCAAATCCATTATAGAACATTTTTCCAGAAGAGCTTTGAGCATGTCACTCCCCTTGGTTTGACTTGTCAAAGAACTCATACCAATCAGTTCTTCACTCAGTTCATAATTTTGCGTTACACCTCGTAAAAATATTAAGCGTTGACCAGTGGAACTTATATCTGTAGATTCGTCGAGTGCTATAGAAAAATACTTAAAACTTTTCGATTTCGTAGCTAATTGCTCTTCTATATTAGCTGCTGATGTGGTAAGTGTTCTTTGAACAGTCATCCGATTTAGTTGAATTTTCTCAAACCTCTTTGCATCTTTCGGACAAATTTTGTTTGGCGCGATATCTAAACACTGCTTAGCAAACTCACCATCTTTAAAAGGCCGACAAGTTTTCGCTATTTTTAGAGATATTTCAAAGCTAACTTCAGTAGCTGTTTCAGCATCTTGAATTGGTTTTGTAAACATAGCTTGCTGGCCTATAAGTTCCCTTTGTAAAGTGCAAATTTTTTGCGTTCGATTTTCGCCGGTTAATTTGGTAAAAGTATGATGCTGCGTTCATAATGCCTTTTCACATTATATTCCTTCGAAATAGAAACACTACTCTTGCATATTAAACAGACACTTTTGTTATGCGATGAAATAAAAAAAGTATTTTTCGGTCCAAATATTTTGAAACTGTCGATTTTCATCTTCAACCTTACGACGTTTTTTACTGGGGCCTGGTTTATCCATATCAAAATTGATATTATATTGTTACGTAGGTAGATGCCAAGTTCGAACGACGAAATATTTATTCTTCACAGATTACAATTCAAACAATATAACGTTGGCTTGTCCGTAGTTAAAACATAACTGCCCCGATAGCTGGCGATACGTTGTATTTATACGAGTTACCTAACATCGAGAACCTACCACATTGTTCGGGGCTAATACCGATAATACCGCGAATCGTCGAATAATCTAGTTTTCTAGTCTCGTAACAATATGCTTGGAACGACGAGGAGCATACCTGTCCTACGTAGTAAACCTGAACAAGAAAGTAGTAGGTACTTAAAGATACATATCTTACTAACAATTACAAAAGTTAGAATAAAATAAAAAGTTAAGAAATATTGATTTGAATGGATTTTTACCTACTTTTGTAGTTTTTCGAACAATTTTTAAAATTCGTTGGCGGGCCGCATAAATATCGACAGTGGGCCACATGCGGCCCGCGGGCATTGGTATGTACATCGCTGCATTAGACCAACGGTCTTCGAACTACCATGGTTTATTACCAATGGCAACCTGACAATTTGAGTGCAGATCAAGAAGCTGATTCTGATCTCTCAGTCTTAAAGGCTTGGAACACGAATAGACAAAGAACAACCTGGCAAGAAATTGCTTTCCGTTCTTCCTTGATCATTGAAGACGATCTAATCCAATCTAACGGATTTAAAAGAGGATTAATGATAACTTAAAATGATTGCTAAGAGTATGTTAAGTTTAAAAATAGAAGTACATAAAAGGTATCTAAACGTAAAAAAGACGTGTATACCGGGTCTGAAACTGAAGATATGGCAACATATAATTGAAAAAATTCAAGATATTGTTATGAAATCATTATTGGAAAGAGGTTTTAGAAGTTAATAATGAGTATGAAATATTTTAAATGTCAGATTGTTGAAAGATGTTACATTGTCAAATGTATTAGTTAAAGTGTTAAGCAAATTGTTTTGATGTATTATAAGTAGTCGGAACTTTTGGTAAAACAAAAAAAAAGTGTTATTAATTAATGATAGCAAGGAAAAATTTTAAGAAGAATTGACATTAAAAATTTTGGAAAAGCTGATAAAAAGGTATTGTCTTGCAAGTTTTATTGCATATAAATGAAATTAAAAAAAATAAATAAAAATATAAACATTAATGTGAGAAGACATAATAAAGTTAAACAAAGAAGAGATAAACGATTACTAATAAAATTAATAAAGAAGATACAAACGACAAGTATTAAAGTTGAAACAAGAAGACACCAATCAAGGTTATAAAGGTTAATAAAAAGATGCATAAGAAACAAGAAGGGAAATTGTGTTAAATCAGGATGAAACAAACCAAGGCTATAGAAGGATAATTAAAGGTAAACAGGTGATTTCATTAGTAGGTTGGCGCTCGGGGTGCTCAAGTTGAATGTACTCGTATAGCAAGTATTAACTGAAGGTACATTAAATCGAACAGCAGCTAATATCACAGCACAGTCAATACTATTGGTGGCAAGTTTAAATAAGTAACGAACACTTTGTTCAATCCTCCGATCTATGAGTGTCTGGAGCTCAAAACGTAACCTTAGTTCATAATGGGAAACATTTCTGTCTGGGTACAAATCAAGAATTTCAAAATAATATACACACATGAAAATAATCTAGGGAACAAACCTATATTTACTAGTATTGTGCGAGCCATATACAGGGTGGCGCAAAACTACCGTTATGGTTTGAATGTTAAATAACTTTTTTATTAAATGGTTAATTATTATTATTATTTTTTTGTTATAAAGTATATTAATGGGGAATATTTTTGGCTTAAGTATGAAAAATTATATCCCGCAAGTGGTGGCAATTTTCGGCTTCGCACATTCCTGCTCTTTCCAGTAC
The DNA here is from genome assembly GCA_935421215.2 of Melolontha melolontha. Classification (NCBI taxonomy): domain Eukaryota; kingdom Metazoa; phylum Arthropoda; class Insecta; order Coleoptera; family Scarabaeidae; genus Melolontha; species Melolontha melolontha. Next base: position 135,965,699 of record OW285240.1, on the reverse strand, counting down.
ATTTTGCATAACTTTTCGTAAAATTTCCGGAGTTATGGCTTGAATTTCATTGCGAATGTTTTGTTTTAGCTGTGGTATGGTCGCTGGCTTATTTACGTATACCCTTTCTTTCAAATAACCCCAAAGAAAACAGTCTGGCGCTGTTAAATCCGGTGAACGTGGGGGCCAATTGAAATCGCTTCTGCGCGAAATAATGCGTTCGCCAAAGAGGTCCCGTAACATAGCCATTGTATCCATTGCAGTGTGGGCTGTGGCTCCATCTTGTTGGAACACAACTGTGGATGGTTTTCTACAGCTGGCCTACAGCATCGTTCGATATTCAGCACCATTAACCGTAACTGAGGCGCCATGTGCATTTTCAAAGAAATATGGACCAATGATCCTTTCGGACGATACACCGCACCAAACAGTACACTTAACTGGGTGTAATTGTTGCTGATGTACTGTTCTCGGATTTTCCGTAGCCCATATCCTGGAATTTTGCTTGTTTACGAAACCATTCAAATGGAAATGGGTTTAATCGCTCATTATCAAATTGTTAATGAAATCGCGATTTTCTTCTGCTTTTTGTCGGAATGAAATGGCATAATCTAGCCGTTGTTGGTAGTCTAACGGCTTCAATTCTTGCACAAGCTGAACCTTATACGGGAACATGTGCAATGCGGCCATAATCCTCTGAACGGACCTCCGCGATAGCCCCAGTTGTGCCGAACGTCTTCTTGTTGATGTTTCTGGACTGTCCTGTACACTATCCACAACACGTTGGATATTTTCTTCCGTGTGGACCGTACGTGGTCTTCCGGTACATGGAAGGTGTCTTACTGTACCATGTTGTCGAAAATTTTCAACCAGGCGGTTTATTGTTGCTGCTGAAGGTCCAGTACGCACATTAAAAAAAACACGATAAGCACGCTGCGTCAATACAATTGACCGATGATTATCAAAATAAAATTCAACAAGTTTTGATCGCTGTTCTGTGGTGTATCGCTCCATTTCTAATTCCCCAACTTTTCTTCACAAAATTCTGAAATAAAAATAAAAAATATAAATTTATTAAAAAAGTTATTAAACATTCAAACCATAACGGTAGTTTTGCGCCACCCGGTATAACAAATTATTTGTAATGTCATTTTAAACGTCAACAGAGTTTACTGCTGGTGTTTCGACAGTTTAAGTGACAATAAGGTCTTATTCACTGAAAAATTAATGGAAATTTTCAAAATATAAAATTTGTTGATTTGTCATCCTGCGATTTTTGTGTATATTTTTCGATAAATTTTATTTTCTAGTTTCCTTAGCATTAATTGAGGATGGAGAGACATCATTTAGATCGTGATACGCAATTAAAATCTATTGGAATGCTTGAAAGTGATTTAACTCAAAAGGCTGTTGCAGAAGCTCTCAACACGTCAAAAAGTGTCGTCAATCGTTTGTGGTTGAGATATCAGCAAACCATGATGTGCGTGAACGTCAAACAGGACGCACAAGAGCAACTCGACCAATTCATGACGGATACTTGCGACATTGTGCATTTAGAAATTTATAATTAGTGATTCGACTTTACGACACTCATGATGTGTTAATAAGCGATCAAACAGTGAAGATTAGACTCCATGCAGATGGTCTTAACGCCCGCCGTCATCTGAGAGTTTGTCGAGAGGAAATCGCGGAAGAATATTAGCATAGGAACAGCACAATTAAATTTGGATCAACAAAACTGGGCATCTGTTTTGTTTTCTGACGAATACCGATTTGGTTTGTGGCCAGATACAAGAAGAACGAGAGTGTGGAGACGTCTCGGGAATGTAGAACGATTAGCTACATCGCAAACTGTTCACAGTTTCCAAGGAGGTTGTGTAATGATATGGGGTTTGAATATCTCTTGGTCGAAGAACTGACCTCAATCTCTCAGATCGGTATATAAACGCCTTTGACTATGGAGACATCTTTGAAAATGTTGTGCTACCATATGCTGCAAAAATTGGTGAAAATTTTCAACACACGCACGACAATGCGCGTCAGCATACTGCAGGTATTATTCCTGCATTTCTTCAAAACCAAGAAATTAATGTTTTGCCATGGCCAGGGCAATCACCTAATCTAAATCCTATAGAACATGTATGGGATTTGCTGCAAAGAAGTATACTGCGTCAAAATCTAGTCTTTGAAACAAAACAACAATTGTATCAGTGTCTTGTAGAACAGTGGAATGCCATTACGAGTATGCCAAACAGGTGCAGAAATTAAAATGTAAATTCAAAATGTAAATTTATTATACTAAAGTAGTAATAGTTATGTTCTTGAAATTTAAAGAATTTGGCGGTATTTTAGTCTATTCAGAGGAACCTGTCCTATAATTGATAGTCGACGATTTATTGTACTTATTTTAAAGGTTTAAGGTAGTCAACACTCGTGGAGGTCCAACAGGGTACTGATGTCTCAAGTTGATGATTCTTTTTTTTTAAATAAGTTTAGTAAAAATTTATTATTTTTGAAAATTAGTTCTAAATAAACAGACATTTCTAATTAAGTATTTTTAACTGTTCCTCAAAGTACACAACTAATGATGGTTAACTTATATCTTTACATATAGCAACAAATTATTCACCTATGTGCAGCAGAAATGCATTTCCTTGCTTGTCCCCTAGATTATTTTGGTGTGTGTAATAGGAAGTTCCAATAATTAAAAAAGATTGATAACAAAAGGTTTTATTTTGATAGAAGTGAAATTGGCGAATAGGACGAATTCGACAGGTTTTTAATAGTTATAAAGTAGTTTTTGTTAGAATAGTATATTAGTAATAGTAAATATTTCATATTCATTAATTGGTCATTGATAAAAGGTTAATAAATTTGTTATACATTTAAATATAGAATAGAAATAAAACTTTACTTTTTTAATACCTAATAGTAAAACGACGACAATTGTTTCGCCAACACAGTGGCTTCATCAGCTACTTACAGCTAAAGAGGACGTTACTAACTTAGTACCTTATCTAAGTAACTAATGAAGCCACTGTGCTGACGAAACAATTGCGCGTCGTTTTACGATTAGGTATTAAAAAAAATGAAGATTTAACCATTAATTTTATTTCTATTTTAAATTATGGACCTTCATCAAGTAGAAGCCGAATCAATTCCATTATTTAAATATAGATTTTTTTTTTGTTGTTATTTCATAGTATAGAAACCGACAATTTCGAATTAAAAAGAATACCAGACCCTGAGTTTTTGAATTAATTTGTTTATTTTTTCTAACCAATATCAAGTGTAGTTCATAATATTTTTGTTGTTCAATGTTTGTGCGACTGTCTAATAATATATTTGAATTATCTCTTGTAAAAATTGTATTTCAAATATTTGTTAATTAATTCAAAATAGAATTTAAATACTATTATTTCGGTTAACTTTAAAGTTTACATGCAAAGGCATAACTGTAATGCTTTACATGGCTACAGGCAATATTTTTTTTCCAAAACATGCTTTCAAAAATTATTTTAGAATAGCATTTTGCAGCGATTAAAACCAACATTGAAATTACATTCTTCCCTTCTTCCCTTCAATTACGTCATTCTTTGAAGTTTCATGCACTGAAATTAATTCAGTGCAGCAGCCTTTTCACTGGACTAGTGTTGTTGCTCAAACCGCGTTATTAAAAGAAAAAAGTCGAATCATCCGAACAGACACGCGTTAATTTCCGCCCTATTCGTCAAAACCGACGGACGAGCCCAACGGTGTAACGTTCCCTTTCTCTCAACTATTTTCTCATACCATGAACTCCCAGTAACACCTCTATCACTTCCTCGTCCTGTCACCAACAACATCCACATGATGATCGTAGTCATCGCCGACAACGTAATAATGACGGCGTTGGCCTCCGTATATTAAATCCTTTGGTACAGTGGCGTAGTTTGCACATATTGATGGTAAGGTATATATTTACATGTGACTATACAAAAAACATCTTGTAACTCAATTAAAATCACTTTATGAAATATTATGTCATTTTCCAATTATTAACAACATTCCATATAGCAAATTTTTGGATACTACTTCTGAAGGCAATTTCAAAATAGTACGGATGGGAATATAGAAAGATAGAATAAGAATAATATACGGGGGGTACCCGAAAGGATCCCGAACTTTTCGTTTTTTAAATAAAAAAACTTTAATCTCCTCAAAGTACTCTCCACTGACACTAATACACTTGGCAATTCTTTTATTCCATTACTCAAAACATTTTATAAATTCGTCTTCTCTGATGCCCGACAGCGCTTCCGTCGTTTTTCCTTCACCTTATCCACGTCGGCAAAACACCTTCCTTTCATGTCTCTCTTCATTCGAGCCACGGGAGGGGGCACAGCAGTCATGCCATTTTTTGCCAAAAATTGGCGCACCGACAGGGCTGTGTGAAGTTGTTCGACTGCCATAAATCAACCTTCTTCCTTGATTGTTACTTCGTTTCAGGGTCATAACCGTAGCACCATGATGCATCACTTGTGATGACCTTGGAAAAAGTTTGGATAATTTTGAAACTCTTCTTTCAAACCACATCATGTATGCTTCCACGCGACCTTATTCGGGCACATCGAGGCACGAATTCAGCAGAAATCTTTCTTATCCTCAAATCTTCCGTTAAAATTCGCCTGAGTTGAACTCCAAGTCACTCCAGATAGCTCCTTAACTTCTTCAATGGTCCATCGTCGATCTTCCAGGATGATTTGCGAATTTTTAACATTCTCGTTAGCCCGACCAGGGGGCACAATACATTCCAAATTTGTAGGGATGTAAAGGTTTACCGAATGTTACTTTAAACAGTTCATAAACTGACACAAGTTTCCTAAAAACATCGACATATAGGTATATATATATATATATATATATATATATATATTCGTGACCTTGGTATGATAAAGTAAACTTAATAAGTCGGCGATTAAAGGTCTGGTCTATTACTTCAAAGTATATATATTTAAAACAACCCTACATGTTTCGGCAATGATGCCTTTATCAAGGATATAAAATATAAATTTATATTTTATATCCTTGATCAAACAAAATAACAAAATTGCACATCAGCTAAATTTTTTTGTCCATACTGTTATTATTTCTTTTTTTGAAAATCAGTTTATATTTGTACACCAGTAAAAATATCTATGAACTGTATGACGACTATTTAAATGGCTGATAATAAGTAGGATAAGATGATTACAACTTTTATATTTAAGATTCTGAAAGTATTCATAGGATAATCATTAAATTTAATGAAAGATCTGTTTTAGAGAAGAATTTACTCTAATTTTAGTAATAGACCCTAGATAATCTTCGAATTTTTGGGCCTACATGAAAGTGCCTTTTCTCAAAATAACCGGATAAACGTAGCAATTCGTATCACAAATATTTTAAACTACATACCCTCATCTTATCTTCACTACCTTCCTTTCTTTGTCAGTCACCTAAGAAAACAAATCCATAATAAAAACATATCCTGTCGCGTTTATTCATTCAAAAAGCGTTATCGAAAAATAGGTATTCCTTTCTATTTTTTGTATGAAACAAAAATCTTTCTTCCCCCGCTTTCTGAATATCTACGCCACTGTTTCATCATCAGTTCGAACCACGTTCCATCCATCTCCGTATCCTCCCCTATTCCCGCCAATGTCCTGCACCGTCGAGCCCGTAAAAGTCGGTTTTTCTCATTTGTTTCTAGCTGATTTGTCTACGTCTCATCGCAGTAGCCGGCGGCTGGAAAAACACTGCGGTGACACCTCCAAGTGACGTCCAATTTCCAGCACGTCATCACCGCCACCGCACCGCCCCCACACATACACACATTCACTTCGCTGTTCCTGCTATACTAAATACGAAGAAAAAAGCGGCCTCGAGGCAACGATGGCGATGGCGGCGGTGGTGGTGTGGCATTCGTCAGCAAGGACGAGCTGACTTCGCTCTACCTAGACTACCGGGTGTATTCGATCCGAGGGATTTTTACGTATGGATCCGTCATAAATTCAGATATAAAAGTAACATTTCACTTTTTATTAGCTTACATAGATGTTCATCTTAATAGAGTTCCTTTTCCTGCAGGAAGACATTCGTATGTTCGTGGATTTTTTTAAATCATCTTTTCTAAAGCCGAGACAGATTTAAAAAAATCGAAAAAGGATCCTTAACAACAATTTACTATATAGAAATAATATATTCTCTCAAAACAAAATAACATAAGACGCCAATAACGATCTTACATATATATATATATATATATATATATATATATATATATATATATATATATATATATATGTATATAAAAAGCGTTCAAATAAGCTTTGCCTCTAGTAGGCCATTCCTTTAAAAACGTATGATTATTAATAATTTAAATTTGCATTAGTTGGCAATTAGACAGATGCATAGTTGACAAAAATTGCTTTGTAATTTAAAATTGATTTAACATGGTTTTTACTATACAACACAAATCATTCATGCTAGAATCTTATTTTCGAAACGGACGTAGGATTGACGGACAATGGCAGTATTCTCTTCAATCAAATATCTCATCTCATAACCAACAAAATTCCTATTAAAATTAGTAACAAGCTAAGACATAATCATAATTTCCAAGGGCTACTTTGAGGTAAAATTTATTTGAATTCTTTGTATATACGTTATATTTTCTATATATTTTCTTTTAGGTTTCCACGGGTAGTAGTATGTGATTTAACTCGATTCCGGGTTTTGTTCCGCGTTTCCACTGTTTGATCTTCGTAAAGGCCGGTGCTGATTTCTGGTGCCGAAACGTCGTCAAGAAACCATCAGCGGTCTTTACGAAGATCAAACAGTGGAAATGCGGAAGAAAAACCCGGAATCCAGTTAAAACATATATATATATATATATATATATATATATATATATATATATGAAAAAACCACATCCGTCCAGAAACGTGCAGATATCGATATTTCACTGTCGTTACAGATCATCAGTACACGATATTCGGACATAGACTTGATTTTTATTTGTATTCTCATTTCTCACTCCAATTAAATTCAATATAATTCGTATATATACACGAAAGTATACAAATAAAAATCAAGTCTATGTCCGAATATCGTGTACTGATGATCTGTAACGACAGTGAAATATCGATATCTGCACGTTTCTGGACGGATGTGGTTTTTTTCATACAATTTTCATTATCCGCACAGGTGGATGGCTAACGTCGCGACGTGTTTGCGTCTACATTCTTCGGCAGGAGTAATCTTGTCAGATTGTAGAATCAATTGCACAAATTTAGCGACAATTGCATGTGAGATGAGATTTTAATAATTCTCATTTCTCACTCCAATTAAATTCAATATATACATATATATAACAATTGATAAATTATTGGAGTTTTTCGGCTTTTATATGAAATATTTACAAATATCAAATTAGAATGTATGTAATTGCAGAGTAAGTGGGGATGTAAACTTGCTGTCTACAAATTACAAAGCAAATCATACGAAATTTTTAATTGAAAAAAATGATCTACGTTGGGACGCGAACCCATAAATAATAAAATATAAATAATAATTTAACAATTGTTATATTTAATAAACGGCTAAGAAATTATCTAAACACTTATATATATATATATATATACATATAGGTAAAAAATTAATTAAACGGGTAAGCGGTCTCTCAACTAAAAAAGCTTATTTATTTCACTCTATATTTCATAACCATTCGTTACTTCATCAGGACTTCAATTACAGAGTTAAAATTTAGCAAAGACTCCACTAAACATATTAAAATCAATTTTCGACATTAAAACATTAAACTAACAGATATTTGTTCCACGTCGTGAAATAAATTTTAACTCTGTAATTGAACTCCTAATGAAGTAACGAATGGTTATGAAATATAGAGTGAAATAAATGAGTTTTTTTTTGACAGACCGCTTACACGTTTAATTAATTTTTTACCAATATAGTACGGTCGATAATACTTACTAGTCTATATATATATATATATATATATATATATATATATGTATAAATGGATTGGTAATTGTTGGAAATGCCATATCTCGACAACCGCTCTACCAATTTACGTGATTCTTTTATCATTATGTTCGAAATAGTCCGCGATGGGTTTATAATGAAAGATATTTTGGGAAAATTGGGGAAAAATTTTGGAAAATCATTAAAAACCGACATTAGAGATTTGTATGGGAATTTTGTATGGGAAATGTAACTCGCGATCGGATCAACAGATTTGCTACATTTCTAGTTAGTTTTATTGATTTTGTTTTATCAATTGAAATTTTGGATAAATTGAGGAACATTTTTGGAAAATCTTGAATAATGAAAACTCCTTTTTGAATTTTGTATCGCCATTTCACGCAAATTTTCAAACTCACGTTTGGGTCGTTGGATTTTCTTATTTCTTTTAATGGTTTGTTAAGTTATATAGTATCCCAAATGTTTTCAAAAAAAAAAAAAGAAATTGAGAAAATCACAATGAAAATAAAAGAACGTGAAAAATAAAAATTAATTTCAATATGGAACTTTAGTATGATTGCTGCCAATAGATGGCGTTAGTATGACAAATCACAAAACAGATTGGTTTACGTTCCATTTGACGGCTATGATTTGCGTTTGATCACTATTTGACATATTTTCGTATTGTAAACTCGTGCCGAATGGAATTACAGTAAAATGTACCTAATTAGCTGACAAAGCACTACAGCATAACGATGATTTTCAAGATCAACGAGAACGTGGAATGGTTTAACCAAAAAACTATCGCGAACTGGAAAACAAAACCAAAATTCAGAACCAATACTCGACAAATCTATCAAAAATTATATTTACCTCCGATTTTCATGATTGCAAACCATTATTCCGGAATTAAAACAATCAACGCAACACTTTCACCGGCTGCCACAATCAGATTAGTCAAAACAATTATTCAACGCGTGTTTTAGTTGCCAAGTGTCACCGTCAAACGACATCTATTGGAAATATACAACAAGTAACGCTATCTATTATCGATCGCGTTTTTTAACGGACATAACGTTTAATTTCAAAATATTAAAACAGTGTGGAACAAAATCATTAAAACATCGGATAAACAACACAATCCTTACAAGAACGATTAAATGAACACAAATTTTCCAGCAATAATACAGCTGCAAAAAACATATCTAACAAATCAAACACACATTTAATTTCGAAATGACTTCTATCATTACACCCGAAAAAAATAACAAAGTCAGAAATATATTACAAAGCATTCACATCTAAAAAGCACAAATTCTATAAATGATAGAACGGATATAAATAATTTTTCAACGATATATTTGCCCATCATATAAACTCTCTTTCGGTGACACTATAAACATTATCGACGTAATCGTCAGAGAAACTTGTTAAAAAACTTGCATTTAAGAGTAAAATAAAACAGATACTAGACACATTTAATTCAGATTACGAACCGACAATATGCACCATTATATATAGCCGATTTTTTCTATAAATATTCATGCCAAAAACACACATGACCTAACTCCTGGCTATTGACAAATTAAAAAATATGCCGTGAGGACAAAAAAATTTTAATAGTCCAGTAGAATATGAAATAGCTGCTCAAAAATATTTCGAGACTTTACTTTCAGACATGTTACTAGGGATGGTAGTGCTCTTCAATTCATTGTATAGATCTACAAGGGGAGTACTTTTAAAGCAAGAGTGGCCCATTTTTCAAAAACGCATTCTGTGAACTTATAAAACCATTTCGACAGCAGTTCAGGGTGTGCCTATAGTAAGAAATGCGATGGCATTAATGCCACTTATACTCAAAAACTTATATGGAACTATAGGAATTTCGCCTGAGCTTCGCCTTTAAAACTATTCTTTATTAATTCTTGCATTAATTTCAGCATGCAGATTTCAATATTTCCTTGATTTACCTTTACCATTTCCTTAAAATTAATTTCCACCACCCCAAACTTCCAATGATTTAAAATTAAACAAAAGACCATTTCGCCGGTTACAACCTAAGACAAACAAACTCCAAATCGTCATAATCGGTGCGAAAGGGTCGCGATGATCGTCTAAGCGCGCCCTTAATTCCTCCGATTTACGTAGTTTTGAGTGGCTAAAGTAGAAGGGGCGGGCGAATCTAAAATGTAAATTTAGATTAGTTCGGGGGCAGCATCTACCGACGGTGAGGAGACGATTCCACGATCGGCTAAAACCAAAAGACCACCTACACATTACAGACACAGAAAATCCTAACGGTGGTTGGAGGGCAGAGAGAAGACAAGTTTAAAGCCTTTGGACAAACACGGACACACCTAAATCTATAATTCCAGTTGTGTCTTTCACTTTACTCGGCCAACTGGATGGATTAAACGGAAAAGTGGAGGCGCACAACTGGTGCTACGGTCGTTTCGTTTGAGAACGCGAGAAAGCTTTTATGTTGGTATTAACGGTCTGATGGATATAAGAGTCTATGGGAAAACGAATATTTTTTAATTAGGAATTAGAATGTGCTAACAAGAATGACGAAATATACACTTCTGATATGATAATAGATTAAGGACGCGTAATATAAGAGGGATTTTAAATTTTGCAAGTATGATTACTAAATGACTCTTTCTACATGTCTTTGGAATTTCTTTTATTGATTAAACATCAGGGCCTGCTATGAACGAACCAAAAAATGTATATATTAACTAACTTTTTAAATATCTTTTGGAACACAGTTTTTTTTAAACTTATTTTTGTACTTATCTTGCGACAGTTGCGATATTTCGTCCGTACAACAGAATTGGACTAGGCGTCTAGTTTACGCCTTCGGACTAATTCAAACATGCGAAGTAAAAAATATATTACCAAACAGTTACTTATGCGTTATATACTTTATAAAAAGAAATTATATTTATACAGAGTTAGGCAAATGCTTTATTAAAATCCAAGTAGCCATGTCAATGATGATCGAATTTATCCATTCATTTACCTAACCTGTGTTATAAATACTGGAGAATAAAAGCATATTTAAACAAATGCCGTATATCTCTTACTTATAATATACAATAAATAAAACTTTGATATGTTTTACAAATGTCTTTATTTTGACAAAATAAACTACTCAAAAATGAATAGGGAATTAGATCTTTTTTACAGATCTAATTAATTCGATTAAATTTAACGTATTTTCTCTAACTCTAGATAAATTAGAAGGCCCACAGTCGTTTGTGGACATTTTATTTGGTAAATGTCTTTTCTGTGTGATAAAATATTGAATCTTGTATTTTAACCTTAAATTAATTTAGAATACAAAATTATAAAAATCGCATTTTTTGACAAGTATTATTCATTTTAAACGTCATTTCACATTTTCACGATGCCAAGACGTCATTTAAATAAAGAAACTTTTGATTTAATTGCGTTATTGCATCAGCGAGGGCAATCGGGAGCAGAAATTGCCGCAATTTTTAATGTGTCTCCAAGTGTTGTTAGTAGGGCTCTAACAAGATTCCAACAGGTAGGATCTGCAAGGAGAAGACCCGGTAGTGGATCTGAGAGGAAAACAAATCAGAGACAAGACTGCTACATACGAATTCAGACAAGGATGAATCCGTTTAGAAGTGCTGTATGGTTGCAAACACAGTTACGTGCCGCCACTGGCGTTAGAGTTTCGGATCAAACCATCAGAAACCGTCTGAGGGAAATGGATCTTCATAGCTGCAGGCCTGTGAGACGCCCAAAATTAACTAATGCCAATAGAATGGCTAGAAGAACTTGGGTTAACCAACGACTAGCAAAAAATTTTCAATGGGAGCATGGTTTATACACCAATGAATCCGGATTCTGCTTATTTAGTGATAATAGTAGAGTAAGTGTCTGGAGAACTCGAGGAGACCGTTATAGATGCGAGTTTACAAAAGCTGTGGTGCCTTTTGGCGGCGGTGGTATCATGGTGTGGGCGGGCATTAGTTTGAATGGACGTACGAACCTCCATCTCTTTGAAAACAATGTCAATGGACACATATACAGAGATGACATTATTCAGCAATATGTGGCCGACTTTCGTGAGGCTGTGGATGAAAACATGGTTTTTATTGATGATAATGCAAGACCTCATCGTGCACAAATTGTAATACAAGCAATAAATGACCTCCATATTAACCATCTACCTTTACCACCAACGTCTCCCGACTTGAATCCAATTGAGCACATTTGGGACAGACTTCAAGAACAGCTCAACGAACATAATCCACCCCCAGTTAACGTGCAACACTTGCGGGAAATTTTACCGCTGTGTTGGAGAAGAGTGTCACAAGAACACATTAATAATTGCATTATGAGTATGCCCCGAAGATATACAGCTGTGAGAGATATCCGTGGCCATTATACACGATTTTAGAATTAATTGTTACAGAAAAATGTTTATTTTAGCTATTGTTAAAAATGTTGCTTATTTCATTTTTGATCATTTCTTAGTAATCTAACGATTTTTCTGAATAAATATACTTGAAAATTTTAAATTGTTGTGTACAATTATGTATCTAATATAAAACACTACAAATATTTACCCATACTATCTAAAAAATACAAAAAAGTAAAAATTCCTTATTCATTTTTGAATAGTTTACATTAAATATTATATCATTAGTATTTTAAATAGGATAATTATAAGTGGACGTGGTTTTCTTTAATTACTTTTTCCTCGACTAGTTCTTTTGTCGTGGGCACATCTTTTTTTTCCTTTTCGGGTGTTCATTTATTTGATTATTATAAAAAAATTTGTTTTTCTCCAATTGTCAAAAAAAGTGACGTTTGTAATCCCGGTATGCGAAGAGTTTTATTTTACTTAATGAACTACTTGAGAAACAAACATATGTCGTTAATAGCTGATTTCTCTTTTTGTGTTAGTTTGAACTTATCTTGAAAGAAAAATATTTTTAAGCAATAAATAGCTTTAGACATCCAGCGTGCGTGGCGAAATACACCCGGACGATAAAATGGCATGTTCGACGGTTGTTCTTCAAAAAACAATTTGGAAAGTAATAAAAATTCTTTATAATCTTTATAATCATCTTGGAGGTGTTGCATTGTTAGGAATGACTTTATAAAATCGTCAACTTCAGAGTTTCGAGGCTACAAAATTTGCTTAATTATTTCGACTTGAAAACCGGTTTTAAAATTAGTTGGGTCTATTTTTGGCCAATATCCTTGAAACGTTAAATCAAGCAACATTAGGACAAGATGAAGAGGGCATTTTCACATCAAATACAATTCGCAAAACTATTTCGAAAATATGATGTCGAGAAGGAAAATATAAAATGTCTCTTTCTAATTATTGTTGCACACCATTTAAATGCACAACATAAACCAATAATCTTTCTAAATTCTAATCAATTAGAGTTTCATAATCTGCCAAGGATTGTTCTTTACCCGTTAAATGCTGCATGGGAGGCACTCCAAGCAACTGCTCCACTTCTGCACTAGTAACAAGTACAGGAAGTCTGTCCACATTGTCCGTGTTCGTCAAGAAGGTAGGTACGTTTCTTTAAAAGTTGCTTTTAAGTTTGAAAAATTTTTCTACTTATAGACAGAGACGGATCATCATGTCCTAGTGCTTCTGCTACTGCGGTCAAAATGCGAACTCCATATCTATCGCTTATCCTACAGGCATCAAATGCAGCTACTATTTTTGACTTTAACTGCTGACGATTTTGTAAAAATAGGTACCCCTAGATATATATTTTAGAATTACGTTTACATCACATTTAAGATATACGATTAATAAAAAAATTATCATAGTTCTGTTACCAATACGTGTACCGTGGTAACCAAGCAATTATACTTTATTTTTAAACTAGTAGGAGTAAATGGAAAAGCCACTTTTAGATTGGTAAAGTTACCAGATCAATCACATCATTCTGGATGTGTTTCTTCAATTTTTATTATATTATTATATTACATATACAGATTGATTCATTTTCGACCGTCACCATGGGGGGTTTAAATTTTGCAAAGTTGCTAAATTTTGTGTTTGGTATGAACCCGAAGAGAATTTTTTTTTTTAAAACGAAAGAAGCTCCTTTTCTTCTTTTACCTCTAATGCGTTTATTTGGGGTTGCAGAGGAAAACTAAAAACACATTCTCGAGGCCGCTTTTGATCTACTATCTAATGGTATACTCTAAATTTCCAAATGACGTTTCGGTTCTGGTCATCATCAATCTTTCTTATTTCTTATTGCACTATGTCGAATTTTGACACCGTTAGAAAGAGTTTCTTTTTCTGATTTCAACCATGTATGATATATTGACACACGTTTTTGATATTATGCTTTAATTCACCAAAAATACATTTTAAGATTAAGTAAGGTAGTCATGAAATTTCAAACTGTCAAACATTTCAATTATCGTTCATTACTAATAGAAAAATGTCGTATACCAACGAAGAGAAAAATTATTCATCGAATCGAAATACAAAAACAGCGAGTACAGAATATTTATAATTGTATCCAGAACGACAACTGCCACATCGAATCATTTTTCTGGATATTGATAGAAACCCTGGTCGAGATTGGATCGTTTACCAAACCGCGTGATGTTTATGTTAATAGGAATTTGAATGAAAATCAACGGGATATTTTACAAATGGTTTAATTAACTACGATTGCATTTAACAATTTGACTACACATAGTTTTAATGTTGTTATAGCAGCAAATTAGAAAATAGAATAAGCAAGAATGTTTTTTTAGAATATAGTTTTTAAGTATTTTAAATGTATGTTACTGTTTACTTTTTATAAACATTTTAGAATTATAATATGATCATATTTAAGATAATTGAATAACATAAATAATCTTACTCTTGTTACCACTATGTGTACAGTTTTGAAGCCTTTTCTTTTATTAGAAGGTGTTGATATGTATAATAGCAATACCAAACCGATAGAAGCGTACTCCAATTTAGAACATACACAAGAGTAATAAAGATTTTTTAAAGTGAAGATGTTAGTAAATCACCTACAGAATCGAATTATGAAACCTGAAGAACATGAAGCAGAAGTAAATATATAATTTACATGCTTAGCGAAGAGGAACCGAGAGTGAAATATTATACCTAGATTCTTGACTTTATTCCCTCATAATATTGTGTGTGTTATTGGTGTTACAATATTCGTTGTTCCGTAAAATTTTCTTCTTTTTGGCTGTGATGGACCAGGGTCTTCTAGGGCTAGCGGCACTTCCTTTTGGGATTCTAGCCCTCCTTCCATTTTACTTTCAATTTCAACAGAGGAGCTGCTTTCTGATGATGAAAGTGTTACGGTTTCCATTAGTTGAGATTTTTCGTGAAGACTTCATTAAAATCGCTTTGAATTTTTTTTACGTTTTTCTTCAACTACTTTTTCTCGAGCATCTAGCTGGTGGTAGATGCAATACATAGACTCCGGACGACCATTTTGCTTTTGACTGATCAAAAACTGCTTGTCCTCTTCAATCGTTATTAGCTCAAGGGCGTTTGCATGACATATATCAACTAAATCATCCATCTTTTCCACAAATATTTCTAATTTTTGTTTGTCCTGCACTTTCACCCTTCCTCTTAGATGGCTTGTGGCGCTCTCTACTCTGCGTGAATTTTTTCAGTTTTTCAATACAGTGGTTTTCTTTTCGTTTTGGTATGCGAGCTTTGTCCCAAAAAAATAGAAGCTTGTTTAATGGTTAGCGCGGCACCTTCACGTAAATTTAGTTTCACTTCACGCATGTTAAAGAATAAAACATGCAAAACTTGTTTATTAGAAGGCAATTAGATGGCTCGTTCTTCTTCCGTTAATTTTCTTTTTTTATTTAATATTTGTGTTTATTTTTCTTAAGCAGTAAGGCCTAACTTTTTTAATGGCTATTTGTCTTACTTAGCTTCTTCGACTATTGACTGACACTATTTTTTATCTTTTTACACGAAGTCTATATTTTCAACTTTGATAATACAAAGTACGTATTATTTATTTAACGTTGACAATACGAAGTAGGTATCCCCTATTTGACCTCTTCTTCTACACGAAGTACGCGATTACTAATCGGTGCCAAAACAATCAGTTGTAATTTTTTTTTGTCTCTGGCTTTTATAACATTACCAATTCAGACAAAAGCCATACGAATTTTTAAGTACTTGTTCCTCTTAGCTCTTGAATGCCTTTTGGAATTTGATTGTTATTAGCCCTATTTTTTCTATTACTATTTAGGTAATTATTTTAATTCATACTTGTATATTAAACATTTTCGTGTATCTGTCAAAATTTTTCTAATTTTCCAAAATTTCAGTTTATTTTTGAATTAATGTTGTATTTGATGTTATAATATTGTTATTAAAGATTTATACCCTTTCAGTAAATGTTATCTTATTATTCTATTCGTAGGATAAAACAGGTAGCGACATACGCAGCAGCTCGAACGGCCTACTTTTCTAATTTTCAGAGTAGAGCTACATATAGCATCCTAGCGTGTGGGGTGCGTCAGGTGCAGCTGAGTCGGTGTTTAAAATGCAAAAAAGTGCCATCAGGGCTCTTAGTAGTGTGTCCAGCAAAACTAGCTGCAGGCAACTGTTTAAAACACATAAAATACTGACCTTGCCATCCTTGTATGTACTTACCTGTCTGGAGTATGTCCACAATACACACCAAAAGTTCTACTTAAATAGTAATTTCCACAATTACGGCACCAGGAGTAGAAATAACATAGTGATACCATACCATCGGTTACAGGGAAGTCAAATGAGTACAAATTACCTAGCCTTAAAAATTTACAATAAAATTCCCAATGGAATGAAAGGCCTGGACCGTGGACGATTTAAACTCAAAGCCAAAGACATACTACTAAAGGAGTGTTTTTACTCGTTAAGTGATTTTTTCAATCATCAATTTTAATGTGTTTTTTCTCTTATTGTTATTTTGTACTTTTCTCATTTATATTTTATACTGAATATATCAATATGACGTATGTATGTATATATACATCAATAAATATTATTATTATTATTATTATTATTATTATTATATTTTACTTTATTTTACAAATTTCAAAAATTCTAATCATTTTTTCCAAAATTTCAAATAAATCCTTGTATATATGTATGTATGCATAGGTACCATATGTGTTAAATATCATTAGGCATAGAGAATCAACGTATTAGTACATACAATGTATACGTACATGAGAAAGCCACTCCAATGCCAGCGAAGACCGTGACGACTGACGATTGTCTCCGATACCGATTGACTGGAAATTTTGCATTCAGTCTAGCTGCGGCCGTTACAGTTTGAAAGCGTACAATAAAATTAATGTATAATGGCTCTTTATACACCCACTGAAAAGCTTCAGTTAGTAAAATGGTTTTATGCTGGCAAGTCTGCAATGGAGTGCATGAATTTGTTTGCGCTGACTTTTGCAGACAAATAATTTATAATATTATAAATAAATTTGAAACTTGTTTCTGTCTGAATAACTGTACGAAATGCAGTCCAAGAGAGGTATCACAACAAAAAATTGAGGAAAGAGAACGTCGGAATGTATTAATTTGTAGTATTGTGGAAATTGATAACACGAGATCTACTAGAAGTGCTGCCGAGGAATTGGGTACAAGTAACACAACTATTTCACGTATTTGGAAACGTAATGGTTTATAATGTTTCAAATATTCGAAATCTCAAGAAATATTTCCCGAGGACAATTTCCGGAGAATGGAGTTTTGTCAGGACGTTATAGAAAAGATACATCGAGATGAAAATTTCGTTAAAAATATTCTCTTCACCGATGAATCAACTTTTCTATTACACGGAAAGCACAATTCCTCTGTTCTTCGATATTGGACTTCGGAAAATCAACACCGGCATTTTGCAAATCGCACTCAGTATCCTCAAAAACTAAACGTTTGGGCAGGTATTTTAGGTGACCATTCTATAGGCCCCTATT
This sequence comes from Melolontha melolontha, assembly GCA_935421215.2. Classification (NCBI taxonomy): domain Eukaryota; kingdom Metazoa; phylum Arthropoda; class Insecta; order Coleoptera; family Scarabaeidae; genus Melolontha; species Melolontha melolontha. Next base: position 135,947,723 of record OW285240.1, on the reverse strand, counting down.
TTATTGATGGTATATTAAATGCCGACAAGTATCTCGAATTACTGAAAAATCAAATACTTCCCGCCATTCAAAACATTGGAATAAATCAGGAAATCATTTGGTTTTAACATAATGGCTGTCCAGCACATAATGCAGTGAGGGTAAAAGAATTTCTAGGAAATACTTTTCCTGACCGTCTTATTACTGGAACAGGAAACATTAAATGGCCCCCGCGATCTCCTGATCTATCTCCAAATGATTTCTTTTTGTGGGGATATCTAAAAAATATTGTTTATACTCATGAAGCTGGTAGAGCAAAAAATCTAGTTGCCTTGAGAGAAAAAATAACAGGCTGCGAATTCATTAACTGCCGACATGTTAGCAAATGTAAGAGCTAATTTCTACGACCGCCTAGGACACTGTCTTGCTGTGCAAAGATTTTTGAACCTCTTGTATAATTTATTATAATTTTTAGAATCCTTTTTTATTTATTTTATTAGGATTATTCTTCAATTTTATTAGAATTGCGCTTTTGTTTATGCGACGCACCGCAGCTTCAAAATTTCCTACATCTGCTGAAAGAAATAAGAAAAGCAAATCCCTTGCAATTCGTAAATGTTATTTTAGAACGCATTACAAGTACCTATGTCGATGGTCAAATGATTACTGCTAACTTGTATTTGGGAAACAATCGGAGACAATCGTTGCCGGCCGTCGCGGTCTTCGCCGGCATTGGATCGGCTTTTCCATATACATATACATCGTATGTGCTCATACGTATTCCCTATGCCTAATGATATTTGACACATGCGGTATATTCGGGGGCTTTTCTTGAAAATAACTTTAAAACGCCGTAAATTCACGTCCATCAAATGATAAATGGGTAATTATGGAGGTTTAAAGATTTTGAGAATTTTCTTAAACATCGTACAATTTAAATTTCAAAAAATGCGAATTATCAATCTTAATTACAGTATTTGATGCATTCTTGTGCACTGATTACGAATAACGAAACCGCAATCCAATATCTCTTTAGGTTCTGGGATGTTCGCGAAAAGTATCGACGGTGTAAAATCGTAAATGGCAAAACTAGTAGATTTTGAATCGAAATTCGATCAATCACTTTATTGACTATAGTGACCAACCCTTCATTTTGATGATTTCTTTAAAATGGCAACACTTTTACTATATTAGACATTACATACACCTGTCAGATATCTACGGCAAAGACACAGCTTCGCCTACCCTCACGTTTTTTGATAACGTTCCGATGACGGTATTTTAAGCATTCTGGTGCAATATTTACGACTGGTGAAACCGCCATCCATTATCTTAAATTTATTTGATTATTTTATGATGAATCATATTGAAAGAAGTTGGATTTAGCGATTCGCGCTGTCTTATTCATGTTGGTGTTTCCATATCTGGTGTCTGTTCCTAGTTTTTCCTCAATTCATGTGCTACTTTCTTCCAAAATTTTTCTATACAACCTTGTATCTATTCAACACCAAATTGAAACAAAACGATGCACTTACAATACCTATAATGTCACCATGGCATATCTACACAATTACACATTAAATTGAATTACAGTCCGACTAGAAGCGAGCCTTTAATAGGCAAATGACATGCGATGCAAAACGTGCTGATTAGTCGGCCATACAAGCGAACAACATGGCGATCGCGAACGAAACGATGGAATGAGTCTATGGAACACGCGGCCCCACACACACACAAACACATACACACACGAGATGCACGCGAATTTTAATATGTGTCTCTGGTCGTTTGATTTGCACTGCTCGCCCGTCATTCTGATAATATTTTCGGATAGGTTTTGGTCGCTATACACGGTCGTTCCATAATTAATAGTTCAAACAACATATGTAAATAATATTCTGTGTGTATCGGTTAATCAAATGTGAAATTACTAACAACGTACATACTTTAATGTCGAAAACGTGAATACATTAATGTTGGACGCCTCGTTGTATCGTCACACGTACATACTCTGTGTGTTCGAATGATTTCTATGTACTGTTTTGTTTGTGATGCTTTGCATTCGAGAGCAAATTAAAAGACAGCAGCGATTGTATCTCTTGCATATGAATGTGTGCTTAGAGTGTACAAGGTGTGTAAATTCAGTAATGAGTAGAGAACGGACACGCTTACCACATGACGCAACGCCCAGTGCAGTACTGGCGAAAGGCTGTATTTCTAAAATATTTAATTTTATTTATATAATTGGAAAACGAACGGGTGGTGATCTATAAAATTACGAAATACATATGTATTTGTTGAAAAGTTATATTTCTAAAGTTTTTAATTTTATTTCTATAATTGGAACATTTTTATTTGTTCACTTTGTCGTTCAAGTTGAGTAAAGGACTATTAATATTGACTAGCAATAGTTTCTCAAGGTTTTCTTCTGTCAATTTTGTTCTCTTTGAATTAAGTACATCCTTATAAATAGCAAACGTCCTTTCTACATCGCAACTGGTTATAGGTGCATACTGGAAATATTCTTTTATTTCTTCATATTTAGCTTAGATTTTAGTTAGATTTTGTGGAATTGTCTCCATACATAATTGCTGCAATGTAATTAAATCTGGATTTCTATTAAGAATTACTTCAAACTTTTGCCGAAGGCCACATCCGAAGTCACTTGGAATACTTTTCAAATTATTAACAGCCACATCTAATGTGGTTAATCCGTCATTTAATTTGAGATTTCGATTTTCAAAATAAGTGGTTAGTTTTGGCAATTTTCCAAAGTGTTCGTGAAGAAAGTACAACTGATTTTTTAAATTTGGGATTTGTGTGAGCTCCTTGCACTCACCAATACTTCTAGCATCCTCCTTTAGCAGTGTTACGAAATGTTTTAGACTATCGAAATTCTCAGCATAATAACTAGTAGCTTCCAGCCATGTTCCCCATCTAGTTATTACTGGAGTGGGAGGCAGTGACAGAGATAGAAATTTTTCCCTGAAAAGAGCTACTCTCAATGGTGCTTTTCTGAAAACTTTTTTAAAAGCTGATACAAGTCTGTCAACTTCCGGAAAAGTGTCTCTGATATATTCACAGATTCTGTGTAGAGCATGTGCTACACAAGTAATATGCAGCATATTAGGATATGTTTTCTTCAATAGTCTGCCTGTTTTTAACATATACGCAGCACTATCACTGACAAATAAAAGTATTTTTTCTTTGTACGTGGCGTCCGAATGAAGCATTTTTTGCATATTCTCCTAATGGTTTCAGCAACTGTTTCCGCATCAACTCTATTTATAACACTTTTTGCTATTATATATGAGTTGTAGGGAATAGTTGGATGTAGTGCACCAGCCACAACATTTACCACACAGCGTCCTAACATATCTACCGTTTCATCGGCGCTTATCCATATGTATTGATTTAAAAGATGGCTTCTAATGCGTTCTACTGTTCTCGTATAGCACCTAGAAACATAATATTTGCGTAAAGTTGATTCATCAGGAACATTTCGACCAGTATATTTTTTCAGAAATGTCTTCAATATTGGATTGTTCAATTTAAATAATGGAATATTAGCTGCCATATAAGTTTCACAGAGTTCTTCGTTAAAATTGTCAGATTCCAACGGGTTCAATTTTTTTTCGTGCTTTAACGATCCTACGTGACGTTTTACGGTTGATTTATTGCAATTTTTCAATAACGTTTCACACACTTCACAATAAATTTCGGAATCACTGGCAATGAAATCAGGAATCAGTATGGCCCTCAATCCAACTCGCCATTGTTTCACGATGCCATTCTCGACGCTATCTATTGTCTGAAAAGTAAGAATATTCTAGATCCAAATAAACGAAATTAAATAACGAAATTGTATGCACACTTACGTGAAAATAATTGGAAGATGTTGCTTAAATGAAAAGAAAAGTACGTGCTATTTCTCTTACGAAATACGATAAACTTATTTATTTTATCTACGTACACGACGCCACTGAAAACACTATATTCTCCGAATACAATAGCTGGGTTGTCCATTGTTATCGCTGCGAGACCAGGTGGCCGAGTAAGTCAAACAAATACTTTATTGAATTACGCCGGGATGTACTGAGCGACGTTATACACACAATTCCAATTGCCGATTGCGTTTTATGGAAATTGCATCCGTTCTCTACTTATAACACTTGTACGCTTTTTTATGAATACAACTGGACAACTAAACAAAACTTAAAGCGAGATGGACAATAACAAAATCAACTTTAAGATATCATCTTTTATAATATAGTCAATCGCGCAGTGGCGTGACAATTTTTTTAAAAATATCTTCATCAGTTTTTTTCTCGCTTATTGAAGGCAATTTTGGGAAAATATTGTGAATATATATTCTATATAATTACATCTTTCCATTTATCATATGTTGTCTTTTATTTCAAGGACACTCGGTATATATGACTTGTTTTGGTGTCTAATTTTACCATCTTCTTCAAATAGTTGATATTTTTGTAGCAATGCTTTACCATCTACATATATTCCATGCGCAAGGTGTATTTAAAGCACTACCTTGTTAAGCATGTTTTTTCGAAATTACAAATGATCCAGTGATAAAATTACTGTGAGTAGTAGGAGCAGCAAACTTAAGAGTAGGTGTTAGTTGGGGTATTTTGCTTGTAACTGGTGGCGTTTTGATAGGAGATTTTTGATTTTCTTGTTTACGACGTTCAAAGATCTCATCCCATTTTTCACCTGAGCTTTCATACAATGGAGGATCATCTTCATTTCCTGAGTATCCGCTCGTTGTTTGATTTGGCAAAATCAGAATCAAAACAGTGAAGAGCACCAGCTATCAGTACGTTGTTGTATACACAACTTGAAAAATATGGCCAGTATACAACTTTCACCAAACACATCTTCTATAGGCAACTGTATCTGTCAATATAAACTTAAGTAGTTTATTGTGAAAATAAGACCTATTCGAATATCATATCATTAACACTCAAGTTTCACCTTTCATCAAATCATTCTCGTAAACCTGTCCTAAACTAAAAAAGAATTAGATTAAGAGAACTATCCACGTATTTACGATATCTTCGTGTCATAAACGAAAAACATTGATTAACGACTAGTACTAAGCTAGCTATGACAGCACTTGTTAAACGCAATTTTATTTCAAAATACATGAAGAGCAATAAACCACTTTGAAATGCGTTCTCATCACAACATCGTACTCAGCGACAATTGCTGGAATCAATTTATAAACAATTTGTATACACTGAAAAGGGGAAACGGACAGAGACACGCGTATAGGGTGAAACGAGACGGAACTAGTGTCGACACATTTATTTGTCAATAATAAATTCATCATCGGAGTGCGACCAGCAGATCAGAATATTCGCACATACCAATACACGTATAAACAAGCATAGTAAATCATGGAGGAATTAATAAAATACCGTAGAGGGGGCTCCCGTTGTCGCGCAGAGGTACCTTTATTTATCCGGCCCGGGGTAGATGAGCGGTATGTGGAGGACGAGGGGTGGATTAAAAACGACCGAATGGATGGACAAACAAAATATCGACGATTGCCAATAATTCTATTTATCCTGTCCTAAAAACAGAGACCGGAGAGTCAGCAATGGACGTACCGTATCGTCCATTCAATTCAAAACTAGACGCGAAATCATAAAATTCATATGGCCATAACAATGCCCGCGTGTCCGAAGCTGAAGCAATAAAGAGAATTTTAATCACTACACACACCATTAGCACATTATTAAATACATGTACACGGAGGTACCTATGTGATGTTACGTCATCGCGGTGGGAGTTATCCGAACATTAACATACCGAATAAATTTAGGGGCTTTATTTTAGTTTCTCTACAAGTTTGGTAGGATGTTAGTAGTTATAATGGCGCCAATGATTAAATACACATTCTATTTTATGTTCATGGGAAGGGGCTGGAAGTATTTTTTTCAAATAGAACATATGGGATAATCAGGCAATAATGAAAAGATTTTGTATGAATATTAGTGTAATAATACTGGAAGTAATCAGGATTAATAAATGCTAGAAGAGAATTGAAATAAATAATAACGGGTGTTGGATCACAGATTAAACAACAATATTTCAATGTATTTAATCTAGTTGAGCTTCATAATTTATATTTTATCATACTGTATATTTTACCTTTTACGTTTAAGCAATCTATTGTTCCGTAAATAATTCATGTGCTTATTCGTATTAATAAGTAGTAAGCCAACAGAGTGTGTCACAGACATCAGCATAAATATTATGAAATCCTAGACCTACTTTAACATAAAAATGCATTATAAGCTTCTGTTTGAACTCTTTGATAAAACGAGGTGACCACCCGCAACAAATACTATATGTCCTAGATTTTGACTATATTTCCTTGAGGTACGGTCAGTTAGCAAAAACATTTGGGACATGGTGTTGCCTTAACCACTATATAAAATTTTATATTTCAAATTTCTTTGAAAAAGGCATCATATGCTGAAACATGTAAGATTGTTTTAAATATAGACATTTTGAAATAAAACCAGACCTTAAATCGCCAACTAATTAAATCTACCGTAACATACTAAGGTCAAGAAATAATTATCTTTATTTATATATATATAATATTTTCGTGACCTTGGTATGATATGGTAAATTCAATCAGTTGGCGATTAAAGGTCTGGCTTTACTTCAAAGTATATATATTTAAAACAACCCTACATGTTTCGGCAATGATGCCTTTATCAAGGATATAAAATATAAATGACAGTATACAAATGTCAAATAATTGAGTTGCTATGGATAAAATTATTCAAAGATACATTCCAATTGAATAATAATAATAAATCATGCCTTAGTATTCCAAAAACAGATAGCAAGGTGTGAACATATGTGTTGTCCGCTGCTAGCAGCTTGTGTATCTTTCTGGGTATGAACTTGTGTGTTGGTTGCTGCTGGCGGCTTGCGTCTCTCTCTGGGTGTGTGGTTTTGTGTTTGTGCGAGCGCGTAAGTGTAGGGTTTTGTATGTTGGCGCGCTCGTGCGTGTGTTTAGTGACCGGTCGCGTAAGTTTAGAGAGATCAGAGAACCAACCGTTGCGCAGGGCCGCCAACCCTATCCCGGCAACATCTTTACTTTTCCGTGCAGTACTTCGACGGCCCGACCCCCGCCCCATCGAGGCAAGGCGCAGACCAGCGAAGCGCACCCTGCATGGGGTTGCTGGTCTGCGCCTTGCCTCGTTGGGGCGGGGGTCGGGCCGTCGAAGTACTGCACGGAAAAGTAAAGAAGTTGCCGGGAAAGGGTTGGCGGCCCTACGCAACGGCTGGTTATCCGATCTCTCTAAATTTACGCGACCGGTCACTAAACACACGCACGAGAGCACCAACATACAAAACCCTACACTTACGCACTCACACAAATACAAAACTACACACCCAGAGAGAGACGCAAGCTGCCAGCAGCAACCAACACACAAGTTCATACCCAGAAAGAGACACAAGCTGCTAGCAGCGAACAACACATATGTTCACACCTTGCTATCTATTTTTTGGAATACTAAGACATGATTTATTATTACACTGGCCTACAACCATTTTGGTGCTGGAGATTTTAGACCCGATTTTAAGTATGTCTTACAAGGCGATATCAAAAATGTTACCCGTTTTCTTCTGTCAGCTCTAGTTCCCGAGAAAAAAAAAACACAATTCACGAAAAAATATATATTTTATTGACATTAAACATCAAGAAATTGTCTTTTGAGTGATTTTCTAGAATGAAACTGACTCGGGCAATCTCGCATGATTCCCCAGCAATAGTCAGCCATCATATGACTGTCCCACCTTCCTTGGTATCTATTCTCCATTGTTTTTAGGTCTTGGTGGAAACGTTCCCCTTGTTCTTCGCTTAGATCTCCTAAATTGTGTTGGAAATGATGTAGATGACTATTGAGATAGTATAATTTTATACTCATATTACAGCCTAAATCTTTAATAGCACCAGCATTTCCTCTACTAGTTCTACATCGTTGTCAGCCTTATGATTTCCGAGGAAATTTTGTGCAACTGCTAGAAAAGATTGCCAGGCAAGCCTCTCCACATCATTCATACAAGTCTCAAAATTAGTTGTGTCTTTCATCAATTTACGTATTTGAGGCCCATCAAAGATACCTGCTTTTAGTTTTTCAGTACTTAAACCAGGAAATTTGTGAAAAATAAACTGGAAACATTTACCATTTCTATCGAGAGCCTTAACAAATTGCTTCATTAGCCCTAATTTTATATGCAACGGCGGAAGAATGATTTTTTTCTCTTGAAACTAAGTGTTCTTTCCCCAACAACAAGAGCATCTCTCACCTGCCAGCAGCGTTCGGAAATTGCAATTCTTGCATGAATATTACGGAAGAATATTGACATAATCCATCAACTAATCTTCCAATTCGCAAATAACGTTCCACCATAAATGCTTTTTGTTGAAGAGTAAACATTATGCCAGCTTTAAAAGTTGTATATTTTGATTCATGACGTTAACTAACCAAAGTTTATTTGACGTTTGTTGAATTAAGTAAAGACGCTGCAACTGTAAAATTTTTGACAACAATTTGACATAAACTGGTTATCGGAAGTGCGCATAACCATATATCACTGCAAAGATAATTTAGGGGTCTATCGAAATAATTTCTAAAAAATATAGCAATCCATTTAAACTGAAAAATCTGTAGGTGGGTGCGAGAATTTGTAGCACCCTGTATATTCGTAAATAATTTTACAATATCCGGTGTTATATACTATATACGTACAGAAAATTTCACTTTCCTATCTCTGTTAGTTTTCCCGGTACATACGAGTTGTAGATTTAGTCATAGCAATATAAAAATTAGTCGCGTCGTAACCTAACATGATTAAATTTGGATAAAATTTTACTTAAATTATTAAACACATAGCAACAAAAGGTTTTCTTGTTATTTTGGATGTTATATACTATGATTATACTTACTTTTTATTAGTTATTTAGCTACAGGAGCTAACTTAAACTAATATAAAATTTCTGTTATGGTAGAATACTATTGCATCAAAGTTTGTTTGGATAATGCACGCTTATCTTCCCTAATAAAATGTCGCTTGTGACGTCAACATTATTAACGCATATTGTCCAAGAACGTGAATGTGGTGAGGGATTTTATATCTTCTTTAAGTGGACTTCTAATAACTTAGCTTTGCATTAAAATCGGCTCCTGCAGGCTATGAATTGTCAAGTGTTTTATAGAGAATTCAGAAGTCGATCATGAAAATGCTACAAATGATGCCAAGAATGGGCACAATTTGTGTACCATATAAAAAAATCCAAACATTAGAGGCGAAGAAAATAGTTATATTAAAGACTAAATTAAGTAGTCAATTCAGTGTAAGAACTTATAAAGTGTGTTCGTGGACAAATTCCACGTCATAATTTTATCCGTCCGCACTCTCAAAAATCACCTGCCCACGCGATTACGAAACACTTACTCCAATTTCCACTTTACCCCATAATTTTTCTTTAAATATCTTATTTCTGAGCCGGGAGACTATCGAACGGGAAAACTTCTTAAAATCGCGGCTTTCTTTTAAAAGTTTAAACGTGCCGCAATCGTCTTTCTTTTAATGGTCACGGGCGAGAAGAGAAGAGAACTTGAACTGATGAAGGAAGGAGTGCTGAAAACTAAAAAAAAGGAATCGTCAGTATCTGAGGATTGCGGTCGACTGCCACAGCCAACCGAGACACACACTTTAACGGGGAGTATCTGTGGTCCCCACGAAAACGACAGGACTTAATTCACTTCTCTTGTTGAATTTATTTACAGCTTAGTGACCGTTCCTGCACTGCCGTCGCTATTGGAGCGGCGGACTTCTTTGATCGCGTTAACTTTTCAGGTCAGTGCACCTGGCAACTTCACTATCTAGACCTTTATATCAGTCAATTTCCGGTATTTTTTTCGTAGATCCTCACAATAATCTAATAGAAAATGAAGTAAAAATAAAGGAAGTGGAAAAAAAGAAAAGAATTTAAAGTTTTATAATTTATGGATGATAAAATAGATTTACATTAACTTTGAATTGCCTCATATTTGTAAAGCAAATAAAACTAATGGACTACAAAACATTAATTTAATGTATACATTTCGCTAATCGCGCTGTCATCTTCAGCAGCCATTAAAGAAGTATAATTTACCAATGCCAATTAAACAATAACCACGTTGAGAGAACTGCTACTAAGACTTTTTATAAGCAAAATGTTAAACATGATCCTCGTAAATTATGGCAGTATATCCATCTTAGAGAAGGATCGTCTAGAATTTCATCTATAATGCGTGACCAGGATATTATTTTGGATGGACCTGATGATATAGTTGAAAATTTTGCGAGAGTTTTTCCTAATGGTTACTTTGACAATGTATGCTGCTACGATCAACATAGCTACTACGATATTTACGATATTACAGAAGTTGGTATTATATGGAGTATCAGGAGATTAAAACCTAATTTGAATGCAGACGAAGATCATTTTCCGTCTTTAGTTATCAAGGATTGTTGCATGGTGTTTGTTGCTCCGTTAGAACTTACTTTTAATTTTGGCATTAAAGCAGCGATGTTACCCTTCTAGATGGAAAACTGCCGGTATTACTCCTGTATTAAAGAATAGCGATAAAAGTAATATAAATAATTATCGATTCATAGCTATTTTATAGAACTTTTGATAGATTTTTGAGCAAATAATATACAAATCCCTTTACATCTTTATTAAATCTAAAATATCTCCCATTCAGCATAGCTTTGTAGCTGGACGGTCGATGATTGCTAATCTGGTATGCATTTCACAAGATATTTGTGACACACTGAATGATTGTAATCAGATTTTCTACACCAATTTCACTCGTACATTTCATACCATTGATCACAATATATTAGTAACTAAGCTCCATAAATTTGGATTGAATAAGGATTTTCTTTATCTTATGATCTGCAAGAAAGAACTAATGATGTATATTATAATAGATTTAAGTCCTCCAAATTTATTTCTTATAATAGTATTCCTCAAGGCTCTAACTTGGGACCGCTTCTCACCTTGTTATTCATTAATAATCTTCTGGAGTTGTTGACGTGGCCTGGATTGGGTTACACCGATGACTTAAAGATATATATACACATTGATGGACCAGATGATGCAGAATAACATTAATTTAATATGGAATTGGTGTCTACAAAACAATCTAAGCCCTAATATAAGTAAGTGCTGTGTGGCCCTTTATCTTCTACTATGACAGTCAAAGATTTAGGAGTGTTATTTTACAGTGGTCTAAATTTCGTCAACCATGTTACTGATATTTGTAGATCTGCTTCCGCAACTCTTAGTTTTTTTAATGGGTAGTTCCATGATGCGCTAGTTGGAAGTAAACTGGAATATGCGGCAGTAATTTGGCATCATATTTACACTTGTCATAAGGTGAGAATGGAAAATGTGCGTTTTAAAGTTCCTGAGATTTAAGGCTATTCAAGAGTATCCACCTAGAAAGGACGATCAAAATAGTCTACTGCGTGATCTTATGTTAAGTTTTGTTAGATACTAGGCGAGAAATGGCCAGTGCTAACATCTTGTATGATGTAGTGCATAATAATTGCTTTGCAGTGCCTCGTTTTCCATCTCAAAACTGTGGCTTTTGCTTAGCTAATGTGTAAGAGTAATATTTTTATTAGGAATCCAGTTTTCTAGATGACGAAAAACGCTATAGGTATTTGCCAATTTTCTCATTTCCTCTACCTTTCTTTTTCGTTCCCGTTAGATCGTACAGGCCTATTTTGAATTTTTCAATTTCCTGCAACACCGCACTTCTCTTGGTGCTGAGACCCTGTATGTACCACGTTACCATGTCACGTTACATTATCCATTGCTTGTATCGTCGGCGATTTAATCCGTCCGTTTTCCGAGGCTGATCGGTGAGATTTTTAGTTTTTTTTAGTGATACAGTGCTTACCCATTGAATGATAAAAACACACAATGTTGTATTAGATTTACACTTTATTTAATAATAAATAATAGTAATAATAGTAATAATAGTAATAATAGTAATAATTAATAGTAAATCTAATACAACATTGTGCGTTTTTATCATTTGATATGGATTTACATCAAGTAAAGGCAGAATCGATTCAACTTACCCATTGACCCAACCGTCCTCCTTTATCTAGGCTTGGGACCTGCAACAGCTCGATGAGCTAGCTACTCAATCCACCCATCAGACCGCAGGCGGAATTTAAAAAAGAGTTTTTAAATTTAAAACTGAAATCGCATTAATTTCAACTATAAATATATTTAAACTCGTAAATCAAGCCCACTTTGAATATTCCCTCAATTCCACTTAATATAATATCAAAACAATAATTAAAAAGTATAATTTCTGCATGTTAATTAAGGAAGCTCTGCGATAACTAAATCTAATTTATTACAATTAGTCGGCGATATGCCGATCAAACATACACATACATATTAATATTTTGTGGAATCGGTGATTTTTTGCGTTTCACATTCGACTTTTTATCGTGAAATACCGCATTACTTATCAATGTTTTGACATTTATATTCGATATTTGAGGTATTTTATATATGGAAAATATGGAAAGTACCTATCCTAACTTTCAAAATATCTATCGGAAGAAGATCAATAAATACGTTTATCGTTGAACATAAAAATGTAAAACCACATTGGTAATAGCGCATCAAATAATCTTCATTTAGCGTTCTTGTAAATACCAATATGTTATACAGAAGCATGAGATGTATATTATAGTATATAATTGTTGATAGGCAACAGTCATCCAGTCAAGTAGTTTTACTAGATGATTTCGATATATGTGTTTAAGTTTAGTTCCAATGTTATTAACCAGCTACACAAAGAAAATTCTAATAATTAAATGATGTAATCAATTTATTAACTCTGTAGTTATACCATCTCAGTGCTGATGTACCCTATTTAATAAATTAGTAATAATATTTATTAGTTCTTGAGATCAGATATGGAAGAAGTTAATAATATAGATTAATACCGTTCTCTCGTTAAATGTATAAAACCAAATAAATAACACAGCCAACTCAGTAATATATTTAGATGTGTAAGTCGAAAATATATGTGCCACCCCTGAAATCACAAAAAGCGTAATAGCTCTTGGCAATTTTTGTGATGTTTATATTGTTACTATACTGGGGTGCTTATATAATGTGTAGCTATATCGCTGACAAGTTATTTAAATCTGTTCGGTCAATTAATGATCGCACACAATAACAATATAAACCATCACGAAAATAAAATAAAAAGACACATGTCCGAGAACAGTTAAACCAACCCATCCGCAAAGTATTGACAAAGCTAACATTCTTTCCACCCGTCAAATAAACACTTGGCCGAAAACAGTCTACCTGCTAAAAAAGTTTAGTTTTATTTAAAAATACATAGCAAATACGTCGTAATATATTAGCACAACAAAATTTAATGTAAGTAGATTTAATATAATATCATCTCTCGCCTTTTTTAACATTAAAATAAGTTTTACAGTTTTTGAAAAAGATACTGTATATAGTATCGAAACGTCAAATTAAATTTTTTAATTACCCGGCCGCTACTCCCAAAAGATATTTTTATTTTTATCTCGTATTATAATTACGGTCAAGAAAATAAGAAATTCCTGCTAACATATATATATATATATATATATATATATATATGTAAAAGGGTTTTTTGGGGGGAATCCAGCAAAATTAAACTCTATTAATTAAGTCAGTTCTTTATTTTTTAGCCCAATATTTCGCACCGAATTCGAGTGCTTCCTCATGGGATCACTTTAAGAGTAGATGGACATAAATTTATTACCTATTAACAAAAGAAATTAATACTTACAAATGTGAACTTGTTTTTTCTGGAGAAATTACTCATATGTTTGTAGTGTTGTAAATTAATAAAACTAATGTCAACGGACGTACACTTAGTTGTTAATTACATTTTAAAAAACACAGGACAGCCACATCTAAAAGGAAAGACACATGTGCAATATTGACGAACAGAAGAATTAATCGTACACACACATGTTCTTGTCACAAAGTTAAAACTTAAAATGTTAGAGGATAATAGTGTAAAAGATCCGGTAAAGTTTTTTTTGGATTCCAGGTGTGTAACATCGAGTTTGAAAAAGTTACTATTCATAATCAAGGTCACAAATTTTATACACTGGTGTGCGAAAGTCAATGTGGCTATTCTTCAGAATGTGTCGTCTCACAGAATTTTACATTAGAAAAGAAAAAAAAACAAAAACGTGTTATATAATTAATAAATGAGCAAAAAATTGAGGTGGACCAATGTGTTAAACGGTAACAGATAAGTTATTTTGTGTGATTTGTTGTTTAGAGTTTATATTTATTGTTAGCAAGTAAGCATAATTTGCACTTAGGTTGCAAACTACGTGGATAACCGTTATTTGAGAAAATCCCACCCAATATTTTAAGATTTCGTTTGAAGGATACAAATATATATATATATATATATATATATATATATATATATAAATATATATAAATGTATTCACATTAAAAGAATTTTTGAAACTAGAAGTTTAATTACTTATTTCTTAGCGTTATAATGAAGTTTCAACAAGTATCTCGTTCGTCAATTAGCTACATAAACCGCCTATAGCAAACCACTTTCGTCAAGCAAAAACAAAGACGTCTGTATTAAAAATTCGTGGAAAGCCGTATCTGTCTTTGGAACGCGTGGATGCATTTCATCCTTATTGGAGCTCGTCAACATACGGTATCTTGGAGACAGACATAACTTTTCAATTCTATACTTCTATACTACGGGTCAACATTTTGAACTTACTGTGAACGTCTATATTGCCAGTCCCATAATAACGAAATTAATTGTCTTATATATTACTAAATTTATAATTTTATTAATCCGAAATATATTATATGTGTATAACAGTAATTGGCGCATTATGTCGATGAATAATATTAATTAAAAATTATAATTTTGGAATCATTTCATTAGTTTTATTGAGGAAATTAATATATGATGTTGGCGATCATGAAAAATCGTTTACATGTTACTACCGAATCATTTAACAGTAAGTTGACGGTGTTTGGTTGTTAAAACAGTGAACTTAAAATTGTAGTTTTGTCTACTTATTGTCACAAAATACATTAGTTTATTACTTATTTTCTTTAATGAAAATGTACTTAATTTGCCTTTAGAAAATTTTGTCAATTTAGATATAAATATAACCTATAAACTTCACCGTAAATTTTATAAGTCGACACCAAGCTTGCATAAACGTACTACAACTATTATGTAATTTATTTTAATGACAAAACTGGATTGATTGGTGCGTTTTGCAATACATACCTACAAATAAACAACCACGGAATGTTCGATCAATTCTAAGTATCTATCGTATTTCATTGTTTAACACTAGTCCTTCTTTTACAGAAACTCGAAAAACGAACTGGTCTCCAACTTCTGCGGATGACTTACCACTTCAGGAACAAAGCAGTGAGTATTCCTATGAATAATATATTACATGATTGCGTAACATGAAACCACAAAAAAATCTATGATCGTATTGCGTATTTCAGTGGCCGAACTATAGCGCTAATATAGCAGACCACAAACCGGTATATGTTTTGGTAATAACTTAAATTTCTTAGAGAAATTTTTAGTGTTAATGCAGCACTAAAAATTTGCAGTATTGTATTTGTTCCTAGAAATTTTTAAATTCTTTATAAATTATATTCAAATGTTAAATGTGAAAATATATTCCGCACCTCAATAGTTTACCTACTATGAACTCTTTCTTACTTGAAACGTTCAACTTTGTTTATTTATTTAGACATTACAAGACACATAAATTCTAAAATATTTCTACAACTATATGTCTACCACTAATAATATAGTTTGCAAAATAAATAAAAACACTAATTCAAATCAAAATGCTTATTAGATGGAATTGAAATAAAACACATTTTCTTCCTAATTTCCAGTATAAATTACAATATATTATACAAGTGTTTCGTATCGTTATGTTCAAATTTTAGGAGTGTAAAGTAGACTTCATTTCAAGTAACAAAAACGCAAAACTTGTATATCCATTTTTATTTGTTTCAAAGTTACAGATCTATGAATGTGATTGTCAGATTATGAAAAAAAATGTAATCCTAAAGTCAATACAAACTGATTTTATTTAAAAAAAAGTTGTACGATTCAATAACAGGCCTGTGATTGTTAACATCGCATAATAAAATGTTATACTAAAATAAATAAACACGTGTCGTAGTGCATACAGTAATTTCATGGAGATCTACAAAAAAGAAGTACTGTAATTTAATTTATGATACAGAAGGTTCTTACTTATTTCGTAACTGCTGAACCATGAATGTCATACAATAAACAAATGTTCAGATGACTGTTAACGTTGCATTTTTTAATAAATGATTACATTAATAAACTGTTGTATGAACTGAAACTGATGGATATACAAGTTTTGCGTTTTTGTTACTTGAAATGAAGTCCTTTTCCTTGGATTTTTTCCTATCTTAATTACAATGGTCTCCTAATTGATGTATTCTAAATGGGTTATTAACATTAATATTTAATGATACCAATTTAAAAGCGGGGAGTTATTAAGGTCTATTTGATCATTTAACAGTATATCTGTATCTGTAAGGTCGCCTTTTTCGTCAAAGTCTCTTTCGTCCGTCAGATGTCACTTATGAAATAAGTGCCACCTTATAGGATGAAATTTGCTTTATCTTTTAGGCGATTTCAATGAAATCACATTGCTTCACTAGCTTGACTGATGACGCCTAGATGGCAGAAACATATTGCAGTGAATTGTGATGTTGATTGCTTATTTAATTTTTTATTCACTATGCACGGTAGATTCCCTGCTATACTCAGTCGGGTACGCCTTCCTGGAGCTCTTTAATCTTCAGAGTTTATCCTCATGGATACGTGTAATAGAATAAAACAATAGGAATTAGGAACAAAAACAAAATTTTTCCTGAAAATTATTTACTCCAAAAAAAAAAGAAAGAAAAAAAAAATCGACTTTATAAAGTATAACGTCGAACTGAAACATATATAATGAAACAGCTGGTGAGAAAAACTTTGATACTAAATGACAGTAGAAGCGAAAAAAACTCACCTAAATGACCGCGAACAAAATTCAAATTAAATATTTAGAACAACCATCAGATATCAACAATTACGTTAACCCCTGGATCAAACGTCAAAATATAAAATTATCTATTTTCGCACGCAACCAAAATTAAATTCATGCGCACAAATAACATGAAGCAAAAAGATTTTCCCGCCATCTAACCTTCTAAAATATATTTTTATTTGTAAAAAAATACTTCAAAAAAAATATCTGATAATTTTCTTAATATCCATATGATTACAACAATCTTACAAATCCTAAAATACTGAATTACTGAGCTCTTCTATATAATTGAATTATTTCTAAAGACATAAATATATAGAGAGAAATATACATACATTATTTAATGTAATTAACACTTCACTAAAATGAGAGATATATTTCAGATAGGTCTATTAAATTAAAAATTACAAGTTTAAAAGACTCGTAAAAACTCGAGAATTAACTTTAAATCACATCATATCACCACACAAAATACTTGTTCTAAGTTCAAAGTTCTATTCAATAGTAACAAAAACTCGACCTATCTGCACAACTGCAAGTAAATCTCTAAAAGCCTCAGTATCCCGGAAACAGCATGATAGCCCCACCTAACATAAAATAAATCAAAACAGCTACAATATGCAAATACTACAACTTCCAATTTAGCGGGAACTGCAAACATCCGACCGTCACGAACGATCTACAATCGTGGACAAAAATATACATTATAATAAATTTTACATAAAATATGAAATCTTTATAATTATCTTTCTGGAAAAAATGTACATAAATATATACTCTTTTATAGTTTCTTTTAATTTCTTTCTTCGGGGAAAATCCATGGCAATATGTATTAAGCAGAAGTAAATGCTGAAAATACGAGATGTATTGTCCATGTGTACAGTTACAGATATGTAAATTTTTTACATGTCTGTTTCATATTGTAGTATATCTGTATATATAAGTTATTTTTCTATTATTATTATATTTTATTACTTATTAATGATTACTTATGATAACACCTTGAACACGATCCGCTAAGTATGATCAAAACCATGCTAGAACATTTCCAATTATGCCGTATTTTTTCAGTTTTAGTAGACGTAAGTAAAAGTTAACTTGATCGGACGCTTTCCGAAAATCAATGCGTGTAGAATCTACTTGATAATGCTCTTCAACCCTCTCCAAAAGGTAATTACAATATGTTAATAAGTTGGTTTAAATATTACGATCACGAACGAATCCAAGTTGTTCCGGAACAATTATATTAGAATAAAATGCAAGGAATCTACCGGCTACCAAAGATTCAAGCACATTGCAAATAACAGGCAAGTTACTAATACAAATATCCGATCTATCAATTGGAATAATAAATCAAGTTCTCCATTATAAGAGAGAAACTCCACAATTCATTGAAAAATTATAGAAATTAGACGGAGACCGTGCTAACTTACACGGTTATAACTGAATTACTAGCCATTAAGTGTCAGTAATAAATTTACAATTTACATATCGCAAAACAGAGTAAATAAAATGCCGTCTCACACGTAATCAACGCGACGAAAAGTTTTTAATTTAAAAAATGCGCCGTAAAAAAATATTTTCACGCGCTACAATAAAAAAAGTAAAAAACGTAGCGGCAACAAAGGGACAAAAAAGATGCGAAGATGAAGTAGCGGAAAGACACAATGCACTGTAGAGTGGTTAACAAGATTGGTCCGTTATTAAGATAGCAATCGCTTTTATTTCCCACTATAAAGAGTAGATGTAATACATACACTTTCTAGGGTCGTATATACATTTCGCGATAACGAAAAACATTTTTATCCTGAAGACTCCTGTTCGTCTACCATCGTGCTCAGTGGCGTAGTTATTTAGGAGTCGGGAGAGATTGATTCAAATACGTATGCAGTTGTTACGGACTGTTGAGTACATAAAATGTATCAAATTGAGTTAATGTCATTTCTAGTCTTTGTAGTTTGTAGTGTGGCGCTAGCCATCAGCATCAGAACATTTTTCAATTTAACTTATTAAATAACTAAAATTAATATTTAGGTTAAATTCAATATTGGAATATATAAAAAGATACTTACCAAAATATGGTTTAATATTTTATATGAATTTTCGATAACTTAGTTATCATCTTCAATAAGAGGTTAAAAAGTGCTTTAATTGAATCGCTCAAGTATCTTATATAGCCGTTATGAGCGATTCAATTGAAGCACTTTTTAACCTATTATTGAAGATGATAACTTAGTTATCGAAAATTTCATATAAAATATTAAACCATATTTTGGTAAGTACCTTTTCATATATTCCAATATTCAATAGCTATATATATATATACATATACAGGCTGATTCATTTTCGGCCCTCACCATGGGAATCTCTCTTATTATTGGAGATATAGGTTTAAATTTGGCAAAGTTGTTAAATTTTGTGTTTGTTATAAATCCGTAAAGAAAATAGACCTGTGACAAATGACCTTCGTTATTTAAAAAGAAAACGCGAAAACCCCATTTTCTTCTTTTACCTGTAGCACCGACATTTGGCCTTGTAGAGAAAATATAAAAACACATCCTTGTGGCCATTTCTAAACCTCTATCCAGTGGCGTACTCGAAATTTTTATACGACGTTTCGTTTCTTTCTGGCCATCATCAACTATCTAATTTCTTATAGGCGCCATATTGGATTTAGACATCTTCAGAAAGAGTTTTTTTTCTGATTTCAACCATGTACCACATGCTGACTATAGTTTTTGACATTAGGTTTTATTTGAAAGAATAAATTATAAGATTAAATAAGGTAGCCATGGAATTTCAATCTGTCAAACATTTCATTTATTGTTCATTAATAATACAAAAATGTCATACACTAACGAAGAGAAACGAGATATGATAAGTATTTTTTATCCTTCGAAACAAAATTCAACAGTGGCGAATACAAGATAACAAAAACATTAATAAAAATACATAGAAAAGTAAACAATAAACAATTACAGTAAATGTTCAATTATCTGGCCATCTTCGGTAATGCACAATTGGGCACGCCTTCTGGCATTTTGTACTGCCCGTTGTATAGTTCTTCTAGGAACTGCATCTAAGGCATTCTGAAGTCTGTCTCGTAATTCTTCAATGTTTTGTGGCGCATCTACTTTATAAATATTATTTTTAACATATCCCCATAAAAAAAAATCTAGCGGACTTAAATCAGGTGATTTCGCAGGCCATTCAACAACTCCCCTATTTCCAATCCAACGGTTTGCAAACTCTTGATTTAAGAAATTTCTAACAACAGCTGCATTGTGTGCTGGTGCGCCATCTTGTTGCCACCATAAATATTGTAATTGATTTAATGGGATATTGTCGTCAAGATAGTCAGATACGTATGTACGTAAAATGTTTAAATATCTTTCTCCATTTAAATGTTCTTCATACATAACTGGTCTTAAGAGACGATTTGCCAAAATACCCATCCAAACGTTTATTCCAAAACGATGTTGTGGTCTTCTAGCCCTGTTTTGTCGGGGATTTTGTACTGCCCAATAGTGCTCCGTATTTCTGTTGAACATTCCAGAATTTGTAAATTTTGTTTCATCTGACCAGATGATTTTGCTTAAAAAATTTTCGTCATTTTCTATCCTTCTCATTAACCAATTACAATATTCTAGCCTTCTCAAATTATCTCCAGGCAGTAAAGAGTGACTAACATGGATCCTGTATGGTTTAAACCTACTTTTATGTAAAGTTCTCCAAACTCTGGACTGGCACAAATTTAATTCTGACGCTACTTCGCGTGTAGAAATTGATGGATTATTATTTATCTATAAAAATACAAGATTAATGTGAAATTTGAAAACACGCTTTTAATTTACCATTTGTAAAATATCTTGTCGATTTTCATTTATATTCCTGTTGTCTTGACCATTACGCGGCTTAGTAAACGATCCATTCTCGACCAAATTTCTGTCGAGATCTAGAAAAATGGTACGATGAGGCTGTTGTCGTTCTGGATATAATTGTAGATATCTTGTACTCGCTACTGTTGAATTTCGGTTCGGAGAATAAAAAATACTTATCATATCTCGTTTCTCTTCGTTAGTGTATGACATTTTTGTATTATTAATGAACAATAAATGAAATGTTTGACAGATTGAAATTCCATGACTACCTTATTTAATCTTATAATTTATTCTTTCAAATAAAACCTAATGTCAAAAACTTTAGTCAGCATGTGGTACATGGTTGAAATCAGAAAAAAGAACTCTTTCTGAAGATGTCTAAATCCAATATGGCGCCTATAAGAAATTAGATAGTTGATGATGGCCAGAAAGAAACGAAACGTCGTATAAAAATTTAGAGTACACCACTGGATAGAGGTTTAGAAATGGCCACAAGAACGTGTTTTTATTTTTCTACAAGGCCAAATGTCGGTGCACAGGTAAAAGAAGAAAATGGGGTTTTCGCGTTTTTTTTTTAATAACGAAGGTCATTTAACACAGGTCTATTTTCTTTACGGATTTATAACAAACACAAAATTTAACAACTTTGCCAAATTTAAACCTATACTCTATCTCCAATAATAAGCGAGATCCCCATGGTGAGGGCCGAAAATGAATCAGCCTGTATATATATATATATATATATATATATATATATGTAGACAATTTTTTAGCCGTTCATTTAATATATCATTTGATAAATTCTCGGAGTTTTCGGCTTTTTATATTAAATATTTCAAATTAGTATGTTATTTTGCGAAGTAAATGTGATTGTAAACAATGCAAATTATTCGAAATTTGATTTGAAAAATTTTCGTCCACGTTGGTACTTGAACCCAAGTCTACGGTTTGCCGGACCGTCCTCTAAACAACTGAGCCACGAGGCCCTTGGTTTCAAGTTTATTAGAAATGCCTTATATGGCACCGACGTTAATATCCGATGTCAGTTTGAAAGAAACTCCAAGAATTTATCAAATGATATATTAAATGAACGGCTAAGAAATTGTCTCAATATGTTAATAGCTAATGATGAAAAATTAGCAATTTCAAACTTACAAAAGAATTTATGAAATGGTTACTTTTTAAAATTATTTTCTTATCATATAGAGTGTTCCAAAAACCCTAAAAGCATCAAAGTGGTGTTTTCTTAGATGTAACACCCTGTATATTATTGAATTTTTGGATCCTCCGATGAAAATAAGTGTCTATTTTAATTACGTTTATAATACCTAAACCTTAAGTTTTTTTAAATATTTTGAATTTTGCAAAAATCTAACCTAATTTTAATGTTTCAAATAATTAAGAAGTATTTAAGTTATGTAAGCGAAATTTACAGGGAAGTGTAACAATAGATCATATTTTATATCCAAATTATAATAAATTTTTGTACTCGCTTATCAAAACCTGTCATTTCACGATTCAATTTGCGTGCGTAAAAAGTCACTTTAAACACGAGTGCGTAAAAGTAAAGTTGGTACTTCCTGGAACTTGATTAATTTAGTGACATTTTAAAATCATAAATCCCTAACCTTAATAATATGCTACCCAGTTCGTTGTTTTTCTATGAAAATAAAAGGAAATGAAATAGAAATTGTTATATTTGGAAGGTATGTAATTCAATGTCAGAACAGCAACAAATATTATTTTTTAAATTTATAGAAAACTAAAAAAAAAAGTGTCAGAAGTGGGATTCGAACCCACGCCCTCAGAGATGACCAGAACGCTCGAGAGCCCGTATAACGGGCAAGGTAAACCTTGAGTCTGGCGGCTTAGACCGCTCGGCCATCCTGACAGATGCTAGTAATATTGTTAAAAATACCTATAAATATAAAAATTTTGAAATTATATTTATATTTTATATAAATATTATTGTTTATAGTTCTCGTACAAAAAATATTGTACAAACTTCGTGCGTGAAACATTTCGCGAATTCGTGTCCATAAAGCGCTCGCCTGCGGCTCGCGCTTTAAACTGGTCACTCATTCGCGAAATATGATTTCACGCACTTGGTTCGTAAATAACTATTCCATCTTATTACAGGATGTACAAAAATTAAATCTAATCAAATAAAAACTTTAAGTGGCTATAACTTGATTAATTCAAATAGAACGCCATATTTTTTAACTTACCAGCAAATGCACTTTTTAATTACCTATCGAATGGTATTTATAGCTCAAGCTTTAAGTCTTCGCGTTTTTACAGAATACGCGTAATAATCGTTTTTCGCACCATTTAGTGTTTTTTAAATAAAAATTCTAATGTACTGTTCGCGACATAAAAAACGGGATACTTGTTTTATCTATTGTGACAGTACTTTGTTGCATCATACTAACTTAATAATGACAGATGCGTAACCTTATATTCATGGCTACTAATATTGACAAAAGACTTACTTACAAAACTTAATTAATGTCAAAATCGTTATAAGACATGTCCCGTTTCTTTTGACGCGGACAGTATCTAGTTAGTTTCCTATTATATTTAGAAATGTCAAATAATTCATGTAATCTGACATTTTAGTACAAAGTCTGTTTTTGCTATAGTGACATTATTTTGTGTAATTGTGGAAGTTTAGATCGTCATTATTTGAATATTTTTGTGTATTTCTTGGTCAAAATGAAGATTTACACAAAAGACGAGCGTATTGATATAATTTTAAATAAATAATTGCTGCACAGCGCTGAATACATTTTGTGTAATTTCATAATAGTGCGAGAATTCAGATTTCATTTGATAGGCTACAGCTTTTTCAATATTCTCCAATCGAAACAGTATCCTTTGAGGTGAATTTTTAATCTTAGGAAAAAGAAAAAATTACACAAAGTCTGGCAAATAAGACAATTGAAATGGCTGTGTGACCTAGGTCCATTGTCGTGATACAGTGCCCGATCCTTCATGTTCTGTCTCAAATGAAAAACCCCTTTTTGAAGTATTTCAAGAACTTCTCAGTAAAAATTATGGGTTACATTTTAGCCTTGAAGCACAAATCCGTTATCTATGATCCCCAGGCTAACAGAAAAGCAAATGAACATGCTTTTAATCATTGATTTGCTCAGTCTCTTTTTCTTTTGGCCATGGCTAGGTTGAAATATCTCATTACTGACTGGCACTCCGTTTCCAGGTCGTATTCAAAAATCCAAAACGTGTCACCAGTAATGACACGTTCTAGAAAATTAAAATTTTCAATGAGCAAAAAGTCAAGATGTGTTTCCTTCCTGTTATCCTTTTGATCCTACGAAACTTTTTTCGGAAACATTATTGTGCCGATTTTCTTCGTTTCCAATTCATTGGCCAAAATGTGATAAACGGTTGTGTAAGTCAATTCAACATCAATCTGACCTTCAACAGTCGATCAGAATGCACAAGATCCCGGATTCTGTGAAAATTTTCATCAATTATTGCAGTTGAAGTTTGTTTTTTTAAATACTTTGAATCAACTGGCTTGACAAAACACCGTCCTCAAAGACCTATTGATATTTTACTTTATATGATATTTATATTTATTTTATTTGAGTATTTGAAAATTTAAAAAGTAATAGAAGGAAATGTAACACCTAAATTATTCATTTCAAAAATATAAACCGCGTATTTTCCGACATCAAAGTTATTCCAGGATTTGTCGTAATAAATACATCCAGTAATTAATTAAAGACAACAAAAACAAATAAAATAAATCCAGCAAATCTAGACCAGAATATCAGAACACAAGAGATATTTAAACTTACTGCCATTTAATAGTATAACACCCCCACCCTGAAATTAGGTTAGCTGACTGGAATATATTCCATTATATAATTGGATTTACCTATTCATTCTAAGAAACTACAATCTTGGTGAAACAATTGTTACTACGAGTATAATAAAAAAAATATTTATGAAAATTAATTTTAATAAACACTTCCAGCACTTCAATAATATAAGAATAATTCTATTATCAATGGAATTCTACGCCACTGTATCTCGCTACACAACAAATATACAAAATATAGTTAAACATTTTCCTTTTCTTTCAAGATCATCCTACAGCCACCCTTAATTCGCCCTCCCTTTCGTGAAATATCCTTTCCTCTTCAGCAATACACGCTTATTCGCGGTATAACTTCAACTTCTAAATGAGAAAAAGTTCTCTAATTTTATAGTGTTTTGCTTCTCCTGTATGCCCGTTCTATCCATCGCCGTCTCGACAATGTTATAAAAGAACATAAAGTGATTATGCGTAAGCGAAGGAGTCATTCTCTCCCTACCATAATGCCGTCGCGTTTTCAGACCAATCTTCAAATCACCCACATTCTCGGAACGAAGTGACATTCGAAATTCCAGTCATGACCCGCCAAATAATCTGACGAACACGGGAGAATGGGATGAGGATAGTAAATCTGGGCGATTCAGAAAATTAATATAGGTGGTTTGGACAATATTCTACAATATTGCAAAGTGGAAGAATTAGGAAATAAATTATGCACATGTAATGTATTATTTAATAAAAGGTGAATTTATTTTCTGCAAAACTTCTGAGTAGTTTTAAACCTAGTCTCCCTCGAAACTCTAATAAACTGCTCGTCAAATTTGTGTCATGAATCTGTTAACTTAAAAATATTTCTAACAGAAAGGATAAATTGAAAGACATGATTTTTTCTTGCATGTAAACAACTTTATAAATGAAACGATAATGCTTTTAATAGGTAGTGTGACTATCGCAAGCTTCTATAACTGCTTGGTAACATCTCTGCATACTCTCCACTAAATTGTTCAGCATATCTTGTCTAATTTGCATGCAAAGTTGACGCAGTAGATTCCTCTACTCCCGAAGAGTTTCAGGGCGTGGTTCATGTGAATCTAATGCTCTCTGAAGTTGATCCTAAGCATTCTCGATGTAATTTAGAACGGGAGATTGCAAATGAGAAATACCTAGATTCTCTCGAACTTCAGCTGCCCTAGCACGTCAATGCGGTGTTGCATTTTCGTCGTGAAAATATGGAATCTAATTGTTGATGACTTGCTCTCTATAAATCTCACTGAACATATTCCTATCCAAAATTAACAAGTTTGTGCGTCCGTTATAACCCATTCCTCCCGACACTGTAATCGAGCTTCGAAATGGATGAATTTCTTGAACAGCTCGACGATTTCTGGACATTTAGGAATTGGTCCAAACTTGTACACGTCGTCTATCAGAATATCTTCTAAAGCGAGACTCGTCGGTGAAGAGTACAGATTTCCATACTTTCTGACAGTTTTGATGTTCTTGTGCCCAAATTAATCTTGCACGTTTGGTCTCTGCCGTGAGTGAAACCCTTCTTAACAGACGCCTTCAAATTCACTTCGGAAAACCTCCGATGTACAGTTGAGACTGAAATCGCAACTCTTGTCACATTAGAAAACCTTCGATTCAGCATTCTACAGGTATCGACTGGCGCTCTTCGATCTAGCAGAGTAATATAGCAATCATAAATGGGAATAGTAACTTTCGGCCTTCCGGTTCTATGCCGTTCTGCAACAGTTCCAGTGTCGTAACGTTTACCTATCCGAGAAACTACACTTTGCGAAACACCGAAACGTTCCCACATCCGCCTGTCTAGCTCCGGTCTGTATGATACCAATAGCCACTACATTAAACT
Organism: Melolontha melolontha; assembly: GCA_935421215.2. Classification (NCBI taxonomy): domain Eukaryota; kingdom Metazoa; phylum Arthropoda; class Insecta; order Coleoptera; family Scarabaeidae; genus Melolontha; species Melolontha melolontha. Next base: position 135,920,905 of record OW285240.1, on the reverse strand, counting down.
TCCTTCTTTGCATCACAATTAAATAGAACAAAATTAAAAAAAGGTAAAAAACAGGTTGTACGTTCTGCGATGTTAATAGACAGACTGAACACTTGCCAATTTATAGCGACAGAAAATTACAGACAATTTTTACATATTCTAAGTTTTTTACTTCCATTTTGTCTCAAATTCAACAGCAAATTTCAAATAGGAAATATTTTATTTCAGTACTGGCAATATCCCTAACTTTTGGCGAGCAATTTATATACCTGTTATACACATTCACGCTTCTCTATTATTCTTTTCAATTTGTTTGATCATTACGCCATCTATGATCAATTATGTTTTTCATATTTTCAATATCTCATTTAGAAAACCCTCATCTTGGCCGGGCCTTAAATTAGATTTTAAACATACCATCCAAGTAAAGGACCAATACGAAAACTTTTATAATTAATTGAACTTAACACTGAACACAAGACAAAAACATAAGATTCTGTGGGATAGTAATCTTTTTTAATAATGTCGAAATATTATTAAAAATCGGATGTAGAGAACACATTACAAGCGTTGAAAATTGCTATTTAGATATTCAGACACATGTTTCGTCTTGCTATAGACTCGTCAGTTCATGGTGTTGGGAAATTTCCCTTTACTACGTATAATCAAGTTATAAAAAATATCATGGAAGAACACCCAGCAGCGCTTATTGACTAATGTCAGTATCACGAACGCCAAATCAACCGCTATCGTCCACATGAGAAGTGTAAGAGAAAGCAAGTGGTTTCTATTAGACAGGCGTAGCTGTAACCGACGATATTAAGGTGCCTCCACTATCAGTCGGACGCTGTTGTACGCTGTCGAAGCTGTTCCATTTCTCCATGAAAAACCAACAGCCTGAACTTCAGTATGTGATGAAAAATGTTAAAATTCCAGTATCACCTTCAACTTTGGAACAACCAGAAATCTGCCAAATCAGGACTGTAGGAGAGTTCGAAACAACCGCGAATTTCATGAATAGTTACAGTCTTCATCGTTTTGTTGCTGCAATGCAGTCTGGCGTTGTCGTGATGTAAGAAGAGATTTGTTCTTTCCAGCCTCACTCTGATATGGCTTTCTGCGCGGATGGAACTCTTGAATTTTCGTACACGTGCAGAATCAGGACGACGATATTAACTGGCGCTTGTTTTCGGAGTCACAATGATGAATCTAGGATTTGTCACCGGTGGTGATATTCATCCCCTTCACATCGATACTGACTATGAAGTTGTTAACAAATGTCTTTTTCTTTGTTCTTTGATCACATCCGTTAATTGTACTGGACTGGCTCTTGACTAATGCCTAATTGTCGATAAATTTTCTTTTACGTAATTCGGCGATTTTTATGAATTAAGACATTCACTTCTTCAGATGCGTCATTGATACTGGTCGACCTGATCGCTTTTCATCAAACACCTTGATTTTGTCTCTCTGACAGACTTTTACACGTCGAACACACCGGGGTATATTCCTCACATCCATACAATCATTGCCATAGACAACTGTAAATTTCAATGGGAATGCAACCTTCCAGCGTTAAACAATCTATAATGGATCGTTGCTTGGTAAGCATCTCAGAAATCGAACTCATGATAAATGACACTGTTAATCAACGATGGCACAAAGGAAAACTTTGCATGCTAAAACTAGATACTCGAAATTACCATTCGCAAGTTGAAGCTTGTTTCTATCCCCACTACTCGTGGAAATCTTATATATCAATCCGTCCTTGTATGTCGTTTGTTTAATTAAATTTAATTAAAATCCTTACAGCATTTTTAATCATTAATTACAAGATATACCTTATTATGCAAATTTTACTTTATTACTTAATTATTAAAACATAAATTATACAAAACCTTATAAACCACCCTGTATTTATTCGATGCCAATACCGTATTAAAGAAAGTAATGCGTAGACCTTTTTCCCGGATTCTCCTGGAATGAATTATGATATTACCATGAAGCTTAGTGTATCGGATGATTGTAACAATTTCTGAATACTCAAACTGAAATTGTTCGTGAAGCAACATCGTCGCTCAGACCGTATGCTAGAAGTGGAAGTTTTTTTTGTGTTGTCGTTCATTCTTTACTTCATTTAACAGAAATTTCTACGCATTAGTACCTATACGAGTAGATTGAAGAGCTTCGTCGAACTTATTGGTATTGCTGTGTTTTTACAGACTTTTTTGTCTTATATCGGACGGCCAAAATTGCGTAAGCGAATTAGTTTTAGAATCGAGAGACTCTGTAACATTGTTACATAAGAATTTCAGTTTTATAACTTTAGTAATCAAGAATTATTGATTTTTATGTCGGATTAAAAAGATGTTTGATTATAATTTCTTATATATGATATAATATTTTCAAATTATGAATATTTCCAAAGAAAAACCATAGAACCGCTTTCAATCCAGGCAGAATACTCAATCGTCAGGAGTTTATTTAATATAGTAAAATCCGTGTTAACGGTCACCTGAGAAAACGGACAGTTTCAGATTTCCCCGAACCGGCTATAGAGAAATTCCAATATACTAAAACCCGTTATTTTCGACCAGCCTTATAAAATGCCCTTGGCCAAATAAACCCAAATTTTTACGGCCTATCTTTGTAAAATTTACCTGCCGATATCGGCCGAACTATTTATAATGTATCTTTATTCATGAAACTACCCAATATTATTTCGTATTTGTACGAAATTGCCCATAATGATGTATTCCTAGTATCTACACATAATTAAATTAAGAAATGAATGCGATCTCAGTCCCGAACACGCCCCGAAAGCAAATTATCGGCACAACACATGCATGTTAATGTTTGATCAAACAGAGATCGCCTTCATTTCTACAAGTTTACACATAATGTGGTCTTTCAGTTACTTGGTTAGTTTGCTTTCCGTATGCGAATAACATACGAATATATTTAAAATATTTAATATAAAAAAAAAAACCGAAAACTGCAAGAATTTATCAAATGATATATTAAATGAACGGCTAAGGAATTATCTACATATATTAATAGCTAAGGAGTAAAAATTAACAATTTCAAACTTTCCAAACTGACATCTGCTTTCAAAACTAACATTTGAATTATTAACATCGTCGCCTTATAAGGCGTTTCTAATAAACTGAATCAAGGTCTATGGTAGCTTAATTTGTTAGAGCGACAGTCCGGCAAACCGTTGACTTGGGTTCAAGTCCCAACGTAGACAAAATTTTCAAATAAATTTCATATAATTTGCGTTGTAATTTGTAGACAGTAAGGTTTACATTCACATTAAAATCGCAAAATAACATACAAGAATATTTAAAATATTTAATATAAAAAAACCAAAAACTCCAAGAATTTATCAAATGATATATTAAATGAACGACTAATAAATTATATCAGATTGTAGAATCAACTGCACAAATTTAGCGACAATTGCATGTGAGATGAGATTTGAATAATTCTCATTTCTCACTCCAATTAAATTCAATATAATTCGTATATATACACGAAAGTATACAAATAAAAATCATGTCTTGTCTGAATATCGTGTACTGATGAGCTGTAACGACAGCGAAATATCGATATCTGCACGTTTCTGGACGAATGTGTTTTTTTTCATACAATTTTCATTATCCGCACGGGTGGATGACTAACGTCGCAACGTGTTTGCGTCTACATTCTTCGGCAGGAGTAATCTTGTCAGATTGTAGAATCAACTGCACAAATTTAGCGACAATTGCATGTGAGATGAGATTTGAATAATTCTCATTTCTCACTCCAATTAAATTCTATATATATATATATATATATATATATATATATATATATATATATATATATAAGTGTTTAGATAATTTCTTAGCCGTTCATTAAATATAACATTAGATAAATTATTGGAGTTTTTCGGCTTTATTATATGAAATATTTACAAATATTAAATTAGAATGTATGTAATTGCAGAGTAAGTGGGGATGTAAACATTGCTGTCTACAAATTACAAAGCAAACCATACGAAATTTTTTATTTGAAAAATATGGTCTACGTTGGGACTCGAACCCAAGTCTATAGCTATCCGGACTGTCGCCTTTTTGATCGGTGAAATTTTGATCGGCCAAATTTTGATCGGCGAAATTTTGATCGGCGAAATTTTGATCGGCGAAATTTTGATCGACGAAATTTTGATCGGCGAAATTTTGATCGACGAAATTTTGATCGACGAAATTTTGACCGACGCAATTTCGATCGACGTAATTTTGATCGACGAAATTTTAATCGACGAAATTTTGATCGACGAAATTTTGATCGACGAAATTTTGAATGGCGAAATTTTGATCGGCGAAATTTTGATCGGCGAAGTTTTGATCAGCGAAATTTTGATCGACGAAATTTTGATCGACGAAATTTTGAATGGCGAAATTATATAATGAATGTTATATTTAATGAACGGCTAAGAAATTATCTAAACACTCATATAGCTATGAAGTAATATTAGCATTTTCAAACATTCAAATCTGACATCTGCTCTCAAAATACTGACATCTACTTTCAGTAACTCACATCTAATTTCAAAATAGGCATCTGCTTTCTAATCTGACGTTTGCTTTCATAACTGACACCTACTTTCAAAACAGACATCTGCTTTCAATAACTGACATTTGCTTTCACTAACTGACATCTGCTATCAAAACTGACATGAGCTTTCAAAACTGACTTCTGCTTTCAGCTTGACATCTACATTCAATAACTGACATCTGATTCATTAACACTGTTACTTTATAATGCATTTATATATGGCTTGAACCTGGGTCTATTGTGGCCTAGTGGTAAAGGCGACAGCCCGGATAGCTGTAGACTTGGGTTCGAGTCCCAACGTAGACCATATTTTTCAAATAAAAAATTTCGTATGATTTGCTTTGTAATTTGTAGGCAGCAATGTTTACATTCCCACTTACTCTGCAATTACATACATTCTAATTTAATATTTGTAAATATTTCATATAATAAAGCCGAAAAACTCAAATGTTATATATATATATATATATATATATACATATATAACAAACTCATCCACAAAGCTTTTACTTTCTCACATTTTTTCCAGAGGGAGTGATAACAAACGAGTAAAGAACAACAAAAAAAGGAAGATTGATAAACCATATCTACGTTTACGGTGCAGAGATATACGACTATTTTATTGTTTGAGCATGTAACAAATGATTTTTTCCGACGAGAAGAAATAGTATTTTGCGGCGACGTCCGTATATGTGCAGTGACGATCACAGGATTCCTTTTCACCACTTAGAGACAAGATATTTATGTCGGACATGTGTGTGAGTGCGAGTCTGCATCGGTATACATAATAGAGCTTTAGTCCTCGATCGAGGAGTAGGCACGCTGTTTTCTTGGCGCCAAGTTGCGGAAAGCTCACCTCGGCGCCTAATTCACGGCGAGAACTCCGCGACAAAACCGAAACCCGGCACGACTTTTTCTGCGAAACTGGAACAATGCAGTGTGAAATGTAGACGATATAAAAAAACATCGGTGAATATCCACAGATATTTGCCAAGAATATCGGAGTAACAAAAATAAACAGTTTTGTAAAGTTATTAGGTTTACGTTAAACAAACTTCAAAAAAATTATAAAAATCAAAATATTAAATTCAAAAATGGTTAACTTTTACAAAAGAAACCTTACATATATATATAGACTATTAAGTATTATCGACCGTACTGTATAAATAAAAATTAATTAACGGGTGAGCGGTCTTTCAAGCGGTCTTGACAGACCGCTCACCCGTTAATTAATTTTTACTTATATATATATATACATAAGTAAACACCAGAAGAAGCGACAAAGTCTGTTGCGAAATATAGGGTTATTTAATAAAGGAGTTTTTTTTTCTTAATTGACCGCTTACCCGAATTTAAATTAATTTTTTATTATATATATATATATATATATATATTCGTGACCTTGGTATGATAAGGTAAACTTAATAAGTCGGCGATTAAAGGTCTGGTTTACTTCAAAGTATATATATTTAAAACAACCCTACATGTTTCGGCAATGATCCCTTTGTCAAGGATATAAAAAATATAAAATATAAGGATATAAAATTTTAGATTTTTTATATCCTTGACAAAGGCATCATTGCCGAACCATATAGGGTTGTTTTAAATATATATACTTTGAAGTAATAAACCAGACCTTTAATCGCCGACTTATTAAGTTTACCTTATATATATATATATATATATATATATATATATATATATATATATATATATATATATATGATATATTTGTATGGACCGAAACGGAGAAAGCTAGAAAAATTAAAAACGGGGGACAAGGGAATCTAGGTTTTGAAATTTTATACATTCTTTGTACAATTAGTCCAAATTATCCATTGATATACTCGCATGTGTAAATACGTCACCCAAAATACGCAAGAGTTTTTAACAGTCACCATCAACATCAAAGCACCCCTTACCGTATTTCAACTTTCAAAGACAAGTAAAAGCAAGCGAAATACATCCCCCGAATGGAAGTTCGATTTCAATTCGGTCTTTTACAAGTCCGAACACTTAATGCAATCAAGTGTAGGACCGGCACGACAGCGTTGCGGTCGGCCGTATCACGGTGAAGTCAGTCCGGGGTCGTGTTCGGAGCGTCCGGGCGTCGTCTCTTCAATATATATAATGATTTCTCGCTTTTCCGGACAATTAACAAGGGTCGAAAGGGATTCAATTGTATGGGTCTCTTTCTCTTCTAACAGGTGTGTGAGTCGGTCGGAATTGGATTAATAATTGGATTAATTAAGCAGAGAGACGACGGCGAACAACCGGAAAAGAGTGTCGTCCCCGTTTCGAAGTCGCAGGGATTCACATTGGATTCCAATCGAAATTTCGGCAAGTCGTGATAAGTTTTACACGATATTGAGATGAATGTGTATAAAAGGCATCGTAGAAATACGTCTGTTGGTTTACTATCTTAAAATTTTCACGGATATAAATGATTTTTGATAGTTTTTATAATTACTTCCGGTTTAACCGGAAGTAATATAAATTTTCTTAATGGTTAATAAGATGAAATTTGTATGTAATTAAATCGTGCCTATATAGATGATAATATACTGGTAATGCAAGAAAAAATCCATTCTTTCTGACCTCAGTATCTTATTGAATTAGTCATTGATCACTTTGACAGATATTCGCTATGATTGACTCCTTTTGCATCTCGGAAAATAACGAGCATGACTTTCTGCGCTTATCAAACTCTTGAATTTTCGAACAACGATATTTCATTGACTAACGCTTGTTTTCGAGGTTATAATAATGAACCCAAGATCCATCACCAGTGGTGATGTTAATGTGAAAATCATCTCCTTCACGTCCATACTGATTAAGAAGTTCTTGACAAATATATTTTTTTTATTCCTTTATTACATCCGTTAATTGTTGCGGAACCCATCTAGCACAATAATATCGGAATATTATTAAATGCATGTCTAAAACGCAATTTTTACACAAATATCAGCTTAAAAATTGTTTTATTTTATACAGAAAATGTTCGCCTTATCAAAAAGTAATGCAGATATCCCTACAAGTCATACAACAATGATTTTAAAACACTATCTTATTGCCATCAACAAAACAGATTCTAAAGTAACTTGGAGGTAAAAAAAAGAAATACATTAAAGGGGGTGCTGCATGAATTAACGGAGCGTAACTTAATAAACCTGATATAGTCAAGTCCAACTTCACCAGACTTATGCAAAGGAGCCAAGCAACTCTAGAAGAAGAACCCAAGCGTAACGAAGACTTTTCGGGGCTGTAACGTTCAATTAAAAGAATAAGACTGGATAATGTCACAGCCTCGATGGATAAATTTAGCCAGGTAGACTCGTTACACCCGAAAAGCGGTTTTTTTATTGCCTCATTTCGTTATATTCAAAATCAAGTATTTCCCCCCCCCCCTCAGTATGGCGTGTCTGTATTTATTACGTCACCTTTCAGTTATTTTTATTGTCAACTCATTGCTGGACAATCCCCTTGTAATGTCAGAAGTGGCTGATAAGATAGCCATGTGAGGTCGGTTCAGCTAGCGAGAAGCAGGATCGCCATCTGATGTCCCCTGGTCCTGGTCGTAGCTTCGTTTCCGAGGCGGACTCACTAGAGACCGGTTTGATGGGTAGGATAATTGATACATTTGGGAACGATTAAATAATATCGTTTAATTAAATAAATAACAATAATCAATACATTACAAGCTAAGGCGTTCGCTTGTATAACAACGTTAAGATCTGATACACAAGACTGACTAGACTGACTCCTTACTACTGACCAAGTTAATGTGACTTTGTTACATCCGTGTTTACTTAATGACATGCTAACCTAGATACATGAACTCTAATGTCGAAAGATGCGGTAATTAAGAAGGATGTGTTGCGTTAAATAAGCATTACATTGAATGTGTGAAATAACTGTCATACTTTAGTTATCACATCTTAAGTAATGCTATTCTGAGAAAACTCATTGTTCGATCTCAAAAGTAAAGAACGAAGGCGAAGGCGTCTTCGCCTAGAACCATCATTAGCGAACCGTCACCAGTCAAAACCACCACTTGTTTGTGGCGTACACGCAAAACAGGATTTCACATAACCACGACAAAATAACTAATAAGTTTTAGTTCATTGTCTTTGTTTAATTTTGCAATTTACTTGCAACCCACCCCTTTCGGTACAAACTCTGTTTTGCGGATTTGAAAGTCGAACCGCCATCGTTGCACCCCTGGCAGACGCAGCTTACACTTGACCTAGTCCATAAAATACATCAATTTCAACTACTTTAAATTGCACAGTTTATTTATGAACTTCTGTGTTTTTTTTTTGAACTTGCCCCTCCAGTTACAAGATAAGGATGAGCCTATGTCATCTGCCTAACTAAATACAATAGGTTTAGAAAGTCAACATCGCAAAGGAAATAGATCTGATTTTCAACAGAAAGATCCAATCAGCTAAGCTATCCGGAAATTCCAAAGCTAAAGTGCAAAAATTGGCAAAAACAGGACCAAGATTATACAGGCTGATTCTAAATATATGCGACAAATTTTATGGGTTGATTCCTAGGATTGTTATGTTCATAAAAAATCATATAAATATGTACCTTAAACGGCGGCTTAGTTTTTAAGTTACCGAATGTTTAATAGTAAATTAAAAGTTCATACAATAAAACGTACTAATACATCAAGTGTTAGCGCCTCTTCAAGAAAGCGGCAGTATATTTCTCCATTTAAACTCATCCGCACAAAATATGTACTTCTTCATAAAGACGTCTAGCTGCACGTAAATTACCATTGGTAAGACCGTAAACAAAATACATATCGCACGCACAACTCAGCATTTGTGTAATTCATTTTAGAAAACTTTGACCCAATCATATTGAAATGATAAATAAATATGTTCCCATCAAAACGAATGTTTTTGCAGAGACAGATGTTATATTACATCTTGTTAGTTATACTACAACAAATGTATTGTTGCAGCATTTGAGACAATTCGAAACACCCCCGATATTCTTGAACCCACTCACCAATCAATGCAACGGAGGGTAGAAGGTTGCATTTAAGTTGAAGGCGGTTATTCCTAATACTTTTTATAAGTTAAGATTGTTGTGTTAGTACGTTTTATTCTATGAACATTTAATTTGCTATTAAACATCCCGTAACTTTAAAACTTAGCCGTTTAAGACATTCATTAATATGAACTTTTAAGATCATAATAACCGTAGCAGTTAGTCCATAAAATTTGTCGCATGTATTTAAAATCAGCCTGTATACAGGCTGATTCATTTTCGGCCCTCACCATGGGGATCTCTCTTATTATTGGGATAGAGTATAGGTTTAAAATTGGCAAAGTTGTTAAATTTTGTGTTTGTTATAAATCCGCAAAGAAAATAGACCTGTGACAAATGACCTTCGTTATTAAAAAAAAAAACGCGAAACCCCCATTTTCTTCTTTTACCTGTAGCACCGACATTTGGCCTTGTAGAGAAAAAATAAAAACACATCCTTGTGGCCATTACTAAACCTCTATCCAGTGGTGTACTCTAAATTTTTATACGACGTTTCGTTTCTTTCTGTCCATCATCAACTATCTAATATCTTATAGGCGCCATATTGGATTTAGACATCTTCAGAAAGCGTTTCTTTTTCTGATTTCAACCATGTACCACATGCTGACTATAGTTTTTGACATTAGGTTTTATTTGAAAGAATAAATTATAAGATTAAATAAGGTAGCCTTTGGAATTTCAATCTGTCAAACATTTCATTTATTGTTCATTAATAATACAAAAATGTCATACGCTAACAAAGAGAAACGAGATATGATAAGTATTTTTTATTCTTCGAAACGAAATTCAACAGTAGCGAGTACAAGATAACAAAAACATTAATAAAAATACATAGAAAAGTAAACAATAAACAATTACAGTAAATGTTCAATTATCTGGCCATCTTCGGTAATTCACAATTGAGCACGCCTTCTGGCATTTTGTACTGCCCTTTGTATAGTTCTTCTAGGAACTGCATCGAAGGCATTCTGAAGTCTGTCTCGTAATTCTTCAATGTTTTGTGGCGCATCTACTTTATAAATATTATTTTTAACATATCCCCATAAAAAAAAATCTAGCGGACTTAAATCAGGTGATCTCGCAGGCCATTCAACAACTCCCCTATTTCCAATCCAAAGGTTTGCAAACTCTTGATTTAAGAAATTTCTAACAAGAGCTGCATTGTGTGCTGGTGGGCTATCTTGTTGCCACCATAAATATTGTAAATGATTTAATGGGATATTGTCGTCAAGATAGTCAGATACGTATGTACGTAAAATGTTTAAATATCTTTCTCCATTTAAATATTCTTCATACATAACTGGTCCTAAGAAACGATTTGCCAAAATACCCATCCAAACGTTTATTCCAAAACGATGTTGTGGTCTTCTAGCCCTGTTTTGTCGGGGATTTTGTACTGCCCAATAGTGCTCCGTATTTCTGTTGAACATTCCAGAATTTGTAAATTTTGTTTCATCTGACCACATGATTTGCTTAAAAAATTTTCGTCATTTTCTATCCTTCCCATTAACCAATTACAATATTCTAGCCTTCTCAAATTATCTCCAGGCAGTAAAGAGTGACTAACATGGATCCTGTATGGTTTAAACCTACTTTTATGTAAAGTTCTCCAAACTCTGGACTGGCACAAATTTAATTCTGACGCTACTTCGCGTGTAGAAATTGTTGGATTATTATTTATCTATAAAAATACAAGATTAACATGAAATTTGAAAACACGCTTTTAATTTACCATTTGTAAAATATCTTGTCGATTTTCATTTAAATTCCTGTTGTCTTGACCATTACGCGGCTTAGTAAACGATCCATTCTCGACCAAATTTCTGTCGAGATCTAGAAAAATGGTACGACGCGGCTGTTGTCGTTCTGGATATAATTGTAGATATGTTGTACTCTCTACTGTTGAATTTCGGTTCGAAGAATAAAAAATACTTATCATATCTCGTTTCTCTTCGTTAGTGTATGACATTTTTGTATTATTAATGAAATGTTTGACAGATTGAAATTCCACAAATAAATAAAACACACATAAGATGTTTTAGATTTACACTTTATTAATAAAATAATGACAGCTGTTTCGCTAACACAGTAGCTTCTTCAAATTCAACTTAAGACAGTCTTAAGTTGAATTTGAAGAAGCTACTGTGTTAGCGAAATAGCTGTCATTATTTTATTAATAAAGTGTAAATCTAAAACATCTTATGTGTGTTTTATTTATTTGTGATATGGATTTACATCAAGCAAAGGTCGAAACAATTAAAGATTGAAATTCCATGGCTACCTTATTTAATCTTATAATTTATTCTTTCAAATGAAACCTAATGTCAAAAACTATAGTCAGCATGTGGTACATGGTTGAAATCAGAAAAAAAAAACTCTTTCCGAAGATGTCTAAATCCAATATGGCGCCTATAAGAAATTAGATAGTTTATGATGGCCAGAAAGAAACGAAACGTCGTATAAAAATTTAGAGTACACCACTGGATAGAGGTTTAGAAATGGCCACAAGGATGTGGTTTTATATTTTCTCTACAAGGCCAAATGTCGGTGCTACAGGTAAAAGAAGAAAATGGGGTTTTCGCGTTTTTTTTAAATAACGAAGGTCATTTGTCACAGGTCTATTTTCTTTGCGGATTTATAACAAACACAAAATTTAACAACTTTGCCAAATTTAAACCTATACTCTATGTCCAATAATAAGCGAGATCCCCATGGAGAGGGCCGAAAATGAATCAGCCTGTATAGACTAAAAGGGCCGTATTCGAGACCAACTTTATCAGGCCTATGGAAAAATGCCAAGATCTTAAGATAAAGAAACAGAGGTTTTTCTGTCGATGCTGCTAGTTCAATAAGACTAGGAAATATTTTCGTAAGGAAGCATGAAGACTATTGAAGACGAGTTCTGAGAAGGTCACAGTAAAACATGATAAGTAATCTAATGGACTGGGTTGAAATTTACTAATCGTTAATGGTACGACATAAAAGTAATATTTTAGCATCGTTGAAAAAAATTTCTGTTCATTCTGATCTATACAAATTTTGACCTAACATTGTATAGTAATACCTCCCTAGAAGGAGATGATTTTGTCAACGTCTTTTTTTTTGCAAATTAAAGTCCTTATTTCTTCTTCTTTTACTCTTTAAAAATACTATCTTCGAAGCAGTCCTAACTCGATAAATAATAAATATATGAATTGCGGAAGAATCGCAAATGTTATAACACATTAAATGCTCTTTTAAATGTCAAATTTTATTCTCTGCATTAAGTGGACAGCGTAGAATTGAATTTCAATGAATGAAATAACAATTCTCCCATTTCCAATGCACATGCCACCGTACTTCTTTGTCGAGATTCAGTTAACGATTGTAATAACCCGATACGGCGATATAGCGAAGGCATTTCTTATTTGCGCATTTAGTATGTTCCGGAGGTCAATAAAAAAGAATGACCCGGTATTGATGGTCACATAAACAAGAAGGTACTTACATGTTCCAATACAGGGAAACGGATGTTATCGAGTTATATTTCCTAGAAAAATGAATACGTCGAATAGATAGAATGCACCATTTTATTTGATTTTATTTATGATATGTAATTCGAATAATTTCATTATATTAATGGTCAATTTAATTTTTTTTTAATGAACACCATTAGATTAGACTGGAGTACTTCACATGGGCACAGAACATATTCCATTACGATCTTTCTAAAACTCTTATTTTCCTCATGCCACATTAGTAACAAGTGTTCATTTGCAAAGTCAATCTAGTAGCATGTGATTTACTGAGAACATTTTGAAGTATGTCGTAAATTAAAATTTACTACTTAACCTACGAAGTCGTATATTTTGACAGTTTCATACATACAAATAAATAGCAAATAATAGGTATTTATTGAAAACTATAACAAATGTTGAAAATGTTGTCCTTCAAGATCAATGCACTTTAAAATCCTCCGTTCAAAATTTCTGATGATATTCTGCAACATTACTGGATTGTCACCTGTGGATTTTCACTACTCCAAATTCTTGTATTTTGTGAATTTAGGTTTACAAGAAGTAGAAGATATTCTGGATGTAGTAGAAGAAGACGCAACTACCAGCTCACGGAGAATTAGTACTCAATTGGGCATTCCACAAACAAGGGTCATAAAAACACTCCACGAGCATGGCTTACGTCCGTACCATGTACAAAGAGTACAGCACCTACAACGAGATGATAATCGTAGACGTATGGAATTTTGTGGATGGATAAATGATAATCCTCGTTTTGTATCGCGTATACTGTTTACGGATGAAGCGACATTCACCCGTGACGGTATTAGTAATTGTCATAACCAGCATGTATGGTCAGACGAAAATCCACACGCAACAGTCGAAAGTAACTTTCAACATAAATTTTCGGTAAACGTGTGGTGTGGTATGATCGATGGTTTTTTAATTGGTCCTTACATTTTTGAGAATCGCCTCACGGGAGACACCTATTTACATTTTTTAGAAAATGAACTGCACGGACTGCTAGAGGATGTTCCCATAAACATCAGAATCCAAATCTTCTACCAGCACGATGAAGCGCCTGCACATTACGCTCGTGCATTCAGACAACATTTGGCTTAAAGGTTTCCAGGGAGTTGGATTGGACGTGGTAGTCACATTGGTTGGCCTCCTAGGTCTCCAGACCTCACGCCACTCGATTATTGTTTATGGGGCTGGTTCAAAAATGAAGTGTATCAAGTAAAAGTGGACACTCGTGATGCACTAATTCAACGGATTATGAATGCTGCTGACAATATCAAACATCAACCTGACGCACTCAGGAACGCAACCAGCGCCCTTGGTAGACGATGTAAAAAATGTATTGAAATGAATGGCGGTATTTTTGAAAATATATTATAAAGAACGATAATACCAATAAAATACAAAAACTTCAATGTATGAAATTTTGTTTATTTTTAATTACGATTTTTAATTATTTTAATACTCGAAAACAAATAAAAATCGGATAGCAACATTTGAGTTTTTTTACATTACTTTCACCTGTAAAATACACTCCTACAGTTTGGTCGATTCCTCACGACTCACCCTGTATATATTTACAGGGTTTTAAATTATCGACCGTAATATATTGAATAAAATAAATTAAAAGCGGGCAAGCGGTCTGTCAATTAAAAAACTAATTTATTAAGTATCCCTATATTTCGCAACAACTTTTTTGCTTCTTCCGGAGATAAAAATTATTATTATTTTGTCAACTCTACATTTTTATCTCCGGAAGAAGCAACAAAGTTGTTGCGAAATATAGGGATACTTAATATGTGAGTTCTTTAATTGACAGACCGCTTGCCCGCTTTTAATTTATTTTATTCTCTTATATATATATATATATATATATATATATATATATATATATATATATATATATATATATATATATATATATATATATATATATATCATTTGATGAAATTCTTGTAGTTTCGGCTTTATATTAAATATTTAAATTAGTAATTTTTTTCGCGAAGTAGTGTAAATGTAAATATTGATATCTACAATTACGACGCTAATTATTCGAAATTTTTATTGAACTTGGCGAAATAACTTACAAATTTAAATGTTTAATTCAAAGCCGAAACTCCAATAATTTTATCAAATGACGTTAAATGAACGGCTAAGAAATAGATCTTCTCTATATTATTATAATGGCTAAGGATGAAAATTTAGCAATTCCAACCGACGACAGAATATTGACATCTGTTCCTTAAAAAGTAACTTAAGGCCCTCCCCGATAGATTCGAAACCACAGTCCTTGATAGCTCAGGTGGTAGAGCGGTGGTCCGGCAAATCATGGACGTGGGTTCGAATCCTACTTAAGGGCGAAATTTTTTCAAATTTCTTCAAAAACAATTTGAAGCACACTTAACTGAGTAAAATATCACATTTTTTTTTTTATAAAATAAAAATATTTTTAATAATATTTCGATATTATTAAAAATGTTTTTGTTTTAGACAAAAAAGGGGAAGGTTTTACTCTCGCAAGTATGTTTCAAATTGTTTTTGTTATCTACGCTGTCGATGTAGTTCGACTAATAGTGGTGACAGGTTAATGCAGTGTCAGTCGGCTACAGCTGTGACTATCTAATGCAAACTACTTGCTTTATCCTACACTGGTCATGTGGGTGGCAATAGCTGATTTGGCTTTACTGATATTCATCCATACTATCTTTTGTAACTTTTTTGTATGTAGCAAGGGTATTTTTGTTGTGAAATTTGCCTTTCCCATCATCATGCACTGTAGAGTCTATAGCAGGGCGAAACACATGTCTGGATAACAATTTTCATACAAATATTTTGCATTAGATTTCCTCGCCTTTGGTAAATTTAATGCTTTTTCAGCTATTCAATTTGACTGTCTTTTATAATTTCATTATCATTTATATTTCCTCTCTTTTAGTAAATATAATTCTTGATAGTTCCACGTAATATTAAAGTCACTTTGTATTCTTAACTTGTATTGTGTTTTCTACGTCCGATTTTTAATTATATTTCTATATCATTCAATATTTTTGTTTTAAATAATTCAATGCAAGTCAACTAAATACAATATGCACTCTGTCCGCTCCTTTATTTCATCTTGTTACTTCGACATTAGATATACCATATAATTACTAGCAAGTTAACTTAGAAGATCAGAATTACATCTCGTGCATACCTGCATTTATTTTAGTTATAGTTTAGTGTAGTAGCCAATGCAAATCGATGTTGAACGTTGTTCTTGGATAGAGTTTCCAACCTCGCGAATCTGTATTTGCATAAATAATCAGACGACATGCAAATTTGCGAGATCGGAGCATTAATTACCTAACCTAACTGCATGTAGGTATGTTATCTTTCTCGAAGATATGCATGGTTCTCGGTTGGATGCAAAGATAAGGGTGGACGAGGACAAGGGAGAAGAGGGCAGTTGTTGAACGGAACAGTTGGCGCCAAAACCACGCCTAGCTAGAAAAGAGCAAGATCGCAACGCTTCTATGCAGGAAATATCCCAGGGAGAAAAAAAGAGGAAAAAGCGAAAGAAGATGGGAGAAGACGAAGAATTGCAAGTTCAGAGATGCCGTTGCGACCGCTTCTACTTCTGTTACTTCTGTTACCATTCCGTTTTCAGTCTTTAATTAGTTCTAATTAAATTTCCGTAATTACGTCGGGCTTTTTTTTCCATTTCCATTACTACGCGAGCATCATCGGGGTAACTCACTCCTTTCCACTTCACATGCGGTGTCCTGCGGTGAACCGGAGAGAACTTTTCTCGGCAATAAAAGTAAGAACGGGTCTTAAGATAGTTACCGACCGTCCCCGTCAGACGGTAATTATTTTTTTTCGAAAGATAAAGTGCTTAATAAACGTTTCTTATAGCTTTAATTATTTTAAAAAATGTGAAAAAAGGCTAATTAAAAATAGAGCACAGACGAATTAATAGAAAATGTGATGGGACATTTCATGGGTACTTATATCTTTATAGGTTATATATAGCATACTTATAGGTTATATTTTGTTGTAATAATAATAATAATATTTATTTAACAACAGTTATCTATACAACAATTGACAGTACATTGTTAACATAACTTACAATTCCGGCCTTAAAGCTACGTATACTTTCACATTGTTTCACATGATTAGGCAGTTCATTAAAGAAAATTAATACTGGTAGCCGTAACTTTGTGGTAATTCATTTTGAAAATAATAAAGTAAAATAAAACAATAACTTTGTTATACCACTTTATTCACATGTAATAGTGACCGCGGTTTCAACATACAATGTCATTATCAAACTGCAAAAGTTACAGGCCTACATAGATCTTATAAATGACACAAAAATATATGGGGGTGGTTTATGATGTTATTTAAAATTACTACTATATACTTAACTATTATATACAACATTGGAAAAGAGGTGTATATATAAGATCCAACTGGTCGTTAAGAACAATATCTATTGTGTTGTTTCCGCTTTTAAAAATTTCTAGTGACTCTAAAAGATTTAATTTACGACCTTTCTCGGCCAAATGCAATATTTTATGATGACCAAATGTATGCCTTTCTGTAATAAGATGGTTTGCGAATGTTGAATCTGTCTTCTTTAGTTTATATGACCTCATGTGTTCTTTTACCCGTATAATAAAACTTCGACCTGTCTGACCTATATATACACTTTTACAATCATTACAATATAATTTGTACGCTCCTGATTTATTATTGATATCTGTTTTAGGTTTTGCTTGTTTTTACATATGGTTTGTAAACTATACTAACATTACTATTATTTTTTGAAATTATATTTCCAATTTGCTCGCTTATTTTACCGAAGTAAGTTAACGAGACAAATTGTTTCAAATTAGCACTATCTTTAGGATATACTAAACTAGTGGCCCTTAGTTTAGTATATCCTAAAGATAGTGCTAATTTGAAACAATTTGTCTCGTTAACTTACTTCGGTAAAATAAGCGAGCAAATTGGAAATATAATTTCAAAAAATAATAGTAATGTTAGTATAGCTTACAAAGCATATGTAAAAACAAGTAATTTCATTTTTAACGCAAAACCTAAAACAGATATCAATAATAAATCAGAAGTGTACAAATTATATTGTAATGATTGTAAAGTAGTAAACAAGTAATTTCATTTTTAACGCAAAACCTAAAACAGATATCAATAATAAATCAGAAGTGTACAAATTATATTGTAATGATTGTAAAAGTGTATATATATGTCAGACTGGTCGAAGTTTTATTATACGGGTAAAAGAACACATGAGGTCATATAAACTAAAGAAGACAGATTCAACATTCGCAAACCATCTTATTACAGAAAGGCATACATTTGGTCATCATAAAATATTGCATTTGGCCGAGAAAGTCATAAATTAAATCTTTTAGAGTCACTAGAAATTTTTAAAAGCGGAAACAACACAATAGATATTGTTCTTAACGACCAGTTGGATCTTATATATACACCTCTTTTCCAATGTTGTATATAATAGTTAAGTATATAGTAGTAATTTTAAATAACATCATAAACCACCCCCATATATTTTTGTGTCATTTATAAGACCTAGGCCTGTAACTTTTGCAGTTTGATAATGACATTGTATGTCGAAACCGCGGTCACTATTACATGTGAATAAAGTGGTATAACAAAGTTGTTTTTTTATTTTATTTTATCAGTTCATTAAACCTTATCAGATCATTCGTAAAAACATTTTTCTTGTTTGCACTTTATTGTAGGTTTTTACATAAAAATCATCAGTCTTGTGTGTATTATACTCATGTATATCATGCACATAATGCAACTACCCTGTTAAATAGCTTGGGAACTTGCCCAATTTTTCCTTAAAAATAAACAGCAAAGTTTTATACAGAACATATTGCTTTGTATTCATAAAGTTCGAAACATTAAGCATTATGTATCTACTACATTTCAAAATAATGCGCATAGTTCTATTCTGCAACACCTGTAACCTCTGGAGCTCACCCTGAGTCAAACTGAACAGTATGGTCGCACAAAAATGAAAATGAGGAACAATTAAGGATTGATATAACAACAGTCTAATGCCCACCGATAGATGTTTACCCACTCTACTCAAGCAATGCAACTTATTCGAAACTTTATTCTGAATGTATTGTACATAAAACCTGAAATTTAAGTTATTATCAATCACTACTCCCAAATATTTGATAATGTTCACTTCAACTGTTTCTTTATTATTAATTAATATAAATTTTCACATTATTAAGATCTAATTTACCTAAGTTAGCATTCGACCCAACAATCATAAACTTTGTTTTGCTTACATTAATTGATTATACACAACCATTTATAAAAATCGCTTAATTTATTATTAACTATTGTAACCATATTATTAGTATCATTTCCGGTAACATAAATCATCGTATCATCAGCAAACATAGACACTTCACAATTTTTAAAGCATTTCCTCAAATCATTAATATACAAAATGAACAGCCAGGGACCCAATACCGTTCCCTGTGGTACACCCTTTCCGATGAAACACCATTAAACTTCACCTTTTGATGTCTTCCATAGAGATAGGATTCATAGGATCATCAGCAAACATAGACACTTCACAATTTTTAAAGCATTTCCTCAAATCATTAATATACAAAATGAACAGCCAGGGACCCAATACCGTTCCCTGTGGTACACCCTTTCCGATGAAACACCATTAAACTTCACCTTTTGATGTCTTCCATAGAGATAGGATTCGTACCATCTATAAACAGTGTCTTTAATACCGAAGCTAGCTAATTTATTCAACAATATTCTCCTGTTGACTGTCTCAAAAGCCCTGGCGAAATCCACTAAAACTGCTGAAACAATATTTCCCTTACACAGCTGCTTGAACCACAAATCAGATATATTAATCACTGCAATTTCACATGAATGATTCTCCCTAAAATCTGATTGATACGACACCAGTATATTATTAGAGTTACAGTATTCATTTGTATTAATTTTAACTATTTTAAATATGGTCTACTAATACAACTACTGAAATTTCATTACAACTCAAATTCCGCATATTTGATTTCTATTCACCTCATCCTTATCTCCTCATCTCATCCTTTAGCTTAATATTTTGCTATTTGTATAAGTTTTGATAAACTTTGAGATTTTGATTTCCTTAACAACGAGAAACACAATATAATATTCACAATAGGACTTTAGAACAAATAGAGTTGTAACGGACGTAATTTTTATAATGCGAAAAGATATTGATAATATAATTAAAGAAGGAGAGAGATCCACTTATGTTTCAATAATTTAGCAAAATCTTTAGGCAAAGTCGACAGAAATAACACCTCGGGAATTCTGGAGAAACGAGGAATAAGGGAAAAAGTGTTGAAAGGCGTTAAAGTTTAGTTATTTACAAGAAATCACAGATGTTCGAAACAACAAAAGGTGGTAATACAGGGTTGCATACTGAGTCCCTTACTGTTCTCGATAGTCTTGCACGTACTAATTAAAAAGACCATAGGGTAGGTAAGGCAATATAAAGTTGGACACTAGGAAATGGAGACCATAATCATCTAAAATCTACTATATGCAGATAATATGCGATGTCAAAAGATGAAAAGCTATAAAACGAGAAGTTAAATATACATAACTGTCAACATGAAAATAAACAATCAGAAGATGAAGACAGGGATAGTGAACAGGAAGGAAGAGATTAGTTGCGAGGAAACTCGAACAAGCTAAAAGTTCATATTATTTACTCTCGCTAGTATCACAGGACGGAAAATTAGAAGAAGAAATAAATTCAGAAGTAGCTGCAAAAGTGTTCAACACAATAAGAAAAACAATCCCTGACAAAATAAGAAATTCCAAAATAAATAAAAACAGGAATAGTTAAGAAGGTAACAACACAAATTTTGACCTTTGGATCGGAGATATGGACCTTGGCTCGAACAAAAAAAAATAGAATTCAAAGCACTAAAATAAGGTTTCTTAGAAAAATATATGGAACAAGTAAGAGAACAAAACCAACCCAATTGCAGACGAACAACTGAAATAGTATGAACAGGTAATGAGACTTAAAAACTGTTACATGGTGAGAAGGGCATACGAAACAAAATCGCACAAAAACAGGAAAAGAGAAAATCCAGTGCTGCAAAGGAACTAGGCGTAAAATAGCAGGAAATGAAAGAGAAGGTGAAGCATAGAAATGCATGGAGAAAGGTTTGGAAGAGAAAACCTGCACAGTAACTCAACCAACAAACCTTACACTCGAATGGGTAAAAAGGCGCCTATTGGATGGATTAAGGAAGGTAATTTTGCACTGCTCTAGAATGTAAGTCCATATTTCAGCTTGGACTCAAATTCTGTGTGAAAATATGAACGCACAAACACACGAAAAGAGGAAACACAAGGTGAAGGATAGAAATGCGTGAAGAAAAGTTTGGAAGAGAAAACCTATACAGTAACTCAACCAACGAGCTTTACAGTCGAATGGGCAAAAAGGCGCCTATTTGGATGGATTAAGAAAGGTTATTTTGCGCTATTCTAGAATGTAAGCCCATATTACAGCATGGACTCAAATGCTGTGCGGAAATATGACAGCACAAAAACAAGAAAGGAAGAAATCCAAGAAGGACTTTGCGGAAGATGTTGAGCGGCAAAGAAAACGAGGTGTAAAATGACAGGAAATAAAACACAAGTTGAAAAAGATGGACTGTATTGGATGGATTAAGGAAGGTAATTTTGCGCTACTCTAGAATGTAAGTCGATATTTCGCCTGAATTCAAACGTTGTATGGAAATATGTTAGCTAGATTTTACTGGATATTAAACAATGTAGTCGATTGAAACCACAATAGCGCTTGCTATGTAATAATTGACCTATAATTTCTTCTCGTATTCTGTGCTAAATCTCTATCCCTGGCATTACTATTTCCGTTGTTCTGTCATTTCTAGAATGTATTTACCTCATTATACAAGGCATCACCAACTGTATCAGCAAAATTCTTCCACTCCACATTACCGACCACCTTTTCTGTTCAGGAACGCATCCATCTAGAAACACTGGTGTTTACATAATTCCATGCTTGTACACGTCGACGGGAAAAACTTTTAGTGAACACTTGTGCTTACTGGATCTGCATCGGATCTGTACTTGTTGAATGTAGATTGGAAAATGGACACTAAATTCGATTTCATTCTGCTCATGTTTTATCCCGCAATCTATATTACTTTAACCACAAAATCCTTGAATCCATAGAAATCTTAATGCATCTCAATAATCTCAACCACGATGACTGATACCCTTTACATAACACCTGACAAATCCTTCTATCTAACCACCTCAAACGTAACTGTGGCTCTTCAGTGACCAGAAACAGTTCCATATAACCCTGCCCATATTAACAAACTCCCAGTTTCAATGCAGCAATGTCAACAAGAGTATCAGCCCTGAGGGTATTCCTTGTAAGACTGGTAGAAACATTGGCAAAAGAAGCAGTACTAAGAACGCAGTTCCAACCCGGAATCAAAAAAGAAATCATGGACAACAAGCCAAATTAAATGTTTTTACTTTTGCATTTCTTTTAAATACTTTATGTTACGCAGTACTCAGTTACTTTAACTTCTTATTTTTCAAATAATTTTCAAGTATGAGTCTTCAGGCGAATTACTTGACCCCAAAGAATTCCAAATCAATAGCGAATTAAAGTCTTTTTAACGCTTAAAGAACACCAAAATACAAAGTGATGAGTTCGTATTTATTTGAAACTGCTGGAACTGGTAATTATTGAAGATGCGAAGCAGCTTTTGTGTTCAGTATAAGCCTGATCTAAATTTGAACGTTCCTTTACGCAAGCAAACAATAAGGAGCAAGTTTTATGAATATACGGGCCAAATGCACGATGCTGGAAAAATACCAATAACAATATATGTAATGATTTACTTGAATGACGTTTACATATCTAAGACGCAAGATAATCAGCCACATTTGCATTAAGAATACCTCGTACCGACTAAATCTGGTCTCCGTGTTGTCGTTTCCCTTCCCTTCGCGCCGATAGCTCTGCCATCTCGCGAAGACTAAGCTGGAACGATGCGGCCGCAAACGGAAAAGGTTAAATAAAGTTTACTCATTTGCGAACGTTGATACGTAACTAGCAAGAGCATTTGCATTTGTGCATGATGTTGTGTCTTCTTGGGGGGATAATTCCGCCTCGTAACGACATCACGTATATGACATGCATTCGTGAACGTGATAGCTCGGTTTTTGCGGGGTACGTACGTCCTCCCGACTCCTCCCCGTCATCGTTGTTAGTCGCTAGAGAACATACAGAGATAGAAAACGAAGAAAATTCCAATTAAAAAATGATTAATCAAAGACTCTAGAGGGATTTTTATGCAATTAGCTAAACTAAATGGGGATGTGGCATAATATAGAAAAAAATCATTAAAAGGAAAAAAGTTAAAAAACTAACAGGACATGCTCGTGTTGGTTATAATTACAATAATTCAAAGCACGAAATATCAAATAATTTATATTCATAAGTATTTTCTCCATACTGGCTTATATAAGTTTAAATTACTTCCGTTTTATTCGGAATTCCAAGTTAGTACTATTTACTTATATACCAAGTTATTTCACCAAACTTGTGAAAGCAATCTACATTTTGTGCTACAGCTGACACTTTTCTCTCCGTTTAAACCGTTATAAGAAGAGTAGCTATTAACAATATTCTGGAATTACCGCTAGAAAAATTTTCAAATTGTGAGTGGTCTAGTGGTTATCACTAGAGTGGACCAATTCGGAGCGAAAGCAGAGGCGTGACTAACGAATTGGTTCCCACATGCGAAACATTATTAATATCAAGAGATATACTATCACGAACGGTGCTGTTATTATGTTAGATACAAAAAAAATGTAAGACGGTTTTTCTAGATTATGAAACGTTCTCGATGATACGTATAAAAAATAAAATCTAAAATGTATGTAATTAGATGATTTAAAAAAAACTTACAGTCTTATGCGTTTTCCGTGACTTGAAAATCTGGAGAAGCGCGATGAAATATTGTTAACATAAGGTGCGTCTCCAAAGTTATTTCTCGAAAACGCGTCCGCCGTGAGGAAAATATGTGCTTGTATAAAGAAAACGATCGCTCCACATCTAGTGATGTGATGTTTGCATAATTAAAATAATCTTTGAAACAACTTAACACATCTGTAGACGAACCTTCACAAATTTGTCTAAGTCTGGCAAAATCTAAATCTTTATCTAAAACACTTTCAAACTTACTTCAAATACAATCATTTCTTGCGTCTTCTGTCGAACATAGCTGTGCGTGTGTATCTTTCACAACTAGCACTGATTCCTGTAACGATAGCGAAGAATTTTGTAGGTTTTCTAATGCTTGCACTATTCCGAAGTAATTGTTGTGAATAGTTTATAAATCACTTTTAACCTGACTATTGTGAAATTTTTTCCGACTTTCTTCGATAGCGGCACTATCTTTCGAATTTAATAATAAAACCACTTTTTTTTACATCCTCAAAATATTTATGATAGTAAAATGCCTCTCGTAGCCATGTTCCCCATCGTGTCAGAATCGGCTGTGGTGGCTCAGGGGTATGGGGACACAATTCGTGAAATTTCCGAATACGTTTTGGAGATTTCAGGAATACTGCCTTTGTACTCGATATTAACGCATCTACATTTGGGTAACATTTACGGATCCGTTCTGCTACAAGATGTAGGGCATGGATTTTACATGTAATATGTAAAAAGTTACCACACTGTTCCTCAAGAGACCGACCTACAGAAAGCATGGTTGAGGCACCATCTGTCACAAACATTAGGATTTGATTTCTGGAAATTTCAAATTTTCCCAATGTACTTAACACTACTTTTGAAATTACCCGCGCTGTACATTCATCTATTTGTCTGCTAGCTAATAAAATTGAGGATGGCGATTGATTTGGTTCCATTTTACGCACCATAACATTAAGTACAGATCTTTTTTTGCTATCAGTTGTTCCATCCACACTCAACCACACTTTTTTATTTTTCAGTTCAGCCTTAATTTGATTTTCTAAATGTACACGAACAGATTTTAAATAACGTCGTAAGTGGGTGCAGCTCGGTAATTCTACATTGCCATATTTTTCAAAAAATGAAATAAACGAATTATTGCGTAACAAAGTAAACGGCAAATTACACACAACCATCATTGTACACAAATCAAATAAGAACACTTCGTATTTTGTATCGGCACCAGTGTCCCTATCTTTATGTCTTGTGCTATGCACGTGGCGTTGCAAATTTGATTTTGTTTAATGGTTTATATATATATATATATATATATATATATATATATATATATATATTGCACACTAAACATTTTACATTTACCCCATTGTAAGATAAACTAGGATGGTCTCAATAATCCTATTGACTAACTTTGATGATAGCGGTTTTTTACTGTACGCTCCTTCAACATTATTAAATACACAGAATACACTTTCCTGCTGCTATTATACGTGTACACACGATGACCGTGAACAACATACTAAGTAATCGTATGTGCGATGGGACACGCGGGAACCAATTCGTTAGTCATGCCTCTGCTTTCGCTCCGGATTGGTCCACTCTAGTTATCACGTTTGGCTGTGAACTTTTTTGTTTTCATATTTTATTACGTAAAGTAAATCAGGGATTTTTAATTTTTAATTTTGAGTTTATTTTGCTCTCCAATTAAGTTAATTAACTAAATAAACAACAAAATTAATGATGAATGTTGTAATCAGTTGTAATTATCAATTCATTTGAAACCTGCAAAACCCATAAATTAGACCCAAGAAATAGCTTTTGGGTTTACCCTTCCCTAACCATATATCTGCATGAATTTAAAATAATTTTGAACTAGCAATATTTCTTTATCAAAGCATTCCCAAAAAGAGGTGTGTATTAGTTTATTGCAAAATGCCCCGATGCGACGGAAAGAACGTAAATATACTTCCTGTGTGTCAGTCTTTAAGCAAATGAGAGTGGTGGACAAGAAGGTGTTAAACTGATAAAGGTGGTGGATTCCAGACCCCCAAAAAACCTTTTTTGGGGGTCTCGAATCCACAACTTATATCATCTTAACACCTTCTTGTCCGCTACTCTTCTTTGCTTAAAACTCAAACACTTGAAGTATATTTACATTTTTTCTGTCCCATTTGGGGTATTTTGCAACAAACTGTATTATGGTTTGAATAGTTTTTAATTTGTGAATTTGTGCAAATTAATCATTGGCAAAATAAATAGAACGTCAAGTACAAAAAAGCTAGTATTTACGACATCGAGAGAAATTAATGTTTCGAAAGCCGCCAGAAATTCAAAATCCGAATGTGTGTTTGGGTGCAACATGATCTGAGCGAAAGCAATGAGTATCATGGTGTCAACATTGGTGTTTCTTTGCTAGCTCGTCAACAACATCGACTCTTTTTGCCACGCATTATTACTGATGATGAAAAATATTGCCCTCATTTTAACATCAAGAACAGAAACGAATTTCATAATTAATATTAGGCACCAAATGTACACCATCAATTCTGTATGAAAAAAAATTCAAAAAGGAACAAATAGTTGCTTTTTGAAGTGGAAGTATGGGTACCACACTACTGAAACAACATCTAATTTGCTTATTACCAACGTTATAAACCTTAGCAGCTGTGAATCCGTGCTTGTTAGAATCACAAACCCTAACATTGTTGAAGACAAGAAACATCTGCTGGCAATGTGTTGTGGAAATGGCAACTCAGAATTGAAAATTACTTCAATATCTCTTACCAAGTCACCGTTAGCTAATATTTGGTTATTTATGTGATACAAAGATAAAAAAATGTATAACTCTGCGCATACAGATTACATACAAACGTTTATCTATACTTAGAATTAGTTTATTGTCACTGCAATATTCTAAAATACTATTAGTGTCACTCTGTAAGGTATCCACGCCTCCTTACCCGTTAAAACTCTAGCGTATACTTTTAAATTATCCGCAGAACTACATGCGTTTGATGTGAGACTCCTCAGATAGTATATAAAAAAAAAAAAAAATAGTGGACCCAAACTGGATCCTTGAGGAACTCCCGATGCAGCCACAAATAATTCAGACTATTTATATCCATCGTAATAAACATAGCTAGGTCTATCTTCCAAGTAGGAACGTAAGAGATTCAAGAAGTTTGGAGTAAATCCAAAAGCACTTAACTTACACAGTAGTATAACATGATCAATTTAGTCAATAGCTCGTGAGATGTCTGTGTAGATGATGTCAACTTGTCCACTATCATCCAAAATTCCGTTTATAAACTGCGTTATGATAGCTGGTAACAGTCGACCTACTGGAAATAAACACCTACTGATTTTTAGAAAGGTGAGGGTTTATATTGTAAGAAGTAGCTGAAAGAAGCAATTATCCATCAATCTTAGAAAAATTTGAAAGAATTGATATCGGCTTGAAATTCATAATATCAAACTTTTTTAAAAACAAATACAATACATGCCCTCTTCCATTATTTAGGAAGTACACCAGTCTTCAATAAAATGTAAATAATTATCATTAGCAGCCTTGCA
The DNA here is from genome assembly GCA_935421215.2 of Melolontha melolontha. Lineage (NCBI taxonomy): Eukaryota > Metazoa > Arthropoda > Insecta > Coleoptera > Scarabaeidae > Melolontha > Melolontha melolontha. Next base: position 135,893,113 of record OW285240.1, on the reverse strand, counting down.
AGCACGTATTATTCATCTTTAACCATCACAAAAGCGACTATTCAAAACTCAGTTAACACTTTCACCTTATCTCGCTGCGTCAGATTTATATCTCTTCTCATTCTCAATCAAACAACCTTCGAATTCTTCTTAAATAATGACGTCGCGCTTCAAAATTGACTTGACGATTTCAAAACCACTAAATTTTTTTCAGACGTGGAATCGAAAAATTGTGAGATTGTATGGTGTTAATTGTGAATGATGAAAGAAATTGTATTCTTGACTAGTTCATGTATTTTGTTTAATAAAAAATTAATATATTCGCATAATCAAAATACTTTTTTAAGCAACTTAACGCATCTGTAGACGCCCCTCACAAATACCTGTTAAGGTGTCAAAATCTGCATTTCTGTCTAAAACACTTTCAAATTTAATTAGAACACTTTCACTTTTTGCGTCTTCTACAGCACAAAGTTGTGCGTGAACATCTTTAACGATTTGCAGTGATTCCTCTAACGACAGCGACGAATTTTCTAATTTTGTTATTGCTTCTTCTAGTCCCAAGTAATTCTCACGAAACTTTGTAAATCCATTTTAATCTGGGCATCTTGAAATTTTTTCTGCACTTTCTTTCGGATCGAATGATAAAACCACGTCCTTAATTTTTTCAAGATGTTCATGATAGTAAAACCCCGCTTGTAACCATGTACCCCAACACACAATTCGTGAAATTTCCGAATACATTTTGGAGATTTCCGGAATACTGCCTTTGTACTCGATATTAAAGCATCTACCTCTGAATAACATCTACGAACCTGTTCTGCCACAAGGTGTAGAGCATGGAGTTTACAAGTAATATGTAACAAGTTAGGACAATATTTTCTAAGAGACCGGCCTACAGAACACATGGTTGCGGCACCATCGATCATAAACATTAATACTTGGTCTTTCGAAAGTTTAAATTTTTCCAAAGTATCTAATAGCACCTCTGAAATGTTTTCGGTATTACATTGTTCTAGTCATCTGGATGCTAATAAAATTGAAGACGTTGGTTGATGTGGTTCCATATTACGCCATCACATTAACTACAGATTGTTTTTTGCTGTCAGTTATTTCGTCCACACATAACTACAGCTTTTTATTTCTCAGTTCGCCTTTGATTTTATTTTCAACCTGTTTATGCACCGATAGTAATTTCCTTCGTAACGTTGTCGTGCTCGGAAATGTTTGATTCGCGTATTTATTCCATAATTAAATAAATTAATCATTACTTAACAAGGTAAAGGGCAGTGTACACACAATCATAGTTACACATAGTTCATGTATAAACTGTTGTCGATTAATTTTGTTATTATTGTGCTTAAAACTGCTTACGTGTTCTTTACAATGTGTTTTTGACCAACACATTAGATATGTATTGCACACTAAACATTTAATTTTTGAGACATCGTATATTAAGTCCGGGAAATCCATAATAAACTTATTCACTTTATGTGTCGACGACATTTTATTACGTATGCTCAGTCTAAGCAAGTACCAAACACATACTGAATGCTTTTTATTAGTTCTGATGCAATACAATCATCCTCACATCGGCGCACATGGCGCGCACGGAAATTGGTCTACTCTACTCATAAATCTTGATAAATATTTCGATAGGACAATGAAGAGCCCCTGAAAACTGTCGTATTAATGATTCTCATGAAAATCGGCTCGTTTGAATTAAAATTAGAAAGAATATTTTTGCGAAATTTTATTTAATAAACATACTGTCATTTTCGTATGAAATTCTTTAAGAATTTCAACGAAAAATTTAGATATTAAATAAGAATTCTTTGGAAAAAGCGCTCTTCATAATAAACAAAGGTAAAACTGTCAATATACATTCACAACAATTAAATGTAATGATATATTGTTTGCTACCTATCAACCGCAATCTAACAATACAGTCTACCATACGCTGAAGTCAAAATAATTCCAGGAAAAAAAGAAAATAATTATTCGTCACATTGTGTCTTGTGATGCAGTCTCATATGCCGGCGAATTTGAAGTTTGTACCATGATTAGATAAATGAACTGCGTTTCCTTTCGTCAAAGAATAAAGCATTTGTCAAAATATTTTCTTTGTTAGTAACCTCTTTAATATCAGTATGTTGGAAAACATATTATACATTTAATGTGTTAATTAATTTATATTTATTTAATATTTAATATTAATAATATACAAAATAAGTTCTCTTAACGTTCTCCAAGTATTCTCAATTCTAATTAAATTAAAGTTTTCAGAACATATTTTCCATGTTTATGAAAGCATATCTCCTTTGAAAGATGACGGTGATCAGTTTCTTTGACTGAAGTAAAATAGAAATTAACCGCTAGATTGAAACTAGGAGTATATTATGATAGAAATAAAACTAATGGTTAAAATCTTCACTTTTTTAATACGTAATCGTAAAACGACAATTGTTTCTCCAGCACAGTGGTTTCATCAGGTACTTACAGGTAAAGAGCACGTTACAAACTAAATTAAAAATATAAAATGAACGCGGTTAGTATTATTTTACGATTCTTCAAAAATCTTAAGAATTTAGGCAAATATTGAAGGGAGCGAGAAAATGTGGCCCATCTGTTCGGCTCTAACTGATATACTATAGGGTACTAAACATGTTTACGCATTAAATTTATTTTAACAAACTAAATGGACATTTCTATTATCGTCTAAACAGTATACTATGGATGAATCATCATTTCAATACAACCATACCTCGCTTAGCGGCCGAGATAAGTTCCGAAAAAGTTGGCCGTGAAGCGAAAAGCGGTTTAACGAATCAATTATTTTCATACAAATCCATACAAATTCAATCAGATTGGTTCCAATTAAAAAAAAATAATATATAAAGGGTTTAATCTTCAACCATGTTTTGCTAAGCTCAATATGTTTTGTCGAACTTCAGGATGAGAATTAACTTCAGATTCATTAGATTTTGTGCATTCTGGCCATATTTGTTTCCAAACATTGTGGTTGATTTTAAGTAGTTCCATGATTCGCTAATGTTGTACACGGCATCTTTGATATTATAGTTTTTCCAAAATTGTTTTATCGAAGATTCACCATCGGAAGGTTCTCAGTCTCCACATCTTCTAATAATTCTAAATTAACCGGGTGCCCTGGAGCATTATCCAAAATGAGCAATGCCTTGTTGCTCAAGTTCTTTTCCTTTAAATATTTTTTTAACTTCTGGCCAAAGGTTATTATTAAACCAGTCCTCGAAAAGAATCTTAGTCATCCAACCTTTCTTATTAGATTTCCAAATAACAGGCAATTGTTTCTTGTTCAGCCCTTTAAAACACCTTGGATTTTCTGAATGATATACTAACAGTGGTTTTAGCTTAAAATCCCCTGCAGCATTTGCACCAAGAAGCAAAATTACTCGTTCTTTAGAGACCTTATATCCAGATGCAGACATTTCAGAAAAATCAAACATCAAAGTCATTCAGGCGTTTCAGAATAAAATGCTTCGAAGCATCGTCAATGCCCTGTGCAATGAAGACATCAATCGCGACCTGAATATGCCCATGTTTGAAGATGAGATCAAGAGGTTTGCAAGCAAACACCAGAAGTGGTTGGAAAACCACGAAAATTTCGAAGTGATCTCGCTATTCAACAACAAGGAACCTATTCGGCGCGTCAAGAGACTAAAACCATTCGAACTAATATAGTGCCAATGCCCAGAAAGGAGTTCTAAGCGCACTAAAATTACGGGAACAACGTGATTAGGGTAAGATGGAGTGTGTCGTTTGACCTTCATCTACTGAACAGATAAGTTAGATTACCCTGTGGCACCTAATTTCACTACCAATTATTATAAATGACACTAGATTAGAACAAATCTACTCAATCTAATAATAAAATTGTAATATTTTCCAATAGAAGTATAGAATTACGCTGAAATGTCAAAATTAATGTAATTCTCATTAGTACGAGGGTAAGTCAGTATATAAGTCGCAAACGTCAGTTTCCCTTATGCCATTTGTAAATTATGCGCGCATTTTATGCCAGCAAATGGCAGCATATACAGGCTGGTCCTTAAGTTCTTCGAGAAATTTTAGGGTACGATTCCTTGGGTTATCTCGAGAGAAATAGTTCCTATAAACATTTGTCCTAAAGTTTTCCGTTGTAGAGATACAGGCTGTTTAATTTTTCAAAAAAAAAATTTTTATTTCAAAAATTTAAGAAACGGTTACAATAAACCCTAAAGGTACTGTTGAAAATGACCACCAACAGCTAATATGCAGACTTCTATCCTCCTATTCAATTGCATACTCACACGCTGAAGAAGTCCGGGAGTGTTTCGAATTATTTCGCATCCAACAATTGTGCGATTTCTTAGGTCATCGAGATCTTGAATTGGCGAAGTATAAACAAGGGATTTTCAATGTCCCCACAGAAAGAAGTCTAGAGGGTTCAAATCAGGTGACCTTGGAGGCCATGGTTGATTCGGAACTTCCACTCCTCGACCTATCCATCTATTCTAATATGTCCTATTTAAAAATTGCCTAGCTTGTAAACTAAAGTGTGCTGGAGCGCCGTCATGCATAAACCAAAGTTCATTTCGGATCAAAAGTGGAATATCTTCTAAAAGGCCAGGCAACTCGTTTTCAAGAAATAGCCGATATGATGCACCATTAAGTCGTATAGGAAGGAAAAAGGGACCAATTAAATAATTATTAATTATCCCCGCCCATACATTTAAGGAAAATTGCTCTTGAAAGTGCATCTCCCTTATGGCATGCGGATTTTCATCTGACCATAAATGGTTGTTGTGGAAATTCCTAATACCATTTCTGGAGAAGTTCGCCTCGTCAGTAAATAGAATGTAGGTTAGAAATTGTGCATTTTGGGAAATTTTTTGTCGGAACCAATCACAAAGGACTAAGCGTTGCGGAAAGTCACGCGGAAGAAGAGCCTGTACTCTCTGAATATGGAAAGGATATAATTGTTGATCGTGTAATATCCTTAAGATGGTTTGATGGCTTGCGTTTACCGTTACACCAATCTTTCTTGTACTGATTTCTGGATGTTCATCGATTATCTGCAGAACAGCTTCCTCTAAATTGGGTGTTCTTTTAGATTGAGGTCTTCCCGGAGTATTTTTTGTTTCTCTCAAATGTACCAGTTTCTGCTAGACGACGGTGAATATTACTGAAGGTTTCCGCACAAGGTACAAGTCGTCGAGGATATTTTTGTTGGTAAATATGCCTTACTTCATAACTATTTCCATTAGCTAGACCGTACACAAAATGCATGTCTGCCATTTCAGCATTTGTATAATTCACCATAATTACAAAAAAAGATTTGTAGGTACGAACTTTCAAATTAATTATTGTTTGACAATACTTATGACAGTTACGTAAGTACAAATAAATGCTGTAAACATGACAACCAACACAACAGTTCCCTAAATCGATTTCTAAATTTTTGAAATAAAAATTTTTTTGTGAAAAATTAATCAGCCTGTATCTCTACAACGGACAAATGCTTATAGGAACTATTTCTCTCGAGATTACCCAAGGAATCGCACCCTAAAATTTCTCGAAGAAATTAAGGACCACCCTGTATACCTATGCTTGTCGTAGAGGCTGCGTCATATCTCGTAGACACACGGTCACTCAGAGGCAGCCAGTACACGAGACGAACAGCGTGCGATTGTACATTTCTTGTGAGCCAAAGAACTGTCGCACGTGAAGTGCATTGCGCAATGCGTCTCGTATATGGTCACAACTGTTTCTCACGGAAAGCAGTGTTCAATTGGATATAGGAGTTTAGCAGGGAAGGCAAAGTATCAGAGATCGGGAGAGTGCCAGACGTCGCAATACCGCAATACCCAGCGTGTGACGATCGATGACTTAGCGCGTGCTATAGGCTGTTCACACAAAAACGCTTACAACGTCATGCATAAGCGGTTGCAATTTCGTAAAGTGTGTTCACGGTAGGTGCCCTGCAAGTTGTCTGAGGAGCAGAAAATGACGTGAATGACTGCTCTTGCAGCACCTCACTCGGTACGCTGAGGAAGAAGAAGAATTGATGGCACAAATTATTACGAAAGACGAGTCGTAGGTTCACCACTTTCAACCAGAATCGAAAAGATCTTCAATGGAATAGAAACGTTCCACCTCACGAACACCCAAAAAGTTCAAGACGATTCCATCTGCCCGCAAGGTTATGCTCACCGTATTTAGATGCAAGGCATCCTACTGCAGAAATTCCTGCCTTACAATGAGACTGTTAATGCCACGTCGTACTGCACCACTCTGCGGGAACTCCGACAGGCCATTCGCCGCAAGCGCCCTGTACTCCTGACAAAGGGAGTGCTTCTTCTGGATGACAATGCCCCCCCCCCCTCCTAAAATAGCAAGAGAAGCGCAGGAGCTATTACGAACAATTCGTTGGCATCGCTTGGAACATCCACCGTACAATCCCGATATAGCCCCAGTGATTTTATCTTTTCGGACCTCTAAATCATTTTGAAACTGATGATGCCGTCATCCAAGAGGTTACTAGTTGGCTGCGACAGCAACCAAAAGATTTCTTTGCCGTCCGCTTTCAAGGATTTGAAACAAGGTGGGATTAGTCTCTGAATGTACAGGGTGATATATAGAAAAGTGAAATAAATTTCAGGAAGTTACTTTAATTATTATTGCCTCTATCCCGCTTTGCGACTTATTTATTGACTCCTCCTCGTATATTATTTGTATTGTTTAATCATTATTGCAATGGTTCTTGTTCATATTCAAAACTATCGTGTTATTATTATTAAAGCTTTAAAAAACAAAAATTTTTTTAATTTTCAATTAAGAAAACCTTTTAACAAAATCGGTACTGATTTCTTAACAGCTTAAAATGCACACAACCCCACAATTCCTTTCCATAATCATCGAATATAATCCATTATACGAAGGAGGTGTGTCGCTCCGGCTAAATAAACGACGACACCCACCAACATTCTTTCGTACGAGACAAACTATAAAACACCATCCACGCAAGCATCCCAGAAGAGACACCAAGATGTATATGTCGAGATAGAAACGACAGAAGGACATTTTGTATTGATTCCAGTTAAAAGCTCGGCATTCGCTTTATGCCTCTCGTTCCCGAAAAGCCCGTCGATCCTCTCGACGGAGAAAGACAGGAAAAGTGGCGAGAGGAAAAAAAGCGGAAAGAAAGACGAGACCAGATGAATTAAAAGCTCCAAGGTAGCATAAGTACGTTGGAAAAGATGGAAGCTGTTAGGTGTCCTTAGCACTTAATGGATACAGAAAACGCGTCTTGACATCACCTGCTTTTTTCTATTAGCTCATTGATGGATGCCTCCGTTCTCCTTATATTCCCTTATAGCCGCTTGTCTAAACAAACAAATCGATTGGAACATCTTTACAATATTCTGAGTGGGTCGATTTATTTGGTTTTTCCTATGAGATTGCGAACGGTGATGCTGGATTGAAAGGTTTAACGTAATTTTATTTACAGACGAGATATAAATTTTGTAGAATAATATGTTTTCATAATAAACTAGGTGTTAGAAATTTTTATATTTCTTTAACGCGAATATCGAACTTTAAATTAAAGCAATCTGAACAAATTTATGAATTCATATGAATATATTTTGTTATATACGAGGTGAGATTTTCATGTTATCTACCTAGCTATGAATGTAAGGCGTCTTAATTAATTAATTTATTTATTGCACATTACAATAAAAACTTAACAACTTTATAATCCAAAATAAAACATGCCTAAGTTTATAAATTATAGTTACAAATGTGTATTACAAATAAGGAGGAACCCAAAATCCATCATTTAAAACGATTCCACTGTAACAACTACAATTAGGAAAAAACAAAAAGAAGAATCAAAGAAACCGCAAATTTTTTAGTAATTGCATAAAGGCGTGGTTTTAAATATTAAGCAAATCGACTCCAGATAAAAGATTTAGTTCTAATAAAACTCGATCCATAGGATTACGCTTACCATATTCAGTTCAATGGAAACGAACATGAAACGTGTCACCCGAGCGAGCACGAAACGGTGGAACATGGAAAAGCAACAGACAAAGAAGGGCAGAACAGTCTAAGCTGAAATCCAAGCTTAATAAATGTTTCACACCTTCTATAAAAGCCTAAAAAAATCCACATAAAGGATATCTACTTCAGATCATCGCTTCAGTGCGCCATATAGCAGCAAATTTGCATTTGCAAGTTCGTTTGGGTGCTACGGCCAGAAAAGAAAGCCAGAAAGTTGATTTACGTGAATTACTTCACGAAAGGTGTCACAGATAGAATTTGATACAATATGCTCAAAAACTTTGGAAATGTTTAATAGTAACGATACTGGACGGTAATTGTTAATAAGTGATTTGTCACCAGACTTGAAAACAGGAAAAATATGAGGAAATTTCCATTGATCAGGAAAACATCTTAATTTTATAGAGAGCTGGTAAATAACACAGGCCTGCATTTTTCAACACTTTGAAAGTTGATTTAAAAATTTTAACTGTTTTCTAGTAATTGGGTAGCGCTGATTTCAAATCTGCTTTTATTTTTTTAGTATCACGTAAGAGTATTTTTCAAACCAGTAATATAAAAAAATATAGAAAAAACACGATTTATTTCATTTATAAGCTAGTTTTATATTATATTTAAAAAAATACAAAAATATACACATAGAAACTATTAGAAATAGTTATTTATTCTTTATGCTTCCTAAAAAAAACGTTTTCGTTTTTCAGAAAAGCTTCGTTTGGTTGTTTTTCTGTCATATTCAGCTAAAGGAAGATCTCTTCTCAATGTCCAACAGTAATCGGCCATCATTTTTGTGTCCCAGCGCCCTTGGTATCTTTTTTTCATCTCTTTAATATCCTGGTGAAATCTTTCTCCTTGCTCTTCACTCACGTCCCCAAGGTTTTCTGGGAAATAGTCCAAATGGGAATGTAAAAAGTGAATTTTTATGCTCATATTGCAACCAAGAATCCTGAATTTTTCCAGCATATTTTCAACGATCTCAACATAGTTTGTGTCTTTATAATTCCCTAGAAATTTATGTACAACTTCGTTAAAAGCATGCCATGCATGTTTTTCCTTATCTTCCATCACCTTTTCAAATTCTTGATCTTTTACCAAGCTCCTAATCTGCGGGCCTACAAAGATTCCCTCCTTTAATTTTGCCTCTGACAGAGTCGGAAATGTTTTACACAAATATTTAAAACAATTTCCTTCTTTGTTTAATGCCTTAACAAATTGTTTCATAAGTCCAAGTTTTATGTGAAGCGGTGGAAGTAACACTTTTTGAGGGTCAATGAGACTTTCGCGAATTACATTTTTGGTTCCAGGTGTTAAAGTCACCCTTTATGGCCAGTCTCTTTTTATCCTATGCTGTTCTCGATTTCTGCTATCCCACTCGCACAGGAAGCATGGAAATTTAGTATATCCAGACTGCTGACCCAAGAGAAGGCCTAAAATTTTTAAATCTTCACACACTTCTCAGTTGTGATTTTCATATTGTATTCTTAAAAGTAATTCCTGTAAATTTTCATAGTTTTCCTTTAATAGCTTTCCTTTAATAGCTTTCCTTAAATGAACAGAATGGCCGACCGGAACAGAAGCAAAAACATTGCCATTATGTAACAGAACAGCTTTAAGGCTCCTTTTTGAAGAGTCGATGAAAAGTCTCCAGTCAGAAGGTGTGTACTCAGGAGCTCCGAGGAAAGTAAGTAGATCAGCAATTGCTTGGCAGTACACGAGTGGTCCGTTTTGTGCAAAATATTTTGCAAATCCAGCCTCACGATTTCTATACTAAGAGAAGGTAGTTTCTGGGGCAAGCAAATTTTTTTGTTTCAACCTAGACCACTGTACTTCAGAAAGATCTTTTGAAAGTCCCAAATCTCTTACTAAATCATTCAGTTCGGCTTGTGAAAATAGCTGAGGTTGGTTTTGACCTGAGGTTGATGGTTCAAAATCACTATCCATCTGTACGGAGCCGGAAGTTGAAGAGGTTTCAATATCTTCTTGTAGTACTTTGGGGGGTATAGGTATAGATACGTGATCACTGTGAGGAACTGGTCTGATAGCTGATTTAATATTGTTTGGGTACAAAATATATTTCAAAGTTTTTCTATTATGCCCCTTAATATCACAAAGACAAAAGTAGCAATCTTCATGATGATTTTGCGGTTCTCTCCAAACCATCGGTATTCCAAAAGGAAGGCTTCTTCTATTCCCTTTGGTCCAATGTCAAACCTTCTTCACATACCTTACAAACAACGTGCGGTGCCCAATCTTTATCTTGATCTCCTAATTTGATTTTGAAATAAGCATAATATGCATTATCACAAATTCACCAATTGGTCTCTTAAACTTTTTCAAGACGAAATATCCACAAATATAACAGAAATCATCTGGTTTGTTTTTGCAACACCGGCTAGACATATTTTTAAGCAATGTTTGTTTATCAAATACCACGCACAACACTAAAGACAAATTAATTTTACTTGTTTACTGATCGACACTCAGAGCTATAATGAAGTAAATGACATTAAAATATACATTTTGTTTGGAGTGATAAACTTGAAATTCTTCTTCGCAGTACTAATAAACTGGAAGCATAATAAATAGGATTTAGCAGGTAAAAATTCACGGAAATCTTGTCCAAAATTAATACATGTAATAAAAGATTTACATCAGGTAATGAGAGCCTATTTAACAAATTTCTTTAAAACCACAACAGAAAATCATTTTAGGGTTAATACCTAGAATTTGAAGTAGTACATTCATTTTAAAATGTATTACGCCTATTATAAGATTTTTTTTATATATTTTTTTTTTTTTTTTGTGCAAAAAAAAATCTGTGGGTGGTAGAGACCAACTATATTTTAATTAGTTTTTGCTATATAAAAACTGAGCTTAACAAACAAAAACATCACAAATTTTATGCAGGCATGTGTAATTTATAAAAGAAGAGATAAAATAGAACTGCACAGTTTGAGGAAATATTCCGAAATACCACCCGAAACAACCTTTCAGAGAGGAAAGGTTAGAAAACACAATTTCGCTGTCAATTATTACATTATTCAAATTAAAAGGATTTGTAAAATGAGATAAATTAAGTTTAGAAAAATTAGTGTCCGTATCATTATAGCTAGCATATACCAAAAAAATCTGTAAACATATCACACACTTCTACAAGCTTGTCAGATTCAATCCCATTATAACTGAGTTGTTGGCGTATACATACTTGATTTTTCCTTCGCGAATCATCAAAGTTCCAGAAAGCTCGAACACCCTCTACTGCGAGAAGAAAACAAACTTTTTGTAGTCCTTGTCGGTAGATTGCTTAATATGTAATAACAACTCCTTGTATTTGAGATAGTTAATTATTGTCCTTGGCTTTTTTAAATTTCCTATAGAATTTATTTTTTTTTCTTTATTAATTTCTTTGTAGAAGACGAAAACCATTTAGGATATTTATCAGAATTTACTAGATATTCAAGGACAAATCAGTCGATAGCGAAGTGTAAAGTTCGCTACAAATAGGAGAGACCATGTTCCAAATCATTTAATAATAAAATAGTCCAATCGACAGAAGAAACGAAATCATTTATTTGGTCATTGGAAGCTTTCCTGAAATTGTATGAGCTATCATAATTTCCGTTCGACAGGAAGGAAATCATTTATATGGTCATAGGAAGCTTTCCTGAAATTGTATTTCCGTGAGCTATCAAAATTTCCGTAATATAATCATATTTCAGACTGAAACCCAAATATGGATGATAATAATCAGGGCTTACTAGACAATGAGTTTCTTGAAAAACTTGAACAGATTCTGTATTAAGTAATACTAAATCTAAGGTAGCACTATTAGCGTTTGTTACAAAGTTACATTGACGCAAACCATTAAAAATTAACTTGTCATTGAAAATAGCTTGACAGTCACTGGAATAAATGTGGCAGGTTAAAATCCCCGGAGATATACAGAGTAGCATTAGAATGGCGATCAATTAGAAACTCAACGCTGCCAACAAAGTCCAAATACCGAGCCGAACCCGACAGCGGCGGAATATAAACAGCTCCTATTATGAAAACTAGCTTAACAACTAAGTTGTCATCATCAATAATATAAATGTCTAACAAAAAATCAAACATGAAAAATAAGCAACATAAAAACACCATATGTGTTTAAAATTTTTGTGCATAAATGTTTTGATATGAAATTATCAATATTTACTATTTTTATGAATAGGAACTTATGTTCAACGTATCGTCTAACTAATGTCGATTTCATCGATTTTTTTGCAGGTCAATGAACTTGAATTACGGGTGTATTTTTTGGTAATAATTTTGGTAAATATAGAATAATCAAAGATAGGGATCGACTGTAACTATATTTGGGCCCTAAAAACTTTTTGATGAATTACAAATAAATTTCTTTTTTGATTTCTTAGTGATTAGAAAGAAGCAGAAAATGAAAAACGATATTTTCCGGAAAGAAACCAATATCAATAGATTCATCACCGCCGATTCAAACCATAGTTTTCAACGTAAGACAGCTACTTTTAATTTCTTAATCAATCGGTTACTAAACTTTCCGTTAACAAAAGAGAGATACGAAATAGAACTAGATCCATCGCGAGGTATAAGGCTGTGACATAGAAATAATTAATAAATTAATTTACATGTTCGATATCTCAACGTAACCAGGAGAAAAAGTACACGTGTTTACCATACCACCAAATCACGAAAAACATTAATAGAGTTGTTAAAGAACAAGTTCTCCAAGTTGCTTTTCGGTCCGAAGACACCATCAAAATCCTCCCAGGTAATACTAAAGATAAAGTTAATTTGAATTTAAAATCAGGTATACACGAAATTAATTGCCGCGATTGTAATTTGAAATGTTTAAGTCAAACGAAGCGCTCAATAATAACCCGTTTTAAAGAACACATATCACATATTAAATATCAATGTTATATAAATTTTTGTTCACAGCTACTATGACTCTTCGTGGCTACTATGATTTTTAATGTATACAGAAACGAATTTTTAAAAGAAAATTAAATATCTTCCCAAATATTGAAGATAGGTATTGGACATACTTAACAAAATAGATAGCTGCTAAAGCAATTAATATAACTATTTAAAAAATATATAGGGCGTTCCATTTAATACACGACATCTTTCAGCGCAAATTTTCTTCAATTTATCACACTTTCGCGAACACCCAGTATACATTAGAACAATTTCCGGACAAAAGTAGCTCATGGTACACCTTGTGCAAACGCCATACCAAGTTAGTTTATTTTATTCCATGGCAATCTCGAATTATACACAGGCCTGCATAAAATTTGTGATGACGTGATTTTTGTTTGTTAAGCTCAGTTTTTATATAGCAATAACTAATTAAGCTACAGTTGGTCTCTACCACCCACAGATTTTTTTTTTGCACAAAAGATATGAAAAAAATATTAAAAAAATCTTATAATAGGCGTTTTAATACATTTTAAAATTAATGTACTACTTCAAATTCTAGGTATTAACCCAAAAATGATTTTCTGTTGTGGTTTTAAAGAAATTTGTTAAATAGGCTCTCATTACCTGATGTAAATCTTTTATTACATGTATTAATTTTGGACAAGATTTCCGGGAATTTTTACCTGCTAAATCCTATTTATTATGCTTTCACTTTATTAGTACTGCGAACAAGGATTTCAAGTTTATCACACCAAACAAAATGTATATTTTAATGTCATTTACTTCATTATAGCTATAGAGCGTCGATCAGTAAACAAGTAAAATTAATTTGTCTTTAGTGTTGCGCGTGGTATTTGATAAATAAACATTGCTTAAAAATATGTCTAGCAGGTGTTGCAAAAACAAACCAGATGATTTCTGTTATATTTGTGGATATTTCGTCTTGAAAAAGTTTAAGAGACCAATTGGTGAATTTGTGAAAAATGCATATTATGCTTATTTCAAAATCAAATTAGGAGATCAAGATAAAGATTGGGCACCGCACGTTGTTTGTAAGATATGTGAAGAAGGTTTAAGACATTGGACCAAAGGGAATAGAAAAAGCCTTCCTTTTGGAATACCGATGGTTTGGAGAGAACCGCAAAATCATCATGAAGATTGCTACTTTTGTCTTTGTGATATTAAGGGGCATAATGGAAAAACTTTGAAACATATTTTGTACCCAAACAATATTAAATCAGCTATCAGACCAGTTCCTCACAGTGATCATGTACCTATACCTATACCCCCCAAAGTACTACAAGAAGATATTGAAACCTCTTCAACTTCCGGCTCCGTACAGATGGATAGTGATTTTGAACCATCAACCTCAGGTCAAAACCAACCTCAGCTATTTTCACAAGCCGAACTGAATGATTTAGTAAGAGATTTGGGACTTTCAAAAGATCTTTCTGAAATACTGGGGTCTAGGTTGAAACAAAAAAATTTGCTTGCCCCAGAAACTACCTTCAGATCTTCCTTTAGCTGAATATGAAAAAAAGACAACCAAACGAAGCTTTTCTGAAAAACGAAAACATTTTTTTAAGAAGCATAAAGAATAAATAACTATTTCTAATAGTTTCTATGTGTATATTTTTGTATTTTTTTAATATAATATAAAACTAGCTTATAAATGAAATAAATCGTGTTTTTTCTATATTTTTTGATTTTACTAGTTTGAAAAATAACCTTACGTGATACAAAAAAAATAAAAGCAGATTTGAAATCAGCGCTACCCAATTACTAGAAAACAGTTAAAATTTTTAAATCAATATTCAAAGAGTTGAAAAATGCAGGCCTGTGTTATTGGCACATAAAGACGCACGTAGAAATTTCACTTTTTCTATTTAATTGTAAATATCTCAAAAACTATTGGCTCTAGCTGCTAAGTATCCTTAATAAAAAATATTCCAAATTTGACGTGTAATCAAAAATTAGACTTATTCAATTAAAAAAAAAATATTGTTTGTGCCAGCGATTTACGGAACATTCTGTAAAAGTCTACACATTTTTAGAATATGCAACAATAGCAAAGTTATCAACTCCAGCATATATTTTTTTATTATAGTCAGGGGTTATGAACAAATGTACTTTGTCAAATCGTTGATTCACTCCTAAAATAAGTATTTGATTGAAAAATTACTCTCCCGTCAAATAACCCTCGTATGTAAACAAGCGTTATCATATTTAATTTAGTAGGCGTCGAAAAAGAGTACATTTAATTAATTATTTAATTACAAACATCCATTTCCATATTGATAATTTTATAAACAGGCTTATTAATAGACAAGGTAACGTCAACAATGATACAAAATTGATATTGATAATAATGGCCGCCGGATATACGGTACTGTACATGTGAAAATACGGGAGTTGAAATTAAATATTATCGACTGGACATTTGCGATACGAAAAATAAGGTAAGACGCACAAACGCTCTTTGCGTGTATCTCATTTGGTATTTTAACAGGGAATAAACACAATTTTATCTGTGAAACACAAATACGCAGAGGCCACCACTCTGTGCAGGAAACCGATACCTAATCACTTCCAACTAATTATGAGTAACTTATTTTAATATACACACATTTATGGTTTCGACGATAACACTGACACGTACGCCTAAGCGACATCCCGCGCATGCTTTTTTGTGTGTTTCTTTCCTTCTTTTTGGGAGCAGTGACAAAGATAGATGCCTGTCACTCTGTCACAGCGACTGACGTACTAGCCAGGAACTCTTCAGTCTGATTAGATAATTATTAAACTGTGTTGAAAGTAATTACAATGTGTGCTATAACAGGACAATGTAAACGAAGGAAAACCACAAATTACAACATTGTTGTTAAAACCAACGGTAATTTATAAATGTTAGATTAATATGTAAATGTTAAAATTTGTTTGTTTTTTCAATTTAATATAAAGTCCTATTACGTAACTTGTTTCAATAAATAAGTTATTAAAAAGAAAATGATTCCAATGTTTTTAACGGTGATATAGTTGTAACTAGTTTATTGCAAAATGCCCCGATGGAACAGAAAAAAGGTAATGGATAAAAGATAATAGCAAAAATAAAAAATTAAATACGCTAGATTGCAGCACCACTATAGTTGTAACATTACCCGTGGTGATACCTTTGGTAACGTTAATTTCGCTTATAATTTAAATCAAATCTGCCAATACTGCGAGTCGTTAATATTTGTATTATTTAATGCTTAAACCATTGATTGGTTGAACTATTTTTTTGGTTTTCGCTGGCACCAGCGATCAGAGGCCTGATTGCAACGACCGCTGCATAGCTAAATAAAATGAATCCTATTTTCTGGTAGCGATATCCTCGAAAACGTCGTGGGTCGGAATACAAGGGAGATAGCCAAACGAAACTCAATTAAAAACTCGTAACAAATTTTACTTAAATCTAAATGGAACAATTTTATTTACAATGTGTTGGTTCTACTTAATACATAAATCTGTATACACTTCCTATCAGAAAGGGTAGGCTGTTGCTAATAAAATCCCAAATAAAAAACGATTCAGCTTGTATCCTTTCCTTTTTTCTTTGAAGAGACCTCACTAGTTCACCTTGTTTTACACACGACGTAATTTCACAAATGATTTTAACATAAAATTCAATTCTTAAGTTATATGAACATCCAAAATAAATAAAATAATAATTTAAGAATCTACTTTTAATTCAGCGTTAACGACGGAAGTTATATGTATCCGAAGTTACAAATATATCAGGTTTTTCCTTTATCATTACACATAGGTATAATACATTGATTTTTATTCAATGAGCTTTACACATAGGGATAAATGTATAGTGGCTTTGTAGGCAACCAGTTATACACCAGTGACATTTTTCCAATTATCAAATATTTCTGTTTTACATTCATACTTAAATCTTAAATTAAATACATTTTATTTAAAAATACATAATTTATTTAAATCAATTAATTATCCCAACAGGAGTATACCTTGTGTGCAGACTATTTTGGATATTTGACAATTGGAAAAATGTCATTGGTGTATAACTGGTTGTCTACTATGTCACCATTATTGCTATGTGTAATGATAAAAGAAAATCCCGGTATATGTATATATTAAGTATTTAGATAAACACTAAACACTCATATAGCTATGGAGTAATAATTAGCAATTTCATACATTCAAATCTGACACCTGCTCTCAAAATACTGACATCTGCTTTCAATAACTGACATCTACTTTCAAAATAGGCATCTGCTTTCAAATCTGACGTTTGCTTTCATAACAGACACCTGCTTTCAAAATTCACTAACTGACATCAGCTATTAAAACTGACATCAGCTTTAAAAACTGACTTCTGCTTTCAACTTGACATCTACATTCAATAACTGACATCTGATTCATTAACACTGTTACTTTATAATGCATTTCTAAATAGCTTGAACCTAGGTCTATTGTGGCTAAGTGGTAAAAGCGACAGTCCGGCAAACTGTAGACTTGGGTTCGAGTCCCAACATAGACAATATTTTTCAATTAAAAATTTCGTATGATTTGCTTTGTAATTTGTAGACAGCAATGTTTACATCCCCACTTACTTTGCAATTACATACATACTATTTTGATATTTGTAAATATTTCATATAAAAGCCGAAAAACTCCAATAATTTATCAATTGTTATATATATATATATATACATAAGTAAAAATTTTCATTAACGGGTGAGCGGTCTGTCAGGTAAAAATAAAACTCCTTTATTCCACTCTATATTTCATAACGCATTGGTTACTTCATCAGGAGTGTAATTCAGAGTTAAAATTTAGCAAATAACGGCACTAAACATGTTAAAATACGTCAACTTTAAAACATCCTGTTGTTTTAACTACCCTTTTCGTATTTTCAAACACAAATTTCCTATTACTGACTGTTCAGTATGCCATCCTTTAAAAGTTCATTTCGCATATGCGTCAATTTATGATCCGTAACTAAACGATGACATTTGGAATACTCACGAATTCAAAAAGACAATTGGTTTAAGAAATGATGTACTATAGTTGAAGAGCGTCTATAACATGTACTGTATGTCGACTCTTCAGTGGTGGATAAGTACGATGTACGTTCACACAAAGGGGTTCTACCAACCTGTGTGTATGGCCTTTACACATTAGGTCAGTTCTCGAGACATTGAAGTAATTATTTCTTTTCGGTCACTCGACCCCTACTTTGTTACGGTTTACGTCGACTTCCTGACGATTCTCAATACTTGCATTTTTGGGTGACAGCTTTTAATTTATTAGCTTTTCTACAAGTTCGAAGTTGGTTACTGATATCCGGTTTGTTTATTTATTTATCGGCAATAGTTCATTGTTGTATATTGCGACTCTTTATTGGTCTGTGCACAAAATGGGCCTTGCATTTTGTGTATCTTTTACCTCCCTGTCGCCAATAGGAATTATATATTTTAAAGTTAATACTTACATCAATTTAAAAAAGGAGGAATGGAATATTTCTTTCGCGCAATTCTAAATCTAACCAAATTTTGAATTAAATTAAAAGTAAAAGAAAAACAATATAATCTAAAATAAAACCAAAATTAAGTACGGGACTCTATAAATAGATTTACGTTTTATTACATAGTGATCCAAAGACACCTCTGTGGATGGGTTGATCGAGAAGATACAAGTCAACTAGCCAGTACCCAGGCTAAGGCCTCAGTAAAGACGGCGGCGTTCTTTTGAAATGTAATTACGTAACCAACTACCAAAAATGAAATAATTTTTTTAAATTAATTGTTTCTTACTTTTAAGTTATAAACTGAGGCCATACGTCATGCGAATTACGTAGAGGCTATAACAACCCACAAAGCATAATATAAAAAAAGAGAAGATAAGCTACAATCGATGTACCATACGTACCTAACTTAACATTAAGAACAAAATTGTTTTTAAAATATGTTGTGTCGCCCACATATAACCACAGTTTTCTTTATTTTTCAATTCAGATTTAATTCTATTTTCAATACATTCATAAGTAAACGGTACACAATTTTCTAACGTTTTCCGACTAGGTAATGTGAAATTCGCGTATTTATTCCAGAATGGCACAAATGATTCTTTGTTTAATAAATCAAACGAGAATGTTACATATAAATGAATAGAAATTGCTCTTCCGAACGTACGCCTTTCTTTTATAATTATGCTTCGCACTATTTACGTGTAGTTTATGGTCACTTTTAGTCAAGCGCATTAAAGATATATCACAAGTTGAACATTTGATTTTTGCGAATCGTAAATTAAATTTAATTGTAAGTATATTCACAAAAGACACTAAAAATATTTTAGAATTGAATAGGAACATATTTATCAAACAAAATAAATATTTTTAAATTTATTTTTGGATTCTAATTTAATCGAAAAACAAATAAACGTGTCACCACTTACGAACGGATGTCATTTTAATAGAAAAACAGCCTAGTCGAGTCTAAAGTTGTGAACAATACGAAAAAGATTAAACCTTTTTCTATATTTATCAATTCCTTAAAAAAAGGAAATCGAAGCAGTTCAAGAAATCACCCGTGTACTAAAGAAAGAGAGAGATACATTATGCACCGTCCCTTATCTCCCTTATCTAACTGTTCTCGGCTCGCCAGCCCTCACCCACACCAAAAACCGAACTGCATTACTTATGCTAAGGGCAATTAATTTGTCCGAAGATTAGCCATGCATCCTGGTACCTTTCAAGCTAGCGACGGCGATGGTGGCAGTGGCGGCGGTGGCAGGGAGTTCTTTTAATTAAGTTTAATTAACGTTTTCAAAGTCCGACATGGCGCGCTCGGTTTGGTAACATGCGGAGAAACAGAGAGAGAGAGAGAGACAGGGAGAAAGATAAAACCCGAGATGGCATCAGTGGATGCTGATCTATGATGATCTTATTACTTTAGAGGAGAGAAATTTCGTGGGAGAGGGTACGCGATGGTGTTAGTAGACCAAGGGGGACACGAAGAAACGACTTCGGGAGAGCGCGGTCTTTTCGAAGCGAAAGGGTAAACGTTCGGGGGATATAAAATCGGGCGGGACGGTTTTGGTGGCGGCACCGGGTGAAAGATCTAAAAACCCGAGCACTCCGCTTCTCCCTCTTTCGGTTTGTCGAAATTAAATTGTCATTCTTTTGGATTTAAGTGCGAGTGAAAGGAGATAGGTGGTTGCCGTGATGGCGATGGCGTTGCATCTTTTAGAGCGAGAATGGACAAAAGAATGGGAGACAGAGAACGACGAAGGGGAAAGCAGGAAAGGATCGCCAGTTTACGAGATCGTTAATTAAAGTACCTCTAAAACTCCACAATAATTATCACTTGATTGCTTTCGCTGTTTTGGCGACGGTCAGAATAATGGTCGCGACGAAGTTTCGCTTTTTAGTTTCGATAACAGAAATTTCTGACAATGCTGTGGAGATGTAATTCATTGTAAAGATTGATAAACTACCAATAACAAGTTTAAATCTATTTATATCTATCTTAAAATTACGTTTGTTTCTCTTAATCTAATCAATGTGCTTATTTCAATTTTAATTTTAATTTATCTTAAAATAGAACATCATATTGTAGATGACGTAAGTTTGTGGTTGTCGACGCTAAAATTTTTTACAGCAGTGTTAACGTCACAAATGTATTTATACATTTTTTTTTGTTTATTGTATTACATAAAATCTTTTTATTTGATCTTAATACTTTATTTTTAATATCCTTTTGAATTGAATCTTATAGAATTTAAAAAGAGATAATGTTAAGTCAATAATAATCGTCCTATCTATCAATCAACATGGATTCATTTCTGGAAAGTCCACGATTACAAACTTAACCGAGATTGCACAATACCTCTCTAATGCTATTTATCAACTCAAACAGGTCGTTGTCATCTACACAGACTTTTCAAGGGAATTCGATTCTGTTGATCATAATATACTTCTGACCAAATGTAAATGATCCGATGGATGACCTGGTTGTGAATGCCTGGGGTATGCCTATGATTTGAAGATTTTCAGTATTGTCAGCAACCACGATGACTGTATTAACCTTCAAGCTGACCTCGACAGAATTCGGAACTGGTGCCACGTTAATAAAATTGTTTTAAATGTAAAAATAATGCGCTGTCGCTTCTTATACTAGATGTTCTAAACCAGTTACATTTCACTACATGTCCGGCTCTGAGTCGGTTGTTATAAAGGCGTTGTTTAAGGATTTAGAGGTCTCTTCGATGATGGTCTTACGTTTACCAAACACATATCTAACATTTGCTCTTCTGGTAGCAAGTCTCTCGGTTTTCTTGTGAGATCGTGTCGCAATTTTTCTAACATAAACAGTATTAAGGTGCTACACTATGCCCTTGTTTGACGCAGGTTGGAATAGGTATCTGTCGTCTGGTATCCGCATTATCTACACCAGCAAATCTCGGTCGAACGTGTTCAGAGGAGATTCTTAAAATACTTGTATAGAATGGACGGCATTTACACTGCCCGTGACATCAACTATCTGCATTTACTGGCTCAGCATAATTTTGTGTCACTATCACGTCGTAGAGAGGATTAAAAAAGGATCGACGCGTCTTCGTTACTCGCACAAATAAATCTAAATGTACCAACTCGTACAACCCGCAATTTTGACGTTGTCAACATCCCGACATCGTGAACCAATATTTTAGTGAAATCTCCTTTATACCTTATGGCCACTAATTTTAATAAGTGCAACTCTTCGGGTTAGTGTTTGTGTGTTACTTGTGTGCGAGTATGTGATCACTTACTTATTTGCTGTGATCTTATTGTAATGCTGTATATTTCTTCTACAGATATTAAATAGTCTAATTTTGTATAATGTCCTATAACTGGTTGATAAACTGTTGGACAGTAAAGATCATTATTAATTTTATTATTATTATGATTATTATTATTAATGATTTATTTTTGCGCAACTGAAACAATCCAAATAAGATAACAAAATTATGATTCTGTATGATACAGAAATAAATAAATCAATCAATTTCGTAAAAATAGAAAAACATGCTTAAATAATTCGTTTGCATTCCTTGACAAAAGCACCATTGGAGCCTTGAACAATATATTCGTTCCCGGTGTTAAAAACAAAAACACTTTGCGAGTGAATTCGCTTACTTAGGCACAGTTTATTTAATACCACTCTGGCTATTATAGCAAGGAACAGATCACATCTTAGAAGTGTTAACGTTTCGTTAAGTCCTCACGGCAGGTGGTGCTATAAAAGTACTCAACCGCTATTGGGTGGGGTAGGGTCGGGTTGGGTTGGACAAAACTACCAAACTTCCAAGCAAGCAAACTGCCAAACAGCCAAACTGCCAAACTACCAAACTAGCGAACTGCTAAACTGCCAAACTACCAAATTAGCAAACTGCCAAAATACCAAACTAGCAAACTGCCAAACTAGCAAACTGCCAAACTAGCAAACTGCCAAACTAGCAAACTGCCAAACTAGCAAACTGACAAACTAGCAAACTGCCAAACTAGCAAACTGCCAAACTAGCAAACTGCCAAACTAGCAAACTGCCAAACTAGCAAACTGCCAAACTAGCAAACTGCCAAACTGCCAAACTAGCAAACTATCAAATTGCCAAACTATCAAACTGCCAAACAGCCGAACTAACAAACTGCCAAACTACTAAACTAGCAAACTGCCAAACTACCAAACTAGGAAACTGCCAAACTACCGAACAGCCAAACTGCCAAACTACCAAACTAGCAAACTACCGAACTAGCAAACTGGCAAACTAGCGAACTGCTAAACTGCCAAACTAGCAAACTGCTAAACTATCAAATCAGCAAACTGCCAAACTGCCAAAGAACCAAAGTAGCAAACTGCCAAGCTACCAAATTGTCAAACTGCCAAACTGCTTAACCGCCAAACTACCAAACTAGCAAACTACCAAATTGCCAAACTGCCAAACTACCAAAATTCCAAACTACCAAACTAGCAAACTGCCAAACTGCCAAGGAACCAAACTAGCAAACTGCCAAACTACCAATCTGTCAAACTGCCAAGTTTGAAAACTACCACACTGCCAAACTACCAAACTAGCAAACTGCCGGGATCCTAACACTATTCCTTGTCTTCACATCGCTAACATTTCCAACCCATGTCTCACAACAAATGCCCGTAGTCTATATTTCGTTTTGGATAGACACCGTGAAGCCTGGTACTCAGACACTTCAATAATTTACGCTGAACGCGCTGAATTCCATTCACATATACATCATACATTGGATACCAAAGGGTAGACGGATATTTCAACTTATTAACGACATATACGAAATAAAAATTAGGTAATGATACCAACGTTTGTGAAATTTGGAATACATTCGAATGATAAAACCCAGAGACATGAAAGCAGATCTAGTAATATTTAAGACTTGATCATTGAAGGCAATTATCTGGCTAACTGTCTATTTTTTCATTCTTAATGGCGGTTACTATTTTCGAAGTACCATGAAGCATTTACAATACAGGTTTGGTCCAATAACAGCCACCATATTTTTCTGAATTTCAATCTTAGTTGTTCTCTTTTCTTTTTTACATGAACTCTCCAACCGAGTCTACCATCAAGAGTAATACCCAGATATTTAGAGGTTGCATAAGGAATTTGATTATTTGTACTAACTAGAAAATTATGTTTCCTTTTCTTGCTAAAATCAACATGAACCGACTTTGTCTCGTTCAGATTTATTCGCCATTTCATGGTCCAAGTATCAACACGGTCCATGAATTGATTTGTAGCGTGTGTGCTGCTTCCTCATGATTTTCCCTTCGACGAAAATAGCTGTATCATTAGCAAACGTGACCAAAGTATTATATTCTAGCATAGGTCACACTTGTAAGGAAGATACAGTACCAGGCCGAATGCACTTCCTTTTGCTTTGATTTCTCTCAATTCAAAATAAGCTTTTTCTTGCTTTATTCTAAAAGCTCTATTTGATATGTAGGATTCTACCAGTTGCGAATACTGTTTTGGTAAGAGAGAGTTCATTTTGTACTGGAGGTCCCTCATGCCATAACTTATAAAAGCTTGCTCTGCATCGACCAAGATACTAGAGCAGACGTTTCGTTTCTCTAAAGACATCTCTGTGTTATTAGTTATCCTGTGTACTTGGTTAATCGTTGGATCAATCTCTAAATTCGAATTGGTGAGATGGTATTGTTCCGCCAAGATTGGTTTAAACCTTTTGAGCAGCTTTTTCAAATAGCTTGGATATCACAGAGAGAAATTGGTCTATATAATGATATTTCATAAGGTGCTTTTCGGGGTTTGTATATCATTATGACCTCTGGCACTTTCCACATCTTAAAAACGTACTTTAGTCTAAACGAGGTTTTAGGTGGATCAGTGTTATTTTAACTTTCTTCGGAAGTTGTTTGAGAATTCTCCAGTAATTATATTAAACCCTGGAGTTCAAAAGAAAGAGATATGGCACAAAATTAATATTGAAATCGTACATTTTAATACAATGTTTTACCCTCGTTAGTAAGATTTCGAAATTTATAAATACACATATTTATTCACTAGAATAACTTCAAAACATTCATTTTATAATCGCGTCTAGAATCATTCCTACTAGATTTTAAGGTTAAGTAACTTTTTCGAAAACATCTTAAATATACGATAGAAAATTTTAATTTCGATCTAAAAGGCTCGACGAAAGTGAAATTTTTTAATGTACAAGTTTTCCGTCCGCTCATTCGCCTATTTCGCGTTATAAACCATCAATAAAGGATTTGGTCCGGGGTCGGTCGACAAGAGGCTATTAAGAATGATTAATTTAAGAATTTATTAGTAGACAGACAGTAACAGCGATGGGTTGATGAGGACCGTGCCACCACCTACCTCCCCAAGAAAGAGTCCTTTGAACAGTATAGTGCGGTTACCAGAAGTAGAAGGGAACCTGCCCGCGATAATGTTTTATAGAGGACGATCCCTTGGATTCTTCAACGGAGTTCCCTTTTTCACTCTACCGGAGGACTGAATTATATCCTTTCAGTCGATCCCATCATTAGCATAAAACACGCTTTATAATAAATTGGAGAGCGTTTAAATAAAACGCATAATTACTTTAACCTACTTGCGCGCGGGCCAATGGTTCGCGCAATAAAAACCGAGAGAAGAAAAAAAGAAAAGGAACCACAGAGGAAACAGAATACCTGATTACCGTTACGAAATCTCGTTTTAAGCAGAATTATTTAAGTTTTTTTTCTTTATGTTGAATTGGAAAAAAATAACAAATCGGAAATTTAACTCATTTTTTCAAAGAAATTTAAAATAGAAATGACAGTATATCAATGTCAAACTTATATATCTGTAGTTGTCATGGATAAAATTAAAATATTCAAAGATACATTCAAGTTTAATAATAATAATTCAAGCCTCAGAGCTTTCGACAGCAAGACGTCAATTATGGGTGATTGGCAAGCCATGAGTTTTTATTATGTCTGCGCCCGTGGAGCGACATAAGATGTTAAGCTGTCGGCATTCGCCTGGAACGTAAACCTTTTCAGGCAGCCTAGTCAGTGATCTAAACACGGAACTGCCAGCACGATAAGCGAGTGTACAGATATTTAAATAACATATGATAGGTATTTATATAACAACAACATATATTCATCAAGGAAAATTGCAGATCGTTACTTTTTATTATTGGGTTATAGTATATACTACTTATATTTTTTATATCACTTCTGTTGTTAATTGTATTTTTTTCCTGTTTAGAATTAATCATTTCTTTAATTTCCCTTTTTATTGTGTGCTATTCTTTATCGATCATCTGTGTGTTTTCAAAATCGAAATGGGGATCGCGTTCTGGTTTATGTGTAAATAAAGCAATTTTGTCTGTTTTGGGGTATTTGTGGGCTAGTATTCTTTTGTATAAATAATGTTTAGTTTGGCCTATGTAGTAACTATCGCAATCGCGACATAGTATTTTATGGATGACATGTGTTTCCCGATTTTTTTCTATTTTTGGTTTTAGTTTTGAAAATTAAGAAGTTTATATGTTGTAGCTATATCATATATATATATATATATATACCGTGTGTCCCAAGTTCGATGCCCACCATTGGTATCTCGGTTATTAGAAGATATAGAACAACGGTTAAATGGGGAATGTTGCAGAATTCAATACTCGCGGCAAATCTCATTTCAAATTTGACCTAACTTTTTAAATTTTTAAAATATTTTGAAAAATCAAAAATTTGCCGATTTCGTTATTCCTCAATAACTCGATAACGCTTAGTCTGACCTCTTTTAAAGTTTTACATTGTTGAGACACTTTTTTAAAACAAATTATTTGATACAAACAGAAACTCCCGATTGTCATTTGTTTTTAAGTTATTACCACTATCTTTTGTTTTTCATATGGCGGCCATATTGGATTTTGGGTTTGTTAGGTAGTCCTCAAAATGTGCTTTTCACCGATGTATAACATGCCTGAAAAATTTTTATTTATAAGGAAAATATTAATAAAAACGTAAATTAATCTTTAATATGAAATTAGTAGGCTGAAAAATTAAACACCAATGTCAAATGAAAGTGAAAAGATATTCTAAGTAATACTGTAAACAAACGAAACGATTAAAAAATTACAGAAATAAAAAGTAAAAATACAGAACTTAAAGTTCACATTCACTTAAAGAAATTGTTCAATATGACGACCATTCTGTTCCACACAATTTTGACACCTTGTTCGAGTAGAGTTACAAACTCTACGTAGCGTGTTTCCGTTTACTGATCGTAGCACATCTAGTACTCTTTGTTCTAAAATTTCCCGAGTTTCTGGCGGTTCAAAATCAAATACTTCGTTTTTAGTGGTACCTAATAAATAAAAGTCAAGCGGGGTAAGGTCTGGTGATCTCGCAGGCCATTGCACGGGTCCACTATTTGAAATCACTCTCTCATTAAAGTTTTCTCTCAAAAAATGTTGCACGTTACGAGTGTTATGGGCCGGGCAACCATCTTGCTGGAACCAGATGTTTTGCATGTTCTCCGGATTAATAATTTGCCTCAAAGCAGGCATTATCTCGTTTGTTAGTAGCTCCAAGTATCTGTTACCAGTTAAATTGTAATCAAAGATGAAAGGACCTATTAACTGATTATCTAAAACGAAAAAAAGAGTTTAAAAAACCAAAAAAAATGTAAACAAAATATCATACCAATTAAACCGCACGAGACATTAAAACCAAATCGAACTTGAAATCTTCTTTGATTTACCAAATGTGGATTTTCAGTAGACCAATGATGATAGTTATTCCTATTGAACACTCCACAATTGGTAAATCGTGTTTCATCTGTCTATAGTATTTTCCTAGGAAAATTAGCGTCATATTCACATTTTTGAAGGTACCACCTACTAAACTGTAATCGTCGGAGATTGTCATTATCACTTAAACCTTGTACAATTGTTGGTTTGTAAGGGTGATACTTGTTTTTCGTCAAGGTTCTGCGAACAGTAGATTTTGAAATCCCTGTTTCTCGTGTCACACGACGAACTGATGTGCTGGGATTGTTCCTAACGTTCTGCAAAATATTATTTAGACGTGTATCAGCATCATTAACTTCATAGTTAGCTCGTTTTTGTTCGAAGCTTCCAAAGTTTTTTAATTTGCTAACTAGTCTTCTAAAAATTGTCCTGTGTGGCTGTTGTCTTTCTGGAAAACGCTCTGCATAACTCGTGCACGCATTTTTAGTGTTTCTATTTGCTTTGAAATACACTTCCAACATATCAACTTTTTCTTCGTTTGAATATGTATGTGCCATTATCAATACTTATAAATCTTAATACTTGACAATAATTACTTATCACTAACTACAAGTAGTTTTAATTAACTTATCTCTGCAGCACTAATTGTACTTTGACAGGTTATCGTTTTGTTTCATTGTCAGAATACATTTGTCATTGACGTTTGACGGAACATAATGTCTTTGCTAGTGATACACGCTCAGAGGTTAGAATTATCTGACATTTGATGTAAAACCAAATACAAATCTCCCCACTACTTTTAATCCTGCGCGAACTTACCCCTACTCGCGCCAACTTAATTGGCGTTTGCTATACTTATAATATCTTTTCACTTTCATTTGACATTGGTGTTTAATTTTTCAGCCTACTAATTTCATATTAAAGATTAATTTACGTTTTTATTAATATTTTCCTTATAAATAAAAATTTTTCAGGCATGTTATACATCGTTGAAAAGCACATTTTGAGGACTACCTAACAAACCCAAAATCCAATATGGCCGCCCTATGGAAAACAAAAGATAGTGGTAATAACTTAAAAACAAATGACAATCGGGGGTTTCTGTTTGTATCAAATAATTTGTTTTAAAAAAGTGTCTCAACAATGTAAAACTTTAAAAGAGGTCAGACTAAGCGTTATCGAGTTATTGAGGAATAACGAAATCGGCAAATTTTTGATTTTTCAAAATATTTTAAAAATTTAAAAAGTTAGATCAAATTTGAAATGAGATTTGCCGCGAGTAGTGAATTCTGCAAAACATTCCCCATTTAACCGTTGTTCTATATCTTCTAATAACCGAGATACCAATGGTTAGCATCGAAATTGGGACACGCGGTATATACGAAGAAACTAATAGCGTAAATTATAAGTCGGATACGAATGGACTAAGTATAATGTGTATAATAATCGTACAATGTAATGACGCATAGAGATAAGTAATTGATATAAAAGGACTTTTAAATTATAACATGAGAACACAATTCACAACGCAGTCAAATCATCACCATTTGAAAAAGGAACATACTCCGAAACATGTAAATAGTAAACAAATAAAATTATTTTCATGTAATTACTGGTTTTTATTTTACCTAAAATACGCCAAAAGCTTTACAAATAATATATATATATATATATATATATATATATATATATATATATATATATATATATATATATGAGGTAAACTTAATTAGTCGGCGATTAAAGGTCTGGTTATTACTTCAAAGTGTATATATTTAAAATAATCCTACATGTTTCGGCAATGATGCCTTTGTCAAGGATATAAAAAATATAAATTATATTATATCATTATATTATCAATTATATTATTATCATTTATATTTTTTATATCCTTGACAAAGGCATCATTGCCGAAACATGTAGGATTATTTTAAATATATACACTTTGAAGTAATAACCAGACCTTTAATCGCCGACTAATTAAGTTTACCTTATCATACCAAGGTCACGAAAATACTATATATATATATATATATATATATATATATATATATATATGAGATAAAAGTAATATTTTTTTAGAGTAGCGGCCGGGTAATAAAAGTATATTTAAGTTAAAAACAAAAATCGTTACATATTTTTTGTAAAAATTTAGGGAATATTGAAAAATAAATATAGCGAAAGTTGAAACGCATTAGCATTAAAATGAACTGTAAATTATCCTTTCTTACAACACAGACGAATAACAAAAACACGAAATAGTACTGTTGCTCTAGAACCCTCTTAAAATAAATACAAATAGAATATTGAATATTTATAGCTTTCCTGTAGTTCCAAAAGTAAAAGCAAAACCACTACTAAAAATTCCATCGTAGAATCGAACAATTAATTCTTCCCACATAAAAATATTCATTTTCTGCGGAGATAGAAAGGAAATATTTTCGTCTCAGCCGCACGCTAAAACGAGCAAACGGGAAAAACAGAATAAGACGTATAAGGTTAGGAACCGGTACGCTGATAGTTCTTTTTTTGGGAACATTTTTAATCTATTCCCTGGGTGTTTAGTGAAGTCGAAACCGGATGGAACGGAGGTTCAGTGATGCCGGGGCGCACGGAATGGTCGGGTATAAATTTTTAAACCGCAGCCTGGTCGTTACTATGTAGATAGAAGGTGTATTTACATTCTTAGTATCTTCAATTTTATCGATGGCATAAATGTGAATTGGGATTTCCGAGGTAGTAGTTACTTTTTTTACTTTGCGGACGATGCCGATTCCGTCTCTTTTTCCGTTGATGTAGTGAAATTGCTGAGAGATCGTTGTGGAAAGGAAATTAAGTAGGAATTAGGTTTAAATTAGACGGAAAATGTTAAAAATTTTATTGTTATTAAACCTTGAAACGGGAAAGGAAATAATAGATGAAAAAGGAAAAGATATTTATAGTTTGTTTTCGTTAGAATTGAAATCATAACGATATTTTTGCAAGAGAAAATGATGTAAATAAAACTGTTCAGCTCTTGTAAATTCTGCGCTGATATCTCAATTTGCAATTGTTCAATATTTTAATTTGGGCAAATCTTATCTAATGATCAGAATGGCTCGTCAATAAGCGATCAACTGTTACGAACTTGCACGTTCTTACTCAGTACTTTTCAGAATGTCTAGGTAACAATGTTGATGTCATCTATACTGATTTCTCTAAAACTTTCGATCGTATAAATCACGAAATAATAGTCTTAATTAAATTTGATTTAATTAAGACTATTTCGTGATTTATACAATCGAAAGTTTTAGAGTTGAGTTTGTGTTCTGCCATCATTATGTATATATTATGTATATATACACTCGGGAGCAAAAAAATCGACTCAGACCGCACTCTCGCAGTAAAATGTCCCTGGCACAAGAAATAAAACATAAATTCCAGTTTTGCTTTTCAAACCTTTAAGTTGTTAACATAAAAATGAGTGCATATTCTTCTAAGTTACATTTCTTTTTCTTTGAAAAAATAAAGTTATAATTTAGGATGCTAAAACTTCAAAACAGACGCGGAAAACTTAAAAGAATAGACTAGGTAATAAAAGTGACGTACAAGGACTTTAGTTTTTTTTTTGCTATATGTTTCGTTTTATATTTTTTATTTTTCATGTTTTAACTTTTACATATACATGTTCTTTAAAGGTTTTAAAGACTTGTATCTATAGTTACTTTAAGTTTTAAAACTAATCAATTTTATTGTCCTTGTACGTCACTTTTATTATTTTTTTCAACTCTACATTTTGTAAGTATTTTATTACTGCTTTATACTCTTATTTATTTAATGTTATTTCTCATTAATTTTGTAGTATCTCCGGGAAGAAGCAACAAAGTTGTTGCGAAATATAGGGATAATTAATAAATGAGTTTTTTAATTGACATACCGCTTGCCCGCTTTCAATTTATTTTATTCTATATATAGATATATATATATATATATATATATATATATATATATATATATATAATAACTTCGTGACCTTGGTATGATATGGTAAACCTAATCAGTAGGCGATTAAAGGTCTGTATATTACTTCAAAATATATGTATTTAAAAAACTCTCCATTCATATTTTGTATTCTCTTGAAAAAGGCGTATACAGCCGAAACATGTAGAGTTTTTTAAATACATATATTTTGAAGTAATATACAGACCTTTAATCGCCTACTGATTAGGTTTACTATATATATATATACAGGTATGGTAAGGGTTCATCTTAAATGCGGCTTTCCATGTATAACAGGAGAATTCTAGGAGCACGTTGCCATATCGTACAGCTCATGCTATAAGAATTGTGCGCCTGCGTCATTTGCGTTCACAACGCTCCTCCCCGCTCGTCATTTAACAGTACGTTCTCGCGGAAGAAACATCATTTAAAATAAAACATAACAATGTACTAACATATTTGGAATTTTTAATATAAAAATTGAATAAATTACATCAAATAAATAAAATTAAATTAAAACTTCTTTTCCAACTAAATAAACTTCTTACAACAATCAATGCAATACGTAAAAAACAATGTTCTCAAATAGAATACTAAAACGCAAACAAAAAGCATTCTTATAATGCAAATCAAAAGATGTTTCTAAAAGTAAAATAAAACAAAAAGATTCTAGGAAAACCGAATAAAAAAAATTCATAAGGAAAAATTGAAATTAAAGTAAGTGTTCGAATAAACTAGCATAAGAATTAATAAATGAAAACAATAATGAAGAAACTGGTAAAATTATAATAAATTTTAAATGGAAAGATATAATTGAAAGGATGAACGCGGGAAGGATGAAGACGATATAATTGACACCAGCGAAGGTACACTCTCAATAAGTGCTGGATTGGTACTGTCGCACGACTAGTTATACTTGTGGCACAGTTTAAAGATGCGTGGTGGGGACTAGCGATAGTGGCAACTGCGCCGAGTTTTTATACATAGGTTTACTGCCGATTATAAGTGTTGTCTTTCCGAACCTGTATATATATTTAGTGTTTATAAGAATTTTAATTTTCTTATTTATTTTATTGGCCGTGTCTTAATATTAAAAATAATAGACTTTTTATTGGTTTAGCGACCTTTTATTGAATTTGTATGTTTTATTCTACGACGTTTCGACTTTTATTATTATTCAGTTTTTTTCAAGTAACTAGAAACAAGAATTAATACAATGAAAACATGAGAACTGAGTTTGCTTTTGTGAGACTGAATTAACAATTAAATTAAAAATTAAAATTAAAATTAGATTGAAGACTGAATTACCAATTAAATTAACTATTAAAGTTAAAATTAAAATTAAAATTAGATTAATAATAAGTAAGGAAAAATTAAAGTGATTACATCTGTATAAATGAATTGAAAATTTGAATTAAACTACAAATACAGTAAAGAAACATTGAATGACAATAAACTCACCGTTTTTTGGGGGTTTCAAAAACACGCATTCTGTGCAACATGTGTCATCGGGGACATCCGAGACCTTTTTTAAGGACCGACCACACTGGTTCGAATATTGTAAGAGTCTGTGTCTTTGGTTTAGAGAGGTTAATTTCTGTTCTATTATGGAATTAGCAAAATGGTCAGGACCGTGTTTAGGGGTATATAGTAAACCGCACACACGAACACAAACCAAAAAATTTTTTTTATCAGTTCCCATTTGTAAATACTTTTACTATATACCCCTAAACACGGTCCTGACCATTTTGCTAATTCCATAATAGAACAGAAATTAACCTCTCTAAACCAAAGACACAGACTCTTACAATATTCGAACCAGTGTGGTCGGTCCTTAAAAAAGGTCTCGAATGTCCCCGATGACACATGTTGCACAGAATGCGTGTTTTTGAAACCCAAAAAAAACGGTGAGTTTATTGTCATTCAATGTTTCTTTACTGTATTTGTAGTTTAATTCAAATTTTCATTTCATTTATACAGATGTAATCACATTAATTTTTCCTTACTTATTATTAATCTAATTTTAATTTTAATTTTAACTTTAATTGTTAATTTAATTGGTAACTCAGTCTTTAATCTAATTTTAATTTTAATTGTTAATTCAGTCTCACAAAAGCAAACTCAGTTCTCATGTTTTCATTGTATTAATTCTTGTTTCTAGTTACTTGAAAAAGACTGAATAATAATAAAAGTCGAAACGTCGAAGAATAAAACATCAAAATTCAATAAAAGGTCGCTAAACCAATAAAAAGTCTATTATTTTTAATATATGTATATATATATATATAGTAAACCTAATCAGTAGTACCATATCATACCAAGGTCACGAAGTTATTATATATATATATATATATATATATATATATGTAAAATAAAAATTGTTGGGGAATCCGGCAATAAAAACCTTTAATTAGTCAATTCGAGTCCTTTATTTTATACCTTATATTTCGCTCTGTAGATTTAGAGCTTCATCAGAGGTCAAAAAGCAGACTAGTTGTTGTGAGAGATATATACATTTTCAAAAAAACACAAACCGATAGAGAACAGGAAATCCACGAAATACAAACAAAACGTCATATTAATTAAAAATTGTGTCTTTAAAAGCTTATTGTTATTACATATTAAAAACCATTTAAAAAAAAAAAAATCTTTTTTTAGCAAACACATTAAAAAAAGGAAACACGTAGCAAAGATACTACTTGTCTTGATGTAAATTACATTTTTAGAAAAAAAAAAAAAATTAAAAAAAAAAAAAAATGTAATTTACATCAAGACAAGTAGTCTCTTTGCTACGTGTTTCCTTTTTTTAATGTGTTTGCTGAAAAAAGAATTTTTTTTTTTAAATGGTTTTTAATATGTAATAACAATAAGCTTTTAAAGACACAATTTTTAATTAATATGACGTTTTGTTTGTATTTCGTGGATTTCCTGTTCTCTATCGGTTTGTGTTTTTTTGAAAATGTATATATCTCTCACAACAACTAGTCTGCTTTTTGACCTCTGATGAAGCTCTAAATCTACAGAGCGAAATATAAGGTATAAAATAAAGGACTCGAATTGACTAATTAAAGGTTTTTATTGCCGGATTCCCCAACAATTTTTATTTTACATACTTGTTTTAATGGCAAAGACTTGTTGTCTACTTATATATATATATATATATATATATGTATATATATGGCTAATTATTTCTCCATACATATCTTACTAGCGTTATAACGAGTCACCATAAACCGCTTCACTTCTATTAAAGACATAGGTATAACATTTAATGTTAAATTATCGTTTTCTGAACATATTTTACACACAGCTTCTTTTTCACTCAAAATTCTGGTATTTATTATTTGGAATTCGAAAAATGTCTTTTTCGACCTTGCTCGACCTAAATTGGAATATCCATCACTAATATGGTCGCCTATCTATAAAATATCACGCTATGCTGTGACTGAATCTTAAATTATTTTCCGATTAAATTAAATAATTTTACTAAATTTGGGTGAATTTATTATTTATATTAACTCATCTGCTTTCATATAATGTAAAAAAAAGCATCGTAAGCTGGGAGGACAAGGTAAAGTCCGAAACACGTGTCCGTACGTAGAAGTCCCCAAATTTGGTATGCGTTATGTATATTGATATATACATATACACATATGTTTTCAAACATTTTTGTATTACCGTATTTCACATATGATAATAAATTCGAAATTTACATACATCCATGGTAACATTTGCACCGAAAATTACTCCGAAAATTCAATTCATTATTAGTTCTTGTTAATCTTGGAAAGTGGAAAGTAAAATCGAAATATCAAGATATATAAGCCCCTGTAACTTCTAAAATAAATACATAGGCACACCAACATTAACACACGCACACACACAATAACATATATAAACGTGCCTATGACAGTATATCGATGTTGAATTGCATGTTGAGTGAATGGGGACGGGCGCGGGTACATTACGACAACGTAAAAGATAAACATTCCACGAAATTGAAAGCTTTAATAGAGGTGGATGTTACAATTAAGCGTGTGAGAATGATTCAATTTCGTTTTGGAATTGATGTGCGTACGTTCGCGATCCGTGTAAACAGTGCGGAGTCAGAAGAACGCGCCTGTTGTTGTTAACGAACGCTGTTGTCGATGATGATTGGGTTACAACATAAACCTAGGCTGCGGTATTCGATTTATTGTGTTCGGTTTGAATGTAACGTTTGAATGTCAGCGCTTCTAAAACGTATCCTCTTCGAAAGATGGAGGAATATTTCAGTTTTTCTTTAATTATATATATATATATATATATGTTACTACCAGAAAATGAAATAAACAATATACAAAATAGTTTCAACAATTTCCACCCAGATTTAAAGTTTACCATTGAAATAGAAAAAAACAACTCCATAAACTTCCTAGACCTAACACTGACAAGAACAAAAAACAACATACAAACAAAATGGTACACTAAACCAACCGCTTCCGGCAGATATGTAAACTTTTTTTCTAACCAACCCCTAGCCCACAAAAAAAATGTAGTAACAGCGTTAGTAGACAGAGCCTTAAATCTCACAAACCCAATTTTCAGACCAACAGTACTAAATAAAGTTAAAACAATTTTGTCAGAAAACAACTATCCACCACAATTCATACAAAAAATTATAAAACTTAGACTCAATAAAATTTATAACAAAACAAACAACCAAAACAATAACATAAAAACCAATGAATTCACATATATCCCCACACCCTATATAACTGGATTATCCGAAAAATTAGACAACATATTCAAACCATTTAATTTTAAAATAGCACACCAAAGCGGTAAAAACCTAAAATTCCTACACACCAAACTTAAAGACTCAACACCTACACTAAAACAATCACACACAATATACAACATACCCTGCAAAGACTGTGACAAAATATACATAGGTCAAACAAAACAGTTACTACAAGAAAGATTGAAAGGTCACAAATACGCAAAAAATCAAACTGCTTTAAAAAAACACCAATTGACACTAAAACATAATTTTGATTTTGAAAACACCAGAGTAATAACACAAAAAAAGAACACAAAAGCTAGAGAGGTCTTAGAAATGATACACATTTTCAAAAATAGCAAAACAATCAACGACAGGAACGAAATCGATGGGCTTTCAAAACTTTATTACCCTCTCATAAAACAATAGTAAAATCAAACCCCCCCCCCCCCTGCACGCACAAGACAAAAACGGGAAAAAAAAAATATATATATATATATATATATATATATCTCCCATTAAAAATAACAATGTTAACTTATACCCCTAAATACGGTCCTGACTACCATGCTCATTCCAAAAAACAGAAATTAAACCCCCGCAAACTAAAGCATTAGTTCACTAACAAAATCCGCACAAGCATGTTCGTTTTAAGAAAATTGGTCCTGGGTGTCCAAGCACATGTGGCACATGAATGCGTATCCGTGTAGAAAAAACAACAATGTGAGTTTGATTTGACTTTCTTTGTTCCTTTACGTATTGTATTGTAATTCAACTTTCCTGTTCATTTTAGCCATTCTTATTTTTATTTTATGTAAGTTTCAACGTTAAATGTTAACTCAATTTGTAATCATCTTTAATCTAATTTTAAACTTAAAATTTGTTAATATTTGTTAAGTCTCCAATTAATTCATACAGATATTAATCACATAAATGTCCCCCTACCATTCTAAGCTATTTTAATTTAATGTTATTTAATTTTCAACGTAAAACACTAACCTAATCCGTAATTCATTTCTTAATATAATGTTAAATTTAAAATGGTTAATTCAATTGTTATATCACACAAAACAAACACAGTTCTCATGTTCATTGTAATGATTCTTGTTTCCAGATGCTTGAAAAAGACTGAATTGATAAAAGTCGAAACGTCGCAAACAAACATCTAAATTCAATAAAAGGTCGCTAAAACCAATAAAAATCTATTATTTTTAATATATATATATATATATATATATATACCGGGTGTACTTGAAATAAAAAGACAACGCATGAAAAATGAAGAGATATAATTATATAGAATATATATCCAACATATTTTTCCAAAATCCCCTCTCGTAAGCGACAAACAAATGACAAAGATATTTAAAAAAATTTTGTCACGCCACTGTGCGACTGACTATATCATAAATACTATCGGAGACAATATTTTAAAGCTGACAGACAATCACAAAAATAATAGTTTTGTTATTGTCGGTCCCGCTTTAAATCCTTAGCATACAAAGCAGTCTAAATAATGTTATGTTCAAGAATTTTTATAAATATTAACATTGTAGTGTGCGTCTGCGTGCAAATATTTGTTTATAGACATTCTAAATCCATATTACTATTTTATATTTATTACTTCTCATAACAAAAAAAAAACATTGACACAGTACACATAAAATGTTTAGTATTTCACTTGAATGTATAAACAGCAAATTTTGTACGAGCTTATTGATCTTAACATACACCATTATAGTTTTTATAACATCGACAGCGGTTAAACATACGTTTTAGCGTACGTGTGTGTACTCAATAGAGGTGTTTATTATCTATACACAGTCTGAATATTTTGAATTCATAGGTGTAAAACGATACCAAATTTTGAGGTTCGCGTCCTAACTGACACACAATATTTTTGATTTATATTCTACGTAATTATAGCTTTTCATTTTTCATAGATTGTCTCTTTATTTCAAGGACCCTTGTATATATCTATTTTCGGGTATTGTTCGGCGTGTGGATTTAATTCTGAGAAGAACCTCTGTCTCGACGTTTCAACTAAATCTCGATCGTCTTCACCTGAAGCAGGCTGGCGTCTGAATGCATTCAAATAAATTATTGTATTCTAATTCTTATTTTCATGTATAATATAACTAGTGCTATGATTATTATCATCGGTGATAACACGTGTTAAAACCGCTGAAAA
Source organism: Melolontha melolontha (assembly GCA_935421215.2). Lineage (NCBI taxonomy): Eukaryota > Metazoa > Arthropoda > Insecta > Coleoptera > Scarabaeidae > Melolontha > Melolontha melolontha. The sequence goes on along the minus strand of OW285240.1, from coordinate 135,854,896 downwards.
TTGACCGAGTGAGAGAATATAATAAACGTTAACAGAAAATTAATTTTTAAAAAAGTAAAAAATTTTAAACGATTTGTCAGTTGGCAGTAAATAATTAGTTACAGAATACTCAACACAACAATTATTTATTTATTACAATACATATTTTGAACGATAATGTACAGTTTTGATATACAGCTTGTATGGGAAATTCGGGAATTCGGTATGGGAAACTGAAACACCATTAGCTGACTTTAACCCGTTCATTGAAACTTTCTGTGATTTTGACAGTAAACAATTTTATTCATTAAAAACAAGTGAACACTCAACATGCCAATTTGATAGCCAATTTTGCGACTTTGTTTTTTGTATTTTAACCAATAAAATTAATCAAAAATGTACTATGTGGCACGTGAATTATATTCTAGCTTATAACTATATTACGAAAGTATTTTTAATAATATAAAATATTGTTAAAAATCTGGTGTGAAGATCACAATTTAATATTTTTGCGAACGTATCCCTGTCCAGCGACGCCGATACTTATTTCATCTTTCTACGGATTCGTCAGTACGCCCTTGCTAGAGAAGGATACATTCACAAAAAAGAACAACTTCGCCATCTCACAGAAATTATTAATTTATTCTCATCAATTTATACTCATAATATATGTTTTTAACGAAACAAATCTATTTTATGTTAAAATCTGTTCAAACTTAATACATAATTTAGTTAAACTGTTTTCTTAAATTTAAATAAGTTTCTTACTTCTCTCAAATGGAGAATTATATGTTTCTCCGCCAGAATCAAACGTTAACTTCGGAATTTGTTTTTCTCAAGAAAAACGAACAAAAATGCAGTCAGCTAAATCCCAAGACCATATTCAAACATTCCGAAACGAAGGAATCGCTTCGGAGTTTCGCAAACGTTTTGAATTGATAAAGTTATTGTCTCCTCGTGCTACATAAACGGGATCGCAGTAAAGTGTGGGCGGCTGAGGTGGCTAAACAGAGCCGCGACCTGACCACAGCACAACCCGCGACAACCCCACGTCAAACTGCCATTGCTCAGGCCAGTCCCGGTATAAAAACCCGTCCACCTCCAACGCCCGCTTCCCGTCCCTTCGGGTCTTCTCTATTTGCATACCGTTCTCAGGCGATGTCTCCGGTCTGAAACACGAAAAAGGTGTTACTCCTCCGGCGGAGAAACGGACGGAGGCGGCGGCCAAACCGGAGGCGGTCGACGCGAAACGTAAGGGGCCAGTCTCGAAATTAATGAACTCCTGTCCACGTAGGAAACGAAATAATCCACTTTTCCGGCAATTTGCTCTACCTTATGGCCTTTATTAAGTTTCGCGTTTCAGTGTACGGGAAAGAGAAGGAGAAAGAGAGGTGGACTTGGTTGTTTCTCTTCTTGACGCCGACTGCAAGGGATGTTGGAAGTATATTTTCCGAAATGAATGTTTTGAAAAGTTCTTTGCCGTTAATAATAAATATACTGGTTATACGGGCGGGAGCAATTAGTCAAACTGATACAGTAAAGGCTAAAATATAATTTCAATTTTTGTTTTTTAGTGAAACAATATCAGGAAACAGCTGGTATCACATAATAAATATCACAGAATTAATTTTTAGAATCTTTTACTAAAGGTATCCAATTGATTAAAATCTCAAAACAGAACAAAAACATTAACCGAAACGAAAATTTCAAAGGTTAAATTAAATTATTTGTATATTTCGTATGAAAAACTGTCTAAAAAAAATGAGAATTAGATATTAGTGTATAAATCACTTTTTCTCCCGACCGAGAATAAAGTGTCATCTTATACATTTGACACTTGACATATATTAGACTACTTTATTCTCTAGGGAATAAAATATTCGATTTTCCCTAGGGAATAAAGTGAATACTGTAGTGAATGACTTTTGGTTCATTTATTTAAGTCAAAATTAATTTAACTGTCAGATTGACGAAGCATTTAAATATATCAATCAATTTTATTTTGTAATCGTAATAGTAACATTAGATGAGTTTACAATATTTATATATGGACAATCATCTGATATCTTAACTTGGCGGTTGCTTACAGTAGTGCTTGTGCAAAAATTATCTCCTCCACTGCCATTAATATTCATTTTTGCACAATAACTTAAACGGACTGCGTTTTTTTGGAAAAAAATAAGACACAAACAAACTCGTTTTACCTTAGTAACCAGAAACTATGCACATTTTCATGAAAACCAACTTAATTGAATGACATCAGATCAATCTATCAATCAACTGTCAAATAAATTATTACATTTAAGGTCGGGAGAAAAGTTATGTATGTAATTCGGGAATAAACGTCTATAATCCCTCAACAGAAAATGCCCTCGCTCCCTTCGGTCGCTCAGGCATTACTTACTGTCTCGGGATTAAAACTGTCGTTTATTCCCTTAATACATAAATATCTATTATGCACGGACGCATCATAAAATGACATTTATACACGAATTTGTGTGACATAAACGTCTCTTTATAGCCCACGGACTTCTTTATAGCCCGTGGGATATAATGAAATATCAAACAACAGTGCCATACAGTGACAGATCTTTTTGATGAGAGGTATTGTCTTAAATCGCCTCAAATAAGTTTTTTTCGATATGGTATATTATTTATAAGTTTCAATTGTGCAATTGTGTGGTGAAAAATCGCGTAAAAAATGAACGAAATTAAAGAATTTGCAAATAGAGCAATGAACTATAGCTTATTGACAGAAAGGTCTAAAGAAGTTTATCAAAAAACTTATAATGAAGACCTGAAACGGTGCAAAATAAGGAAGGATTCAATCGAAAATTGCTACTACTAATTTACTACCTCTTGAAATAGCTTATATAGCATGCTAAGTAGAGCAATCAATAGTTCTATACCTTTGTAGTTTATCGCTTGGCTTACCAGGTTTTAAAATCGCTATAATTTTAGCTCGTTTTATTTCATGACGAATATTACCTGTCTGAAGAATATATGTGAAGAAGACGGTGCTACCTGCGCGAGAAGCAGGCGCAGCGATAGCGTCTGATGATGGTCGTAAACTAACAAAACAGTAGTCATATCGCTCAATGTCTGGGAGCTTCTATTTTCAGTGTATGCCCTTAGTCTGTGGAGACAGGCGTGGGTATAATAAAAGTTAGAAGGTAGCGCCACTCAATTTTGCTTACGGAAGCTCAGACTGAAAACTGAGAAAAGAGATTGCGCGATCTTCGGCGAATGCGCATACAAACTACTCAAATCTCACGCAATTACTTACTACGTACTATTACCAAAGTGCACCGGATCCCTGAAAGAAATCTCTTAAGGGAAGTGCCAAAGGCAAAGAAAACAACTTAGGAACAATTAATTCGTATATTCACAATAAGAAAAATTAATATGTATAAATTTAAAAAAATTAGAAAGTAATATATTTAAGGCTTGACTAACAAAATAAAGAAAATATTGAATTAGGTATTCTTACTATACATATATATATATATATATATATATATATATATATATATATATATATATATATATATATATTTAGTGTTAATAAGAATTAAAATTTATTTCTTATTTATTTTATTGGCCGTGTCTTTGTATTAATTTTTTAGTTCTAATTATTAAAAAATTGGAATTCATTAAAGGTCGCTAAACCAAGAAAAAGTCTATTATTTTCATATATATATTCCTAAAACAGTTTCGAAAATATTAATCTCTTAACAAGTCAAAAGAAATGAAACTGATATAAAAATTAATTTAATTACAAAAGTTTTAATCAACGCAGCTTTTCCTAAGGCACCCCGGAATCAATTTCACAATTTAGTACAAACAGATATAGCGATAATAAATATTTTACAAAATACCACAAATAATTTTATTTTAAATTCAATATTATTATATCTCAAAATGCGTCGACATATATCGTACAACATGCAGCTGGGAATGGAAAAAAAAACATTTGGTTTTTGGTAAAAAGTTGCCCGATAACGAAATAAGTTACAAAAATAAATCTATATATGATTATGACATAAAATTTGAATTTAATTTCAATTTTTAGGAAAAGTTAATTTGGCATTAAAATGCTAAAGAAATCTGCAAAAATTATTTTTAATTTGTAAAAGAAAAATAAAATAGATTGAATTTACTAAGAGTCGAGCTCTAAAAATGCTATGTAATTTAATTACAGTAGGATAAGAAAGCAAAAATGCAAATTATCAAATGAAATTAGATTACACAAAAAATTATTCATGCGAATTACTTGATTTCCTAAATTCGTCCTGTCCTCCGGGAATGGTAAATTATTATCGGCCTTTTGAGAGGAATACTCGCTACGATTCGGTGTTTTCTTGCCTGGCTTAGTGTGACCAGATAATTAGGTAATTATTCACGTGATTGACCCAGATGTTCTAGGCTGTAGCGTATGCATGAAATTTTCGTCAGAGAACCTAAAACGACAAAATTGGCTGTTCCTAATACAATATACACTTTTTCGACGTGATCCGCCTTAAGCGATAAACAAAACGATATGTCAAAAAGCCGAGACTAAGTTTTCGTTACTGAAGATTTGCACTACTTAAGCAAGAAGCAGACAAATTAAGATACCAGGGCTTGACAATAAATAAGGAAAACTAAAATGGAAATTAAAGTGTAACAACATGCTTTTACATATTTCTCACAGTGCTTAAGAAATTCTGAATAAATTCCATCAGAACCAGGGAAGGCATCTGCCTTCCCTGCTTTCATTTGTTTCAGTGCTGTCTTTACGTCCTCAAACGGTGAAAAATATTCCGTTTTAGACTGACAAGTCAATTTGAGTGCAGCTAAATTTTTTCTGACTTTTAATAGTGTGAGCTCGGATTTGGACGGCTCCAGTATGATTTGCAACCTGATTGGGTGAGACAGCTTCATTTGTGCGATGTTCTTCAGTAAAGACAATGCTTTTCTACTTGACGAGTGAAAATTTAAGGATTCAACTACCTTAGTCCACTTCTGAACTCATAATAAATGACATTGTTACTTAACGATGGTACACAGGAAAATGAAACTTTGCATACCAAACCGATATACTCGAAATTACTTATTTGCAGGTTAGAATTTGTTTCTATTCCCACTACTCACACAATAGCGTTTCCAATAGCGTTATTGGAGACGTTATACAATCCGTCTTTGTACATTTGATTTCAAAACAAAAGCTTATTAGTATAAATATATTAATATATTTTTATACAGATACTCGAACCAGTTTTAGAACCTCTGTTCCACAGAATACCCTTTACTCAGACAAATACAATCCATAAACGTAAGCGTACACACATCCCTATGCCTTTCCTCCGTTAATGTATTCATAATCGAGAGATGGCACTCATTCGTCTCTACTCACGAATCATAATATTGACATCTGAACAACGTTGTTAAAATTCACCGACGCTCGCGGAATTAAGTGAAAGTGGTGTATGTGTATTAACCCACCTAAAATTCACCATCCCATACCGACACGAAACATCCCACCGTACCAAGTAATACGTTCGTACAAACACACGCACACAAACACACTTACAATCACACTTACACGCACACACACGTGATCCGACAAAATGAACCGATGCGACGGAATCGTCATTATAATCATCGCGGCGACAGCGACGATGCCGCCAATGTTAAAAGGGAGTTTCTGTCAACACATTCCTATTTCCTTTTAACCGCAAATCAAACAGTGACGATGTCGAATTTTCTCTTTTACAAACGCACCACCAACACGCTCGGATGATACAGATGTGTATCTTCTTTCACATGTAAGTACCTAAATGACGAGGGATTCTGCAAGGCTGAGAACGTGGAAATCTAGTTGTTTTCGTATAGCCATCTAAAACGTAGGATATTGTAGACGTTGCGGCTACTGGGTACCAGTAGACTTTGACGAGTTAACCTTCCAAACTATCCTGCCCGCATGGACTTTCTAGTGGAGGATTTAAAACTAATGAAATTTGGTTAAAACCGGGTGGGTCGAAGCACTTCCGTATTATTTTCACCAACTCAATAACTTCTAATATGCTGCATATCACTTATAACGTATCACGATCCATAAGGAAAAAATATGAGTTGTTTCTAAATACTTTTATTTGTCAGTGATTGTGCTGCATATATGTTAAAAACAGGCAGACTATTAAAGGAAACATATCCCAATATGCTACATATTACTTGTGTAGCACATGGTCTCCACAGAATATGTGAATATATCAGAAACACCTTTCCGGAAGTTCATAGACTTGTATTCGCTTTTAAAGTTTAAAGTTTTCAGAAAAGCACCATTGAGAGTAGCTCTTTACAGGGAAAAACTTCCATCTTTGAAACTGCCTCCCTGTCCAGTAATAACTAGATGGGCAATATGGTTGGAAGCTACTAGATTTTATGCAGAAAATTTCGATAGTTTACAAAATTTGGTTATATTATTATATACAAGTGTCCCGTATCGTTATGTTCAAATTTTAGGAGTGTAAAGTAGACTTCGTTTCAAGTAACAAAAACGCAAAACTTCTATATCCATTTTTATTTATTTTAAAGTTACAGATCTATGAATGTGATTGTCAGATCAGGAAAAAAAATGTAATCCTAAAGTCAATACAAACTGATTTTATTTAAAAAAAGTTACACGATTCAATAACAGGCTGATTGTTAACGTCGCATAATAAAATGTTATCCTAAAATAAATAAACACGTGTCGTAGTGCATACAGTAACAACTTGGATATCTACCAAAAAGAGTACTGGAAATTGATTTATGATAAAGAAGGTTCTTACTTATTTCGTAAGTGCTGAACCATGAATATCATACAATAAACAAATGTTCAGATGACTGTTAACGTTGCATTTTTTAATAAAGGATTACATTACGTTTCAGTTCATACAACAGCTTATTAGTGAGTGGACATGTTTTCTTTATTCAAAATGCCTTACCGATTTTCTTCTCAAGAGTATGCGGACATGCATTTTGTGTATGGCTACTGTAATGGCACGTCAAGCAGTTATTGAATACCGACATCGGTTTCCCGATAGGCGCATTCCTCATTACAGAACGTTTCTGGAAGTACACAGACAATTTCGAGAATGCGGACTGCGTGATTATCTTTTCGACCGAGGAGTAAATTTGCCAGCAGACTTAGAGGAAGAAGCAGTAGCTATTGTTACAAGGGATCCAACTCTCAGTGTACATCGAATCGCTAGACAACTAGGAGTGCCACGAACGACAATTTGGCGAATTCTAAAACATGAGGGCTTATATCCATATCACTATCGCAGGGGACACAGTTTGCTTGAGGCTTTATTCTACCTGGATATTAAGACAGTCACGGCTTCATTTTAATTTCTGCAGAACAGTCCTCTGGACAGATGAATCTACGTTCACGAGAAGTGGTGTTACAAATCTGAGAAACCTGCATAGGTGGTCACCAAAGCTATACGCCCATCTAAATTTCAACATGAATTTTCTATTAACGTTTAGGTGGCCCTAATCGATGACTTGTTGATTGGTCCTGTCGTTCTTCCTGGGAGGTTAAATGCGGACAATTACCTTCAATTTCTTATTGACAAACTGCCAGGTCTTTTAGAGGATGTCCCATTGAATGTTCGTCAAGACATGTGGTTTTACATGAATGGGGCACCACCACATTTCGGAATTGCTGTCCGAAATTTGGTTAACGTCAATTATCCAAGATGGATTGGTCGAGGTGGTCCTGTTACATGGCCACCCAGATCACCCGCTCTTAATCCCCTTGACTTTTATTTATGGGGGTACATGAAAAATTTAATCTACGCGCAAGTTTCGAACACAAGAGAAGAGTTATTAGATCGTATTCACCTGGCTGCCGAGCAAATCCGACAAAACAAGTATGAAATTCGGATAAGTACTTCTTCTATTGGCTAATTTAATAATATAAAACTAATCCCTTATTTTAACAATCAAAATCTCAAATTAAATAATGGATTAACTACATTAAATGTGGGTATTAATAATTTGAAAAATATTCCAAGCGACTTCGGATGTGGCCTTCGGCAAAAGTTATACGCAGTTTTTAATAGAAATTCAGATTTAATAACATTGCGACAATTATGTATGGGGACAATGCCTCAAAATCTAACTGCTATACGCTGAAATAAAAGAATATTTCCAGTATGCACCTATAACTAGTTGCGATGTAGAAAGGACGTTTTCTATCTACAAGGATGTATTTCAATCAAATAGAACGAATTTTACAGAAGAGAACCTTGAGAAAGTATTGCTAGTTAATATTAATACTCCTTTACTCAACTTGAACTACAAAATGAACAAATAAAAATGTATTTCGTATTTTATAGATCACCACCCGTTTATTTTCTATTTATATAAATAAAATTAAAAATTCTTTAAACATACAAATTTTCAATAATACGCCCGTGTTCCTAATTACTAAGAATAAAATGTTAAGTAACGTTATTTCAATTAATTAATTTGTCTTTCGTCTTGTTGGCTTTTTTTTGTCTGTTCATATTTTCTAAAAAAACAGAAAACATTCATTACCAGAAAGCAAATAGCATAATTACAATAATACAACTTGAAAAATCGCAGCAAATAAATGCGATCGTTAGCAATTGTTAAGCACTGTCATCTGTTTGAGTCTTTAAGCAAATAAGAGTGGTGAATAAGAAGGTATCAAGCTGATAAAAGTGGATTCCGGGCCCGAAAAAAGTCATCTAACAAAAAAATTTCAAAATTTAAAAAATTTTATTTTGTATATCAGTGTTATCTATTGTTATGTTGTGCATATTTTCAAGACGTTTTTAATCTTTTTAATGTACATTCTAGATGAACATAGAAAGGTGTATGAATTAAAATGTAAAAATTCAAATAACTTAATCTCAAACTGCGTTTAGTACTTAATAGTTTTTCTATAAAACAAAAATTTAAAGGTAATTTGTGAATAGCATTAAATTTTCACCACGAAATGCATGCACTAATGGAAATTTCACCCGATATCTTTGGCTTATTGATATTGCTATTTCACATTCACAGTTACTCCTTTTATTATACGCTTCTAATATAACGTGAAAAATGCTGACGTTCGGTACAAGAACAGAAACATTTACTATTTCGTTTCCCCTAGACAGGACAAAAGAAACCATGCATGTCCACATTCTAAATCGCATCATTATGGGGTAATTTAAGAAAATAAAAAAACCAAAGCCAGTAATACCCAAGCTTTTTTATTTTGTTAAAACTTTCCTTAATTTTTTACTTTTATTAGTGGGCGGTAACGAATAATTTTTGGACAGTAAAAAAGTATATAGTGTTTTTCGCACAGAATAGTTAAGCCCCCTTTTTCTTATAAGCGTACGCCTTATTTTGGGGGATTTATATACTTTTCTGTTTTGTCCTTTGATTAGTTATCCTAATTTCGCTTTTTCGAAACTTGCTTTATCGAATAAATTTCAATTTGAATAAGAAAATCTGAAAAAGAAATATCCACATCGCTCTGATGTTTAAGTTTCCTTGATTACTGTATTTTGTTATTATTACAGTTTGCCCTATTTTCTCTAAAAAGTTCTGGAAATGCGTTTTTCGTTATTTATACGATGTAAAATAAAACAAAACAATTAATTTGTTTAAGCTTCACTATATAAAACGTATATTTACTAAACGTTTTACAAAAAGTGACGCGTTTCACTAACACTGTAGCTTTATCAAACGACGATGGTATAATGATTAAAGAACGGACACGCTTACCACACAGTGCAGTACTGGCGAAGGGCTGTATTTCTAAAATATTTAATTTTATTTATATAATTGGAAAACGAACGGGTGGTGATCTATAAAATTACGAAATACATCTTTATTTGTTGAAAAGTTGTATTTATAAAGTTTTTAATTTTATTTATATAATTGGAAAACAAACGGGTGGTGATCTATAAAATTACGAAATACATATGTATTTGTTAAAAAGTTGTATTTTTAAAGTTTTTAATTTTATTTCTATAATTGGAACATTTTTATTTGTTCATTTTGTCGTTCAAGTTGAGTAAAGGACTATTAATATTGACTAGCAATTGTTTCTCAAGGTTTTCTTCTGTCAATTTTGTTCTCTTTGAATTAAGAATCCTTATAAATAGAAAACGTCCTTTCTACATCGCAACTGGTTATAGGTGCATACTGGAAATATTCTTTTATTTCTTCATATTTAGCCGTTAGATTTTGTGGAATTGTCTCCATACATGCCACATCCGAAATCACTTGGAATACTTTTCAAATTATTAACAGCCACATCTAATGTGGTTAATCCGTCATTTAATTTGAGATTTCGATTTTCAAAATAAGTGACGAGTTTTGGCAATTTTCCAAAGTGTTCGTGAAGAAAGTACAACTGAATTTTTAAATTTGGGATTTGTGTGAGCTCCTTGCACTCACCAATACTTCTAGCATCCTCCTTTAGCAGTGTTACGAAATGTTTTAGACTATCGAAATTCTCAGCATAATAACTAGTAGCTTCCAGCCATGTTCCCCATCTAGTTATTACTGGAGTGGGAGGCAGTGACAGAGATGGAAATTTTTCCCTGAAAAGAGCTACTCTCAATGGTGCTTTTCTGAAAACTTTTTTAAAAGCTGATACAAGTCTATCAACTTCCGGAAAAGTGTCTCTGATATATTCTGATTCTGTGGAGAGCATGTGCTACACAAGTAATATGCAGCATATTAGGATATGTTTTCTTCAATAGTCTGCCTGTTTTTAACATATACGCAGCACTATCACTGACAAATAAAAGTATTTTTTTCTTAGTACGTGGCGTCCGAATGAAGCATTTTTTGCATATTCTCCTTAATGGTTTCAGCAACTGTTTCCTCATCAACTCTATTTATAACACTTGTTGCTATTACATATGAGTTATAGGGAATAGTTGGATGTAGTACACCAGCTACAACATTTACCACACAGCGTCCTAACATATCCACCGTTTCGTCGGCGCTTATCCATATGTATTGATTTAAAAGATGGCTTCTAATGCGTTCTACTGTTCTCGTATAGCACCTAGAAACATAATATTTGCGTAAAGTTGATTCATCAGGAACATTTCGACCAGTATATTTTTTCAGAAATATTTTTAAAGTGGGATTGCTAAGTTTATTTAATGGAATATTAGCCGCCATAAAAGTTTTACAGAGTTCAGATGTGTTTGCGATCCTAAGTGACGAATTTTTGACGATATTTTACGGATTTTGTAATAAATTTCGGAATCACTGACAATGAACATACAATCAGTATAACCGTCAATCCATTGTTTTACAATGCCGTTCTCGACATTCATCCATATCATGTCTGAAAAAGTAACTTAAACAATGCTCTAGATCTAAATAAATGAAAACTAAAAATGTGTGCGTAAGTTATTGAAACTGAACGAAATTCAATGCACACTCTTACGTCGAAATAATTGGTAGAAATAGATTCAATCAAACGATATTAAACAGGATCTATCACAAAAATTACGATGTAATTAACAGTTAAAACTATGAAAACAAGAAACTTACTCACAGCACTTTATTTATCTTACGAAATATAAACTAATAAATAAAATACATTATAAAAACCCCGCTTCTATCTACGCTCATGAAAACACTTTAAAAAACACTATATTCTCCGAATACAATAGCTGGCTTGTCCATTGTTATCGCGGCGAGACCAGGTGTCCGAGTAAGTCAAACAAATACTTCATTGAATTACGCCGGGATGTACTGAGCGACGTTATACACAATTCCAATTGCCGATTGCGTTTTATGGAAATTGCGTCCGTTCTCTAATAATGATTATTCTACAATTGAAATCAGTGTATGCACATAAATTTGGTAATTACAGGTATATAAAGAAAGAAACGATAAGCTGTTAACAATGAAAGGAAGAGATTAGGCATTCAAACACAATAATCACATGGAAAAACCCTAATTAAATAAGTTTAGTAAAGAAGAACTATTTATATCTAGTTGGTCATTCAGTAAATTCACACTTTTTATTTTTATTTATTTCCAGTGCTTCTAAGAGGTCTAATTTATGCGATTTATTTTGTACATGTAAAATTTCAAACTCCTGATCGAATGAATGGTTTTCAGATAATAAGTGATTTGAGTAATTGGAATCTAGTTTTTTGTTATCATAACTACGTTTATGTTCTGAAATTATAGTTTTGAAATTTCTGAAAGTTCTACCAATATATATATTGTGTCACAATTACTACCACATTTTAATTTATATACTCCTGATTTATTAACTTTTGAAGATTTGGATTTATTGTTTTTAATGAACCTGGCTAAATTATTGTCTGTTTTAAAGCATGTATTTAGGTCTGAAGTTTTTAAACATTTTTTAATTTTAATTGAAGCTTTTCCTATGTACGTTAAACGTTTAAATTGATTATTTTTATTTTTACTCTTATCAGAAGGAAATACTTGTTCTAACGTTTGCTTGTACATTTTCTTAGCTGTTATATTATCAATTAAATTTGGATCATACTTATTATTGACAGCTATTTGTTTAATAATATTTAAATCTTTGTTGTAATTATTAGTCGTTAAAGGAATTGTTAAAAGTCTGTGTATCATATTATTGTAAGCTGCTATTTTATGGTTATATGGGTGGACTGAACTATTATGAATTGTTATATCAGTATGTGATGGTTTATGAAATATGGAAAAATCATTTAAAATACTTAAAAAAGACCCCACTAACAAATTTGAGAAAGAAATAAAAGTATCAGTAGATAACGCTAAATCAATCATTAATGATAAAGAAAAATTTAGACTATTTTTATCTAATCCTCAATACCCTGAACTCAATTCGTTAATTAAACTTCAAAAAAATTGGGTACACAATTAGACCGGTGGTGTCATTTTTTACGGCACCTTCATTTAAAGTTTCAAAACTTCTGATAGATATCATTTCTAAATTTTGTTCTTTTAAATCTCAATTTTCAATCAAAAACTCAACCGAATTAATCAATAAAATCCAAGATATCAAGTTACCCTATAATTCCAAGTTTATATCGTTGGATATTAATAGAATGGACCAATCCGGAGCGATATTGGTAAATATTTCATATAAAAGCCGAAAAACTCCAATAATTTGTCAAATTATATATATATATATATATATATATATATATATATATATATATATAAATTGATATATACCGCCTGATTCTGAGCAAACGCAATGATCCGAACGTATGAATATTTCTCCCGCTTCGAATACAATTCCCCTGAACGCGTTTAGCCAATCACAAACCAGTCTGTCGCGCAACCATTTAACAACTAATGTCACAAATTAGTGTCACCACTGTCACCCTATACGGAGTCTCTTAAGCGTTTGAATAGTGAAAATAAGAAAATAAGAAAAGAAAATAGACATTACTGGTTCTGTACAAAATTTAAAACCATTATTCCCAAATCGCAGAGTTCCTAATGATACGTTCATTTTAGTATGCGCTGCAATAGAACTAAATTCAAATTTGACAATTAGCGATATTTCCAACGATTTAGGCATATGCTGCTCTTCCGTTAACCGCATACTAAAATTAAATGGTTTTCGTAATTATAAATATTCCAAACATCATCAATTATTTTACGGTGATGAGTTTAAACGGATGAATTTCCGTTATTATATAATTAATTTCTCATTATGAACAATTTATTTTATTATCTGTAAGAGTAAATTTTTCTTAACATTACTAGAATTTAATTTAGTTTTTATTTATTTCTGAAGTTTATTTAGTTTACTATGAACAGTGTTTGTGACCTTTATTATTAAAATTTAATTTATTAAATCTCTTATTTGCAATTTTCTTAACCGCTTATTAATAATTTCATTACGCTTTGTAGAATAACGTATTGCAATTTACTCATTACCATAACACAGGACTAAACAATTTATAGTCCTTTAATAGTAATTTGGTAATCAGATAATTTTTCTTGCGCGGCTCCATAATATGTAAGTACGAGTATGTATGATATATGACATTGATGTTGACACGCCTACAGCATTCAGGGGAATTGTATTCGAAGCGGGAGAAGTATTCATACATTCGGATCGTTGCATTTGCTCAGAATTAGGCGGTATATACATATATATATATATATATATATATATATATATATATATATACATATACATATATATATATATATATGTTGTAACTGGATTCCGGGTTTTCTTCCGCGTTTCCATCGTTTGGTCTTTGTAAAGACCGGTGCTGGTTTCTGGACGACGTTTCGGCAAAATCACATTTGCCATCTTCAGGTCTGCGATAACTGTCTGCTTCTGCTTCTGGTTACTCGTAAAACTCCAGACCTGAAGATGGCAAATGTGATTTTGCCGAAACGTCGTCCAGAAACCAGCACCGGTCTTTACGAAGACCAAACAATGGAAACGCGGAAGAAAACCCGGAATCCAGTTACAACACATACTACTACCCGCGGAAACCTGAAAGAAAACATATATATATATATATATATATATATATATATATATTAATTGATAAATTATTGGAGTTTTTCGGCTTTTATATGAAATATTTACCAATATCGCTCCGGATTGGTCCACTCTAGATATTAATTACTAACCGATCGTGAGTAAAATAGTATACAAACCTTGGCGGAAAGATTCATTCCCGTCTCGAGATTAAGTTCAGCGAGACGTGCAGCGACGAGTTTAGACGGTAATGTACTACTCTTAACTTAACTTAACTCGTAATAGACCTGTACATGTGATGATAACGTAGTATTTCCAATACCGTGCTAAAATGAATCGTCAGATTTAAACACAAACACTACACCTGATCGGGCAGCCTGGAAGCTGGAAGTATATTTCACAAAAACTGCTACACAATCGCGCGGAATAAAGCTGAAAATTCCATTCACGCCCCTAGTGGAACAATATTTGAATTTCCTCGGACATTTACAAACTCCTTCAGTCACAAAAAGTGTCAATATATAATGTCATATAGTCAATACAGTTCCGCATGTAACATTTCTTACTTCCTTAACTTCTCCAATACGTTTAGCATCGAACCTGATTCCTGACAAATTGCCGGGCGATAATTCATCCCGAATCCATTTCTAATCTCCGCGCGGGAATCCCTTTTAAAAAAAGAATCGTAAAGTCTACCGTTCTGTTCGGCGAACGTAATAAAAAGAAGCAAGAACATAAGGATCGTCCGGTCGCACTGTTACGTTTTCCCACATACTACATATATAAATCGGTCCAGATCCGGGCGTCGATAACAGAAAATTGCAGAAGACACATTCGCTCATATCTGAGTCATATGCGTGAGGAAGTGTTGATGGAATGATAAGAGTATACGGCTCCGGAATCCCATGGGACGACTCTGCGACCGTAGAGAAAACAGACTTTCTTATCTCCCGAACGATGGACACTAAAGTGACGAACAAGATTGGGAAAACCTTCTCCTGCTTGATCTGTGCGGAATCCAGCGTTTGTCGGATAGTCGGACGTGCATAAATCGTGTCTCTAGGAAAAAGTAAAATCTGTATAAATTCAGAGGCGTAGATGTTGAGCACGAAACAATAAAATATTAATTTTCTCTTATCAAATATATATTTGCTTAACGATTAATATAGTCTTGGCAATTTGTTTATTTTTATGTTGATTTTTGTATTTATTTTTCTATTATTATTATTTAATCTATAGCAATCTGTTTGAATACTATGCTGCACATACAAAAAATAATATTGGGAATGATTTTCATTTTCAGTTAAATGACCAAGTGTATGTGCCTAGAATTATTTTTAGTATCTCATCCTCGTCTTGCGGTTTTCATGGAGTAAGTATTGATATGTTAAAAATGTCTTCTCCTTTCATCGTGAAGTATATTGTCCGCATCATCAACTCATGTATTCTTCAAAGTATTTTTCCCTTAGCATAGAAACAAGCTATTGTGATACCGGTGCCAAAGAAGTCTGACCCGCAGTCTATGGCTGATTTGAGGCCTGTAAGTTTACTCTCCGTATTGCCTAAAATATTCGAGAAACTGCTTAATGCACAGTTAATACTTATAACATTTTACCAGCTTACCAGTAGGGCTTTAGGGCTGGTCACAGTTGTAAGTCAGTTTTATTGAAGATTACAGATCACATATTGACTGCACGTGATAGGGGTTACGCTTCCGTTCTAATACTGTTAGATTTTATTAAAGCATTCGATACCGTGATACTGTTGTCTGCTGTGTTCCATTATGTGGGTCTCTCCGATTATGCAATCAAATTATTAAGTGGTTTCTTGCGGGACAGATCGCAATCGGTTCGGGTTGATGGTCGGATATCTGAACGTGTTGGTCTGGCATCTGGTGTGCCTCAAGGCTCTATCTTGGGCCCACCTTTCTTTTCTATATATACTAGTGCCCTTTTGAATCAGTAAAATATTGTAATATACATATTGCTATGAACTATGGTTTTTATATTTACTGTAAAATGGGACTGCTTTCTTCTCAGGGTTCTAATCGGAAAGGTGGTTGTCTCTTCTACAAAATTTTTAATGCGCCAGTAAAAGAATTCATTACAATGTATCTTTATATTTTCTGAGTTACTTGTCATGTTCGCGATGGAAGGTTAATTAAATAAAGATCACAATAAAATTTAATACAAAATCAAAAAAAAGAAAAAAATATCAATCTTTATAGAGTATAAAGATTAATATTGCATCATTAAACAATGTTTTAGAAGGTAAAAATAACGCACGGAAAATGACAGCTACGTGCATTAAAAAACATCCTCAATGACTACCGAACAACTTAAAAATCACAAAGACTATTTTTAATTTCTCCCCAGAGAACAAAATAAATAAACAAACTTGACAGCTCGATCAACTCTCAAAAACATGCGCACTCACATGTTCAAAAAAAAATGCCCTTGAAATCCAAACGTGCAAAATTTTACAGTTACCGTTTTTACTTAGAAATGTTAAAAATCCTCTTTGTTATCTAATTCAATTAATTAAGGCTAAAACTCAATATTACACTATAAATACAATTGAAAATACAATATTCAAATCTTTTAAATATAATAATTTTATGACATCATAAATTCAAAAAAAAACTTACAGTTTTTAAGGAGACACATGGACAAGAAAACGTTAATAAATCAAAAATTACGAGAATCAAACTCGTAGAAAATTCGGTAAATGAAATTACAACACCAACAACTAATTAAACTCAAAATCAAACCCGAAGTTACATTATATAGATAATTATCTATTTTAAAAATATGGAATGAACGTTCTCGTCTTACTGGTAAACTGTGTCTGAAGATATATCAAAATCGTCCACATCAAGCGTAGTGGCATCACACCACAAGGCGCATGACATGAAATATACATAGAAGTCCAAAATAATAGTACATAGATAAATAAATAAATTTTTAATATTTATTGGAGAAAAACCATAGCAATATGTATGCGGATGATATGCAAATGTACTATTCATTTCCAAAGCATTCGTTTAAAGAGGCTCTGAATGTTGTTCAATGCGATTTGGATGTGATCTCCGATATATCTTCACTTCATTCGTTACGTACTAATTCCTCGAAATCCGGTGTTGTGTTCTTTGGTAATGTGCCGACTTGCAACGAGTTGACACGTAAGTTTCGTTTGTTAATGACTGGTGAGATCTTGCCTGTAGTGACTGAAACCAAAAACCATGGGCTATTTATAGACAACACGTTGCAGTTGGTCAAACAAAACGCACAATTTTAACTCGCTAGCAGACAATAAATTTAACAGACCGTAAAAATCAAGTATCATTAGATAATTTAAAATTAATTAGAGTGTAAATAACTAAGGAGAATTAGGTAATTATGAAAGCATTGTTATTTATAAAAATAAAAATAGCGCTGTCAATTCTATCAAGAGACCACTACCGCAATCCGGTCTGTACGATTTGCTGGATAACCGTTGAAAAAATAAATGAGTTTAAGGTATCTATGTGTTTAGGCATAATTATGACTGAGTCACTCTTAATGACATTCGGGGTAAACATGTAGATACAAACGGGTTTCTTCAATTTACTTTTATAACCAGAACTAATAGGAAACGATACAAAGCCAAGAGTGAAAACATGGGTTTGAAGGAATTATAGAAAATATTTTTATAACTTTATAATCGTGGAAATCTATTACAAAAAAATGGTGTAATTAGACTTTTAATGAATTATTAATTTATATAAAACCTTACCTCCCTGTAATATAATGTAAACCCCTAGTTTTATTACTTAAGAACAGTATTGTATAAACCGTAGTGAAAGTTTTGTGCATAGACATTTTAGTAATAAAAAGTACCCATTCCTTCAACTATTTAAAATAAAATATGTGTTTGTTACCGTATACTTGTGTTAAAAAAAAAAAAAAAAAATTGTAAATAAGTTAGTTATATGTCTGATGAAGCTCAGGTTGGAGCGAAACGATCGTTACAGTGTTAATTAAACAGTGAAATTCATTAAAATTTGTTTTATTTTATCCTGATAATAATTATTAATTTTGTTATAAATTTTTATTGTTATCTGAATTGCTTGCAGCAATAAAAATTATTTAAATATAATGAAGTGTAACAAATGCAACTACACCAATGTTCTAAAATGACATTTCCACCATCGCCCCGTAGTTTACGACACACCTACTGCCTTTGCAAAGATCTCGTTCAACTAGATAACCTCCCAGATACTCCTGGGGAATCAGAACTCACCAACCAACCTTGAAACCGCCGAAGCAACAACGAAAACAAGATAACCGAAGGTGATGTCCTGATGTTTCCGCCATGGCACTAGGAATCTGACAATTCCACAAGTAATGGCTCCTGGTTGTTAGACGTTAGAGCTCCGGTAGTAAAACGAAAAGGCGGTGGCGAACGAAGAGCGGGAAAGAGACGGAGTTAGAAACTTAGAGAGAACGGCCGGGCAATGCGCTCACTGATACCATCGATGAGTTCTTGTCGAAATTGCCGAGCCGACTGCGTCGCGGTCGTCTTCACAGTGCGGCCGACACTATCTGAGTTGGGGTCTTCCGAACATAGTTGTCCTGGATTCATTCCGGGCATAAGGGAAAACTATATGTTGATCCCGGACTGTTCCACGCCGACAATCACCTTGAAGGGTCCCTTCGGGTTTGTGATGGACTTCCGGCGCGGCCGTAGGAAGTCGCTCGTGCGTCCTTTCCGTATTGTCTAAGAAAAGATGGTATCGGAGGGCGGTCGACGTCGTTATGTCGACGGCGAATATGCTGCGTACGCTTAATACCATTTTCGATGCGTAATATAAAAGGAAACTGGAATGTCTACGTCCTCATAAAATGGCAGACATAAATATAAAATAAACTAAATTAAAATTTTTGAAAATTATTACTCATTATTAGAGAACGGATGCAATTTCCATAAAACGCAATCGGCAATTGGAATTGTGTATAACGTCGCACAGTACATCCCGGCGTAATTCAATGAAGTATTTGTTTGACTTACTCGGCCACCTGGTCTCGCACCATAACAATGGACAACTCAGCTATTGTATTCGGAGAATATAGTGTTTTTTAAAGTGTTTTCATGAGCGTAGATAGAAGTGGGGTTTTTATAATGTATTTTATTTATTAGTTTATATTTCGTAAGATAAATAAAGTGCTGTGAGTAAGTTTCTTGTTTTCATAGTTTTAACTGTTAATTACATCGTAATATTTGTGATAGATCCTGTTTAATATCGTTTGATTGAATCTATTTCTACCAATTATTTCGACGTAAGAGTGTGCATTGAATTTCGTTCAGTTTCAATAACTTACGCACGCATTTTTAGTTTTCATTTATTTAGATCTAGAGCATTGTTTAAGTTACTTTTTCAGACATGATATGGAGGAATGTCGAGAACGGCATTGTAAAACAATGGCGAGTTGGATTGACGGTCATACTGATTGTATGTCCATTGTCAGTGATTCCGAAATTTATTACAAAATCCGTAAAATATCGTAAAAAATTCGTCACTTAGGATCGCAAACACATCTGAACTCTGTAAAACTTTTATGGCTGCTAATATTCCATTAAATAAACTTTAAAAATATTTCTTCAAAAATATACTGGTCGAAATGTTCCTGATGAATCAACTTTACGCTAATATTATGTTTCTAGGTACTATACGAGAACAGTAGAACGCATTAGAAGCCATCTTTTAAATCAATACATATGGATAAGCGCCGACGAAACGGTGGATATGTTAGGACGCTATGTGGTAAATGTTGTAGCTGGTGTACTACATCCAACTATTCCCTATAACTCATATGTAATAGCAACAAGTGTTATAAATAGAGTTGATGCGGAAACAGTTGCTGAAACCATTAAGGAGAATATGCAAAAAATGCTTCATTCGGACGCCACGTACAAAGAAAAAATACTTTTATTTGTCAGTGATAGTGCTGCGTATATGTTAAAAGCAGGCAGACTATTGAAGAAAACATATCCTAATATGCTGCATATTACTTGTGTAGCACATGCTCTCCACAGAATCTGTGAAATTTCCATCTCTGTCACTGCCTCCCACTCCAGTAATAACTAGATGGGGAACATGGCTGGAAGCTACTAGTTATTATGCTGAGAATTTCGATAGTCTAAAACATTTCGTAACACTGCTAAAGGAGGATGCTAGAAGTATTGGTGAGTGCAAGGAGCTCACACAAATCCCAAATTTAAAAAATCAGTTGTACTTTCTTCACGAACACTTTGGAAAATTGCCAAAACTAATCACTTATTTTGAAAATCGAAATCTCAAATTAAGTGACGGATTAACCACATTAGATGTGGCTGTTAATAATTTGAAAAGTATTCCAAGTGACTTCGGATGTGGCCTTCGGCAAAAGTTTGAAGCAATTCTTAATAGAAATCCAGATTTAATTACATTGCAGCAATTATGTATGGAGACAATTCCACAAAATCTAACGGCTGAATATGAAGAAATAAAAGAATATTTCCAGTATGCACCTATAACCAGTTGCGATGTAGAAAGGACGTTTTCTATTTATAAGGATTCTTAATTCAAAGAGAACAAAATTGACAGAAGAAAACCTTGAGAAACTATTGCTAGTCAATATTAATAGTCCTTTACTCAACTTGAACGACAAAATGAACAAATAAAAATATTCCAATTATAGAAATAAAATTAAAAACTTTAAAAATACAACTTTTCAACAAATAAATATGTATTTCGTAATTTTATAGATCACCACCCGTTCGTTTTCCAATTATATAAATAAAATTAAATATTTTAGAAATACAGCCTTTCGCCAGTACTGCACTGGGCTTTGCGTCATATGGTAAGCGTGTCCGTTCTCTACTCATTATTAAGAGATTTTTCAGAAATACGTATTTTCAACCCCCTTACACCTCTCTGTAAAAAGGTAAGTATTTTTTTTAATTAGTCGCCTAAGTTTAATCCAGTCTGAAATCTTGAACTCCCTTCAATACCTTTAACCTCAATAACATTAACGCATTTAGTGACTTTAAAAGTATAAAAGCATCTATTCGTTTATTATTTTGTTACAACTAAAATTTAAAAAAATTTGTTCTTGAAAACTGCGACCAAGTTCTTAATTTCATTGTCATTTTTGTATTCAGCACCCTAAAATTAACAAAAAAAATGCACTTTTTTCAAACAAGATTCAATAAATAAACTAAAATTTGTTGCCCAGTGTAATTAATACAGCCAATCGTCTATTAAGTAACGCAGATTCAAATTTCACCTAAACAGAATTAATTTTATGTGCTTCCGTTTGAAGATTGGATAATACAAAATCCAATTACATAAACTAAATTAATAAATAAGAAATACAATTTATCAAAGCGATTCCCTCCTAACACATGCAACACATATTAATTATAACATTTTACATATTTATTCGCGTGTAGAGTACATACATTTCCCACGTATACAATATACAAATTCCACTTTCGTAAATTCTCTCTCGAAACTAAATGAACGGTCCAGGAGAAAATTGCAGTCAAGAGGATTGAGGAATTCCATTCTAACGGCGACTGGACAACGGGCAAGGTATGTTAGTGCAGGCGACTCGAAGCGCTAGCCTTTAAATTAAGTTAGCAAATGTCGCAGACGAGTGCATCCGACAATAATGCAGACCGTCCCATTTTCCACCTTTCCTTTAATGAAAATGCCCTGCGACCTTATTCCCTGGACGCTCTGGACGATGAAGAGGCAAGAGAAATGTTGAACGTATCCGTAATCAACCTGTAATGACGTAAATGACGTGAAATTTCGAGTGTGTAAATACTGAAATTTCGTGTAAAAGATATTGGAATCTAATGTACAAAATTGATATGGGATTGTTTCAGTTAATATTTTACAACTTCCCCAATTGAAACTGACAAGGAAAAGATAAGAGACTAAAAAGTTGACGTTAGCGAACTACGGGTATTATCGGCGAATGATCAAAGCAAGCTGGCTAAAACTAAATTAGCTGCCCTAAGTGTTTTATTAAATTATTAAAATTTTTAGCAGCTACAGCAATACCAACTACTATTTTACTATATAATTAAAAGACAGGGCTTTCATACTGGTAATTGTAGGCTTACTCATACAAGAATTGACTCGAATGTTATAGAATTGATTCCTTGCGAAATTAATACGATCTCACGTACAAATTACTTCGTGTTATCTTTAATTTATTCTGTTTACAATTATCTTATTAAAAGCTTTCTTGCTATATTAATTAAGAAATTTACCATTTACTTATTAAAACTTCTGAATCTTGGCTTTAGAAATTAAAAAATAATTTAAAAAACTTTCCTTTAATTTTCAAGGATTGAAATATTTCTATTAATCATCACCAACTATTAATCCGAATTGGTGGAGACTAAACAGACAAAAACAAGAAAAATCCCTAACCACAATATAAATCAATAAACTCCAAATACGTGTTTCGTAGACTAAGTTTCCATCTTCAGTAGGACAATCTTAAAAAGAAAAATAGTGTTAATCGGGGCGCTAAATAATGATTTGGTGAAGAGCATAGCTTCAAAGATTGTACCTTGACCAAAGACTATTTTTCTCTTTCAGATTGTTTTACTGTAGATGGCAACTTAGTTGTTAAAATACTTATTTAGAGATTATTGATTTACATTGTGACAATATGACAGCGTATCTTCTTTATGCACGTCAATCATCCTCCGATAAATATTTTTGGGTCTATTAACTCCTTTCGTCAAGAATTTTATCACGCTACTATGTTCTAACTGAATCCCCAAGTTGCTAATATAAAAATCTCCCCACGTATATTTCTAATAATATCATTAATCGAACACTGCCTCTATATAAAATAATAATCATAGTATCATACTGTCGCAATAATATAAATAAAGATACATAGAGACTATACTGATCACGAATTTTATAATAATAAGTAGAGCAGACCAATTTCCGTGCGCGCCATGTGCGCCGATGTGAGAATGATTGTATTGCATCAGAACTAATAAAAAGCGTTCAGTATGTGTTTGGTACTTGCTTAGAACGCATGTAAGTGTAAGCATACGTAATAGAATGTCGTCGACATATAAATCGAGAAAGCGACCGTCGTCAGACGAAGTGAATAAGTTTATTATGGATTTCCCGGACTTAATATACGATGGCTCAAAAATTAATGTTTAGTGTGCAATACATATCTAATGTGTTGGTCAAAAACACATTGTAAAGAACACGTAAGCAGTTCGAAGCACAATAATAACAAAATTAATCGACAACAGTTTATACATGAACTATGTTTAACTATGATTGTGTGTACACTGCCGTTTACCTTGTTAAGTAATGATTCATTTATTTCATTTTGGAATAAATACGCGAATCAAATATTACCGAGCACGACAAAGTTACGAAGGAATTTACCATCGGGGCGTAAACAGGTTGAAAATAACATCAAAGCCGAACTGAAAAATAAAAAACTGTGGTTATGTGTGGACGAAACAGCAAAAAACAATATGTAGTTAATGTGATGGCGCGTAATATGGAACCACATCAACCAACGTCTTCAATTTTATTACCATCCAGACCACTAGAACAATGTAATGCCGAAAAAAATTCAGAGGTGCTATTAGATACTTTGGAAATATTTAAACTATCGAAAGACCAAGTATTAATGTTTATGACCGATGGTGCCGCAACCATGTGTTCTGTAGGCCGGTCTCTTAGAAAAAATTGTCCTAACTTGTTACATATTACTTGTAAACTCCATGCTCTACACCTTGTGGCAGAACAGGTTCGTAGATGTTATCCAGAGGTAGATGCTTTAATATCGAGTACGAAGTCAGTATTCCTGAAATCTCCAAAACGTATTCATAAATTTCACGAATTGTGTCCCCATACCCCTGAGCCACCACAGCCGATTCTGACACGTTGGGGTACATGGTTACGGGCGGGGTTTTACTATCATGAACATTTTGAAAAAATTAAGGACGTGGTCTTATCATTCGATCCGAAAGAAAGTGCAGCTATCAATACAAGCCAGAAAAAAATTCAAGATGCCCAGATTAAAATGGATTTACAAAGTATTCGTGAGAATTACTTGGGACTAGAAGAAGCAATAACAAAATTAGAAAATTCGTCCCTGTCGTTAGCGGAATCACTGCAAATCGTTAAAGATGTTCACGCACAACTGTGTACTGTAGAAGAAGCAAAAAGTGAAAGTGTTCTAATTAAATTTGAAAGTGTTTTACACAGAAATGCAGAGATTTTGACACCTTAACACGTATTTGTGAGGGCAGGTCTACAGATGCGTTAAGTTGCTTAAAAAGGTATTTTGATTATGCGAATATAATATCACTAGATGTAGAACGCTCGTTTTCCGAATATAAACATATTTTTTCCTCACGGCGGACATGTTTTTCAGAAATAACCTTAGAAACGCACCTGATGTTGAAAATATACAATCAAGTTTCTCCAGTTTGTCAATCCTTGGAAGACGCTTAAAACGGTAAGTGTTTAAATCCTCTGTCGTGCACACAATCACTAATTTCATACATTTTCCATTTTATTTATAGGTATATACAACGGTGCTATAATATGTACTATTCTTATTTTTCGTGTGTTTATGCATATTACTTTAATAGCAGAAAACCAAATATATATTTAATTATTTCTGATAGAATAAATGTCTCTACTTCTATACTTATATCGGTAACAAGCTCATGTTGCGTCCCTATTCTATCGCATATTCTAATATATTACGAATTACACTCCCATACCGGCGCTCATGGCGCGCACGGAAATTGGTCTGCTCTAATAATAAGTATTATATTAGTTATTAGATTAATATCTCATATTAATCATTTTTTATGTTTCAATCTTTATATTTAGAAGATTAAAATCTAATAAATGCGACAGAAAATATATCAATAAACAAAACTTTTCTATAAATAGATCGAAATAACTATGAAATTATTTAATAACCGCAACGTTTTATTAATCTTTTACCTCTTTCTTCCCAAGTAAAAATACATGGTGATTAATATTATTTTTAGACGAGGCTTATCAGCTTGATGAACGGCAGTTCCTAGAAACGAATCAGCATGATTAATAAGCGTTTATCTTTTGAATTTTAGATACAGTCATCGGTTAGACCTAGAAGAAAGGACAGGAAATATATAATCATTTCACCTATGTAATTTAATACTATGCTATGCAAATAAGAAATTGTAAATAAACAATTTACCAGGTCTTGTCTTTACATACGAGGGTAATTTGACGGGAGACTGACTTCAATGAAATACTTATTTTACGGTAAAATAGTTGTCAATAGTAAATAGTAAATAGTTGTCAATAGTAAAATAGGAAGTTGTCTAAATCTTCCGACACCTCATCAAAACTGGCATTCGTTGAATCACCTTCCTCATTTGGCTCGAATCCGTTTTCACGATCGGACAAAAAATGAGTGAGCTATAGCATTTTGAAATTTCTATAAACCTCAGGCGATGGAATTTAAAAATCCGAAACATAACCACGTCAGGCTATCTCTTTTAATTTCCGAGATATTCCCGAAAAAGCGTCTACAGGTCAAAAATCCTAAAAACCAATTCACGAACTTTCAGCGGAAAATCATTCAGACAGTCTTCTTTAGTGCCTCGGAAAACCTTGGAGGAGATTTTGAGTAGAAATTCGAGATTGAAAAATTACTTAAATTGCGAAAATTTCGCTGAAATACATTCAATTTTGGCCCATCTTTGTATCTGGGAAACTAAATACCTCTAGATCTTACACTCACGGACGCATTTCGATGTGCTGAATTAAATTCTATGGTCTAAATGGTCTAAACCAGAAGACTATGGGATACCTACTTCTTCAATTATACCAGAAAAATCGTACATTTCAAAAGAGAAAATGCCAATGTTGCAAAAATTCGTGTCGCCAGAACGGCCAAACAGTTGGTCTTAACGTAACACTGTAAATACTCGTTTTAATCCTCTTGACGAGAGCTTTAATTCCCCGCGAACCCCGCAGCGATCGGAAGAAAAATGAAGGAATTATGGCGTTTTGAAAATTGCTGCCAACTTGGTATCAATTGTATGTACTTATTTAAGGTTCCGCTTACTGTAAATGTATCCTTTCAATTAACCTGAAGTCTTTCTATATATGAGGGCGACTCGTAAAGTAAGTTCCGTTTCCGCCAATGAGCGGAGGAGTGGAAATATCGGCGCGATCGCAGTGCCGCGGTGTAGTCTGGTTCAGTTTTAGCCTGGAAGTGCTAGTGAGACAATCGTTCGAATATTCTTTCGTGCTATTTTGGTCGTTTAAAATTGCCGCTACAATTGAAAATCCCGCCAACTGTAAATTGCGAGCTATCTGATTTCTGTGTGCCAAAAATATAAGCCTGCTGAGATTCATCGTGAACTTTGTTCTGTTTATGGTGAAAATATCCTAAGTGACAGTATGATTAGAAGATGGTGGTAATGTATATGATAATGAACGAACTGGAAGACAAACTGTTGTGGCAAACGAGCTTGTAAGTAATTTCGAAGAAAAAATTCGTGAAAATCGGCGATTCACAATTACAGAACTTTTCCTCAAATTTCACGTACAGTTTTGTACGAGGTTGTTACTGAACATTTAGGTTGCCACAGATTTTGTTCACGATAGGTGCCAAAACTTCTTACCCAAGACCATAAAACAAAGAGACGCACAAACTTTTCTGACACGTTACTACGATATTGAAAGTGAAGATTTCCTCAGGCAAATCAGAACAGGTGATTAAACATGGGTCGCCTATGTCAACGTTGAGAGGAAACGACAGTCAATGCAGTCCGGTCACTCTAACTCGCCTACGAGGAAACCTTTAAAGTGACATCAAACTTTTTCTGCGAGAAAATTCATGGTCACTGTCTTTTGGGACAAAAAAAAACCGTCCTTCTTGAAGGCTATATGGAACGACGGACCACAATAAGTTTTATGACATAAAATTTCCTACTGTAAATTGTAAAATTTGTGTTGATTCCTCACATTTCGCTTTTAAACTATTGCAAATTTCACAGAATTTGTAAGAAATATCATTTATAACGAACATGTTAACATTTCCAACACAAACAATTTAGACTTGCATGGAATATAAAATATCGAATTTGGAAGACTTAATAAGATAAATAATTGGAATCCACCTCCTCAAACCAAAAAAAAAAAAACAAGAACATCATAGAATAATAAATTTACGCAGTCGTCTCCATAGGGGATTTTTATCTACCCTTCTGTTTAAAAAATGTAGCTATTATTTTTTTTCACCTCGACCCACCCATTCCGGGTCATGGTCGCCTTGATCTCGACTCTTATCTAACGCCGGTCTACGGGTCCGCAAGGCCACTAAATCATCGGACCAGATAGTTTATATACGCCGTCATCATTCAAGCGCTTTTCCCTTATGCGCGTTCTGCTCTCCTGTCCAGGTTTGTTCAGGTGTTTTATGTGAAACGATATGTTATTTACTGTATTACATTGCATGGCGTCTAGTTTTTAAAAGAGGAAATTTTGGAAAATTTATTTGTGTCAAAGAAAATATTTTATATTTTTATGATATAAATACGAGCCAACAGTACAGCGGTGTAATTAAAGTAAAAGTATTGTAATTAATTAGTTACTACATGGGTTACCAGTAAAAATAATGATTTCGGCCCCTCGATACAAAAAAATAAAAGACGGATACAAATTATGTAATATAAATACGTAATTATCTACAGGAAAAAATATATAATATAGAACAAAATATTAAAACAATACAGAATATAGATAAACAAAGAAAAATTGAACCTAATGATCATTGCAAATAAGAACAAGACATAAATATACAGATATATAATATGGGTGGTTTCAAAATGAAAACACTATGTCTTCAAGCTAGTTGTATTTTGAAACTTTATTTGATTCATTCCTCACACAATTTTTACAAATTAAATATCAAAACATACATACTTATAATATCTCTTATATTTGGTAGGCAAAAAGTACACTAATTTATAATCAAACACAAAAATTCCTTCCATTCGTCCCCTCAAACTTGCTAAGCGGTGTCAGTAATGTAGTGCTCCGCAAAGACAAAACTCAAGATTAGTGTCCAGAAGATAATGGATGTGAATTCATGGAAACGTCGACACAGTCGTCCTTTTCAGAACCTACATTAAAGAAAACACACGTTATGTAATTATTTAATTTTCCTTACTTTATTTTTATTATTATTATTTTAACTGTAATTTTTAATTCATTCATCCAAATGTAAACATATTTTCTTACCTTTCGTTATATTAATTTTTTGTTTCTAGTCACTTGAAAAAGACTCAATAATAAAAAGAGTCGTAACGTCGTAGAGAAAAACATATAGATAATTATTTCGTGACCTTTGTATGTTATGGTAAATTCAATTTGTTGGCGATTTAAGGTCTGGTTTTACTTCAAAATGTATATACACTGCTCAACTTTTGAACTGGTACACTTACAAGAACATATATAAATAACAATTTACTACTTTTTGAGCAACACTTTCTTGCTTAATTGATAGTATATGGTTCTGGGAAACACTTTTAAGGCGAAAAATTAAAAGAATAAATCTTAAATAACGAATTTCAAATGTTTTGATAGAAAAATAATAAAATCTTCATTTTAGTATTACAGAAAAGTTTGCTTTGGAAAGAAAAGATAACCAAACACTTAAAGATTAATAATGCGTGGGACCTCCTCTAGCTCTTATGACCTCCTGGCAGCGTCCTGGAATGCTGGAAATCAAATTCCGAATGTAATGCTGAGGAATATTTTACCATTCTTCCAAAACAGCAGTTCGAAGCTGATGGTGATTGTTTGGATCCACTCCTCATGATCTTATCAACCTCTTGGTATTACCCCCATACGCTGTCTATGGGATTAAGATCTGGAGAGATCGCTGGCCAATCCATTTGCGTAATATTGTTCTCTTAAAAAAATGCATTGATTTGTCTTGCGCTATGAGGACGCGCGTTATCATCAACAAACACAAAACCATCGCTTATTTCATTAGCAAATGGCAACACTACAGGTCGTAATATCTCATTAAGATACCTGACACTATTCATTGTAGCATTTCCAAGCATAACTAATTCAATACGACGAGTCGCAGAAATACCTCCCCAAACAGTAATTGAACCACCTCCATAAGCTTGATGGTAAGTCACGTTCTTCTCAATATAGCGTTCTCCTCTTTTTCTCCAAACTCTAACTCTTACATCTGAGCTATGGAGACGCACTCTGGTCTCGTTACTAAATGAACAACGGCCCCAATCTTCAACATTCCCACTCTAGCCTTCTTCTTTTGTGGGCTCTGGTCAACAATGGGCATTTTTTAGAAGATCTGGACCTTAAATTTACCCCGTGGAACCTTCTTCTTACTGTTTGAGTGGATACTTGAGTAGCTGTTGCATTCAATAACTGGATTTGGAGTGTTCTTGCAGTGGAAAATCTATTCCTTCGACACTGAATCGTAATTAAACGGTCCTCCCTGTCTGTTCTACTGAGATTTCGCCCTCCGCCGTGTCTATGTTTGACAGATCCAGTATCCTTAAAACGCATTCGAACTATTCTGATCACATTGTGGCTCACATTGAAATGGGCAGCAACAGTTCTTAGCGATACACCAGTCATAAGCATTCCCATAGCTTGGCTCATCTCTTCAATACTTAAACGCCTTAATGGCATCTCTAAAATGCAATCAACCACTCTGCATTAAAACTTATTCGAGAAATTAGCAAAAATTGTCTTAAAACTTGAGAATAGTACAAGCGTCCGCGAGCTCAGTAATTGCACTTATGACAGATAATAATAACAAACAACAATGGAGTCACAAATGTCATTCGATAGACATTTGTTTGCATTCCGAAACACAGCCCTGATCATATAGGAAGTCATGCCTAACGCCTACGAAGGATCGCTTACTTTTACTGCATGCTATATAAGTGTACCAGTTCAAAAGTTGAGCTGTGTATTTAAAATAATCCTACATGTTTCGGCAAATTATGCCTTTTTCAAGGAATATAAAATATAAATGACAGTATATTAATATACATTTTGAAGTAAAACCAGACCTTAAATCGCCAACAAATTGAATTTACCATATATATAAATATAACAAGTGTTCATTTGAAAAGTCAATCTAGTAGCATGTGATTTACTGAGAACATTTTGAAGTATGTCGTAAATTAAAATTTACTACTTAACCTACGAAGTCGTATATTTTGACAGTTTCATACATACAAATAAATAACAAATAATAGGTATTTATTGAAAACTATAGCAAATGTTGAAAATGTTGTCCTTCAAGATCAATGCACTTCAAAATCCTCCGTTAAAAATTTCTGATGATATTCTGCAACATTACTGGATTGTTATTAATTTCCATGCATTTCTGTTCGATTCTCTGTAGCATATCATTCAAATTCAATATAGGTGTTCGAAATATGTTATTTTTTAGATAAGGTCACAAAAAGAAGTCGCAAGGTGTTAAATCGCATGAACGTGCAGGCTAGGTAATTTCAGTATTTCGACTAATTATACGCTCATCAAAAAATTATCTTAAATAATCCAAAGATTCTGCAGTACAATGACAAGGTGCTCCGTCTTGTTGGAAATATGCATTTTGAAGTTCATCATCATGCAACTAATTGACAAACGGTTGTAAAATTTTCGTACGGTACCTTTGAGCATTTAACGTTCCCTGAAAAAATATTGGTCCAATGATTCGCCTTTGGCTTATCGCTGCCCAAACACCAATTTTCTCTGGATGTAGCGATTCTTCATTAATTACATGTGGATTTTCACTACTCCAAAGTCTTGTATTTTGTGAACTTAGGTATCCCGTTTTATAAAACCATGCTTCATCAGTAAAGATGACTCTTTGCGAAAGTTCTCCATTATTGTTCATATTTACAAACCAATTACAAAACTGTAGTCTACGTGGGTAATCAATTTCTAACAATTCTTGTGCTGCTGTGACACAGTATGGATAAAGTTGCATATCTTTTTTTAATTACTTGTGAGTTGTACCAACAGAAAGTTTTATTTGTTGACTCAAATGTCGGACAGATGTTTGTGGTTCATTTTCCATTATTTCTTCAACACGATTGACAACTTGAGGTGTACGTTTCTTAACTGCTCCGCTGCCTGATTTTCTTAAGAGACTACCAGTTTCAGAAAAAAGTTTTAAAGTTCTATCCAAAGTATTCTTAAATTGTATATAATCTATTACAAAATGTGGAAACTCAACTTGAAATTCTACCATGCAATCTTGAACTGTAAAAACCAAAAACCATCAATTTTATTACCACTTCGAAAATAAGCCTGGACTAAAAAAAATTTATGTTCTAAAGTGAAAGCCATTTTAAAACTGAGAAGCAATTGATTTAAACCAGAATCGACGCACGATTATTTTACGCACTAACTGATATTTGTGATTGACATTATCAAATGTCATTTGGATTTACGTTTACGGAACAACAAACACATATTAATATATTTGCGTCTTATTCTATCAAAATTTCAAAGTAACCTAGATTGACTTTTCAAATGAACACTTTTTATATATACATATATATATATATATATTAAAAATAATAGACTTTTTATTGGTTTAGCGACCTTTTATTGAATTTTGGTGTTTTATTCTACGACGTTTCGACTTTTATTATTATTCAGTCTTTTTCAAGTAACTACAAACAAGAATTAATACAATGAAGACATGAGAACTGTGTTTGCTTTTGTGAGACTGATATGACATATGAAACTATATATGAGATAAAGAGATAAATCTTATGACTAATTCTTTCCATATTTTTTTATTTATATTTACTCATAATAGGAGAGAAAACTTATCGATTATTACTCCTCACCAATTAAAAGCCACCGAAATTAATACTAAATAGGACAAACTAATGTCAGTCTGGTTAAAGTTTGAACCTATTCACGTTCACATCATAGTATTTTATATTATCGCCAAAGATAGAATAATTCTAAAGAATTCAACAGAAATTTCGGAAACAGGCAGAAACAGGAAGATCCCTAACCACGATAAAAATCAATAAACTTTTAAATACATATTTCGGCAACTAAGTTGCCATCTACAGTAGAACAATCTAACAATGAAAAATTGTGTTCAACGTGTAGCGTCTTTGGTTAACGTAGAACCTTGGGAGATATGCTCTTCACTAAATCGTCAGCAAGCCCTTATATACAACGTAAAAATTAATGAAACATAAAGTGTGAAAATAATTTCTACAGTCACAATAAAACATACAAACTAGACTGAAGAATTGGTCCATTGACAGAATTCACTAATTTACTCTTATACCTATGTATATAGCTACATTCGTTAGTAACAAATTCTCTATAATTTTTTACCGTTTTAATTAATCTAAGATTATTTGGAGACAGAGTAATCTGTGTCCCAAATATGTCGGGCAACACTAGATTTTTCAGATCTATTAAATCTAAATTTCATTAATTGATGTAGCAGACACTTCTTGGTGAAACATTTTGTAATTAACAAATTATTATAAAAACACACTTGGCTATTTCACAATTTTTTATTAAATCTATGTCTAACATATGTTTCGGCTGTTATGCCATTGTCAAAGAGTATCTTAAAACTAACTTACAATACGTGTCCTTTTAACTTTTCTACCTATATTTTAGTGCTAGGGTGCTGGTTGGGACATATTTACAATCACGTCTATTATGGGAGTGTTAACAAATTCTAACTGTGTATTCGTAATTATTCTATTTTGTTTTTGTGATTTTTTAATTTCTAGTATTTCTAATAAATCTAGTCTTCTACTTTTTATTACGTTATGTAACACGGTGGAGCTATTCATATCGGGCAAATGGTTTTGTTCGATACAGTGTGTCGAAAAACCTGTGTTTTTATTACTATACTTTATATCTCTTACGTGTTCGGATATGCGTTTTTTAATGGATCTTCCACTTTGCCCTATATATATAGCTTCACAGTCATTACATTTTATTGTGTATACTCCTGATTTTTCTATATTTTCTATTTTATCTTTGTTATTATTTAACATAACATATTTAGCAATAAAACAAAATTAGGTACAATGTTAAATAATAACAAAGATAAAATAGAAAATATAGAAAAATCAGGAGTATAGACAATAAAATGTAATGACTGTGAAGCTATATATATAGGGCAAAGTGGAAGATCCATTAAAAAACGCATATCCGAACACGTAAGAGATATAAAGTATAGTAATAAAAACACAGGTTTTTCGACACACTGTATCGAACAAAACCATTTGCCCGATATGAATAGCTCCACCGTGTTACATAACGTAATAAAAAGTAGAAGACTAGATTTATTAGAAATACTAGAAATTAAAAAATCACAAAAACAAAATAGAATAATTACGAATACACAGTTAGAATTTGTTAACACTCCCATAATAGACGTGATTGTAAATATGTCCCAACCAGCACCCTAGCACTAAAATATAGGTATAAAAGTTAAAAGGACACGTATTGTAAGTTAGTTTTAAGATACTCTTTGACAATGGCATAACAGCCGAAACATATGTTAGACATAGATCTAATAAAAAATTGTGAAATAGCCAAGTGTGTTTTTATAATAATTTGTTAAATCTAAATTGGGAAATATGTTCCTTGTAACGAGTTTCAAGTGAACATGTAGTTTGTCCTATATATTTTTGGCTACAATCGTTACAATTTTTTTCACCTGCCTCAATTTTATCTTTTATGTTACTTAAAATTGATTTTAATGAGTTGGATGATTTAAAACTCAATTTGAAGATAATGGTTTTTGAAGATAGGCTTCAAATTTCTATAAGCTTTGTGATACGGTAAACAAACAAACTTATCACCTTGATTTTTTTGAAGTTATAAGCTCGTGGTATCATGAATTACTTTTTTAAGTCTATGTTTGTGAGAAAATTCAGAAATATATTTTTGCCCATTCAAACATCCAGCCTATACAATTATCTTAACACATCAGGCGAACGCATACATATCTATTCTTATATCACGGGCGATAAATCAAGTCTATTAGACATAATAAATTCTATTTATGATACATACATGTACATACATATATAATTTGGGAAAAAGGTCCACGTCAACGCTGCGGAACCCCTCCGAATATGCCTTGACTTTGCGGTTCCGGAAAAATCCCTTAAAATGATTAGTTCTGTACACACACAGGCCGTTTACACTTTACGAGGTTGCGTAATTGTATCAAAGCCGAGAGAGAGAGAGAAGCGAAGGGTTTCTTATTCCTTCAGACCGACACGCCGAGAGTAGTAACTCCATGCGGGTAAACATGTATTATATACACACACATACACGCATAGCCTTGCCAGGACTTGGAGAAGGGTGACGAAAACTCAAGTATCTATCCATCGAGATTTATGTACGTAATACTCGTAATTTTGAGTACGTAAAATGCAGTATGTAGCTTTTATTGGTTGAACGATATCCCGCAATGGTATTAGCGTAGTTATGGGAGCTTTTTAATACAATCTAGTCTAGAATTCAATACAGAATAAAACACGATAAACGATTTGTGTAAATATATATATATATTATTTATTTAATTAAACAATTAATTAGTTAAAATTATCTTATTGTTTCCACGTCAGAGCGTTTACTTTCGTTTTTATTAAGCATTTAAAGACAAGAAGGAAATGTATTTTCACATGCATGAAATTGGGCTTGGATATGAAATTTGAAATTAAGACAAATATTTTTTATGTTGTTTATTATAAATATTAAACAGATGTTAAAGGTAAAGACGTTATAAGAAAATTCAAAATGAATATTTATCAGAAAAATGACTGGATTTGTGGGTGTGAAATTAAAAATACTTTGTTTTGTTTTCCGTGTCTTTTGTTTGGTGGTGAACCGTCTTGGTCAAAGAACGGAATAAGAGACTTAATTCATCTTAGTGCTAAAATTAGTAAACATGAAAATTCCGAAGGGCATTTGAAAAATATATTTAGTCTAAGAATGTTAGGAAAAAATAACATTCAGAATGTTTTAGATTCATCATATAGAAAAGCAATTCAACAACACAATTAAAAGGTAACAAAAAATAGGCATGTGTCAAATTTAATAATAAATTGCCTTAGATTTTGTGGCGCGTTTGAACTGGCACTTCGGGGTCATGATGAACAGCAAACGTCGAATAACAAGGGCATTTTTCGGGAATTGATAAATTTTACGGCAGAATTGGATAAATCGCTCAGAGATCACATCGAATCAGCACCGGTTTTTAAGGGATTATCAAAAACGATACAGAATGAGCTGCTTGAAGCAATGTTGAACGTGTATCATGAACAAGTTGCCAGTAAAATAAAAAGCAACCGACTTCATATCTGTGATAGCTGATGAAACCACAGATGTGTCCAATCAGTTTCAGTTGGTGGTTGTTTTAAGATATATTGTGAACGCGAGACCGGTCGAAAGATTTTGGAAATTTCTTCTGCCTAGTGGACATGATGCTAATTCTTTATCTGTCTCCATCCTTAACGAAATTAGTTTGCTTGTTGATGACCCAGAAAAACTGATTGCACAGAGCTATGATGGGGCAGCAGTCATGAGTGGTGC
This sequence comes from Melolontha melolontha, assembly GCA_935421215.2. Classification (NCBI taxonomy): domain Eukaryota; kingdom Metazoa; phylum Arthropoda; class Insecta; order Coleoptera; family Scarabaeidae; genus Melolontha; species Melolontha melolontha. The sequence continues at coordinate 135,818,723 of OW285240.1, read as the reverse complement.
TATTAACGGCGTGCAAAGACATGTCCAAGACCAGTATCCAAGGGCTAATTTTGTACATTGTTATGCACATCAGACAAATCTAATTATGTCACATGCTACATCGAGCAGTAGTAATTGCAGAATTTTTTTTTTCCAATCTGACGGGATTATGTACATTTTTCTCCACTTCACCACAACGAGCTGCAAGATTGGAAGAATTCCTTCAGAGAAAAAGCTTACCTCGTTCTTCAAAAATAAGATGGAACTTCAATACTAGGACAGTGAATACAATATATGAGCACCGAGAAGAAACAATTGAAGCTCTAGAACAAATCGAGGGAGAAGCTAGTTTACAAACTATTATTTTTGCGAATTTTAGAGGAGGAAAATTTTATCTATCGGTTAACTTTCTTTCATAAAATTATGCCACATGTGGACATATTGTTTAATCAATTACAAAATGTCAATACAGATGCATTAAAAATCAAGAATAATTTAGATAATTTTGAACGTGCTATTGGAAAAATTCGACCCGAAATCGCTGACACAGATAATCAGTTGGTTAAACAAAATGACCCAGAACTGACTCCTCGACCATCAAAGCGGCGAAGAGTAACTGATGGTAGCCAAAGAAGGAGGGAAACTATTGAAATGTGCGATATTATTTTGCTAGAAATAAAAACTAGATTTAGGTATACAGGGCACTTAATATTAGCAAACTTAATTTCTTTTAAACAGTTCTCCTCTTTTCAAAAAAAATTTCCGGAAGATTGCCTTAAAGAAGCAGTAAAATTTTATCCATGCCTCAATGAAAGCAGACTACGAACTGAATTAAGCGTTCTATATTCTAGAGAAGAATTTAGGCAAAATATAGAAGTCGGTGCTGTAGGTCTGCTAGGTCTTCTGCTGGATGGATTAAGCGACACCTTTAATGAAGTTGTTACGCTTTTAAAAATTGTCATTACAATCCCAATGACAACGTCCGAAGCGGAACGCCAGTTTTCACGGCTGAAGAGAATAAAAACTTTCCTGAGAAATACAATGAAAGAAGAGAGATTAAATGCCCTTACTATGTTATCTTGTGAAAAAGAATGTATAAATGATTTCCCAAACTTTAATGAAAAAGTGATAGAACTGTTCTGCAAGTCAAAGACACGTAAAATGGACTTCGTTTATCGTCAGATGTAATTAAACTGTGTAGTGTAATATTTACTATTCCCTCAAAACAAACTCTACAATGAACAGTACCTGTCTGGAACAGTACGTCGGTGAAATTTATACGGATTGGGTAAGCGTTTTTGTATTACACTTTTTAATTTTGAAATTATGCACTCCCTATGTGAACCACCCCGAGCCGCCACTGCTGTGTAGGTCTATACTGTGGTACAAACACTATAAATATTGTGATATGAACAAAGGTTTCACAATAATTGTGAACGTAGCTTTGTGTACATTGTGTACATTGTGACCAACATAATAAGGCTTGTTTAGTTATTTCTAGTTTCTAATGTTATCAAAGTTCCTCAAAATTTTGCACTTTCGAACTTCCTAAATAAAAGCAGAATCTGAACAAATCTGATCTTAGAGGCATGCGCAGTGGAATGCGAATACTGGAACAGTTCAGAACAAACAATTTTAGGTTCGAACAAGCCTAAAATATACTTTTTACTTTAAAATAAATATTTCATTTTTGTTGTACATTTATTTTTTGAAGACTCCTCGTACATATCCAGTGATAAAGAATCTTGGATTAAGTTACTTACTTTGTTATCTATATGTACAACTTTTTTTTTGTATAAGATCTACAAAATTATATGACAAACGATACGTGTGCCATCTAGTTCCTTTTTTTTCAGTTTTATATCGGTGGCTTTCTTATCTGAATTTATTAGTTACTCTTTCTTCTTATCTTTATGTATGACATAATATTCACTTCGGCCAGTTCTCTCCAAAAACACGGAGAATGGAACGCGTCGTATAAATCAGGCGGAGGCGTTAGTACAAACATAATAATAAAAATAAACATTTTCTGAAAAATAACACACATAAATAAAAACGGTAATCCCCGAATCTTTAATGTTATCAGCTCGAAGATGTTCCGAAATAGTGGGCCAACTGTGCCTATTTACGACATTTAGCGAAGTTATGTAGCGTACGTATGTTTATGTGGGGTTATTAAATTTATTATTAGTATCTAAAACCTAAGAGTTTTCGAAATATACGCTATGTATTTCCTCCTTGTTAATTGGTGTAGAAAATTATTATTGGAAGGGATCGCTTCTAAATGTTTAAAAAATTTCGATAAACGCAATAGTATTGTGATAAAATTTCCTCTTTGATTCGTTTCAATAAAACACACGGTATAATAATAATAACTATATTAATACAAACATAATAAACTAAATAAGGTGGAGTGGGGTAACTACGGACCAGTTTTTCGTAAGTATGATTTTCAACCGCAATATCTTTAATTCGTTCTATAATTACTTAACATTCATTGATAATAATAAATAACTCCGTTTTTACTCTTTAATTAACATTGATATTGTTACGCCTAGCGTATAGAAGTTTAATTAATTTATTTAAATACACATATATTCGTTTTTAAATATCTCATATTAATTATATTTTAACTAAGAAATTTTTTTTCATTTGTACAAACTTTCATTTTCGTTACAAAGAGAAAGTATTTCTATTTCTTTTGTCACCTTCTTAACCGCCGACGACCCTTTTTTCTACCTGACTCAGAACCCTAACGTTAATGTCGAATTTCTTCTAGAACATTCCAATTTTTAAATTCTTTTAATTAATATTATTTACATCTTCTTTTATATGTCTTGTTTGATATCGTTAGGAAGCTTATGTCACAAGGGTTACTCTAAGAATATTTATGACATTGACAGACGACGTCTTCAGGTCGCGCGTTTAATTCACTATAATTCAAGATATCGACCCCCTCTTCGATACATCATAAAACCAACCGTTTCTAGACATTTTCTATCGACGAAAACTAATAGTTCCTTCTTCTCTTGCGAACCTTTCGTGAGAAAACACACATCGCTCATCGTGCTGTTCAAGCACACAATGGAACTCACCACGCTGTCCAGCCTCTTTCGCTTCTAAGGTAATTCTGTATTGTTCTATATATATTATTCTTTTAAGCGAATCCATATTAATTTAACTAATTTCTTATTCCTCCGGTAAAACATCGCTCTGCATATACTTGACCAAGGTATATCTTCGAAGACCACGTGGCCACCATCGCCGCAAATCAAAAGGTAAGCTCTGTATTCTTCGATACAGAGGTTATTTTATATACATATTAATTAACCCTTAATTTACTACCCCATTTAACGTTCGTTTCAGAGTATTTTTTGTGTTAATTTTAATCTACTTATTCACCACTCCACGTGTATATAGTACTTTGTTTTATTACTGTTTCACCTTTCCATTTCCGATATCTTATATTAATTTCTCGATTACTAATTTATCAGAATAATTGAAACATACATGAGTAGGTAAACCCCACCAGTTTTGTATAATACAAAGGTATTTTTAATAATATAAAATATTATTAAAATTTATCACCCCTTGTGTATATATTACTAATTTAATGAATTTTACATACATCAATTTCTTTTATTTAAATATACGAGTTTCAATTTCTTATTATGTAAATATAAATACAAAATTTAAGGACGCCGCTGTGTTTTATTTTATGTATTAAGTTGTTGTATATTTATTTTAATTAACCAATACCACGCACGTCCTGGACCTTTGATGAGACTTCACCAACACCACAAATTATCTTAATTATTACAAAATAACTAAAATATAATTTTATTATTTATCTTAGAATAATTTCATTATTAGTATACCTAGCCGAGCCGTGTATTTGTAATAATATAAACGCTAATTTCATTTGAATTTTTTTATTTTTATACAAAATTGTAAAAAATGTCAGTTGCTCCGCACTTACCCCGAAAACGGGGCAAGACGGTAAATGCACATTTAAAATTTGTATAGCCTTATTTCTAATGCTATTGAGCAAGATCGGAATTGTTCAGGAAGCCAGCTTTTTTTCACATTAAAATACATATATCCATTAGTACTACTTTTTGGTGGAGTAATTGTATGTTTAGCAAATATTTTTTGAATGTAGTCTATTAATTTTGTAGGTTATGTTTCTGATAGCGAATTATTAAATTAACAGTTATCATTATGGATAGCAGATGGTGTCATGCTGTTTTAAATAGTTTTTAATAAATTGTGTGAAATTTGCAAGTTTTCGTTGATCAATTCACTTTTTAATCATTGTATAGCAAGCGCAGAAGCCGTTTTTAAAAACGTCCACCCCCACTACTCAAGTAATTGTCAGAATACATTTGGATTTGCCATTGCCGTTTGACGGAACATAATGTCTTTGCTAGGGGATCATAAACTGATACACGCTCAGAGGTTAGAATTATCTGACATTTGACGTAAACCAAATACAAATCTCGCCCTACTTCTAATCCTGTGCGAACTTACCCCTCCTCGCGTTAATTGGCGTTTGCTATACTTTAATACTATAGTAACGATTTATACCTTTAACAATATTTTTACTTCGAACACAAGTTCAAAATGAGATTTGGCGCACATCTAGACAACCGCGGATTAGCCAGTACAAAAGTATAATTTTAAATGTATATTAAAATTGTATTTTGTATTTTTTTTTAGAAAAATTAGAATTCAATTAGTTAAATTTGCATACTTCCAAAAAAAAGAAGGCAACGACCGCGGTATTCCCAAGCGGTCACCCATCCAAGTACTAACCGCGCCCGATGCTGTTTGACTTCAGTGATCGGACGAGAACTCAACTCAACTCAACTCAACAAAATCTTTATTTACATATTACATGATTGCATACAGATATCTACATGTAGCTCTAACATTTGTGTTTATAAAATTTTCCTACATAATGTTCTATGTTTACAATTTTGTTGGGAATGTGTCTTTAATAACCCATATGTGTTTGTCGCTATTTACACGCACGCACAGATCACTGGCGCACACGAGAAACATTTTGCGTCATTTTCGCTTAATAACAGGCACTGTCACATGTTCACTAGAGGAAAAACTTCTAAAAAACCTCTAACGTTTTCGTTGTTCCACTGAAGAGACGATTCCGATTGATTTTTAATCTAGATCTAATCTGGAAAGGGCATTTGGAATATTGGCAAACGTTGATATTGATGGGGATGTTTTGCCGGAGTTTGACGCGTTTTGGTAATCTTCTTTATTAAAGGATTTTCGTGATAGATGGTCTTGTTGTAGAATTTGTTGGCGATTGTCGTAATAAAATCTTGTATCGTCTGTATTTTTGCAAGTTCGTGCAGCGTTCGTACCGATACGTATCGGTCTTTATCGAGTAAGATACGAAGGCATTTATTTTGAATGCGTTGTAGTGTGGTGAGCCTAGTTTGGGCTACATTTGCGAAGGCGGGTGCTCCGTATGTTAGGATAGGCCGTAACACCTGTTTGTATAGTAGTATTTTGTTTTCGAAGGTCGTATTTGAATTCTTGATTATTGGATAGATTTTTCTGAGAGCAGCTATAGTTCTGTTGCTGTTGTTCTCTATCTGATTTTTGTATGTCAGTCTTTTGTCTAACTGTACTCCGAGATATTTGATGTTGTCTTGAATTGGGATATGGGTGTTTTGAAACTGAAGTTGCTTTGGCAAGTGCAGAGGTCGTGTTCTTTTCGTAAATACAATGGAAGAAGATTTTGTTGGATTTACGGAAAGTTTCCATTTTGTGACGTAGTTCTGAAGATGGTGTAAGTGGTTTTGTACTTTTTGAATGGCAACTATCGGGGAAAACGAATGAGCATATATGGCTATATCATCGGCGTACAGTGCGACGTTGTTGTTGTGGAATTTTGGAATGTCTGCCGTAAATATATTGTATAAAATAGGCCCCAGCACAGAGCCTTGTGGAACTCCAGCCGTGGCCACCAGTGGATCAGATAAGGTATTATTAACCTTTACCTGATATTCTCTATTGGTAAGGTAGGAATAGATGAGTTTGACTATATGACACGGAAATCGAAATTTGATTAATTTGTAGATGAGCCCTTCTGTCCATACCCTATCGAAAGCCTTCTCCATATCCATCAGTACAAACGCGGTGTGGTTCCTTCTGTTGAAGGCATTGGTCGTGTCTGCAGAGATCCGAGCGGTTTGATGAATAGTGCTGTGCTCCGATCGAAATCCGAACTGTTCATCTGGCATTATGCTGTTAGCTTCTAAGTGGTCTTGTATCTGTTCGTGAATGATTTTTTCTGCTATTTTCGAGAGGGTGCATAGTAGAGATATGGGACGGTAGGAAGTGGGATCGGTGGGATTCTTGCCGGGCTTGGGTATCGGGATAACAATTGATTTTTTCCAGTCTTCGGGAAAATGTTGAAGCCTGAGGATGCCATTAATGATTTGTGTGATATGTATTACCGTTTTCCTGGGGATGTTTTTTAACAAAAGATTTTGAATGCTATCTGGTCCTGGGGCTTTGGTTGAGGATGTGCGCTTTATCATGGAATGGATTTGGGACGGTTTTACCAGTAGGACGAGAACTGGTCTATTCAGCGTGGTATGGTCGTTGCCTGTAACTATTGTCGTTAACTTTTTATTTAAATTTTTATATCTTAGTTAAATTAAAATAATCATGTTATTATAGATTGCCATATACATATTGTCAATTACATATATAACCTATAAAATTTTGTTATACGTTAACACTACTGCTAAATATCTTAAATATATATCACGTATAAACTAGTGTTGGGAAAAACCGATTTATTTCAAAAACCGGATAATCATTAATCGAATGATCATAAAAACCGAATGATTTTTTACTTGGATGTTTATAGTCGTATTAATCAATACAACGTCAAATTTAAATATAATGAAATGATGAACTTCTCCATGGGCCCGCGAATAGTCCGGATTTGAATCTATATATTTCTTATAGTGGGACAATTCGCGGAAATAAATCAGTGTATTGTCCCCCGTGAATTGTATGTAATAATTTTTGGTTATCGAATAGATTTTGGATCGAAATTATTTGTAATTTTTTGTAATGCGCGAAACAAAAAATATTGGAGGTGGTTTCCCTTTGCTCGTATTATTTTCAGAAAACTGAATTTTAGGTTCTTCTCTTGTTTTAGACGCCTTAGCTTGAATTTGTTCCGCCGCTTGGGATGATGGCTCTCCCATTTGTATGTCGTTTGTGGTGTCCGATAGGATACCATAGCGATTTGCAACCTCTACTGAAAAATAATCTTAGAAGACCATTAGAGGTGTTCCTTTTATTTCCTTCCATGTTTGAAGCCTGTGTATTATTGCGATCACTTAATTTCGGTTCAGTGGATGCATCGAACCGTCCTTTAGTGTCCTCAAATTTGTTGATTTTAACTACTTTGTTTTCTTGATTGTCCTTAATTTTAGTAAATAGCAAACTATCGGAGTCCGTATCATTGAATTTATTATATCCAGTCAATTTAGGTTAGGAATTTGAATTTGTTTGTTAAAGATGCAATTTAGGTACCTTAGTTAGGCAAAATATTATACATGAATTTGTAACCAATATGAAACGCGATTACCACTCATATGTAAGATTATTTGAAGTATGTAAATAATTTCAAGACAGATAAGGTTATAAAGAAGACAATATTCAACAAAATATTAAAAATCGTGGTAATTAAATGCAACTAATATATTTAAAAAATAGATTAAAAAATAGATAATTTTTTACTTTCCACCAGAGTTTTAAAAGCTTTAGTAGTGTGTAGGTAACAAAAAAAAGGAGGCAACAACACGCGGTATTCCCAAGCGGTCACCCATCCAAGTACTAACCGCGCCCGATGCTGTTTGACTTCAGTGATCGGACGAGAACTGGTCTATTCAGCGTGGTATGGTCGTTGCCTGTAAATATTATCGTTAACTTTGTATTTAAATTTTAATATCTTAGTTAAATTAAAATGATTATGTTATAAATTGCCATATACATATTGTCAATTACATATATAGCCTATAAAATTTTGTTATACGTTAACACTACTGCTAAATATCTTAAATATATATCACGTATAAACTAGTGTTGGGAAAAACCGATTTATTTCAAAAACCGGATAATTATTAATCGAATGATCATAAAAACCGAATGATTTTTCACTTAGATCTTAGATGTTTATAGTCGTATTAATCAATACAACGTCAAATTTAAATATAATGAAATGATGAACTTCCTCCATGGGCCCGCGAATAGTCCGGATTTGAATCTATATATTTCTTATAGTGGGACAATTCGCGGAAATAAATCAGTGTATTGTCCCCCGTGAATTGTATGTAATAATTTTTGGTTATCGCATCGATTTCAGATCGAAATTCTTTGTAATTTTTTGTAATGCGCGAAACAAAAAATATTGGAGGTGGTTTCCCTTTTCTCGTATTATTTTCAGAAGACTGAATTTCAGGTTCTTCTCTTGTTTTAGACGCCTTTGCTTGAATTTGTTCCGCCGCTTGGGATGATGGCTCTCCCATTTGTATGTCGTTTGTGGTATCCGATAGGATACCATAGCGATTTGCAACCTCTACTGAAAAATAATCTAGAAGACCATTAGAGGTGTTCTTTTTATTTCCTTCCATGTTTGAAGCCTGTGTATTATTTCGATCACTTAATTTCGGTTCAGTGGATGCATCGAACCGTCCTTTAGTGTCCTCAAATTTGTTGATTTTAATTACTTTGTTTTCTTGATTGTCCTTAATTTTAGTAAATAGCAAACTATCGGAGTCAAGCGTTTTACGCTAACCATTCACAGTTATTAATACACAAAATACACTTACAATTATTTGCCCTAACACCGGGCTTGTCCTTACAGTGTCGTCATTAATATTCAGGAATTTGTTATAAAGAAACAAATTCCTGGAATTATCGGTTAGTTTGTTACCCTGAACACCCAGTCTAAAGCTATAGAAGGAGCGCGCGCCGCGCACTTTCTCTCTCGCACGCTGCCTACGAAAGAGACTTAGGTAAAATTATTATATGTACACACTACTACACACGACTATATTTTTACACAATGTAAACTGCCCTGCACATCAACCCTAGTGAACGCTAGGAGACTCGGACGAGAACTGGGACGAGAACTGGTCTATTCAGCATGGTATGGTCGTTGCCTAATTCTTATTTTTTGTATCAGGGTTTTTACATGCTATAAACACATTTTTCATGATATATATATATATATATATATATATATATATATATATATATTTTCTCATTAATAAATTTTTATAGTTAATATTATTATAAATACTAAATAAATGAAAATAAAATGACTGCTCATGTCTTGTATTTGAAATTTGAAAATGTAGTGACTTACTTCATTGTCGTTTTAGTATATAGATTAACAATAACAGAATTTTATTAGAAACAAATAAACACGTAAGAATAAATATTAATTAAATTGAGACAAAATAAAATCAAATTAGATATTAGAGGACAAGAACTTTGGGTCGAGTGAGGAGGTAATCACTTAAACAAACACATATATAAACACAGTTTAATAAAGCTTACTTTTCTAAAGGAACGAAAAACCTTGAATATTGGTGAACAAGTAATGAGCAGTAAGGAGGACACGAAAAATGAAATAATTTGTTTTACTAAAAGTTCCCTTCATAACTCGCAAAAATAGTTTATTTTGCATTTACATATCTACTATAATTTGCCTTTTATTTCGGTTTTATAACACATAATTGTCAATTTATAAATTTTATCGTATCATCAACTATTATGCCATCTTTATGTGAAACATTTATTGATAATTATTAGGAACATAATATTACAATATCTTAATAATACTTTAGTTACTCATAATACGTTAGTAACGAACTAATAACACGTTAGATACAGCACCATAATACCTTAGATACAAAACCATAATACGTCAAATAGTACATTATTTGTGAACATGAATTTCAATATTTTGACAGTTCTCAATTTTGAAAGATATGTCTTTTATATCAGTCTTTAATCCGCGATCTTTTGCAGCTTCACATACAATTTTTTTTTCGGATGATTCAACACACATGATGTTCAAGCCGCTTACGTCGTCCAAATTTTCATTTTTACGTGAAAACTCAATTGATTGTTCAGAGTTTGACACACTGTTTATTAAAACCTTTCCCATCTGAATCTTCTGTGCAATTGCAGTTTTCTTCGTTACGTTGTCTTCTAAATACCCCCTAGCAACCTTGCTCGACTCCCACCCATCCAGCTCTTGCAGATCTAAGATGTCACCGCCGGCGTTAACCAGAAAAGTTGCTGAAGATCTTCTAATACAATGACCAGTATACAAAGTTGGATTTTCTAGTTTGAGATATGTAGCGATTTTTTCAGGTATTTTAGAAAAGAAATTAATACCACAAGGCTGAATTGTACACCTTCCATTTCTGTACGATATAAACAGTCTCTTATGCGTAACATGACGCGGTCGCAATACTACATATTTTTTAAATAAAAGTACGGAATTAATGTCACCGTCAGGTACAAAGACAAAAAATATTTTTTTGTGAGTTTTGTGTCAGGAATGGTAACAACTACCTTAGTCTCTAAAACCTCAACATCGTCCGTAGACATTCTCGCTAATTCAGTGGTTCTACAAGCCCCTCCTAGACCAATCAAAAAAGCTACTTTTATCATCAAAAATGCCTCGTCTGGAGCTGTACGCATAAATTCATCAACTTGCTCTCTAGTGAGTATTTTGTATTTTTTAACTCGATATCCAAAATTCTTTTTCTTGATAAATCTTATCAAAGCACCATACTTATCAATTTCTACTCTTTCTTTTAATTCCAAGCAAGCTCGCAACATGGAATATTTTGGCCACAAATATGAAGGAGCTCAGTAATTTGAAAGTCTCACGAAATAAGCGAGCAAGACTGTTTCCCCAGCACCTTGAACATGTTCTTCATCTCGCCATTTACAAAACAGACGATATTCGTTTTCGTAATGCAGTTTTGACTTCGCTGGCAACAAATCTAATTTTGCACTATTTGCAGCCTCTACAATATTTGCGGGAACATCAAATTCTTCCATGATTTATTAATTTATTTCAAAAACGTGCAAGCTTCGACGTAAGTATTTTGTATGACAGACAAATTGTTGATTTTGTTTTAATCTTGATATCGTTGATGATACGATAAAGCTTTGAATATAAACTCGAACATCAGCGATTTAAACCCTCTCGGACGTTACGAGGTGACTCGGCTGGCGCCTCGTCACCTGGCAACGTCCTCGAGTATTATAAATCGCTTAATGTTCTCGTTATATTAATAGCTATTGTTTATTCAAAAGTCAAATGTCATCTAACGAAATAAAACGTTTATATTGTAACACAATAGGTATTTATTTAAGAACTAGAACATTTTACAAACCATGCTAAAATTGACCAGCGCCTTACTCAATACATTTTGCACATCTCCTCTTTACGCTTTCAAAAACACCGGTTAATATATTATGATGTTCATTGATTTCATTAATTTTTTGTGTAATTTGGACTTAAAGGTGTGCCAGATCTGGAATTTGTTGGTTGAAAATAGAATTTTTTAAAATGGGCCATAAAAAAAATCGCATGGAGTGATATCGCGAGATGTTGGAGGAAATTCGTGATCACTATTCAGGCTAATCAAGCGATTATCAAAAAATTGACTTAACATGTTAATTGTATTTTGTGTTATGTGTCCTCTTGCTCCGTCTTGTTAAAAATATCCTAGTGTTAACTAATTTATATTAAGTTGGTCAACAAGCGACATCAAAATTTCTTGTTGATATCTGTGTGCATGGTTCCATTAAAAAAAATTGGACGAATAATTTGTCTCCTACTTATGACACACCAAACACCAACTTTCTGGGGATAAGCACCAATCTCAACATAAAAAAATGTTGGGACTTTCAGTACTCCACATTCTCATATTCTGCGAATTAACATACCCATGAAGATGTAACCATGCTTCATCTGAAAAGAAAGTTATGTCTAGGTCATCATCGAAATTATTTCAAAACCATTGACAAAATTCTAAATTTTTGGGGATAGTCAACTGGATAGATTTCTTGTTAGCAAGTGAGACGATAAGGAAATAAGTATAGATTCTACTTTAATATTTTCTAGCAAATGCCAAATAAAAGATTAGTTTGTTGTGACAGTACCTAAATTGAAGTTCCTGGAGTTTCATCCATTAATTCTCTTACGTTATCGATTACTTTTCGTAAATAAAAGTCATGTGTATAATAATAGACCCCGTAATCTTGAAGATCTTAAAATATTTTAAACGAAATTGAAGCGATTCCACTGGAAATGCTAGGCAGAGTGATGTATAAGTAGAAGAAAACTGACTTTTAATTTAATTAATAATGACTCAAAACCGCATCAGTGAAGTAAAGAAAACTACTTATAAGAAGCCATTAATAATTACACAATACGTCTTCAACACAACGAGTTATTTGATGAAACTTCAACAGCAAAAGAGAGGACCAGAATTCCTCAACTCGATTCTTATATACGAAAAGTTACGTAGTTTCTACAAAATTAACTAGCAAAATTAAGCTAGTGCAGAAAAGAAATTAATGAAAAATTATATATATAGAAAATTACTTCGCTACATCAAAATTAAGACAATAAAATTCGGAACTTAACTGATAAAGAGTATTAATTAATTACGTTATTAATTAAGAATTATTAATCGAAGACCATAGTCTAAAAAAATGAGGACGAGATGACTCTGACGCTTCAATACCCCAGGAGATCTTGAATGAAAATACTAATGACAATTCTAACTGAATTTACTACAGACAACCCCGTAAAATATTCTAATTTTAACAAAGATTCGCATAAAAATTGTTATAATTTAAACACAATTATCGAATTAACTGTTTACGATATATTTATCTACCATTTTATTGCGAATTCCAAACGCCATCTACTTGCGCAAAATATGAACTAAACTATAATAAAAACAAAGTTTCCTACAACAACGTAAAATATATCGCCATTTTTAATTAAATTCAAATCATACCAGAAAATTACTACGACAAAATTTCTAATTTTAACTAACATTAAGATAAATATCCGCAACAGAAAAATGGTATACAAATTATTAAATATTAAAATTTACAAAATATAAGCAAAAGTCTTACTAAATGAGTAAAAAGGAACACGGGGCGGTTTCAGCACGTTAGAATGAGTAGCAGGAGAAGGAGGCCACCCATGCCATTAGATTTTTAAATCAAAAAACTCCTAGAGTTATAGGTTAATGTGTCGTTGTAATTCTTTAATGTTTAACCAATAAAAATTTATTCCATATTAAAAACCGTCAACGCATTTTGGAATTCCCTGTATATTTGCATTGCTAAAAACTTCAAATATTATTCTCAAAATCTGCCACCGATAATAAACTGAAGTAATTACAACTCTTTTAAAATTTAACCCTAACCATATTTATTCTATGCGAGACGAGATTAAAAAACACGTCAAACAGAGTTCCGTAATCTCCCCCAGGTGACTTTGCGAGCAATTTAACTCATTACATAGGTAAATTAAACGTGAACCTTGCCGCAGGTTGCCGGATCACCTGGGAAGGCAGCACTGGTAACTGTGGACCCATCACATTGGATACAATTACAGTTAACCCGTACACGGCGCAGTAGATGGGAGTAATGAAAGTAAATGCCCTGGCTTGCAATTGATGTTGACGCTGCCGATGCGAATTACGGCAGTTTGTTTGACTTTATGTGGTTCATTATTTGAATATTACCGCGACCTCGTTGTACATTTACAAATAGATTACCGAAACGCTAAAGGTGATTTGGAACGGTGTGGTATAGGTGATTCGATGATTTTATATTTCGAATCGAACTAATACTAACAAGAATGGTATTATTTATTATTCACTCGGTGAAGTTTGCATAGTTTAATATAATTTTATAGTTGCGCTTGACCAAACTTTTTGCATTATACAGCAGGAACCAGAAAGGATAATAGTCCTTGCAAATATTGTCGAAACTGGATAAATAAAAAGCATTTCTCTAGTTTGTATATAATTTTTCAATAAGAGAGATAGGTTTTAAAATTAAAATAAAACGTGACGCGTTGAATATTCAATTTGAACACATCAATTGCCTCTGGTCTATCTTCATAAATTATAGACTTTAAATAACCCCACAAGCAGAAGTCTAAAGGTGTAAAATAAAAGCTTCTTCAAGGCCATGTTTGTTTATTTCTGGAACAAGCTGACCTAACTTTTGACGCGATAAACCATTTGTTGCACGAATCATGTGGCACGTATAGCATAGTATTGTTGGAACCAGATATTAGTTAAATCAAAATCATTCAGTCCAGGTCATAAAAAGTTAGTCATCATCAATCTGTACCACTCACTATTGACACTAATGGAATCTCCATTCTCATTTTGGGAGAAATAAATATTTTATTGCCACCGGGCCTTAAACCACATCAAACGGTCACTTTTCAAGATGCAAAGATCTCTCGTGAATAACTTGTGAATTATTTGCACTCCAATAACAACAATTTTGCTTGTTCACGATGCCAGAGATGCGCAAATGAGCTTCATCAAAAAATATGATTTTCATACCAAAATAATAAGTTGATTCAATGTGAAATCGGCAAATGCAAGGCGTTTGCAATGGCCCAAAGACTTAACTTCTTGCATTAGAATATGGTTGCTATAGTTAGTATGATATTCTTCTTGGAATCTCCATTCTCATTTTGGGAGAAATAAATATTTTATTGCCACCGGGCCTTAAACCACATCAAACGGTCACTTTTCAAGATGCAAGGATCTCTCGTGAATAACTTGTGGATTATTTACACTCCAATAACAACAATTTTGCTTGTTCACGATGCCAGAGATGCGCAAATGAGCTTCATCAAAAAATATGATTTTCATACCAAAATCATAAGTTGATTCAATGTGAAATCGGCAAATGCAAGGCGTTTGCAATGGCCCAAAGACTTAACTTCTTGCATTAGAATATGGTTGCTATAGTTAGTATGATATTCTTCTTCTTCTTCTTTCTCTTTCCTTAAGACTTAGTCTTGTTTCTTCTACTATTTTAATTTTGTTCAGCCTCTTGGGAAGCAGATGTCCAGCTCTCGCACCATCTCTTGGGAGGTCTCCTTGAGTTCGGTTTTTCGTTCTTTGCCCATTTTGCCCATCGGTCCCCCGTCATTCGGTCGACGTGGTCTCGCCAGTATCTTCGTCTTTTTCTCGTAAATTGCACCACGTCTTGAATTTTAAGGTCTGTTCGTATATCCCTGCTTCTTACATGATCGTTCAAGCTTACTCCTCTGATATTCCTTAAGGTCCTCATGTCCGTTGCTCTCATCATGCTCTTCGTTTTTGTTGTGTCCGCTCGGGTTTCCACTGCGTATGTAATCACCGGTCTCACGGCTGTTTTATATATGCGGACTTTACTTTCGATGGACATATATTTATTCCTCCATATGAGGTCCCTTAGGTAGCCAGAAATTCTTGAGGCTTTATTCATTTGTGTTCTGACTTCCTGTTGTAGGTTTTTGGAGCTTGTTATCTCGACTCCCAGGTACGTGCATCGCATACATTGTCGGATGGGTTTGTCATCTACAGCCAGTTTACATCTAGTGGGTTCTTTTGCTATGACCATTGATTCTGTCTTCTCCACTGATATCTGCATGTTAAGGTTCTTTGCTTTTGTTTGGAACCGATATAGCAGTCGCTGAAGGTCGTCCTCGTTATCCGCCATCAGGATTGCGTCGTCAACGTAGCACAATATCCGCATCGATTCCTATCCCATTCTATATCCTCCATCCACTTCTTTTACGCCGTTGATTATTTGATCCATGATGAGGTTGAATAGTACTGGGCTCAGGCTATCCCCCTTGCGTACGCCCGTCAGTACTGGTACTTCTTCTGTGTATGATATTTTATAAATAAATTGTCAAAGTTTGCCATTAACAAGTTGAACGGTTATAGATACAATTTTTAATAACAGCATGACAAAAAGCAAAATTTTGAAAAAGAAAGAAGTTTCAATCAGTTATTAAGTGTTTAGTTTTGAAAGAGTTGTCAGGTAAACAAATTTTTACTGATACAATAGACACGTTAAATGATCAGTGTCCTTGATACGTCACTATTAAAAACTGGATTTCGGAATTTAAGAGAGACTGTTCAGATGAATGACCAATTTCTGTAATTACTCCGAAAAACATTAATTCTATTTATGATATAACTGTAGAAGGTCAACGAATTGGGATCAAAAATATTGCAGAAGCATGGCACATATTCTATAAATGTTTGTCTCGTATCATTCATCACGATTTGCGTATGAGAAAGCTGTCGACGAAATTAATTCCGAAATGCTTTAATGCTGATCAGAAGTGCTGTTGACAACGTCGAAGAAAACCTGCGGTCGTTTTGATGAAGATTCTTCACACTTTCGATAAATCAGTTATATGAGCTGTTGAGAAATTGTTTACAGACCAAGACAAAGAATTTCTTTAAAAAGCCGAAAATTACTTGCTAAATATGGAAATCTTGAAGGAGATTTTTTTTGTTTTATATGATAGAGTAATCATTAGAATACCACGCGCCAAAGACGGATGCTTGAAAGTTGACACATAAAATAAATAGTAGGAAATGAATTATAAAACGAGTCTTCCGTGAAGTCACAAACGGGATAACATCTGTTAAATATTTCATTTTTACTCTAGGATCCGCATAAGCGATTAATACTCAAAGTCGTAGTTTTCGTGAATTTTATACTTCCCCTTAATCGAAGATACATACACAACCACTCACAACTGGATTCGTTAACGGCCTTCGAACAAATCAATCTCCACTCTAATTCCTCGAGAACGGCGGTGGGCGATCCGGTTACAAAGTATTAGTTCGGAGGGCGAAACAAGTACACGTTGAATGTATTTAATAACTTGCAAATCAAAAATAATATACCGGGGCACGACGATAAGAATATAAAATAAGAAAAGAAAATTAGGAATGTAACACTTGTAAAGCCGCAATCCTCAAATGACGATCTTTTCGTGCTGTAGTTTCTCGAAACCGCTTAAATCCATGACGACGGTTATGGATTCCTTCCTCAGGCCACCTAGACCAACACTATGACACTGTTAACACTGCGTCCCATTCGGTCGGAAATTTGTCTTATTGAAAAACTGGCTTCCCGCATACCAACAATGCGTCCGCTTTCGAATTCACTTAAATGATTGTAATTGTTCCGTTAACGGCGCCTAGACATAATGGCTTATGAACAAATCGCTACGAAATATTCCTTCAATCTGAAGGAAACGAAAATTTAAAAACATAATTTTTTGATCAAACAAAATAAAAAATTGTACACCTACTAAATTTGCTGTCTATATTATCATCATTTCTGATCAGAGACAAAACAGAGTAGTATAAAAAATTTCATTGCAATTGGTCGACTCTTTCTGTATGTTCGGATTTTTTGAAAATCAGATGATTACAAAATCAAGATTGTATTTTATTTTAAATTTATTACTTCATCATCTATTCTTCTATCGATTTTTATTAAACAAATACTTCACTGGATCCAAAGACTTTTCAATCCTCTCACGAATAATATACCTACGTATTCTTGCATTCCTTTTTGGAATTTTATTTAATCTATTATGTAGAAAGAAGACTAGCTATATCTGCCCTGGCATTTTAATACACGCATCTTAAACGTCAACGGTTGTTAAATCATCCCGTGGTATTTTATTCAAAACAATCATTATACGACCGCCTTAATTCCCTTGTGTTTTATATTGTTATCCGTCGTCGAAGTGAACTCTTAAAGGAGCGACAGAAAAAGAAGACCTCAAACGCCGACACCAGAGCAACACAACGCGAACAGTTGAGGTCGTATCGAGGTAATGAAGGGGAATATAAGAGCAGATTAAGAATACAATTAGTTACGCACAAATTACTAATTCCGAAAAGACAATGTGGACGGCCGTGTCTCTCTCCCCCTCATCGACTACCACTCTTTCTCTTGTCTCTGGATGGATATAATAATTATGCACAATTTTAATGACCCGACGACATTACAACCGCACCAATTCGAGAGATCCGGACCAGAGCGCGGCGACCAGAAAGAGATGGGCGCAACGAATGTTCATTTGAATGAATATGGTGCACTAATTCCAATTAAAAATCGCCTAGCATCGAAACAATGGCGCCGCCAGACTTTCGCCTGCCAGCAAATTGATAATTGATGTTGTGTTTATAATAGCAGCGGCACAGGCATAACGCTGGATTGCCGTATTACGGCGGCGAAGGATTGAGGGAAAAAAAACAGTAAGAGCAGCCAGCGGATACCTCTTCTCGAGACGACGATCTGATGTTGATGATAATGCTTCTGAAAGAAGGAGAGGAGATACTGGAAGAAGGGCGCTAATTGCAATATAAAATGCCAAAGATCATATATACAGCCTGTCCTGAATGAGTCGGTAGAAATTTTTAGATAATTTCGAATGGGATAGGAAATAAAAAGAACTAAAAATCAAATAGCATAACAAAAATCGAATAATTTTAAATAATTTTTCAGGTATTTTTTGCATTAAAAATATTTTTTTGTTGGTTGGCTTTTTATTGTGCACTCAATATTTTCGTGGAGAGTATATTTACGGCAGTTTTGCAAATTAATTGCGTTTTCGCGAAGTAATGTAATTGTAAATATTCTTTCTACACTTACGACGCTATTTTATTCGAATTTTTCACGGAAAAAAATTCGCCCTCAAGTAAGAATCGAACCCACGACCTCTGGCTTGCCGGACCATTTCTCGACCACTGAGCTGTTGAGGCGTGAATTAGAAACTTTTCTAGTTTCTAATTCACGCCGCAACAGCTCAGTGGTCGAGCAATGGTCCGGCAAGCCAGAGGTCGTGGGTTCGATTCCTACTTGACGGCGAATTTTTTTCAATGAAAAATTCGGATAAAATAGCGTCGTAAAGTGCAGAAAGAATATTTACAGTATCATATTTAATATATCTTTCCGATCCTGTGAAACAGAGTACTATCACTTGAAAAACAAAAGATAATCTAATGAAATTTTGTTTTAATTGAACACTGTATATTATTGGATATTTAGCTAGCTTATTCAATTCTGAGTACAGTATATTTTTTTCTTCCTTGGGCAATGAATAACGAAATAATAACAACAAAAACACATAAATAGGATATATATTAAAGAACAATAGAAAAATAATAACACGGTAAAACAAAAATCCTATTGAAGAAATTGTTAAAAAAAAATAGGCAGATGAGAACAATCGAAATCGATTGTTATTTAACCCTTTGAGACCGACATTTTTAAAAATGCCAATAAAGTCTTGTTTTTTGAAAAATATAGTTTCTAGGCTTTATTTATGGGGGAAAATGCAACAAGACTAATTATCAAAATTTTGATTTTTTTTTTATAGGCCGTGGTCTCGGGGTGTAACCACAAGGAAAATGAGGCACAAAATCTCAATAAAACTAATTTATTTTAAAAATTACTGGTATGAAATTGTGTAAAACAATTTTTGCTTTCGCTTAGATATAAGCCTACTTGGCAGACAAAACAGCTCCAAACGGTTCTGTGGGGTTTCGCACGTGTACTACATAGTGCACATCTTCTTGATTTTCCATGAACTGGAAGATGTGCACATTTGTCATACCTAATTTCGTATGGTACTGTAATTTTAAAATTGTTTGGAGGTTGTGCAGCGCTTCGTCTGCCTTTCTTTTGTTCATTTTGATCGGCACCAATTAGGCCTATTATAACTGATAACCTAAACAGTTTCAAAGTTTCAACTTTCTCACTGCATCGATTTTTATAAATTGTAAATGCATTTACTAACGCCACATCAATAAAATAAAACATTATGCGATGCCACCATTTCTTGGACTTCTATCAATGTTATAGCAACTTTTGAGCATACCCATTTTGTCCACATTTTGTTCTTCACTAATATGGGACAAACTATTTCTTCTCGTGAACCATCTTTATTTTTTCTTGATATTGTTTCAACAACAGACGGATCATGAAAATTACTCAAGAAGAACACTGCTTTCGATCCTTCCATTTCAAGAATGTTAATCCGCAAGTTGAAACTCTCCAGTCAGAATCTCCCCTTTGCATGGCTTTGTCTTCTTTCAAGTCTTTTGGCATGTCTTTTCTACCTTTTCTAAATGTTCCACAGGCGTAAATCATATCATCGTGCAAGTCTTTTTCTAGTTCGACTGAGTTGAAAAAGTTATCAAAATATAAATGATGTCCTTTTCCAACTAAACTTCGAATTAGATCTTTTACCACTCGAGCACCTAAATTTTTCTCAACTTCATTGCTGGATTTGCCCATATAAATCTGGAATTGGTGCACATAGCCGCTTTCATCTGCTCTAATCCACACTTTATATCCGTGTTTTATCGGTTTCAACGGCATATATTGGCGAAAACTACTTCTACCTTTAAATTTTATCATAGACTCGTCAATGGGTTGATTTGTTGAGGGTTGATATGAAATAAGAAATGTATCTGAAAGCTTGTCTAGCAGTGGCCGAATTTTGTAAAGTTTATCGTATCCTACAGTTTGTCGCTGTGGTTGTAGTGCATTATCGTTCAAATGAATGTTCGCCAGTAACCAGTCAAATCTATCTCTTGACATTATCGAAGATACAAAATTATCTCGTAGTTCCAACCTTGACGACCAATAGTCTCGATAGCTTGGCAGGCGTTTGATCCCCATAAAAAGGTTTATAGCAATAAACTTTTTTATTTCGTCAGAATTTGTTCTCTGGAAATTATGATTACCACCGTTCTTCTGCAAAACATAAAGATTTGTCTGGAATGCAATGTGTTCTATCAAAGTGTTTGGAAATAAATGTAAAAAAATATCTGTTGGTGTTTCCACTTCTTCAGGTACACTACACCCACTGTCACTAGTGAAAGTACGTCTGGGAATATTCTGTGTATGATGTGGGTCATGAGTCCATATAGTATTTTTCCTTTGGTTTTCTCGTATCAGATCAGCTTGAATGTTGATCAATGGAATTTCATCTTCGCTATCCCACCCATCATCTTCTGCAAAACGATAATTTTCACCAGCAATTATGATATCCATTGGATTGATATCAAATGGCTGATCCACGACACCTTCATCTTCATTCTCGCTTTCATCATTGATGTCCGACTCATCTCCAGAAGGGATATCTTCTACCAATGTATACAATTCGTCCTGGCCAATTCTTGAATAGAGTATACAGTTTTTAGCTGAAAAAAATATTGTTATAAAAAAATATGAATATCTTCCTTGTGGTTTTGTGCCGCGACCACCATATTTGTGTATAAAACATAACCTCATCTACTAAGGTAAACAAATATTCTCACTTGCTATAAGTGCAAGGCATACATTTTTATTAATATTTAACATTTACTTACCAGCCATCTTCATAAATAAGCCCATAATCTATTTTATAAACAATTACTGTCACATCTGCATGCTCCACGTGGTAAAAAATAAGATATAACCGTTGCAATGATGCACTGATTAAAACGCGAAGGCAGGAGTCGATGGGTGGGAGTATGTTTTAGACTCCACCTACTGTGGCTAGTGTATAACACCACAAGGAAGATAGGAAAAAAAACTTAAAAATGTGGTTGTGCTCTGCAACCACTAGGAAGCAAAGGGTTAAAGAAGTAAAGTAATATTTTGAGTTTATAAAAAAAAATAAAGTTTTTTTATTAAATAAATTAATAATCTAATTATACTTGTTATTAATTTCATCACCATATCACTCAATGGTAAATTTTGACAGTAACAGGTAGATAACCTTCATACCATTTAATCTATATCCGCATTTCAAGAATGCAGAACATCATAAATTTGCAACAACTGCCTACTACAGGCTATATATACATCTGTTTCCTTAAAGTGACTTGAGGCCTTCCCACAATGATTTGAAATCACACTCCTTAATAGCTTAGTGGTTAAAGCAATGGTCCGGCAAGCTATGGACGTGGGTTCGAATCCTGCATAACGGCGAATTTTTCCTATTAAGTAATTCGAATAATTAGCGTCGTAAAATGTAGAACGCATATTTACATTTACATTACTTCCCGAAAATGCAATAAATTTTCAATTTCCTTGATGCTTTTCTAATACTGAATTTAGCTTTTTAAAAATTATTTCTCCAACTCCATTATTAGTGGACAATGTGTTATAACATTTATTTATTGAATTTACAGATCAAATATTTCTAATTTCGAAATTATTTCTGCTACTACAGAAAAATTTATTACAATACATGTCAATTGATTTGGTATTGCTTTCTCAAACTATCGCGGGCATGGTGTTGGGTATATTTTTGAAAGAAACATTTTATTTATTTCGGGTGTTGTAATTTCGCTAGCGAAATATTGGCGCTTAGCAATGCCTCGCACAAATCCTTGGAGAATTCTTGTTCGGCGGTCTTTTTCTGACTTTGTACTGATATAAATCATACAAGTATTGTAAAACATTGTATTTTTTATAGAAGCGTTGTTAATTTATTTTAATTTTATAGGGTACAAAATGTCGTAAAGTGTTTTAACCGGCTTTCCCAGAACATTTGGAAATTTAGTATTTCCCATGATCTGTTATTTTTTTACTAGTTGAATATGCATCAAGTAGTAAAAATATGCAAAATATGCCTGTTTTTAATTGCCTTATTTTATTTAAAAAAACATTATATAAACCCTGAAAATCCTTATTTTCGATGATATACCCCTTTAACAGCAAATATGCATTTTGCATATAATCCAAGCTTTACCAATAATACAAACTTACAGTTTAAAAACTCGTATGCTTCTGCGGTCGTCGTCTATTATTTCTTCGGGGATTCCGGGATAAAATCGTGTTCTTAGCATCATTTCCTTGGAATCTCAGAAGTAATTACAATTAACAATTTTTTTAAATTAAATCAAAGTTTTTGTTACAGGTCTCTTTGATAATTTTTGACTTTCAAACTACCCTATAAGCAATTTCTCATCTTGTAAATACTGCAATTATTATAAATAAATTAATAAATGAGATTTGCTAGATTTTCCTCTTAGTCGTGTCCAGAGATATACAAAACACAATAGGTTAAATGAACAAGTAGAATAAAAGGAGTCCATTCCATGATCTCGAGGAAGACATTTAGGTCAGCGTTTAATTTACTTATGCGAAGACGTATTTTTCCAACCCACTCCGAAATCGCCGACATCGTTGTTAATTCGCAAAGTTGATTTTTATTGAGGCGATGTTTCCTCTTTTTTGAAAACGACCGAGAGAGATCCTTATCAGGCCATCTCCCGGTGGCATCGGCCGCTTGCCCCCATGTCACCACCCCATATTATTCTTAAATCCAATTCTCCCTATTTTTTTATATGCCCTCTTACTACACATATATCCTACTTGGGAAACGAAACGGGAATAACCCAAGAAAAAGGGCAAAGAGAAAAAACGGAAAATAGAAAAGATTCTTACAACAGAACGATACAAACTCGTACAGTGCCTTCATACTACGAAAGTCTTAAAAAAAATACGACTCTGATGCTTTTGTGGATCTAGCGACGATGTTTCTTTGAGAGTAAGTCTGCCGGTTGATTCTGAAATGTAATGACGTCATGTAGTAATGCAGAATTGTGAATTTGACTGATTTTGTTCGTTTTTCTTTAATCGAAACATGTTTCAAAAAGATGAAATACTAAGGTATCAGAATTAATACTAAATTAGAACGAAATTTTAAACATTAAGGGTATTGAGGATGCATTTAATATCGTTTTGTAATATTTTAATTTCAAACATTTTTTTATTGTTAAATATAAGTAAATCTAGGATATAGAATGCAAACATAACATTTCCAATTTTATAAATAGTTAACGTTCATTTTCGAATTTAAAACGCTTTATTAAAAGAATTTTATTATCACATTCAAATTGTAAAACTTTTTCTAAATTCTAAGAAGCGGCAGCGTTTATATTTGCAAATCTATTTATTTTATTATGATGTATGCCAATTGTTTATTACCTAGGGTTACAGTGGACAAAGTGATTAATCTTTTTGTTAGGCGGACGTTTCCTAAATATGTACAACACTAAACAATAGAATTCTATCCGGAACTACATACTTAGATTTATAACACCAACTAATACTTAGTTATCAATGATATTTTATTATTTATTTATTGCCAAAATTAAATTTTTAAGACCCTGTCATAAACCTTGGTATTGTTGCCCGTAGGTACCGTTTCGACGAATTTATCTTTGAAAATTTACCCGTTAAGACGTCAAACAATACTCTTTATAGCCAATACGTGAATTTAATTATGTAGTAGTTTGTAAGGGTAGTGGTATATTTTTATCTACTTGTAACACAGTATCAACTCAACAACACAAAACAGTAACAGAACAGAACAGTCGTACATTAACGTCAAGACATATAGTCGTACATTAATCTCAAGACACACAGTCTTACATTAACATCAACATAACATTCATACCTTAACAAGAGTAGCAACATTAGTTTCATGAGATTATAAGTCATTGTAGGTCAAGAAATAAATGTATATATATATATATATATATATATATAAAACACTCACTGAAGATTTAAAAAGTTCAGTGTATACAGTCTTACAACCTGTACACGGTAAAGTCAACATCGGGGTCGTGATAAGTAACTGGGGTTGATGTATCACTGCCAGAAACCGGAGTCATCGCAAACATTTGGTTCCACGAGCCGAACGCCCTCATCAAAGGGAAATGTGTAAATATAAAAATATTATATTATAATCTAAGCGAGAAACTGAATAATTTTACCATACTTTCCCCAAGTATAATTGAAGATATTTCTGACCTTGCAGGTAGGAGAGGACGATCTGAAACCTGTCGAAAACTTGTGACAAATTGCGAAAATATAAAAAGCAGAAACCAATATAAAAATGCAAATTCTTTATTTAATCATGTCAAAATACATCAGAGAAGATGTCACATGTCTATCTTCCTTAATCAGGCAGCGTACAACATCGATGTTTTTCTGAGTGACTGCTGTTCCTGGCGAACCTGTCCTGGAATCGTCGCTGATACTGGTGCGTCCACGTTGGAATTCACTGTACCAACGTGGAATTGTCGATTGATGTGGTGCGTCATCTTCAAAAACAGAAACGAAACTCAGCAAGACATTATTGTTGAGTTAATCCACTCCGAAAGTTGTATAAAATTATTGCGCGAAAGGTTTCTCCACTTAATTCTACTTTTCGGCTAACTTATAAACTTTAAAAATTCACTACTTGCCGTATCTTGTTGAAATTTTAATTTAGGTTAACGAAAGATTGAGATTAATTTTGACACCTGACGTTTTATTGCTGCCACCCTCTATGAGGCTATGTGCAACACTAAAAAGACATCCATCGTAATAAGCAAAGCTCAGATTATATGCAAAATATGCTTTTAGTAATTGCCTTATTTTATTTAGAAAACATAAATAAATAAACCCAGAAAACTTATAGCTTCCTTGATATACCTTTTAACAACAAAAATATGAATTTTCTAGGTTTATTTAATGTTTTTTTTTAATAAAATAAGTCAATTAAAAAACATATTTTTGCATATATGAACTTTATTAATAAGCATTATAAATAACTTGTAAATAAATAGATTTTATTTTAAAAGAGAAAAGAATTCATCACTAATATTTTTCAATTAAGTTTACTTGTGTTAGAAACTTAAATCTAAACTTTTCAGCATTTAATGTCGTAAAAGACAAATTGCTAACACATTTCCAATTCATATTGTGACGTAAAATCCAAGCGAATTTATAGATGGATGGGCTAAAATTATATGTCTGTAGATATAATGATAACATAATACCTAAATAAGTATTTTCAAAATAGAATATGTCATTTAATTAGGTTCATCTTTCATCTAAAAAGAAAAATTATTTTACATAATTTGTCGTAAATTCAGATTGTGTTCATTATTTTAATTAATAATAAACACTAGTTCAAATTAAAACTAATATTTATAGAAAACCCATAAACAAAACATGTTCTTAAAAGGTTCAATCTCGTCCAGGAAAAGGATTGCAAAATATTGCGGTCGCGGCTTAAAAAGTCAACCTATATACGTTCGAACGTGCATAAATATTGTTATCGATTCCAATTTTTCTAAATTACAACACAAATTTATTAACCACATCGTATACATTACCTATTGTTACATAATAAAAATAAATATCATGTGGTTTTAACATTGCATATGATAACGTTCATAAGTGCAAATGTACTTCAAAGTGCTGGATCTATCGTATTATTGTTTCCTATAAAATACCATTAAATTCGTTCGAATCTTTCTAAGAAAATACTTGGGGTAACATAAAATTTCCTACCTCTATGCTTAATAATATACGCAAAATTCATAATTTATATAATAATAATAATTCATGTCTTAGCGCAGCCGACAATGCGTACTATGTTTGCAAACCAAAAAGATGCGTATCGATAAAATTATTTTCTTTAACTCCCTTTATTTAGAAATCTACATAAGAGTAATAATCTATTAGTTGTGAACAGACTAACTTGAGTAGACAATTTCCATTGGCACAATCTACATACTAAATCAGGGTTGGCCATTTAAGGTTGCGGTTTTTGAAGTCATATTAAACATACAAAACATTAATTTAAAAAAATGATTTATTTGTGCAATTAAACAACAAGATCTGCGGTTTAATAAATCAGGTTTTCGAAGTGACAGCCTCGAGCAACGATAACATTTCGCAGCCTCTTCTCAAATTCTCCACAAACTGCCTGAAGTGTGGCGTACGGTATCGCTTCTATTCGCTGCCGTATTGCCATTTCAAGGTCATCCAGGGTGTCTATACCATCGCGTAATACCGTATCTTTTAATGATCCCCACAGGTAGAAATCGCAAGGATTGAGGTCTGGACGATATGGTGGCCATGTTATCCCTCCGCCTGTAAACTGTTGCGGGTCAAGACCAATGATTCTGTTACCAAAATGTTCTTCAAGAATGTTGAAAACTTCTTCCGTGCGATGCGGACGAACCCCGTCTTGCATAAACCATGCATTCTCCACCATATTTAATCCATGCGCCACGGGAATAAAAGACTCATTAAGCATTTCACAATATTTTTGCGAAGTAACGGTTCCATTGACAATCACGGGACCGATAATTCCTGCCGACGAGATAGCACACTATACAGTCAACCGTCGAGGGTGAAGAGGACGAACAATTGCTAGATGTGGATTTTCTGTTCCCCAATGTCTCCAATTTTGCTTATTCACATAACCGGATACATCGAAATGTGACTCATCCGACCACCACACTCGTTCCAATGACATGCTGCCATTTTCAATGCGTTCGATGATTTCGTTCGCAAAATTGTAGCGTCGCTCCATATCAAACGGTCTCAACGGCTGATCGATCTGGATTTTGTATGCTTTCATCTTTAGATCTTGCTTTAGGATCCGCCTTAGTGTTGTACGGGGTATTTCAAGTTCTTGAGATGCTCTTGAGGTCGATGTTGAAGGTTGAGCTGTAAAGTGCTCCCGTACTCGTTCTATGGTTTCCGGTACCCGGATGGTCTTTTGACGTTCTCTAACAGTTGATCTTTCGTCTGCCGCAGATGCTGTTGCTTCAAATTTCACTACAATCCTAAGATATTGTCGGATTAGTAGACATGGAAACACGATAACGAATACCTTGTTACTTTTCTAAATTTATCTTTTTTTCCTTACCATTTTATAGTGTTTTCCGTTGGTGCGTTATTTCTCCCGAATAGAGTACGCAAGTGTCGTGCTGTAGCTGCAAAAGATTCCCCATTTCTATAATAATATTTTATTAATTCCACACGCACTTCCGTTGGATACGACGCCATCTTGAAAACTGACAAGGCAAATTTTTCATATATTTATTGTAAACCGCGCTTGGCCCTCTAGTGTAAAAAATATATATTATATTAATTTCTATAGATACAAGGGAATAGCGCGATTTTTAAAACCGCAACATTAAATGGCCAACCCGTTACTTTTTGTCCATTTGATTATATATAACTATGTATCGGGTGTTTATTTAAAAACATCATAAAGTAATTTCTTCGATTAAGATTAAAAACATTTTGATTGATGTAAACACAATGTAAATATCATCACTCAGTTTACTTAACAAAAAATTACATTAATTGCTGTATATGTTGACCACCGGCTTCTATGCATTTCAAAACTTTGCGATGGAATTTTCCGACAGCATTGTCCAACAACACTGGATTAGCATTAATTTTAACAATTTTAGAGCAGGTTACTGTGCTTGTCAAAACGGAATTATTCTGACAAATGTCAAGTGTACAATTACAAGGACCAAGTTACGACTTCCCGTATCGGCTCTTATCTATCGTATTTTATTCTATCAAACAATCACAGGTAAATTAAAGACGTTTTTAAATGAACAGCCGTTTTTTATGATTATAACAGCTATATAACCATTATATAAATGTAATTTCTAGATCAAAGGGTGACCTTTTTACTAAATAGTCATTTGGCTAGCGCATTTTGGTGATGTGTCAATCTGTGACGGAATTTCCCATTATCGTGAACAACAATTTCTTGAATGGTGAAAATCAGAAGGCACGTTGAACGACGTTGTTGGGTACATATCTTAGGGCATTAAGTACGGCACATATCACTTTATTTTAGGAATTCTTTAGGATCTCGATGGTCGAATTACTGACGCTCCCTCAAACAAGATCTTGGAACGATTTTGTACAGTAACAGCTTATTTTCGAGAGATAACTGTGATCTGCGACCAATTAGCCAATACGTTTTGCAGACAGATTTAGTTTATTGCCTAACTGCTTACGTTTGGTAATGATATGTGTCTGCCATAAGAGACACCTATCGAGATGGATTTTTAGGTATTTTATGGTGTCAGCTAGTGGGAGTTTAAAATTGTTAATTTTAACGGGTGGACAGGTTTCACATTACAAATGCAAAAATGACGTATAGATTTGGATTAGTTGACTCTCATATGCCATTTCATAATCCAGTCTTGGATTTTATCTAAGTTTTCCTGGAGATTTCTTGAAGCCATAACAGTGTCAATATGAGAAATAAGAATTGCTATTTCGTCAGTATATGTTACTACGGTTGTCAGATAAGTAGTTGGTATGTCAGCCGTATATAGTAAAAACAAAATTGGAGCTAATACGCTTTCTTACGGGACGCCAGATAAAATAGGATATAGATCGGTGTAGGTTTTATTTTGTTTCACAAGGAAGTATTTATCAGATCTTAGAAGTTGATAGCAAGGATGAAGCAAATATATTTACAGTTTGTAGAATAGTCCGTCATACTACACCTAATCGACGGCTTGAGACATATCTACGAAGGCCGCGAAGCAGTAAAAACAAATTGAAACACTGTTGTGTAAATTATTTGCCATAAACCTTTCATTGCGTTAGCATATTCCCCAATAGCCTCTTATACCGGGTTACCACTGAATAGCGCCAAAGCTATGCAAAAATGAAGAAATTCGTATAAATGTCTAACTGAAAATCAAAAAAGAAATTTCTTTGTAATTAATCAAAAATTTTAAAATTTTTAGAGCCAAAATGTAATTAAAGTCGGTCCATAATCTTTATTTATTCTATATTTACCGAAATACAGCTATAATTCAAGTTCATTTACCTGCAAGAAAATCGATAAAATTCCTAAACATTGGTTAGACGATACGTCTACATAAGTTCCTATTCTTAAAAATTGTAAATGTTGATATTTTCATATTAAAACATTTGAGTCCACACATTGCTTTTATTACGATGTTTTTTTTTTGTGAATATCAATAATAGCCTTTACGTCGAATATGTCGGCTAACCTATGCCGCATTTAATTAAGGGGATTAAAATTAAATGAACCTTAAATTTCATTTAAAATAAAATTATTATGATTATAATAAAACAAAAAACGTCGTAAAACGTAAAGCTTTATGTGTCCATGTCGTGTCCAATGGAATAGATACCTAGTTTTTAATTATTTGTATGGAATTATTTACGTATATTTTTTTCTTTAAATTTGTATGTGATAAGACTTATACCGATAGAACAATATAATTAGTCGGTAAAGAGAATTACTGATGAATTAGAGATGGAAACCCGTATCGCCACCCATATATTTAACTTTTCTTTTGTATGTCGGCATTACTTACATATACTTTTCACCCCTTTTTTCTTTGGTGTTTTACACAACTAACATTGTATATATACACACACATATACAGTACAAATCTCTTCCCTATAGTCACCTACAAACGTGTATTACGTATGTGTGCGTTCAAGAAGCGAGGAGTTGGGACGCACATAGCATGTATGTATGTATGTATGTATGTACTGTAGATCAGTTTGGATGTAAGCAGTAAGCACATACATAGTATAAACGTCGATGAATGTGGAACTACCGTCAATAATAGGGACTTTATGTAATAATAAACACAAATAAGTGTGGACTTTTTGGAAGATTTTAATATTTTTAACGTTTAAAACAATGTCAGATATACCTATAACAATAACAATAAATAAAGCGGTAAATCATAATAACTTCTATATTCTATACATAATAAATAAAACTAGAATTAAAAAAATAAAAAGTAAACTATTTAATGTATTGTATGCTCAAAACGGTCTCCTAATGCAAACAAGCAATGTCCTAATCTGTCATAAAAGTTTCTCTGAACATTTAAAATTGTTTGCGGTTGAATATTTAGGATAGATTCAACTATTTTCGCCCGTAATTATCGTTTCAAACGCAATGGTACGTTGAAAGTTAATTTGAAATACACGTGCAATTTCTCTTATGCTGCGACCAAGATGATACTGTTTTACGACATATTTTTTTGTTCAAGGGTAAAAATATCCATCGTGAATACGGACTATTCGCAAAAGTTGAGCAAACCATCCAACTTCACAAGTAAACTGTAACTAATGGCATGTATATGTATGCATCGCTTCGTGCGTCCCCACTCCTCGCTTCTTGAACGCACACATACGTAATACACGTTTGTAGGTGACTATAGGGAAGAGATTTGTACTGTATATGTATATATATATATATATATATATATATATATATATATATATATATTTATCTTTTTATTTATTTATTTATTTATTTATTTATTTCGTATGGCACATCGAATACAGTATTAAATAAAAAGTGTATGTAGCGTAAAAACGTGTAAAAATGTATGAGTAGCTACTGCTAGGGAGTATCTCGGTAGTTTGAGTTGCGTTTCGCCGACAAAATGGGTCGAATAATCATTCAAGAACCTCAGTAAATATTCAGATATAGAAATGCTCATGCCTTCAACGCTCGGTTGTAAGATCTTCAGGGCGTTACCTATAGCCAATGTCGATGGGCTCTGAAGAAAATCATTTGCCCGAATTTCGCTGTTCATGCTGATTCTTTCGTTGCTAGGAAATACTAGGAAGTGTAGACTATTCAGCCGTGGCAAATCACGCGTTCAGGGTACACCACGCCAAGGCAGACTACATTATACCCCACAATATATATATGTATACATATATATATATATATTAAAAATAATAGACTTTTTATTGGTTTAGCGACCTTTTATTGAATTATGATGTTTTATTCTACGACGTTTCGACTTTTACTATTTTTCAGTCTTTTTCAAGTATCTAGAAACAAGAATTAATACAATGAGAATATGAGAATTGTGTTTGCTTTTGTGAGATTGAATTAACAATTAAATTAACAATTAAAATTAAAATTAGATTAAAGCCTGAATTACCAATTAGATTAACAATTAGAGTTAAAATTTAAAATTAGATTAATAATGAGTAAGGACAATTAAAGTGATTACATCTGTATAAATGAATAGAAAAATTTGAATTAAGCTACAATACAGTAAGGTAAATAGAAACAAGAATTACTACACTGAAAACGTATATATATATATATATATATATATATATATATATATATATATGATTTATATATATTTTTTTAAAAAAAACTTTTTTATTTTTATTTTTGTTCCGATTTCTAGTAGAACATGTTAACACACATTTTACTGATATACGTGCACTGAGAAATATGTTTTAGCGATAAAATTAATTCACACGGCACACAATATAAAGAGATTTCAAGCCTGTCTGACTGATTTTAGTTTGCAGTATATGTAATAGTGTATTAAAAGTTTAGTGTTTTGTTAGTTTTTATCATCATTGACATAGAGATGATAGTAACATGTAGAGGTCACGATAACAGGCTCGTGTGTGTAGTATTACAAACAAATGCCCATATATTTTAGGTTATGTAAGTATTTGTAATACATTTATTTTATACAATGACAACATATTGACAAATTTGTTTACACCTTTTTTGTTTGCTTCTTAATAAAAAACAGGTCTGAGGAAGGTCTAAATCCAAGACCGAAACGTCACACAACCAAAACAGTGTTTTTCTTCAAAACGACACCCTAATTCTACACAAGTGTAGTAAGTTATTGATACATAGTGCTATTCACCATCAACATACACGTTGAATTCCACCATACATATATATATATATATATATATATATATATATATATAATCTTTCACAATGAAATCGGCGCATTTGAATGAAATATGTAAAAAGGACTTCTCCGTATAAATTGCAAATTTCATTCGCATCTCCTATCCTACTTCCGTCTTCTTTCCTCCTAATATCCTCCTTAATGTCCTTCTCTCCCAGACCTCCAATTGTTCTTGTACGTTTTTATTGAATATCCATAATTCGCAGACGTATGTCATTATTAGTCTTAATACCAATATATAATCTGATTTTAGTTTTTTGGGACTTCTTCTGATTTAAGTATTTTATTTAATCCTCCTGCACATCTATTACCCTTTTCCAATCTTAGGTCTATTTCTGTATTTTTCGTCTTCTACCTCTTTAAACGCCGAGACGTCTCCACCATTGTTTTCTATTTTTGAATGTCTCTTTTAACGTGCTCTTTAGACCGCCTTAAATTTCCATAAATTTGCATTTCGTTCTATTTATCTGAAGGCCTATATTGCTTGCTATTTGTATACATGACTGCGTTATAGATTGTAGCTCTTTCTTCATTGTGGCCATTAACAAGATATCATCTGCGTATACAAGACTGCTGAATTTAGTTAAAAAGCTTTATCCTCATTTCCTCTCTTATTGTGTTCGTTTCTTCAGGTGAATCTGTTGTATCTAAAGAAGACACAAATTGTTTTTAAAAAATATTAATATTGGTTTTCCTCCTTTCAACAATCATAGTTTTTCTTGTTCTCTTTTAAAGAATAGATAAAAACCAATAATTTGATCAATTATCCTAATTTTACTCCCACTATATGGTTTGATTTTTTTTAACACCCTGTATAGCTGTAACATTATTTAAACTTCTCGGCTAATTTTATGAAGATTCTAGATATTTAAATAAACATAACTCACGCAAATATAATTGCTGTGCACTCAATTTTAAATCTAGAAGACAAAAAAAAATTACAATAACAAGGGAATAATAAATTTACAAAAGGCAGTTTGCAAAGTCGTCGAGTACGAGGTAACAGCGCAATACACAAAAGCAACATTGTGCGAACAGGAAACGTCAGGACGAAGGCGACGGTGTGTGAGCGAGACGGAGAGGAAAACGCACCCGGCTAAAAATAAAATTCAACACGGGATTAATTACTTGTTTAATGTGCCGAATGTGGATGGAATTGAGATGGAGATATTAAGCGTTTTGTTAATTAAAATACACCTTTAACTAACTAAACAGTTCACACACAGACACACACACACATGGACGTAAACAGTTAACGATTCAAACTCGGAAGAGAGTCAAAATTGAGTTATGTTTTCTCCGTTGATTCGCTAGATGTCTCCGGTGTAAATAAATCACCGGAGGGCATCCCCTATATTATCAACACGGAGGAAGGCAAAACCGGGACAAGTGAGTCGACGGTAGACGCACCTCAGGACATTTTAAAGTTAATTTAAGACGTACAATAGGTTACAATGGTGGCACGGAATGAGCTAGTTAGAATACAACTTCGGATATAATGCGACGTGTCAACCAGTTATATATATATATATATATATATATATATATATATATATATATATATATATATATATATATATAGGTATATAGATATAATACCATAGAAGTCGAAAACGAAAACACCTTTCCTCAACCCCTTCTCTGGATGGGAGCGTTAGCGCTCCAGCAGCATAGTTTCTCTTAACAAGGGAAGATTATAATAATTGTTTCTTAGGCGAAATGTAACAAAGGAAATGTAAATTAAGATGCTGACAATTTTCGACGACTAAGGTACTTACTTCTGCGTGTTGACGTGGATGGTCGGAGGGGTATTTGTTAATTTTAGGAAAACGACGCACAAAACAATACAATCTAATACTAGCGAAGTGGAATATCGAGTCTGTTTATTTAGGGATGACGATACGTATTAAGTGCTAAAATACACATGACATACGTAACTTTAACATTTTACGGAAAATATGGATTAGTATTGTATACAATGTGCTGGTAAGTATGAGGGATGTACAATATTTATTGTCCCTAGCATGTTATTTTTCTGTATAATCACCCTGCATTGAAGACATTTATTCCACCTATGTTCTAGCATAGATACACCTTTTTCAAAAAGATCTAGATCTTTGTCACAAAAGAATTCTCGAACTGCCGTTACAACGTCATCGTCGCTCTCAAATCTAGTTCCCCAAATACTTTCTTTTAACTTCGGAAATAAATAAAAATCACTAGGTGCTAGGTCAGGTGAATATGGTGGGTATGTCACCAGAGCGTTATCCTGATAAATTAAATTCCACGAGCAACTTTCCACTACTCTTTTCATTAATGCTGCTACGAAGTTTATTTACTAAGTTTGCATAATACTGGGTCACCACGTTCCAGATAGTCAATTAATAGTATTCACTTAGCTTACCAAAAAATTGTAGCCATAATCTTATCCGCTGAGAATTGAACCCTAAATTTGCGAGGTGGTGGAAATCCTGTGTGTCGCCATTCTTTACTTTGGAGTTTAGACTCGGAATCGGAGTGAACCCACGTTTCATCAATTTCATACATGTTTGTCGGATTTGCTCGGCAGCCAGGTGAATACGATCCAACAACTCTTTTCTTGTGTTCGAAACTTGCGCGTAGACTAAATTTTTCATGTACCCCCAAAAAAATAGTCAAGGGGATTAAGATCTGGTGATCTGGTTGGCCATGCAACAGGATCACCTGGACCAATCCATCTTGGATAATTGACGTTAACCCAATTTCGGACAGCAATTCCGAAATGTGGTGGTGCCCCATCCATATGAAACCACATGTCTCGGCGAACATTCAGTGGGACATCCTCTAAAAGACCTGGCAGTTCGTCAATAAGAAATTGAAGGTAATTGTCCGCATTTAACCTCCCAGGAAGGACGACAGGACCAATCAACAAGTCATCGATTAGGGCCGCCCAAACGTTAATAGAAAATTTATGTTGAAATTTAGATGGGCGTATCGCTTTGGGATTTTCTGATGACCACCTGTGCAGGTTTCTCAGATTTGTAACACCACTTCTCGTGAACGTAGATTCATATGTCCAGAAGACTGTTCTGCGGAAATTAAAATGAAGCCGTGACTGTCTTAATATCCAGATAGAATAAACTAGACGAGCGTAGTGGTGTGCCTCAAGCAAACCGTGTCCCCTGCGATAGTGATATGGATATAAGCCCTCACGTTTTAAAATTCGCCAAACTGTCGTTCGTGGCACTCCTAGTTGTCTAGCGATTCGACGTACACTGAGAGTTGGATCCCTTGCAACAATAGCTACTGCATCTTCCTCTAAGTCTGCTGGCAAATTTACTCCTCGGTCGAAAAGATAATCACGCAGTCCGCATTCCCGATATTGTGTGTGTACTTCCAGAAACGTTCTGTAATGAGGAATGCGCCTATCGCGAAACAGATGTCGGTATTCAATAACTGCTTGACGTGCACTGCCGTTACAGTAGCCATACACAAAATGCATGCCCACATACTCTTGAGAAGATATTCGGTAAGACATTTTGAATAAGGAAACATGTCCACTCACTAACAAGCTGTTGCATGACCTGAAACGTAATGTAATCCTTTATTAGAAAATGCAACGTTAACAGTCATCTGAACATTTGTTTATTGTATGATATTCATGGTTCAGCACGTACGAAATAAGTAAGAACCTTCTTTATCATAAATCAATTTCCAGTACTCTTTTTTGTGGTTCTCCAAGAAATTACTGTATGCACTACGACACATGTTTATTTATTTTAGGATAACATTTTATAGGCCTGTTATTGAATGGTATAACTTTTTTTAAATATAATCAGTTTGTATTGACTTTAGGATTACATTTTTTTTCATGATCTGACAATCACATTCATAGATCTGTAACTTTGAAACAAATAAAAATGAATATACAAGTTTTGCGTTTTTGTTACTTGAAATGAAGTCTACTTTACACTCCTAAAATTTGAACATAACGATACGGGACACTTGTATAATATATACAGGCTGTCCCAAAAATCAACGTTATCCCTCGAGGGGCTGATAAGACAGCTCATAACTAGCCAGAATAACTAAATATGATCTCAGTAAAAGTGTGTTAGTTTTCGAGATAATAACCCTTTTATAAATTTCGAGAAAATCGACTGCTCAGAGTTTTTCAACTGCCACAGGTACAAAATTTGATATTCTAAGATTCTAATTTTCAAATGCAACTCTGAATAACTGTGCTATTGATAACAATTTAAAATAAAACTAATAATTCTTATGCGTATGGAAAAAAACATTTTTCCCCGATTTATGAGATATTATTATTTTATTGGGAAATTTCGACTCTTGAATACTGTAAAAAAAATGTAGGGCGCTAACATGGCAAGCTATTTTAAAACATTGTTCATTTACTGTATTTTTGAAAATAGTATAATATTTGCCATGTGTTACTTTAGAAAAAAGGAAATTGTTTTTTTTTAGTGCAAAAGGAGCTCATTGTGAAATTATTATAATAATAAGGAATTAGAATAAAACAGTTTTGAATAGTAAGAGTATTTATTTAAAACTAAATAAAACAAATAATAATTATAGAATACGTTGAAATTGCGTGCCAATAAGTCGAATACAACCGCGGCATATTTTTATAAAAGATCTTTTTATTCATGACATTTATTTGTTCTGTGTGTTCATTAATACGTTGTCTGACTTCATTGAAATAATTTATTGGTTTAGCATAAACCTTCTCTTTTATGCAACCCCAGCAAAAAAAATCTAGTGGATTTAAATCGGGAGATTTGAAAATCTCAGGTGAGCAGTCGATTTTCTCGAAATTCATAAATGGGCCGTTATCTTGAAAACTAACACACTTTTACTGAGATCATATTTTGTTATTCGGGGTAGTTATTAGTTGACCTATCAGCCCCCGAAAGGAAAACGTTGACTTTTAGG
The DNA here is from genome assembly GCA_935421215.2 of Melolontha melolontha. Lineage (NCBI taxonomy): Eukaryota > Metazoa > Arthropoda > Insecta > Coleoptera > Scarabaeidae > Melolontha > Melolontha melolontha. The sequence goes on along the minus strand of OW285240.1, from coordinate 135,781,086 downwards.
ACACCCTGTATAGTACTCTTCTACTATTACAAGACATTCGGCAATTTTTCTAGCAATATGTTATTACTAGAGAACGGACACGCTTACCACCCAGTGCAGTACTGGCGAAAGGCTGTATTTCTAAAATATTTAATTTTATTTATATAATTGGAAAACGAACGGGTGGTGATCTATAAAATTACGAAATACATATTTATTTGTTGAAAAGTTGTATTTATAAAGTTTTTAATTTTATTTATATAATTGGAAAACAAGCGGGTGGTGATCTATAAAATTACGAAATGCATATGTATTTGTTGAAAAGTTGTATTTTTAAAGTTTTTAATTTTATTTCTATAATTGGAACATTTTTATTTGTTCATTTTGTCGTTCAAGTTGAGTAAAGTAGTATTAATATTGACTAGCAATAGTTTCTCAAGGTTTTCTTCTGTCAATTTTGTTCTCTTTGAATTAAGTACATCCTTATAAATAGAAAACGTCCTTTCTACATCGCAGCTGGTTATAGGTGCATACTGGAAATATTCTTTTATTTCTTCATATTTAGCCGTTAGACCTTGTGGAATTGTCTCCATACATAATTGCTGCAATGTAATTAAATCTGGATTTCTATTAAGAATTGCTTCTAACTTTTGCCGAAGGCCACATCCGAAGTCACTTGGAATACTTTTCAAATTATTAACAGCCACATCTAATGTGGTTAATCCGTCATTTAATTTGAGATTTCGATTTTCAAAATAAGTGATTAGTTTGGCAATTTTCCGAAGTGTTCATGAAGAAAGTACTGATTTTCTAAATTTGGGATTTGTGTGAGCTCCTTGCACTCACCAATACTTCTAGCATCCTCCTTTAGCAGTGTTACGAAATGTTTTAGACTATCGAAATTCTCAGCATAATAACTAGTAGCTTCCAGCCATGTTCCCCATCTAGTTATTACTGGAGTGGGAGGCAGTGCCAGAGATGGAAATTTTTCCCTGAAAAGAGCTACTCTCAATGGTGCTTTTCTGAAAACTTTTTTAAAAGCTGATACTAGTCTATCAACTTCCGGAAAAGTGTCTCTGATATATTCACAGATTCTATGGAGAGCATGTGCTACACAAGTAATATGCAGCATATTAGGATATGTTTTCTTCAATAGTCTGCCTGTTTTTAACATATACGCAGCACTATCACTGACAAATAATAGTATATTAAAAAACAAGTTTCATAAGGCACCATTTTGCCGCACGAGATCAATTTAGAAAACGAGCCGCGATAGCGGCGAGTTTTCTAAAGAGCGAGTGCGGCAAAAGGCCTTATGAAACGAGTTTATTATATATATTATATTATATATAATATATATAATTATATTTTTGAAGAAATATTTTTAAAGTGGGATTGCTAAGTTTATTTAATGGAATATTAGCCGCCATAAAAGTTTTACAGAGTTCAGATGTGTTTGCGATCCTAAGTGACGAATTTTTGACGATATTTTACGGATTTTGTAATAAATTTCGGAATCACTGACAATGGACATACAATCAGTATGACCGTCAATCCAACTCGCCATTGTTTTACAATGCCGTTCTCGACATTCTTCCATATCATGTCTGAAAAAGTAACTTAAACAATGCTCTAGATCTAAATAAATGAAAACTAAAAATGTGTGCGTAAGTTATTGAAACTGAATGAAATTCAATGCACAGTTACGTCGAAATAATTGGTAGAAATAGATTCAATCAAACGATATTAAACAGGATCTATCACAAAAATTACGATGTAATTAACAGTTAAAACTATGAAAACAAGAAACTTGCTCACAGCACTTTATTTATCTTACGAAATATAAACTAATAAATAAAATACATTATAAAAACCCCGCTTCTATCTACGCTCATGAAAACACTTTAAAAAACAGTATATTCTCCGAATACAATAGCTGGCTTGTCCATTGTTATCGCGGCGAGACCAGGTGGCCGAGTAAGTCAAACAAATACTTCATTGAATTACGCCGGGATGTACTGAGCGACGTTATACACAATTCCAATTGCTGATTGCGTTTTATGGAAATTGCATCCGTTCTCTAGTTATTACAGTTAAGTAAAAATATTAAAATACTTTGATAAAACCCATACGAATCCACAGTTTTATGTCATTTTTATTTTTATCTTAACCGTTAACACGCATTTTCAACATCACCGAACTCACATGTATTAGTTATTAATCATTCGAAAGCGAAGTATAGAAAAAAGAAGTCTGTAACCTAGAAAAAAGACCACTCGCGGTAAAATTTAAAACGACTCGTTCATCAAAATCAACGTTTAGATATACTCGGCATTATTCAATCGTATTTTTGTGCGGAGAACTGGAGAAGTCTAGCGTGCGCTCTCTCATCTCCCTGATAAATTCATCTCAGTTCACGTAAACACACACATTCACTTGGGCACGTCGTAAATACGGAGAGAGCTAGCGGAGACGACCAATAACGCCACGGCACCGACATCGTTCATACACCTACGAAAAAAGCGGCGGGTGGGTGGTGGTGGAGAAGGAGGTGGAATAAATAATGCTTTTGACAGTCGCTGCTAAAAGAATCGCAACAGGTTTTCGATAGTTTCGTTCGATCTCTCGATTAAAGTGCTTTTGAAAAATGTTCGAGCGCTGACGGTGACGATGTCGTCGCTAGCGAGGACGACGACGAGGACGATGCCGATAAGCCGACGCCATTGTTTTGCGGTATGGTATATTTAGTCTATGTGTAACAGATTCTTCGATTTTCAAGGACGTTTGAATGGTTTTAGTAATTGACTTTTTTACTTTGTAGAGGATAATTGTAATGTAATCTTTGTAAACAAATACACTTATGAAATACTAATAAATAATAAGTTTTATTGTTGGACAGAACAAGTTTCAGTTCAGTAGCGTAGCTAGGGCGACCCGTACTGGGTGCCACCTGTTTGGGGGTGACACCCGACCGTGAAAAAAAAATAAAAACTTACGCAAACTAGTACAATGTTTTTCAACGATAAATCATACAAGATTTGAAACTACATCAGCCGCAGAATTAACCGTCCACCCTGTTTTGTTATTTTGTTGGAGATTTTCGGCAATTTTCGACATTAATTGACATTACATGACACTTTGGCAGTAAATAATTAACTTTAACTGTCATTGTCTGTATATTACTGTCATTCGTACGCTTATTAGTAATTTGGTTCAAATTTGACTTGCTTAGTGTAAGTATATTTACGATTTCCTTTTTCTTAAACTTAATTAGACTTGTTTAGTGTTGGTGTATATCTTTTCAAATCGGTTTAAGTTAAGTTCAAAAACATTTTTAATTCGAAACAATATTGAACGCAAACTCCGTAGCCAAGGCTGTGGTTCTATTCGATGAAGGTTACCGTCAACGTCGTATTGCTGGAATACCTGGTGCTGCCCGTGAGACAGTCAGCGTTTTCGGGAGACGGGTTCTTGCACCAGAAGGCCCGGTCAGGGCCACCATTGTTGCACTTTCATGAGGGACGATCGTTTTGTTGTAAGCACGATTTTAAGAGATAAGTTTTGTACCGCCTTTGAAGCCCGCAATCGTCTTGCTGAGGTTAGAAATGTAGACGTGAGCGAGCGAACTGTAAGAAGAATGTTGGCGTCTCGCTGAAAGATTACAGCGAGACGCCCTTACCGAGCCCCACATCACAAAACAGCTAGACTTCGTTTTGCGCGGGAATACAGTATTCAGTGAAAGAATGTTTTATTCTCCGACGAGAGCAGAATTGCTTTAAAAAATTCCGATAGCCGCCAATGTGTATACAGACGTCCAAACGAACGGTTTACTCCTTGTTCTCTTGTTCAAACTGTAGGTTAAAGGAGGAGTCTCAATAATGGTATGGGGATTAATTTCTTACGAGGCATGTACGGACCTGGTGATTGCTCTACCAGACGGTGTAGATGCTCGCAGATATGTACAAGAAGTTCTTCAAGATCTTCTCATTTCGTCCGCGCCATTTATTGGAGACAACTTTGTTTTAATGCAAGACAACGCACGCAGTCAAGTCACTCGAGTGGTTTTGCAAAACCTTAATGAAATTAACATCAGAACTTTACCATGGCTAGCAAATAGTCCAGACATCAATCCAATAGAGCACATCTGGGATAACCTGAATCGTCGGATTCGAGCACGGAGACCAGCTCCAACCACCATTAGAGAGCTGAAAACTGCTGCTTTGGAAGAATGAGAAAACATCCCACAAGTCGACATTCAAAATGTCATGGATACACTTGTGTTAGACACGCATTTTAAAAACTATAAGTTCCAAATCTAAAACTAGGTCAACGACGTTTTCACCTAACTGTATATTTTAAAATTTTCTAACCTCCAAATATAACTAAAACTGTCACCGTAGTTAGTAAACATTATTGATAATAAGTATACATCTTCTTTATAGATATAGTATACCATATAAAGAATTATTTAGATATTGTAATATTGTTTCGAAGCTTGTCAATATTATTGATCCACTTCCGGTGTCTTATTGTACCTGCTTTCAGATTTTATAAGCGTTAGATACAATGGTTGATATTTATGAACATTAGTACATTTGAATGTTATCAGAATACAACTTAAACAAAATTTGCAAAAGCTATAAGCGTTTTTATTTTCTTTCAGGTTACTTTATATATTATGTTATTTTTTTCGTCTATTTTCGAATAAAGATTGACCATTTAAAAATCAATCATGTTATTAGTACTATATTAAACCATGGATATTTATTGAAAAGAAAAACTTATTGATCGTATGTTGGATATGAATCTTTGAAACACCAGAAATGATTTTAATATCCTTTTATTTAATTCTTGGTAGGTAATCATATATTTTTCTAAATTTAAGCTACAGATATTGTTAAATCGTAACATAACTGTTAATCTATCAATATTACATTATTATAACAAGTGTTCATTTGAAAAGTCAATCTAGTAGCATATGATTTACTGAGAACATTTTGAAGTATGTCGTAAATTAAAATTTACTACTTAACCTAACACGTCGTATATTTTGACAGTTTCATACATACAAATAAATAACAAATAATAGGTATTTATATACTATAACAAATGTTGAAAATGTTGTCCTTCAAGATCAATGGACTTTAGAATCCTCCGTTCAAAATTTCGGATGATATTCTGTCACATTACTGGATTGTTATTAATTTCCATGCATTTCTTTTCGATTCTCTCTAGCATATCATTCAAATTCAATATAGGTGTTCGAAATATGTTATTTTTTAGATAAGGCCACAAAAAGAAGTCGCAAGGTGTTAAATCGCATGAACGTGCAGGCCAGGCAATTTCAGTATATCGACTAATTATACGCTCATCAAAAAATTCTCTTAAATAATCCAAAGATTCTGCAGTACAGTGACAAGATGCTCCGTCTTGTTGGAAATATGCATTTTGAAGTTCATCATCATGCAACTGATTGACAAATGGTTGTAAAATTTCCGTACGGTACCTTTGAGCATTTAACGTTCCCTGAAAAAATATTGGTCCAATGATTCGCCTTTGGCTTATCGCTGCCCAAACACCAATTTTCTCTGGATGTAGCGATTCTTCATTAATTACATGTGGATTTTCACTACTCCAAATTCTTGTAATTTGTGAATTTAGGTATCCCGTTTTATAAAACCATGCTTCATCAGTAAGGATGACCCTTTGCGAAAGTTCTCCATTATTGTTCATATTTACTAACCAATTACAAAACTGTAGTCTACGTGGGTAATCAGTTTCTAACAATTCTTGTACTGCTGTGACACAGTATGGATAAAGTTGCATATCTTTTTTTAATAACTTGTGAGTTGTACCAGCAGAAAGGTTTATTTGTTGACTCAAATGTCGAATAGATGTTTGCGGTTCATTTTCCGTTATTTCTTCAACACGATTGAGAACTTGAGGTGTACGTTTCTTAACTGCTCCGCTGCCTGATTTTCTTAAGAGACTACCAGTTTTATAAAAAAGTTTTAAAGTTCTATCCAAAGTATTATTAAATTGTATATAATCTATTACAAAATGTGGAAACTCAACTTGAAATTCTACCATGCAATCTTGAACTGAATAAACCCATAAACCATGAATTTTATTACCACTTCGAGAATAAGCCTGGGCTAAAAAAAATTTATGTTCTAAAGTGAAAGCCATTTTAAAACTGAGAAGCAATTTATTTAAACCAGAATCGACGCACGATTATTTTATGCACTAACTGATATTTGTGATTGACATTATCAAATGTCATTTGGATTTACATTTACGGAACAACAAACACATACTAATATATTTGCGTCTCATTCTATCAAAATTTCAAAGTAACCTACGAGGGTATATCAGATATAAACGAGACTGATTTTTTAATGACTCGTACAAAAGTTTTTTGAATCGGCGAAGTAGGTGGCTATGTAGACAAAGCACTTAGGGTGGGGAGAGCAACGTCTGAAATTCCGTCGAGACCGTTCAGTAGTGCAGTGACCATGAGTGAGCAAGCAGTGCACGTTTCCGTGGAGCAGCGGATAATTATTAAGTTTTTGACCAATGAGGGGGTGAATCCAACAGACATTTTACGCAGATTGCACGCACAGTTCGGGGAGAACACCCTTTCACGACCTCGCGTGTTTGCATGGCATAAACAATTTTCTGGAGGCCGCGAAGACTCGGTTGTCTGCCGGGAAGATCATGGCAACTGTGTTTTTTGATCGACAAGGTGCATTTCACGTCGATTTTCTTCATGATCGCCGCACAATTAATGCCCAATATTATTGCGACGTTTTGGATGCCGCAAAATTGTCTTTACGACGAAAAAGAAAGACGCAATCCGTTAAAAATGTCATTCTCCTTCACGACAACGCCAGACCACATTCGGCAAACATTACGAGGCAAAAAGTGGAACAATTCGGCTGGGAAATCTTGGAACATCCTGCTTACAGTCCAGACTTGTCACCCTGTGACTACCATTTGTTTGGACCTCTAAAAGAAGCTCTTGGAGGCCAGCGTTTCGACAGCGACCAAGCGGTAGAGACATTTGTGCTCCAGTGGCTGTGTGACCGGCCTAAAAGTTTTTACGATAACGGGATTAAAAAGCTTCCAATCCGTTGGGAAAAATGTATTGCGCGGGCGGGAGATTATGTAGAAAAATAGTACATTTGCATTAACCTTGTTCAATAAAGCATTAATAGTTTTAAAAAATCAGTCTCGTTTATATCTGATATACCCTCGTAGATTGACTTTTCAAATGAACACACGTTACAGATGCATTTTAGACACAATTAATTTCGTTCTGAGCTTATTTCTCTGCGTTCAGTTTATCGTAAGAATATAATTAAAATACCTTTACGTAATGGCAGGGATTTATTCTTTACCAATTATTATACTGGGTGCTTTTAAAATACAGTTCGTTTCAAATACGTTTCATTGCTATTTATGTTCTATTTATTTATTTAATTCTCATCAAAAGTGCAATACACAGCAATATGTTTTAAAGTCTCAAAGTTAGACTTTAATACCCGTATTCTTATTCTTCGTCGCTAATTTTATTCAAAACAATATAAACATTCGAAACATCGAAAATGACTTTACTTATCCTAAATTCTAGCACCATTAATCCCATCCTACTAAATACATTAAACCGTACAACGAAGGCACATACAATACTGGATGCGGGACACTCAATTATATTTTATTTTCGTCAATTAGGAACAATTAAAACGGCAGACCGGTCGACCACCGGGTTAAATTCATGAAACACAACAAGAACGTTTCGAAACTAATCGAGATATTAATTGAAAAAGGACCAGGTAGGTAGACGAAAGGCGCACAAGCACATCTAGATATTAAGCGGTAATTCAACAAAACATAGTGGCATTCACACAGAGGATATATCGTTTGAGATGATGCGGGCCAAATTGAATTTCTTTTTAATAGCAATAATACTTCACTATGGTGGTGTGTAATAGGGGTAGCGGTATGTGAACGGCCACGTTTATGCATGCACGTATTGTGTGTTTACGAAGTCATCTCCTAAATCCTAACGTGAATGCCTATATTAACGAAACCCTGAACATGACATTTTCTCGGCAACAATATGTCGCATAAAATTGATATCTTGGTGCCGCCGGTTAAGCCATCAGGAGAAACGTTCAGTTTGCAAATGATGTATACGTATATTTATACATATAGTTAGCCTCTAGTGTAATCGTCTTCGACCCCAGTGTGTTTGTTCTTTTTAATATCGGATGATGGATGGAAGCGTTTTATTATGAATTGTGCTATTAGGTGCAACATTAAATTTTGGCTTTCAATAGTAGGTAACTTGATTAATTAAGATAGTTTGCTCTTAATTATTTTTCTTTTCTCTTTTTATTTCATACTTTGCACATACACATAGGGTGACCGAAGCCAACTTATACTTACAATTACCATCTCATTTAGTATATTTTAAACAACATAATTAACTCGCGGAATAACACCTACAATAAAATGTTGAAAAGTATTTCTATTGCAAAGAAATAATAAACAATCATTATTTGAAAGATTATCTGCGGCAGTACTGTTAAAATATACAAGTGTCCCTCAAATTTTAGGAGTGTAAAGTAGACTTCATTTCAATTTCAAGTAACAAAAACGCAAAACTTGTATATCCATTTTTATTTGTTTCAACGTTACAGATCTATGAATGTGATCTATGAATGTCATGAAAAAAATGTAATCATAAAGTCAATACAAACTGATTTTATTTAAAAAAAAGTTATACGATTCAATAACAGGCCTGTGATTGTTAATATCGCATAATAAAATGTTATCCTAAAGTAAATAAACACGTGTCGTAGTGCATACAATAATTTGTTGGAGATCTACAAAAAAGAGTACTGGAAATTGATTTATGATAAAGAAGGTTCTTACTTATTTCGTAAGGGCTGAACCATGAATATCGTACAATAAACAAATGTTCAGATGACTGTTAACGTTGCATTTTTTAATAAAGGATTACATTACGTTTCAGTTCATACAACAACTTATTAGTGAGTGGACACGTTTTCTTTATTTAAAATGCCTTACCGATTTTCTTCTCAAGAGTATGCGGACATGCATTTTGTGTATGGCTACTGTAACGGCAGCGCACGTCAAATAGTTATTGAATACCGACATCGGTTTCCCGTAGGCGTATTCCTCATTACAGAACGTTTCTGGAAGTACACAGACAATTTCGGGAATGCGAACTGAGTGATTATCTTTTCGACCGAGGAGTAAATTTGCCAGCAGACTTAGAGGAAGAAGCAATATCTTTTGATACAAGGGATCCAACTCTCAGTGTAAGTCGAATCGCTAGACAACTAGGAGTGCCACGAACGACAGTTTGGCGAATTTTAAAACGTGAGTGCTTATATCCATATCACTATCGCAGGGGACACGGTTTGCTTGAGGCAGACCACTATGCTCGTCTAATTAATTCTACCTGGATATTAAGACAGTCACAGCTTCATTTTAATTTCTGCAGAACAGTCCTCTGGACAAATGAATCTACGTTCACGAGAAGTGGTGTTACAAATCTGAGAAACCTGCACAGATGTTCATCAGAAAATCGAAAATTTCAACATAAATTTTCTGTTAACGTTTGGGCGGCCCTAATAGATTACTTGTTGATTGGTCCTGTTGTTCTTCCTGGGAGGTTAAATGCGGACAATTACCTTCAATTTCTTATTGACGAACTGCCAGGTCTTTTAGAGGATGTCCCACTAAATGTTCGACGAGACATGTGGTTTCACATGGATGGGGCACCACCACATTTCAGAATTGCTGTCCGAAAACGGCAATTATCCAAGATGGATTGGTCGAGGTGGTCCTGTTGCATGGCCACCCAGATCACCCGATCTTAATCCCCTTGACGTTTATTTATGGTGGTACATGAAAAATTTAGTCTACGCGCTACGGTACGCTAAGTTTCGAACACAAGAAAAGAGTTGTTGGATCGTATTCACCTGGCTGCCGAGCAAATCCGACAAACAAGTATGAAATTGATGAAACGGGGGGTCACTCCGATCCCGAGTCTAAACTCCAAAGTAAAGAATGGCGACACACAGGATTTCCACCACCTCGCAGATTTAGGGTTCAATTCTCAGCGGATAAGATTATGGCTACAATTTTTTGGAATGCTAAGTGAATACTATTAATTGACGATCTAGAACGTGGTGACCCAGTATTATGCAAACTTAGTAAATAAACTTCGTGGTAGCATTAATGAAAAGAGTAGTGGAAAGTTGACTCGTGGAATTTTCATTTATCAAGATAACGCTCTGGTGACATACTTACCATATTCACCTGATCTAGCACCTAGTGATTTTTATTTATTTCCGAAGTTATAGAAAGTATTTGGGGAACACAAGGGAAGAGTTGTTGGATCGTATTCACCTGGCTGTCGAGCAAATCCGACAAAACAAGTATGAAATTCGGATAACTGCTTCTTCTGTTGGCTTACGGGCACAAGCCTACATTCAACGAGGAAGTGGACATTTCGAAAATATAATTAATTGAACTTTTTTAAATAAAATCAGTTTTTATTGACTTTGGGATTACATTTTTTTGTCATGATCTGACAATCACATTCATAGATCTGTAACTTTGAAACAAATAAAAATCGATACACAAGTTTTGCGTTTTTGTTACTTGAAATGAAGTTTACATTCCTAAAATTTGAACATAACGATACGGAACACTTATATAATACCTAATACTATCTGATTGGCAAGTACTTCGAGTACAACAACTTTATTTATTACCTGTGCCTAAGAGAAACTCGTGAGTGTAATGTGGTGAAATTAAAAAATATAAAATCTTTATATGTATTCTGTTCTTTAGTTTAAGGTATGTACTGCTATACCTTAATTATTAATACTTACTGTAATAAACTATTTCCATTACTTCCGTTTTTTATTCTAAAACATCGAAATTAAATTTATAAATTTTGCAAAATAAAAGTAGTAATACAATTGCTTTTATTAATTAACATAAACAATGTATTTTTCTAAATATAGAGTGATAAATATTAACATTCTAAATAGTTTAAGATATAATCTAAATGACATTTCTAAGAAAAAAAGATTTTTGAAGTTTTTAACTGATCTCGTAACATAACCCATAACCAAAATGTCAATTACTTGCAAAATGTAAACAATAAATTTGTCAACGTTGTGTGACGCACATTGGTGACGCAACTGCGTTCTTATCGTAAAAATACTATATTCAAATAAATATTTTTTAGAAAACTAAATTTGTATTTATTACGCACATTTACATGACAACCAAGCTATCAAAATTATACGTTTGTAACAGAATAAGTGCACTGTCATCAACTATTAAAAATAAGCATGGCCATCTTTAATAAGGAAAGTTTTTGAAGGTAGTTTAGAGAGCAGTGACGAAATTCTTGAATACCTTTGACTTTCAAATGGAGCTACGTACAATATTTTATAATTTGAAACATATATTATATGAAGGAACAAAAAATTCATAAAAATGTGTATACATAAAACTATAATCTCAATCCTCGCGCTATGATCCAGTTATAAATCTCCTGTGAGATCTCGTCCGCGAAAACCAACCAAAAAGAAAAACAAGCAAACAACTGGATCATAACATCAAAAAAATAAAAAGCTTGTCAAAGCGAACGCGCACTTTATAACGGCAATGATCCGACGGTGGCCGCTTTTCACAACTTAAATTCGAAATTAGGTGTTAATATGGAAGGGTTTTCGAAACGAGAACAGCATAAAAATGTCAGTAGTGTTTGAAATACGGGTGCAATTGAAGCCCAGCATCGCATGACATCGGTTGGACAGTGTTTTATCGCTCGCGGCACAAATGCCGTCGCTAGATCCGACGGGGGTGGTATTTTCTAACGTGATTCATGCAAATCGAATGACCCATATATGTTCGTTCGGTGGGAAAATTCTAACGGTGGTGTAGCTAGCGCCCTCTGTTGTTGAGCATGTGTATTACGTGGGGTGAGGTACAACTCGAACGTTTTCCGTTTTTTTTTAAATTTAAATTACATCCCCTAATTATTGTTGAAGTTCCGATGGTTCTTTCTTACCTTTTAAAGCTCATATTTTATTCATATCAAATGAAAACTGAACGAAAATGCTAGATTATTGATGAAATAAATCAAATTACATAATTTGATTTATTAAACTCAAAAAGGTATAAAACCCCTGACCACAATTAATAATCATATCCTAAATACGTATTTCGACAACTAAGTTGTCATCATCAGTAGATAAAACCACTAATAAAAGTGTGTATCTAGAATTGATTTTATAAATTTCCATAAGAAAGTGAATCAATGATATAAACACACCAATTCCAGTTTCAAATCTTGTTTTTTAAATAAGTAAAGAAATAGTATCCATTCATGCAAACCTCTATTACCCGTTGGTGTCGAAAAATATTCAAAACACATATTGCTATGAATAGTGAGTTCGTAGTTGAATGAACCACTATTCAACACAACACTGTCCAACTTTGATGCTCAATCGGTAAATTACTTTAATGAGACAGCTTTCCTCTCCGGGTTTCCAATGGGAAAACGTGGTACTTCTCTTCTACAAAATTAATGGGCGCCAGAATCCATAGTTCATACACAAGGGAAAGAGAAAGTCACAATATCCAACTGATTATTTATTTAAAAAAAAATAAAAAAAAATCTTAATAAAGTATTAAGATAAATATTGCAACATCAAACAATATTTTTAAGGCAAAAATATTATAGGAAAATTGACTCGAAACGTATAATAAAAAAAACCTTAGTTACTCCGATCAAAATTAACCTAATAAATTACAAAGATATCTCTTCTCTTTCACACCTGATAAACAAACTCAAATATAAACAGAATAAATCTGTCAAACCGATAACTTAAACACCTGCGTGATAACACAAGTATAAAAACTCCAACCTTGAAAATATAAAACGTTCTAGAATTGAAACGTTAAAAAAATTTACTTGAAACAGAAAAATATCTTTATCATTTATATATCTTAATTAATATCAATTATATCAATATATAGAAATTCATACAATTAATATTACAATAAATGCATACAATATAGAAATAATATCATAAAAATTCAACTTACGAAAAATTTATATATATTTTCTTATAACCTTGAGAACACGTGCAAGTGAGAGATTAATTAAATCAAAATTACGAGTTAATCAACCTCGTATAAATTCGGTAATGAATACAATAAGCACAACCACAGTTAATACAAAACAAAAATCGAAGTTAATTAAATAAAAGATAAAAAAATTCTATCTGCCAATATGCAACACTCTCACTTGAACAAGTAGACGTGTCTGACGCTTGAAATCATGCGGCACGCATCCAAACATAAAAAAAAATACAGTTATTAAGTATATTGCCCAGCAAGTCCAAACGGCTTCCAGGAACTACGCTAATCAAAACCTAATAATTCAAAAATAAATCAAAATAACATTAATATTCATACAATAAATTCACACATTATACAGAGTTATCATAAAATTATAATTTAATCATTAAATAAAGTTTTTCAAAATTTTCACTAAATGTTGCGGGGAAAAAAAACACTGCAATATGTATCTGCACCTATGCATGAGTAGTAGGGATTAGCAGGTTCTCTCATCTCCTCCTTATGGGCGAAACAATGTGTAAGACAGCAACCTCCTATACTCGGAATGGGATTTATGTATGTGCGAATTAAATTAGAATACAGGCTGATTCAAATTAAGTGCGCACTATTACTATCTCTGTTATTATTGATTCTAGAAAGTAGGTTAAATTAGCAAAGTATTGGTGTTTTTAACATTGATTAGCATGCAGTTCACGAAAAAAAAATTGAATAACGCAATTTCGAGAAATTTTGAAATTTATAATTTTTTTAAATGGAACAGCCTGTATATTTTTTTTAAATTCTGAATGATAATGTTCTTTGTAATATAAAAGTTTCAATACACTATTGTCCTAAAACGAATAATAAAGTATTTACGGTGGAATTTAGTTCATGTCAAAGATACTCTTTCATTCTGTAAAATCAGTAGTAGGCTTCTTTCACTTTAAACAGAACAAATAGTTATGCCCTTTGTAAATGTCAATAACGTACTAAATATATCTTTCGCACGTTTAGTTATTAAAAATTTTTTTTCTTTTTATTTTTGTTGTGTTCATTAGTTCTCTATTTATTTTTCTAAACATTTTGGTTTTACTTTCGTTGCTTAGTATTTGACAATATTTTTTACTATGGTATTTCCTCATTTGGAGAAATGCGATATGTTGGAAGCATGCATTTTATGTCGTAAAAATTCAATAAGGACTAGCTAATATTATGCTGAACATTATCCTTCACGACAGCAACCAGATCGACGTTACTTTCGAAAAATTTACAATCAGTTTAGACTGCATGATTGCTTATTTAGAAAGAAAAGAACAAAAAAAAATATCGTCGTCAACGAAGAAGTATAAATTACAGTGTTAGCATATTTTAAAGCCCATCGCGAATTTTCCATTAGGGATAGTACTAAGGAATTGGCATTAAGTTATTCATCAGTTCAAAGAATTTTGAAATAGCATAAGTATATCCCCTTTAAGTTCAGAATCTCTCAAACATTACAGCCAGGAGATTCCGCCAGGAGATTAGCTTTCTGTCATTGGTTTGTTAGTTTTTGTGATGAAAATTTGAATGGAGCACAGCGTATTTTATGGAGTGACGAAACAACAATTTTCAAATAGAGGCATGTTTAATAAAAAAAATAGTCACTACTGGTCTCAAGAAAATTTATTAATAGTTCGTCCACATGCTGCACAAGTTCGATTTAGTTTTAACGTTTGGTGCGGATTAATTGGTTCGGTAGTCGTTGGTCCACTGTTCTACAATGGTACGTTGACAGGAAACAGATATCTGGAATTTATTCGTAACGTTCTAGAGGATTTCCTTGATAACGCCAATTACCTGATGCGCCAAAATTTATACTTTCAGCAGGACGGTGCTCCTGCACACAACTATCACCTAGTGCAAACCTACCTCGACACCATCTTTGCCGAAAAGTGGATTGGTACAAATGGTCCAATTCAATGGCCAGCACGCTCTCCTGACCTCTCACCTTTAGACTTTTTTCTTTGGGGATACTTAAAAAATGAGGTGTACAAAACGCGATACGACAACGTGCGCGAATTGCAAGACAAGGTCAGAGAAGTTTTTCGCCAATTAGATAGAAGGACAATCTTAAGAGCCACCCAGAGTGTACTGAAGCGGGCACGAAAATGTATTGAGCAGGAAGGTGACACCTTTGAGCAGTATTTATAAATTATACATGTACTTTCTTCTTTTTAATTTAATTTTGTAAACTGTAATATGTTAAAATAAACATTAAACACAAAATATGTATCTGTTTTGTCAAAAGTTAGCGGAGCAATGACAACATTTAGAAGGAAATAGAAACTGCTATAACTACTTTATTATTCGTTTTAGGACAATAGTGTATTGAAACTTTTATATTACAAAGAACATTAGCATTCAGAATTTTAAAAAATATACATGCTGTTCCATTTAAAAAAATTATAAATTTCAAAATTTCTCGAAAATGCGTTATTCAATTTTTTTTTCATGAACTGCAAGCTAATCAATGTTAAAAACACTAATACTTTGCTAATTTAACCAACTTTCTAGAATCAATAATAACATAGCAATAGTGCGCACTTCTGTATATTCATATGCGAAGTCTATTCTAAAAGCCTGATGAAATTAAATACACTAGGTTCATCCATAAATATACCACTCATTGTCCACTGCGCATTTGTACGGAGTTTGGAATAAAAGGAGATAGAATTTGACGACATTTTTACGCATTTCCTGGTGTTTAGGCAACCCAGTCACCGTGGTTGTATACAAACATCTTTAATAGTAGTGTTTCCAGGTAGTTTTTACTATTCAATACATGTGACGTTTTTTTCAATTCCGTTGATTATTGAGATATATCCACCTTATATGGTGTTTATTGTAGTTTAAAATAATATTAATTGTATTTTACTTTAAAATATTTTATGTTATATGACGTGCATATGATGTGCATATCATTTAACATATAATTTTTTTTTTAATATTTATATTTAATATAAGTTTCGACTTCAAAATAATAAAACTCTTATTTAGTAGCGTGTGTCCGTTTTTCTTATAATTCCGGGGAAAATAATAAAAACGCTATTTTACTAACTAAAATTGTTGCAATAGCAAACGAGAGAAAAATTTAAATTGAAGTGCAAACAACTATTTTTTTTAATTTTTACAACTATTGGGTTTGTTTTTAATAATAAAAAATAATTGATGTGTGCCAATATTTAAATATCAAAAGGTATTTTGAAATTAAATGTTCAAAGATATATTTTCATGTGATTTTGAAGCGAGTAGAATTACCACATCTAACTGAAGTACTTATGTTAACTTTATAGATAATTATGCAATCAATATAGAACATTTACAAGTTGGATAGTCTATCCTTCAGTAAATACGTAAAAATGGCAGCTCTAATGTTGCGTGTCGGATATCTCTTTTACGCGGTATATCTATTTAAGTATATGGGTTCATCTAAGAATAATTAATAAATATTAAAAACTAGATAGCGCCTAGCCGAAAGAGAATTAATAAATATAAAATCTAGATAGAACCTTTTAGAATAGCATTAGTAAACATAAAATCAAGGTGGCGCTCAGACGAAAGGTAAGACAGCAACCTCCTACTCCGAATGGGATTTTTGTGTGTACGAATAAGTTAAAATACATCATATACAAAGTGTATTCTGAAACCCTGATGAAATTAAATAGGTTCATCTAAAAATAATTAATAAATATAAAATCTAGATGGCGCTTAGCCCAATGGGAATTAATAAATATAAAATCTAGATGGAGCCTTTGAGAATAGCATTAATTAATAAACATAAAATCAAGGTGACGCTCAGACGAAATGGCATTTACTAAATTAAAAATGGATATCATCCTCGCCGAGGATTTTCTAGGCATCGTTGAAAATATATCTGCATAAGAGTGTCTTGCTATCATACATCCCGTATATAATAAACATCTTCTATCCCTCTCACACACACAGAAATCTCATTCGGAAAGGGAGGTCTCTATCTTACACATCGTTTCGCCCCTAAGAAGGAGGTCACAGAACCCATTAATACCTACTACTTACATGTACATACACTACATATTTAACCAATGGTCACTTCAACATACAGACGTATGTGTTTCGATCTAACGATCTCCTCAGTACAGTTATGACATTTTTAAATTCGCTCCCGCAATATAAGCACAATGTTATACCGTCAGCTGACAAGAGATATCTCGCGATATCGGACAGACATGAAACGCCCGCCTATAAGAGCGCTTTGTTGGCGTATAACCAAGCCACGTCTAGAAGAGAAAAAATGAAGAAGGATTAATCAGCAGACGCATCATTCTGATAAAACAATTTTTTTTGTAATAATTGCGACCCCTTTTTCTTCAGTTGGGCATCGAAATGTGTGCATTAGTATAACATTGACCAGTTATTATACTTCCTTCTTGTAAATGGTCAATAAAAATTACGTTTTTGAAAATTAAAAAAAAACGTGGTCATATTCTTATTGGCCGGCAGCAACTGTTTTTGGCTTCTTTTTTTGTTTTGTTGTTGTCATTGAAGTATAGCGTTTCAATCAATTTTGTTTCGATGCTTGTTAAATGTTTATAACCTTTATTCTTATCTTATTACAATATAATTGTCCTTTTCAACACTTATAAATTCTCTTTGTGCATCCACCTGAAATTATGTAGACATAACCCAAAGTACATATTACGTCACGTGCGCAGATCATTTATTTTCGTCGGTTGAGTGCATTATTGCCCGGCAAGGGGTAGGCTGATATCAGCTGAGGCGTCGGTAGCTTATCAAGCTACAGTTACGCCGCAATAATAAATAGTTTATCATAATGTAGATGCAAGTTTCCGCGGTCGTTCTCTAGATGTAGATCTCGGTTTCCGGGTTGGAACTGCGTCGAGTTAGGCGTAATTGCCAACGTTTCATCCACTGTCATTCTTCAAGCTACTGCGAATCGACGAACATATACGTACAGCCCTGAAGATGTCCCTTGAAACAGTGAACGAAACTTTGGTAATTACGCCTAACTCGACGCGGTTCCAACCCGGAAACTGAGATCTACAGTTTATCATAATGTTCACGTTAAACAAAATAAATATTTCCTTTCACGCTTTTATAACATCAAATTTTGTTATATTTTTCCACTACATAAAATGCCTCAAACTTTGTTTTAATTTTACACGCTTTAACGTGCCTTAAACCGTTCAAAATATCTACGCCAGTGCAACTTTTGTTCGCGCAGCTACCAGTGACGTAATATACACTTCTCTTTTTGGGTTAACTATACTAAAACTTTATATTTTGAATTTATAACATTTTCATGACAATATATTGACAAACTTTTTAATACCAATATAAAATATTATTAATAATGAGATTTTTCCATTTTCCACATTAAATAATATTATAAAATAATGGAAGTTATAATTAGAGACCGGACACATAGGGTTGAAATGGACGTCATTACAATGGATGATATAAATAGTCTACAACATCTGTAAGTACATCACGCAGTTGTTGAATAGCACTATTCATTCGGTTAACTGCTCATCTATTTTTTGTGTGCGGTTAACCGAATGAATAGTGCTATTCAATAAATGCGTGATGTACTTACAGATGTTGTAGATTATTTACATCGTCCGTCGTAATGACGTCATTTCAGCCCGACGTGTCCGGTCTCTAGTTATAATTCTTTGCCTAATTTTTCAATCTATTTTCACGTTGCTATCAATAATGATTTTTTTTTGGTATTCAAAATGTTAATTTTTTAAATAATCTCCTTATAAATACAATTTCTTTTCACATTCTTTTACATTGACAACCCCATGTCATAATTTTCTTTCTGTCACAATCAATATTCGTGTTTCTAATTTAGATTTTATAACAATATATTCCGTTTATTGTTGAAAATATGTTCTACAATGTTATACAATTAAAAATTATTTTAAAAAAGGTATATATTTACTACATCTACTACAATTTTCGTACTTTAAGCACATATGTCGTCAACTAGATTGCCATCTTGAATAGTAAAAAATAGAAATATTGAACATAGGGTACAGTAAAGGTAACAGCCAGATCGCAAAATACTTTAATAGACATCCACGTGACCTATATTCAACAGTGTTATTTCTTCCTACTGAATATATCAACTTAGTTGTCGAAAGACGCATTTAGGATACCATAATTAATTGTGTTTTATACCTTTTTCAAGTTTATCACTTAGCCAGTTTCCAACACAAGACTTAAAGGAAACCTGTTGATCTATAAGGTGTCCCAACAGGAACTTGGCGATTTAAATTCCAAATACATGCGTAGTATTTAGAAATTCAACGATTTATTAACGTAAACATAAAATAGAAACCCTAAAATTATATGCGGAACAAGATATCGGATAAATGTCCACCGTGACTTCTATTGCACACAGCGATTCTTTTTTTAAAATTTTCAATGACTTTATCACACATATGCAAGTTAATCTCGCCAATAGCCGCACGAATGTTATTTTTTAATTCATCAATTGTCTGCGGATTATTTGTGTAGACTTGATCCTTAAGGAAACCTCAAAGGAAAAAGTCCAGCGGTGTTATGTCGCAGGATCTTGCAGGCCAATCCACGTCACCATTACGAGAAATCACACGGCGAGGGAATTTCTCCTGCAGTAAATTTAGAGTTTCCCTGGCAGTGTGACAAGTGGCCCCATCTTGTTGAAAGTAAAGATTGTTGAGGTCCATATCTTCCAAACGAGGCCATAGAAAGTTAATCAACATCTGTCGATACCGCTCCCCATTTACAGTTTCTGCTTCTCCATTCTCATTTTCAAAAAAGTAAGGTCCAAGAACACCATTGGCCGAGAAACCGCACCATACAGTGACACGTAGTGGGTGCATGGGTTTTTCAATAATCTCTCGAGGATTTTCACGCCCCCAAATGCGGCAGTTTTGTTTATTTACGCAACCCCCTATGTAAAAATGGGCTTCGTCACTGAATATGATTCGCTTACAGAATTCGTCATCAAAATCAGTTTGCTCCAAAATCCAATTGGCAAAGATACGGCGGTGGTGATGGTCCTTGGGCTTCAATTCTTGTGTTAACTGGATCTTGTATGCGTGTAGCCGAAGGTCTTTTGTTAAAATTCGTTGCAGAGATGATCTTGAGATGGCCAATTGCTGTGACCGATGACGAATTGAAGTTTTTGGACTTTCGGTAACACTTTCATTCACCATAGCGATATTTTCAACTGACCGAACGTTACGAGGACGTAGTGGTGTCTTTACATCGAGAACAGAACCAGTTCGCTCAAATTTTGCCATTAAATTTCTAATTGCCGTATTGCTGGGAATATGATTCTGATGAAAAACAACGCGTAGTCGACGAATTGTGTTCGTAATGGAACGACCATTTTCATAATAAATTTGAACAATTTGGATACGTTCTTCAGTCGTGAAACGTTGCATGATGACTTTTACAAGTTTATAGATGACATATACCAAATATTAGGTTGCTAAGTTACCTTATTTGAAAATAATGTGAAATTTAAATCGCCAAGTTCCTGTTGGGACACCTTTTATTACTAAAAAAGTTGTTTTGCCAAAATACTTTATTGCGTTACAAATGAAACAGACATGCAATATACATATCTGTAACTGTACACATGGACAATACACCTCGTATTTTCAAAATTTACTTCTGCTTAAGACACGTGTTTCTGCTATCTAGTCGTCGTCAGTCAAGCTAGTGAAGCAATGTTAATACAAATGAAACAAATCTTTATGAATAGATTTGCATCTGTATATACATTCATTGAAATCACCTACAAGATAAAGCAAATTTCATCCTGTAAGGTGGCACTTATTTCATAAGTGACATCTGACGGACGAAAGAGACTTTGCCGAAAAAGGCGACCTTTCGCTTGAATAGCTAAGCTATTACATAAACGAAGCAATACGTATAGGTGTAGTCCAGTAACACGAGCCAGATGGCGGTAACTATACAAAATGGTTAAGTATATCAATACGTTATGCACGCATTAGGCATTTGTTACAAATGAAACAGACATGCAATATACATATCTGTAACTGTACACATGGACAATACACCTCGTATTTTCAAAATTTACTTCTGCTTAAGACACGTGTTTCTGCCATCTAGGCGTCGTCAGTCAAGCTAGTGAAGCAATGTTAATACAAATGAAACAAATCTTTATGAATAGATTTGTATCTGTATATACATTTCATTGAAATCGCCTACAAGATAAAGCAAATTTCATCCTATAAGGTGGCACTTATTTCATAAGTGACATCTGACGCACGAAAGAGACTTTGCCGAAAAAGGCGATCTTTCGCTTGAATAGCTACGCTATTACATAAACGAAACAATACGTATAGATGTAGTCCATTAACACGAGCCAGATGGCGGTAAATATATAAAAAGGTTAAGTATATCAATACGTTATGCACGCATTAGGCATTTGTTACAAATGAAACAGACATGCAATATACATATCTGTAACTGTACACATGGACAATACACCTCGTATTTTCAAAATTTACTTCTGCTTAAGACACGTTTTTCTGCCATCTAGGCGTCGTCAGTCAAGCTAGTGAAGCAATGTTAATACAAATGAAACAAATCTTTATGAATAGATTTGTATCTGTATATACATTTCATTGAAATCGCCTACAAGATAAAGCAAATTTCATCCTATAAGGTGGCACTTATTTCATAAGTGACATCTGACGGACGAAAGAAACTTTGCCGAAAAAGGCGACCTTTCGCTTGAATAGCTAAGCTATTACATAAACGAAACAATACGTATAGGTGTAGTCCATTAACACGAGCCAGATGGCGGTAAATATATAAAAAGGTTAAGTATATCAATACGTTATGCACGCATTAGGCATTTGTTACAAATGAAACAGACATGCAATATTTTTTTTTGTAAACTTTATTGCGTGTTACTCTAGTTTATATTGTAAATGATTTGTTATTTATTAAAAAGAATTTCTTGATTTAAATTATAGGAATGGGTTTGTATCTTTACAAGACATTATTTCTTCTTTATTTAATGCGAAAAATACGTTTTCCTACAAACACTGCCATTATTCACTTATATCTAAACAACTCAGTTTATTGAACACAAAAGAAGTTTATATTCCGACTATTACTTATTCTTATTAATATTATCTCTACCGAAATTTTCTTCTATTTATTCGGAAGGTGTTTGTGTTGTAAACGTATCAGCACCGAGGACATCGAATACAAACAACAAACACTTGATTGAGTTCCGAGAAGGCTTTGTTCGTGGCGGATTGTTTCATTGGTAACTCTCTGGTAACCTATTCAAACATTTGTGTCAACTATAAATCGCTTATTTATTTGTAAACTTTACCCATACAAAACACACACACACACACATATATACACGTATACGTCCTGCTTCGTTCTCTCTTTCTCTGTTCCACACACGTGTGCGTATTTGAGTACTTAAAATTGTTCAGATACAAATCATTTAATTTTACAACAGGGATAAACTAAACGTTTACATTGCTGGACAGGCAATAGCTACGTATAATCTATATAAGTACAATTGTACATTCATCGCCTACAATTTTCCTTCTGAAATTATCTTTTGTTTGAACTGAATGACGTTGATAAATTGGTTTTGAATAATTGATACTAAATTTATTTACTGAACATTGGTAATTTCAATGGAATTTTGGTAAGGTGGGGACCGTTCATCTGAAGGGATGTTTGCGTTCTTAACTTTAAAATGTATATAGTGACTCAATAAAGTACTCGGGAATAATTTATGATATAAAAAGCATTATTAAAATTCATTGAAAATAGTTTTAGAAATTGCAGTGTGTCAAAAGTATTACAAACTTCAACCCCATGATAAAAGGTAGAAAACACGGAAATTACGATATTACGTAAATAGACAAAGAAATTGCGCACAATAATAGAAAAAACAAAGCTACGTATGATAGATAGGAATATACATATGTATTTACTATGTTTATTTAGTTCTATGTGAAAATTAAATATGTTTATATGAATTAAACTCTAGTGAATATTATTTTAAATACAAAGTATGAAAAATACTAAAAATCGTTTATAACGAACACTTGGTTTGAACGAACAATTTTTTTTCCTTTTGCGCGTTCGATATAACCGAGTTCTACTGTAATTAAATCTTTCCATTTTTTATACGTTGCGTTCTTATGTCAAAGACCCTGTATATTATCTGGATCTTATTATCTCAGTTTCGCATTTTTTTATTCACTAAATTGACGGTGAATTTCAACAAAACAATACGTAAACATTTAACACAGAAAATCCTTTTACAGCATCAGCTGTACGTGTTACTTTATTACTGCATATGACGATTACAAATGGTTTAGTGCACATTTGTAACAATGAAAACATCAAATAAAGCCAACACAATGGAAATTAGCATTGATTTCCATTTCATCTCTCAAAAATAACATATTATACATATTTGCATCGCATCTACAATAGAAGAGCACTTAATTATTCATACATGGCGCAATCAGGTGAGTTCGAATACGCACTTTGGACAGAAAGGAAAGAAAGGAATAAAAAAAAGAGGAGGTTTGAACGCGACAGATGGTGTGAATGGCACGGCTGCAATAATCAAGACACCTCTGGGACGTGTTCGGAATGGGGTTTTAGAACACAGGTCCACCCCGCCCGTACACCATCCGAAACCTGCAGTTAATAGGGGGTGCGTGGATATAGGTACTGTTGTGTGTGTGTATGTGCCGGTTTGCCGTCACCGTTGCTGCTGTTGCTGTTATTTCTGTTGTCATGAATTGGTCGGTGATCGTAAAACTTCAGAGTATACCTACAACATTTGGCCAGCACTTGTGTGAATACCTACTCGACGTATTCACTTCGACAATTACGAACAGGTTTCGTTTGTGAGTTTTATATTTCATCTACGGCAATGATGATTTTATAATATGAGTCACCGTCCCTTGATTTTATTAGTACTTCTTTTGCTTTTGTTTTAATAACAGATGAAAATTATTTTAAAAACAAAATCATTTTCCAGCGATTCATAATTCTTTAATACTGTTAGTATTTTAACTTATAATGAAAGAATAATCTAAAATACACTCAAAAATGTGTATTTTAGATTATTCTTTCTGAAAATTTCTGAAAAGTTCTGAAAATAAGTTTTTAAAATAATAGGGAGCGGACACGAGAAGCCCATGACTCATCGCTCACGAGCGTACTTTGAAAATTTGTATTTTTAATGAGTTTTTAATTTTATTTATATAATTGGAAAACAAACGGGTGGTGATCTATAAAATACGAAATACATTTTTACTTGTTTATTTTGTAGTTCAAGTTGAGTAAAGGAGTATTAATATTAACTAGCAATACTTTCTCAAGGTTCTCTTCTGTAAAATTTGTTCTCTTTGAATGAAATACATCCTCGTAAATAGAAAACGTCCTTTCTATATCGCAATTGGTTATTGGTGCATACTGGAAATATTCTTTTATTTCAGCGTATTTAGCAGTTAGATTTTGAGGCATTGTCCCCATACACAATTGCAGCAATGTTATTAAATATAGATTTCTATTAAAGACTGCGTCTAACTTTTACCGAAGGCCACATCCGAAGTCACTTGGAATATTTTTCAAATTATCGATAGCCACATCTAATGTGGTTAATCCATTATTTAATTTGAGATTTTGATTTTCAAAATAAGTGATTAGTTTTAGCAAATTTCCAAAGCGTTCCTGAAGAAAGTACAAGTGATTTTTAAAATTTGGAATTTGTATTAGTTCCTTGCACTCAGAAATACTTCGAGCATCGCCATTTAAACATGTAACGAAATTTTGTAAACTATCGAAATTCTCTAGATAAAAACTAGTAGCTTCCAACCATGTCCCCCATCTAGTTATTACTGAAGCATTGTCCCCATACACAATTGCCGCAATGTTATTAAATCTGGATTTCTATTAAAAACTGCGTCTAACTTTTGCTGAAGGCCACATCCGAAGTCACCTGGAATATTTTTCAAATTATTAATAGCCACATCTAATGTGGTTAATCCATCATCTAATTTTAGATTTTGATTTTTAAAATAAATGGTTTTGGCAAATTTCCAAATTGTTCCTGAAGAAAGTACAGCTAATTTTTTAAATTTGGAATTTGTTTTAGTTCCTTGCACTCAGAAATACTTCGAGCATCGTCATTTAAACATGTAACGAAATTTTGTTAACTATCGAAATTCTCTGCATAGAAAATAGTAGCTTCCAACCATGTTCCCCATCCAGTTATTACTGGAGAGGGAGGCAGTGACAAAGATGGCAGTTTTTCCCTGTAAAGAGCTACTCTCAATGGTGCTTTTCTGAAAACTTTTTTCAAAGCCGATACAAGTGTATCAACTTCTGGAAAGATGTCTCTGTATATTCACAGATTCTGTGGAGAGCATGCTACACAAGTAATATGCAGCATATTAGAATATGTTTCCTATAATAGTCTGCCTGTTTTTAACATATATTAAGTATTGTAAAGTATTTTTTCTATGTACTTGTCGTCCGAATGAAGCATTTGGTGCATATTCTCGTAAATGATTTTAGCAACTGTTTCCGCATCAACTGTATTTATAACTTTTGTTGCTATTACATATGCGTTATATGGAATAGTTGGATGTAGTATACCAGCTACAACATTTACCACACAGCGTCCTAATATATCGACAGTTTCGTTGACACTTATCCATAGGTACTGATTTGAAAGATGGCTTCTAATGCGTTCTTCTGCTTTCTTGTCGCAATTAGAAACATAATATTTGCGTTAGGTGGATTCGTCAGGAACATTTCGACCAGTATATTTTTGGAGAAATGTTTTGAAGGTGGTATTGTTAAGTTTATTTAATGAAATATTTCGCGCCATTAAAGTTTCACAGAGTTCGTCATTAAAATTGTCAGATTCCAAGTGACGTTTTACGTGCGATTTCTTGGAATTTTTTAACGATATTTTACAGACTTTGCAATAAATTTCGGAATCACTGCCAATGGACATGCAATAGTTTGACCCTTAATCCAACTCGCCATTGTAACACGGTGCCATTCTCGACGTTGTTCCATATCATATCTGAAAAAGTAACTTAAACAATGTTCCAAATCTAAATAAATGAAAATTAAAAATTCACTGGACACCAGTAGTAATGTATTTGACTAGAACAACATTAGGCTGCCTACTTATTGTTTTACAACGTTGTCAGATGTGTTTTTCGTCAAAATAAGTTAATAAACAAATATTAAAAACAAACTTTAAAATCAAAAAGAAAACTTTAACGAAAGGATAATAACAACAATTCTTCTTTCTTCTAAATTGTAGCTCTTTCTGTCAACAAATATCGAGTAATAATGCTTATTTCAAGACTGAAAGTCCGAACTTTAGGAACCTCGTGCAAAGATATGGAGCATGGTACAACATTTTCGTATTAGGATTTTGGACTCCGAATTTAACGAAGAACATCGCCGCGTGTAGTGGGTCCGCCAATTTATACACACCCTCTATACTAAATATAACTAAATATAATAAGAACTCTTCACGTTTCTATTTAAAGGAATTTAACTGTAATATTGGAGTAATAACTGCGGTTGTATTTAGCGCTGTTATAGACTATTTATATGGTCCGTCGTAATTTCGGCCTGAAGTGTCCGGTCTCTAGTTATGATTATCATCGATGATAGCTCGAGTTAAAATCGCTGAAAATTGAACGAGTGAATTGCACGAATTCAATTTTCTATAGGTTTTAACGAAACGTATCTTCGTTGATTAATCATAACACGTGTTATATATGGTAAGTGTATAATGAACGTTAACAGAAAATAATAGTAAGAAAATAATAATAACAGAAGATAATAATCTGTCGATAGTCAACACAACAATTATTTATTTATTACAATACATATTTCGAACGTTTATTAATTTTGATATTTTTTGTAGTTTACTTCTTAATTATCTTTTGAATCTCTTCCTCGCTAGCATCTCCCCATTGACGGCGATCTACTGGTCAGAAACATTTTCTGGTTAACAGCACTCTTTTCTAATGTTGACGTGTCCATTGAAACTTTCTGTCATTTTGACAATAAACAATTTTATTCATTAAAAACAGGTGACGGTCAACATGCGGTGATAGAATTATCATCGATTTGAAAGCCTATTCTGCGACTTTGTTTTTTTATTTTAACCATTGAAATTATTCAAAAATATACCATGTGACACGTGAATTATATTCTCTTTTAAATTTAACTGATTTTGCACTATACAAACTGCCAAGGTGATTGGCGCGTGCATACACACATCACCAACCGTTATCAAAAAGCATGGCCATCTCCAATCAGGAAAAATTTTTAAGGCATGTTATGGGTAAACACTGTCACCACTATTAGAAAACAAAAGAACTTAGACATTAGCTTCTAATGAGGATGAAACATTTGCGATAATTAATCAATATGTAAGTAATTCTTCCACTGATTCAATTAATTTCTATCTCCAAGTATATCTAATTATATAAACATAACCTATCTTTCAAAGTAAATCCAACTAATCCTATTAAAACGCGCAAATACTTTTTTACACGAGTATATCTATACATCTATAAGCTCTTGGAAATAAAATGAATAATCCCCCAGTGAAAAATAAGTCTATTATTTTTTATAACACGATGCTTAATGTACCTCACCTATTGAATCATTTCTTATATTTCTATTGTCGTCACCGAAAAAAAGAAACAAAAACATTCTACGCGTTATAATTTGATTATTTGGCGCAATGTTATTGAACCGTCGCGCAATAGAACCTCGCTATGTAATAAAGTCTGTTCAGTTCCTCTACTGGAGAAAACCTTTAAAAGTCAAAGGTCGTAAATATGAAAAAGTTTGACATTAATTAACTCCAACTTGATAAGACACCAGTTGGAGTGCGATAAAAGCAAATAGTAGGTCACACGTCTTTTAATATTATATATACTAGATTGTGTGCGTTTATGTCTCTACGCCGAAATATACGAGGGAATATAAAATAGTATTCTATTCCAAAACATTTTATTGTTGTTGTATGTGGACTATGCGATCTATTACTGTACAATAACAATAAGCATATTTGCTGCTTGACAAAGTAACATGAAGAGATTCTGTCCAATGGCAAACACCTCTATTGACTTATATAACAGTGTTCATTTGAAAAGTCAATCTAGTAGCATGTGATTTGCTGAGAACATTTTGAAGTATGTCGTACATTAAAATTTACTACTTAACCTACGAAGTCGTATATTTTGACAGTTTCATACATACAAATAAATAACAAGTAATAGGTATTTATTGAAAACTATAACAAATGTTGAAAATGTTGTCCTTCAAGATCAATGCACTTTAAAATCCTCCGTTCAAAATTTCTGATGATATTCTGCAACATTACTAGATTTTTATTAATTTCCATGCATTTCTGTTCGATTCTCTGTAGCATATCATTCAAATTCAATATAGGTGTTCGAAATATGTTCTTTTTTAGATAAGGCCACAAAAAGAAGTCGCAAGGTGTTCAATCGCATGAACGTGCAGGCCAGGCAATTTCAGTATTTCGACTAATTATACGCTCATCAAAAAATTCTCTTAAATAATCCAAAGATTCTGCAGTACAGTGACAAGGTGCTCCGTCTTGTTGGAAATATGCATTTTGAAGTTCATCATCATGCAACTGATTGACAAATGGTTGTAAAATTTCCGTATGGTACCTTTGAGCAGTTAACGTTCCCTGAAAAAATATTGGTCCAATGGTTCGCCTTTGGCTTATCGCTCCCCAAACACCAATTTTCTCTGAATGTAGCGATTCTTCATTAATTACATGTGGATTTTCACTACTCCAAATTCTTGTATTTTGTGAATTTAGGTATCCCGTTTTATAAAACCATGCTTCATCAGTAAAGATGACTCTTTGCGAAAGTTCTCCATTATTGTTCATATTTACAAACCAATTACAAAACTGTAGTCTACGTGGGTAATCAATTTCTAACAATTCTTGTACTGCTGTGACACGGTATGGATAAAGTTGCATATCTTTTTTTAATAACTTGTGAGTTGTACCAACAGAAAGGTTTATTTGTTGACTCAAACGTCGAACAGATGTTTGTAGTTCATTTTCCATTATTTCTTCAACACGATTGACAACTTGAGGTGTACGTTTCTTAACTGCTCCACTGCCTGATTTTCTTAAGAGACTACCAGTTTCAGAAAAAATTTTAAATTAAATTTCTTAATGAACGGTCATTCAACTGTTCCCAACCTTCTACCAAAGCTTCTGACAATTCTTGTAAAGTCTGAGAACGCCGTAAAAGTGAACGAACGCGCTGTTCCAACCTGTCTCATACGTATTCAATGGGATCTAGATCGAGACTTCTTGCAGGCCAATTCAAAGTGACAATGTTCAGTGCATTAAGGTAATTCCTAACCACATTAGCTCTGTGTGGTTTTGCGTTATTATGCATTAATAAAAAAATCTTCTCCTATAAATGGGGGCAAAAGGAACAACATGAAGTTCCAAAATGTTTCTTATATATCCATCTGCATTTATCGTTTGTCTAACCATTACATGTAAATCTGTACGTGCCTCTAAGTTCATGCCCCCCTTGCCATAACCGAACCACCTCCAAAATTTACTCTAGATTGAATGTTACACTCAGCATAACGTTCTCGTGGTCTTATGTAAACCTTTACACGATTGTCAGATGAAAATAAACAAAATTTGGATTAATCTGTAAAAAGAACTTTTCCCCATTCATTAAGTCACCAATGAACATGTTCGGCAACTTCTAAACATTCTCTACTGTGAACCCTGGTAAGAAGAGGAGCTTTGGCTGGCACTTATGGTGTCAATTGATATCCTTTCAACCTATTCATCACAATCTGAACGTGAATGTGTCGGTTATATACGTTGGTTAACTCAATCTGGAGTTCCCGTGCAGTAACAAACCGCTGTCTCTGCGACAGCGATCAACAAATATCCACGTTATTTGTCGATCGCTTTCGGCCTTATCCAGATCTCCTTTTATAACTATGCGTTTCATTAAACCTTTGAATACACCTACTGATGGTTAAAGGATGGATATTTAGAATTCTGGCAATATTCCTAACACCTTGACCACTGTTGATAAAATCCACTAATTGAGCAGCTCCTTCACTGCTCAAATAATGAGTTTGTCTTTCTTGACGATTCATTTGAACCAAAATTTAAAAAGTGTAAGAAAATTTCACAAAACTTCCCAAAATTTAACAGAATGACACAATCCGTCAGAATTTTTTTTTTTAATTTTTTTTTAAACAAAAAAATTATGCAGACATCGTAATACAGTGGTGACAGTTTTTTAGTTTAAATGTGTATAATAACTTATGTATGCATTTTTTGTCCAAATCTCATGAAGCATTTGCAAATAGAACAGAAATAAGTAAATGTTGCGATATTTTTTTGGCGCATTAAACATTTAAATTTTTTTTGGCCTTCAAATCATCTTGAAGCATCTTCTCTACTATTACATTTATTTTTTTTAATTTCTCTACAATTAATAACCGGAAAAGTATTTAAATTAGAGACAAAAAAACACGCCAAAGTCACAGATGTTGAATTTATGTATTTATATTTGTATAGATATATCCTTGACACAGCAGGCAAGTTTCACTATTCTCGATGGTATTTCAAACGCCTATCCTTGAAACACACGTCAATAAAAATAGATTCACCACTAAGAAGAATACTATGAGGAAATGTAGAGCTATATATACATAATTAATAAACTAGCTTGTCATATTGTGATACCTATACTTGCATGGTCAACCAATGTTAAAACAAATTATTTAATCGTTGTGTCAATAAAGTCTGTATAAATAGTGAAAATAAATAATTACATGAAGACCTTTGAATGAAAATGTTTAAATAGTGTTATCGCTATTATTAAATGAGGATAAGGAATTCGATAAAACTTTATTTGTGTAAATTCCAAATTACCTATGTTATTTTTAATATTTCCATTAATATTATTAGTTATAACAAATGGATAATAATACGTTTAGAAATTGTTAAAATTTTTAATTAAATTAATGAACACCAAGATACTTCATAAAAATAAGCTAATTCATAGAACATTAATTTTAATTATTTAATCAATAACTTTTATAGAATTAAAATTCGGGTCGACTAATAAAAATTCGTTTGTATTTACATGTAGCGCCATCTGGCCATCAAATTAAGAGTTGCTAACGTATCAACTTGATCTACAATTTACGTACTCATATTAATTATTCTTTTGAAATTTATTTTTTTTAATGAACTAGGTTTCAATTATTTTAACAATTCACAATAAAAATTAAAATAATAAATATAAGCTTGTATTTATTAAATAAATAAGAAAATTAAAAAAATCTAGTTTTACATAATAAAATAATAATAGAAATTAAAAAATTAAATAAAAAATATATTTAATTTTATTAAAAATCAAATGCACTAATATTCTAAAATTGAAAAAATTCTTAATCTACACTTTACTTGTCAAAATAAAATAATTACTTTAAATAGTGGAATATTTTCACATTTATTTATATTATAAAAATTATAAACAATACTATTATTTATTAAATAAATAGTATAATAAAATGCGAAAACTAAAAATGAATCGAAAAATATCTACGGCCATCTATAAATAATAAAAATGTTTAAAAATATATTTAAGCGAAACGGAAACAATAGATAAATCATTGCGATGGTAAGAATGGAAAAATTATTTTAATTTTTTTATTAATAATTATTTAAAATTTAATTACATTTCTGCAAGGTCTTTTAAATAATAAAATATTCTATTTTAATGTTTTCTCAAATATGTTAAAAATTACGAGAATTGCATTTTAGGGGTAAAGCTTAAAAATATTCCACTATATTGTAATTATTTAGCCGATAAATTAATAACACAAAATGGCGTTTTTACATTAAAGTCTATAGCAGAAAAGTGTAACAGAATCCTCAAAAAAAAACAATTCCTTTTACTTCTGAATATAACCAACACCACTGGTTTTTATTGGAAATAACTTCATTATATTGAGGTACCATCTCAAAAAAAGAACAGAAACACACTATTGAGGGCTATTGCAACATGATATTGCCGATCAACAAAACATTGACTTCGCGAGATTGTCCCAGTCCTCTAGATCTTTTTCTATTTTAGGTTTTTATTTTTGTCGGTTTCAACCCATAAATTTCTTGCTCCTCTCGCAGATTTGTTTTTAGCATAGCATCGAAAAACACATAAATCAAAATATTGGCAGATAATCACTAGCAAAAATATATATAAAATATTGATTTGAATCAGAAAAACTAATTAGACAAGTATAAAACTATATCAAATATTCAAAAGCCTTGGGGAAGCATTGAACAAAATGCCTAAGAAAGTAGTAGAAGGAATTACACTTAATGTACACACTGTCTTATACACAATCTTAAGTGGCTGGCAGGATCGCCATGTAATGTCAGATGATGGGATGGCAGGATCACCATCTAATCTCTGATCATCTAACTAAAGATAGGATCACCATGTAATATCAGACGTGGGCAGGATCGCCATGTAATGTCACCTGGTCCCGGAGGTAACATTGTTGCCGAGGCAGTTCCATTTAACAGAAGGTTTATCAGTGTGATAAATAATATGCAGGACAACGATTAAATAATAACATATAATTCAATAACGATAACAACAACGACAACAATATATACTACATTATAAATATGAGGCATTAGGCTTGTACCAACTCTAGCTTTGCAGTGACTGCTTCTTGTCTCTGCCTCTGGAGACCTCTCAGTGTCTCGTTATATATTAGAGTGTGTTCCTTTAGACTAGTGACCTGGTTACAAGATAAAAACAATGTGGTGTAAGATCATAACTCAACGAGGTGGTGTTGATAAAATGGATATTGTGTATTCACAATATCCATCCAGCGACCTGGTTTAGCTATTACAGTACTGAAAAAGGAGATTGCCAAACATTCTAATAAAAGCAATAATGAGTTTATGCGATTATGAAACCACAGGTGATATGTAAAGATATTTGGGAAAAATAGACAGACTTGACAAACACTTAAGAAATCCTGAAGAAAAAAACTGAAAACCAAAAATCTAACAATTAATTAAACACGAAGAAACAAACAATTAGATATCAGAAAAAAATCAGAAAAGGAATTGTGGCAATATGGGCAATGATCCCGAATGCCAAAAAAACAAAAAGGAATTGATATCGAGCAAAAATCAAGCAAAGAGAAGAATTATTAAATATTTGAGGATTTACATAAATACGTTAGGACTATAGTTTAATGAATTAAATAAATGTATGAAAGGCGCATCAAGATTATAGCATATTATATGTAAGAATCGATAATATAAGGTAGATCTAGAAGGAACAAAGTCCGAAATGAGAAGACAAGACAAATCTTGGGAGGCAAGCATACCATAGTAGACGACATCAGAACGAAACAACTTCAACAGTATGGACATGTACAACGGATGGCAGTGGAACGGCTAACCAAGCAAGTGATGGAATGGATCCCAAAAAGGAAACCGTAGGAGAGAGAGACCTAGAACAAGTTGGAGGGAGGAATCGATAAGAAGATAGAAGTGAGAAGTTTGAAGAACAACTTATGGGAAGACAGGGACCAATCGTGTTTGGGCATCAGAAAATGGCAGAGAACGTTTTAAGCCGATATTATATCAATCATATAAAAATAGAAAAATTCATATCAAATATAGGAGGTACAGGTATTTAGGCCGTCGCTTTTAATTTCATCATGAATTATGCTATTACATTATACACAGGACCTAGAAACACCAATCCAATATACCTAAAAGAATGTATGTATATTTGCAGATGATCTGGTGATATTTAAAAAAAAAACCACACGGACATAATAAACAACTGAGAAATCTTGAAGAAAAACTGATAATCAAAAGCGAAAAAAATCAAAGAATAAGAAAAATTATTAGACAGCGGAAAACCGAGAAAAGGGATTGATATCGACCAAAAATTAAGCAAAGAGAAGAAATATCAAATATTTGGGGATTTACATTAATACCTAGATTGTATCTCTACCTTGTCTACAGAGTAGATTTACCAACAATTCAACTCACTACCGTGGCGGCATTTACTATATCGGTGTTGAGAAAGCTTCAAAATAACTTAAATAAGATTCAGTACTGGTTGAAACCAATGCACTAAAGTCTGTTCAAGTAACATTTATCTTGCGCTAAAACACATGTCCTCTAGTCAAACTTAACTTCGGTCAACTTCCGCAAGCTGAAGATGAAAAATATCTCGGTATGCATCTAGATCGATGCTTATCGTGGAAAAAAAAATTCAGCAAGCTAAAGCAATTGGGGTTAAACTTAGTCAAATGTACTGGCCCATTGGTCACCAAAGCAAAACTATTCCTAGATAACAAACTGTTATTTTACAAAACCACACTAAAACCAGTCTGGACATATGGAATTCAACTGTGGGGTTCCACCAGTAATTCCAGAATTGCCATCCTGCAACGGTTCCAAAACAAGATAATATACACTTTGGTTGACGCACCATATTACAACTCGAACTAAATCATCTAACATAACATCTCCTTGGAATCAGTCAAAGAAGCTATTCACCGGTTCAGTGCAAATCACACTGAAAAAATGTCGGTGCATTTTAATGTATTGGCTAATCAATTATATGTGACAGGTGACACTGAAGTGCGTAGTGAGACATCTAGTGCCGTTCGACTTGATAACAGGACCTAGATAAGTTAAACAAGAAACAATATTCATATTAGCATCTAAACTCTATATTTATTGAAGTTAAATTTTAATGGAGTGATGGTGACACATGTCACCATCTCGATCATAAAAAACCCACATCGATTGGGCATATTGCTCTTTAAGTTTAAAAAAGAAAAACTTAAATACCATACAACTATAGTTTAATGAAAAATATAAAGCAATAATAAATGCATCAAGATTATATTATCAAGAACCCATTTATTGGAAAGGAGGAGAATTAATACCTAGAAATAGGGAACAATGTCAGAAATCTTAATAGGATCTATCAATCGTAAAGCGAAGTACCAAGAAAAATACACATTTTGAGATGATTCTATGATTCTAACGATAATATTAAGAGTCACTGAAAACAGTACAATTAGATAAATATTAGAAAAACAACCAATAATGGAACAATATGCACCGTGTCCGGAAAGTATGGAATATAGGGAACAAAACTGAAATAAGTAATTTTATGGAAAAATCCCGAAACACCTCGATTCCGTTCTTTAAAAATGCACATTTTCATGCCATAATCACCCCTCTACACCCATTTGTCTCCAAATGATGGCGTCATCTTTTGTTTCCCAAATGACAACCCCTAATTTTTTTCCGCGATTCTGAGACTCCTTGACCGTCAAAATGACAGCATAAAATGTTTGATATCCTAATTAAGAAAATTTAGTAATTCATTAACTGTAAAAATCAAACATTTTACCTGCCGCTAATATCTATCAGCATATCCATTATTGTATGGCATTAGACAGAAATCGTTTGTCGCTGTCACGGCTCCAACAGTAAAAGTTTTATCGCGGACTATTTATAGAAAATAATGCAAGAAGACATTCAGTGCACGCCACCTGAAATTTTGAAAAAGTCGTCTTCCGAAATTCTACCACAGAAATCAGTCAAAAAACACAATCGCCAGTATGACATATTTATGGAGTGGTGCAACAAATACGGAATTAAAAAGTTCAGTGAAAACATTTTATTGGCGTATTTTTCTGAATTATCCTTCTTCGGTGTGGTCCTATTATTCCATGGTGAAAGCAACTCTTTTAGCAAAAAATGACGTTGCTATTAGTAAATATAAAAAACTTACGGCTTTTTTGAAACAAAAAGGAAGAAATAATATTCCAAAAAGTCCAAAACTCTTTCACAAGAAGAAATATTTACATTTTTAATAAATGCACCGGATGAAATCTACTTTGATGATGAAGGTAATTCATGCAAACCTTTCAAAACCAATTTGTTATGGATGTAGTAATTATTTTAGATTTGCGTTGTGCAATGAAGAATTTTTCAATTTAAAAGTAAGTGACATAGAGCATAAAGAAACAATTTTGGTCGTTCAGGTAACCCAATAGGCTTCGATTGTTTGTAATCACTACAGAGTTTAAAGGAAAATTAAAATCCGTAGAATTATTTTACAAATATGTATTTAGCTTTGCGTCCTAAACAGACGCCCCACGACCGACTTTTCTTAACTTATAGAAATGGAAAATGCACAGTCCAGCCGAGTGAAATCTATACTTTTGGAAGTGTACTAAGCTAAATTGCCAACTATCTAACGGGTGTTCAGAAACATTCGAAGTCAAAGTAGTCCTTGAAAATATGAAGTCATGTCTGAGATAGATTGATTTTTGACAGACAACAGTTGACATTTAATAATTATTACAAATCAGATACTTAAGTAAAGATATACGATTTTTTGTTCAGAGTCCACTTGACTTCGAATGTTTCTGAACACCCGTTACATTTGCCAGAGAGATCACTTTATATTCGTGGAACATCCGCCACTCTCTTTACCAACGCAGGCGTCCTATGTCTTATGTTGAGGAATCTGTGCTCAATAAAATGAAAATTGCAAAGTCGATTTTAGATGAAAGTCAAACTAACAGCATAGTTACTAATGATTTACAAGTTATTAACATAAATAATAATCCTCAAGCATGTTCAATTGAAACTTCTTCCACTGCAGGAATTAATTTTATAATGCGTTTACTATTAATATAACAAGTAATAAGTAGATTTGTTTTTTATTCGCTGTTATTTTTCTGTGCTTACTTTGTCATAATAAAATGTGATAAGTTATTTTTTTTAATATATATTTTTACGGTTGGCGATAAAATTTTGTATGCACCACTTCAGTAAAGTTACTTTATTGAAATCGCCTGTTACTCGCCTAGCTCGCTTCGCTCGCTCGCCTCATAATCCCGACTCGTTCAATAAAGTATCACTTTACTGACTTGGTACGTAAATAACTATTATTTTATTTTATAAGTCTGTCCATTTACCATTTATTACGATATAAACCGAAACGAAATATCGAAATAAAAATGTTTAAAATGTAAATAACTGCGATGTAAAAATACAGGAAGAGGTGTTATCATCAAAATAGATACATTTAAACCAGAATGAAAGATACGGTCGTGAATAATCTAAAATTAAACCGAGAGGTACCAGTTACCCATATAAATTAATAAAACAAACCTATAAGAGGACATTGTACAGATTAAGAGAATTAAAACCGCCATACCGCGATAATCACGCGAATAAAAAAACAAAGGAAAACGCAATAGGACGTAAGAGGAAGGAGAAACCCACAACAACAGAAGAGGAAAAAAGAATTTAAGTTTATTAAGTTATCTTTATGAATCGTGTATATAAAAGTAAGGGAAACCAGATCTCTCGCAAATAATATACAGACAAACGCATACATATAGAGGAGAATACATAACTCCCTATTCCTATATCAACCTCATCTGGCAAAACCTTTTTCGTGATTCAAATCTCAATTGGACCGCAACAGCAACAACAAGCAACAGCACGCGTCAATTTGATACCCCCGACGTATTCGACTCCCGTTTCGAAATCGGACTATACGGAAGATCTGATTTGGGGGCGGTGTATGTCGGATAGAGGTAGTACGGTTCTCTCTACGTTTTTCGTCGAACGCGGCCACGGCGTCGTTGTAGGTGAGATACGGAGAAACGGCGCGCGCTGATCAACGTCGGTGTATTGTGTACGTGTGTACACGTAACGAGGTGGTGGGGGGGACGCCGGCTATCGTTGAGACATGAAACCGCGCGCTCCAAAGGGAGGAGGGATGTCGTCGAAACGCATCGGCATCAGTGTAACACAGCTTCGTCCGCGCGTGACTAGTTATTCAGTCGGTGGCATGTCAGTGGGCCATGGTTGCACGCAGTGAGAGCATGTTTGGGTGCTACGATAGCTACTCTTATAGACTTTGGAGTCTCGCCAACGTGTGGAACACCTGTCAATGTGAGTAGTTCGTTCAAATGAGTTGCTTTTTGTTTGTTAACGTTTAATTATGTACCTATGCGGAAAATGTAAACATTCCGAATGGAATTACAAAGTTTTAACATGCGCTTTCGTAGAATGTGAACACGAAAATGTGCGCTCAACAGTACTTGAGATGTTATCCGTTTGTAAAAAGTTATTCTATTTACAAGTGTAAATGTGATTTATTGAGTTTTGTTTTTGATGCGTGCCTTGTACCTGCGGTAAAGAACTGTTTAAAAACTTTTCACGAGTTTTTTACCGCCACCGCTATTGGTAAACGTTGATTTTTTTTCAACTTTTAGAAAATTTATTATCTTATTACTTACTGTCAATGCTTTAACGAAACAATATTTTTTTGAAAAACTTATCAATTTTCTACCAACCCAACTAATAATCCGCAAAAAAAACTTTTAAAAGTTCGAAAAATTATAGTATAACCTCAAACATTTTAACCT
This sequence comes from Melolontha melolontha, assembly GCA_935421215.2. Taxonomy (NCBI): domain Eukaryota; kingdom Metazoa; phylum Arthropoda; class Insecta; order Coleoptera; family Scarabaeidae; genus Melolontha; species Melolontha melolontha. Next base: position 135,742,275 of record OW285240.1, on the reverse strand, counting down.
AACATGACAAATAATTGCACAAAATTGATATTATATAGATATTCAATTATGTGACATTTACCGCCAAAACATTTATAAATATCGGATCATGATCATCTTTATTCCTATAGGGACAAATTTAATTTGATACTTATAATAAAAAGGACACCTGTTATAGAAACATAATTAAACCCAAAAATTGTCTAATAAGAATTGAATTTTATTTTAAAGTAAGTTCAATTTTGATATTATTTTTTTATTACTGAAATTTCGACAAATTTTTTAAATGTAAGTAAGCAATCTACGTACCTATGCTGCTTGTTAAATATTTCTATAAAAATAAGCACATCTCACCTGAAAAAACTCCTAATTTATATTTTATAATAACATGCAATGTATTTTATATTTATAAACAAAAATATTAGACATCTAACAGGTTATTATAGCTTTCACAATCCATCGGTTTCGTAAACACAAAAAAAATATGTTTAAAATTTTTTTGTATATTTTCTAAAAGCGAAATGAACACAGCTAAAAAATAATACTCTAGAATTGATTAATAAATAATTTTCGTCAATGTGTTGTGTTACTCTATGTATTTCTATAAACAAGTTTTAAATGCTAAAACAGTTATATGATATAACCTCATCTATCCAGTCAATAAAAAATCGAAACTTTTATTTGAACATAACCTTAATAGGGTTATAAAACTTAAATGAAACTCTCATTTTTTATGAATCTATTAAAAAGAATCTGGAGTTAAATAAATAAGCATCAACCAAAGTGTATACAACGAAATTGCATTGAAAAAAGAATCAAAATAAACACATTTCTACCAAACGAAACTTAAATCCATAAAAATTCATTTTTATTCTTACCTGGTAATGCAACACGCGAAGTAAATATCAGACATAAAGATTTTTATTAGCAAACTACCTAGGTATTTCACAAACAAACACAATTAAAGTTTTATCTAAAGGAATATTTACCTAATTTACCTAATTATATTATTCATTTGTAATTTTGTACAGGAATCATTATCTTTACTTAGATATTTGCGTACAAAAATAAATAGAAAAGGTAAACATGGTAATCCACATTAAATTAGGAAGCTAATATGATTGGATTTTTTTATTAAACCTATTATTAAATATTAATTATAATAATTATGGACATACCAAAACTTAATTTTAATTAAGGTCATTCTTAAAAAAGATATTGAACATATCTGACGCATATTTCCTAAAATAATTTCATTAACGCAAACGACATCTTTTATTCATCCATCTAATTGATCATAAATTAAGAAATTCCAACAAAGATCAATTAAAATGCCTGTTTTACCGATCGATCTCTATGTTTCTAACCTATTTCGCGGACGTTTATTTGTAGACCCACTAATGAATCGAGAAGATGAAGTGAATACAAAAAAAAAACGAACAATATTTACTACCTAATTGTTTTTAACTCGTTCCTCCCGGTTCGGTGTTCTCAGAAAGTCTCCTCTTATAATGTGTTTTGAGAATGGTACACGTGTTCCCAGGCCCTCTCTCTACTCCTTCGTCTTTCTTATGTGTGTATTCTTCGCGACACGACAGCAACGAACAAGAGCGCGTTCTTCAAGTCAATTGGTCTGTGTCAGGAAAGTTCATATGTTGGGGTTAAATGATGAGGTCGATCTGCGTGCCCGTCTATATTATTATTGTCTGTATAAATATGCTGAACTCACATGTGAATCTATATGTACTTTAATACAATAATATGTGTGTGTATACATGTAAGTAATATTTATAATTATTTACAGCATGTTTTGCGCATGAAGTCATGTTAGTTTTACTTTCGTTAACTATTTTAATTGGATAATGTCGAAAATTAGCGCGCCATTTTCATAACACGATGTTCGTGTAGAGGTTATGTACGTAATAGACTTCATGTAAATGCCTTTTTATTAATTTGTAAACAGGTACGGATGTATTTTTAAAATGTGTGAAATTTCATGTCTAAAACGTAATCAGATAAAATAATTTTAGTTAAAACTATTTTTTTAGAAAATATTTCCTCTAAAATATGCGAAAATAATATACCTAGATTTTATTTTACAGTAAAGGTTACTTTAATAATCAGTTTAAACGTTACAAACTTTACTGCTAGACCTTTCTTATCTAAAAATTTTAGAAATTTTTAACCTATGTACCTAGGCCTTTGACACCCAAATATTTGTAATATATCCTTGATATATGGAGCAATGTAAATTTGAACTATTTTTCGACATATCATAAGAAAAGGGTTGCTTTTAAAACCTTTTATATTTTGGTTAAAAATCTTTCTTCCTTCTATTGATTGTAATTGTGAAAATAAGTAACTTTCTAGACATTTTTGTTGTCAATTACATTAACATAACGTAATTATGACCTGAAAAGTGCATAAATTTGCAAAATTCGGTTGATTACTGTAAATTTTATGTAAATATTTGAGAAAACAAAGTATTAGTCATTGCCAAACACAATTAATCTAGGTTTACAACTAATATGAATAGATTTTCTATTAAAACGCTTCCCAATAAGATATTATTTCTTAATTTCTTTTCTAAATAGAATAAAATTTGGCAACAAAACTGATAATGAGTACATTTTATTTGATACACGTTTGTAATGGGAATTAAAATTCGGTAACTTTAGCGCAGCATGTGCCTTCGTACCTATAATCTACCTGTTCTTTTACTTTTTTCAATGAAATTCATTCGCCTACCTTCACTCACCTGCAAATTTCATTGGCTCAGGTGTTGTAGGAGGTGCCGCCGGCCGAACTCATTCATGCTATTGGCCAACGCGCACCTGTTCGTTTCTCTTTCTACTTTCTTCTTACCTGTACGTTAACACCTGTCTTTACCTTAATTTTATATACGGAAGACAGATCTCGTGTTCTGTTTAAACGCATGAAATATGTTATTTGTTGTATTTATTTTACGTTATATTCAAATTGGAAGTTTATGCGATAAGGACATGCGAGTTATCTTATCGTTGACGTTGACTCATGGGATAAACAAAAGTGAACAACAGGCTAGGCCAATCATCGTTGGAAATCATCACCTAACCAGAACAAAAACGCCGCGTAAACGTATATGCAGTCATCAGGAATTCACTCGCATTGGAATCGTTCCAAAATAAAATCGTGGGATTTTCTTTGTTAGAAATTTCTCTCTTACTATGTACCTAAATGCTTATTTACACATTTTTTTAAACAAATATATTGAATATCTTTAATGAATTGTTTAGGTAGTTTTTGCGAAAATAATTTTCAGTAGAGCTTTTACATTACGAACCCGTTTAAATATGAAAACAAATGGCTGCAAAATAAGTTAGAAATCTGGAAAACAATTGGAATGGAATGTAATAACAATATTTTATTTGGATTCTTTCTGTAAATTAAAGTATTCAAACTAAAGTTGGAGGTAATAATTAATAAAGCAGTATATATCACGCCATCACATTAACTACAGATTGTTTTTTGCTGTCAGTTGTTTCGTCCACAAATTCCTTCGTAACGTTGTCGTGCTCGGTAATGTTTGATTCGCGTATTTATTCCAAAATGAAATAAATGAATTATTACTTAACAAGGTAAACGGCAGTGTACACTAGGGCTGGGCGATACCGGCGTTTTCGGTATCGGGTACCGATACCAATCGAGGTATCGATACTTAGCGATGTATCGGGTCTGTGCACGGTATCGATTCTGAGTACTGGAATCGGTAAAGTATCGATACCTTGGAATCGATACCTTGGAATCGATACCTTGGAATCGATACCTTGGAATCGATACCTTGGAATCGATACCTTGATTCGATACCTAGGAATCATTATTCATAACCCGTTTTCTAGGTGTCGATTGTTTGATATCGGTTTCAAGAGATGTAAAATTAGTTTACCGATTCTACCATAACTACGGTATGAAATTTGCAATATTGTGATATTTTGTTTTTTTTGTTTGTAATAATTAAAGTTATGTCAAAATATGGAATTTGCTACGCATAATAACCAACGTCTTTAAAATATATACATATTATGCATACATACTTAAAAATTCTTTACTTAAAAAGTTATTTTTATATACATTTAAAAAACGCAGAAAGATAAAATAATATAGGCAAATATGCGTGCTATTACAAAATTATACAAAAAGCCTAAAATATTCATTTCAAAATAGAAACAAACCAAGCACGTTTTATACCTACAATAGCTTGATAAGAATTCTTGACCCAACTTTTTTTACCTTATTATATTAATTAATACTACATATTTATATTATATTTTGTTTATTTTAGTTCCAATTTACAGTCGTGTATTGTGCATTCTATAGAACAGGAAAGTGTTTTATATTTATATGAATATGAATATCACCTATATTTCTCTCAACACTGCTTTATACAAATTATGTGTCAACAAATTTTTGCTGATCCCTAGTTTTGATTTATTATAATTCCTACCTTTATTCGTCGTCTAAAGTTTAATATAAGCACTTATATTTCATATCATTTTAAGCTTCATCACTTTGTTCTTATAACTTGGTGTAATAAGTGGATACGTACGTACCAAAATGTCGAAAAAAAATAGTGTAGTTTGAAAATACTTTGATAAAATTAACGACCAGGGCGTGAGTTGTAATGTATGTAAAAAAGAATATAAGTATACTGGTAATACTACAAATATGCTAAAGCATATAAAATGTGTTCATCCTTTTACATATTTTAATATTATTGAAAAGAAAGACAAAAGAGACGGTGATAGTGAAGTTACTGACGTTGAAATATTGGCCTCCGAAAGGTAAAATTATAATTATACTAGCTGCAGACTTATGTATGTAGTTCTTTTTTAATCCTTGCATGAAAAATAAGAAAATTCTAAATTGTCATTTTGCATAAAACAACAACTTATATACCTATGATGTACGCATACTCAGTTAAAAAAATGCACAAAGGTAAGCTACCCGATACATGACTACCCGATACATCGCTACCCGATACATCGATACTTAGCGAGTACTGGAATCGCTAAAGTATCGATAGGTATCGATGCTTTGGAATCGATACCTCGCTACCCGATACATCGCTACCCGATACCTCGCTACCCGATACATCGATACTTAGCGAGTACCGGAATCGGAATAGGTATCGATGCTTTGGAATCGATACCTCGCTACCCGATACATCGCTACCCGATACATCGATACTTAGCGAGTACTGGAATCGGTAAAGTATCGATAGGTATCGATGCTTTGGAATCGATACCTTGGAATCGATACCTTGGAATCGATACCTTGGAATCGATACCTTGGAATCGATACCTTGGAATCGATACCTTGGAATCGATGCTTTGGAATCGATACCTAAGAATCGATACCTTCGTTATATGAGGTTACGGCTACCCGATACCAGTTATGGTATCGGGTATTGGACGATGTATCGATACTTCGCCCAGCCCTAGTGTACACACAATCATAGTTCCACATAGTGCATGTATAAACTGTTGTCGATTAATTTTGTTATTATTGTGCTTCGAACTGCTTACGTGTTCTTTACAATGTGTTTTTGACCAACACATTAGATATGTATTTTGCACACTAAACATTTAATTTTTGAGCCATCGTATATTAAGTCCGGGAAATCCATAATAAACTTATTCACTTCGTCTGACAACGGTCACTTTCTCAATTTATGTGGTCACGACATTTTATTACGTATGCTTACACTTATATGCAGTCTAAGCAAGTACCAAACACATACTGAATGCTTTTTATTAGTTCTGATGCAAATACAATCATCCTCACATCGGCGCGCACGGAAATTGGTCTGCTCTAGTAATCACAATTGTTAAAGAATAGGGTAGAAGGAGCTTAATTTTTGAATAAAATTGCGATTATAGCTTAATTGTGAGAATTTAACCAGGGCTTAACATTGTAGCTAACATGGACGAGGATGATGTCTTAAGTGTACCTTCTGTAATCGTAAATAACGTGTCATTAATATAGCTTAGTGTTTATTTGCATTCAATGATTGTTTGGCATCATTAAAATAAATCACAAACAGAAGTGGCCTCAAAATACTGCCTGCCCTGTGGCACACCCTCCTTATAAAAGTTTGAGCATTAGTTAGTAAACACTTGATACAAAATTATCTTCTTTATATACAAATAAAGTCAAAATATTGATTTTACAAAGATTAGTTAATGTTTTTTTTTATTATAAAAAAATAACTTGATGTTTTGCAAGGAATAGATATTAAATTAAAGGCAATAATCTCGACATAATTCGCTAAAGTGAATGAATTGGGATAAAGCTGAGGACAACAACTTTGTTAGAAACACTACCGCAAATTACTGTTAAAACTAATACAATTTATTTGTAATTGTAGTGATTTTTCATATAATTTCTGTTACTGAATCTACAGAGATCAGAAATTCATAGTCATGGTGTAACTGCCTCATATGTCATACTGAATTGTGTTTCGTCCGTGCGACATCTATGATTTTACGTATGAACTATTTCCGAAATGATTAATATATATTAATTTATTTTAATAACTTAAAAAATATATATGTACAACAATTGAAAATATTTTTATTAGAAATCATTTAGTATAAAGATCGATATCTAAAAGAAATACATTCAACAATTGAAAATATTTTTATTAGAAATAATTTAATATAGAAATCGATATTACATTACATATGTATTTATAAATATTGTAACATCAGTCCTTCATTTTGTAGACACATTAATACGTCTTTTCTTGGAGAATTAAAAACATTTTTTTAACATCTTCTGTTACACTGTTAACATCTGTAATAGCATCTTGTAATTCTGGTAATGATATTTCCAACAAATTATCCACAAGATTATTATTAAACCACATATAAAATTCTCTGCGTTTCTGAAAGTCCGCTGGTAATAATTTCTGTGCAATATATACTTTTTCTATTTTGCGTTCGAAATGAACTCATTATGAAACCCAAAACAGTATCGAAATGAGGTTTATTTCGATACGTTTTTTTTCATTTTTCAATGTTGGCGTTGTTCGAATACAGAAATAAATATCATTGCTGTCATTTGATTTTAAGAATTTATGTACATTTGACAGATATGATATATGTCCTTATTTTACACAAACAACGTATGTTGTATACAATTAACAACATATATATGTTTCTATGTCACTCATGTTTATATTTTTAAACGAAATATCAAGTAATGTTAACGAAAATTAATAAATAATATGTATTGTAATATAATATACTTCGCGGATAGCAAGATTTAAATTTGAAAATGTCAAGTATATGTGACCAACTGCATGCTTTATATAAAAATTAAACTCTGAACTTTCAAATTAAATAATTCCAATTTAAGCAATTTATTAATGTAAAAAACGCAAAATAGAAAAAATAGTATAAAAACCTCGTTTCATAAGGCCTTTTGCCGCACTCGCTCTTTAGAAAACTCGCCGCTATCGCGGCTCGTTTTCTAAACTGATCTCGTGCGGCAAAATGGTGCCTTATGAAACTTGTTTTTTAATATACTATTATATGAATATAAATGAACCTACATTGAAATTAATGCCTACACGAATAAGTAGAATATTTCCAGTCTGCATTCGGTAACAGTTCTTCGCTACGAAAATAAGCTTCTACAACAAACTTATCTTGTTTGTCCGCAAATGGGATTGTTAATATCAACGCAACCCTAAAATTAAGCAAAAATGATAATGATAAACACAAAAAAAGCAGTTACAGTAACAACGAAATGTTACTTTTATTGTTTACGAAAGATATTTATAATAATTAATCGCAGTAAACCAAGGGAAACTGAAACGATAAAAAGCTTATTTATACATAATATGACTTACAAATTCAAATAATGCAAAGGACAGAATATTGAATTGACAGCCACTTCAGCTAACCAACCAAATAATTCATAATACAGTAATTAACGTATGACAAACTCGTGCTAAAGTTGATATATCTATAAAGCGGCACAGTCAGTCTTTTTTGATCTCTCTGTATTTGTATTACAATTATTACAAAAATCACATTTTTTTTTCATTATTCTATGACAAATTACTAGTTGATAATTGTACGTTAATATATTTAGCGAAAATCAGTTTTCACGATATTTTTTCTTAGGTTCACGTAAATTTTCAATGGGAACTGAATTATAATCTTCTCAGTTAATACAATTTTATTTATCGTTTTGTAGCTACATACCTATTCAAAACTTAATTAACAAAATCTCTCCCCTTTGGAGATGAATAAATTAATTTATCATACATTTCTCAACAATTCTTGTTACTGGGTCCCGACACCATTATATGGTAGAAGGGAATTTAGATTAATTAATCTTGTTACTGAATTTATTTGTATTGCAATTATTATAAAAATCACATTTCAATTTTTATTATTTTACGATAAATTAACAGTTGGCAATTTTATATAAAATATTTGGCGAAAATTAGTTTCGACGATATTTTTTAGAACTACGTGAATTTTACTCTGAACTGAATATAATGTTCTCAGTCAATACCATTTTGTTTATAGTTAAATGTATCTACATATTCAAAAGTTAATTAACACCATTGTCCTCGTTTGGAGATGAATAAAATTCATTTCTCATAAATTTTTGAACAATTCTTGTTACTGAATCAATTTGTATTCCAATTATTATAAAAATCACATTTTTATTTAATTATTCTATGATAAATTAGTAGTTGACAATTCTACATCAAATATTTGTCGAAAATCAGTGTTGACCATACTTTTTTCTTATAGGTTACGTGAGAACCGAATATAATCTTATTGTTAGTCAATACTATTTTATATATCCACGTATTCAAAACTTAATTTACAAAGTCTCCCACCTTTGGAGATAAATCAGTTTATTTTTCATAATCCATTTATATAAAAAGAATGATTTTTTTTCATTTTATTTTTAAATTTATTATCTTAGCGTCGCTTCCTTGACAAACAATTTTTGAAAATTCTTTTGTTACCATATGCCTAGATAATGGATTTAATATTTAGCGACCTTAATTTCGTATTATTTAAATTATCTTGTTAATGAATGTAACAGTTGGTTTTTGATGAAACATGTTTAAATAATTAACTTAGGTAAATTAAAAACACTTTTTGTTTGTGTTTTTAATTAATTAAAATATTATTTATAAATTATATTCCACGTATATGAACTATTTTTTTAATTTAATTTAGTATTTTTTAAATTATTTACCCATTAGAAGTCGTTATCTGAAGATAATCATTTCGAATAATTTTCGGTATTGGAGTTGAGTCTTTAGGTATGTTCTTCCACCTTTTCCTGTCACAAGATAACCCTTTAACATCTTCCCACTCTGCTTTTCGTTTTTCACCTGCTGCATGCACCTCTTCTCTCCACGTTTTTCGTAGTTTGACTGTCTCCTTTTTTCGCGTCCAATAGTTGTCTAATCAGTCTGTTTTCATATTTTCTCATTAATCTCATTATATATCGCAGCAACTTCCTATTGAGCGTGTATAACGATGTTTTTTTTTTTTGAAATTCTTGATTTTCAAAAATACTGGAATGTATCCGTACAGAGATGTTTCCATGCAATGTTTTCCAAGCACTCTCCGATCGGAGGATTAATCAAAGTGCTCATTACCTATTTAAACTTGTCAGCAATAGTATTGATTGCACTGGGACATTACCTACTGTTCGATTTAATGTACCTTCACTTAATACTCACATTCAACTTGAGCACCCCGAGGACCAATTAACTAATGAAATCACCTGTATATCACATGATATGGGTGCTGATACCGTCTAAAGCGACTGTACTGGCCAAGTCACTATTTAATGAGATTACGTATGTGTTCCTTAGTATTTCATGGCTGTAACATCTTATATCATGTACATAGTTTTTGTTTATTAATGTTTATCTGCAAATTTATTATTATCATGTTTTTTTTTTTCCTATTTTTCATATGTGTGTATGTATCACACAATTTTTGCTCTATTATTGGGTATAAACTAGTCCTGTCGAATTCAAAAGTTTCTAATTTGGAAACCCGAATTTTAAATACGAAATTCGAATATTCGAAATATTGAATTTTAAATCTTTAAAAGTATTTATTAGTGACTGAACAAGTGAATCTACCATAGAAAGTGGTACGTTTTTGCCCCCACATAACGCTGTTGTCATTTCAAAGTGTTCCAAAATAGATTTAACTCTGGAAGTAAGATAGTGCAGTTCATTGTATATTGATAATTTATATAACGTGTGTTCATTTGAAAAGTCAATCTAGGTTACTTTGAAATTTTGATGGAATAAGACGCAAATATATTAATATGTGTTTGTTGTTCCGTAAACGTAAATCCAATTGACATTTGATAATGTCAATCACAAATATCAGTTAGTGCATAAAATAATCGTGCGTCGATTCTGGTTTAAATGAATTGCTTCTCAGTTTTAAAATGGCTTAAATTTTGAACGGAGGATTTTAAAGTGCATTGATCTTGAAAGACAACATTTTAAACATTTGTTATAGTTTTCAATAAATACCTATTCTTTGTTATTTATTTGTATGTATGAAACTGTCAAAATATACGACATCGTAGGTTAAGTAGTAAATTTTAATTTACGACATACTTCAAAATGTTCTCAGTAAATCACATGCTACTAGATTGACTTTTCAAATGAACACTTGTTATGTAAATAAAAATAAATTATGCGTAGGTACAATCTGAAATTCAATTTCGAATTTGAAATTCGAATACCTTTGTAGCAATAATTCGATATTTCAAATTCGGAGAACTTCAAAATTTGGAACTTTTTAATTGATTTCGATCTGTGGCTAATAAACGATTATTATTATTATCATTATTACATAGCCTAACCACCTTAAATTGACTTTGTTCTATTGTTGTTTCGACAGGAGCTATGTTTAGCTTTTCTCTGAATACCCGCTCCTAATTTTATCTCTTGTTTTTCCTGCTATTCTTCTCAAAAATCTCATTTCTATACTTGTTAGCCTACTTCTTTATTTTTATGTTATTATCCAGGATTCACACGCATATGTCCAATGTACGTTTCATGATTTTTTGTAACTATTTCTATTTTTATATGTTTGGGTATTTTTTTGCCTAAAAAAATGTTCTTTATGCTATTGTACATTCTAGTCAGTTTTCCCTGTTCTCTCGTTTATTTCGCGCTCTAGTGTTCCCCGTCTTTGTTTATTACTACTCCTAAATATGTAAATTTATCAACTGGTTATATTATTTCATCGTCTATTTGTATATTATGCTTCTTATTTTGTTGTCCAGTATATTTTTTTGGGTTTATTTATTTTCATATTTAGTGTTTTTAATGTTTCGTTCAGGATACTAATATTTTCTTGCAGCTGCCTCTGTTTCCCCTAATATTACTATGTCATCTGCAGAGCATAGTCCAGTTAGACCAGTACACCTTGGCTTCCAGTATCTGACATTATAGGGTTTTAGTTTATATCTTCACATTATTTAATGATTTCGTCAGGCATTAATTTAAAGAGCTGTGGACTAGGAATATATCCATTCTCAGTCTCAGTCCGATTTTATTCTCAAAAGATTTTAATTTCTCGTTTCTTAGTCTTATATAACTTTCTATTCTGTCGTATAATACATTTCGTAGAAAAAATAAAAAATTTAATTTTAAGAAAAATTGGAGATTATAAAATTAGAAATAATATGGTATTTTAATGAATATTATTCTCCCAAATTCTTCTCTTAATTACGAAGAATTTGTTCTTGATTTAAGAGATATTAAAATTTATTTATTTATTTTATTAAACATGTATAACAAAATAAGTTCATCAAACTAGCTAAAAAAAAAAAGGTTTATGATATTTGCGCTATTTTATTATTATATATTTATTATAATATCATGCAAAGTAAAATTATTTTTTTTTTAGGAAATTCTTCCATAAACTACCAGAAATTTTCCAAATAATTTTTTCGTAAATATTTCTATGCGTTATTCATTTGCCTCTTCTCTTATTTACACAACTACATATTACATAATATTAATTCGAATACTTTACAAATTTGTAAATTATTGTTTAACCCAGTGGTTCCCATACTTTTACGATTGTGCCGGTTTTGCTGAATTCACATTTTCTCCAAAATACACTTCGCAAAACAGAAAAATTTTGTGATTGTTTTTAATTAAAAGGCTAGGCAAAAATAAATGAAACATGTATTTAATATCTCAAAAAATATATATACATATACAATTGTAGTTTACTCCGCGACTGTCTAGGACGCCGCATGCACTCATTGGAAACCATCGGTTTAACCACTTAAAAAATATGACTAATTTTATAACACACGTTCTAGCATTTCCACCAATATTTCTTCCTGAAAAAAAACATTGCATAATTTGCATATTTGTAAGGCGTATGATACGTTTTAGTGAATCTTTCAAATAATACTAAAGTTTACTAGTTGCTAGTTGACTCGATTCATCCAAGTGATGATAGAAAGCAACATTTTAGCGCTGCAGTTGGTCGGGCATGAAGTACAAAAATTCCTATCTAAAAAGTTGTTGAAAAGCCATGCTGAAAATAACATTGCTATACAATTTATATAGTTACTTCGGGCTAAAGATGATCATAGTAACAATTTAAAATGCAATTTTATGTAAAACAGCATTTATCTGTGAATATTATTCACTGAATAATATTCTAGCAGACAAGTTTACGTGAGATGTTAGCGTTAAGGGAAACCTGATCCAAATATTTTAGTAATTAATATTTCATTGGCAGTTCTAAATACTATGGAATTGTACTATAGAAATGTAAAAAATATCTGCAAAATAAATATGTATAATTAATATAAAAAATCATATTTTACAAAGTAATTTGAAACATACTTGACTAGGCAAAATCTCACCAAATTTTGTATAAAACAAAAACGTTTTTTATAATATAAAATATTATTAAAAATTGGGCATGGAGAACACAATACAAGTTCATATATGTGAAAGTATCTCACTAACTACAGAATCGTCAGTACGTACCATTGGAGAGATACTTTCACAAAGATAACACCCTTGCCATATTTTAAGAATCCTTACTTCTCTGAAACAGTAAACATCACTAAATCTTAAACGAGGTATAAAACCCCTTATCACGTTAATATCCGTGCCCTAAGTATGTATTTTGACAACCAAGTTGCCATCCTCAGTAATTAAAAATTACAGTGTTGAACATCTAATGTCTTGTAAAGTGTTTCGCGTTTTTTTGTTGTGTTAGCTTTACTGTGCCCGATGTTCAACACTATTATCTTTAACTACTGAGGATGACAAGTTAGTTGTCGAAATACATATCTAGGATACAAATATGAATGTAATAAAAGGTTTTATAACGTTTTTAAATTTTTACTTAGCCACAGTCTCAAAGAAAGACAATTTATTTCAATGTTCTAGAGCATATCTTCCTTTTGTTTCAGTTCCGTCGATAGTAAACGGTTTAGCAAGTGCCAAAGAAGCCGAAGAGCTAAGTGCATCACAAGATTACTTTATAAAATGTCCGCAATGTCAGAAAGGCTGTCAAACGTTTCAATCGCTCAAAGAACACATGGGCACCTGTCATCCGGATCTGAGTACTGCCACACCCGAGAACAACGGTACCAGCACGTTATCGACGACCCCTGGTGCTCCAATCTCGCCAACACCCAGTGCCATAGGTACGGGGGGACCCTATTCCTGTTCCCAGTGTGCCGCATCTTTCCCCAACAAGGACCAATTGGAAAAACATGAACTTTTACACTCACCAAATGCACAAGTGGTAAGTTATTTTATATGCATTTATACTATTTTTTATTTCTGCTTGAAATAAAGTTAAAAATTATTAATTATTATGCTGTTGATTAAAGTAAAAAATATTTTAAGAAACTAATTTAAAAAAAAAATAATTGAAAATAAGTTAAAAAAGAAATAAATGTTGTGTTTAAAGAAATCTGCTTTTTAAGTTTCGTTTTAATAAAATTTTTGAATCGTATTTTGCAAAGATTTATAAAAATAACCTTAATTATTAATACCTTCGACATTTTATTAGAGATATTCGATTAAATAACTAAACAAGTCGGTCCTCTCAATCAATTTCTATCACAAAGAAGTGACAGACCGCAATAACCCATAAAATACTATTCTATACTCGTACTTATTATATCTGTGTGCATACATTCATATGAGGCCTGAAATGAAGCAGCTGGACCCTTTTTTGAGCACATTACTCATCTGAAACCGTTGTTACACAAACATCTTAGTTGACCCGAGGCCCGTATGACCTCTTAATTCGTGTCAAACGCGTTGCATCGCACATAACTCTAATTAATAAAAGTTTAAGTGTATCACACACATACACACACACATCCAAGCATATTAATGTATTTGTAACACCTCTTGAATTCTTTATTAATAGAATGTAATAAAGGGAATTAATTATTAATTCTAGGATTTCCCAAAGCAATAATTAGAGAAATTTTTACAGTGTGGGAAGTTTCTTAATTTAGAAAAAAAATTAAAAACAAATAAACAAGAAAAATCCTTAACCACAATATAAATCAATATACTCTGAGTACGATTTCGGCAATGAGTTGTCATCTTCAGTAGAACAACCTAAAAAAGCAAAATAGTGTCCAACGTAACGCCCTTGATTAAAGTACAACCTCCAAGATATGCTTTTCATTAAATCGCCAGTGAGATCACACTAAGTCATATACGGGGTTGGGCAGAAGTAACGCATCAGTCTAATAATTTCATAAATATAAACTTTAGAACAAAATGTTGTCAACAAAAGTTTTTTGACAAGTTATTTTGTATTGGCTTCAATCATTTGCGTTTTTTTTTTCATGATGATTACATATGACAGCAAAAAAGAATTTTTTTTTTAAATGGAAATACATATGTAATATTTTCTTTTAGAAAATTCGGAATCTTTATTAATTTCTGAATATGAATATGTACTTTTTTCATGGGGTTAAATAATAAAAATATTGAGAAAAAAATAAAATTTAATAAACGTACATTTGGACTAGTGCAGTGTTTTGTAGATTGCTTTGGAAATTGTAGATTTTTTGACTGTCATTGATTTATTGACGTTTCACAATAAAATAGTTTCCATCGTAAAACTTGCTTTTTTTAGGACGTGTTTTGTGTGAAAATGGTCAAATTAACTAGTAAAGAAAGAATAGAAATTCTTATGATGGTCGCATATGGTGACAGGCAACGTTCACATCACGAAGTTTGCACTTTATTCAATAATGTTTATTTGGATGGCGATCCTATAGCTCAATCAACAGTTTCGAGATTGGTTACTAAATTTAGAGAAACGGGCGATGTTAGAGATACACCTAAAGCTGGCCGACCAAAAGAAATCACTAATGAAGACCGATCTCTTCATGTTTTACTTGCTGTAACGGAAAATCCCACTACGTCAACCACTCAACTAGAAAATGATATGAGTAGCAGATCTATTAGACGAATATTAAAAGCGAACAAATACAAGCCCTGTAAGATACACTTACTGCACGAACTTAACGAAGATGACCCGGACAGAAGATTACAGTTTTGTGAAACAATAATGGAATTGTCCAATAACGATCCAAATTTTTTAAACAACATTGTATTTGCTGACCAAGCTACATTTTGTCTAAATGGATTTGTAAATAGGCATAATTGCCGTTATTGGGTGACTGAGAATCCACATTGGATGCGAGAAAATCATACACAGCATCGCCACAAACTTAATGTGTGGGCTGGCATTGTTGGGCAACGAATCATAGGTCCGTACTTCTTGGAACACAACCTAAATGGTGATGGTTACTTACATTTATTGCGTAACCATATTGTACCAGATCTGTTGATTTATTTCCTAACGACAATCAACCATGCATGCCAAACCGTAATCTATGGTTTCAACAAGATGGGGCACCACCAACCACATTATGCTATTAATGTTCGACAGTATTTAGACACAATTTTTCCCGGTCGTTCGATTGGACGTCGGGGTTTTATTGATTGGCCCGCTAGGTCTCCCGATTTAAATCCATTGGATTTCTTTCTTTGGGGACACTTGAAGTAGTTTGTTTACTTTTATTAAATTTTATTTTTATCTGAATAATTTTATTATCTAACCCCATGAAAATAGTACGCATTCATATTCCGAACTTAATAAAGATTCCGAATTGTCTAAAAAATATTATTTCCATTTAAAAAAAAAAAAATTTTTTGGCTGTCATATGTAATCATCACCAAAAAAAAAGAAATGATTGAAGCCAATACAAAATAACTTGTCAAAAAACTTTTGTTAACAACATTTTGTTCTAAAGTTTAAATTTACGGAATTATTCGACTGATGCGTTACTTTTGCCCAACCCTGTATATACATGGTGCCATTTTTCTATCTCCGTATATGGGTAACTCTCTTAGTATTGAAGCTGCCGGATCGGTTAAATTAGATAAGTTGCTCGGAATTTTGATAAGTATTTGACGGCATTTTCCGATTTGTCATATGTTGTCAACTTTTTGAGATATTTAAGGAAAATTGAAATTTGACGAAATTTTCAGTTGTACATATCTTCGTAACCATCGAAGACAGAGCAAAACTAAAAATGACATCTAATAGTATTTTTTATGTAGAATTTAGTAATCTTTATTAAATATTCATGGCACACTTGAATATCAAGATATAAAATATATCAAGATAAAAAAACATGTTTTTTTAAATGGCAATCATAGTTGGCCATGACTTCATTAAAATGCTTATTTCGTTCTGATTTCATAAATATAAGGTTTTATATGGTTATCTTTTTTAAATCTTTATTATAGCAGAAGTAATTCAAATACTATTTGTAACTGAAGAAATAATAGCCAAATGGACTTTTTAAGTAGTTTTTTTTTAATTATTACTAAAACGCCGCAAGAAACAAATCTGAGAATTAGCAATATTCAAATAAATGATCAAAGAATACAAATAATTACATATACTGCTCCTTTATATTATAAAATAAACTTTAAATTGTTAATTTTAACTTTAAACTCTGAACCATATTTTCATAATTTTTACGCATATCCATTTTGCTCCGAAAAATTTTTACCTACCTACGAAAGTGACCCAAAAATTAGGGGGTGGTTACTCCTTACAAAATATTTTCTACCTGACCAACCGGACATTTTAAAACTTCTTAGGTGAATTCTCGGTAAAATAGACGAACAAAACTACCACTCCACGTTTAAAATTATGTATTGTAAAAGCTTTTTCCGGAGACATCTGTTTTATATCGGGTCCGGCTTCATTAACAAAGAATGAAATTTCAAAAACTGTGTTCTTGTAGGTAGGTGAAGGTACTTGGAAATGTGCTAATGAAAAGGAAAAAAATTGTCAAACACATGTTGCGATAATAAATCAAATAGAGGCTGAACAAGTTACGAGATGTAATATAAAAATGTTTTGTGAATAATAAATAGGAAATTTTCTCTTAATAAATAAGATATTAGGTTGAGACATAAGTTCATGGCTTGGTTCGTGAGTGCCTTGAAAAAAAAATTATTATTGTTTAATTGAATAGTCTTTGAATTTGTGCAAAGATTATATGAATTATTAACAAGGGAATATTGAATGTCAGCTAGAAAAAAATTTACGACATGTTCGAGGTAAGAGGTTCGAAGTAATTTCTGTTGTTTACGGAAAAAATGTAATTATGCAGTACAGCCCGGAAATGTTTTTTTTTTTATTATTTAAAGATGGCTATTTTTTTTAAATGATAATAATAATAATAATATATTTATTTGTTCAAAATTATACAAGTGTATAGAACTCGTCAAGTATACATGTAAATATATAAAAAAAAAATAAAACGTGACACAGACACCATATTAAAATTTTTTTGAATAAAATTCATCCGAAGAATAAAAAGATTGTACATATAAAAAATTTTCTAATGTTTTCTTGAAGCACTTTTCCCTGCTCAAGTCCTTAATGTACTTTGGGATATGATTATAAATATTTAAGACCTGACTAGTTGCGTTCTTTTGTACCCTGGTCAGAGTTGTTTGTGGCACCGCAAAATAGACACTTTCCGTCCCGCGAGTACTGTACTTGTGATTTAAAACATACCTGCCAAACGCTCTGCTCATACCACTTCTCGCACATAAAGTACACTCGAGAATGTAGAGACCGGTAAGCGTATGTATTTTTCTTGTTCCAAATATTTCTCGGCACGAGTCAGTAAGTCCCAACTTAAAAATTGCACGAAGACATTTCTTCTGCAGAATAAGAAATCTTCCCACATCCACACTGTTCCCCCAGAAGACCAAGCCATACCGCAACCGCGATTCCACGTAAGCTCGATACGCACACAAACTGGCTTCACTGTTTACTCAGCCGGCGATAACCCTCAGGGCTTAGTGAAATGGAGAAATCCTCCGAAATAGGCTTGATGATAACATTACTCGGCCATAAACTCCCATCCAAAACGGTTTCCCTCAATTCAAAATGAACAATTCTCAACGTTTAAGAAGACCTCAGGCTTTGATGAAGATCGTCTTAACACACCATCGTCTGGTACACTCCAATCAACGGGAAATTGAATATCATAGTGGATTTTAACCAACCGACCATGATGCGACAATTGAAAAATTCAAAAACGGGATGTTTGGTTACCACATATTTTGAGCGAAAATTGCGTGTCAAAATTTGGGCCTCATTGCCAGCTCGTAAAAAATATTAACACTATTTTCGTTCCACATTGTTACTAGTCACTAAAAATGGTGCCTTCATGTTAAGTTAAAGAACAGAATGACCTAGCCTTAACAAAAACGCACCTTTCCGAGCAAAAACTGATGCTGATTCGCATAAACTGATGTGTTATACATCTGCTAGGACAAATAAGGCGGCGTCTACTATGAATTGGTTTCGAAGAATTTAATCAACACTACTTACATTTATTGTTAACAACTCCATCGGTTTGAAGCCGCAATTCAAGTAAAAATTAAATGAAAATAAAAACTTCAAAAAAGTATAAAACCTCTTTCCACAATTAATACTCATATCCCAAATACGTATTTCGACAACTAAGTTGTCATCGTGAGTAGATAAAACATTGCAAGGCGTCCACATACCGTATGTGTAAAATATCATTAGGCATAGAAAATCAACTTATGAGTACATACAATGTATACGTACATGAGAAAGCCAGTCCAATGCCAGCGAAGACCGCGACGACTGACGATTGTCTCCGATACCGATTGACTGGAAATTTTGCATTCAGTCTAGCTGCGGCCGTTACAGTTTGAAAGCGTACAATAAAATTAATGTATAATGGTTCTTTATACACCCACTGAAAAGCTTCTGTTAGTAAAATGGTTTTATGCTAGCAAGTCTGCAATGGTGTGCATGAATTTGTTTGCGCTGACTTTTACAGACCGTTTTGTACCTTGCAGACAAACAATTTATAATATTATACTTAAATAAATTTGAAACTTGTTTCTGTCTCAATAACTGTAGGAAATGCAAATCAAGAGAGGTATCACCACAAAAAATTGAGGAAAGAGAACGGCGGGATGTATTAATTTGTAGTATTGTGGAAATTGATAACACGAGGTCTACTAGAAGTGCTGCCGAGGAATTGGGTACAAGTAACACAACTATTTCACTTATTTGGAAACGTAATGGTTTAAAATGTTTCAAATACATATTCGAAATTTCAAGAAATATTTCCCGAGGACAATTTCCGGAGAATGGAGTTTGGTCAAGACGTTATGGAAAAGATACATCGAGATGAAACTTTCGTTAAAAATATTCTCTTCGCCAATGAATCAACTTTTCCATTACACGGAAAGCACAATCCCTCTGTTCTTCGATATTGGGCTTCGGAAAATCAACACCGGCATTTTGCAAATCGCATCAATATCCTCAAAAACTAAACGTTTGGGCAGGTATTTTAGGTGACCATTCTATAGGCCCCTATTTTATTGATGGTATATTAAATGCCGACAAGTATCTCGAATTACTGAAAAATCAAATACTTCCCGCCATTCAAAACATTGGAATAAATCAGGAAATCCTTTGGTTTCAACATGATGGCTGTCCAGCACATAATGCAGTGAGGGTAAAGGAATTTCTAGGAAATACTTTTCCTGACCGTCTTATTACTGGAATAGGAAACATTAAATGGCCCCCGCGATCTCCTGATCTGTCTCCAAATGATTTCTTTTTGTGGGGATATCTAAAAAATATTGTTTATACTCAAGCTGGTAGAGCAGAATATCTAGTGGCCTTGAGAGAAAAAATAACTGAGGCTGCGAATTCATTAACTGCCGACTTGTTAGCAAATGTAAGAGCTAATTTCTACGACCCCCTAGGACAATGTCTTGCTGTGCAAGGAGGAATTTTTGAACCTCTTGTATAATTTATTATAATTTTTCGAATCCTTTTTTATTTATTTTATGAGGATTATTCTTTAATTTTATTAGAATTACGCTTTTGTTTATGCGACGCACCGCAGCTTCAAAATTTCCTACATCTACTGAAAGAAATAAGAAAAGCAAATCCCTTGCAATTCGTAAATGTTATTTTAGAACGCATTACAAGTACCTATGTCGATGGTCAAATGATTACTGCTAACTTGTATTTGCGAAACAATCGGAGACAATCGTTGCCGGCCGTCGCGGTCTTCGCCGGCATTGGATCGGCTTTTCCATATATACATATACATCGTATGTACTCATACGTATTCCCTATGCCTAATGATATTTGACACATGCTTTTACTGTGCCCTATGTTCAACACTAATTATTAATTTTTACCTACTGAGGATGACAACTTAGTTGCCGAAAGATGTATCTATGATATGAGTATTAATTGTGGATTTTTATACCTTTTTTAAGTTTCTACTTGACCACGGTCCCCAAAGATAGACTTTTTGAAAATAATAGAAAAAAATCGCTGAAATATAAAAATTATAGGAGAAAATTTGAAAGTACAGTGAAACTTCCCTTAACGGGCACTTCTATCAGCCGGGCACTACCCTTAAGCAGTCATTTTATCCAGTCCCGAAATTATAAATGGGAAATTCCTAATAAATGGGTTTCTCTTATGCGGACGCTCCTTTGAACGGGCTCGGGCATTTATTTAGCTACTTTTTGACCACAAAGTTTCCATTAAACGGACGCGAGATTCGAGATGTAATAATTCTGGTCCGGGAAATCCCCTGCCTTCGTCGATGATATCATTTGAACAGTATAGATATGATACTTGTTAAGTTCGCAAGTCAACGTCGTCTGGATAGGTTGTCTGTTGTTTTAAATTGTTTTTATGGCATAATTCATATCAACTATGTATGTATTTTAATTATTTTAGAAAACAATATCAATGAAAATGAATTACGATCATATAATATAATCATAAAAACAAGTTTAATTCACGTGAATTAGCCAGAAGATTTACTACTGACAAAACACAAGCCGCGCAAATAACAAAAAAAAAGGTTAATATCTAAAACAGTAACAAACAAATGACAATAGTGGAATTAAAAAGCGATTTTTTGAAACTGAAGGCCTCAAAATAGACCAGTTAACATATGAATGGGTTGTGCAAGCTATAAATAAGAATATGCCTATATCAGAGGTACTAATTATGCATAAAGCTAAGAAAAGTGCTGATTGTAATGTTTCCCCTTCCAGTGGATGGCTAGATAAATTCAAAAAGCGGCATAATATTCGTTACCATATGATATCTGACATAGCCGCTAGCGCAAATCAAGAAGATGTCGAAGCTTTCATAAATAGGTTACCGTTAATATAACACAGGTCTGCAAAAAAAAAAAATTTTCAGCTGCATGAGATATTTTTGCTGAATTATATGTTTTAAGGTACGCTGATTTCAAAAATAACTTCTATTACTCTCCATCACGTATAGTTTTTTTGCAAAATAAGAACACAATAATGAGCAAAATCAACTATTTATTACAACAAGCACACAGCATAATATATAAAAAAGGTTTTAAGTATATCAATACGTTATTCACGTATAACGCATTTGTTACAAATGAAACAGACATGCAATATACATATCTGTAACTGTACACATGGACAAGGCGATTTCAGCGTAAATGTATATACAGATACAAATCTGTTTTTTAAAAAGATTAGTATTAATTTGTATTACATTGCTTCACTAGCTTGACTGATGACGCCTATAGATGGCAGAAACACGTGTCTTAAGCAGAAGTAAATGCTGAAAATACGAGGTGTATTGTCCATGTGTATAGTTACAGATATGTATATTGCATGTCTGTTTCATTTGTAACACAGCATAATATTTATCAAAACCTATCAACCATTATTTTTCTTATTTAAATTTATACACAACTTTATGTTTACTCGTTTTCCTTGTGAAACCTTTTCTTCTTTTCTTTGATGCTTCTCCGAACTCGTTTTTGGTTTCTCGCTTAAGCATCCAACAGTAGTCCGCTAACATACTGACATCCCATCTTCCTTGGTAACGTCTTTCGATATCACGTACATCCTGGTGAAATCTTTCACCTTGTTCTTCACTGTAGGTACCCAAGTTTTCAGGAAAATATTCAATATGGGAGTGTAAGAAGTGAACTTTTAAGCTCATCTTGCACCCTTGAGCTTTATACGCTGTCAGCATGCCCTGTACAATAGTTTTATATTCGGGATCCTTAGTTTTGCCCAAAAACTTCTGCACTACATTTTTGAAAGAATCCCATGCTTCTTTTTCGATTTCTCCCATTGATTCAGGAAAGAGGCGATCAGACAAAAGTTTTCTTATGTCGGAGCCAGTGAAAACTCCTTCTTTTAACTTTGCTTCAGACAATTTCGGGAACTTGGAACATATATATCTAAAACAATCCCCATCTTTTTGCAGTGATTTTACAAACTGCTTAATTAGCCGCAATTTAATATGAAGAGGTGGCAGTAAAACCTTTTCTGACGGAACCAAAGTGGTATTTATAACGTTTTTCTCGCCAGGAGTTAAACCGTGTCGTGGTGGCCAGCCAGTTTTTGTCCAGTGTAGCTCTCTGGCTCTACTATCGAACAAACATAGAAAACAAGGGAATTTTGTATAACCTGACTGTTGACCCAACAACATTGTTAGTATGTATTTTCAAATCTCCACAAACCATCCATTGATGTTCTTGATATTTGATTTTCTCAAGAATCATAGCTAAGTCATTTTAGTTTTCTTCCATATGAACTGAGTGTCCCATTGGAAAAGATGCAAATACATTTCCATTATGCAGCAAGACTGCTTTGAGGCTAGTTTTGGATGAATCAATGGATAAGCGCCATTCTGATGAATAATATTATATTTCAAAGCATTTCATGAGCCCACGAACATCATTACAATAAACCAGCTTTCCCTCTTTAGTGAAATACTGAGTAAATTCTCTCTCTCGATGTCTGTACCAGGAAAATGAGGTACCAGATGATAAAAGGTTTTTGTTTTTTAGCCTTGAACCTAGCAATTCGGCTGTATCTTTTGAAAGACCCAAGTCTCTGACTAGGTCATTGAGCTCAATCTGAGAAAAAAGTTGAGGTCCCTCGTCAACTGAAAAATCTGAACTAGATTCGTTCTGGGGAGCAAACGTTTTTGAGTCCTCTGCATCACTCTGGATGTCATCTAAATTAGGAGGTGGGTGCGGAACTGGTATTTTAGAGCTATGGGACACTGGACGAATAGCTGAATCAAGGTTAGGGTAAGATATTTTCTTCTTATTTTTCGTATTAAATCCTTTCACGTCTACCGAACAGAAATAGCAGTCGGTTGTGTGATTTTTCTGTTCACGCCATATCATAGGAATGCCAAAACGAAATGCAGTTTTCTTACCCTTAAACCACAAGCGCAGATCTTCCTCACATCTTCTGCACACCTTATGAGGAGCCCATGCTTTGTCTTGATCACCAAGTATTAATTTGAAGTAAGCAAAATAAACCTTCTTCACAAAATCACTTATAATTTCTTTGTTGACTTTTCACTGTATATTCACCACAAATATAACAGAAGCTGTTCGGAGAAATTACACAACCTCTGAGCCATAACACACATATAAAAACAAGAGCACAGTAGCGTTTGAATGCTGGATGTCAACTGAGTATGACACGATAATAATGCAACCGTCTGCCTAACACCAGAAATGTTTTACTAAATTTTTTTCTTTCACTAAATTTTTTTCTTTATTCCCAGATAAATATACTATTAAAATTAGGGTAAGAAATCTTAATTTTAATTAAATTTGAAGCTTAAAAAATAAAATACAAAATTTTAACTAAATAAGAATTTTACACAAAATAAAATATAAAAATTAGTATTGTAAAAAAAAAATGTAAAAATGAGATGGAATTTTTTAAATATTTTTTTCGGTTTTAGGACATCAAAATCTATAAGAAAATGTATAAAAAACCTATGCAGTTTTTTACTTGCAGACCTGTGTAATTAAAGAGTACAAACCTTGCGATATATTTATAATTTGGACGAAACAGGGTTACTTTTTCGGGCACTGTCAACAAAGACAATGGCATTAAGAGGCTAAAAATGTGTGGGCGGCAAGTTATCGAAAGAAAGATTAACTATAACGCCCTGTGTGAATACGACAAGGGAGAAAGAAAAACTGTTGGTTATCGGAAAATCAGCAGGTCCTCGCGCATTTGAAAATCTTAACATTGCTCTTCATCCGGTCCATTGGTATTCAAATAACAAGGCTTGGGCGACTAATTTTATGATGACAGAGTGGTTGCGTGAATTTGATCGGAAAATAATCGATCAAAACAGCTGTCTGTCAATTAAAAACTCATTTATTAATTATCCCTATATTTCGCAACAGCTTTGTTGCTTCTTCCGCAGATAAAAATGTAGAGTTCAAAAAAATAATAAAAGTGACGTACAAGGACAATAAAAAAAAATCAATCAAATATAATCAATTTTATTGTCCTTGTACGTCACTTTTATTATTTTAAACTCTACATTTTTATCTCCGGAAGAAGCAACAAAGTTGTTGCGAAATATAGGGATAATTAATAAATGAGTTTTTAATTGACAGACCGCTTGCCAGATTTTAATTTATATTATACATATCTATATAATCTTACAATGTTTTTAAATGAAAGTTTAACTTTGGGTTTTTACTTAATTTTTCTGCCTTCTGATAGACGGGCACTTCTCTTGACCGGGCAATATTGTCAGAACCAACGATGTCCGCCTATGGGAAGTTTCACTGTAATTGGAAAAAATCGCTGAAATATGAAAATCATGTGAGTATTTGAAAAATTTGAAAATATATAATTGAGAAAATTTGAAAATACATAATTGGAAAAAATTTGAAAATAGGAAATCTAAAAAATATGAAAATTATGACAGAATATTTGAAGAATCCGAAAATATGGAATTAGGAATTTTGGAAAATAATGGAAAAAAATTATGGGAGAATATTTGAAAAATCCGAAAATATAGAATTGGGAAAATTTGAAAAGAATGGGGAAAAAATTTGAAATATCGAATTAAGAAAATTGGAAAATATTGCGAAAAAATTGGAAAATGTTAAAATATGAAAATCATGGGAGACTATTTAAAAACCCCGAAAATATAGACTTAGAGAAGTTTGAAAATAATTGGAAAAAATCACTGAAAAATTAAAGTCATGCGTGAGTATTTGAAACATATGAAAATATAGAATTAGGAAAATTTGAAAATAGTGGAGAAAAAAATTGAAAATAGGACAAAAATTACTAAAATATGAAAATTATGGGAGAATATTTGAAAAATCCAAAAATTGATTTAGGAAAATTTAAGAGTAGGAAAAAATCGCTAAAATATGAAGATCATGTGGGAATTTTTGAAAAATCAGAAAATATAATACTTAATAAAAAGAAAAAATCATTTAAAAATAAATAATTTTTAGCATATAAAACACAGAACTTGTATTCTTTCGGGATTATGCTATTTTCGATTGCTAAATCAATCATCTTCATGTAGATAAGATATTATCGTCTTATACGAAAATATCCACTACCAATTTCTGTAACGAAAATTACCTAAACAAAACATTTCTAAATGTCTATCTCAATTTGGACACATTACAATTTATGTGTTTACATTTTACCAAATTTTTTTAGGTCATAATCTTTTTTATATAACTATTTTTAAGACTTTCATCTATTTTAAATAATAACACGTTAATATGCAAACAGGAAAAAATATTTAGCCTGCAACCGTTCGGCAATAAAAAATATTCCATCCTATAAAATTCCAAATTGACGTTTTTTTTTCCCTCCAAATGTAATGACCCATAACAGCTCGTAAAACATCATTCGGTGTTCTTTGAAATTAGCAATTTATGATGTTGTATTGCAGGACAAAAATATAAATTTCACTCCAAGGATAATTTTGTTTTTTTGATCAGTTCAATCGATTTGTAATCAATAATATCGTGTAGGTAGAAGAATTTCTTGATTTAGTAAGGCACATTATAACATTTTTGTTTTCTTCGAACGTCTTACTTAGGTTGTTATGTCAATAAAAAAATCTCGATTATAAACGCAGTTAGATGTTTGAATGTACGATAAATGTTTACCTTAATGGAGGAGTTTAATTCTGAACTTAGAAAGAAAAAAAAATTAAATTGCAACAAAAATGTAAATTAGAAACAGTACATTCATTTTAGATAACCTTGTTTGAAATTAATTTAATGTCCTTCATTTGTCTTTTACTATTTTGGTAAAATGTCTAAATTTGCTTTTGCTACTAAGTTTTATCGAAAATATTTTTCAACATAAATTCAAGAATATGGGGAATGATTTGACGGGAGAGTTACTTTTCAAAAGTTAGGGTTTTTGTCTTGATCTAAAAAAAAAAAATAATAAATTGTTCTTACAACTTCTTTGCTACCATCCCCTTCAAAATACATACTATCTTTTAGCATGAATACACCGATCACAGGGACTTGTCCATGACTGGAAGCAGTGCTGGAAGTATTTCGATAAAAAATTCGATTAATTAGCGTCGTAAATGTAGAAAGCATTTATTTTATTTTCACAAACGAAACTTCTTTACGAATCGCCCTTATATACACGGTTTTAGGAGTGTAAAGTAGACTTCTTTTCAAGTAACAAAAACGCAAAACTTGTATATCCATTTTTATTTGTTTCAAAGTTACAGATCTCTGAATGTGATTGTCAGATCATGAAAAAAATGTAATCCTAAAGTCAATACAAACTGATTTTATTTAAAGAAAAAGTTATACGATTCAATAACAGGCCTGTGATTGTTAACGTCGCATAATAAAATGTTATCCTAAAATAAATAAACACGTGTCGTAGTGCATACAGTAATTTCTTGGAGATCTACAAAAAAGAGTACTGGAAATTGATTTATGATAAAGAAGGTTCTTACTTATTTCGTAAGTGCTAAACCATGAATATCATACAATAAACAAATGTTCAGATGACTGTTAACGTTGCATTTTTTAATAAAGGATTACATTACGTTTTAGTTCATACAACAGCTTATTAGTGAGTGGACACGTTTTCTTTATTCAAAATGCCTTACCGATTTTCTTCTCAAGAGTATGCGGACATGCATTTTGTGAATGGCTACTGTAACGGCAGCGCCCGTCAAACAGTTATTGAATACCGACATCGGTTTCCCGATAGGCGCATTCCTCATTACAGAACGTTTCTGGAAGTGCACAGACAATTTCGGGAATGCGGACTGCGTGATTATTAGTGAGTGGACATATTTTCTTTATTCAAAATGCCTTACCGATTTTCTTCTCAAGAATATGCGGACATGCATTTTGTGTATGGCTACTGTAATGGCAGTGCACGTCAAGCAGTTATTGAATACCGATATCTGTTTCGCGATAGGCGCATTCCCCATTACAGAACGTTTCTGGAAGTACACAGACAATTTCGGGAATGCCTACTGCGTGATTATCTTTTGGACCGAGGAGTAAATTTGCCAGCAGACTTAGAGGAAGAAGCAGTAGCTATTGCTACAAAGGATCCAACTCTCAGTGTACGTCGAATCGCTAGACAACTAGGAGTGCCACGAACGACAGTTTGACGAATTTTAAAACGTGAGGGCTTATATCCATATCACTATCGCAGGGGAGACGGTTTGCTTGCGGCAGACCACTATGCTCGTCTAGTTTATTCTACCTGGATATTAAGACAGGCGCGGCTTCATTTTAATTTGTGCAGAAGAGTCCCCTGGACAGATGAACCTACGTTCACGAGAAGTGGTGTTACAAATCTGAGAAACCTGCACAGGTGGTCATCAGAAAATCCCAAAGCTATACACCCATCTAAATTACAACATGAATTTTCTATTAACGTTTGGGCGGCCCTAATCGATGACTTGTTGATTGGTCCTCTCGTTCTTCTTGGGAGGTTAAATGCGGACAATTACCTTCAATTTCTTATTGACGAACTGCCAGGTCTTTTAGAGATGTCCCATTGAATGTTCGACGAGACATGTGGTTTCACATGGATGGGGCACCACCACATTGCGGAATTACTGTCCGAAATTGGGTTAACGTCAATTATCCAACATGGATTGGATGGGGGACACCCAGATCACCCGATCTTAATCCCCTTGACTTTTATTTATGGGGATACATTAAAAATTTAGTTTACGCGCAAGTTTCGAACACAAGAGAAGAGTTGGATCGTATTCACCTGGCTGTCGAGCAAATCCAACAAAACAAGTATGAAATTCGGATAAGTACTTCTTCTGTTGACTTACGGGCACAAGCCTGCATTCAACAATAATATTATTAATTGAACTTTTTTAAATAAAATCAGTTTTTATTGACTTTACGATTACATTTTTTTTCATGATCTGACAATCACATTCATAGATCTGTAACTTTGAAACAAATAAAAATGGATATACAAGTTTTGCGTTTTTGTTACTTGAAATGAAGTCTACTTTACACTCCTAAAATTTTAACATAACGATAAGGGTCACTTGTATAGATAAGTATTGCTAATTCTAATAGTATAACAGTTTATTGAAGGAATATATTTCTTCAATAAACGGTATAACCCAATAGAAAACACCACGATTACTAATATTTAAAAAAATATTATTAATATTAAATAGGGTCGCTATAAAAAAAAAAATATGAAAATTAATTAGTTTATTCCAGAATCGTAATTTCTCTACAAAATAACGATTCTAAAATATGTTCCCCTATGTCCCTACGTGTGGCAACACTGGTCTCGTGTCTGCTACTTACCAAATAAAATAGTATATACATACTTAAAATCAATTGCAATAAAATTGGGGTTGGCGGTACTTGAAATCTTTTTATTTATAATTTCCTACATCTGATATAGCTTTAAAGAAAATTTTTTATAAATAAAATGTTTTTCTGAAATTTGGAAGAAAAACGTGTGTAGATGAACAACTGAAAGTTTTTTTCTACAAAATATAGTGGGGAAAAAATTGAATAAAACATTTGTACCATTAAAAGAATTGGAAAAAATGTTTAGAAGCCACAAGGTTACTTTTATTAGTACTCTTTTATTAAGAAAGCGTTTTACTTATCTTAAATACATAGATTCATTCATTAGATTCATACATAACCTGCAAAAAAAAAATCATAAGTAAAACCTTCCGCGTGTAAAAAAAAACCGATAGCAAAAAAAAAAATAATGAAATGAAATAATGGTGAAAGAGAATTCTTGGCCTGTATTTGAAAAATAAACAAATTTTAACACTTCCTTAGTTATCGTCTAGTTCAAGCGTTCCGTTGTGTTCGTCTCGCTCGCACACTTCGCTTAGAACGCGCGATTGATTGGTCTAGAACCCTGTTGTAAATATTTAAACACGTGTGTAAAATTTTTAAATTCGTATAAATCAAAAGTAAACCGTTGCGATCGGGGCATTCTATTTCGGTTCATTGCGCTTATCGGTAAGTGTTTTAATGGGTCGTATGTGGAGTGAACTCCGAGAGAAGAGTGGTCGAAAACCGTATAACTACCGAAAAAAACAAATACGAATGCGAGCCTCGATGCTCGATGCAGAAACGCCGCTTGATACGTATACATACGCGTGTGGAATACGAAAAT
This sequence comes from Melolontha melolontha, assembly GCA_935421215.2. Classification (NCBI taxonomy): domain Eukaryota; kingdom Metazoa; phylum Arthropoda; class Insecta; order Coleoptera; family Scarabaeidae; genus Melolontha; species Melolontha melolontha. Next base: position 135,712,142 of record OW285240.1, on the reverse strand, counting down.
GGGCTTGTTTTATAATTATAGTCCGTTCCAACTTATTTTAATTTTACTAAATAAAAAGTACGTACCTTTATAGCATCCCCTTGTGTTAGAGTGCGATGAGCTAACGATAATGTATATGAGATTAAGGTACTCTGGACTGTAGATGCTCAGCGATGTATTTTGTAATATTCGTGCAATCATTTATAATGCAGACAGAAATAAGAATCCGTATTCATTTATTAGAAACACCCAAAAAGCGTTGTTGTACATAAATAACACAGTTTTTAATTACACTTAATTATTTATAAAAGAACAGATCATTATAAACAGGTAATAAATAAGAAAGGTAAACATTATATACAGATAACAAGGAACATAAACATTGTGATGTCTATAATATGCACGAGAATGCTACACAGTTTCAGGGGAATCCCTCGAACACTTATGTATAAGTAGACGAACTAAATTTGGAATGGTAAATTGCAATGATCCAGATACATAATATGCAAAACGTATTTGATCGGAATAACCGCTGAATGCAGAAAACCAATAATACGGGTAATCAAAAATGTACTATGAGGTCTTAATATGTTCAAATACATAAATGCAGAAATATAAAATTACTTCCCCGATATAGATAACTGCGACTTAATACACAATATCACAAAAAGCAAGAGATTGGACCTCCTAGAAATATTAGAAATAAAAATAGCGAAAAAACAAAATCTATTAATCACCAACACACAGATAGAATATGCCAATACACCCTTTATAGACACCGTAATACACAATATAATACCACCCCCACTACACACAAGAACAGACAACATATAAGAACAAGTGCGATAGTCTTTAAGTTAGATTTATAGATCTCTTTGAGAATGGCATAACAGCCGAAACAATTGTTAGAGAATTTAAATAAATCTCATAGTGAAACAAGCCAAGTGTTTTAATTTATTTTTATTATTTACTGTATGAAGTTAAAATGTTTCACCAAGAAGTATCTGCAACAACAGCCGAGAATATATAAAATTAATCCATTATTAATGTATAGCAAGCGCCAATTAAGTTGGCGCGAGGAGGGGGTGCGCAGAAGCCGTTTTTAAAAACGTCCACCCCCACTACTCAAGTAATTGTCAGAATACATTTGTCATTACCGTTTGACGGAACATACTATCTTTGCTAGGGGATCATAAAGTGACACACACTCAGAGGTTAGAATTTTCTGACATTTGATGTAAAACCAAATACAAATCTCCCCACTACTTTTAATCCTGCGCGAACTTACCCCTCCTCGCGCCAACTTAATTGGCGTTTGCTATACATAATAAGAAACAAGATTTTATATACATATATGTAAAATAAATAATAGTCAGCAGTAATCGAATATTTTTTGACAATTTTTCTCAACGTTTCTCACGAAATAAAAGTGGGTAAATCAGTGTCTAAGGTATACGAATTGGGGTATACAATCTGCAGCAGATATACCTACATATGTAAATGACCACATTTATACGAATGATTTGGTAATACTTTCCAACAAGATAATAACTTACATAATAGTTTTAACACTTGAAAGGAGGAATTTAAAACGTTTGACTTGGAAAGTAGCATAAGATTACAGAAATCATGGTCGTTACAAAGGAATGTGAGAAAATAAATATCAATAATATGGGTAATGAGAAAATTGTCGGTTTTAATATCTACTTGTATATTCTATTACAAATACAGGCTCGGCTAGGTATATTAATAATGAAATTATTCTAAGATAAATAATAAAATTATATTTTAGTTATTTTGTAATAATTAAGATAATTTGTGGTGTTGGTGAGGTCTCATCAAAGGTCCAGGACGTGCGTGGTATTGGTTAATTAAAATAAATATACAACTTAATACATAAAATAAAACACAGCGGCGTCCTTAAATTTTGTATTTATATTTACATAATAAGAAATTGAAACTCGTATATTTAAATAAAAGAAATTGATGTATGTAAAAGTCATTAAATTAGTAATATATACACAAGGGGTGATAAATTAGTAATCGAGAAATTAATATAAAATATCTGAAATGGAAAGGTGAAACAGTAATAAAACAAAGTACTATGTACACGTGGAGTGGTGAATAAGTAGATTAAAATTAACACAAAAAATACTCTGAAACGAACGTTAAATGGGGTAGTAAATTAAGGGTTAATTAATTGCGATGAATATAAAAGAATCTCTGTATAGAACAATACAGTTACCTTTATGTGGCGATGATAGTCACGTGGTCTTCGAAGATATACCTTGGTCAAGTATATGCAGAGCGATGTTTTACCGGAGGAATAAGAAATTAATTAGTTTACATTAATTTGGATTCACTTAAAAGAGTAATGTATAGAACAATACAATTTACCTTAGAAACGGAAGAACACCTGGTCGGCGTGATAGCGTCGTGACTTGGACAGCCCGATGAGCGATGTGTGTATTCACGAAAGGTTCGAAAGAGAAGAAGGAACTATTAGTTTCCGTGTCGATAGAGAAGTCTAGAACGGTTGGTTTGTGATCTATCAAAGAGGGGGTCGATATCTTGAATTATAGTTAATTAAAAGCGCGACCTGAAGACGTCGTCTGTCAATGTCATATTTATTCTTAAATTAACCTTTGTGACATAAGCTTCCTAACGATATCAAACACGACACATAAAAGAAGATGTAAATAATATTAATTAAAAGAATTTAAAAATATGGAATTTATCTAGAAGAAATTCGACATTAACGTTAGGGTTCTGAGTCAGGTAGAAAGAAGGGTCGTCGGCGGTTAAGAAGGTGACAAAAGAAATAGAAATACTTTCTCGTTGTAACGAAAATGAAAGTTTGTACAAATGAAAAAAAATGTCTTAGTTAAATATAATTAATATGAGATATTTAAAGACGAAATATATATGTATTTAATTAAGTGAATTAAACTTCTATACGCTAGGCGTAACAATTCTTGGTTTCGTGTTCTTGGATACATTTTTCTTTTAAGATTCTGTGCACATATATTAGTCTTCTCAACACGTACTTCAATTTTCTTTATTATCCTTTATTATCAACGTTTCCATGTAATCTTTCATACCTCCAATTCCCACCACTCGCCGTTAATCATTCTATTATGTAATTAAATATCTTCATATGTAAAAAGATTGGTATTTACTTAATATTTTGTTTCATAAAATTAACACTTCTAGTTTCTTTAGTTGTATTATTAAATTTTGCACGACAGTGTATATGATTCAACATTCTAATTTGAGTTCTAACCAATAGATGGCTCATAGTGTATTATAAGGGGCATTAAAAAAAGCAAGGTGCATGTTTCTCGTAAGGGTGGTAGCCCACCCGATGTCGAGTTTCGTTTTAATATCCGCTGAGGGTCTCAGAATAATAGGAGGTGTATGCATAATACTACCAACTACATCTGTGTGCCAACGTGATAAATAACTTTCGAATGTATTTATTGGAGACCTTGTAAAAATAACGAACGTATCAATATGATAATTTCGGATTTGCTTTTGAAGGCTTTATTAATTTAAAATATTTATGATGAATAAGTGTATACACTGCGTGCAAAAAGTAATGGACAAAATTCTTAATTCACATTGAAAAAGGCAAAAATACATTTATGTGAACATTAAACTAATTGGGGCTTCATCATAAAAAAACACCATTAATTTAAAATTTAATCTAAGATCATATTTGATGCTATATTAAACACGGTAGCAAGTGTATTGAAGTCAGAGCAAATTATATTGAAAAGTAGTAAGTAGTTTCTTTTCTTTTTATACTAGTTGGGAATTGATTGCTTCGCAGGATATTCCCAATTATAAACATTATAACAAGTACTTTGAAATGCGGAGGTTATAAAGAAACGTGGTAAATAGTTTCTGAGTTTCCTGTTTAATGAAAGTGATGAAGACACCACTCACCTTGAGGATGTCTAAAGTATGTGAAAAAGTTTTTTTGATGAAGACAGCACTGACTTTTAGGATGGCCGAAGTATGTGAAAAAATTTTTCTTAAGCGTGATATCTTATATACCATTTCAAATAGTTTATACCAGGTACTTTATTAATATTGGATTAGTGTTAACATTATCAGTTATTATAGGGAAAGTCTTAATTAGAATTACACCATCAATATGTATTCGACCATTATATTTATGAGTTGTATAACATAAAAGAATTCAATAGGATTCAAAATAATAGGTATTTATTCATAGTTTTCTTCTATTTACAATAGCATATTATATATGTAAGGATATATAAAACTTCGTTTATTATTATCAGAGACCGGGCGCATCGGGTTGAAATGACGTCGTCATTGCGACGGACGATATAAATAGTCTACAACATATGTCATATATCACGCAGTTATTGAATACACTATTGATCTAGCGCTAGCGCACACATCTGTTTTCATCGAGAATTGCCACGTTTTTTGTTGGATATTTACAGTTAAATTTCTGTTTTCATGGCCGTAGATAGAAGCGTGTGCACTTTTAAAAACGTAGTCTATTTAGATTATATTTCGTAAGATAAATAAAGTGCTGTGAGTTAGTTTCTTGTTTTCATAGTTTTAACTGTTAATTACATCGTAATTTTTGTGATAGATCCTGTTTAATATCGTTTGATTGAATCTACTTCTCCCAATTATTTCGACGTAAGTGTGCATTGAATTTCGTTCGGTTTCAATAACTTACGCATACATTTTTAGTTTTTATTTTTATAGATCTAGAGCATTGTTTAAGTTACTTTTTCAAATATGATATGGAAGAACGTTGAAAACGGTATCGTAAAACAATGGCGAGTTGGATTGACGGTCATACTGATTGTATGTCCATTGTCAGTGATTCCGAAATTTATTGCAAAATCTGTAAAATATCGTTAAAAAATTTCATGAAATCGCACGTACAACGTCACTTAGCATCGCAAACACATGCACAGAAATTGAACCGTTGGAATCTGACAATTTTAACGAAGACCTAATATTCCATTAAATAAACTTAACAATCCCACTTTAAAAAATATTTCTCCAAAAATATACTGGTCGAAATGTTGCTGATGAATCCACCTTACGCAAATATTATGTTTCTAAGTGCTACACGAAAGCAGTAGAACGCATTAGAAGCCATCTTTCAAATCAGTACCTCTGGATAAGTGCCGACGAAACTGTCGATATATTAGGACGCTGTGTGGTAAATGTTGTAGCTGGTGTACTACAACTATTCCATATAACGCATATGTAATAGCAACAAAAGTTATAAATACAGTTGATGCGGAAACAGTTGCTAAAACCATTAACGAGAATACTCAAAAAATACTTCATTCGGACGACAGGTACAAAGAAATAGTATATTGTTTACCGAGTAAGAAAAGCCTAACATTCCTGGACGATTGTGGAGATTGCTAAGTCGAGGCGTAAGCCGCAAATCGTTTAAAATTCGACAGATATTAATTAATTTTGAAAAAATCGCGAATAATTTTATTCACAAATAAATGGTGTTTTGAAATTCGTAATATAATTGGTTGCGTTACTATGGAAACGTATTCATGTTGAATTGTCAAACTTGACGCATATAAATTTAACTGCTGGTGTTTTCGATAGCAAAACAGTGTAAAATGATAAGTGATGATGAATTTTCCATATCTGGGACTCCTCCAGAGCTGGTTGAGGTAGTGAGTACTGCTTCATTAGAATTATTGCCAAAGAAATCAAGAGAAAAGTACGAATATGTATAAGAAAAAGTCAACATTTCCTAACTGTTAGGAAATGTTGACTTTTTCTTTAAGAAATTTTGTCAGGAATGTCAAAATTTCCTAACGATTTGCGGAAAAAGTACTTTTATTTGTAAGTGACAGTACTGCATATATGTTAAATACAGGCAGACTATTAAAGGAAACATATCCTAATATGCTGCATATTACTTGTGTAGCACATGCTCTCCACAGAATCTGTGAATATATCAGAGACACCTTTCCAGAAGTTGATAGACTTGTATCCGCTTTTAAAAAAGTTTTCAGAAAAGCACCATTGAGAGTAGCTCTTTACAGGGAAAAACTGCCATCTTTGTCACTGCCTCCCTCACCAGTAACAACTAGATGGGGGACATGGTTGGAAGCTACTAGTTTTTATGCAGAGAATTTCGATAGTTACAAAATTTCGTTGCATGTTTAAATGACGATGCTCGGAGTATTTCTGAGTGCAAGGAACTAACGCAAATTCCACATTTAAAAAATCAGTTGTACTTTCTTCAGGAGCACTTTGGAAATTTGCCAAAACTAATCACTTATTTTGAAAATCGAAATCTCAAATTAAATGATGGTTTAACGACATTCGATGTGGCTATTAATAATTTGAAAATGTATTCCAAGTGACTTTCGGATGAGGCCTTCAGCAAAAGTTAGACGCAGTGTTTAATAGAAATCCAGATTTAATAACATTGCGGCAATTGTATATGGGGACAATGCCACAACATCTAACTGCAAAATACGCGGAATAAAATAATATTTCCAGTATGCACTTATAACCAGTTGTGATGTAGAAAGCACGTTTTCTATTTACAAGGATGTATTTCATTTAAAGAGAACAAATTGTACAGAAGAGAACCTTGAGAAAGTATTGCTAGTAAATATTAATTTTCGTTTACTCAACTTGAACTACAAAATGAACAAATAAAAATGTATTTCGTATTTTGTAGCCGTATATATACCCGTTTTATTATTATAAGTATAATTATATAAATAAAATTAAAAACTATTTAGCCAATTTTAGCCAATGAAACAACACTGGTATGGGGCCGTGAATTATCATGGTGAAATATGATCTTTTTGCCCGCTAACCCAGGTCTTTTTTCTAAAAATTTTTGGTGCAACTTATCCAAAAGTTTAGCGTAACATTTCCTGTTTATCGTTTGTCCCTTTGGAAGGCAATCAATCATCAGGATTCCTTTTGCGTCCCAAAGAACGGATGCCACATTACCTTTCCAGCTGATTTCGTGACCATGGCTTTCTTTGACGCCGAACAACTAGGTTCTGTCCACTACTTAAACGGAAGTTTTGTTTCGGGGGTATAATAATGGACATTAGACTGGCCACTAAAAATAGATTTCCGATTGCTGGGCGGAAAAAGTTTCCTTTTGATACCAAATGCTTAGCATTAAAATTTGGTAGCGATCGGAGAACGTTTGAGCCTGCCGCCCAAGACTTAAAGTTTGAAAAATCGAAATATATGGGAAAAATCAATGTTTTTATTGAAATACTTAAATTTTAATACATAAAACTAGTTTTAGTTGTTGATTTTTAATATTTAATCAAATTGCCAATTAAATTACCATTTCAACGAGCTTTATAAATCCAAAATTTAATGAAAAATATCAAAGTTAGACAATTTTATAGCTGAAAAATACTAAATACAAGCAAATTTAAGTGAGTGTGGATTTCTTATGTGAAGGGAATTTCTGACGATATGACTCGACGAACTGAAATACCAATTGTTTTTGATTTTCGTCATTTGTTAAGATTCGATTGTAATCTTTCATGAATTTGACGCCGCGTTCGGCAGCATCGTTTACGACGAACAAATTACGACAAAATTCCAAAGCGTCTTGATAGTCATCATCTTCTTCCCATAACGATGGATCTTTTTCCAAAAAAACAGGCAGACAAACCAAATGCAGTGAAAAAATATTTTGTTTTATATGATACTAAATCGCTGAATGAACTGGAACGTAAAACTTCAACGTTTGCAATTCGACGGTTCTCCAATAGGTTTACGTTCGGTTCACTTGATTGGAGACATTTGATCATTTTGCGCTTTGCTTCATCTGAAACGGAAGGATCAAAAAATGCTAAAGCAACGTTTTCTGGTGCTAGATACCACAAATGGTTTTTGATTTTTGATAGAACTATGTTGGACACTGCTGCATCTGTTTCAGCGTATGCGATCGAGTCCTTTACAAATTGTAGATCTTGATTTGGAGCTGTGATGGCATTTGGGCATCCATACCAGACTTTGACATATAGTCGAACTAGAAAAATACATACATCTCGCAGCGCGCTCAATTGTCTATCTGTGCATTTGAATTGTTCGCGAAAAAGAAATATTTTCAGGCAATAAATTGCTTTTCCCATAAACCTTGCATGGGACGTTGAACTACACGTCCGAAAATTGCCACCGTTTCCACCAAGGAATGTGACTGTGAGCTGCAGAAATTCTTTATAATCAGCGCGAATTTGATCTTTTTGTAAATTTTGATAGCAGACATGTTTGACTTCATCACAATCCTCTTCGCTTATTTTTGAACGGACAATTTCGTCGTCGAGACCGCATTTGAATGAAGTGTGATTGAGATTGTCCCAAGCTTCCGCAAATCGATTGAAAATAGGAACTTCGGGTGCACTGGTCGCTGAGTATTTTAAGTCAAAAACACTTTTCAAGACAATTTCGAAAATATGATGACGACATGGAAGTTTGATTAATTTCCGGTCTAAATATTGTTGTAAGAATGCGATTGCACCATTGTTAGGACCAGTGTTTGAAGAAGTAGTGTCGAAACTCATCGCACCAACGCGATCAATGATATTCCAACTGATTAAAGCATTACGAACAGCGCCCGCAATATTCTCTCCCGTGGCGGGTTCTACAATTGCTGCACTGAGAAATTTTGCGGTGCCTTTATAACTGACGAGAATTGCGATTCGCTCAACTTTTTTTTTACCAACTATTGCTTCCATTAATTTGCCATCCCAATGAACAACTAATGATTGTGCACTATTTATCTACGGAAAAAAAATATATATATAATTAAAATTAAACCAAAAGTAAAGTAAATTACGTCTTCGGCGAACTCGTCCTGAATCTTCTCAAATTCTTTTTCACGGTGCTTTCTTCGTAAATTTTGGAGAGACGTTCGATTGACAACATGCTCATCAACGTTGACACGCAAGGCTTCTGCCACTGCCATTATTATATGTATTGCTTTTCTATCGGAAACCTTAGCATCATCCAGAGCGGCTGAAAGACGTGGTGTTATCAATTGCGTACGGCCTCTTCTTTCCTCTGGTTGAGTGTCATAATCGTCCACGTCCATTGTTGGATCGTTGTCGTCGGAAATATTATCGCTTTCACTAGCACTATTGTTTTCTTCAATCGCTGAATGAAATCATAAAAGAAGTTAGGAATTCATTCATTCCAATAATTGATATGTATTATACAATGCAAATTAAAAATATTTACCAATATCTACGTTTTGAGACTCATCGTGCTTTCGCTTTCGTGACTCTTCTCTTGATCTTCGCTCCTGCAATCGCTTTTCACGGCTGAATAAATGCATATCGACTCCGATCATGCATCCGGGGCGCCCTTTTTGTCTTTGTTTCAATAAAAATTCCCGATCTTCTTCAATGCGAATCATCTGCAACGCGTTGTTGTGAGCAATGTCGAAGAGATTGTCCAAATTTTCGATAAATTCTGCCTGATCTTTGTTCGCTTTCCCTTTCGACGACTTTTTAGAAACACGTCGCCATTCATTGTACAGTTTTATCAATTTATCAGCACATTTGTACAAATCACGGATCGGTAAGCGGGCTTGTAGCCAAAAAAGAGATACAGCGTTCACTGCCAATCTTGCACTTTCTTTCTGCGATAATTTGGCGAATCGAATATTATAAAAATAGACTTGCAATACTTGTCGATTGGAGGGTAATTTAGCTCCACTTATTTGATGTGTCACATTGCCAATCAAATATATTTCACGTGATACTTTATCAGACGCACGAGTAATCACTTTTGATGTGGTTGGTTCCATTTCGGCAGAGGTTGATGGTTCGTCCGACTTTATATTATCAAGCTGCAAATCAAAAATGCAATCTTGGGTACAGACAATTTAATTATTATATTAATTATTGCCAATTAATGGTAATTTAATTGGCAATTTGATTAAATATTAAAAATCAACAACTAAAACTAGTTTTATGTATTAAAATTTAAGTATTTCAATAAAAACATTGATTTTTCCCATATATTTCGATTTTTCAAACTTTAAGTCTTGGGCGGCAGGCTCAAACGTTCTCCGATCGCTACCAAATTTTAATGCTAAGCATTTGGTATCAAAAGGAAACTTTTTCCGCCCAGCAATCGGAAATCGAAGGAATTTTCTATAAATAAGGGCCAGTCTAATGGACATGTTTCGTCGGTAGTAATAAACCATCGCATAAAATCAGACTGATTTTTCTGAAAACGTCCAGAGTCCAGGCATTCTTGTTACAGTTGCACTTACACATTTCCACTTGATTGTGAGTAAACGCGCCACCCACCTCGCCGACAGTTTTTTCATACCTAATTCTTGGGTGACGATATTGCATACCCGCTCTTTTGAAATGCCCACGGAATTGGGTATTTCACTTATTAAATTTCACCTGTATTTTAGTGACCATTTCTGGAGTAGTGACACTTTTAGGGCGTTCCGTTCCGATCGGTGTTCATCCTTGACACTTGTACGACCGCGTTTGAACTAAACCACCCAGTTTTTGTTTTATCATTGCGTATGAAGAAGCATCGTCCAAAAAACTTTTCATCTCTTGCAATATTACTTTATTACTTACAAGTTTAATGTAAAAAAAATTAATGACGACCCATTTCTCAACGTTATCCATTTCAATACAAACTTAAAACACGTTTGATCTGAAGAGCTGCTCACAACAAAGTATGTATATGACAGATGACTGTCAAATTTTCAGCGTTGCCAACTAAAGCTTTCAACCTAATTATTAACCTAGCAGCGCCATCTACGTAAAGACTATCTAATTATCAACCTGTCCTTGTATTTAAACAGCCTGTAATAAGTATTCGATTGTTGTTGGACATTTAGGGTTTTTCATCTACACTTAAATAATAGTAAAACGTAAGGAGAATGATAAAAATCAACTAATTTGTTAGAAAATTGAAAATAAAATAGAAAATATCACAAATTAATTTTGTAACATTTCCACAATATAGAAATTCCGCATGTTTATTCTTTCTTGTAGCGTGTTAATTAGTGTCAGTTGCGTAATAAATGCATTCTCACGTATTCCTCAATGATAATATACGCGTCTGATATCGATACTTTGACATAAAGACAACAAATACATTAACACGCACGGAGAAAAACAAGTTGCACATGTGTTCCTTACCAGCAGGATAGTAGCGTGTGAAATAGTTTCTCCTCACGTTGAAGCCGGCAATGGTCCAGAACGAAATAGCTTTTTGTCACAACGGCTACACGATGGGTTTTCATCTTGTTCTTTTTTTTACATGTAACACACACATTCTTACGCAATTTGATCCATATCCCACGGAGAGACTCATTTTTTTTTTACACTAATTATAAATGTATGTGTACATGTATATGAATTATCCCAGCAAAATTGTTAACGCACACTTCTTGCAGTGTCGGTGGCGTTCGCAAAAAAAACGCCACAGTAACACTTCAGGAAACTGTCATGGATTACGTAAACCCTACCCGAACAACTCTTAAAGCACCTGTTCTCTCTATCTCCAAAAGGGAATTGCGCTTTTTGCGCCCGGACGCGTTTTAGGTTAAGTCCGGGGAAAGTCCCGAAATATCCCGTGACGACCTAATCGTGTCACGCGAATTTTTTTTTACGCTTCTTACAGTTATGTGTGTATCATGTAACGAGCGCTTATGTATTTCGTTGTTTAAATAGAACACAAAAAAGGGATGTTAGAATGCTTGAAAGGACGCGTAGGACCTTCCTTCTCTCTCCAATAAAGGTCGTATAGTCGGTAACTCTTTAGAAAAATCAACTCGATTATTTTTATATTGAATTTATAATTTTCTAATTACAGTAGTACCCCGTTATCCGCTGACTCCGTATCCGCGGTTTCAGTCATCCGCGATTTACCTATGATGAGCAGAAAACGCGTTATATCAATAAATATAAAAGTTATAGGAGCATTTGTCGATATATCGTCGTATATATGAGTCATCCCCTGAATTCGGCGCTCTCTTATGATAAGTTAAACAAGTTGGAACGTGCTTAAGGTGCCACTCGCTTTTACTTGTACATATAAACGCTCCTGTTAACTATGAGTTTAGTACTATTCGAATTGTCGGACAAGACAGTGCTTGCAATAGTTTTTAAATAAAGCAAGTAAATTTGAAAATCATTTTAAAATGGCTTCTAAACCAAAAAGAAACCGTGAAATGCTCACTATTAGTGAAAAAATAAAAATCATTAATATGATTGAAATAGAAAAAAAATCTATTGCAACTGTTGCTAAAATATACAATAAAAACGAATCTTCGATACGAGATGTGTTAAAAAGTAAAGATAAGATTCGAGCTAGTTTTTCTAGTGCACCCCAAACTGCAAAAGTTGCAACCACAATACGTAATAAAGTGTTACTTAAGGTAGAAAATGCCTTAAATTTCTGGGTGGAAGATATGACAAGAAAACATATTCCTATCGATGGCAAAGTGCTACAACAAAAGGCGTTGGTTTTATATGAAGATATGCAGACCCAAGATTATACTGAAGAGGAAGGAAAATCATTCACAGCAAGTAGGGGGTGGCTGCATAGATTTAAAACTCGGTTTAATCTAAAAAATATAAAAATGACAGAGGAATCTGCGTCGGCTGATCATGTAGCTGCTGCCCAGTTTCCAGAAAAATTTAAACAAATTATTGCAGAAAAGAATTATCATCCTAAGCAAGTTTTTAACTGCGATGAGACTGGTCTTATGTGGAAAAAAATGCCTCAACGGACTTATATTCATAAGACTGCAAAGACTGCACCAGGCTTTAAAGCAATTAAGGATAGACTTACCTTGATATTTTGTACAAATGCAGCTGGTCATATGATTAAACCCGGACTTGTTTACCGATCACAGAATCCACGTGCTCCTAAATACAAAGATAAAGCTTGCCTGCCTGTGTTTTGGCAATCAAATCGAAGGCGTGGGTTACGGCTGTTCTATTTACACAATGGTTTCATCAATGCTTTATTGTGGAAGTGAAAAGATATTTGGAAAAGGAAGAATTACCATTTAAAGTGCTGCTGATACTAGACAATGCTCCTGGGCATCCTGTGTCACTAGGCACAGAAGATAAAAATGTTGAAGTGCTTTTTTTACCACCTAACACGACCTAATTGCTTCAGCCCCTTGATCAAGGTGTCATTAGATGCTTTAAAGCCATATATATTCGAAATGCTGGCTAACGAATGCTCTGATATCGGGCTCATGGAATGCTGGAAGTCATTTACAATTGCTGACGCAATTCTATTTATCAAAGGAGCGATGGAGGAATTAAAGTCAGAAACGATAATAGCATGTTGGAAAAATCTGTGGAATGACATCGTTCTTAGTTCTGAAGACACACATGATATTAATTCACATCTAACAACGATATTTAACATAGCGCAGAAAATAGATGGAGAAGGATTTAACGATATAACCCGAGAGGAACTCAGTGATTACATAAACAAAGAGGATCAAGTATTCACCAACGAGGAATTGGAAGACCTTGTGAAATCTTCTCCAGACGCGAGTGACGATGAGGATGAGGGTCAACAAGAACCGCCAGCATGGACGCTTGAAAAATTTTCAGCGATATTTCGAACTGCTCAAACATTAAAAGAACAGATAGTAGAATATGATCCAATAATGGAACGCAGTATAAAAATTACTCGCACTATAACAGAAGCCTTGAAACCTTTGGAGGATTTGTTTATTGAAATGAAAAGACAAAAACGACAACTACCAATAACAATGTTCTTTGAAAAAGTCGACAAAACTATCGATAATGCACAGCCATCAACATCGTTTGCTTCGGATCTAAGTAAACAATCGACTGCTAACTTGGACTTGGAGGAAGATGAATGAATATGTAGCTCACGATGATAAAGTTTTTCTTGTTGTGTATGTAAATATGTACATTGTGCAGTGGAATTTGCTTTGAAATTGCTTTATTTAATTTTAATTCACACTACAGCTTATTTTTTTCATCGGCTATTCAGTCTAGTAGAATCCTTGAGCTTACGTCTCTGGGTCGATCCTCGCGGATGTTGGTAATATCAAAAATAAAACACAAGGTATCAGATAAATTATACACGCATTTTCCCTTTACATTGATATATTAAAAATAAAAAAAAGAAAAATCCCTCTACAAAGTGTATAGGGTGCTAAAGCATCATTAAACAGTAGCAATGAGGAAACACTCTTTGTGAACATTGACTCGCACACAGAGAAAAACCTCTTGTGAATCACGATCAAATATAAAACTAATAAATATTAGTGAAATCTGTCAAGTTTAACCTTTACTGTGACCCCTACAATCAAATATCAAAAACAAATTAGTTTTCAAAACTCACGCTAGTTGAAAATTTATTCATGCAACAAATAACATGATAAGATCCATCCCCACTACAATCTCTCCAACCTTAAATTCCAAAAAAAAATGTTCTCGAAGTATAATATTAAGAAAAACAACTTCCCTTAACAAAAAACATGACAAGCTTTCGCTAATATCCATATACTACTTTCAAACACATTATTATTACAATAAATACAAAATTTATAGCACTGAAAATAATCCTAATATCTAATAAATAAATAGTATAATTTTTATCAACTTACATTAAGTTTTTTGTGTGATTTCGAAATACACGAGAGGCATCTTTTTACACAAGATTTCAAATAACTATGAAAAACTTCGCAAAAATCGAATTAAGGTTAACTTGCACCTTATACTAAATGCAAAACAAAGTACAGACCGACTTTATCAAACAAAGAATAAAATTTATTATTTTATCCTTTTTTTTAACTAAACACATTAACAGTCAAGATACCTCTGAATCTAAAATGAAAAATTCTTCATATCCGCCTGGCTATCCCTTCCATCTATCAAATCAAAATATACAGACAATACATCTTATCAAATACAATATCCGAAAAAGCGGCAAATTCAATTCCTTTGGTCCACCTAAATATACGAGGGCTAATCACAATTTCATACATTAAATATTTTATTTATACAACATTAGATATATCGATCCCCATCTGAAATAAATAAATATACAAGTGAAATAGCTAATTTTTTTATAAATTGTCCCTAGTAAAGAGTTCACTAATAGTTCAATCTTTTTCCTTGCTTGTTCATGGAAAATCCATGGCATAATTCCCCGAGATTATCCGAGAACAAAGTCAGAACATCACTGAGCTTTTTTCAAGGATAATCTTCAGCACAGCACTCGAGACAGTACCGCACCCTGTCTTGGTTCTCGGCACTCACTTGTTGTATTAGTGTTGAACAGGATCCACGTCATTCCGATGCTGTAGTGTGATAAACGGATTCAACATCTCCATATAAAACAACATCTCCAACATCTTCAACATCTCCATATAAAATTTCTGAATATATAAATGTCTTATTTGACTTAAAACATTTTATCTTTTATGTCGTTTTACTTGACATAATTCATCTTAATGTCATATGGCTTGACATTATATAGTTAATGTCATTTTGCTTGACATTTTCGAATGGGCTTCGTTACAAACATCACAGACGAAGGAACACGCCGAAGCAGCAGTCATCCCCGTCGAATCCTCGAGCACTCTCTCGATCACATGGACATGAATGTTTCCAACGAATTTTCATAAATAAAAGAAAAACATAGCATCAAAATCTCATATACCAAATCATCATCATAAACAAATTCATAACACCATTAGTTTCCAAGCAATTTCAATAATAATAATCATAATAATCAACAATAATATCATGAGCTCAATTTCTTCCTATTATACGTTGGACTCGCCAAAATTGTAATATCGGTCCCACGTTGGATTGCGCCAATTGTGCAATCCAATTATTAAATTATTTATTCTCTCACCACGTTGAGTTAACCATAATTGTAAATTTTTTCATTTGCTTATCTTCAAATCGCCGACACGTTGGGCTCCAATTGTGCAGTGGAATTTTCTAGCACCACGTTGGGTTAGCCAATTGTGCAGTGGAATTTGCTTTGAAATTGCTTTATTTAATTTTAATTCACACTACAGCTTATTTTTTTCATCGGCTATTCAGTCTAGTAGAATCCTTGAGCTTACGTCTCTGGGTCGATCCTCGCGGATGTTGGTAATATCAAAAATAAAACACAAGGTATCAGATAAATTATACACGCATTTTCCCTTTACATTGATATATTAAAAATAAAAAAAAGAAAAATCCCTCTACAAAGTGTATAGGGTGCTAAAGCATCATTAAACAGTAGCAATGAGGAAACACTCTTTGTGAACATTGACTCGCACACAGAGAAAAACCTCTTGTGAATCACGATCAAATATAAAACTAATAAATATTAGTGAAATCTGTCAAGTTTAACCTTTACTGTGACCCCTACAATCAAATATCAAAAACAAATTAGTTTTCAAAACTCACGCTAGTTGAAAATTTATTCATGCAACAAATAACATGATAAGATCCATCCCCACTACAATCTCTCCAACCTTAAATTCCAAAAAAAAATGTTCTCGAAGTATAATATTAAGAAAAACAACTTCCCTTAACAAAAAACATGACAAGCTTTCGCTAATATCCATATACTACTTTCAAACACATTATTATTACAATAAATACAAAATTTATAGCACTGAAAATAATCCTAATATCTAATAAATAAATAGTATAATTTTTATCAACTTACATTAAGTTTTTTGTGTGATTTCGAAATACACGAGAGGCATCTTTTTACACAAGATTTCAAATAACTATGAAAAACTTCGCAAAAATCGAATTAAGGTTAACTTGCACCTTATACTAAATGCAAAACAAAGTACAGACCGACTTTATCAAACAAAGAATAAAATTTATTATTTTATCCTTTTTTTTAACTAAACACATTAACAGTCAAGATACCTCTGAATCTAAAATGAAAAATTCTTCATATCCGCCTGGCTATCCCTTCCATCTATCAAATCAAAATATACAGACAATACATCTTATCAAATACAATATCCGAAAAAGCGGCAAATTCAATTCCTTTGGTCCACCTAAATATACGAGGGCTAATCACAATTTCATACATTAAATATTTTATTTATACAACATTAGATATATCGATCCCCATCTGAAATAAATAAATATACAAGTGAAATAGCTAATTTTTTTATAAATTGTCCCTAGTAAAGAGTTCACTAATAGTTCAATCTTTTTCCTTGCTTGTTCATGGAAAATCCATGGCAATATGTATGAACTTATATATTTATTAAACTTAAATTCTATTTGTGCCACAGCACAAGAATATTTATTTATTTATTGTTTATTTATTTTAAATAAATATTATATATCTTATTTTTTCTTGTTTCATTGTTTTAACTTTGCTTCATATTTCATATTGTACTCGAAAATAAAGCGATCGCTACTATCCGCGGTTTTCAGTATCCGCGGAAGACCACAGAACCAAACCCCCGCGGATATGGGGGTATACTGTAATTGGTTTAAATTTAAGAGATCCGAATTTATTTAAAAACAGGGTGAAAACCCGCTTACCACACTATTAATTTGTATCCTGAATTCGTATTTCAACAACCAAGTGTTTCGCGACCTTTGTGCGATAGTTTCACTGTCCATATTTAACTATACAATTATTTCCTACTGAAGATGACAATTTCGTTGTGAAAATACGCAAATAGGATACAAATATTAGTGTAATAAGATTTCTTTTAATATAAAATAAATTTTAATAATTACAATAACATTTATTCATTCACCCAAGCAAATAAAAGATATAGGTACCGCTGGAAAGTATTTAGGCACACTCATAAAATCATAGTATTAACAGAAATAATTGAAAATACAAACAAAAATGTGAAAAGTCATTTGGAGACTGGTTATGTAAGAACTCGAAAAAGGTATACAACCTCTTCCCACAATTAATAATCGTATCCTAATTACGTATTTCGACAACTAAGTTGTCGTCATCAGTGGGTAAAACTACTAATCAAAGTGACGAACATGCTAACGAAAACACCATCAAAAGTCTTCTAGGTAATACCAAAGATAAAGTTACCTAATTTGTATTTGAAATTGGGTATATATGAAATTAATTGCGACGATTATAATTTGAAATATATAGGTCAAACGTTTTAAAGAACACATATCACATATTAAATTTATAGATCGGAAAAATCGAGAGTAGCAAACCATGCATTGGACACGGATCATAACATCTCGGTAAAAGAGTTAAAACTTGTCTAAAACATCAACAACACCAGAGATCTCGACGCATACGAAAGCATTGATATCGTTAAAAACAAATTTAATACGTTTAACTGGGACAACAGTCCTATCCCATACTTTTTTTCATTTATAAAAAAGAGGTAGACTTTAAATATTATCATAATTTCCGATATTAAGTGTTCAAAATTCTAATAAATGGCACCAGTTTAAAATAACTGCTAAATTATAATTTTTGTCTCTTTTCCAGTCTTGCAAAGTATGCAACAAAACCTTCGCCAATGTATACCGTCTGCAAAGACATATGATCAGTCACGATGAGAGCGCCGTCTTGCGAAAATTCAAATGCACAGAATGTGATAAAGCTTTCAAATTCAAACATCACTTAAAGGTAAGCTTAAACTACTACTAAAGATTAATAATTAAATTACTTTGTAAAAAAATAAGTGTTTTAATAAGCTCTGTTCGTGATAATTCTCAGGGTGCAATTTCGATTTACTTGCCTAGTAACTTTACTTAAGAATGTAATAGGAATTATTAATGTCCAAGTCTTTTTGGATCTAAAAATAGCCACGAATTCAACGTTTTACATTTCCCTTTTTTTTTTCTTTGGGAATTACATATGACATCATCTTAAATAACAGAAAAAGGGATGGTTCCAGTAATGATTCACTCAAATAATTCCGAGGCCCACATTGTTCGGTAATTGTATCATTTTAAACACTTAATTATACCCTTTCAAAAGTCCTAAATAACACGTTCCATAAATTGTGTAAATTACATCAACAGGTGCTGTATGTACCAATAATTAATTATGTTTTATGATGAATCAGTCGTTCTTCTAGAACTTTCTTAAATGGAATATTAACAATACTATGTTCTTTTATCAATTTTCTTTGCAAGGTCTATCGCAGCTGCTTTTTGCAAAAAGATATAAAATAATTTCTCTAAATGCTGTAGATTAACTTTCTGTATCTAACAATATTGAATGCTGTGATACAGAATTAATACCAACTACAAGTGAAATGTCTTAGCAACCGTTAAATTATAGTCGAACTAGTTAATATTTTTGGTATGTTACAACGACAAAAAAAAGTGTTTATATTTAGTTCTCAATGGTGGTTTCAATTCTATCATATACATAAAACAAAGCCTTTTTTATATCCTTAAGGTGTTGAGATTTCATCAGGTATTCTTCAAATTACTACGAGCTCGTAATATTAAGATTCTTGAATAAAAAATAAAATCCTAAAAGCTTAGGCTTAACGATGTACAGTACACTTGCGATAGAGTGAACACAAAAATACAGTGAGTCGTTCATACTAACGAAGGTGTAATTAGATAAATTAACTTTATTACTTAAACCTAAATCAATTGTACATGAACATTCCTAAGATTTGAAAAAATCTGTAATTTTTTCTGAATATTTTTTGAGCAATTTTAGCCATAACTGCTTTGTCTTGAATTGCTTTCAAGGTGACGATTTCATTCTACAGCTACATTAAATGCTTTAATTGAAAAAGACATTTCCACAACATCTGCTGCCTCATCCTTATCCAAATCTTCCACATCTGCAGCAGTGTAGTCAGCCTAAAATTTGCAGTTGCATTAACTTACTAGAGCTTCTTCCTATAGTAAATTTATTATATCCCTAATAGCATCAGGAACCAAAGTTTTTTCACATCTTAATTTTTCCCTTAATGTACTTAGTGGAATGTTATCTTCGTCTGGATCTTCATGATGTTCATTAAAATCTCACAGGGTTTTTCCAAGACTTCTCGATTACTGTTGAGCTAAGTTTCTTCCACGCCGCGGACAAATATATGATTGCATCTTTTAGTGAAATCTTGTGCTTCATCCGTTGATACAACAGAACTGAGCAAACTGTTTCTATAGTACAGTTTGGTGAGCCTTAAAATATTTTGGTCCATGGGTTAGATTAAAGACGTAACATTAGGAGGTAAGAATTTTACAAAGATCATCCCATCTTTAGTCCTCAGTTCTGTTACTGGTGGATGGGACGGCGCGTTATTCACAAGGAGAATTGCTTTCTGAGGTAACGCCTGAGCACGTAGAAAACATCTCACCTACGAATTATGTAATATATATTTTCGCTATTACTCTATTCCATTGCGTTTTTGGTCAACCATCCTTTTGTTTTTCAGTATTTTTGCCTTCCACGCTATTTTAACTGGTCTTACTCCTTCCATTATTTGCAAGTGGTCCCACCAACCCAGTTGTCTGTTTTCTATGAATGTTAGTGTTGGGTATATTTCTAGGTCTTCTCGTATTTTCACGTTTCTAATTTTATCAAGTTTCGTAACTCCTCGGACTCTTCTCATGTATTTCATCTCGACAGCCTGTAACTTTCTTTTTTGCCTCGCTTAAAACCATTCACTGCCAAATGTCAATATGGGTCTAAATATCGGTCTAAATACTTTCATTTTTGTGTCTCGCGAAATTTCTTTATTGTTTATGAATTTCTTGTTCATCATATAATAGAGCTTTAACGTTTTCTCTATTCTCTGGTGATTTCTACTTCTTGGGTTCCCTTTTCATCTATTGGCACTTCAAGATATTGGAAAGTCTTCATTTGCTCTATTTTTACTGCGTCGATTTCTATATTTATGCTTTTTGGTGCATCTCCTATCGTCATCACTTTCGTTTTACTTCTATTTATTTTCATTCTGTGGGTTTTCAGCTCTGTGTTCCATATTTCTAAGTTCTTTTTCACTTTTAGCAATTATCACATCAT
Organism: Melolontha melolontha; assembly: GCA_935421215.2. Taxonomy (NCBI): domain Eukaryota; kingdom Metazoa; phylum Arthropoda; class Insecta; order Coleoptera; family Scarabaeidae; genus Melolontha; species Melolontha melolontha. Next base: position 135,691,148 of record OW285240.1, on the reverse strand, counting down.
CTGCGAAAGCTTCCTCCGAGATGTCTACTTTTTGTAGTTGTAAAATTGTCCAACATTAAATTTACTAGTTTTTGTTGTACATTTCTTTTATTATTTCATCCATATATGTTACGAAAAGCGTTGGGCTTAAACTGCCTTCTTGTCTCAAACCGTTTTGCGTTGTAAATGTTTCCGATTCTATATTATTATTAATGATGGTGTTAACGTTGTTATCGTAAATTTTTCATATCAATCTTATTATTTTAACACTTGTTCATCTTTCTTTCAAAATATTTAATATTTTTTCCCCGGTGTTTTGTCGAACGCTTTTTCCAGGTCTCCACTATGTTTCTAATTCTTCCATCTAGGATTTTCTCGAATATCTTCATGGCTGTACTGAGTAGTGTTATGCCCCTGTAGTTGTTACAGTCTCTCCCGTCTCCTGTTCACACTATACGACGTTCAATGTAAATAATTTCGTGTTCTCACCACCGAGAGGTTTCCATTACCGAATGTTCACACCATCGCGATTATACGGTATTAACGTTCATTATAACCTGCCAAATTCTTTCAGATAATTAAGAATATGAAGAGGTTGCATAAAGTTCTCGAAATAAAGCGATACATAAAATTGCAGAATGCCCAGATTCCCCTGTTATATTCAAAAAACTCTCGGGTGTGCAAGCAGCGATCCCAAAACCTCTGTCACGAATTCATTCTGTATTCAAGTCTTATTTTGTTAGTGTGTTCAACGTCGATTGCGATTCAGCATCTCCTTCCTCTATCGTGATTTCAACTTGATTTTTATCTTTGAGGAACAAGAACCACGTTGTCGTGAAAGTGGTATGTGACCTCGCGTTATCATGTTCCTACCCCACTTCTTGACAGACATGTACTATAAGATCTTCTTAAGAGTCACACAATGTTACAGATGCCTTGGATCCCACCAGTGGCGGCTCTTGATGACGTTCGATGTGAGCTGCTGCACGGATGAGACTGCTTCGTTTAAGCTTTCATATATACAGAGAAGCAAGTAACCGTACCGAAATCTTCCGAAATAGTTCGAAGTTGTCTCATCCGTGCAGCAGCGCACATCGTACGTCATCAAGAGCCGCCACTGGATCCCACTATTCTTCACAATTGCATTCCGAACAGCACCGATATGTTCTGGTGTAATGCAGTTTGGTGGTGGTCCGAAATATTCATCATCAACTGATGTTTGGCCGTTTTTGAAGCGTTTAAACCAGTTGTAAGTTTGTATTTAACCCAAAGTGTCATCCCCGAATCTTTCCTTTTGCATTTTGTGTGTTTCTGCGACAGCTTTACCGAACGTAAAAACGAAACTTGATACAGATACGTTTTTCCCTATAAAATCGGCTTTTGATAAATCACAAACACACAGCAATGAAAAATTGTTCACCAAAAAACGTTTCCACTTACAACGACGTCGCTTTTAATCTTTAAACTACCTTTAACATAGCATCACTTTCATATATTTCTTTGTTTCTAGGAACATATACGAATCCACAGTGGCGAGAAGCCCTTTGAATGCGGTAACTGTGGTAAACGTTTCTCCCATTCCGGTTCATATTCTAGTCACATGACATCGAAAAAGTGCTTGGTCATGAACTTAAAATTAGGAAGGACTCGAGCACCAACCGCGAACTCACTCATAGACAAAAGTTCGCAACAAACCAGAGGTCCCAAGAGACCTCCATCCAATCCCCTGAACAACAACTTAACGACAAGTCCGAACCAAAATGGTTACTTCCCGATACTGCCTAAATATACGGAAGCCGCGGCAGCGGCGCTGTTCCAAAGTTCCCTGGCTTCAAATCCCGCGATGCATCCGTTTTATATTACACCGCCTAGTATGTTGAACGCAGCAGGGCCGGCCATAACACCTTATTCGATGCCAATGCTAGGGCAACTCTTCGAACAACTCCAAGCGTCGCCCCATCGACCACCTCTGATAGAAAATCTCGAACTAAACACGGAAAATACTCACAATAAAGAACGGCACCAAGACGCAACCGCACAGTCACATCGAGAAGATCTCCTGAACAAATCGAATTCTTCTAGCTACGGAGACCTGGTGATGGATGAGGATCAGCCAACGATAAAACAAGAATTCGAAGAGAAATCTCGTTCACCACCAGCAGGAAATACCGGTGGTGATTTGGAGGCTGTTAAAAGAATATTGGAGACGGTGAATGCTTCGGTTACGAAGCAGCTGCTCCAAGCAAACATGCACAAATTTTCTTCGGACACCAGCGACTGTAACAGTGTGATCTCAGCGCATTCTCCAGCTAGAAATGAATTCCTATGTCACATTTGTAAAAGAAGTTACACCTCGCAGCTGCAATTAGACGACCACGAATGTGAAAATGACGTTAAAAGTGAAGGTCTTGCCGCTAAACTCGAAGACGCGTTAACGACGAAATCCGAAAGCGACGTACCAACTGGAAGTGTCAGCGGGACTGATGAAGACGTGGATTACGAAAAGAATCCAGACAGAAATGAAGATTACGAAATCGACAGTGAAAATGTCACGACGACCGACCAATTTTCCGATGATGGAAGAAAAGTCAGAGTGCGTTCCTTAATATCGGACGAACAATTAAAAGTTCTCAAGGACAATTACGCCATTAACCCAAGACCGAAACGCGAAGATCTCATAAGAATAGCCGACAAAATTGGATTCCCCGTTAGAGTGGTTCAAGTGTGGTTCCAAAACACCCGAGCTAGAGACAGACGTGAAGGACGTTTGATACAGATTCCTTACAATACACCTTCAATTCCTATTAGATTTCCTCAAATGCCTTCGACTACGAATCCTCAATATCTCATACACAAAGCTTATCCGTCGCCACCTCAATACATTTCCGAACAGCCCCTAGATTTATCGACGAAAAAGGAACCACCTTCCCACGATTCATCTCCGTTAAGTTCACCGCGAAGACCCACTTCCGTGCAACATTCAGATTCTGGCGACGACGCCGTCAATTTAAGTCAGAAATCCTCGCGAAGTCCAACACCGTTCCAACAAGTACCCTACCAAAGCCATTATCAAGGTTCGAACTGTTCCTCAGAGCCTAGACGTACGCCCTCGCCTCTAGATTTTAACAACGGCAGCCGGTTGGCTCAAATATTAGCACAACCTGCGCATAAGCTCGCGCAATTACCCGGTATGGGCTTGGTTCCTATGGAAAGACTAATACAATTGGGCAACACGGATCTGCCTAGTTTGAGTCAACTGATCAGCAATAGGATAACGAACATGAGTCCTAGTTCGGACAAGAGATCTTGGTCCGAGAACGGAGACATGATTCAAGATGGTCTTCAAGACGACGAAGCAAGCGGTGGGGGAAGTAAAAGAAGTAAGGTCTCCCAATTGGTGATGAAGAGTCTGGGAAGTCCCATGTTGGGAAATCAAGAGCAAGATGTCGAGGGGCAATTCAGTTGCGATCAATGTGATAAATCCTTTTCCAAACAGAGTTCTCTGGCTCGCCACAAATATGAACACTCAGGTAGGATTTTGAAATTATTATTTTTTTATTTATTTAAGTTTTGTTATTAATTTTTTCAATTTTCCTTTTTATTTTGTTCTATTGTTTAGATTTTATGTTAATGTTTCGTATTCTTATTTTTCTATTCCACTTTTTGTTTTTATTTATCATATTTTATGGTTTTTCTTCCGTTTTTCTGTTTTAGATTTTATTTTTTATATTTTATGTCTTTCGTCTATTTTTCTCGTTTTTATCTTTATTTTTTATTTTAAAACATTCGTGCAATCATTCATAAATATATGCAAATATTAAACACAAATTTATATAAATATATAAAATATATAAAAGTTTAATTGGAAGTCTAGTTTCTACAGAACAGCACGTCTATCTTCTCACTGTATATAAATTTTATTTATACCTATCATAAAAATTCTTTCAATGGAGACTGTGGTTAAATAAAAATTTAAAAAAAGGTATGTAACCCCTTACCACAATTATTAGTCGTATCCTAAATACGTATTTCGACAACTAAGTTGTCATCATCAGTAGGTAAAAACTACTAATTAAAAGTCGCACATGGGGCACAGTTAAACAAAAGAAACGCTTCCGCACAACTATTATACACTGCAACCCTGTATAGACCAGTCTATACAGCCAGCCCCCCCCCCCAGCCCCCCCTAGCCCCCCCTAGCCCCCCCCCTAGCCAGCCTGGTGGATGTAAACTGCATTTTGCACCGTCTCGACTGGCCAGCTTGCAGTTCAGACTTAAATCCCTTGGAGCATCTATGGGATAGATGAAAACAAAGCTAAAAAACAGAAGACGTAACTACTCTTAACCAGCTTCAAGAATCTCGCCCCAAACTTTGTGCTAAATTTGATTCAGACCATGCCTCAACGTATCCAAGCTGTTATAGGAGCACGAAGAAGCCATACCAGATATTTATCCTAAATAAATTTCGTTTGTAAAAACCATAGGTTCTTTAGATTTTATAATTTTTATTAATAAACGAATTTTAAAAGCCATAACTTACTCAAATTAATGAGTTATTCAAAGAATTAAGACAACACATCTTTTGTACACTTTTTTTTTTTGATCATTTAAGATTTTTTTCTAATAAATATAAAAATTGAAATTATGCGTTAATTTTGCCGGTGAATGTATATTCAAGGACGAAAAACTTTATAATAAATCATAAAAAGTAAGTCTAAAAAGAACACTAATGAACTTCAAGCCATCGTCACAAATTAAAAAAAAAATTTACAAACTTTTGAGATGCAACCTCTAGTGATCCTTAAAATATCGAATGTATTTTTGAAACGAATTCCTTGAATCTTAACTACAAGTCAAGCCAACTTGTACCGCAATCAATTAAAAAATTTCATAAAGATAGATTAGGTGGCTTGTAAAGGTAGATCGGCTCGCAGAGTTGATAATAGGAAGCGTTAGATTGGAAAAAATAAAAGAAGCTTGTTACTAAATAAACTTGAAACCAAAGATGATGTGCTATTGTACATTAATATCAACCCAAGGCTTTAATTAATTCGTAATAATAATTCATGCAATAGCATCGATCAACATTGGCTAACGCCAATTACGAGGGGCATTAATTATTATTATGCCCACGGCCTTTGAGCAACTTAAGAAAGAAAACGACGTTTACCCTCTCGGAAAACACTCTAGATTTAAACATGGAACTCCTGACACGATATGCCAGTGACTTGCCACCAAAACTTCCATCAACTGTCATGCATATATTTTAAATTATTATTTTTGTTTAAATAAAGCAATCGGTAGCTTTATAATAGCAAGTTTGAATCACAAATACTATCCATTCTATAAAAATATTTTTTATTTTTACAGGTCAACGTCCACACAAATGCGACGAATGTCCGAAAGCATTTAAACACAAGCACCACCTAACGGAGCACAAACGTCTGCACAGTGGCGAGAAGCCCTTCCAGTGTTCAAAATGTCTGAAGCGTTTCTCCCATTCTGGTTCCTACAGTCAACACATGAACCACCGCTACTCTTACTGCAAACCTTACAGAGAATAATTACAACTTTTATCTACACGAAAAGAACCCTTAACAAGCTGCAACAACAACACTACCAGTAATTTTTTGCAATTTTATCGAACCACTAGGTTACTATCGTGAGGTTTAAATGAAATACAAGGAAAAAAATTATAAAAAAAAAACAGTAAACTCTGTAAATAAGTATAAATAACGTATAATCGAAAGGGGTACTAAATATTAATTTAGAAAAAAAATTAAAAAATATATGTGCAACAGTCGAAATATACAAAATAATATTTACGACACTGGGAACTTCTTTGATAAAATAATATATTTTATTTTTTAAAAAATTCATATAAATAGTTAAAAATAAATACGAAGAAAAATGAATACGCAGAAAAACGCAATTTTTTCGAATATTCGCATGCACCAATTGAAATAAGTAAATAAAAAAAATTAGTTTATTATTTTTGAAATTTTATATTTTTTTATTGTTGACGTTTTTTCGGTATATATATAAAATATAAAATTTTATTTATATATTCGCGCATATTAATGTGTAATGTATTGTATGTATAAGTCTGTACCTGTATAGTGAAAAAATACTAAAAAAAAAATGTAATGTATACAGGCCTAGTTAATGTATTAGTGCCATCGGAATCAAATGTCTTCCGAAAGATTTAAAAAACATACACACACAGTTGCAGTGGTGCAAAACAAAAAAAAAGCATGCCAAAGATACGCTAAGACAAACTAACAGAACAGGCTAGGGCACGATAGCAATTTATATTATTTTTAGATTTTTTTTAATCAACTCGAATATTTTAGTATTTTGTGCAATTTATTTTTGAACACATTTGAGACTATAATTTTTTTTAATTACATTTTAGCCGATATAACCTCAAATTCTTCATCTATTTTAGTAAATTTTATTATGTTAAATATTATAAAAAATACGCGTACCCCGTAGCAATTTTAATAACTTCAAACATTCAAATATAATTCTAAAAATTTAGATTAAAAATTTATTTTAATTATTTTTGCGATAAATACCTATCAATCTACCAATGATTTAAATATTTTTTAAAAATTGTTGCTAGTTAGGTATTCGAAATATTTACTTAACCCTGTAATAATTCTAATATTTTAAGGACGAATATTTTTTAAAAAATTTATTACGATTTAGCTTTTATAAATATTTATAATTAGCCCCCCCCCCCCCCCCCTTCTCTAACACAAAATATAAAATAATCGCTTCCTATTAATTTCTCAAATTAAATAAAATAAAATTAAAAAATTGAATTATTAAATATAAAAAAAAATTTGCGTACCCCTTAACAATTTTGTTAATTTCAAGCATTCAAATATAATTCTAAATTATTCGATTAAAAATTTATTTTAATTTTTCTTTTTTCGATAAAAATCTATGAATGATTTAAATATATTTTAAAAATTGTTACGTTTTAGATATTCGAAATATGTATTTACTTAATCTTCGATATATCTTCTTAATCTATTTTTATAAATTTTGATTATGTTAGATATTATAAAAATATGTGCGTACCCTGTAATAATTTTATAAATTAAAGACCTGAATATTTTTTAAAAAATTTATTACGATTTAGCTTTTCTAAATACTTATTATTCAGCGCCCCCCTCCCCCCTAACAAAATATAAAATAATCGCTTCATATTAATTTCTCAAATTAAATCAAATAAAATTTAAAAATTGAATTATTAAATACTATAAAAAAAAATTTGCGTACCCCATAACAATTTTAATAATTTCAAGCATTCAAATATAGTTCTCAATTTTTAGATTAAAAATTTATTTTAATTATTTTTTCCGATAAAAATCAACGAATGATTTAAATATTTTTTAAAAATTGTTACTATTTAGATATTCGAAATATTTACTTAATCCTCGATATATCTTCTTAATCTATTTTAATAAATTTTGATTATGTTAGATATTATAAAAATATGTGCGTACCCTATAATTATTTTAATATTTTAAGGACTGAATATTTTTTTAAAAAATTTATTACGATTTAGCTTTTCTATATACGTATTATTCAGCCCCCCTCCTACCCTAACCGCCTAACACAAAATATAAAAAATTATTGCTTCATATTAATTTCTCTGATTAAATCAAATAAAATTAGAAAATTTAATTATTTCGCTAATGAAAACCAACTTCTAAATTATTATTTAATTTTTATATTTATTCCATCCATTACAGTTAAATAATTTATTTTAAATTGTCATTACCTTAAAGCAATAAAATATAACCGAACCAATGCGCAAAATAAATTATTATAAAAAAAGCCAATTTCATCAATGAAAAAAAACATTAATCGTTAATAAACTAGGTTATGTGTAAACGAAATATAAACGGGGGTTAGGGGGCTGAATCTGCGCTTGTCAGTTGAAATACTCATTTATTTAAAATTAATATCTATTATTTTACTCTGTGATTGGACCAACCTAAAAATACATAATACATCACATTTCGTCTTAGACATCTCAATAATTTCTTAATATTTTTATATATACCGTGGAAGCGAGGTAACTAAAAGCCGGTACGGCCCACTTATTTTTTTCCTCTAGTTTTCGTAGAAATTTCATCTTAAGAGCGCTTAATCGATTTTCATTTCTTTTTTTAAGTACCCCTGTTTCACGTCCATATGTTAATGTTGACTTCTTTTGTCATTTCCACGCTTAAGTAATGATCAAATAATATGGACTCTGAATAGATAAGAAAAACTAGTTCTAATTTAATTAATAAAACTCTTTTTTGATGTCCTCTACGCTTTCATGAAATTTAATCCTTCCTCCTACAATTTACACCAACACTAGCAGAAAATGAGACAATTTATATTTTACCCTTTTAAATTCTCTCTTAATTAAAAGATTACAATGTTCGAAATTGCACCTCGCAAATAACTATTACATCACTATTTAATTATAAACAAACAAAGGTAAGCTACGCAATTTATAAACATTAAAAAATATATTTTCTCCTCTTAAAACGTTAAAACAAATTAAATAATATCGTATCAGACAAAAAAGAACTCAAATGGAATAAATAAAATTATCTTTTTGTATAAAATTTAAACCTTCCCCGAAGATATATTTAAGAACAGAAGAAATAAACGTTTCGTTGGGAGCCTTAAAGTATAAATTATGTGCACTTCAATATGCTAAACAAAATAGCTTTGCTCGAGTGAATAATATATTAAATATCCAAAATTTTACCTTAAATATCCTTATATATACCTTAACATCACTGTTTAAAATTAATTTCGGGCATAATACACAAGTTATAAATATAATAATATATATTTTACTGACCCTAAAACAAAGATAAAATAATAATAATATTATATTATGGACAAGAAAGGAGTTCCAATGATATTAACAAAAAACTCTTTCAATGTATTCTAAGCGTTTTGCATCGATTTTAATCCTTCTTCAGAGATTATGCATTCAAAAGTAGAGAAATACACGGATAAAGCAGTTACGACTATTTACATTTACGTTCTTAGAACTAACAAGTACTGATGAGTTATTAATGTAATTAGATTAAAATGAGTTATTATAAAGCGCGATCAGAAAAGCCTGATTGGGTTGGCAATTCGGAAGCAGAGATTTGAAACTTGTTAAATTTACAAGACTGTGTACTGCCAGACATTATCTGTCCTTTTATATTTACCATTAGCGTACAGAGTGTTTCGTTGCGAGATTTTAGTGCATTTTCAATTTTCGACGTTTTTTTACGCGCACGACGCCACTGGCATATTGAAAATAATCATGAAATTCGTTCACATTAATACTAATTTTGTGTACCAACACAATCAGCATATTTTGATCGCACTGCATTTCTCTCGGGGAAAAAATGAGTGAATATGGTATTGGCTTCGATTTTGATCAAATTCACTGTATAAGGTGTTTTGAGCTCGGAGATCATGAATATGAAAGAATGTTTTAACGGAATCCTCGCACTTCCGAGTTATTTAAATTTTTTGTCCACAAACCTCAAATAAAAATTCAGGAATTTTTATTTGAGGTTTGTGAACGGTAGTATCTCGGAAGTGCTGGGATTCCGTTAAAAAAATCTTTGATATTCGTGATCTCCGACCACAAAACTCCCTATACAGTGAATTTGATTAAAATCGAAGCCAATACCATATTCCCAATTTACCCCATTAAATTTTATTTTTTCTAAATTATTATTGAATTATTTACATTTTTTTGTCCACCAACCTCAAATAAAAATTCCTGAATTTTTATTTGAAGTTAGTGAACAGTAGTAACTCGGAAGTGTGTGGATTCCGTTAAAAAATTCTTTCATATTCGTGATTTCCGAGGTCAAATCACCCTATACAGCGAATTTGATTAAAATCGAAGCCAATACCATATTCTCAATTTGCCCCATTAAATTTTATTTTTTCTAAATTTATAATTTTTTACATCGGATAAGATAAGATTTTTTTTTTTTAATAAGGCTGTGTATAAAATGAATTTTATTCAAATGTTTGAAATTATTAAACAACTTGTATCCCCCTTACGACTATTTTAAGGCGTTTAAAAAAATTATAGTCTCATTTTTGTAAAAGGACAATGATCCATTTTCTTTCTTTATATTTTTTTTATAGTTTTGTGATTCAAACTAGATATATATTATTTACATACATTTATTTTTCCTAAATACATAATTATATAGAGGTATATAGACATGTAAGATATATAGTTAATGATAAAAAAACCAAAAAAGTATAATATATGTAAGCTTTCTTTTAAGTGCCAATACAAGAAGCATTACCTATGCTTGGTTTCAAATACATCGATTCATTAAAATATTTAAATAAACAATAATAAACAAATATATAATATAGTTCATTAGTTGTAAAAAAAAATAAAAGAAAAATTGCCTTTAGTTCTATAACAAAACAAGTACAATAAATAATAATAATTATAAAAATACATTTAAATTATAAATTTATATAGGACAAGTAAAGCGCGCAGGCCACTGCATTCAAGGTGTTATTTGACAATACATAGTGCTGATAGACTCTTTTTCAAAACAATACAATGAACAAATGGTGCAAGTCGTTCTTTTATTAACTAAAGAAATGATTTTAGAAAGAAATTAACATTTTTATAAGCATTTAATTTTCTAATGTCATTTCACTTGTGTAACAGCAAAATGAAAGAAAAGTCGAATTTTAAGTAGGTTATGTATTTAATATAAAGATATAACACAACGGTGTTTGAGTTACCAATTTATATTTTCCAAATGAATTGTAGACTTTCTAATGTAAACTGGATTGTCTCGTACTGTATTTGTCGATGAACCGCCATTTTGTGTGAAATGTCAATGTCAAATTTTCGTAAATTAAAATAACACTGGTAGATTAGCCCTTTTAAATCTTGTAAGGTAATTTACATTGATAAATGTATTAGTATGGTACAGGTGAATTGGTAATATTACTTTGTTATTGAGGAAATAATTAAGAGTTATATATCGTCAAAAAAATTGTTTTAAAAATCAAAATTTATTTCCAATTAAAACCGTTCAGGAATAACACACGAACGAGTAAATATAATCAATGGAAACAAGACTAATGTAATATTTCATTGATAAATTTATTCATAACTTATTGTATAGTCCATGTCACCTTAACTTCAAAGTATTGCTTTTACGGAGATTGCACAATAGCCAAATTTCTAACATTAGGGTTATTTACTTAAGAGGTTGTCTATACGTAAGATGGATTTTTTCAATTTGACATTTAAAATTTATTTACAAAAAAAAAAGCTGTATTTACCTATTAGGTCGAAAACTCGACGTACAATTTCGTAGAAACTATTATATATATATATATATAATCAGTAATTCCTTCTACCATAATATGGTGTAGGAAAGTTTCCCTTATGCTTCAACTGCGAACAAACTTCTTCCATTCCTTTCTGTTTTGTGTTAGTTGTTTCGCCTCTACCCATCCCTTGTTCTTTCCTTGTAATATTCTTGCCACTGCATTGTCCCACGTTTGTCTTGGTCTTCCCCGTTGTCTACTTCGTTGTATTCTTGCTTCCCATATCCTTCTTACTGGTTTCGATTCTTCCATCCTCATGAGATGCCCCCACCATTCCAATTGTTTTTGTTCAATAAATTCAAGAACCGATTGAATTCCTAGATCTTTCCTTATGTCCTTATTTCTCATTTTTTCTCTTTTGGTCACGCCTCGTACTCTTCTCAAATACTTCATCTCGACAGCCTGTATCTTATTTTTTTGTCTATCGTTCAAAATCCATGACTCACATGCGAATGTCAACACAGGCCTGTATACCGATTTAAACACTTTCAGTTTTGTTTTCCGCGTTATTTCATTTTTGTTAATGAATTTGTTACTCATTGCATAATAAAGTTTCATCGTTTTTTCAACTCTTTTACTTATTTCAGCTTCTTGAGTACCTTCCTCATCTAGTAATACTCCTAGGTACTGAAATGTTTTCACCTGCTCTATGTTTACTCCTTCTATATCTATTTTTATTTCGGTGTGCTCCTTTCCTGTTACCATAACTTTTGTTTTGTTTTTGTTTATTTTCATACCGTGTTCTTCTAGCTCTTTATGCCACATGCTAACATTACGTTGTAAATCCCTCTCGCTTTCGGCAACAATCACAATATCATCTGCGAAAGCTCCCTCCGATATTTCTACTCTTTGTAGGTTGTGGTAACCTACATTGAATTTCTTACTTTGTCTAGTGCATTTTTTTATAATTTCGTCCATAAATGTTATAAACAATAGTGGGCTCAAGCTTCCTCCTTGTCTCAGGCCGAATTGGGAAGTAAATGGGTCTGACATCGTATTATTAGTTATTACAGCATTAATATTATTTTCATATATTTGTTTAATTACCCTGATAAACTTGTCGTTTATATTTCTTTCTTTTAGTGAATTCCACACTTTTTCTCTTGGTACCTTGTCAAATGCTTTTTCAAGATCCACAAATGCCATATAAACCTTTCTCTGTTCTCGTCGTGCCTTTTCTGTTATTTGTCTAATGGAGAATATATGATCATGTATACTACTTCCACGTCTAAACCCGCTTTGTGATTCTTCTAATGTTTCCTCGATTTTGTCTTTCAATTTATTTCCCAATATTTGTTCATAAATTTTCATGGCTGTACTTATTAAGGATATACCTATATAATTATTGCAGTCCTTCCTATCTCCTTTTTTATATATTGGTACTATCAATGTCATCCTCCAGTCTTTCGGTAATTGTTCTTGGTCCCATATTTTATTATACATATCTAGCATCATTTCTTTTCCTTTTTGTCCGATATGTTTTATCATTTCTGAGCTTACTTTATCGTATCCTGGTGCTTTACCATTCTTCAACTTTTTAATTGCTTCTTCCAACTCCTGCATATTTACTTTTCCCTCGGCTTCTTTGGTTATCATTTGTTGTTCAATTGTAGTGTCTCTCTCTAATTCTTTTCCTTCCAGCAGTTTTTGAAAATATTCTTTCCATCTTTTCGTTATTTCTTCCTACTATTAAATAAATATTAATTAATTATTGGAAAGTAACAATAATTCCCCCCCAAAAAAAAACAATCAAGACTGAACACAAATGAACGGAAAAATAGACAATAGGAAAAAAAGGACTCAAACATAACGCAAAATACACAACAGATGACAGACCGAAATTTGTGACAAAAAACTACAACGCAAAATAAAAATATTTCCTAGATTCAAAAGCACTAAATGACTTGGCAACATAATTAGTGTCAAAAAAAGTTATATAAGAATCGCTGGAAGCTAATAAGAGAGAGTTATACTCCATAAGACCAAATACTGCGAAGTTGGGTTGACATAGACTATAACAATTTCCTTCTTCAACACTCCACAGCACCCACGATATCATTTAGTCACAATTAAATTAAATCGTAATGAAATTCGGCTAATATTAAGAATATGTGTACCAAAAATTTTTGAAAAAAAATTGTTGGAACCCGTAAAAGACCTCAAAAGAAACAACTTTTCCTAATAAAGTTTTTGGGGCAAATGTACTAGATCGCTACAATTAAAATATGTTACCCAATTTATATGTTATATACGTCTATATCCCATACAAACACAACATAACCAAATTTTTGTAATGCTGGTCACATAGGCGAACTCATCTTTATTGCGAGGAGAATATATTTTTAAAAATATGTTTAAGTACATTTGTTGTTAATGTAAATGAAAATGATGTTTGTTTTACATTGTTATATATTCAAAATGATTAATAATTACCAAAATTTGGTTAAAAATGTGTGTTAGGTGCATAGATAACCTATAACAACTTATTTTATTTAATTGTGGCGTTCCAGTACATTCCCCCTAATAAATTTATTGGGAAAAGTTGCTTCTTTTGATGTCCTTTAGGAGTTACAATATATTTTTATCAAAAATGTTTGGTACACATATTCTTAACATTAGAGTGTTTCTCGAATTGGAAATTCCTTCTTCAATACATCACAACAGAAAAGGTATCTTCTTGCCGCAATTTTAACTTTCTTCGTAATTTCGTATAATTTTTTTTTTCTAAATACAACGTTTCAACATCCACTCTATTTTCCTTTACAAGCTTTTAAACTTTCTTAATTGGTTCATTGTTATTTTAATAATCTTATTTTTTAACGTTCCATACCATCCAGAATATCTGTACGAAAGTATCTTTCTTGTCATATTTTAACATTCTTCATCACTTCACTGTAATAATTTCCTTCAACGTTTCATAACATCCAGGGCATATAACCATAATGGAAGTGTTTCTCGATAAGAAAAGATGGAGATTCTGTTATATTAGTGTTTCTAGCTGAACAATATGCAATCGAGATTATAATTATTGTAAAATCACACTTTCAAATTACTTTTAATTTCGTAAAGACGTAAAGATGTTTTTCAAGAAGTTAACTTCTCAATTACATCCACTGTAGCTCCAAATTTATCTTTGGCTTCAATTCTTTCTCATAATAAAATAAATAAAACTCGCTTGTACGATTCTTTAAGCTTCTTGTATAAAATTCAAATCCCTCTTAGAGCAGATACACACAAGTTTTACCATATCAGCAAATATTATTTAGATAATTGATGACCACGATTGGGAGGACCACTGTCTTTGATAGGTACAGCTTGTTGTTGCCAATTATATGTCAGTTTTAGTTGAAGTAGTTGTAATTATATTGGTTATGTTAGCTAAAAAACTGACATTTAAATCATATCGAATAAAATTTCAAATCGAAATTGACATTTAATTGATGTCAGATAAAAATTCTAATAAAACTGACATCCAACCAACATGTAGAACCAACAACAAGCTGAACCTATCAAAGACAGTGATCCTCCCAACATGGCCACCCTTATCTAAACAATTTTTGCTTGTATGGTATAACAACTTGCTAAATATAAATTTAATAATATTTAAGGTTGTAATACACCATCATAGAATACATTAAAAATTTACTGTGTGTATTTGACACAATACACGATAAAATTTAGAATGAAAGATAATAAGGGGGCATGGCATTTGATTATTGGTAGATAACATAAAAAATTGTCAGTACCTGGCATAACTTGAAATAACTTCTCTTGTGTTGTCTTTTTAAATTCATTAAAGACTTGTATCTAAAAAAAATTAAGGAATCTGATGTAGTAGCTGCTATTACCATAATAAACAATTAAACAATGCAATTACCCTTATGATGGTAAATTGCAGATTGTTACAAACAGTGGAACTTCTCTAACTCGAACCTCCAAGGGACAGGGAATAAAAGTCGAGTTAGGGAAATGTCGAGTTACGGAAAATTACGTAAAATTTGAATCTTAAAGTTTATTTATATGTATTAAATGCATTTAATACTACATATTAGTAACTTAGAAAATTCGTTAAAACGTCAAAAAAGCTGCATCAAATTTTTATTGAAAAAATCAGTAATTTTTCTTTGAGTTACACTGGTCCATTTTTCATTCGTTATAAAATCTTCTAGTAAATTTAAGGAACCATGCAATGCATATAGCACATTCTCCCTAGATGAAACAAATCTTAAGTTTTCGATGGCAGAAAACGCTTCGTTGAGTGTAGGTATGCCAGTTGTATCAGTCTGGTTTTCATTAGTATCTTCATCTGTATCTAAGACAATAATAAAATTTGGCATCTTGGAACATAGAAAACATGGATGGGTAAACTTACCTATTTCATTAGGAGCAAGGTGCTGTATTACACTTTCTAAAATGTCTTCATCACTTGGGAAATCCATTGCTGACACATCATGATCAACATTAACATACTCCTCAAATTCAACATCATTTGTGTTTATTGCAGTTCTGTATAAGACCCACCATTTTTTTAATTCAGACAGTGGAAGGATATCATCTTCATCCCAGTGGTTAGCATCTGAAGCAATTTGCAATTGTTTGCGTCTTTACGTCGTTATTCCATGCTTTGTTTAGATCTTTAATTGCATCAAGTAAAGAAACATTTGAAGTAAATGTTGGCTCTTCCAAATGAGCCAAAATTTTCATAATAATCCGTTTTCTGTAATGCTGCTTTAGATTTTTTATAATTCCCTGGTCCATCGGTTGTAAGATTGAGGTTAGATTAGGAGGAAAATACTCCAATTTAATATTCTTCAGCTTTCCTGCTACGGTTTTGGGGTGCGCCGGACAGTTGTCAACGAACAGCAAAACTTTTCTCTTCTGGACTGCAAACTGCTTATCAAGCTTTAATAACCACTTTTCATAAATCTCACTTGTCATTCACGCTTTTCTGTTATATTCGTAATCCACTTCCAGTGACTTTATACCCTTAAAACAACGTGGATGTTTTGTTTTGCCAATAACAAGCAATTTTAACTTTTCAGAGCCACTCATGTTACTCCCAACCATAACCGTTACTCTTTCCTTGCTGTTTTTACCACCAAAGCATTTTTGTCCTTTAAATGCAAGGGTTTTGTTGGGCAAGCATTTGAAGAAAAGCCCCGTCTCATCAGCATTGAAAGTATTATTTTTGTCATACTGGCTGATTAAAGTCGGTAAAACATTTTTCTGCCATTCTTCACCACATTGAAAATCTGCAGAACCACTTTCACCGGACAGTGACATTTGGACGATATTATGTCGACTCTTGAACTTATCCAACCAGCCTATACTAGCTGAAAATTCCTCCCGTCCCAAGGCAGCGGCAAATTCTTTCGCTTTTTCTCTAATTAAACTCTCCGAAAGAGGAATATTTTTAGCACGTGCGGTAGTAACCCACTTGAACATTGCTTCGTCAATATCATCGTTAACACAAGCTTTAAGCCTTTTTCGTTTATTGTTAAACGTATCATTTTTTCTTTCCAAAAGTTTGTCCTTATTTTTTAAAATTGTCGATAGCGTATTATGAGGGAAATTGTTCCGCAATGTCTTTCTTCTTCTTTTCCCCTTTTTCCACCTCTGCTATTAATTTTATTTTTTCATTCAATGTTAAACACTTTAAATTTCGCTTCGACATATTTACCGTACACTGTGTCACGCGTACTACACAACTGCACTTCCGAAAGCACCTAGTACACGTTTCTGCCTGTTCATATTGCTGATTCCAAGAGATAATTCCGTAATTCCCCGAAAATGTCGAGTTAGGTGTACCTACGTGTTCGCATATTATGTCGAGTAATAAAAAAAGTCGAGTTAGGGAGACAAAAATACTATATAATAATATTCAAACTTCATTGTTCGCCAAAAATATTCGACTTACGGAATAAGTCAAGTTTTAGAAGTTCGAGTTAGAGAAGTTCCACTGTAATTAAGTTATAGTATATATTGCTTAAATTTTTTTCATCACTTCTGTTGTTAATTTATTTTTTTTCCTGTTTAATACTAATCATTTCTTTAATTTCCCTTTTCATTGTGTGTTGCTAACATAGTTTGACTCGTGACAAAAACCAAAACAATGTGATATATACTAATGTCCTAGTACCAACACCTTCGTCTTCAACCAATTTCAAAAAGTATAATTACTAGAAATACACATGAATGACCTTGAAATTTAGGACAGGATCTATTTCGTCAAACAATATGTTCCAAGAGACATTGTTCAATAAATACTTGTAATTTATGATGGTGTATTTACATAGCTTTACAAAGTTCCATATACCATAACTATATATACACTCACGGACAAAAATATTGCATATTTTTATAAATCTTTTATTTATATATGTATTTTTTATACCATTTATGCACTTTTTTTTGCTAAATGTATTATTTTGAAGTGTTCTACGTATATTAGTACAGTTTCTCTTACATATGATAGCGTTAGAACAGATTAGTGGATGATTAAATAAAAGATGGTGATTTTAGTTAGAACATTTAATTTAAAATAACGACAACATAATTTCCTTTTTAGGCCACATAAAGATGAATTAGTAATGGGGGTATTACCTCCCCTAACTCTAATTACAGCTTGCATTCTTCTGGGCATGCTTCGCAGAAGATCTTTAACGGTTTCTTGCGAAATTCTATTCCATTCTTCGTGAGCTGCATTTCGTAATGTTTCAATTGAATTAGGGACTGGATTTCGAGCTCGTATACGGCTTTTGAGAATGTCCCATAGGTGCTCAATCGGGTTTAAGTCGGGACTTACTGGAGGCCAATCTAATGACGCAATCCCGACTTGCTCAAAGTGCTAGAGCACTGTACCGGCTACATGTGGCCGGGCATTATCCTGCATCATATCTGTCATACCAAATAAAGCCGATATATGGTAAAACATGTTTTTCAATCATGTTTCGAATGTACCAGTCTGCATCCATTCTCAAGTTAACATCAACAAGCGCTGTGCGACCTTCCCAACTGATGCCACCCCATAGCATAATGGAACCTCCACCAAAGCTAACGGTTTGCACAAGATTACATGCAGCGTATCGTTCTCCATTTCTACTATAGACTCGATCACGTCCATCTGGCTTCCACAATTGTATTCTACACTAATCTGTAAAAAGAATTCTGCTCCATTCCTGTTCACTCCAATCAGCATGAGCTCGTGCAAACTGTAACCGTGCGGTTTTGTGGTGTGGAAGAAGCCAAGGGACTTTAGCTGGACGTTTTGGATTTAAACCAGCTTCGTTAAGTCTTCTTCTTACTGTTTTTACACTTACAGTATTCAATAATTCATTTTTTAGTTGTGGAGCTGTGAATATGCGATTTCTTAAAGCTTGGAGTTGCACATATCAGTCATCCTTTTACGCCCTTGTCCATGTCGCCTTCTGTATTCCCCAGTCTCTTCAAATCGTTGTAGAACACGAGAGACCGTCGATTGATGTATTCCCAGTATTTGTGCAATATTTTTTTGCTTGCGACCCTCGTTAGCTAGAGTAACAATTTTAACAGCCTCTAATTCATTTTGATGTGGCATTTTACTAACAAAGAACTCAGAATCAACGCACAATGCACTAGGAACGTCACTCTGCCAATGTAAAACAAAAGATAATCATTCTGACTCACCAACGCACACTATCAAATATTGCCCTAATTGTAAAATATTGTTAACTCACCTATAAATATAAGAAACCAAACGTTTTTTTATATCCACGTGTGTTATAACAATACTAATATACGTAGAACACTTCAAAATAATACACTTAGCAAAAAAAGGCAGAAATGTTTTTAGCATGCAATCAAGGAAGATGTAAAGCGTTAAAGAATTAAGTACGATCTCGTTATTTATAATTTAAAACTTATTTTGACCTGGCTGGTGATTTCCTCGCATAATAAAGTAAATAAAACTCTCTTGTATTGTTCTTTAAGCTTCTTATAAAATTAAATACTTAGAAAAGATACATTTAAAGTATAAAAATATTGGACATATCCCCATTTTTTTTTTCTTATAAAGTCCTGTTTGTATTGTCACTGTTTTTAAAAGTAATTTAACATAAAATGGCGGTTCATCAATCATGTTATTTATTATGACTATTAATAGTATATTTCGTCTTATATTAAAAGGAAAAATTCATATATTATTTGGAGAAAGGCTAAAATTTTTTCTAACCTAAATTTTCTTTTTTTATTTAGTGTATTTTATTTATATTTATGAATCATTCCAAAATTACGTACCTAATATATAATTTCCATTGACAAAAAAAATGTGTGAGCTATTATAATAATTATTAAAAATAAAACATAAGATTTGTTGACAATAATATAGCCGTTTGATATATAAGAAAAAATGTAAAGAAAAAAATAAAGAGTAAAATCGAATAAATTTACTATTTACTTATAGTACTGCTATAATGTTAATAAGAATAAAATGTAGCATTTATTACGTAAGAATCTCGATGAAGGTATGTGAGAATTTTTTTGCAAAAATATATATATATATTGTATAAGAAGATATATATATACAATTATAAATATAATTATTATTATTATAAAAAAAAATAAAAGTATATATATTATAAATTTTATTAAATTAAGAATTAATATTTACGAATCTCCCGCCCCCCTATATTTCTATCTCTCTCTCTTTCTCTCTCTATCTTCTAATTCACTGTATAATAGCTATTTGTAAATATATTTAATATTTTGTTTCATATTCGTTTATTTCTATACAATTTATTTTGTAAATTCAAAAGATATATATATATTTGTATGGTTATTCAGCCTGTTCCAAATCTGTCTCCCTGATCCCTTCCCATATCCCCCCTTTTACTTTTATATCTATATATATGTATCTATATATGGAATAATTTTATTTTTATATAATCTTGTAATTAAACTAAATACATTTTTAGTTTTATATTTTTATTTTTACTGAGCAATCTTGCCGTATTGATATTTTATTTTTGTTGTGTGTATTTTTTTTTGTTATCAGTTTTCCTTTTTTTTTTTGAATTATTAATAATGGCTAGTATAACCAAAGATTTTGTAATATATTTAGCCATGTAATTATACTTTAATGTTTATACATATATACATATAAAAATATACGTATATATAAATATATATATTAAAAAAAAAACAAATGAGAAGTCTTTATTATTTCCAATCTAACAATAGTTATATTATTGTATTTTTTATATATAGAAATTGTCTTGTATAAAATGAAGAGAAAAAAAATGAATAAAACAGAAAAATGTGAAATAAAGAGCAAAGCGGTGACTCTAAGAATGTATGTATGAAATTACAAATTAATAAATATATAAAAAAAGTTGGAAGATGTATTTTACTCGATACGAATAAAAATTGTGAATGAATTCCTACTTGTGTTTTAATAAACCTAATGCTTTTAATATAATTAGATTGTGATGTACATATTATAGTTCTACTATATCGAAAACACACTTCAACTTATTGCAGAAAATAACTTCGTTATTAAAATGTGCGCGCAAGTTACAGGAAATAAAACGATTGACAACATTAATACGGAGATATTAGCTTTTATTTTCCAGGAGGTATGTATCAATATTTATTACAGTAGAATCTCGAAACCATGAACACAAAAAATCCGAGACAGTTCACGTTATTGAATTTGTTCACGTTAGCGAGTAGATACTAAACATACACAGTTTTACTTATACCATATGATCATATATTTCTACCCTCTAGAAGGCAATGACATTTTTCTTTTTTAAACTTAAGTTGGTACCATAATTTAAGTTAACTTATTTTGCAGCGTGTGTGTGATATAGGTTATTTTATACTGATGACAGATTAGGTTTTGTCATTTAATAATTACATACAAACGTTTCAGTTGAAAAAATAAAAAGTTTAATAATAAAAACAGCTACAATAAATGTTCAAAGTGAGCTCCTTCATTTTCTATGCATAGCGCAACTCTTCGTCTCATATTATTGAAGGCATTCCTTAAATTAGTGTAATTTCCTCACAGACATTTCGGATAGCATTAGTAAGTTCTTCAATTGTATGTGGACGATTCGTAAATACTCTATTTTTTAGATGTGGATAAATGAAATAGCCCATAATTGTTAAATCCGGAGATCGTGGTGGAAAGTCTACTATTCGATTATCAAAGAATTCATGCAATAATTCCATCGTTTCCCTTGTCTTATGGGCTGTTGCATTATCTTGCTGGAAATATCCCTCGCGGAGCTCATCATCATGTAATTGATTTACAAATGGTAGCAATAAATTATTACGATATCGTTCTGCATTTATCGTATTATTAAAGAATATTGGACCAATAATCCGTCTACGAGAAACTGCAAGCCAAACGCCTATTTTTTGTGAATGCAAGGGTGTTTCAAGAATTTCATGTGGATTTTCACTAGACCAGATGCGCATTGTTTGTTTATTTATATATCCTGATAAATGAAACCATGCTTCATCGGACCAGAAGGATTTGTCAAGAACGTCATCGTTATTAATCGTACCTAAGAACCACTGACAGTAATTAACTCTGGTTACATGATCGACTGGTAAAAGCTCTTGCACGCAATGAAATTTGTATGGAAATTTTTGTAAGTCATTTTTAAGCATTCTCTGGCAGGTCCCATATGACAGTTGTGTTTGTTGTGAAAGCTTACGAATCGATTTCTTAGGTGATTGATTTATTCGTCCCTCAACATCTGCTATATTTTCAACTGTCCGCTTTAGTGGCCTACCAGCACCTGGTTTTCGAGACACAGACCCTGTTTCACGGAATTTAAGCACTGACTTTTGAATTAATTGCCGCAAACTGTCATATGTTGTTGGAAAATTTGGAAATTCTGCCCGAAATTCTTCTATACAAGGCTGCAAGGAGTACGACCATTCTCCATTTTCTAATTTTACACCATTCCTAAAGTATGATTTGATCAGAAAAACTTTATGATTTATTGTAAACATTTTTAAGTGTCAATTAAGAAATACATTAATGACAGATGAGTTTTATTTATCAGAACATACACATAATGACAGATGTATTTTATTTGTCACTACCAACACGATATTTTCAAGAAATAATTTCATGGCTTGCTAGAGGGTAAATATAAATGATCATATTATATATATATATATATATATATATATATATATATATATATATATATATATATATATATATATATATATATATATATCGTTTATTTAATAACATAAAATAGCTAGTGATTTTTAATTGAATTTGTTTGCTAGAAATGCTGAGCAAAATTGCTTTCTCTTGCAATCGTTTTAAATTTATAATGTCTTCAGCATCCAAATTGTTTGTACACGCCCAATCTAACGCCATATTTAATGCTTTCACGCCATCCGAATGCGGTACTTTAGGAATTTCAAGTTCTTGATTTTTTAATAATTTATCGTCATCTCCATCTTCTTCGCTTTCATATGTAACTGTCTTTATTCCATTCTTCAATATATTGGTCTATGGTCGGTTCACTTTCAAGATTATTCAATAAAGTGATTGTTTCAGCTACAATTTTGGAAGTTTCTTCATTCCATTTTCGTTGTAAAACACTTAAGGGGAGAGTGTCTTCTTCGTTCAGATTCAGTATTGTCACTGTCTGATAATATGTTATGCGACCACAGATTGCTCCAATTTATCCCATGCAACGGCTAGATTCAATACAGCATCCTTTAACACAGAGTTTTAAGAGCTTCCTGAATATTTTCTGTACTGGAAATTATAGAGGCCAGTAAACTTTTCCTATAATAAAGCTTAGTGAGCCGTAAGACGTTCTGATCCATCGGCTGTATCAATGGTGTTACGTTAGGAGGCATAAACATTGCAAATATTTTGTCATCAGTTGATTTAATTCTGATCCCGAGGGATGAGAAGGAGCGTTATCAAAAAGAAGGATGGCATATTCTCTGATGTTTTTACTGCGTAAAAAAGCTCTAATCTAAAATTATGAAAATCAACTACGGTATCTTTTTTTTTGTTTGAACGTACTTCAGGAACGAACTGGTTAAAAAACCAGTCTTTAAAAATATCTCTCGTCGTCCATGCATTTGCGTTGTTCTTGTAGACAACTGGATTGCAGAAATTTTTAAAGCATCTAGGCCGATTTGCTTTTCCAATTATGAGCTTTAATTTGTGCGAGCCAGCTGCATTTGTACAACCGAGGAATGTAATTCTTTGTTTCGTAATTTTCATTCCCGGGGCGTTTTTTTTTTCAGCAAGTGAAACATAGGTCCTATCAGGCAACAGTTTCCAAAATAACCCAGTCTCGTCAGCATTATAGAGTTGATGTTCATTTAAATAAAATTCCGCAATTTTTTGTCTCAATTGTTGTTTAAAAGGATCCACTAAATGTGGCTGAGATGATAATTTTTCTCCGGTAATTTTCAAATGACGAATTCCGAAGCGCTTTTTAAAACGTTGGAGCCACCCATAACTGGCATTAAATTTATGTGTACTTTGATGCACCTTATCATAAAAAAGTAAAGCCCTTTGCCGAATTATTTCAGCAGTAACCGGAATGTTTCTCAGGCGCTGTTTAAGAAACCATCTGTATAGAATTTTTTCCATTTTTGGATATTCCGCTTCTCTTAATGTATGTACATTATTTGCTAGATGTTGACGTACTAGCCAAAACAGCGACGATTTTTTCTTTTTATTTTTAATTGAGCAAACTGTTGATTTTGCTACGCCATACTTTTTTGAAATGGCCGTTACACAAACCTTTTTCATAATCTTCTATTAGTGTACCTTTTTCACGAAAATACAAACACTTTGCATTCACTTTTGTCATGTTACGACAGTTAACGTACCGCACAAGAGCATTCACTGAAGACTGTGTCCTGCTTTTACATATTATAGCATATCATATAGACAGGGAAACCCCCGATGACTTAAAAATTAAAACTATTCATTCACGTTTTCGAGTATGTTCGTTGTTCATGCTACAGAGTATACAATAGAAAATATTTTCTATTCACGGTACTGAGATATTCACATAAACGAATTTTCACGTTAACGAGATCTTACTGTATTTTCTTTTTTCAAGAAGAAAATAACGGGTGTTCAGAAACATTCGAAGTCAAGTGGGCTCTGAACAAAAAATCGTATATCTTTACTTAAGTATCTGATACTAATTTGATAACCTATACAATTGTATTAAGTAAATGTATCAATCTATCTCAGACATTACTTCATATTTTCATGGAGTACTTTGACTTCGAATGTTTCTGAACACCCGTTACATTTAATCACGATCGGTTAGTAATCTGAACATTTCTAACCTTCAAACCGGCTAGAAAATCGCTATTACATACCGTGGTAGGTAATAACACTTTACCGGCTAACTTATGTCACTTTTCCGACTGGGTAATGTCATTTCAGAATTTATTAAACGTCAGTGTCATTTAACTAAGTAAATTAAATTTTAATAAAACAATTCACAAATCTTTATTAAGTAAATAACAAGACAACGTTTTAAATCAAAATTTATTCGCTTTTGGAATTAATATTAATTGCTACATTAGAATTTCTATGACTGTTTACTGTTAGCGAAAGACCATGTTTGAAATCGTACGACAATAATTTAGTAATCTTTTCAGAAACTATCGCTATTAATTGTTACGTTACCTAGCAACAGAACCTATTAAAAGCATTTATCAAAATCCCATGAAATTCGATATAATATTTTTGAAATTTAGTAATTTAATAGTTTATATAATAATTAATTACTAACCGATCGTGAGTAAAATAGTATACAAACCTCAGCGGAAAGATTCATTCCAGTCTCGAGATTAAGTTCACCTCTCGGTGAACTGCCTCGGTATGTAATATACTATTTTCTACTCCCATCTTTAAAATGCCATTTATCGTATATGTTTCCATGACGCTAAGTGATCTTTTAAATACAGCACAAGTCACGGGATTAGCTGTTAGCAACGGGCGCTTTAGTTATGGATTGAAGTTGGTTTTTGATTTTTTAATTGCAAAATATGAAATTAGTTATCCGTGTTCCTTGTCATTAATATGTCGGAATAACTCGACGCGGCGTGACAAGAGCAAAGTAATTTTGTATTTTATGGGAAAAATGAACCTAAACGAAAGTGGAAGTGAAGAAGATATTTTCATTGGTACTCCACACGAAATTACTCAAGCATCGGCCACGGCTAGTTTGCTGCCGAAGAAATCAAAAAGTACGAACATGCATATAAACTTTCCGAAGATTGGCGTCAAGAAAGCCAAACAAATTCATTATCTGAAAATGTGTTACTTGCTTATTTACAAAATCTTTCGAAAAAGATGAAACCATTCTTTTTGTAGGCAATCTATTCTATTCTGTGTATGACAATTAATCTAAAATACAATGTTGATATAAATAAGCAAGTACCCTAAATTGTGTGCGTTTCTAAAGCGTCAATCAAACGGTTACAGACCCAAAATATCGAAAATATTGACACCCCAGTAAATTACAGAATTCTAATCATCTGCTCCATACAAAGAATACCTATTTTCAAAGGTAAAGTATAATACCAAATTAAATAAAAATAAAATAATAAACTAATTTCCAAATTTTTTATTTACGATCGTAGAAAAAGTATAGTATGCAACTCATTTTATTATAATTCACAAAACTCTTGCCTTGTGTCGAAATAATCATCAGAGTTCTTGAACGCGGCGAATTTTATAAGCATGGTATTTTTCTTTTTTAAGAATTCTTCCTACTGAACGACGACTAATATCATGCTTATTTGTAGATAAATGGGAATTTTCCTCTGCAAATATAGCAATATCTTGGGCTTTACACCATTTGTAGTAGAATTTGTACGACAAACACCTCAGAAATTGTAGTACATTTTGGAATTGTAAAGATTTTTATTTAAATGGCCTTACCTAAGTATCAAGCAATGTAAAAAAATACATGGTATTCTGTTTAAAAAAATATAACTTTAGTGCGTTACAATTTTTGAATACTCTGTATATTAAAAAAATACTTCAAATGATGACTCTTCATCCTTAATTTCCGTGTTTTATTGCAATATCTTTTTTAATTTAATGGATATTTACATGGTTTCACACATTTGTCCATCACTGTATATATATGCTATGATAATTCGTAAAATAACGGACATTTAAATTTAAAACTGAAAATAAATGATGATCTCCATGTCGAAACGAATCCTATCTCATTATCGCTGGAAGTTAAAAAATGAAGAAAACGATTCCAACAATTTCCTTAAAACGATATGTCGTACTCTAAAAAATTGACAATTTTTGTCACCACTCAGATAACTTATAAATTATCAGTACGCCGCAAATGTCATATTATGTCATATATTATCCACTGCAAAACCAATAAATTTAACCATCTCAAATTCACCGTGCATTTTCACTAATTCTAACGAAACCGTTACTTCGTAATTAAGAAAGAAATCTGAATTAATTTTAAAACTATTATTAATAACATAAAATTTTATTAGTTTAAGATACAATTTTAGTCTGTTCGTTTTGAGTTTTTAAGAAAACGACATATTTTGTAATATGTTCGTCAAGATTACGATTGCATTCCAAAAATATCGTACAATTATTAATTATAGTATACAACTGTTTTGCTGGATTTTAAAAAACAAATTAAATATCAGTAAGAACCAAGCCCTATACAAATGTTTATCTAAACCATAAACCATATCTAAACACTTAACCGATAATGTAGAGTTAATATTATTACCGTTAATTGAAGGAATATAACGGGTGTTCAGAAACATTCGAAGTCAAAGTAGTCCTTGAAAATATGAAGTAATGTCTGAGATAGATTGATTTTTGACAGACAACAGTTGACATTTAATAATTATTACAAATCAGATACTTAAGTAAAGATATACGATAACACTTCTTAATTTTTACTTAATGCAAGTTAAATGCTACGAAAATTTTGTATTTTAAATTAGACTTAAAGATACAATTTTTTAAATGTAAATCATAATTAGAATGTCTTAATTCTTGTTTTAATGTACTTAGTTTTAGATTTATTGTACTAGTTAATTCAGGTCCTGCCATCTATTGAATAGAAGCAGTACTATATTAAATGACTTTTTAAATTTCTTGATAGGAAAGTTACAGAAATCTATATTATTGGCACAACATTGCTACAGCATTTTTTACATAGATGACGCTCTGATCGTTTTAATTTTATTAATTTTTAATAATTTTTTTAAAATCATGATGTGTTCATGGTGTTCAGAATTCTTATAAAGTTCAAAGCAACTACCAATTTTTAATGGGTTATAATTAATTTATCAGTTACATGTTCTCTTTATTTCAATAATGAAACCTTATGTTTCAATTTTAGTTTTAGTTATGCAAGAGGTTCAACTCTTGAATTGCTGGGACTGATTCTTTTTATATATACAAGAAATGCAGTTAAAGGCCGCTTTGAAAATTCCCGTCTTTTTACAAATACTTCATATATTTGGTGGTTGTGTTTTCCAAATAAAATAAATAGTAATTATATTGTATTCCCTGAAATATTTGAAAAAAACATAAATTGTTTAAAAGAGTAATTATTAATGGCGAACCCGGATGTTGGTTAAAAAAAAAATTTTTTTTTTAATGCTTATTCATCCATTCTTAGGAAATTTTAGATCGTTGATATCCAAAAATTCTTGTTAAATTTATATTTTTAACTCACAATGTTCGTTTCCCAATGTTTGCAATTTCTGCTAATAATGTAGAAGACCCAATAATTAGTAGAAAACTAGCAGCTTCAATTTTAATTTAACGTTGATTTTTATGCATAACTGCCGTTTTCTGCTTTTATAGATTAACCTTGTATGTACAGTACAGAGTATGTATGTTATTTTTTTGTGATAAATGTTTGTGTTCGTAAACCTGATTGATAAAAGTAATTTCGTGGACTTGCACGTAAAACTGCAAAGTGTAAAGTTGCAAGAAAAATTGCATGCCGGCTCACATAACTTGATTCCTGTGTCAAAGTTGTCAAGTTCATTTTATTGTCAGTTCTAAAGTTCTAACATAACCTTTTAGAAATAAGCCATTTTAAAACAATGTAAAATATAAAATTCTGACAATTTTAGTCTGTGACAGTTTCCGCTTTTTTGAAACCAACTGCACATGTGTACATGCGCGACATATGAAACCCGTTATCAATGTTAACCAGGCTTATTAAATTTGACATGTCTTATTTAATTTGTTGAATTTGACTTAAATTAAATGGTATTAGCAATGTATGTATAACCTATGAAGTCTATAAGTGACAGTATGAATATGTTTGTCCCTTTTAGGTAACCAAAAAACTGATTTTGTGCTCATAAGACTTGTACGGGTTTTATATGTCGCGCATACTTTAAAATTTAAGATTAAATAAAAATAAAAAAGCAATATTACTTAATTTACACTTTATGACATAAAATATCTCAATAAAGTGGAAATTAAGTAATATTGCTTTTTTATTTTTATTTCATTGATTATGAATTTCCAACTTGTAAAGGCCACTTCGATTCAAAAAAAATATATTTAAGATAATAATAAAATTCTTAATTAAAAACTAGTTTGTAAATACTATTGTTATTAGTCTTACCACTTCCTCTTAATTTTTACTCAATGTAAGTTAAATGCTACGAAAATTTAGTATTTTAAATTAGACTTAGAGATACAATTTTTAAATGTATAAGAATCAAAATTAAAATGTCTTAATTCTAGTCAGTTTTATATTTTTAGTAGTAGAAGTTAATTTAGGCCCGCCATCTATTGAATAGAGGCAGAACTATATTAATTTTTCTTTTTATTACTTTGTATCAAAGTTACAGAAATCTATATTATTGGTACAACATTATTACAATTTTTCATACATAGATGACGCTCTGATCGTTTTGTTGTAAATTTTAAATTATTTTTAACTTTTGTCTTGTTTTTAACCTCCAATATATCTCTGTCTCCAATATTTAGAATCGTCATCATGAGATGTTCAGAATCCTTATAAAGTTCAAAGCAACTGCCAATTGTTAATGTGTTGTAATTAATTTATCAGTTGCATATACTTTTTATTTTAATAATGAAATTTTATGGTTTAATTTTAGTTATTCATGATGTGCTGCAAGAGATTGTTTAACTTTTAACATTATCTTTCAATAGCAGGCGCTGATTCTTTTTTCAGATGAAGCATTTTCGTCAAGAAATGCAGTTAGGAATATAAAAACCATGTAGGAACTGCTGAAAACCCACATGCTGTACTTGCCCTTTCAACATGAATTTTCATTAAACATCAACATGTGTCGAACTATGGACTATGCTTTATTTCATTGATTATGAATTTCCATCTTGTAAAGGCTACTTCGATTCAAAAAATATATATTTAAGATAATAATAAAATTCTTAATTAAATTAAAACTTGGTGAAACTACAGTCTAAGGCCCAAAAATAGACAAAATCTATGCATGTATTTGTAACCAATTAAACATGACACTCAACAGCATTGCTACACATGATATTATTTTTAAATGAATAATTTGAAGATAGAAAAGGTTATAAAGAAGACTATTTTTTGATTTTATATGAATATATTTTTATAAAGTCATGACAATAAAATGCAACCTTTTATTTTAAAAAAACATTTTGTAATAATATTCAACATTATGATTTTATAATTGTAAGTATTAAACTTGTGTACAACTTTATTACATGAAATTAGAACTATTCACTAATTTTGACATGATTATTGATTACAATTGATACATTCTATGGCAGTGAACAATATTAGAAGGCGCCTTATAGGTTGAAAATCACTTCTATAGAATTATGAAATTTTTTTGTATTTACCTATATCAGATATATATGTATGAACATTTTTATTATTAAAATAAATTATAATGTAAAACAAATCTTCAATAAAAATTTAATTTAGCAAAAATAATGTTTTCTTTAATTACCTACATAACCTACAATAAAAGTTTAAGTCATATTAATTCTAAAAGTTCATTTTGACGCAATAGGTTGACATCTATCTCTACTAACACTTGTTTTATATTTTTTATAATGGCATTTACTATTTATTTATAATTTACGAATTAAAATAAGTTGCAAATTTTATTTTTATATAATTTAATAAATATAACTTTGGACCATTTCTAGATAATAGTTCCCATAGATAATTATAACAAGTACTTGTTATAATTATCTATGATAGTTCCCACAACAGAATAAAATTGAATTTATACAGAATGCAGGTTTAACTTATTTTTAATATATTTTCTATAGACTTTTCAATATTATATCTTGAATCCACCTTAAAATCAAAACAACGTTTCAAACGTCAAATTAATGTCAGTCCAATTTGATTAAATCTTAAATGAAAAATACACTAGAAGAGTGCTGCCAACTATTTCAGTCTTTTTCTCACATAGGATATATCATTATCCACAACAAACATTAATAATGTCAGAAGGTCATTGATTAAATACGAGTGGTTTTCTATGCCATCTACCTAGGTTATGAAAACAATATGCTATCGTGACAATTTTCTTACGTCAAGTTTCTGACATTTTATAGTGTCATCTCCAAGTTTGGTTCGAATTGTTTAACATTTGCTCCTTTTACATTCGTTTAAAAGAGAGAAAATGAGTGATTTGAAACTTGAACACAGAAGCGCTATGAAATTTTTATCAAAAGAAGACAATAGCCCGAAGAATATTCATGATAATGGTTGCAGTGTATGGAGAAAATAGTCCGCCCTATATCCAAGTTGGTGTAAGGCAGTTCAAATGGGACAGAGAATTCATTCATGATTACTCAAAGTGTGGAAGACCTATGGAAGCAAGAACTGAAGAAATAATAAATAAAGTTGAAGATTTGGTGTTGGCTGGCTGCCGAGAAAAAGTTTCAGTTATTGCTAGAGTAATAGGAATATCAGAAAGGAGTGTTTTTAAAATTCTACACGAAGATTTGGGAATGAGCAAAGTGTCGGCACGATGGATTCCCAGACTGCTCAGTTCCGAACAAAAATTGTGTAGACGACAAATTTGTGAAAAGAATTTGACTGTTTTATCGCAAGGTTATCTTAAGTAGAATTGTAACTGGAAATGAAACTTGGGTACAACACTGGGACCATCCTACGAAACAAGAGACCATGGAATAGGTTCATAAGGGCTCTCCACCGCCTAAGAAGGCAAAAACGAAATTTTCCGTGGGAAAAGTAATGGCCAGTTTTCTGAGACGCCGAGGGGATTCTCTTAATTGAGTATATAACAAGTGTTCATTTGAAAAGTCAATCTAGTAGCATATAATTTACTGAGAACATTTTGAAGTATGTCGTAAATTAAAATTTACTACTTAATCTACGAAGTCGTATATTTTGACAGTTTCATACAAGCAAATAAATAACAAATAATAGGTATTTATTGAAAACTATAACAAATGTTGAAAATGTTGTCCTTCAAGATCAATGCACTTTAAAATCCTCCGTAGTCCGTTCAAAATTTCTGATGATATTCTGCAACATTACTGGATTGTTATTAATTTCCATGCATTTCTGTTCGATTCTCTGTAGCATATCATTCAAATTCAATATAGGTGTTCGAAATATGTTATTTTTTAGATAAGGCCACAAAAAGAAGTCGCAAGGTGTTAAATCGCATGAACGTGCAGGCCAGGCAATTTCAGTATATTAACTAATTATACGCTCATCAAGAAATTCTCTTAAATAATCCAAAGATTCTGCAGTACAGTGACAAGGTGCTCCGTCTTGTTGGAAATATGCATTTTGTAGTTCATCATCATGCTTATCATCATGGCTTATCGCTGCCCAAACACCAATTTTCTCTGGATGTAGCGATTCTTCATTAATTACATGTGAATTTTCACTACTCCAAATTCTTGTATTTTGTGAATTTAGGTATCCCGTTTTATAAAACCACGCTTCATCAGTGAAGATGACTCTTTGCGAAAGTTCTCCATTATTGTTTATATTTACAAACCAATTACAAAACTGTAGTCTACGTGGGTAATCAATTTCTAACAATTCTTGTACTGCTGTGACACGGTATGGATAAAGTTGCATATCTTTTTTTAATAACTTGTGAGTTGTGCCAACAGAAAGGTTTATTTGTTGACTCAAATGTCGAACAGATGTTTGTGGTTCATTTTCCATTATTTCTTCAACACGATTGACAACTTGAGGTGTACGTTTCTTAACTGCTCCGCTGCCTGATTTTCTTAAGAGACTACCAGTTTCAGAAAAAAGTTTTAAAGTTCTATCCAAAGTATTCTTAAATTGTATATAATCTATTACAAAATGTGGAAACTCAACTTGAAATTCTACCATGCAATCTTGAACTGAATAAACCCATAAACCATCAATTTTATTACCACTTCGAAAATAAGCCTGGACTAAAAAATTTTATGTTCTAAAGTGAAAGCCATTTTAAAACTGAGAAGCAATTTATTTAAACCAGAATCGACGCACGATTATTTTATGCACTAACTGATATTTGTGATTGACATTATCAAATGTCATTTGGATTTACGTTTACGGAACAACAAACATAAACTAATATATTTGCATCTTATTCTATCAAAATTTCAAAGTAACCTAGATTGACTTTTCAAATGAACACATTGCCTAAAAGGAATACAATAACGTGACTGACGTGATAAAAGACTTCTTGAACAGAATTGTATTTCGGGATGAAACTCGGATACACCTCTAAAACCTTCCCACGAATGTAGAGTCCATGCAATGGGTTCATAAAGGCTCTTCACCGCTCAAGAAGGCAAAAGAGCAATTTTCTGCGGGAAAGGCGATGATCACAGTTTTTCGGGATGCGGAGGGATTCTCTTAACCGAGTACATGCCAAATGGGACTACAGTAACGAGAAATGTCTACAAAGACACAATTAAGAACTTGAACACTGTTATACGCGATAAAAAACCCACAATTTTGCTCAGAAAACTCTGCTTTTGTACAACAATTGCAGAGTGCATAAGGCACAAATTGTTCAAGCAGTAAACAGTGAGGAATTACAACATCAACAAAACTCAAAAAACACTTGAAAGGGCGACTGTTATTATCGAATGACTATGTGGATGACGCTGTGGTGTAGTATTTTACGGAATTACAAAGAACTTTTTTTCGAAGGCATAGCACGTTATTAAAGAAAAGTTTGAATAGGTTTTTTTTTTGTTTTATAACTCATTTCTTTCATGGATAGGTAGTTGTAATTTTCCTTTCTACTGGAGGTATAAAATGACAAAAAAAAAAACAAAGTAAACAGACAAAACTGATATTTTATTTCAAGAATTTCGAATACAATAAGAAAAAAAAAAACAAAACTCAATACATAAATACAATGTTGATAAACTTAACAATCAAAAAAGGAAACTGATATTAAATAAATACATTTTTAACATCAAATGACATCATATATACGGCTCAGACCAATATTTAATGGTACTTCCATGCCTCTCGAAAACATTATTCGATCTGACTTTGGAGCGCAATTTCACGTCTTTTGGTTTCAGCATACTCTTATGATTACTCAATAGTCTAGACGGTGTCAGTATCGACTTCGAACTCAATCCGGTACATTCCAAGAAATGTTCGTAAGTCGGTTCCGCTTGGCTATTTGTTTGTACGCTATCCTTATACCCGCCATCGTTGTTCGATTCAGAAGATTTCTGCAATTCGAGCTTCTTACGAATCTGTTGAATAGTGTTCATGTTTAGTTGCGGTACCGTCAAGTTATTCGTGGCGCGAACCAACTCCACTCTGGTGGAATTAGAACACTTTGTGGGTGATTTTAAAAGATCAGGCATTTTATGTTCCTCCATCTCCGAAGAGCTTTCAGATCTTTCGGTCACATCGCTGTTATTATCGATGTTGTATTCCTCTCCGATTTGGCAGTCTTCCAATTTGAACTCTTCGAAGTTTTGACTCAAATCGAACTTTTCAAAACTGGGGGGAGTTTTCTGTGGCTCGGGCCTTTTAACGTTGTTCGATTGTTTATCCGAATTTTGAACCTGTTCAAAATTCGAAAACATTATCTTGCCCTTACTGATCTTGTCAGGTGTTGCTGGTTGATGGATTTCAGACAGCAATTGGTGGTTGTTAAAACCGGTTATAAGACTCGAAACGGATGTTCCTATAACGATAGGTCTCCTGGACAGTACGTCATTGCGATTGGCGTTAGTATTTTTTAACTTCAACAAGATTTGCGAGTTGTTCTTCACGTAATTATCTTGAGTGATTCTCTCTTCTTCCTGAGGTTTAGTATCTTCGGTTTCTTCAGGGATTATTATCTCTGAGACTTGTGGTAACTTCGGTATTTCAGTATCGGGTTTTGGCTTGGGTTTCGTTGGGGATACAATTTCCGTTTTTATTGGCGTCTGTTTGGCGAGTTGTATGCTAAATTTCTCGATGTTTTTACTGACTAAACTTGCGATGTCGTCGTTTACAACATTCACCGGATCGTAATGTGAATCGGTATCGCTCATCTGTGCTTTATGCAAGATAACATGTTTTTCTGAATCTTTGGAGTTATCTAAGATGTTTTGCATGTTAATCTCGGCCACGACGTTGATTTTCTGCTGGGAATTCTTTGTTGGTAGATTTAATTCGGAGATTGAACAGTAATCTGGCTCGGATTCGATGTTAGGCTCTATAGCTACACTATTTATTTTGTTTTGTAAATTTTGAAGCTTATATTTCGATACTAAATTTGTGGGTTTTGGTGGTAGCGCCGGTGGCGTTCTTAATATTTTGCTCTTCCTTACTATTTTCAATTCGTTCTCATTCTCGTTTTTAGTGTCCATATCATAATAGTGACCGCCACATTTTGATTCGAAATCAATATTCTTGATGACACTTAATTTTTTAGTGGGTAAAATGTTGACCTCTTTCTCTTGCATCGCCTCCAATTTTGTCGGGGAATTACTAGAGAATGACTCACTGCATTTACTCAAAATCTGCTCGTAATCATTACTGTATATGCTCTGAGGCGTTTCGTAAAAATTCGGCTGTTTCTGTATTGGTGTCTCATAGTAATTACTATGGGTAGATGATTTGTTACTATCCTCTGAATTATCTTTATTTAAATTGTTTTCATTATTATTATTTAAATTCTCTTCTTCGTCACTGAACTTAACTCGCTTATTTTTGGGGAATTTTCGCCCAACAGTTGGTGTTTTTGGAGGTGACACGGTTGCGTCATTAATATTATGCAGTAAAATCTGATTCATGCATTCTAAAACGGGGTTGTTCCTGTAGATATCGCGATGTTCTTCGTCCTCCTGTTCGCTACCACTAGCGTACCATTTATCATTAGTTTCACCATCACCGTCAAACACAGGGATCGATTCAGATATCTTCGATGTTATTTCTTCTTTCTTCTCGGCAATATTTTCGACTTTATTCATTTCAACATCGTCGAAGTTTATAGGTACCTGAGTGATTTCGGTTTTACAATTTTGTATGACCGTATTGTTGCAGTCTGAATCGGTACCGTTCGAACTAGAATTCGAATGGATAGAATCTTTTTCTTTCTGATTAGAGTCATTGAACATGTTTTCAATGCGTTCCGAAACCACACTGATCTTATCGGTGATGCTTTCTGCTCGTAACGAATCTAAATTCTCGTAATCGTTACTAGTGTTGTCTTCGTTTGATGTAGGACTTTCGTTGCGTAATTTTAAAACTTCAAAGTAAGTCCCTACACTTTTTCTATGCCCAAACTTCCTACCGCGTCTTCCCAAAGAATCCTTGCTGAATTTATTTTTTTGATAAGCAACTTTCGCGACATCTCTATCACTGCTTCCGTTGCTTACATTATCTTCACCGGAATACGACTGATCAGAACTAGGAGTTTTGCTTTTAGTGTCGTAATCTTTTTCCGAAATTGTGGCATACGTTTCCGAGCTGCTATCTAGCGATTCGAAATTGGAACTTTGGTAATCCTGATAGTCCGTCGCCACATACTCAGAACTGCTGTCCATACTTTCTAGTTTCGATACGGGACTGTAATATTGATTGCAATGCTTGCAATATTGATTGGACATCAATTTAGAGATGTCATTTCGTTGTTTCTTGATTATGTAATCTTTCTCGCTCAATTGGTGACTGATATATTTCTGTTCTTGACGCAGACGCGCTTCGAATATCAAAAGGGCACGTAGAACTTTGGCTAGTTGGTCGTTTCTGAGGTTCCTCTCCGATTGGTACTGCTGTTCTTTTTGCTGAAGACGGCGAGTGTACTCGGCAACTAATTGGCGACATCTTTTCGTCTGCAACTTCAACGCACGCTGAACGATTTCTAATTCCCCTCTCACTGAAGCTATCTCGGCGTCGGATGTCGATATCTGAAATAAAATAAACTAATGAAAGACTGAGTAAAAAATGTATATTAGAGAAATATATATCGAGCTATAGAGTATTTGCTCTTAAAGTTTTTGAAAAAGCTTTTATAGAAGGTAGGACCTAGTAGACATACAATTTATATCTCAACAATAGACATTAAATTATTGCATTCACTAGCAAAAATTAAAACTCTCTTTCATGTGCTCTAAACCTTTCGTTACTAATTAAAATCTTCATTCAATTACCTATAATTATACAAAATCTATTTTTGACTGCACCTGTGAGCTTGCCATGCTTATTTGATCTACATAGCTCTCAACTTCAGCAAATTTCTCCAATATATTCTGTGGTGCTGCGCGTGATAGTAAAAATCGCCGGATATTGCTCATTTGTTTCACAGTATCTCCGACACATAAAACAGGTAATTCTGGTTCTGTATCTGGTTCATCCTCACTGTCATCCGATTCAGGATCAACAGCAGAAACTTCTACATCTCGCACAGTGGCCATGATATCTTCATCTGTTAAAAACTCTGCTGTTACAAGACAATCGTCCACAGTGATATAATCATTTATATTATCCATATTTATAACACTAGGAATATCAGAAAAATCATTTCGTTCTTTTCTTATCCATCAGTGGAACTGCATAAATTAAAATGATGGTTTTAAATGTGCGTGTATGGTAATAAAATAATTCGATGAAAAAATTTAACGTATGCTTTAGATTATTTAAAAAGAAAAGTTAAATTTCCAGTATCTGTTATGCTGTGGGATTCAGTGTTTGCAGAAGGTGTGAAAAAAGCTGCAATTTGTTGACAAAGTTATGAAGAATTGCTAATACAGAAAACTAAAAGAATCTCTGCTGATAATAATGTAACATGCTCTAGTTTTAAAAAATTTCACTTTTAAAATATGAAATAAATTGTTGACATAGTTTTTAAATAACAATATTCCAGTAATCTACTGAAGTATTAAAACTCCCTTTTATATGTTCTTAGCTTTCGTTATTAATTCAAATTACGTAGTTTATGTTGTAAGTCAAGAAATAGGCTAAACATATTTAACAACCAAATTAATGATGGAAAATTAAAATTTCCTTTTAGAAAAATTAAAATATAGATAATGAAAAAATAAGTAAGTAAATTAAAAGTAAAAAAATATTAATAAGACCGCAGTGATTAAGTTTACGCCCATGTTAGGAGCTTTATAAAAATCACTTTATTTTAAAGCATTTGAGCCAAATATGAAATGGAACGAAAGTGAATCAGTTTGTGGGCGTCTGTGGGGAGCTGGCGGGCAGAGCAAGTGATCAGAGAACTGACAATTATATGAAGCACTGGAGTCCGGTTTTTCTGACTGAGTTCGATCTGACCTGCATTCAGTGTTGACGAAAGCGCTTGATTTGACTTTTTACTTCCGCGATTTTCTGTACTGTTCTCTGCTTTTGACTGTTTCGTTTGCGTGTGTTATTTTGTGTTTCCGAAATTCCGTGTTCACTCGAAAGACAAACTTGAAATAAAACAGAACGAAGGATTGACTTGAATTATCGCACACTGTAACTTTTAATTTAAAACTTGACAGTTTATTTAAGTAGTACATTTAAGTATCTTTTTGTATGCGTGCTATTTAAAGACCGAATATGTCCTATTTCAAGACTGAAAATGTGCAATTCCGAGGGAATTATAAAACTACCTGAGACTTTGGTAAATCAATTCAATTTAAGTATCGATATTTAATAGGATAACTATCTTAGATAAATACTTAAAAACTGGTAGATATGTATCATCACGTCAATTACGTATCCTAAATACCTATTTCGACAATTAAGTTGCCATCCTCAGTAGGGAAACAGTGCTGAACATGAGGAACAGTAAAGCTAATACAAGGTGGCGCAAAATTAAACATCCAATTTTGTTTTTGAATAACTTTTTTAGTAAATTAAAAAATTTTTTGAGTGGTGAAAATCTTTATTTGGACCTTCACATTTTTTTCTGTTAATTGGAAAATATGATATCCGCCAAGTGGCTGCCGCCAGTATTAATACACATTTGTGCCCGTTTTATCGCATCTTCCATAA
This sequence comes from Melolontha melolontha, assembly GCA_935421215.2. Lineage (NCBI taxonomy): Eukaryota > Metazoa > Arthropoda > Insecta > Coleoptera > Scarabaeidae > Melolontha > Melolontha melolontha. The sequence continues at coordinate 135,652,272 of OW285240.1, read as the reverse complement.
CTTTCCGCACGATTTCTGGTGATAACTGTTCGCATTCCTGTCGAATATTCTACTTAAAGGGCTGCGATTGTCTGAGGCTTATTGGCATAAACCCGCGACTTCAAGAAGCCCCAAAGAAAGAAGTCTGTGGGATGGTTAAATCGGGCGATCTTGCTGGCCATGCCAAATCGCCAAAACGAGAGATTACGCGACCAGGAAATGCTTCCTTCACAATATCCATTGTGGCTCCTGCTGCGTGTGCGGTTGCACCATCTTGTTGAAACCACATGTTCACCAAGCCCCGCTCATTCAATTCTGGCAGTAAGAAGTCGTTTATCATGGCCCTGTAGCGTTCGCCATTAACAGTAACCATATTGCCGATGGCGTCCTCAAAAAAATACGGTCCAATCACTCCTCCCGCGTGAACACCGCACCACACAGTAGCCTTGAGTGGATGTAACGGCTTTTCGTGCATCACACGCGGATTTTCAGTGCCCCAGAAACAAAGATTTTGCTTATTGACGTAACCGCTTAAATGAAAATGCGCCTCGTCGCTCATGATGATTTTCGACTGAAAATCGTTCACTTCGTTGTTGAGATTGAGGATGGCTCTATAGTAATTCACGCTCGACTGAAGGTCAGCAGGCATTAACTGATGCACTGTTTGCACTTTGTATGGGAACATGTGTAAGTCTTTCACTAAAATTCGCTGTAGGGTCCGTCTGCTGATGCCCAATTGCGTGGCACGTCGTCTGGTTGATCTTTCTTCGTTCTCAGCAACATCAGCAGCCACAGCCGCGATATTCTCGACAGAACGACCAGTCCGGTGGCGGCCACGCCCTGGAAGATCTCTTGTGGTTCCAGTCTGTTCGAGTCGAGCAGCTAAGCGGCGTAATGTTTGTCCAGTTGGCGCGACACGATTAGGAAATCGACGACGAAATTCACGCTGCGGTAACACCACCGACCGATTATTGGTAAAAAAATCGACACAATTATTCCACGCTCTTGCGGAGTATAGCGCTCCATTGTTTGTCTGTTTGTATTCTGCAGCTGTCTAGTTCACAAATGTCAAATATGATTGACGTACGACGCCATTTGCAAAAGTTATAACATCTTCCGACAGGGTGATTAATTTTGCGCCACCTAGTAGAAAAATCGCGAAACATTTTACAAGAATTCACGTATACACTAATACCCACAGTCGCCAATGAAAAGTAATACATACATTTTTAAATTTTCAAATGACTTTTCAATTGGTAATAAGTTACTTAACGAACTGAGCTAATTCAAACCTTTCTATTAAAGGGTGGGTGGCGGAGATTAACCGCACCAGTCAACGATCCACCACTGCTAAGTATTTATTAAATTATTTATTATGTTATTTCATGAAAAGATGTTTATAATATTCCTGTATACGCATATAAAGGTTACTTCATCGTACAGTCACATGTTTCGATTTCTTCTTAAATCTCGTCAGTGCACGTGGTGAAGAACTTATTGCCAGTCGCTACCGCTAAGTACAATAAAAGAATCTTATACGTCATATGTCAAGAGAACATTTGTTTTCCCACGAGTAGCCAAGCTACTGCTAAAGAGAACGTGCACGTTGAAATGTGTAATCCACTAACAGGTAACCTAGATGGTACCAATATACCACGAAAAGATAGCAAATCCATGTTAATAACATCAGAGTAGTTAACAGCTGTTTTAAAATATACAGCTTTCTTCACTGAAATTGTAAAAATTTTCAAAAATTTTTACCTTAGTTCATTTATTTAGTTCTTTACTTAGATCTAGACACGAAAATAATATTTTAATTTGGTTTCCTATCCTATTTATAATTCACATTTTAATATAATAGAATCTACGACGAAAAAATAGCATGTCGATGTTAATAAGAACAAGTGTGTAAATCAGTGGCGGCTCTTGATGACGTTCGATGTGAGCTGCTGCACGGATGAGACTGATTCGTTTAAGCTTTCATATATACAGAGAAGCAAGTAACCGTACCGAAATCGTCCGAAATAGTTCGAAGTTGTCTCATCCGTGCAGCAGCGCACATCGTACGTCATCAAGAGCCGCCACTGGTGTAAATACAATAATATAAAAATAAAAATGCTGAAATCATATCTGTATATGTATACATGACCTTCCGTCAGATGTCTCGAGACTTGTAGCGACAGCGACTTGCAATAAGTTATTCACCACGTGCACTGACGAGCTCTAGAAGATCGAAACACGTGCCTGTACTTTGAAGTAACCATTACTTAAATATGAGTACTACAGATATGATTTTAACATTTCGGTATTATGATATTTACTAAATTGATTAATGTTTAGAACCTTTTCTTGTTTAAAAAAAAAATGGAATTAAATGTTAATGATTAAGAAAATTAATACTGGTAGCCGTAACTTTGTGGTAATTCATTTTGAAAATAATAAAATAAAATAAAACAATCACTTTGTTATACCACTTTATTCACATATAATAGTGAAATCGTGAAATCAATACTATAAAACAAATAGCGGTAAACAATAGTTATAAAAGTAGCGTAATTGACAGTATACTAAAGAAAGAACAGTTACAAGTGGCCCTTAGTTTAGTATATCCTAAAGATAGTGCTAATTTGAAACAATTTGTCTCGTTAACTTACTTCGGTAAAATAAACGCGCAAATTGGAAATATAATTTCAAAAAATAATAGTAACGTTAGTATAGCTTACAAACCATATGTAAAAACAAGTAATTTCATTTTTAACGCAAAACCTAAAACAGATATCAATAATAAATCAGGAGTGTACAAATTATATTGTAATGATTGTAAAAGTGTATATATAGGTCAGACTGGTCGAAGTTTTATTATACGGGTAAAAGAACATATGAGGTCATATAAACTAAAGAAGACAGATTCAACATTCGCAAACCATCTTATTACAGAAAGGCATACATTTGGTCATCATAAAATATTGCATTTGGCCGAGAAAGGTCGTAAATTAAATCTTTTAGAGGCACTAGAAATTTTTAAAAGCCGAAACAACACAATAGATATTGTTTTGAATGACCAGTTGGATCTTATATATACACCTCTTTTCCAATGTTGTATATAATAGTTAAGTACATAGTAGTAATTTTAAATAACATCATAAACCACCCCCATATATTTTTGTGTCATTTATAAGATCGATGTAGGCCTGTAACTTTTGCAGTTTGATAATGACATTGTATGTCGAAACCGCGGTCACTATTATATGTGAATAAAGTGGTATAACAAAGTGATTGTTTTATTTTATTTTATTATTTTCAAAATGTTAATTACTTATTTACCTAATGATGCACATGAGTACTTCTGCTTATTCTATCGTTCAAGATCTCTCTAGAAAATGGCTATGCAAAAAGCATTAAAAGAATAGAAATATTTTAACAAATAGCACTTATTTGCAAAAACATTTTTATGATATTTTGTTTCTAAAAAATTATCAAAATATAAATACATTTTGAAATGTTAATTTTTTATTGAAAAACACTGTATATGTACAAAAAAAAAGTTCTAAAAATAATATTTCATTCATTGTTTACAACTTTCATGTGCTTATTTTAAGAACTGATATTATACCAGATCATATAATCGTAAATAATAATTGTCCTTGATAGACTCTTAAATTAAAGAGTAACTTATATACCGGTTGAATATAGTGAATATTTTTTTAAACAATTCGTTCTAAATTTAACTGCCACATTAACATAAATATTTAAGCTTCGAATTAAATATTTATCTGAATAGTTTAAAATTGCTTTTAAAATGTCATAATTAACTACTTTTTTCTTTCTAGTTTTTACTGTAAATATTGATATAAAACTTTTAGCAAATTCATTAATATTTGTAAATTGAGTTTCACTATTTGTCAAATGAATTTATTAAATCAGCTTCGTCAAATTACTTTCCCTTTATATCAATTGGTGTTTATATGCATGTATATCATACATTTACTTACGCCTGACTATCAGTCATTATGTTAATTTTTTTGCTTGCGCAGCCGGCTTCCCGAATTTCATCGGCGCAGGCTGCGACTGCTAACAATTCGGCCTGAAAAACCGTATGTTTCCCCAGATATATCGATATCTTCCTTCTAGGGCACATTCCGCATATGCCTGCACCTGCCCCCTGACTAGATTGTGATCCGTCAGTGTACCAGGTGCCGGCACCACAATCGATCGAGCGACTTTTTGCCTGTTCCCTGGTCGGTATAAGTATGTTCAGCTTAGCTGTAAACATAATTTCAGGTGCCATACTGTCCACCGGCATTTGAAATATCGGCTCTTCCAGTATAGTTCCTGTGATATCTGTATGGCTCCCTACAACCTTGTTAGGACACCATACGTCATTGGCCTTCAGCCTCAGTATCGCAGCCATTGCCTCCGCCCCTATAAATAGTTCCAGCGGAGGGACACCCACGATGGCCTCCATGGAAGCGATTCCCGTGCTGTTTATAGCTCCCGTGATTCCCAACAGGGCCTGTCGCTGGAGAGTCGTGAGGAGCCCCACCGACGATGTCCGCTCCGTCCTCCTCCACCAGACAACTGCTCCATAGGTAATCGTTGGTCTTATTACTGCTGTGTACAACCAGTGTACCACATTTGGTTTTAGTCACCAGGTCTTGCCAACAGCTCCTCTGCACTCCAGAAGAGCTGCGCCGCCCTGTCTGCCACTTTGGCTAGGTGTCTGCTCCAATTCAGTTTCGCATCAAGTGTTATGCCTAGATACTTCACTTCATTGGTTAGTTCTAACTCTTGTCCAACCAGCTTTACGCTGCCCAGATCATTTAGTTTTCTCATGTTTGTAAAGGCTACCAACTTGGTTTTTTGAGGATTGACAGTTAATCCCTCCCCAAGGCACCATCTTTCTACAATTCGCAGAGCATTTCGCATGATGCTCGCCACTGTCCCCGGGAATTTCCCCTGTGACACTATGACAATGTCATCGGCGAACCCCTGCGTCCATATTCCCTGGTCATTTAATGTCCTGAGGAGATTATCCACTACTAAACTCCATAGTAGCGGTGACAATACGTCTCCTTGAGGACACCCTTTTGTTGTCCTAATGGAGATCGTTTTGTTTTGCATTTGGGCATGAACTACTCTGCTACGCAGTATGTTATGAACCCAGTTGCATGTGGTGCTTTTTATTTTTCGATCTCTTAAAGATCGAATAAAAGAAGACATCGAGGTGTTATCGAAAGCTCCCTCTATGTCTAAGAAGACTGCAAGTGCAATTTCCTTGTAGTGTAAGCTCCTTTCGAGCCTTCTCACCAGGCTATGCAGAGCACCCTCACCTGATTTTCCCATCTGGTATGCCCATTGCAGTGGGTGTAGAGGAGATCTATCCAGAGCCCCTTCTTTAACATTTAAATATATCATTTTTTCCATAGTCTTCAACATAAAAGAGGTAAGACTAATTGGTCTAAATGATTTAGGGTGGGTATATGTTACTTTTCCGGGCTTCGGAATAAACACTACCCTAGTTTCTCTCCATGCCCTAGGGATATAACTCATAGCATAGCTAGACCTAAATATCTCCAATAGAGGACCCATAATTTCACCAATTCCCTCTTCAAGGAGCCCCAGTCACGTGTAAAATGTATTAAAATTCTTAAAATCAAATGCAATTCTGCAATTTCTGTGTTCGAATAATGCCAACATTGAAAAATTAAGGCGTATCAAACTGAGCATATTTCGATACTATTTTGGGTTTCATAATGAGTTCATTACGAACGTAAAATAGAAAAATAATGAAACGCAATTGACAAGTGTGCCGAATAGCAAAAGAAAATTACTGTAATATTTTAATGAAGAGAAATTATTAAAAATATGACGTCAATTTAGTAAAATTGCCACTCAATAACATGTAACCAGTCGGGAATGGCAGTTACGCAAAGCAACCCCTACAAGTTTTCCCCCTTATTTAGATTGACTAGCCTTTAGATGTGTACAATATCCTTGAAATAATTAACCGTTCGTTCCTTGCTCGTTCCGTTTAAAATTTAAATTGAGTAGGAGTGTATATCGTTTAATTTAACGTCTTTCACATTTTTAAATATTTATATGACACTAAAGTATATTATAATGTAATTAATATCACTTTTATTTATTCGGCAAGTAAAATATTTAGCCTTCAACATCCTGGTACGGTCGACATTCTTGTAAGTTCCATCATTATATAATAATTCTATTTTTGTACGGTTATAAAAACCTGCGTGTCGCAAAGAATGCCTGACATTAAAAAAACAAATAAGGAAATTCTAATTTAAATGTTTGAATAATAATACTTAAAAATAGAAAACTAATGGTCTTTAAAAAATACATTTTCATTATTATTAGATGTCTTTCTTTTTTTTTCTGTCGTTAACAAACTTGCACGACCAGATCGGTAGAGCATATGGAAAAAAGTCAATAAAAGAGTCCTCCTTGGACTGTTACGTCCATATACAGTTAACAACAAATTTAAGTGGACAGCGCGATGTAACACGAAATTACTAAAATGTATTTTTACTTTCAAAATACCTAGGAATGTATTATTGTCACGCGCTAAAAACTGGTAATAGAATTGGTTCTTCTCGTGAATAAATTACGGATACGTAGTTTGTGTATCTTATAACTAGAGAGATTCACTCGAGTAACATCGCACGAGCGATATATTTTGTCAGTCGCCGCCGGATAACATTGCTCGTGAGATGCTACTCGAATAAACATCTCTATTATTACCAACTAAGTTATGTTGAACTTGATGCTTATGAGATTTAATAATTATTAAAATCTCATCTCACACGGAATTATCGCCCTAAATTTTTGTGTTAATTCTAGATTCTGACGAGTTCTAATGAGAACGAAATGCTAGTATATGCACGTTTCGAGATACACAGTGTGGCTTTCATAGATTTTTTTATTTATCCTCAGAACCTGGATGGTTGACATCGTGACGCGCCTAAATTCTTCGGCAGGAGTAATCTCGTCAGATTGTAGAATTAACGCAACAAATTTAGCGACAATAGCATGTGAGATGAGATTTTAATAATTATTAATTCTCACATGCATTAAGTTCAAAATTTTCGTATGTATACAGGCAGTATGGAAATTAAAGTCATGTCTGTTTCCGAATATCGTGTACTGACGAGTTCTAATGAGAACGAAATGATAGTATATGCACGTTTTGAGACATGTATTTTTATTTTGTATACTTTGCTCATGATATGTTTTCTCCTTTTTTTGATTTGTTATTGCATAGATTTTTTTTGAAGTAGTATTCTTTTTACATATATTCTATTCTATTCATGCATCATTCTTTTTCTCCTGATTCGTGCAAAAAATATAGGGTGCGGTAGAATTGATTACACGATTTAAAATTGTAAAACAAGTAATTTATTGTTAGATTTAAATAATAATGCGTAACATAATAAGGGAGTATTACCTTTTAAAAATAACATCGCTACGATGGTCACCATCGTTCAGCAAATAAGTTTTCTCCAAGTCCAGTCCTCTGTCATAAAGGCGAAATTAGGGTATTTGACGAAAAGTTATCAAATCGACCAGTATCAGTGAAGTATGAGAAGAATCAAAGACAAGTGAAGAAATTGCACTGATTCAAAGAAATCGCTGGATTACGCAAAAACAAATTGCGCAGCAATTAGGAATTAGTCAAGAATGAGTCCAGTTACATTGTTCAGACGTTGAATTACAGAAAAATTTGCGCCAGATAGCTCTTGCGACAATTAACGGATATGAAAGGATAAAGAAAAACATTTGTCAAGAACTCCGAAAACAAGCGACAGTCGAATATCGTCGTGCTGATTCTCCAAGTGTACGTACAAATTCAAAAGAGTTCCATCAGCGTAGAAAACCATATTCACCATTTTCTGAGATGTAAAGAGATCAACGATTAATTCAATCATATACTATCAGATATCAGATACAGATACTGCAAAACGATCACTAAAGAATCGTATCCGTAGAGTAAGCCCCGAAAAACGATCAGACCTGGTCTGAACAAACAGATGTCTTTGAAACAGACAATCATGTTCAGAGTATGCATTAGAAAATATTTTGTGTTCACGGTACTGAGATATTCACATAAACGAATTTTCACGTTAATGAGATCTTACTGCACATTCCACGGCTTTGGTGTAACCCGTCTATGCGGTTATTTCGATTAAATAACCTGATTAATCGCTTATCTAAATTTTCTATTAACTTGTTTTATTTATAATATTAATATATAAATTATTAAAATATTGTATTGCATTGCAATCTAAAATATTTTTTTTGTATTTAATTTTGATTGATTTTTAAAAATTTAATAAATGTTTCAAATACTATGAGCAGTAGTGTATATATACATGGTGGGGAACTATGCGTTTTTTGCCTCCGAAAAAGGCGGCTCCGGAATAAAAAAAAAATTATAAATACTCCAACAGCATTCCAAAGATATCTGACAAGCCTCAGTTGTAGGGAACAGTGCAACAATGTTACTACTAAGTGTATGTATATATGATATATTAATGGTGACCCAGCAGCGCACGCGGTGACTTCTTTCCCCGGGGCATTTCGAATTATGGATGGATCATGATAATTTTTCGTACTTTCTACCGCTCCGGCGATAAATAAAGAATTCTTTTTTTCTCTTTCTGCGTGCATATGTATATGTGTATGTATGTGGATACATCTTTGTGAGCGTTGTGTCTACATACATATATTGACGGCAAGTTGTGCGATAGAACAGGTTGCCCATTACGAACTTTTACTCGAAAACCGTTTCGAAAACTCCTCTTCATTTGAATACGAACGCGGCAGATTTATGATGCGGAAGAAAATAAATCCGCCGGTGATTTTATAATACGTCCATATATACAACCGTTTGTAATAAAAATTGAACCAAACATTTAAGTTTTGGTTTGTATTTCATAATTCATTTGTTATGAATTGAGTAAACAAGTTCCAAATCAGTACGAACTCTAGTATCTTGTCTTCAATTATTAATTAGTTCATTCATAAACATAAAATGATGGATACGTACATTGAAGGCAAGCAATATACGTTGACACCATTTCTTAAAATTGTTAAACTCAAATTCAATACCAACATTTTATCTGTTTGACAACAAATTCAGTAGAAGTTTATAAAGATGCATTGTTAACCGATCCGTCTAAGAAACGCTCCAGAAGATGCCAGTAAGATTATTGAAACGTCGAGAAGTTAACTCTCTGTTAAATCTCTGAACCAAAGAATAACTTCTGCAACGTGGAAGCAATCCCAAAACCCAGGTATATTAAAAGATAAAATACCTATATTAAGTGTAGGTATTTTATCACGTTGTATATGAAATTCCATTCAACGACTACAAGGGCGTATACATCGGACAAACATAATACTTATGAGAATTATTAAACGGACACAAATTTTCAAAGAATACTACATGTTTAAAAAAACACATCAAGCAAATTAAACACATATTAATTTCCAATAGACCACTATTATTACATCCGAGAAAAATAACAAAGTAAAGTATTATATTTGAAAACATTCGCATATAAAAACATTAAAAATTCCATAAAAGATAGAACCGATATCAATAATCTCAATAATGTATAAGCCAATCATATAAACCCTTCATCGACAGCACTGCAACCATAATTTACCCTTTGCAACAAAATCACGAGAGTTTTGGTATGTTAAGAACACGAATATAAAAGTTCAGAGATGAAACAGGTTTCATCCTAAACACACCCTCATTAGAGTTTAGAACATTACATATAATCATTTTAATAAGTAAATTCATATTTTTATTTTAATATGTAAATACATTGTAACTTTTATTTTAACAAAATAATATTTAATGTAAGTAGATAAATTGACAAAAATTTACTTTCGCTAATTTGAATTAATAAAATTACTGTATGAAAAAGACAGTACACATATTACCGAAACGTAATTATTGATTAAATATTGTTTTAATCACCAGGTCGCTACTCCCAAAAAACCACTTATGTATTTATTTATGTATGTATATATGTATATGCATATATATATATATATATATATATATATATATATATACAAGGTGTGTATAAATTGGCGGACCCACTACACGTGGCGATGTTCTTCGTTAAATTCGGAGTCCAAAATCCTAATACGAAAATGTTGTACCTTGCTCCATATCTTTGCACGAGGTTCCTAAACTTCGGATTTTCAGTCTTGAAATAAGCATTATTACTCGATATTTGTTGACAGAAAGAGCTACAATTTAGAAGAAAGAAGAATTGTTGTTATTATCCTTTCGTTAAAGTTTTCTTTTTGATTTTAAAGTTTGTTTTTAATATTTGTTTATTAACTTATTTTGACGAAAAACACATCTGACAACGTTGTAAAACAATAAGTAGGCAGCCTAATGTTGTTCTAGTCAAATACATTACTACTGTCAAATTTTGACACTTATGTAATCTACCTATTTCATTCGACTTGCTTATTTTTCGTGTTTATTTGTATAATTTTGTTTAGTTTTCGTATTTATTTGTATAGTTTTAATCAGTTTTCGATACCACAAAGATTGCAGCTATGTCTACAAACTGATGGATTCCAATTCGAACAATTATGTAGGTAATAATTACATTGATTTCTATCAAGAAGATGTACAAAAATTAGTCAATATTATCAAAAATTTTTAAAACTTTGTAATATTTTCGTAATAAATATCTAATCTAAGAAACCAATTTTATTTCGTTTGTTTCTTTTTTAAATTTAAAATGTAAGGTTCACATGACGACGTGTAAAAATGTTGCGAAGATTATAACTAGCACATGCGTGTTCAATGTTGCCAAATGTATGTTTCTTTCAAATTCATTCTGAAGACAAAGGAAGCCTGATACATCGCTTTAGGATTAGGACTTTTAGCTCAAAATTTGACCAAGAATGTCGCCACGTGTAGTGGGTCCGCCAATTTATACACACCTTGTATATATATATATATATATATATATATATATATATATATATGTGTAACCTGCGTTTCTTGTATGCATAAAGTCATTCTAATAAACGTCATTTAATAAAAAAGTCAAAAATATAGAAACTGATATCTAAGACAATAATTATTTTGTCTAAAATATGAAAACGCTTAATTTTAAATTTGAAAATTAACTGTGATTACCTTCTAAGATCATTACTTGATTCATTTCTGTTAATGAATATGGCATTTGAATAAAATTTCATGCGATATTACAATTACTTGCAAACGGCAATATCTTTTGACATAAACTGACATTCACGTGTATATAGACCGGATGCATCAGACCGAAATTAGGATGGACCATATAAATAGTCAATAACATCGCAAAGCACAACACGCAATTATTGAATAGCACTATTCATTCGGTTAACAGCACATCTATTTTTTGTCGTTGAATTGTGACGCAATTACTTCAATATTACAGTTAAATTCCTTTCTTCATGGGCGTAGATTGAAGGGCGAAGATTTTTTATAATTTATTTTATTTATTAATTTAAATTTCGTAAGATAAATATAGTACGGTGAGTTAGTTTCTTTTTTCATTGTTTTAACTGCTAATTACATATATACGTAAATGTCCAGTGAATTTCGTTAATAACTTAGGCATACATTTTTAATTTTCCTTTAACGTGCCATACTTGACGCCCCAAGATATATACCCAACTATGTAATCCAACGTGACCTCCCGATTACCACTATTCAGTAAGCTATTGCTCACCACAGTGCTAAATACCATGACAGAGTGATTAAGGGTCATACTAATTGTATCTCCATTGCCAGTGATACAGAAATTTATGGCGAAGTCGTAAAATATCGCTAAAAAATTTCAAGAAATCGCACGTAAAACGTCACTTAGCATCGCAAACACATATACAGAAATTAGACCCGTTGGAATCTGACAATTTTAACGAAGATCTATGTGAAACTTTAATGGCGGCAAATATCCCATTAAATAAACTTAACAATCCCACCTTCTAAACATTTATCCAAAAATATACTGGTCGAAATGTTCCTGATGAATCCACCTTACGCGAATATTATGTTTCTAAGTGCTACACGAAAGCAATAGAACGCATTAGAAGCCATCTTTCAAATCAGTACCTATGATAAGTGCCGACGAAACTGTCGATATATTAGGACGCTGTGTGGTAAATGTTGTAGCTGGTGTACTACATCCAATTATTCCACATAACGGATATGTAATAGCAACAAAAGTTATAAATATAGTTGATGCGGAAACAGTAGCTAAAACCATTTACGAGAATATGCACCAAATGCTTCATTTGGACGACAGGTACAAAGAAAAAATACTTTTGTCAGTGACAGTGCTGCATATATGTTAAAAACAGGCAGACTATTAAACGAAAGATATCCTAATATGCTGCATATTACTTGTGTAGCACATGCTCTCCACAGAATCTGTGAATATATCATTGACTCCTTTCCGGAAGTTGATAAACTTGTATCCGCTTTTAAAAAAGTTTTCGGAAAAGCACCATTGAGAGTAGCTCTTTACAGGGAAAAACTTCCATCTTTGTCATTGCCTCCCTCTCCAGTAATAACTGGATGGGGAAATGGTTGGAAGCTACTATTTTCTATGCAGAGAATTTCGATAGTTAACAAAATTTCGTTACATGTTTAAATGACGATGCTCGAAGTATTTCTGAGTGCAAGGAACTAAAACAAATTCCAAATTTAAAAAATTAGCTGTACTTTCTTCAGGAACAATTTGGAAATTTGCCAAAACCATTTATTTTAAAAATCAAAATCTAAAATTAGATGATGGATTAACCACATTAGATGTGGCTATTAATAATTTGAAAAATATTCCAGGTGACTTCGGATGTGGCCTTCAGCAAAAGTTAGACGCCGTTTTTAATAGAAATCCAGATTTAATAACATTGCGGCAATTGTGTATGGGGACAATGCTTCAAAATCTAACTGCTAAATACGCTGACGCTGAAATAAAAGAATATTTCCAGTTTGCACCTATAACCAGTTGCGATGTAGAAAGGACGTTTTCTATCTACAAGGATGTATTTCATTCAAAGAGAACAAATTTTACCTTGAGAAAGTATAATTAATATTAATACTCCTTTACTCAATTTGAACTACAAAATGAACAAATAAAAATGTATTTCGTATTTTATAGATCACTACCCGTTTGTTTTCCAATTATATAAATAAAATTAAAAACTCTTTAAAAATACAAATTTTCAATAGTACGCCCGTGGACAATGAGTCATCGGCCTCTCATGTCCGGTCCCTATTAATAACTATAAAATTGTTTTAACTAAATGTATCATTCTATCGTATTCTATATCAGACATGGATTAAAACTTCCATAGCTTATTGTGACTCCGGATTTTTCTGAATACCCGATACAGCCTTTACATATTTAAACTTTGCCATATTGGCAGCCATATTCGTGTAATTAAAATAATTCAGATACCCTTCCAGAAGACAACATTAAATCTAGTAAATTTGGATAAGTTTTGTTATTAATAAACACAAATTGATACTAGGCAAGCAAGAATCATGTATTAATTATGTGTTGGTATACAGTAAACAATATAGGTATCTAAGTATATACATATTTTTAATTTACTGAAAAAAACAGCAGTGTTACTATGGTAATAGATCAAAATTATTTTTGTTACGAAGTGTTTATCTTCGTCTTTATTTCTTATTGATAATAACATCTTTATTGTCGAAAAGCGTATATAGCATTTTAAATCTTATTGTGGCGTTTTTTCTTTTGCTGTAAGGGTTCTTAATTTTTTGGTTAATTAACAGGAACATGCTGAAAGATTGTAGAAAATCTCAGTCATTACGAATAAGTTGAACATTTCAAATTATTTTATCAAAAAATTACGGGATAATCTCAATACGAGACAATGTTAGTTAATTAAAAACAAAAGTATATACAGGCTGATTCATTTTCGGCCCTCACCATGGGGATCTCTCTTATTATTGGAGATAGAGTATAGGTTTAAATTTGGCAAAGTTGTTAAATTTTGTGTTTGTTATAAATCCGTAAAGAAAATATACCTGTGACAAATGACCTTCGTTATTAAAAAAAAAACGCGAAAACCCCATTTTCTTCTTTTACCTGTAGCACCGACATTTGGCCTTGTAGAGAAAAAATAAAAACACATCTTTGTGGCCATTTCTAAACCTCTATCCAGTGGTGTACTCTAAATTTTTATACGACGTTTCGTTTCTTTCTGGCCATCATCAACTATCTAATTTCTTAGAGGCGCCATATTGGATTTAGACATCTTCAGAAAGAGTTTTTTTTCTGATTTCAACCATGTACCACATGCTGACTAAAGTTTTTGACATTAGGTTTTATTTGAAAGAATAAATTATAAGATTAAATAAGGTAACCTTTGGAATTTCAATCTGTTAAACATTTCATTTATTGTTCATTAATAATACAAAAATGTCATACACAAACGAAGAGAAACGAGATATGATAAGTATTTTTTATTCTTCGAAACGAAATTCAACAGTAGCGAGTACAAGATAACAAAAACATTAATAAAAATACATAGAAAAGTAAACAATAAACAATTACAGTAAATGTTCAATTATCTGGCCATCTTCGGTAATGCACAATTGGGCACGCCTTCTGGCATTTTGAACTGCCCTTTGTATAGTTCTTCTAGGAACTGCATCGAAGGCATTCTGAAGTCTGTCTCGTAATTCTTCAATGTTTTGTGGCGCATCTACTTTATAAATATTATTTTTAACATATCCCATAAAATAAATCTAGCGGACTTAAATCAGGTGATCTCGCAGGCCATTCAACAACTCCCCTATTTCCAATCCAACGGTTTGCAAACTCTTGATTTAAGAAATTTCTAACAACAGCTGCATTGTGTGCTGGTGCGCCATCTTGTTGCCACCATAAATATTGTAATTGATTTAATGGGATATTGTCGTCAAGATAGTCAGATACGTATGTACGTAAAATGTTTAAATATCTTTCTCCATTTAAATGTTCTTCATACATAACTGGTCCTAAGAGACGATTTGCCAAAATACCCATCCAAACGTTTATTCCAAAACGATGTTGTAGTCTTCTAGCCCTGTTTTGTCGGGGATTTTGTACTGCCCAATAGTGCTCCGTATTTCTGTTGAACATTCCAGAATTTGTAAATTTTGTTTCATCTGACCAGATGATTTTGATTAAAAAATTTTCGTCATTTTCTATCCTTCCCATTAACCAATTACAATATTCTAGCCTTCTCAAATTATCTCCAGGCAGTAAAGAGTGACTAACATGGATCCTGTATGGTTTAAACCTACTTTTATGTAAAGTTCTCCAAACTCTGGACTGGCACAAATTTAATTCTGACGCTACTTCGCGTGTAGAAATTGATGGATTATTATTTATCTATAAAAATACAAGATTAACATGAAATTTGAAAACACGCTTTTAATTTACCATTTGTAAAATATCTTGTCGATTTTCATTTAAATTCCTGTTGTCTTGACCATTACGCGGCTTAGTAAACGATCCATTCTCGACCAAATTTCTGTCGAGATCTAGAAAAATGGTACGATGAGGCTGTTGTCGTTCTGGATATAATTGTAGATATCTTGTACTCGCTACTGTTGAATTTCGGTTCGAAGAATAAAAAATACTTATCATATCTCGTTTCTCTTCGTTAGTGTATGGCACTTTTGTATTATTAATGAACAATAAATGAAATGTTTGACAGATTGAAATTCCATGGCTACCTTATTTAATCTTATAATTTATTCTTTCAAATAAAACTTAATGTCAAAAACTTTAGTCAGCATGTGGTACATGGTTGAAATCAGAAAAAAAAAACTCTTTTTGAAGATGTCTAAATCCAATATGGCGCCTATAAGAAATTAGATAGTTGATGATGGCCAGAAAGAAACGAAACGTCGTATAAAAATTTAGAGTACACCACTGGATAGAGGTTTAGAAATGGTCACAAGGATGTGATTTATTTTTTCTCTACAAGGCCAAATGTCGGTGCTACAGGTAAAAGAAGAAAATGGGTTTTTCGCGTTTTTTTTTTTAAATAACGAAGGTCATTTGTCACAGGTCTATTTTCTTTACGGATTTATAACAAACACAAAATTTAACAACTTTGCCAAATTTAAACCTATACTCTATCTCCAATAATAAGCGAGATCCCCATGGTGAGGGCCGAAAATTAATCAGCCTGTATACACATATTGAATATTAATAAAAGAATAACAATAAATACATTCAAATAATAAAAAATATAACTCATTGCCATAGGTGATCTGAAATGGTTCCGTTTGTAGTTAGTTCCTTTACCCATAATGCCTACGATATGGTACAAATCGTTATCATTGAGATTATATGCATCTCAGATGTTCTTCATACCAACTAGAATGACTGGATATACACGCAACATTAGCGAAGGCCGGCCTGGGTCCGCTAAGTGTGACAACACAGTAATAATAACAACAACAAAAGGCCTTAAGCCCTGACCGTCCTACTTCTTTTTACACGTCCACCATACGCAAACACACACAATACCGAGATAAAAAAAATAAATGAAAGAGAGAGAAATAGAAAAACAAAATTATTACGTTTTTGTAACGTACTAATTTTGAATGATGTGTGGGTACGTTAGTTGTGTGTTATTTAAAAGGAAGGCGCGAATAATACGTGAAAGTTTGAACAGGTTGGCCAGGATCGATTTGGTGTGCAAACGCATATGTTTTTTTTATGGCGGAGCACGAACTGTCCTGTTTATATTATATTAAGAATTTGCTTTCGAATAATATTTCATAAACTTTCAAATTCTTGAGATTTCGTTGGGTGATAATACTCTTATGCATACGCATAAAATATATGAGTAATTATAGTAAAAGTGTATAAGAAACAAATTTAAAAAAAAAGAAATTTGTCAACAAGTTGAATAAAAGTATATTAAGTAAGATGACTTTAACTTGAATAAATACATTAAAATTAAAGGATCATGAGAGTACCTAGTAGTCAACGCTTTTGTTAATACCCTCAATTAATTTTTCAAATTCCTACTCTGTATATTTTAATTCACACAAGACCTAGTTACAAGATAATATACATTTCATAAGTAGGTTTATACACCGTGGAAGCGATTTAACTAAAGGCCGGTACGGTGCAGATATCCATCATAATAACGAGTGATCATTAAAATTTTCGCTCAAGTAAGCCATATACACAAAAAGTATGTCCTAACTTAAGTTATTAGAGGAGATCTGTCATTATAATTTCAAGCGTCATGATTGTTAAAAAATAATTTGAAATGCTGACTTTTATATTAAATATATTTATAATTTTTATACAAAGTAATAGAATATTATAAAAAATGTGTAAAATGTTGACCATTCTCCACCAAGCATAATCGCACTCTATTTCGTAGAGCATTGAAAACATTGATCAGTATTTGCGGTAAGTTATTGATGTGTTTACATTTTTCTATGATTTTATGTCTTAACTCTTGTAGATTATTAATTGGTGTTTCATAAATAATATTCTTTATATATGGCCGCACAAAAAAATCCATGACTGTTAAATCACACGATCGTGGTGGATATGGAATCGCTGTATTTCTACTTATTATCCTATCGCCATAAAATTGTTGCAAAAACGGAATATTTTCAAGTGTAACGTGAGATGTAGCCCCATCCTGTTGAAAATATCAGACCTGGAGTTCATCATTAGTCAATTGATTAGTAAAAACACTGAGAATTTCGTTACGATATTTCTCCGATGTTATCGTGCCCTCAAAGAATATTGGTCCTATTAATCGGTGACGACTCATACCTACCCATACGCCTATTTTTTCTGGATGTAGAGGAACTTCTCTGTAGAAATGAGGATTTTCACTGGACCACATACGCATATTTTGCGAATTAACATAACCTTTCAAATAAAACCAAGCTTCATCGGTGAAAAAAGTATGATTTAAAATATTGTCTGTCATTGTTTGAATAAATCATTGGCAAAATTGTGTTCTTTTTTCATAATCCGTAGGTAATAGATTTTGTACAGAAGTTAATTTATATGGATACATGTGCAAGTCCTTTTTTAAAATTTTTTGACATGTTCCATACGAAAGCCCTACTTGTTGCGAAACTCTGCGAATAGATGTTTGAGGAGATTCGTTAATAATTTGTCTGACATTTTAAATTACGCCGCAACTTCTCTTGAGAGGAGGACCGCTTCCTTTTTTCCTTAAAATACTGCCTGTTTGACGAAAAAGATTTACACAATGCATTAGCGTATCACGGAAAGTTTTATAGCTAGGAACAGTATTTGGATATCTCTCTTCAAACTCCGCAAGGCAATTTTCTATTGAATGCTGCTAAATACCATCAATTTTTTGAGATGTCAGGAAGTAACATTCTACCATAAACGCTTTATGCATATCATTAAAGGCCATTACTTTTTCTTTTGATGAAACTTTAAAATATATATTTGACACTGACAGATGTTTGAAATAACATCTTAATGACTAAAGCTACGACATAATTTTTATATACACGGCCAGCTACGAGTGAAAATTTTAATGATCGCTCGTTATATACCCCTATCACGTCTTATTAGACATCGAGCTTACTACATAGCGTAAATTCATTACGAAAGAACCAATTACAACCAAGGTTAAGAAATTATGGTATCTGATACGTAAGAAAAGTCAAATGGCATATTAATTTTCATTCATTGAAATGCTAGAATTACAGAGAATGATAAAAATCAAAATTAAGGATTAAATAAATACACATGAATATTTTTCTTATGCGTAACGGTAGAAAATGGAAAACTATGTTACAATATTTTGGTCAGTCCCTGTATACTCATTGTGTCTAACACTTTATTAGTAATGCGTGCCGGAATCTTACGAGTAGGGACGGAAACGATTGTGGGCGTCCGATATCAAGTTGGCTGACTGTCGTTCTTTTTTTAACTAGTTATTTTCTTAGTTTTCTAACTAGTCTTTTTTTAAGTTTTGAATTTACAGTTACCGTTTCGATTATCTTGGAAAAATTTATGCACTTTTAAGAGTAATGTGACGACGTACTAGTTCTAAAATTGAGGATCGGTTTTTGATCGATTAAATTAACAGCAGCTGCAACATCACAAGATTTCCACTTGGGTGCCAAATTTACCCCTAATTAATCAGGGTACGAAACTCAGGGATTCCCTTGATATTCTGAACGACGTTTTCGAGTCCAAAGGCATCTTGAAGCAGAAGCCACGTGACCCGTTAAAATACCTGGCATTCTTCGATGTCAGATAAGTGCAATTTGTAAACTTGTATTCAAAAATATATAATCAGAACTATTAATTACTAGGCCACGAAATTCTACGAAGGACAATTTTGCGGCAGCTGTTTTGTGAAGTATAACGTTATAATTTTGTTTTCGTAATTTTCTAGTACCGATTGTGTTATATTATTTTAATATTTTCTGTTAAATTGGTTAAATAAGAAATTAAAATTCCCTTTTTGCGTTAAAATTTTGATTGATTAAATTTAATTATTTTATTTGCTTCTCGTTTTTAAATTTACATATTCTTTTCTTTTGTGCATCGCTAGTTAATCGTAACAGGTGTCTTTTTTTTTCTTTCTTGTGAAGAAATTCACTTACGTTAATACTAAAATTTAGATTAGGCTGAGCGATAAATCAGCTCGCTTCTGATAGGTAACGTTTTTTTTTTCGTTTCACTTCTTTTTACTATACCCTATGTTAACTTGATTTAGCTTTTTACATTTAACTTTGTAGAATACCTTGTAGTAATTTAAATTTTGTTAATAATATACTTATCATATGTTATACCATATCTTTATTTTGATAGCATTGTAGCCGGTGACTTCTTGATATACTGTAGGTCACTTCAGTTAACATCCAATTAATAAGATAATTATTTACTTTTTATTTTCATTATTTGTTCAACAATGTTAACAGAATTTGACTTAAGAAATTCATAAGCATTTGACTAATTATTTTGTCATAATTTAATTAATTGTTTTCTTTGTATCATTATTTAAGAAAAAAACTTGAATAAAATTTAGTAGCTTCCTTTTCAAACCCTTTTTCATAATACCTTTAATAATAATAATATCTAGTGAGTTTTTGGCGATTGGTTGTGTTAGGTTTACTGTGCACCATGTTCAACACCGTGGTTATTAATTTTACCTACTGAGGATAACAACTTAGATATTTAAATACGTATTTAGGACAAGAGTATTGTGATAAAGCAGCGATGCACATACCGCGGCCCGCGGGCTGCATGCGGCCCACTGTCGATATTTATGCGGCCCGCCTACGAATTTTAAAAATTGTTCGAAAAACTTCAAAAGTAGGTAAAAATCCATTCAAATCAATATTTCTTAACTTTTTATTTTATTCTAACTTTTGTAATTGTTAGTAAGATATGTATCTTTAAGTGCCTACTCCTTTCTTGTTCAGGCTTACTACGTAGGACAGGTATGCTACTCGTCGTTCCAAGTATATTGTTACGAGACTAGAAATCTGTCGAACCAACTAGATTACTCGAAGATTCGCGAAACACGTCGGTATTATCCCCGAACAATGTGGTAGGTTCTCGATGTTAGGCAACTCGTATAAATACAACGCATCGCCCGCTATCGAGGCAGCTAAGTTTTAACTACGGACAAGCGAGCGTTATATTGTTTGAATTGTAATCTGTGAAGAATAAATATTTCGTCGTTCGAACTTGGCATCTACCTACGTAACAATATATCAATTTTGATATGGATAAACCAGGCCCCAATAAAAAACGGAGTCGTCAGGTTGAAGATGAAAATCGACAGTTTCAAGATATTTGGACCGAAAAATACTTTTTTATTTCAACGCATAACAAAAGTGTCTGTTTAATATGCAAGAGTAGTGTTTCTATTCCGAAAGAATGTAATGTGAAAAAGCGTTATGAAACCCAGCATCATACTTTTACCAAATTAACCGGCGAAAATCGAACGCAAAAAATTTCCACTTTACAAAGGGAACTAATAGGACAGCAAGCTATGTTTACAAAACCAATTCAAGATGCTGAAACAGCTACTGAAGTTAGCTTTGAAATATCTCGAATAATAGCGAAAACTTGTCGGCCTTTTAAAGATGGTGAGTTTGTTAAGCAGTGTTTAGATATCGCTGCAAAAAAAATTTGTCCGAAAGATGCAAAGAGGTTTGAGAAAATTCAACTAAATCGGATGACTGTTCAAAGAAGACTTACCACATTAGCAGCTGATGTCAACTTCGTCTATGTTTAAAAAATTGATATTTTAATACAAGTTTTCATGATCGTTTGCTAGACTTCAAAAAAGTTAAACCTCTATTAGACATTTTCAGCAATCCTGTCAACATTTCACCCGAAAATGCATCGGAATGAATACAGCTGGAATTGATAGACATGCAAAATGATGATAATTTACGAAAAAAGTTTAATGAAGGTAATTTACTCAACTTTTACCGTTGCGTTGACAAAACCGCTTATAAAGAGTTGCGAATAAATGCATTGAAATGCGCAAGCTTATTTGGATCGACGTATATTTGTGAGCAAATGTTTTCAGTGATGAAACTTAACAAAACAAAAAATCGAAACCGTCTGGCAAATGAAAATCTGGAAGCAATTTTACGTGTGGCGACAAGTAATGTGGAGCCAAACATAAACAAAATTGTTAGGTCAATGCAATGTCATGCATCAAAATAATAAAACATGAAATATTACATTGTAATGATTAGATTACATTACGATTACATAATTACAACAAACATTTTTGAATGTTCTATTATTTTTATTATTTGTAGTAATTCATACTATTTAAAAATAAAAATATTTGTGTTAATAAGTATTCTTTGTAGTGGCCCGTCCTTAGCTTATTTTCCCGAGTGGCCCCTGTTCCCTATAAGTCTGTGCATCCCTGTGGTAAAGGGTGCCTTTTTTAAATAGTTTTGTATTTAAATGTGTGTTTAAATTCGCGTCAAATATTCCCAGTGTGCATAAATTTTTATTTTTCTAAAGATAAATATTTCAAATATTAATCATTATTTGGAGTAACCACAAAGTCATTGAATAAGTGATCCGTACCAGAGTCTACCTGCATGGTATTTATACGAAAAAAATTCCGATTAAAAGAAAAAAACCACTGAATGTTTGACCTTCATCACAGGAAAAAATCTGACAGTCTGCGGTTGGATTTAAATTCCACTAACAAATTTCTTGCATACCAGTCAAAAAAAGGGAACACTTTTAAACTATTCCTTAGATAAGTTACGATGGTATATTGTACAGTGTACTGCATTAATAACAACACTAATTCGGACATTAACTCTTTAAATACTCAATTAATGGGAATAATAAAAACGCCAAATTAAAATTAATTACACTGAATGGAAGGGAAATGATGAAAGAACGCGTGAAATGAATTATATTCCCTATAAGTTAATTGCTTGTCGCAGAAACATCTGTTCATATCTCATTCAAACAGTACGCTCATTAGCAGACCAATTATTTCTATTAGTATCAATTGTTAAAGGAGTATCTCATTCAGTTGTTTTTTTATAACAAAATTAATAGTAATGAGTCACTTCTTAAGTTCAACAAACACAAATGGATAATACGACTAAACGCGAATTTAAATTTGAATATTAATCTTGAATGTTAATCATGCTAGAGTTGATGCGAAAATATTTTAGGTAGATTAATGTATAGTGTACGATGCCTGTTCAGAATATTCTCAACCTAACAAAGAAAACATAAGATTTGTAAGATTTTTTTAAATTTTTCACCATACGAGGTGTGATTGAAAAGTTTTAAGACTGGACTTGTCATTTCAAAATGGCAATACATACAAGCTATTGCGATGGATCTACTCCAATGTAGTTCCCTTCTGAACGCACACACTGATTCCAACTAAAAATTCTACTTTTAGAACATTTGCGGTAACTAAACCAGGTCATGTATTGCAAACGCATCTCTTTCGTCAAACACGACCTCGGTGTGTTTCGATCTTTCCAAACACGACCTCGGTGTGTTATGATCTTTCGTCAAACACGACCTTGGTGTGTTACGATCTTTCACCACCTTGTTTATCTTATCACCAGGTCACTAGGCTAAAGGGGGACACGCTCGAATATATAATGAGACCCTGCGAGATCTCAAGACGGAGTCAGACAGAGACATAGTTCGAGCGAGTGTATTAGTATCCCTGCTAGACTAGTGGCTCTTGATACAATGTAATATCTGTTATTGTTATGTCGTTATTAAATTATATATTGTTATTTAACCGTTGTCCCGTCTATCATTTATTATGTTGGTGAACCTCCGGTGTTAAAGCATCGATGTGACCTCCGGGACCGGGTGACATCACACATTCCTCGAGGAAATTTTCTTTCTTAGGGATGTTAAGAACCTTCTCCGTATTTACCTGGATGTATTCAATGGAGTAAAATCGCTTCACTTTCGGTGAAGTTTTCAATTTAGGAACTGGTAGTTAGCAGAGGCTAGATTAGGAAAATAAAAGGGTTGCGGAAGTACGGGAATTTTGAATTTTGCCAAAAATTTCCTGATTGAGAACGCACAAGGAGCCGGTGCGTATCGTGGTGGAGAATGCAATTCTTATCTCGCCAGACTCCTTTTCTTCCGGAAATTCCGCTCAAGATCTAATATTGTATACTCGTAGAATCGAAAAAAAGCAATCATCAATCAATCATTGCCTTCACATTTTATCAACTTTGACGGGCTCTTTGAACCTGGTCTCTTCCACTGCGATGACTGAGCTTTTGCTTCTGAGTCATACCCATAAACGCGTGATTCGTCGCCTGTAATAACACTATTCAACAAATCTAACTCACTTTCGGCCCGAATAAGCAGTTCTTAGGAAGCACTTGGGAATTTTGCCGACACTCGATGCATGTTTAAATCTTCCGTTAAAATTGACTGAATTGCGTAAAAACTAAGATTCAGTTTCACTCTCTACTGAACAAACATAACGCGGTGATATCTTTAGAACATTTCAAGGACAAAACAAGCTTTTTCTTCAAAGACGCTGCAAAATCCCTCATCTTGAACAGTGGCGGTTCCTATCTTAAAAACTTTCCTGGAGAGTAGCACAGATAGTCATGATTCTAAAACCAGGCAAAAAGCCAGAAGCACCCTCATCTTACAAACCAAAAAGTGTCTTCTATCAATATTTTCGAAAGTGTTTGAAAAAATATATGTTAAAAGAATATTAGAAATTTTACAGAAAAATAACATCATATCAGAACATCAGTTCGGATTCAGAAATAATCATGGAACTATAGAACATATCCATAGACTGGTAAATAAGATAAACATATTTTGAAGCAAAGAATACTGCACCGCGGCCTTCGTAGACATGTTCCAAGCCTTCGATTAGGTGCGGTACTACTTGCTTCAGCCTCACTACAACTTCTAAGATCCTACTTAACTGATACGACACTTCCTTGTGAAACAAAACAACACATACACCAATCTATATCCTATTTTATCTGGTGTCCCACAAGGAAGCATATTGGGGCCAATCTCGTTTTTACTATATACGAAGATATAAGTTGGCAGAAAAGGGTTTAAATCAAAGGAGGGTCCAACAACCCAACAAATTATATTTCCTGGATGGATTATAAAATCTCTGAACCAAGTACAGTGAAATCTCCCCTAACGGACACCTCCCTTAAGCGGACATCTCCTTTATACGGACACATTGTGATAGCCCCGAATTTGTCTTATGGAATTTACAAGTAAATCACATTCTTTTGAACGGACACTCTCTTGGACGGACACGGACAGAAGAATTCAGTTCGTTTCCTTTAAAAAATCTCTCTTGTGCGGACAGCGCACATCAAAGTACGTATATGAAACGGGCTGCTAAATCGGTATGCGCAACGGCATTCGCACGCACGCTAGTTAGTAGATAGGGATTTCCCCGAGACTCCGAATTCATACAGTCGTGTGTTTCTGCATATACGTAGTAATAAAAATGGCATCTAAACGAAATTATTTAACACTCAAGGAAAAGATTGAAATAGTGGAAGTATACAAAAGTGAGAAACTTAGTGTTCGTGAGTTAGCTAAACGTTTTGGTATTGGTAAAACACAGACGGCTAATATCATAAAAAATAGAGACGATCTATTGAAAGTGTGGCACTCCAATGTTAATGTTAATAAGAAACGATGCTTTATTAACAAAGGAGGTGCAGATGTAGACAGAATGTGCTACGAGTGGTTTATCAAAGCAAGAAGTAAAGGAATTCCTCTGTCAGGTAAAAATTTGGGATACTAAGGTAAGTTTTATTTTAATGTTCTCAAATTTAAAGGGCCCATAGTGCAGAGTAAAGCGAAAGAAATTGCTGAGAGTATAGACTATACTGGATTTAACGCATCTTATGGATGGTTAGATAAGTTTCGAAAGCGCCATAATATAAGCTTCAAAGCTATTTCTGGTGAGGCAGCTGATGTTAAGGTGGAAGATGTAGCAAAATTTTTAAATAAATTACCGTCAATTTTGAAAAATTATTCACCGAGGGATGTATTCAATGCCGACGAAACCGGGCTGTTTTTTCGTGCTCTTCCTGACAAGACTTTTCATTTAAAACAGGAAAAATGCTTTGGCGGTAAATGTTCAAAAGAAAGAGTCACCATCATGCACTGTGTTAACATGCTTGGTGACAAAGAAAAGTTGTTGGTTATAGGTCATGCGGCTAAACCTAGAGCTTTCAAAAATATAAAAGTAACAATTGCCTGTTACTTGGAAGGCCAACAGCAAGGCATGGATGACTGGTACTATAATGACGGAATGGTTGAAGGAACTAGACAGCAAAATGCAAAGACAAAAGAGACACATTTTGCTATTTGTTGATAATGCCTGTTCGCATCCAAGGGACATAGAACTGCATATCATTAAATTTGTGTTTTTTCCACCTAATTGCACATCTGTATGTCAACCCCTTGACCAGGGTATAATAAAAAATTTTAAAATGCACTATAGGACCATTGTCGTTAAGACTATTTTAGCAAAAATTGAGTGTTCAAATTCAGCTCATGAACTTTGCAAATCAATTAACATTTTAGATGTTATTTACTTTATAAAGAACGCTTGGGACAAAGTATCAAAACAAACGATTCAATACTGTTTTCAAAAGGCTGGGCTTATTGTTGAAAATCAAAAAACCATGTCCACAGAAGATGAATTTACGGCAGATGATAATGTTCCTCTATCACTATTAGCTGAATTGTGGAAAGTACCACCAGCATTAGGGATTGAAGAATGAAACGTAGAGGCCTTTTTGAGCTTCGACGAAAATCTAGTAACAGAAAACACGAATGACATGCCCTCTGTCACAAATCAGTCGTCGGATATTGTGGAACTGGATGGATCGGATGAAGATGTGGAAGAAGTGAGCAACATGAAACTAACGACTTATCAACAAGCCATAAATATGGTAAAACAATTAAAAAAATTTAGTCAAGATCGAGGAGATGCAGCCGTACTAGAGTTACTCACCACACTAGAATTACACTATCACGACCAAAACAGTAAGAAAACTACTCGCCAGGCAACCCTGTTGAATTATTTTACAATGTTGCATTAGATATAAGTAACAAGGAATTATGTACATATGTACAATTAAATTACTTTAAATTTTGTGCTGGTTTACAGAGGTTACATTTATGTTTTATATATTTAATAAAATCACATTGGTTCATTATGAGCTTACTTATTTTAATATTCCCAAAAAATTCACCAACTATTCCCTTAACAGGACACCTCTCTTGAGCGGACAGATTGGAATAGTCCGGTAGGTGTCCGGTCAAGGGAGATTTCACTGTATATAGAACTAAAAGTTGATTGCGTTGAGAAATAAATTTAAAAAAAATTACCTTTGTATTCCTCCAAACTTTTCTAAAATTCCTCGATGGAATTTCGATCGAGTTAAAAAGCTAGTCATTTTCAACAATTAATTTTTTGTCAAATTCTCTTTTTGTGTCCTTAAAATTTGGGAGAAATTTCGAAATATTATATATATTAAATAGAAGCATGTACATAATATAGAAGTTGCCCGGCTTAGATCAATACAATAAATCATGATTAATTCAATTTAAAACAGGATCTGGCGAAGGGAAAAAATGTCGAAACCTTATGTCCATATCAACGCTTAAAAGACGTCCTTGTAATTGACGAAATTTTAGAATGTACGTGCGACAACTTTCCTCTTGCTAATGCCGTTAACATATATAAAGTGAGATTATAACATTAATTAAAAGAAAAGGAAAATATGACATGTCCGTTTACTTTAGGCGTGAAAGTGTTTACAACCAGTAAGCGTACACTGTGTAAATACCCGTAATTATATCATTCAAATTTATGTCCAATTGTGTACAGATAATCAAGAAATCTTATGAAAGTTACACATATTAAATGTAATTAATTAATAGGAATGGGGTGATGGTTTAGATGTATTATTTTATATTAATTATCTGGTAATGTCTTCCCTTTGTGGAAAGCTAGAAACGAAAAGAATTTGTGATTAATTCGTCGTAAGCCAGTGTTTAAAATTCAATTAAACTAATCGAATCCCGTATTTATACACGTTCATTGAAAAGGTATCTGAACTCAGCGTTATAAAAAAAACATGATGGGGGTTTTGCATTGAATCAACACTTAATAAACAGCCTGCATTATCGTATCTTTATAAGCAAGGCTCTTACGAAACCTTGTATAGAAAGAACAATTTTAAAATGCACCTCACGTAAAGAACACCATAGTTAAACATTGATGAATTCGTGGAAATTTTGTAATTAATTTGTGTTTTCCTTTACGTTGGTCTATTAGTAGGCAATGACCTCACAGCTGCGAGTTTTGAGATATTATTATTTTTCTCTGTTTATCTGCCGAGATAAGGATTCTATTCTTTGTGTAGGGAATATTTTTTTCAACTGATAGCTAAACTTTTCTCAAACAAATAAATTTATAATAAACAATCTGGGAAAACAATATTTGTCGATTTTTCTAGGTCCTTTCAAGTAATGAGCAGAGTAAATGAGAACTGAATTAGACATATACATGGATGGTGTCTTGCAGGATAATATTAATGTGTTTGTGGACTGGTGTAGTAAAAACAGGATAAAGATTAATGTGAACAAATGCTGTGTCGTATCTTACACGCGTAAAGTGAATAAAGTGAAGTCATCATATAGTATTGGTGGCCAAAAGAGGCCAAAAGGAACTGGGGCTGTGTTAATCAGTTTCAGGATCTAACTGTTCTGAAATCACTGTACTAGCCTTTTGTTTTGAGTAGATTGGAGTATGCTTTGGTAATATGGTCTCCTTACTATTCGACGATGACTCTTCACTTGAACGGGTTCAGAGGAGATTTCTGAAATATCTTTCCTTTGCAGATGTGATGGTAGATATCCCGAACGAAATACTGACTACAACCGCCTTCAAGACAAACAACTTCAAATCCTTAAAACATCGTCTAAAGTTTGTTAACATGCTGCGCGATTTGTGTGTTGGTTCATTGATGGTCAAAAGTAAGTGAAAAGGAACTGGGGCTTTGTTATAAGGTCTACTAGTCAGCTTCAGGATCTAACTGTTCTGAAATCACTGTACTAGCCTTTTGTTTTGAGTAGATTGGAGTATGCTTTGGTAATATGGTCTCCTTACTATTCGACGTATGACTCTTCACTTGAACGGGTTCAGAGGAGATTTCTGAAATACCTTTCCAGATGTGATGGTAGATATCCCGATAGAAATACTGACTACAACCGCCTTCTAGACAAACACAATTTCAAATCTTTAAAACATCGTCTAAAGGTTGTTAACATGCTGCGCGATTTATGTGTAGGTTAATTGATGGTCGAATTGACTCGCCCGAAATATTAAACTGTCTAGGTTTTCATGTGCCTCAAATGACGTCAAGATCTAATCCTACTTTTTACCCACTAAGAGCTAGAACTAACGCGCTATTAAGACTGTTTGCTTTCCGTTGCTTATAAAAGAATTTTAAGGGACGTACCACTGTAAACCTTGTTTTTGCATGAAGGTGAGACTGCGACATCATATTAACGATAGAAGCAACGGTTCAGAGAGAGATAAAGCAACCGACATCCTTACAAACGCAAAACTCACCGTCAAGAACGTTATGATTAGAGACCTGACGCATCAGGCCGAAATAACGATGGACCATATAAATAATCTATAACATCGTTAAATACAACACGCAGTTATTGAATAGCATTATTCATTCGGTTAACCGCACATATGTTTTTTGTCATTGAATTATGACGCAATTACTTCAATATCATACTAACGAATCGGAGGCTGTGGCTTATAAGTGAATAAAATAAAATTAAAAAACCCTTACCACAATAGAATTTAATGATTCTAAATACGTATTTCTACAACCACGTTGTCATCTTCAGTAGAAAAAACAGTGTAACACTTGAACGCACAAAAACACTCACAGAAGGATTGTTCTGAACGTCTTCTAGTTTAACACTTAAATCTTAAATCTTAAATGCTACAAAAATTCCGTACATTTTGGTAAACCCCACCTATTCATGCAAAGCATTAACCCATTATTTGTAAATTCTATAGAAAAACCGTTTAGAAATATTATAAAAGCCGTAATTTAACATACATAAGGATCCAATTATGAAACTAATCCTTAAATCCAACGTCAACAGATTTATAACCGCAGATTCAAAACATACTTTTCAGCACAAGAGTGCCTCTTTCAATTTTCTTATCAATCGTTTGTTAAGCATGCCATTGCCAAAGGATAGATATGAAAAGGAATTAACTTTAATTAAGAAAATCGCGAGTTACAACGGTTTCGATTCAGAAATAATAAACAAGCTAGTTAGAAAACATAAAGTAAGAAAAACAATTCAGGATTCCACATGTTTGCTACCTCAAATTGATTCGAGCAAAAAATTTATTAGTTTACCATTTCACGAAACTACGAAAAATTTAAGTAAAACCTTTAAACAGTATAATGTTCAAGTAGCATTTCGGTCGAATAACTCCCTAAAATCTCTCTTAGGCAACGCGAAAGACAAAGTTGAGGTAAACAACAAATCTGGAATTTATGAAATAAATTGTAAGGATTGTGATAAAAAATATGTCGGCCAAACAAAACGTTCGATTCTAACTCGATATAAAGAACATGTTTCGCATATTAGATTCAATAGACCGGAAAAATCAAGTGTTGCCCGACATATTCTTGAATCAGATCACAACGTAACATCTGACTGTCTGAGATTAATAAAAAACGTCACACGCCCCCGCGAATTAGATAGTTTTGAGAGCATTTTTATCTTTAAAAATAGGAATAACGTAATTAACGCAGATTTGGGTCCTATACCAGGTTCTTCTTTATTTGAGTTAATTGACAGTTAGATGTTATTAAAGCAAGAAAAATAGGAAAACCATTAAAAAATATTCGAATTCATGGAATTTATTTTTAAATTCGTTTCTTTACAATATTTGCCATTAAAATATTCTGACTCAACATTAATTTCCAAATTTATATTTCAACATAATTTAAGGATTAGTTTCATAGTTGGATTCTTAATGTATGTTAAATTACGGCTTTTATAATATTTCTAAACGGTTTTTCTATAGAATTTACAAATAATGGGTTAATGCTCTTGAATGAATAGGTGGGGGTTTACCAAAATGTAGGTAATTTTTGTAGCATTTAAGATTGAAGATTTTAGTGTTAAACTAGAAGACGTTCAGAACAATCCTTCTGTGAGTGTTTTTGTGCGTTCAAGTGTTACACTGTTTTTTCTACTGAAGATGACAACGTGGTTGTAGAAATACGTATTTAGAATCATTAAATTCTATTGTGGTAAGGGTTTTTAAATTTTATTTTATTCAATATCATTGTTAAATTCCTTTCTTTTTGGGCGTAGATAGAAGGGTGATGAGTTTTAATAATATATTTTCTTTATTAGTTTATATTTCGTAAGATAAATAAAGTACGGCGAGTTAGTTTCTTTTTTTTCATTGTTTTAACTATCTAACTAATCTATCAACTTCTGAAAAGATGTCTCTGAGGAAGCATATCCTAATATGCTGCATATTACTTGTGTAGCACATGCTCTCCACAGAATTTGTGAATATATCAGAGACACCCTTCTGGAAGTTGATAGATTTGTATCCGCTTTTAAAAAAGTTTTCAGAAAAGCACCATTGAGAGTAGCTCTTTACAGAGAAAAACTTCAATCTTTGTCACTGTCTCCAATAATAACTAGACGGGGATCACGGTTAGAAGCTACTAGTTCTTATGCAGACAATTTAGATAGTTTACAAAATTTTGTTAGATGTTTAAGTGACGATGTTCGAGGTACAAATTAAGAAAAATGACACTTTAACTAAGTTAATTTTTCCATTTTAGAGCTACACATAAAATTTCAACTTCCTATCTTTTATCGTTTTTTTTATTTGTGTAAAGCAAGTTTTAGATAGCGAGCAAACCACCTTAAAAGCTCCAATTCATTTTATGTTCCAATGTCCAGATACTATTTATAGTGAGATTTTTACGAAAGGTGTCTAGATTTTAAGTTTTTGTTTTAGTTTATTAGTCTACTTATTTACTTTATTTCATACTTATATTTTGTATTTTGAAATAATTTAGAACAAATTTGTTTCTACTTTTCTTCTATTTTTTCTTTTTTTATGTATTTGTTCTAGAAATGGAATTATCTGTTGGGCAGTAAATATTATTTTTATTATTATATGGGACGGTGTCACTTACAAATTCATTTAAAAAATCTTCGTAAGTATCTCTCAGAGAATAAGTCAATTCACCATCGATTTTTCTGCCATTTTCTGCCAATATATCTCAACCATATATCTACTTTGCGGCTCATTAAATACGTAAGCCATTGTTTAATGATAAATTTGTAACAATAATCGAAGATATTCGCAGATCGTCAATTTAATCAATGAGTGACAGATGACATTTCACAAACTAGGTATGAAACTATACTCCGAGCTATCTTTCTCGTTGAAAAGCTTTCTTTGCTCACATATTACATGATGTACAAGTTTCATTTTGACTGTCTGTATATCCTAGACTTATTATAAATTTATAAATACTAATGGCTATAAAGTAATTATAGCCCCAAGAGATAATAGGGACTTTTAAATGAGTTTAACGCTTGAGAACAAAAGAAAATGTTAAGTACCAGTATATTTTTAGCGGACGAATGACTGTAACATTATACAGAATGAATAATATGAAGATATTTAATTATAGACGCTAAAGAATTACGTAATTCAGGTACCTAAACAATAATAACATCCAAGATTTCGCTTGTATTTCACAATGATTGCGCTCAAGCTTGTCTCGCTTAGTAATTCTTTGGCTTGTGCATTAATATGCTTTATATACAAACACATTAATATACATAATAAATGGCGTTGTTGCAACTTAACAGCGAAACGTCGACCATGTACAGACTTCATATCGCACAGCGCCTAGAGACAAAAAGCCACTTTCATCATGAACGTCGATGTCGCTGGCTGAACAACAGTGGCATTCTTACAAAAACCATTTCAAGGCGAACATTGCTTGTCGAAATATGTACGTGGGATTACGGGATTTGTTGCTTACTTAGTAAGTCGGATACGGACGGACACTTTAATAACTTGCATTTTTCAACCTTCATATACCTCTATGCGGTTCAATTAAAATTTAAAAGCGACAAAGACATTTACGCGCGCCCGTTTGTTTTTAACATGTCGCAATCGGTTTATGCCCTTCTATAATAATAACCTATCGAACTAAAGGCTAAATTATTTACATACCTACGTGTAGCTGCTGTAGAAGTGCTTTATTATTATTTACTTTTATATGAGTATTGTATGAGCTTAGCGACGCGCCGTACTTTTGGCTGCCTGTGTGCATGCATAAGTTTGCCGCCCCTAATTTTTTACTATTTTAACATAGAATTATACATAGTTTATTTCAAGTTATAAAAATATAACTTTGAACGGCTCTAATGCTTTTATTGCACCACCTTCTGTGATGATAATTATTATACCTGGTCTCCTTAATGAACGGGTATGGTTTACCTATTTGCAACGTATGAATCTAGGGGCCGTATTGACTGTAAATTAGGGCCCTATAATATAATACTAAAACGCTGTTAATTTCAAGTATATAATAAAAAATATCTGTACATTGGGTTTATATACAAAGAAAAAATTACAAATCGTCTGGCAACATGTGTAGTGGATACATATAGATATATAAAGCTAATTTATTTGTAATACACAATAAAATTTTTATGTGTCACCGCATTTCATAAATCATCTGTGATTGAGTCGTCTTGCAAATCGGTGTCTGTGCCTGAATCGTATTGCAAATTTATAATCAAAGGTGGCTACTATTTTGTACATGCGCATATATTCGTCATCTTTTGCTATTGCGTGTTTAACAGCATTTTTCCAATTTACAGCAGTTATATGTTCCATAGCACTTTTTATGTGTGTTACACTGCTTTCACTAAATTTCGGTGTTTGATTTGTTTGTCTTATGGTATTTTTCAGTTGGGCCCATATCAATTCAATGGGATTGAAAATGCAATGGTATGGTGGTAAACGCAAAATTGTATGTCCTGCTTCTTTGGCTCTGTTATACAAATAATAATCCTTTAAATATTCTTTTGTCTTCATTACCTCTATTAATTGTTTTGTTGTATAATGATCCTCAAAATATAAATCATTTGCTTCTAAAAATGTTTTAATATCTTTCTTATTATTACATTTTATAGGAACTTTGGTTTGCTGTCGAGAATGATACGGAGCGTTGTCCATCACTATCACACTATCTTTTGGTAAAGTTGGCAGCAAAGTGTCACAAAACTATTCTTCAAATAAGGATGAGGTCATATCTTCATGGTAATCTAAACTTGAGGATTTAACATTTTTAGCAGATAATAGCGGCTGTCCGATCCATCCTTTTTCTGACACAGCATGAATAATGATTATTCTCTTCCCTCTCGAAACCGGCGCGTCCAACTGACACATACTTGAACTATCCACCCAACCTTTGCAAATTGTGTCATGGGTGTCATACCACGTATCGTCTAAATAACATATGAATCGTCCTTCCTGTCTATACTTTCTAATTGCCTTTAAGTATTCATATCGAAGTTTCTGTAACCTCGGGCTTTCCATAATTGTGCGTCGTTTGTCTATAGTGCCAAACTTAAAACCAGCTTTCTTTAGCGTCCGCCACAAGGTTGCTTTAGAACACTGAATATTTATAGGCTCATCACTGATTCTTTTATAAGCAGTCAAGTGTAGATACAATATTTCCTCTGTAGAAGGAGTATACTTGTTGCCTAATAGTATCAATTTCATACTCTTCAATTTTTCTCGGTGCTCCTTTGTCACTTCTTTGCTTTCGAGGCCCTGCGTTATTCTTAATTATTTTATATATTGTTCCAAAAGGCACCTTGGTTAATTGCGACGTTCGTTGATTGTTCTGGGTTAGTAGTTCATTATTTTCTTCTTCTTATCAGGGTATGATAGACATTGAAAATTATCTGTTTTGCATCTTCTGATATATGCTTTCTCTGTCGTGCTCCAACAGTATTATCACTATCCACATCATAATCACTAACACTTTCAGCAAAAGGTCGCCACATGTACGTTAAGTAAAGAGAGAAAAATCAAATATGTATACAGCAGAAAGATGAACAATAAATGATAAATAGACTCAATATTAGATGTAATATATACCAACTCTCCTAACTATATTTACTTAAATTTTGTTTAATAAATATAAGCACTTATTTCATCTAAATTGTAATTTAATGACTATTTAACTATATACCGGGTGTATTATGAAAAACCTTTCGTGCTGTAACTTTTTTATTTTTTATCCGAATGTAATAAATTATTCGTCGAACTAAATCGTTTTAAAAACACTGTAACGTGATCCGCTTTGAATTTTTTTTACACTTTGTTTTTGACAGACAGCAAACTGTGTTTTTTTAAATTGAACTATATTTTTTTTTTCTTATTCAAATATATTACTTTTTCTGAATATGAAACTGTAAACAACGATATCCTTGTATGAAAAAAAATCGAGAAATTGTAGTTTTTTTTTTAGTTCGATTTATTCTGTTTTTTCCGAACACAGAGATTTCTTAAATGCATTTTAAATACTCTATTTCATTTTATTACCAGCAAATGTGTGTACCTTTTAAAATCACTTACATTCAATACTATATAGCCCATAAAGGATTACAAACCAATGTTATCAGTGAGCGGTGGGTCAACAACAACATTTACAGTGTTTATTTTAAAAATTTAAAAATCAAGCAGTCATATTGAACGATAAAAGTGCATTCCAAATTTTCGAAGAGAGCTGTGACATCTGTCAGTCACACATACATTATAACATTTTCAACGATTTATTTCTAAATTTTGTTATTAGCACAAGTTCTTTCCTTATAAACCACGGAAGGTGCATACTCTCGGTGAAAACGACCCTCAACGAAGGGTTCAATTCTGCACGGTTTTCATGAATAAACTAAGGGAAGATCCAATTTTTTATCGTCGTGTGTTGTGGTCAGATGAATGCACTTTTGGGAAAAATGGTGTATTCAACAGAAATAATCATCGCCATTGGAGCACTGAAAATAACCATGTTGTGATGCAACACAATTTTCAAAATCGATTCAGTGTAAAATGTATGGTGTGGCATTTTAGGCGATAGAGTAGTAGGCCCTTTTTTGTGGAGGGTAATCTAAACCAAGAAAAGTATAATAATTTGTTACGCAATTAATTAGGCGATTATTTAGATGAGTTGCCACTTGCTGAGTTAAACAGGGTGGTGTTCCAACAGGACGGTGCCACACCCCATAATGCACGAATGAATACTGATTTTCTAAATAATTATTTTGGCGTCAGATGGATGGGCACTTACGGACCTATTCGAAGGCCTGCTAGATCGCCAGATCTGAATCCACTGGATTTCTTTCTGTGGTCTTACATTCAAGATCATGTCTATTTGACTCCACCTGATACCAGAGATGATTTAGTAAGAAGGATAGTACAAGTATGTCATGAAATACCACCAAATCTTATATTATACGCAGCAGTTGGAGTTAATAGAAGGTATCAAATGTGTCTGGAACAAAATGGGGCCAATTTCGAACAATTGATTCATTAAAATATATGATAGCTTCATTTCTGTAAATTTCGTAGTTTTTTTTTAATAATAATAAATTTGTCACTCAATTTAATGGAGGTGTCTTCAGGAAATAAATGTTTATTAGAATAAGTAAAAAAAAATATGTAGTACAATTTTTAAAAAAAATTTACTACTGTCTGTCAAAAACGAAATGTCAAAAAAATTTTACAGTGCTTTAAAAACGATTTAGTTTGACATATCATTCATTAAAATCAGATAAAATATAAGGAAGCTACAGCCCCAAAGGTTTTTCATAATACACCTGGTATAATAACTATATATTCAAATTAACAACTGTTGGTACTTATATTATTATTAAATTTTATTTCATCTAAATTGCAGTAATTACAATTTACTTAAATTTTGTCATTACGGACCTCAGCAGTTTGTTTGCGTAAAAGATAATCGTATTGAGCGGCCAGGTAGTTATTGCCGCAGGTGGTGAAATAAAAGCATTAGAGCCATTCAAAGTTATATTCTTATAATTTGAAATAAACTATACATTTATGTGTTAGGAGTGCATGTAAAGACAAATTTAAGGTATTTCCCACAGGGTCCGAAATCCATATATTCAAAATTTGAAATCACTCATGTGTTAAGGATCACGAGAAATATGTATTGCCAATATTATTATTTAACATTGTAATAGTACAGATATTATTTACTGATAAATCTATGAATTTTCGAAGAGAATAAAGTTACACAAGTTACTAAATGTGCATTTCTGAATATATTCTACAGAGTGGTGAAAAAGTACCGAATATCGCTTGCAACTTTTGAATGAGCAATTTAATTAAAAAATTTCTCATACAAAAGATGGTTTATATAATATTTGTCATCACTTGGTAGCATTCGTTTTTTTTTTTTTGAGTTCACTAATTTAATGCAAGGTCAAC
Source organism: Melolontha melolontha (assembly GCA_935421215.2). Lineage (NCBI taxonomy): Eukaryota > Metazoa > Arthropoda > Insecta > Coleoptera > Scarabaeidae > Melolontha > Melolontha melolontha. The sequence continues at coordinate 135,615,078 of OW285240.1, read as the reverse complement.
TAACTTTTTTTTCTTAAATAGCGTCATATATTTTTTTTGCATATTTAAAGACATTCCGGGACAATTTATGCTTAAAGGAATCTGTAATTTTACTACGAGATCAAAAATTATATTGATAAAGGTTTGCCATGGAATGTAAAACGTATGTCTTAAAATATATCATTTAGTGTCATACTGATTATTATCTCAAAAGAATGATTTAAATTGAAACGGACGTTTTACATTCCATGGCTATCCTTTATCAATATAATTTTTGATCTCGCGGTATTAAGTCAATTTCATTACTGTCTAAATGTTTTTCTTGTAGCATTGTTTTAAATTCTTTCTAAACGTCTATAAATTAAATTTCCAAAATTGTCACTGTAAGTCACATTCATGCGTCTGTTATTCTCCTAATTTCTACTAAAATTTCACATTTTATTCAATGAATAGTAATATCCTTTTGCAAAAAAATGTACCCAATGTTTGTACATAATTGAGAATATACAATATATAAATTACTTCGATTTATATTAACACTGGGTTATATTGTTGCCGTGGAGTGTACAGTATATACCGTTGAATATGTTGATTATATTATGGAAATGTCATTTGTAAACTTTCATATCGTTTTAAGTACAATATTGAATAATATTACTGCGCAATATTACTAAAAGTCAATACAGTTTTTTTTTATTGCGTTAGATACTGATAAACGAAGTATTTATTAAATAAATAAGTATTTTGCGTGGTTTATTAATATTGATCATATGAAAGTTACGTAAAATGCGTGGAAAATTGTTTTTGTAACTATTAGTTTAAAGTTTAGTACCCAAATAAGAACCTCTTTACAACCTCTCAAAACAGTGTAAATAAACAAAAAGATTAAATTTCATTGCTACAAAAAGAAAATTTAAATATGTTTCGATAACTAAATTGTTATTCACAGTAGAAAGTAAAAAAGAAATATTTCTTCAATCACATTGAGATTTCATTTCAAAATGCAATAAATTATAATAGGAACATAGTTATGCGAAAAACTAAATAAACTTGAAATATTTATATTTGTGTGTTTACCTTATTAATACACACTTTTCTATTTAATAACAAAGTCATTGTAGGGATCTCTACAAATAAAACTGTGATAATGATTAGAGCAGACCAATTTCCGTGTGCGCCATGTGCGCCGATGTGAGGATTGTATTGCATCAGAACTAATAAAAAGCATTCAGTATGTGTTTGGTACTTGCTTAGACTGCATGTAAGTGTAAGCATACGTAATAAAATATCGTCGACACATAAATCGAGAAAACGACCGTTGTCAGACGAAGTGAATGGATTTCCCGGAATTAATATACGATGGCTCAAAAATTAAATGTTTAGTGTGCAATACATATCTAATGTGTTGGTCAAAAACACATTGTAACGAACACGTAAGCAGTTCGAAGCACAATAATAACAAAATTAATCGACAACAGTTTATACATGAACTATGTGTAACTATGATTGTGTGTACACTGCCGTTTACCTTGTTAAGTAATGATTCATTTATTTCATTTTGGAATAAATACGCGAATCAAACATTACCGAGCCCGACAACGTTACGAAGGAATTTACCATCGGCGCGTAAACAGGTTGAAAATAAAATCAAAGCCGAACTGAAATAATAAAAAACTGTGGTTATGTGTGGACGAAACAACTGACAGCAAAAAACAATCTGTAGTTAATGTGATGGCGCGTAATATGGAACCACATCAATCAACGTCTTCAATTTTATTAGCATCCAGACGACCAGAACAATGTAATGCCGAAAAAATTTCAGATGTGCTATTAGATACTTTGGAAAAATTTAAACTTTCGAAAGACCAAGCATTAATGTTTATGACCGATGGTGCCGCAACCATGTGTTCTGTAGGCCGGTCTCAGAAAATATTGTCCTAACTTGTTACATATTACTTGTAAACTCCATGTTCTACACCTTCTGGCAGAACAGGTTCGTAGATGTTATCCAGAGGTAGATGCTTTAATATCGGTACAAAGGCAGTATTCCTGAAATCTCCAAAACGTATTCGGAAATTTCACGAATTGTATCCCCATACCCCTGAGCCACCACAGTCGATTCTGACACGTTTGGGTACATGGTTATGGGCGGGGTTTTACTATCATGAAAATTTTGAAAAAATTAAGGACGTGGATTTATCATTCGATCCGAAAAAAAGTGCAGCTATCAATACAAGCCAGAAAAAATTTCAAGATGCCCAGATTAAAATGGATTTACAAAGTATTCGTGAGAATTACTTGGGACTAGAAGAAGCAACAAAATTAGAAAATTCGTCGCTGTCGTTAGAGGAATCATTGCAAATCGTTAAAGATGTTCACGCACAACTGTGTGCTGTAGAAGACGCAAAAAGTGAAAGTGTTCTAATTAAATTTGAAAGTGTTTTAGACAGAAATGCAGATTTTAACACCTTAACACGTATTTGTGAGTTGTGAAGTTGCTTAACAAAGTATTTTGATTATGCGAATATAACATCACTAGATGTAGAACGCTCGTTTTCCGAATAAAAACATATTTTTTCCTCATGGCGGATATGTTTTTCAGAAATAACCTTAGAAACGCACCTGATGTTGAAAATATACAATCGAGTTTCTCCAGTTTGTCAAACCTTGGAAGATGCTTAAAACGGTAAGTGTTTTTTTAAATCCTCTGTCGTGCACACATTCACTGATTTCATACATTTTCCATTTTATTTATAGGTACATACAACGCTGCTATAATATGTACTATTCTTATTTTTTGTGTGTTTATGCATATTACTTTAATAGCAGAAAACCAAATGTATATTTAATTATTTCTGATAGAATAAATGTCTCTACTTCTATACTTATATCGGTAATAAGCTCATGTTGCGTCCTTATTCTATCGCATATTCTAATATAGTACGAATTACACTCCCATATCGGCGCTCATGGCGCGCACGGAAATTGGTCTGCTCTACTTATTAATACACACTTTTCTATTTAATAACAAAGTCATTGTAGGGATCTCTATAAATAAAACTGTGATAATGATACACTGTCAGAATTCATTATTTTCATTTTTATGTATAAAAATATTAATTCTCCAGGATTATACAGGCTGATTCATTTTCGGCCCTCACCATGGGGATCTCGCTTATTATTGGAGATAGAGTATATGTTTAAATTTGGCAAAGTTGTTAAATTTTGTGTTTGTTATAAATCCGTAAAGAAAATAGACCTGTGACAAATGACCTTCGTTATTAAAAAAAAAAAATGCGAAAACCCCATTTTCTTCTTTTACCTGTAGCACCGACATTTGGCCTTGTAGAGAAAAAATAAAAACACATCCTTGTGGCCATTTCTAAACCTCTATCCAGTGGTGTACTCTAAATTTTTATACGACGTTTCGTTTTTTTCTGGCCATCATCAACTATCTAATTTCTTATAGGCGCCATATTGGATTTAGACATCTTCCGAAAGAGTTTTTTTTTCTGATTGCAACCATGTACCACATGCTGACTAAAGTTGTTGACATTAGGTTTTATTTGAAAGAATAAATTATAAGATTAAATAAGGTAGCCATGGAATTTCGAGATCTAGAAAAATGGTACGATGAGGCTGTTGTCGTTCTGGATATAATTGTAGATATCTTGTACTCGCTACTGTTGAATTTCGTTTCGAATAAAAAATACTTATCTCGTTTCTCTTCGTTAGTGTATGACATTTTTGTATTATTAATGAACAATAAATGAAATGTTTGACAGATTGAAATTCCAAAGGCTACCTTATTTAATCTTATAATTTATTCTTTCAAATAAAACCTAATGTCAAAAACTTTAGTCAGCATGTGGTACATGGTTGAAATCAGAAAAGAAAACTCTTTCTGAAGATGTCTAAATCCAATATGGCGCCTATAAGAAATTAGATAGTTGATGATGGCCAGAAAGAAACGAAACGTCGTATAAAAATTGAGAGTACACCACTGGATAGAGGTTTAGAAATGGCCACAAGGATGTGTTTTTATTTTTTCTCTACAAGGCCAAATGTCGGTGCTATAGGTAAAAGAAGAAAATGGGGTTTTCGCGTTTTTTTTTAAAAAACGAAGGTCAGTTGTCACAGGTCTATTTTCTTTACGGATTTATAACAAACACAAAATTTAACAACTTTGCCAAATTTAAACATATACTCTATCTCCAATAATAAGAGAGATCCCCATGGTGAGGGCCGAAAATGAATCAGCCTGTATACACTTTTAATTAACATTGGTCAATTAGATGTTATATTCTGTACTACATGTAATAAATGCTAATGAAGAATCATCAAGCGATAAAAATACGCATTGAAGTAAATAACAATAGAATATAAACATTAATAAATAGTTATACCGGGTGTCCTTGACATAAAGAGACAACGTATGAAAAATGGAAATATTAAATTATGTAGAATATACATATATTCAAAACATTTTCTCAAAATTTCCTCTCACAAGAGAGCAAAAAAATGACAAATATATTTTTAAAAAAATGTTACGCTACTGTGCGATCGACTTTATCAGGAGTATGAACCACGATATCTCTTAAAGGTGACAGAGTTGTTATTCAGTCAGTTCTCAATCGTCACTTCGATTAAAGGTAGACTGTTAACACATATTACATCTTTTTTTCAAAACATCTTCTTTAAAAATGCATCGAATCCTTAGCATACAAAGCTGTCACACAATGTTATCTAGCCGTCTTGTAAACATAAGAGCAACACAAAAAACGTCTGGGCAGTGCACTTGACTTTTTGACACATTACGACAATGGCGGTGATGACTTTCTGAGGCAGATTACTGACCGCGGATGAGACTTGGATTACTTATGACACCCTGAAAATAAACGAAAATCGATGGAATGGAGGCACACTTCCTCGCCAGCAAGGACTAAAGCCTTTCTTGCACATGGCGGAAACCTTTTATGAAGAAGGCATACTAAACCTTGTGCCACACTATGACAAATACCTACAAAATGGTGGGAACCCTGTAGAAAAATAGCTTATTGGTTTTCAATTAAGTTTTTCTATATCTCTACTTGATTTCTTTTCCTTACCAAATGGAACTTTCTGGACTTACCTCGTATATTCTATATAATTTAAACTTTCCATTTTTCATACGTTTTCGTGATTTTGATATATTTTTTTTTAATTTAGCAAAATTCCACCGACGACAGAATATGATTATGTGCTCCTTAATAAGTAACTTAAGGCATTTCTAACAAATTCGAATCCAAGTCCTTCGTAGCGCAGAGGACAGAGCGTTAGTCTAGAGAACTAAAGGTCGTGGGTTCGAGTCCCACCTAAGGACGAAATTTTTAAATAAAAATTTAATGTAAAAATATTTACATTTCACATTACTTCGCGAAATAACATCTAATTTAAAATATTTAATACAACCGAATTTCCAAATTTCAAATGATATATATATATGTACATATATATATTGATAAGTGACTGATGATCTGAGAATAATAATAATTTTAATTGAAGAATAATAATATGTTGATTTAAATATTACAGAAGTATTACAGAAGGGTGACTATTGATAAATAGCTAAAGAGCTATGTATAATAAAAATAGAGTAATAATAAGCGATATAATTATATTACTTGTCTAAATAATGTTAATTGAATAGTACGGGAATCGTACTATTGGTTGGGCGCCTTGGTCTGTATTTTAGATCACCAGCCCTTCTCATGTAATGTCTCAGGCTGCGGTTAGATGTCGGAGAACAAGTATTATATTTTACAAAAGTTAGGTGTTATCTATCTCTAGGCTCCTCGTCGGTTGATTTATCCCTAAGTGTATGGTAGAATTGTTTAACAATATTACTAATTTATCTCTAGCTAAGCAACGATAAATAAAAGAGTTTGTTTAAAGAAATAAGTGTAAATATTTATTGAAATAAGGTATCTATAAACAATGAGTTAATAACATGCCTAACGACAAAATTATGGATTTATATAAAGTGCACGTGTGAATTAAAAAAAGTTTATGTTTTAAATAGTAATGTTATATACAAGTATATTATGAAATAAATAAATAGACAGCAAATTAAAGGTGAGTACTACTGTCCTTAATAATAAATGTTCATTCACAAATTCTGAGTAAGTTCGAAATGTAATATTAAAGTAAAAATCAAGAGTTGGTAATTTTAGTAAAGTTTGTATTGTTGAAAAAATAGTTTTCTAAGACTTTTCCAAATAATTTGACTTAATTAAACCTGTTTCTCGTAGAATATGGCAGGTATCTTGTATGGTAACGGTTTTGGTCAGGAAAGTCGAAGTACGGATCAAATACAGTGTTCGATACAACGATGCTGGTGTTGGCGTTGTTCGACGGCGTTTGTATTACTCGAGGTCGGTGTTCCAAAAAGATGCTTTGAACGATTACTGGCCGATCTTCGATTTTATCGATTCCAAAAAAGGTTCTATCGTAGCTCCAAGGATAAATACATACTTCTTTTCTGAGTAGTTTTAGGATTCTATCTCAGGTATTTTAAGTTTAATTAAATTTTAACTTCGGAGTAGCACTTTTTCCTGGCAATCGTTATAAAATTTTTCTACTGACGCTCGATAGCAATTATTTCTTTCAAAGCCTAGTAAAAATTATGTAAATAGCCTCGCTTTTTACTTTAACTACATTTGATAATAGAAACAAAAAATAATAAAAAGAGTCGAAACGTCGTAGAGAAAAACATTGAAATTCATTAAAGGTCGCTAAACCAATAAAAAAGTCTATTATTTTAATATATATATATATATATATGTTGGTATGAACACCTTTGTGCTCATGAATAAATTATAATAATATAATTTAAAATAAAATAATAGTGAAATGTTTTTTATACTATTGTTTCTATTTGGCACTTTTTACATTAATAAATTAAAACTATTTAATTTGAAAGTTCAGTTTTATTTTTATATAAAATATGCAGTTGGTCACATTGATACTTGATATTTTCAAATTTAAATATTGCTCTCCCCGAAATATTATTTAACTTTCGTTAATTTCATTACATTATAATTAGTGAAAGTTACAATTTACCTATTTTACTCACTTACATTAAATTTGATTCTATTTCAGTAAGACTTATATTGTATCTTACATATAATAATAATAATTATTATTATCTTAAAAGCAAAATATAATTTTACATATTAAAATAAATCAATTGTATACAATATTGCTACTAGTCTGCGTTTTCTAAATTTAAATGTTCGTATGTTTATAACGGCCAATCAATTTTTTTCTGATTTTTTATATTCATGTTTTTAACTATCTTTCTTAAAATGTTTTGTGTTTATTTTCGTAGGGAGAATCACGGTTGCAGTGTCGGCAATGGAAGGTTTATTAGTTTGAAGAAGTCACAGTGTTGGTGAAACAATTGTTTGTAACTTACGTGTTGAATAAATATTTGTGAAAATCACGCATAAATTATTATTTTTATTATTATTAGTAAATGAGTGGGTTTGCACAAATTAGACAATCTTTCTTCCAAGACGAGAATTTTGTTCTTTAATAAAAAAAAACACTCCGATCAGAATGTAAACAATAATGCCACAAAATGACAGCTTACTTTATTATAAAACATATTACAATGTAATGTTTACAATTGTACGTCATTTTATTGTTACTTAAAAACCATTTAATCTTTGCATGAATAGCGTAATTTTTTATTTAAAAAAGGTATATAACCCCTTACCACAATTATTAGTCGTATCCTAAATACGTATTTCGACAACTAAGTTGTCATCATCAGTAGGTAAAAACTACTAATTAAAGTCACACGGGGCACAATAAAGTAAGATGAACGCTTCCGCACAACTACTATACACTGCAACCCTGTAAAGACTCAGTCTTTACAGGGTTGCAGTGTATAGTAGTTGTGCGGAAGCGTTCATCTTACTTTATTGTGCCCCGTGTGACTTTAATTAGTAGTTTTTACCTACTGATGATGACAACTTAGTTGTCGAAATACGTATTTAGGATACGACTAATAATTGTGGTAAGGGGTTATATACCTTTTTTAAATTATTATTTAACCACAGTCTCCATTGAAATAATTTTTTATAGCAAACTAGTGCAAAGTACTTAGGATTAAATTACACATATTTAGAAGAATGGAAAAAAATACTCATAGCAGTTGTTGAGCCAGCATATCTAAAGCCACGTTAATAACACTTAATGAAACATAAATATTTTGCATATAATTAAATTTATTATCTCCAATTATCCATGACATTCTTACATGAATTATAAGTTTGAAAAATATTACAAAATAGAAAAATAAAATGCAGTAATTGCATAGAATTACACATATCATAGTTATTGAGTCCTCAAATGAAGTTTTATTTTACAAATAAGAATTTTCAGATGCTAATTAAAATTCCTTTCCTAATAATATACGTAAACGATATTCCCTGATTGTTCAGTAGAGAATGTTAAGAGAAGAACTCTTATTTTTTAGTATACAAGGTATAGCCAAAAAATAACTAAGACAGATGCTACTATAGACGAATTAGGTATGCGCCAAAATTGTACGACCGACAGCTATGTATCGTGAATCCATCTGTTTCAATTGCTGCCCCTTCCGTATCTGTAGATATAATAGTGGCTTTCGTTTGTATAAGATCTATTTTTTTGTTTTGGCGGAAAAATGATAAGTGTTTTAGTAGAACAACGAATTGCCGTAAAACTTCATACGAGACTTGGAAAAATCGCTACGGAGACGCGATCTTTTATTAAAAGAAGTATATATGGCAATGAATGTTTATGCGTTGGTATAAAATGTAACACCAAACAATCAATTTAGTTTTAGGGAAAACATGGAACTAGAGAACAAATTCATAGGGTAGTAAAAACAAGTGAAAAACAATGCACTGGAGCGAAAAAAATCTGTTCTGCGGCTTTTATAGTCTTTTGACAAGTTTTGGTACGAAGGTCTGCTTTACGAATTGAAACAAATAGTACCACACCATTTCTGTGTAGTATTGCAGTCGTATTTAACAAATAGATTCCTTCTGGTTAAGCGAATCGACGAACATACGAATTTATATCCCATTAGGGTCGAGGTACTTCAAGGGAGTGTGCTGGGTCTGAGCTTATATACTCTATTTACAGAGAACTATGTACTAAACATTTACAAAATCGGATAATTGTCACCGAGAAAATATGAGGAACCAAACAAATAAAATCTATTCATAATATTTTAGAAATCCCATGAACAATTAAATTCTAATTATTTAAAAGAAATTCCGGGAAAATTCTATCTGTTTGGTAATACCTAAATTATATATCGCTTAAGTAATTTTTTCCGATACATACATAAGTATATGTCCTGTTACATTATCTATGCCAATAGGTATTTTTAGATCTTTTCCTTTAATTGTACATCTAATTATGTCAAGTCAAGGCATCCAACAACACGTACAGATAACTTAATGTGTTTACCAATTATCATATAGTTTCGACATATTTTACCTACCTACTTAGATATTTCTAGACACTTATGTATTTGTACAAATATTTTATCGACGTTTCTGGTTTTACAACATCCATTACCTATCATTTCATGCATTTTAATAAAGGAAATACACTTATATTATCAGTCAAATACCTCGTTCCACGGAAAAAAAAAATAAACGACCAATAAACATAGATAAAAATATATAATAAAGACAATGATAGGTTCAGGTACAAGAAAAAATAATTTATTGGAAGAATTCTTAGTTTAAGTAGCTACACTTTGAAACATAATCAAATATGAACCGATTGCTATATAATAAAATTTACAAACGGATTTTTCATTTCATTAAAAAGTTGCTATGTGCAGTTACTAGAAATAAAAAGTTTGAGACAAAAAATGATTTTTGCAAGTTGATAGTGTAATTACTAGTAATGCTATTTGTTGTTAAAAGGTATATCAACAAAATTATGAATTTTCTGGGTTTATTTATTTATTATTATTATTATTATAGTCTATAAGCTTGTTTACCCCTAGGGTGTCAAGCTATTTACATTTTGCTTATATAACTATTCCTTATATATAAATCTTGCCCATTCCTTTTTGTTTCTCGCTATTCTCTTCCCTTCGTACAATGTTACTCCTCTTTTCTTTAAATTTTCCACTATGACATTGTCCCACGTTTTTTGTGGTCTTCCTCTTGTTTTCTTCTGCGTTGTTCTTGCTAGCCATACTCTTTTAGTCTGTCTTTCTTCTTCCATTCTTACTACATGACCGAACCACCTTAGTTGTTGTTTTGCGATTTCTTCCATTATGGGTTGTACATTTAATTCTCGTCTTATTACTTCATTTCTTATTTTGTCCCTTCTACTAACTCCTTTCACCGCTCTTAGGTATTTCATTTCTACGGCTTATAGTCTGCTCTTCATATGCTTATTAAGTATCCAGCTTTCGCATCCGTACGTCGTTATTGGTTTGAACAATGCGTTATATACTGTGATTTTTGTTTTCTTCGTTATTTCCTTCTTTCTTATAAATGTGTTGTTTAGTGCACAATACAGTTTTGTTGCATTTTCTATTCTGCTGTTTATTTCCATATCTTCTTTTCCGTCTTTATGTATGTTTATTCCGAGGTACTTGAATGTGTCTGTTTGTTCTACGTTTCTTCCTTCTATTTCAATTTTTACTTTTAAATCATTTCTCCCTATTGTCATCACTTTTGTTTTATCAATGTTTATTTTTAGATTCCTCTTTTTTAGTGCTATATTCCATGTGTTTAGGTTTTCTTGTAAGTCTCTTTCGTTCTTTGCGTATATTATTATGTCATCAGCGAAGACACATTCTGCTATTTCACACAAGAATTCTTAGTTTAAGTAGCTACACTTTGAAACATAATCAAATATGAACCGATTGCTATATAATAAAATTTACAAACGGATTTTTCATTTCATTAAAAAGTTGCTATCTGCAGTTACTAGAAATAAAAAGTTTGAGATAAAAAATCGATTTTTACAAGTTGATAGTGTAATTACTAGTAAAGCTATTTGTTGTTAAAAGGTATATCAACAAAATTATGAATTTTCTGGGTTTATTTAATGTTCTCTAAATAAAATAGGGGAAGTAAAAAAGGATATTTTTGCATATTTTTACTACTTAATGCAGATTTCATGTAATACTGCATATATGTGCTTATTTTCCTCAAATTACAAATTTCCTTCTAAAAATTGCATAGGCGGCAAGTTTAAAAATAAATGGCCATGGGAAATACCAGATTTCCAAATGTTAAAATTCTTTCAAAAGATTTTAATATTTTGAAAAGGGAAATTGCAGATGACATTGAATTTGAGCCTTACATTGTAATGTAGTGGCGGCTGGTACTAAAGGGCACGTGCCCACCCAACCACCAAGATAAACAGAGAAAGAAGTTCGCATGTAATTCAGCGCATTATTGTATTTTATTATTTTTACGTATTTTTATAACGATGGTATCAAAGTTGCCTTCCGCACCACTGATACTGGCGCATAAACGCTCTAAACTATGTTCCGGGACACGATTTAAGATGTACCTATTTCGAATATGGATCGGTCGGTTCCGCTTATCTTCGCCATACGTGTTTATCGGTCATTTTGAGGCACAAAATCGCTCGACGCCAGTTAACGTCTTGCGTTTATTGTGATTATATTGTTTTCGGCGCGTACTGCACATTAATTAACATCTAATTGTTAATTTTTTGCAATAGTGCCTATTGTAATAACTGGATAGATCATACATCATAAGTTAATAAATGTGCTTATTGTTAAATGTTATTAATTATTAATAGTTACTAAATATTAGTAATTATATATTCTTGAATAGCATTTATAATGTCTAAGAATATTTTAAGTTTTTGTAAACAAATTACACAAATATTATGTAATGTAACAGACCTTAAATATAAAATAAAATTTCGTTTGATAGAATCGGATTTGGTTTTTCTTATAATGTTATCATATTGATGCATATTTTTCTATATTAGGGCATATATGACAATATTTTGTGCATATGTTTGTCAGAACATGTGCATATCTTATGCATATAATCCGAGCATGAGTGATGTGATCATTGATCAATATTATATAAATCAAAATTGTATATATGTAATTTGCAGACTCCCTCAACATCAGACGATAAACCTAATACACTTTAATTAAGATGGGACAGACATTTTTTCCACTTTTGCTAAAAAAGAAAACAATTCTCTGTAATCCAATGATGTAATTTCAATTTTAAAATTAAAATAGTACCTTTACTTATATTTTGAATTCCCTATATTTCAACTACATACTTGGAAAAGATAAAAATCGACTTATGAATTATAAAACACATAAATTTACGAAATATTAACAAGAAATAATTGAGCAATATACAAGAAAAGTTACAAAGGAAGCAGATAAGAAATCATACAGGAAGTTTTGTAATCTTTGACTCGCTATAAAGATTTTTATTGGAAACAAATTGGTAAAGGCAATTCTAAGAATCCAGAAGAATCGTATGAAACATACCAGGTCTGGTCAGAAAGTTAAGACAGTTTGACCTTTTTTGCTATGAATGAAATTACTTAATTGTCCTGTCTTTTATTTCAAGGACATACTATATATTGGGATATTTGAAACTTTTAAATCTGAACTTTGAAATTACAAAGTTTATTTCAAAAGATCGCATGATCGAAACGCATGTGTCTGTAGTTGAAGTGAGCATTGTTTAAATACGTTGTGTATGACCATGTGTACAGATACACATATGTTTTTATCATATTTGTATTAATTGGCATTGACATTTAGATGTTGAAATATTTTTTGAATATACCTTGTATGTTCCGTCGAATAAAAACAAAAAAAAATTAATAAAAGGGATTATAATTAAACAATATTGATGTGTTCCAAATAGAAAGTTGGTAAAACCGTAAGGTAAACAGTTTGGTCAATAGAAAAAGTATTACACGCCAACGGAATAAATTTTAGAGCTGCTTATCGTATGATATAACTGAAGCAAATGAGTTGGCATACGAATAATCTGTCGGAAATGAATTATTTATGAGATGAGTCTATAAGCGTCCTTTCCTATACAATCAGATATTTATTTAAAATGCAAATTAATGACAATATGACTTTTACTGCCTATAATAGCTTGGACATCACACAATAGTTTGCGTAAACATCTTTAAAATCCTACTCTTTACGTTTTTTACGTCAAATATAAAATGTTCAGGCATTGTGAAATGTGTTCTTTTGTTATATTTAAATGTTAAAAGAATAATATATGTATATTATGGAATTTACAAAAAAATTAAATGTTACAATATGTAGAAAAAATTAATAGGAATAATGCTGTAATCATATATGTAATTCTATTTTCGAGTTTCAAATTTTCTATGTTTATGTATCTAAATTCTTTAAAGCATAATCCGTAACCGTAAAAAAGATTTACAAAAATAGGAAATAGAAATGAATTTTTATTAATTGCTTAATAAATAATATACAGGCTGGCCCAAAATGACCGAAGGGGTTTTAATTCCTTATAACTTTTTTATTATAATTTTTTTTTTTTTGTTTTCAGTATTTTATAAAGAAGACTTGGGGAATTTAAAATGGAACAGTACACAATTGAACAACGTGCCAAAATCGTTGAACTTTATTTCTCAAATCAACGATCCATTGTTTTGACTCAGCGTGCATATCGTCGTTATTTTAATGTGCGGGTTGGACCCTGAGTCAACAATAAACCGTCTGGTTGCAAATTTTCGAGAACAAGGGGCAGTAAGGAACCTTCCTGGTGGTGCCGGCAGACGACGAACGGTGCACACGGATGACAATATTGAACGGGTACAGGAGAGTATTCGGGAAGATGGAGAAACATCAACCAGGAGACGTTCGACACAACTTCGCCTCTCAAGAGGGTCGCTGCAGAGAATTTTGCATACAATAAGAATGTTTCCATACAAAATTCAGCTTGTCCAACAATTAAAACCGACAGATTACCAGCAACGACTTAATTATGCAATTTATTTTCGTCAAAAAGCAGAAGAAAATCATGATTTTATTCATAATTTAATTATGAGCGACGAAGCCCATTTCCAATTAAATGGGTTCGTTAATGGGCAAAACTGCAGGATATGGGCTACGGAAAATCCAAGAGTAGTTCAACAGCGAGAATTACACCCACTTAAGTGTACCGTTTGGTGCGGTGTTTCGTCGGAAAGGATAATTGGCCCATATTTTTTTGAAAATGAACACGGTGTCGCCGTTTTCATCACTGGTGTTAGATATCGGACAATGTTGGAAAATTTTTTAAGGCCAGCCGTGGAAAACCATCCGCAAGTATGGTTCCAACAGGATGGAGCCACAGCGCACACTGCGAGGGACACAATGGCTCTTTTACGCGACATCTTTGGTGAACGAATTATTTCCCGTACAAGCGATTTTAATTGGCCTCCGCGTTCACCGGATTTAACCGCTTCAGACTGTTTCCTTTGGGGTTATTTGAAAGGAAAAGTCTATATTAATAGGCCTCGAACCATACAGCAATTAAAAAATAATATACGCGACGAAATCAACAACATAACACCTGAAGTTTTGCGAAAGGTTATGGAAAATGTTTAGGAAAGAGCACGAATATGCGAAGCAGAACATGGCCACCACTTACGAGATATAATTTTTCATAATTAAATTAAAAATATTCTCCATTAAAATACTGTATTTAAAATAAAAAAATTTTAATAATTATGTCTTAAATAAGAAGTTATAATGAACTCAAACCCCTTCGGTAATTTTGGGCCAACCTGTACATCTGTGAAAAGAAATATTAGAATGATAGAAAGTTATAATATACAAGCAAACCGCCTTACCAATTTTAGTAGACTCGTGTGAAATAATATACAGAAAAAAACGCAAAGAAACAGTTTGGTAAAAATGAGAACGAAACACTTTTGGGGAAATTGGAAATCGAGTAAATTATGAAAGTATGTACATATAACCACGAAAATTGAAAAAAAATTTCGATTCATTCGGCTATTACTTGATGAAGATATATAATTTAAAGTAGAAATATGGAAAACTTAGGGTAAAATTAGAAAATGTTTAAAAAACATTACGATCGCCGACGCAGAACGAGTTAATCGGCGGAACACATTCAAGCAGTTCGTGATCTTATTGCAAATGATCACCGTTGTCAAAATCCGTAAACATCAATAAGAGTATCCCTTAGATCAACCACGAAAAGCTCGGTTTCAGCAAGATTTCGGCTAGTTGGGTACCGCGCCTTGTTTCAGAAGAACAAAAAAAAACGTTGACTTTGACATCCTGCAACAGTTTCCCACTCGTTATCGGGTTGAGGTATACCCTTTCCTTAGTCGCATTGTAACCTATGACGAGAGTGGAATCCCTCATTATACTTCAGAGATTCAGCAAGCAAGTAAAGAATAGCGAAAACACGGAGAGGTCGCCCCAGTGGAAACAAAACGCGGTTGTCAGCGGAGAAAGTTCTCGCGACGGTTTTCTTCTGGAAATCAAAAGGCGTTCTCTTGCCGAATTTCCTTTAAGACCAGAGGACAGTTAATGCACCTTATTACTGAACTCAGAGACGTCATTTTGCTAGACAACAATATCTAGCGGCAAACCAAACACACCTGAAATTGGAGGATATGTTCTAGGAGACCCTTGAACACCCACGATGCCATCCCGACCTATCGTCGTGTTACTATCACATGCTTGGGCTACTAACAGAAGCTTTAGCAGAGCAGAGTTTCCACGATAATGCCGAAATGGAAGCGTTTGTGCGTAATTGGCTCCACCACCCGCCCTGCTTCTTTTTACAGTGACGGCATTAAGAAAATGTCGATTCACTAGGAAAAATGTATAAACAAAGGGGGGACTATAAAGTATTTTTTGTTGCTTTTTTCTTTCAATAATAATAATAGTCCCTGTAACTAGCTTTGGAGGCCCATGGAGGGTAGGTAACATGGTAGGCTCGTTACGTACTTGAGCCGTTCGGTACACTACTCCAGGTACTAATTTTTTGTCAGCCTTAGGCCCGGTTTCATAATCAAAATAAAGTGTTCTTTATTATTAAAGTGGTCTTTAACTTTAAAAATGCGTTTCATAATGACATTTAAAGAAAAAGGATTCTTTATCTGAACCTTAAAGTAAAGTGCCGAATGCAGCGCTTTTACATTTTAAACAGTCCTTTATGTATCACGAACAGCGCACGATACCTTACGAGTCCAAACGAAAAAAAGATACTACATAACCTAAGTAAATATTTGTTATTTTGTTTTATATATTTGACACGTGTGTAAATATTTAGTAAAATATGAATAATTTACTGGATACATCTTCAAGTTCCTCATCTGATGCTGAAATAGTAATGAGAAATCGCAAAATATATAGAAAGAGAAAAAATTGGCTAAATAAATATAATGATATTGAATTTTTTAGTAGATTCAGATTAACGAAACCTACTGTAACAACATTACTGAATCGAATTCAACATCAAATATCTCACCCCACAAATAGGTAAATTGTATTTTTAAATATTAATGAAGTAGTAGTAGTAATAAAGTAGTATTAAATGTGCAAACTGTATCTGATGCAAATTTAAAATTTAGAAATGTTGTAGCTAGATGGCCAGGTTCTTGTCACGATCAAACTGTTTTCAACAATAGCTATTTAAAAAAAGAACTGCAAAATGGTAGATTTGGCCAATATTTATTATTAGGGGATAGTGGTTATGCAATAGTATCTAATGACGTCACTACAACATACTGAGACAGCAGCAGAAAATTTATACAACGAGTCCCAAATAAGAACTCGTAATGTTGTTGAAAGGCAGTATGGTGCATGGAAAAGGAGGTTCCCTGTTTTAAGTACTGGCACTAGATTAAATATTGACACTGCAATGACTGTGATAATTGCAACCGCAGTATTGCATAATATTGCAATTGAAGTGAAGGAAGATATTCCAGATGACTGGCGGCTAGAAAATTTACACATAGAAATAAATGAAAATCCAGTAATTCAAAACAACAGGAACATTAATACAGGCAGAAATGTACGACAACTTATTATTAATGAACACTTTGCGCAATTGTGATCTACCTTCTGGCTAGAAATTACCTTTCTGGCCTTTGTTTTCAAATTGTCAAATTTCGCTTTGATTTGGTCCATTGTGCGATATATATAGTTTTTTGAATTGAAATTATTTTTAACCCTTTCCCATGCTTTTTCCTAAGAATAAAAATTGCATTACAAATTAAAATCATCTAAATTTGATTTAATTAACATACTTTTTCACTATTCGATGTTTTATTTGTCACTTTGCATTCTATAATGTCTTTTTCTCTTGCTACTTCTTCCAGTAGCAACAACTGCTCTTCTTTTGTAAAATTACTGCCTCTCATTTTTTTAACACTATCACACATGTTTTTATAAAATAAAATCACAAATCATACAGATCAAAACCAGGTTACTACAAAATATACAAAATTGCGCCAATTTTTAGTGTCTTCGCAACGTTTAAATAATAAAAGAACTATAAAAAACAAGAAATACATACTACCAACCGTAAAACGTGGCGTTAAAGTCTACTTTTCGTAAAGATTGAATGCTCTTTCATTATGAAACGCAATTGCATAGAAGTTGCATATAAAGCCTCCTTTATTTAAAAGTACGCTTTACCAAAAGGACTCTTTTCGTGTGCATTATGAAACCGGGCCTTATTGGCTAGACTACGGTTTAAACCCGGTTAATCAGTCTAGTGACCTACCCACTATCCCAGCACGGTCCTTATCTTTCAATAATAAATCATAAAAAAAGTTCTCGTTTAAATTTAAACGCCCTTCGTTCTTAAAATATAACACATTCTCATTCTGATTTACGATCATGTTTTTAAACTTTCTGACTATAGTGTATATGGTAGATACATATTGGGTTAATAAAAGGACTATACACACACACACTGATTTCATCCAGTGTAAACAACAAAAATACCTTTCCTGAAAACCAAATAAATAAAACACGTAATCCAGCCAAAAGCAACCAGGAATATCTTCGAATAATATTGACACAATAGACATTCCACAATAATCATTTCCTCTAATTGCAGTCGTAAAACATACCAGGAAAAGTACAACTTTTGTTCTTCTTTACAAATGTCTCATATATTTATTATCAATTATAAAAATCTTATCTAATATCATTAGTCATTGCCACTAACAACATATACATACATAGGCCACAATTTAAAATCATCCATCCTTAAAAAGTTACGTACAGATTAGGGTTTTATTATTGTTTACATTGTGAGTCAGAAGAAAAACACATTTGTGCTTTACAACAGACGGTGTGTACTGTGTATATAACACGTATGATTAGGTGATTGCACAAAGTTCGGTTGCTTTGTATTACGATTATGAAATGAATATGTAAATATATATTGTATGTACATATGTGTAAGGATAATATTGTGGTAGGTTAAGCGACTCACACGTGTAAATTCGCCTAAGTACTATATACCTTTATCTTTACACAGGCCCGCATTTTTCAACTCTTTGAATGTTGATTTAAAAATTTTAACTGTTTTCTAGTAATTGGGTAGCGCTGATTTCAAATCTGCTTTTATTTTTTTGTATCACGTAAGGATATCTTTCAAACCAGTAAAATCAAAAAATATAGAAAAAACACGATTTATTTCATTTATAAGCTATTTTTATATTATATTAAAAAAAATACAAAAATATACACATAGAGACTATTAGAAATAGTTATTTATCCTTTATGCGTCTTAAAAAAACGTTTTCGTTTTTCAGAAAAGCTTTGTTTGGTTGTTTTTCTGTCATTTTCAGCTAAAGGAAGATCTGAAGGAGTTTCTTGGGCAAGCAAATTTTTTTGTTTCAACCTAGACCCCAGTACTTCAGAAAGATCTTTTGAAAGTCCCAAATCTCTTACTAAATTATTCAGTTCGGCTTGTGAAAATAGCTGAGGTTGGTTTTGACCTGAGGTTGATGGTTCAAAATCACTATCCATCTGTACGGAGCCGGAAGTTGAAGAGGTTTCAATATCTTCTTGTAGTACTTTGGGGGGTATAGGTATAGGTACATGATCACTGTGAGGAACTGGTCTGATAGTTGATTTAATATTGTTTGGGTACAAAATAAGTTTTTCTATTATGCCCCTTAATATCACAAAGACAAAAGTAGCAATCTTCATGATGATTTTGCGGTTCTCTCCAAACCATCGGTATTCCAAAAAGGAAGGCTTTTTCTATTCCCTTTGGTCCAATGTCTTAAACCTTCTTCACATACCTTACAAACAACGTGCGGTGCCCAATCTTTATCTTGATCTCCTAATTTGATTTTGAAATGAGCATAATATGCATTTTTCACAAATTCACCAATTGGTCTCTTAAACTTTTTCAAGACGAAATATCCACAAATATAACAGAAATTATCTGGTTTGTTTTTGCAACACCGGCTAGACATATTTTTAAGCAATGTTTATTTATCAAAAACCACGCACAACACTAAAGACAAATTAATTTTACTTGTTTACTGATCGACACTCAGAGCTATAATGAAGTAAATGACATTAAAATATACATACAAAGGTATTTTTAATAATATAAAATATTACTAAAAATCTGGTGTGAAGAACACAAATGCAGGTTCACTATTAATATTTTCTGTGTTCCATTTTGTTTGGAGTGATAAACTTGAAATCCTTCTTCGCAGTACTAATAAAGTGAAAGCATAATAAATAGGATTTAGCAAGTAAAAATTCACGGAAACCTTGTCCAAAATTAATACATGTAACAAAAGATTTACATCAGGTAATGAGAGCCTAATTTAACAAATTTCTTTAAAACCACAACAGAAAATCATTTTTGGTTAATACCTAGAATTTGAAGTAGTACATTCATTTTAAAATGTATTAAAACGCCTATTATAAGATTTTTTTAATATTTTTTTCTTTTTCTTTTGTGCAAAAAAAAATCTGTGGGTGGTAGAGACCAACTGTATTTTAATTAGTTATTGCTATATAAAAACTGAGCTTAACAAACAAAAATCACGTCATCACAAATTTTATGCAGGCCTGTGTTATCTATATATATTAGTAACATACAGTTTATCGATAAATTAATACCTCCCCCTAATCGCGGCTAAACATCAATCTTGCCATTTAAGGCGGAACCGTACAATCGCGCTTTGCCATGTATGCATTCGAATTTGTAAATTTTACTAATGTGAAGAGAATCATCTTTATGTAATACAAAAACAATTGATCGCAGACGCGATTGTGTGACAATTTCGAAGGAGTGTTTGGCGTTGTTCAGCCACATCCCGACGAGTTTTTGCGCCGTCGGCAAAATATGGATCTACCACAACACACCGACCAAGCAGCAGTTAAAACAGTGTGTTTTTTAAGGCGAATCGGCATCGAAGAAGACAAAGATGGATTTGTCGGCCAACAAGGTCATGGCGACAGTTCCTTTGGGATGCACGCGGCTTAATCCACATCGATTTCCTTCAAAAGGCAAAAACAATCAACGGCGAATACTGCGGCAACGTATTCGACTGGTTCAACGGTGATTTCAAGAAAAAACGAAAGGGCATAGTCGCCATGGCGATATTTCATGAATAGGTTACAAATTGCTCCTTCATCCGACATATTCTCACAACTTTTCCCTCAGTAACTAACTCAGTAACTGTTTCCAAACCTGAAGAAATGGCTCAGCGGAAAGATTTAGATCGAACAATGAAATAGTCGCTCAAACAAACGCCTATTTTGAGAATCTCTATAAATCTTATTACAGTGTACTCTCTCTTAAGGGGACAGCCATGGGACTGAAAAATTTGTCCGCTTATGAGAAAAGTACAAAAAGAGTAAATAATAATTTGTAATATATTTATCTTTAAACAATTTTATTTCCAAAACAAGAACATATAAATATTAGATAAAGTAAACAGAATTTTCATTAACATTTTTGCGAGAAGTAAAAAAAAACAAAATTTGTTATGCAAGGTAGGGCTGGGCGAAGTATCGATACATCGTCCAATATCCGATACCATAACTGGTATCGGGTACCCGATACCTCATATAACGAAGGTATCGATTCTTAGGTATCGATTCCAAAGCATCGATTCCAAGGTATCGATTCCAGGGTATCGATTCCAAGGTATCGATTCCAAGGTATCGATTCCAAGGTATCGATTCCAAAGCATCGATACCTATCGATACTTTACCGATTCCAGTACTCGCTAAGTATCGATGTATCGGGTAGCGAGGTATCGATTCCAAAGCATCGATACCTATTCCGATTCCGGTACTCGCTAAGTATCGATGTATCGGGTAGCGAGGTATCGGGTAGCGATGTATCGGGTAGCGAGGTATCGATTCCAAAGCATCGATACCTATCGATACTTTAGCGATTCCAGTACTCGCTAAGTATCGATGTATCGGGTAGCCATGTATCGGGTAGCCATGTATCGGGTAGCTTACCTTTGTGCATTTTTTTAAATGAGTATGCGTACATCATAGGTATATAAGTTGTTGTTTTATGCAAAATGACAATTTAGAATTTTCTTATTTTTCATGCAAGGATTAAAAAAGAACTACATACATAAGTCTGCAGCTAGTATAATTATAATTTTACCTTTCGGAGGCCAATATTTCAACGTCAGTAACTTCACTATCACCGTCTCTTTTGTCTTTCTTTTCAATAATATGAAAATATGTAAAAGGATGAACACATTTTATATGCTTTAGCATATTTGTAGTATTACCAGTATACTTATATTCTTTTTTACATACATTACAACTCACGCCCTGGTCGTTAATTTTATCAAAGTATTTCCAAACTACACTATTTTTTTTCGACATTTTGGTACGTACGTATCCACTTATTACACTAAGTTATAAGAACAAAGTGATGAAGCTTAAAATGATATGAAATATAAGTGCTTATATTAAACTTTAGACGACGAATAAAGGTAGGAATTATAATAAATCAAAACTAGGGAACAGCAAAAATTTGTTGACACATAATTTGTATAAAGCAGTGTTGAGAGAAATATAGGTGATATTCATATTCATATAAATATAAAACACTTTCCTGTTCTATAGAATGCACAATACACGACTGTAAATTGGAACTAAAATAAACAAAATATAATAGGTATAAATATGTAGTATTAATTAATATAATAAGGTAAAAAAAGTTGGGTCAAGAATTCTTAGCAAGCTATTGTAGGTATAAAACGTGCTTGGTTTGTTTCTATTTTGAAATGAATATTTTAGGCTTTTTGTATAATTTTATAATAGCACGCATATTTGCCTATATTATTTTATCTTTCTGCGTTTTTTAAATGTATATAAAAATAACTTTTTAAGTAAAGAATTTTTAAGTATGTATGCATAATATATATTTTAAAGACGTTGGTTATTATGCGTAGCAAATTCCATATTATGACATAACTTTAATTATTACAAACAAAAAAAACAAAATATCACAATATTGCAAATTTCATACCGTAGTTATGGTAGAATCGGTAAATTAATTTTACATCTCTTGAAACCGATATCAAACAATCGACACCTAGAAAACGGGTTATGAATACTGATTCCTAGGTATCGAATCAAGGTATCGATTCCAAGGTATCGATTCAAGGTATCGATTCCAAGGTATCGATTCCAAGGTATCGATTCCAAGGTATCGATTCCAAGGTATCGATTCCAAGGTATCGATTCCAAGGTATCGATTCCAAGGTATCGATTCCAAGGTATCGATTCCAAGGTATCGATTCCAAGGTATCGATTCCAAGGTATCGATACTTTACCGATTCCAGTACTCAGAATCGATACCGTGCACAGACCCGATACATCGCTAAGTATCGATACCTCGATTGGCATCGGTACCCGATACCGAAAACGCCGGTATCGCCCAGCCCTAATGCAAGGTATTCAAATAGATTTAAAAAAGTCAGAAATTTTAGCTTGGCGCGTTTTCCTTTAATTTCATTATCTTGGAGATGTATTTGAAGATCAGTAAGCAATTGAACACCTTTAAGGTCGCTGTGATACAAAGAAAAAGCCTTTAGTTTTCTTATAGCTAAATAAGCCTCTTTATAGGAAGTTAACTTGTCTTCAATTTGACTTTCTAGCTCATCTTCAGACGAGTTGGCGAGCGTTTTTTTGGGAAGCAATTAACATTTCAGTATTAATGTTTTCCACATCTTCATCATTAATGAAGACTTCATTATCTAAATTAATATAGTCTTCGACGTCAATTTGGATTTGGCTCTGAACTTGATTAATAATATTGGAGAACTGAGCAAGTACTGATAGTGGAAGCTCATATTCTGCGGTCCAATCGCTATCATCATTTAGGATATCTGTTTTCTCAAAACCAGCTTTCCTGAAACAATGTTTTATTGTCTGGGGACCAACTTGCTCCCACGCTTTGTGTATGAAATAAACGACATCTAACAAATTTTTTGATTTTTTGATAAATCCAATGCAGAATTTGCGTCTCCCATCTGCAGCAAAATATTTTTTAAAAATAACGATTTGTATAAAAACTTAAAGTTTTTTATAACGCCTTGATCCAGGGGCTGACAAAATGCTGTTGTGTTTGCTGGAAGAAAAATAACTTAAACATTTTTCAATTTAAGATCGCGAGGATGAGAGGCCGCATTGTCTAAAAATAGCAGGACGTTTCGTTCTTGAAGTTGCATTTTTCTATCGAACTGCGCTAGAAAATCAGTCATCAAATCAGACGTCATCCAAGCCTTTTTGTTTAATCGCCACGTAACTGGTAAATTGTTCAAATTAATATTGCGAAACGCCCGAGGTTTTGCAGCTTTTCCAATAACAAAAAGGGGTTCCTTTTCTCCAGCCATATTGACGCAAAATCATTAGCCTATCCTTAGCCATTTTTCCACCAGTGCATTTTTTACCTTTTAATGCAAATGTTTTATCGGGTAATGCCCGAAAAAACAATCCAGTCTCATCCGCATTATAAATATCTCGTGAATCATATCCTTGAATCAAAGATGGCACCTTTTCAGTAAAACTTTTGACATCATCTTGGTTTACACTAGCGGCTTCTCCAGAAATGGCACGGAAGGTTATGTTATGCCGTTTTTTGAACCTTTCCAGCCAGCCAGATGATGCACTAAAATCTGCGTAATTCAATTGATCTGCAATTTCTTTAGCCTTGCTCCTGATAGGTGTGCCCGCGAGAGGAATACATTTATTTCGAGCCTTCACAAACCATTCGTAGCACAATTTATCAATGTTAACGCCTTTGACGTTCAGCATACTCCTTTTTCTATCCGGATTGACATCAGTGTCCCACAATCTTAAAATTTGGTCTCTGTTTTTGATGATACAAGCAGCTTGAGTTTTACTGTACTTACATTTCTTTGCTAACTCGCGTACACTAAGTTTCTCATTTTTTTAAATTTCAATGACATTAACTTTGTCTTTAATAGTCAACACTGCTTTAGGCATAGCGATTCAAGTATGTATACAATAAGAATCTATAAATGTACTATGTATTTACGTACTACATTCAAAACAACAAGCTGTGCGTATTTAGGGAATTCCCCTTTGTACATACACGTATTATTCAATAAGCAACATCTGTACGAATGTACGAATATGAAGAAGAGTAAACGGAAAAACAGTGTTACAGTGTTGTAAGCTGTCCGGTTATGGGGAACTAAAATCACTTTGGTGTGGGAAAAAAGTGTCCGCGTCCGGTTATGGGAGGGTTGTCCGCTCAAGAGAGATAAATTTTAAAAATCCCTAAGTAATCTTTTGGTACTGCAAAAGTGTCCGTTTATGGGAGGTGTCCGCTTAAGAGAGGTGTCCGTAAGGAGAGAGTACACTGTATTTCGAAGGGACAAAAAAATTAGAGAAACGTTGGACGAAGTGTATTAAGACTATGTTGAGAAATAAAACTTTCATGCAAAAAGTCACAGATATAATGATCCATTTTCCTATCTTAAAAAGGTATCTATTTTTAAAACTCCTGTATATCTCAAGTCTAATATAAAATAAACATAACAACACAAAACAAAACGTGATTTTTATCAAGTCGATCCGAAAGAAAGTCAAGTTCTACATGTATACATAGACCGCGCCTTTCCCATATTTAGCTTTGAACGAATATTAGGTAATCAGGACAAACGAATTAATACAAAATATCAAGAGATATATGAACCAGTCCAAAGACATTTATTAATGTCAATTAATTATCTACTACTTACAATAACAAAAAAAAACGCAATTTATATTTATCTCTTCTTACGGTTGGTTTCAAATTAAGTAATGTAATAAAGTTTTCGCCGGTAATTGATTGAGCTGTTCGTTGCACCTCCAGCAAACGAATAATTAAATAATTACATAAAAAAAATAATTTCGAAATATGTTATTAGTAATAAAGTAATAAGTATTACTTGGTTTTAATTAAAAATATATGTTGAGAAATTAAACGCAGTTTCTTGCAATTGTTCTGTTGTAAACAAAACAAATTGCATAAATAAATCCTAAGTATATCTTTTTGTTTTATTTTTTCTTACAAGATATCAAAAAATTTCCCGCGAGGCATATCTATTAGGCTATTTCTTCCGTCAAAGAACATCAACAAGTGTACCTTTCCAGAAGTATAACTAAGACAAAATGGTGTGTATAGCATCGGTAGCTATGCAATGTATACTAACTCCTCTATTAATGGGGACACTCAAATTGATGAAATAAAAATATTTAAATTAATCGTACTGAAAAATAAAATTAATTTTAACCGAGGTCTGATTGATATATAGGCAGTCGTTAAAATAAAGAGACAACGTATGAAAAATGGAAACATGTTATTATATAAAATATAAAAGTCCAAAAAATTGTGAGTCAATTACAACGCGAATCCCTAAACTAAAAACCTCCTGAAAAAAGTATTATACGCCGCCTATAGATCAGAATGTTTATACGAAAACCTCGATTCAATTTACACGCAAGCATACGCTGCAATGTTATGTTTATAAAAACTCTAAAAAATAACGTTGTTAAGACAGCTGTTGATGATCTGAGTAAAGGGTATTTTGTCGAACAGAGGTTCTCTAACTGGCTTGAGTATCTATATGAAAAGATATTAATGCAGTGGGGCTTTCTTGATGCATAAATGAAGCACTGATTTACCTTAAATTTATGTTTAATTAGTGAATATTTTATTCCATGTTTCTTAAATTTGTCGCCCGAAAAATAAGTTTAAACTAATTTCTTTCGTATTGGAAAAATAATATTATTTATACTAATAATATTACAATAAAAAAATATAAATATGTTCATATTTTCATATTGTAATATTTTCAAATTTTGTGGAACGCTTCTCCCTTAAGCAAAACGACAAACTCGACAAAGTGAATCAATTCACAATTCGGCGCAACTTGATTCCCCTGTTTATGAGGTTGCCGTGACAACGACACGTAAGCCGTAAGCGAGGGGGGATCGCATTACGTCATCCCAGTGAAGCAATACAGTACGTTGCTTCACTCGTTCAGTCTGCGTCTGACACTCGTTCGGTCTGTGTCTGTTATGCATGTCTAGGCGTCTTTTGTCGTATAAAATGTTATTACCACTGTATGATTCCGTGCGTGTTTTATTGGAGAAACCGTTTTCGTTGTGGCATGAAGAAGATTAAAAAAGACTCTTTAAAAAGTGAAAAACCTGTATCAGATTTGGATGTTAGTAAAGTAGTAAAATGGAAAGACAAATCGTGTGTGTGAAAATTTAAAACATGGTGGTATAATCAGTATGATTGGTTGTGTAATAGTTATTATCTGAAGAAATTGTTATGTTTGCTATCGGGAGTGTGGAATAAAAGTGGTTTCGGTGATTTTGGTAATGTCAATAGATCTATACATAAACATGAATCATCGCAGAGCATTTTCGTTGTGCACTGGGTTTTAAGCGGTTAAAGTGTAATGTAAGCACTATTCTAAATATTTTAAGAGAAAATTCTAGATTTTTTATACAAAAATTTAATGAAAACGTGCAACTTAATAGATGTTTAATGCAGTTGCTAATTCGTGGAACACTTTACTTGGAGAAACAAGAATGATCCTTTCGTGAACATCATGTAGATTTGCGTCCTAATAATAGTTTCACCTGAAATTTCACCAATGGTAAGTTTTAAACGTAATCACTATTTATTTCTTTTTTAATATGAAATATATACACGTTAATTTTTCTAAGAAGGGAGGGGGAGATGGATTTTGCCGACATTGCTTCACCTGTTATTGAACTAACGAGCCGCCACTGTATTAATGTATTAATACTGATGGGCTTTTGTTTTGAACTGAACAGAAATAAGCTATTGAGGACTGGCGAGTTGTACCACCTGAGTTAATCCGGTCAGCGTAAAAGGTTGCTCTTTTTGACCACCGATGTGTACCACAAATTATATTAATTGTAATATTAATTCCCAGTAATTCTCTAATGGGGCTTGGGGGTGATCAAGTTTATGCTGCTTGCTATTTATTTATGGTCTTGATAGCTAGATGCAAGTATCAAGTGTCTTAAGACAATGGAAGTTCAACCTATTTTTAGTGAAAAGGCTGCAAAATTGTTAGTATTTAATAAATTTAAATAAATATATTCCAAAATAAATTTTAAATGTATGTATATGTATTATATGTAATTATATCTAATTTATGATAAAACTGTTGACAAAATAAATTTTAAATGTATATAGATTTTATAATAAAACTGTTAAGCTTAGTATAAGATTTTATTATTAAAGGTTAATCCTCTCTAGAAATTAGTTGGTACAATTAGACGGTAGGATTATATCTACCTGATGTCCCGTGGTACAACTCGACGATCCCGAAGCTATTGAGGATTTTCTTTTAATTTTGACATCATCAAATTAACATTTTTTTATTTCCAATTTATAGTAATTTTTTATTTATTTTTTCTGTTGGCTTAAATTTCGCTCTTTCATAATGGATTTTATTTCTAATGTGTTAATAAAGCATTTAATCACCAAACATATGATTTTTATTTTGGTGGGTCGAAAATATTTTGAAAACAATGAAGTGTCCGGTTAATTTTGCACCTCAATTTATATAATTCATTTCTTATAACGGGTGTTCATTTGAAAAGTCAATCTAGTAGCATGTGATTTACTGAGAACATTTTGAAGTATGTCGTAAATTAAAATTTACTACTTAACCTACGAAGTCGTATATTTTGACAGATTCATACATACAAATAAATAACAAATGTGATTGACATTATCAAATGTCATTTGGATTTACGTTTACGGAATAACAAACACATACTAATATATATGCGTCTTATTCTATCAAAATTTCAAAGTAATCTAGATTGACTTTTCAAATGAACACACGTTATAACACATAATTATTAATACCCATAATTATAAATAATCTTCAATAAAGATTGTCTAAAGTTTTGTGAACAACAGTGTATATCTGTAATTCTAATATAAAACCAATTCTCGTACACAAAAGTACGGTATCAAACCCAAGTTATTCGGGAAGATATCCTAGGTAGGTATTCTAGAACGAACGTTGTAACAGATATTTTACAATTCAATGACCTTCAGGCAGCCTTGAGCGCCCAGACCCCTTACTTAACTCATCCTATGTATATAAAAAAAAAACGAACAAGATTATCTCGCACATAGAGTTCATAATTGTGATTCAGAATCGCTTGAATATATTGAAAAAAATAACTCAAATCTAAAAAATGGAATGTTTATATATTTTTTTTATGCTGACTTGATAACTGATCTGATAACCATTATTAGTATTGTACCAGAAATAGTTTTAAAATCAATAATTTAAATAAATCATTAATATATGTAATTATTGACGATATGCGTGATATTATTATAGCCTTGTTTCATATATGTATATGTATATACTTTTAAAACGAATTATCCTTGACCCAATAATTTATTTTGTTCTATAGGACCACACCCTTAATTTAAAATAACACAAGGTATAGTTTTGAAATACTTCATACACAAGGGTTTCCATTAATAACGTAACAAAAAAAATCGTTACAGATGCCTTTCTATGATTTATATAAGAAAAAGTACTATAAAAACTGCTTTATGAAAATTTATCCACTAAAAAACAATAAACATATTAAAGAAAATTAATACTGGGAGCCGTAACTTTGTGGTAATTCATTTTGAAAATAATAAAATAAAATAAAACAATAACTTTGTTTTACCACTTTATTCACATATAATCGTGACCGCGGTTTCGACATACAATGTCATTATCAAACTGCAAAAGTTACAGGCCTACATAGAACTTATAAATGACACAAAAAATATATGGGGGTGGTTTATGATGTTATTTAAAATTACTACTATATACTTAACTATTATATACAACATTGGAAAAGAGGTGTATATATAAGATCCAACTGTTCATTTAAAACGATATCTATTGTATTGTTCCGGCTTTTAAAAATCTCTAGGGCCTCTAAAATATTTAATTTACGACCATTCTCGGCCAAATGCAATATTTTATGGTGACCAAATGTATGTCTTTCTGTAATAAGATGGTTTGCGAATGTTGAATCTGTTTTCTTTAGTTTATATGACCTCCTGTGTTCTTCTTCCCGTATAATAAAACTTCGACCAGTCTGACCTATATATACACTTTTACAATCATTACAATATAACTTATACACTCCTGATTTGTTATTGATATATGTTTTAGGTTTTGCGTTAAAAATTAAATTACTTGTTTTTACATATGGTTTGTAAGCTATACTAACATTACTATTATTTTTTGAAATTATATTTCCAATTTGCTCGCTTATTTTACCGAAGTAAGTTAACGAGACAAATTGTTTCAAATTAGCTCTATCTTTAGGATATATAAACTAAGGGCCACTTGTAACTGTTTTTTCTTTAGTATACTGTCAATTACGCTACTTTTATAACTATTGTTTACCGCTATTTCTTTTATCGTATTGATTCCACGAACAAAAGATTCATTAGACAAAGGAATATTTAATGCTCTATGTATCATAGAATTAAAAAATGCATGTTTGTGTGTCTTAGGGTGTAGTGAATCTTTGGGAATGATGCAATCAGTGAAAGTAGGTTTACGATATACATATATCAAATTTTAAGCTCTGATCTAATTTGTTTAATTTTAAATCCAGGAAGTTAATACTGTTATTCTCTTCTATTTCTACTGTAAAATTGATATTAGAATGGATTGAATTTATGTAGTTCAGACAACAACTACAAACATTTCTGAACTACATAAATTCAATCCATTCTAATATCAATTTTACAGTAGAAATAGAAGAGAATAACAGTATTAACTTCCTGGATTTAAAATTAAACAAATTAGATCAGAGCTTAAAATTTGATATATATCGTAAACCTACTTTCACTGATTGCATTATTCCCAAAGATTCACTACACCCTAAGACACACAAACATTCATTTTTTAAATCTATGATACATAGAGCATTAAATATTCCTTTGTCTAATGAATCTTTTGTTCGTGAAATCAATACGATAAAAAAAATAGCGGTAAACAATAGTTATAAAAGTAGCGTAATTGACAGTATACTAAAGAAAAAACAGTTACAAGTGGCCCTTAGTTTAGTATATCCTAAAGATAGTGCTAATTTGAAACAATTTGTCTCGTTAACTTACTTCGGTAAAATAAGCGAGCAAATTGGAAATATAATTTCAAAAAATAATAGTAATGTTAGTATAGCTTACAAACCATATGTAAAAACAAGTAATTTCATTTTTAACGCAAAACCTAAAACAGATATCAATAACAAATCAGGAGTGTATAAGTTATATTGTAATGATTGTAAAAGTGTATATATAGGTCAGACTGGTCGAAGTTTTATTATACGGGAAAAAGAACACAGGAGGTCATATAAACTAAAGAAAACAGATTCAACATTCGTAAACCATCTTATTACAGAAAGACATACATTTGGTCACCGTAAAATATTGCATTTGGCCGAGAAAAGTCGTAAATTAAATATTTTAGAGGCCCTAGAGATTTTTAAAAGCCGGAACAATACAATAGATATCGTTTTAAATGAACAGTTGGATCTTATATATACACCCCTTTTCCAATGTTTATATAATAGTTAAGTATATAGTAGTAATTTTAAATAACATCATAAACCACCCCATATATTGTTTTGTGTCATTTATAAGTTCTATGTAGGCCTGTAACTTTTGCAGTTTGATAATGACATTGTATGTCGAAACCGCGGTCACGATTATATATGAATAAAGTGGTAAAACAAAGTTATTGTTTTATTTTATTTTATTATTTTCAAACATATTAAAAATTACAAAACTGCATATAAAATCCAAATAATATTTATAACGCTTTAATATAATAACTAGAGATCGGTAGTCAAGGGTACATTCACTCGTACTCTCATACTCGTGTCTTAATAGCCATGATTAAATGCTCATTGCATAGTAGACTATTTTGTCAAAATTATAACGAACTGTCATTGTATGGTTTTTGTCAAAGTTATAATATAATTTTAATAACTTCAGTAAGGATTTATTAAGTTTAGTAGACAAAGCAAGGATCTGCACAAAGGTAGAGGAGGGATGGTCGAAAAGACGTGTTGCAGAAGAGTTCGGCATTAGCAAGACCACCGTCTGTAGAATCTAACAATACTGCTTGGAATGCAATTCGCTGTTCATATAAACGGTTAAGCATATAATATGTAGAATTCCACCTTGTGGTTACATCTTGTATTAAGACATTTTGAGGCACATTGTGCTCTTTCTTTACAAATTTTCTTGATTCATCTATGATCTATTTTATCAATTGGTTTTGAAAGAAGCCATCCTTCAACATCAATTGTACTGTACGTATTGCACAGGGAATTCGTTGAATACCAGGAACTTCTTGTTCTAAATCTTCGACTGCATTTGAAATGTTTCTAGCATTGTCAATCACAATGGCCTGAATTTTGTTTGCCATTTCCCACTTCAATATAGCTAAGTGGATATTGTGTGCTATATTTTCAGTACAATGAGTTATTCCCTCAAAGGGCATTACTTCTCTAGGCACATAGATTTAGTTTCAAAGTCATCTGACACAGCGTGAGCTGTGAAACTCAGGAAATCATTTCTTACATTCGATTACGAATCGCTTGTCCACATATCCGCTGTTAAGCAAATGAACGGTAAGTGCATAAGACGTTCGTACATATCAGGTATAATTTTTTGCGCAAAATGAGTTCTAGACAGTATTTTATATTTAAGACAGATTTTGTTCAGCGATCTACTGAATCCCACATGATTCACCAAGTTCAATGGCTGCATATCATTTCTACTACAAACTTTGCAATATCAACCCCTCGAGGGTTGTATATCTCAAATTGAAAGTTTTTCTGAAAAAATTCAACTATTGTCGCTTGTTTTCTCCCGGAGACTCGGTAGATATACTAGGGATACTAGGAACTACATCTGGATGAGTTCGAATCTTGATGGAATGAAATTCTTGGCATGGTTCAACATACTTCTATACTTATATCGGTAACAAGCTCATGTTGCGTCCCTATTCTATCGCGTATTCTAATATATTACGAATTACACTCCTATACCAGCGCTCATGGCGCGCACGGAAATTGGTCTGCTCTATTTATAACTAACTTCGTAGTTACTAATCACAACAAATACAAAAAAGTGGCCGGTGTTTTTTTAAACACGACAGTATTTTTTGCCCTAAACCAAGTATTTCATTAAATCTCTCCCGTCAAACGGTTCTCGTATATAATAGAAAAAAATACACACAAAAATTGATACTTGATATTACATTACATTTATTTAACTCATGCGTGTAGGTAATGTGGAAAACTTCTGTACCATAAAACTTGTTTATGGTAAATATCAACCAAGTTCATTTGAGCGAAGTTAAATTAAAGAAAACGGTAGGTATTTGATATTTACCAAGGTGATAAAATAGAAAAAAAATATCATGTGTTCTATTCATAAGACATACTGTTAAATTATAAATAGCTGAGAAATAAAATAGAAATAACTAGAGCAGATATTTATCCTTTACGTGCAATGAAGAATTCTCGCAAGTTATGTTAATTATTTTGTAATATGTTACTAACCCGATTTGCATAAGTAATTAACATGTACATATAATTTAATTTAAAACATTTAACAGCTCTGGAATAGGTTTACCTCTTTGAAGCTCAGAAATATTGTAGGATTACATAGGTTACTTGCACAGAAATATAATTTAAACATTTTATAACTAGAAAACATGTTTATTTAAAGAAAAATAGATAATTAAGCAATTGATGTTGTTTAAAAACAATTGTTCATAGTTAATTAGTCGTCAGATAGGTGGTGCACTATTTATACCATCATCCTTTAATGATCTCGTGTTGTATGCTAGTACTGGAAAGACGTTTTCGCTTTTCCGAGACAAAATGGCACTTTACATAGACACTGTATGGCAACTATTGACCAATAATGAATTATAAATTATTGTCAAAAATTTCCGGAGAATATATAGTTAGAAAGATAAAACAATAAAGATTTGATACATCGTCGTCTTGTACCTCGTTGTGGTTGGTGTGCCGAGGTCTCCAATCGCATTGCCTTTGGTACAAATGATTTCTTTCGTTTCATCTGGACAGTACTGTTGGAATTTCTTGTTTTCAATGATAGTTTGTTTCTTGAAAATGTTAGGGAAAACTAAATCCGTGGGAATGAAAACTTTCACAACACTCGCATCAATGAAGTACCAGAAGATTCCGTGCCACCGTTTTTGTAAACCCCTTTCAATTGATCAAACTTATCCACATAGTTCATGTTTTCATTGTAGTCCCGTAGAGTTCTGAAACTTTACATTGCGTCTCATTTTTTTCTATTCGCGTTACTTCCATAACGTCCTCAGAATCGTGGAAATTAGACAGCAAGTGTACAGCTCTCTTGTCTTTCCATTACTTCAAGACCCATGTCACTAGTAAAATATGCTCGCCACGATTCATTGATTGAATCATCAATCGCATGTTTGGGAGATGGATTTATCGTTCCACAAGCATGTATATTTTGTTGCTTTATTTCTTGCAGTAGACCTATGTTTGTGAAATAGTTATCATAACTTATCACAATAAATCTTATCATCTGTCTTTGATATTGCACACCAAACTCTTTACAACTCTTTCTCCAAGCTGTTTTTCTACAGTAGTGCTATAGATTTCAAATTTCAAAACGTTGCCTCTTTTCTGAGCTAAAATCCAAATCTTATAACCCCTCTTTGTGGGTTTCTTTGGTATATACATATTGCTTTAATGAGCTACGACCTTTGAAGTTTATCAACAGCTATTGTTTCGCAAAGTTGTTCAGAGATTACACCATCATGCTTCAGTGATATTTCCACATAAACAGCTGGTACAAATAATGTATCACCATACTTTGAGATATCAACATTTACCTGTACCACCAACCTTGAAAGAGTGTATGGAAACGTGATAAAAATTTTTTGATTTGAAATTTTTTTTAACTTTCAAGAATTTTATTTACAAGGCTGTAAATAACCGACATTTTTTATGAATATGCAAATTTCCTAATAAAAATAAAATTCACTACACCCACAAAAATAAAATCCGGAAAAACATATTTTAAACTTTGATATTTAACATCGATAACATTCCTAACTATAAAATTCACTAATTTTAAAATTAGAATGATCTATATTTTTTTTTAAACTAATACACTGATTTTGTTCTTGATTTTATCGGATTATTTATTTTTACCACGTTTTGCATATTTTTTTGTAATAAATATTTATCAAAACACGACGAAACGAATATTTTCCAATAAATTTTCCAAAAAATTATGTCCTATCTGTATTTCTATTTTTAGTCAGTTTCTATTTCATTAGAAGACGATTACCTAAATATCCGACAACCTATAAAATTAAGTTGCTTTTAACGGGTGTTCAGAAAAACTCAGAAAAACCAAAAAAGTCAATTAGGTTTTGAACAAAAAATGTCTATGATTTGTATTAAATATTAAATGTCAACTGTTGTCTGTCAATAATTGTCAGAATCTAATATCAAATATAGTAATTCATATTTTTGAATTTTGAAAATGGTATTTACTAACGTACACAAAACATGCGTGAGTGAATCTTATTTTCGAAATAGTCAAAAGATCGATGGACAGTGGAAGTATGTACGCAATTCTAGCTTGTTTAGAAGAATTTCGAGATGCATTTCCCAACCTCGCTGTTAATTATAATACTTTTCAGTGTACACTGATAAGAATTGTTCTAGTTTTTCGACAAATCTGTAATGTGGGATGACAAGAGGGTAGTGGGCGACGAAACTCCGGGCAGAAGAAGCGATTGGTAATGTTAGACGAATAATGACTGGTGCCTCAAAAACTTCAGTACGAACTCTCAATCAACAAACTAGGTTGTCAGTTGGTTCCTGTTATAAAGTTTTAAAACAAGATTTATTTATTTCTATATCGTATAACTTGCTTGCCATAATCAATAATGATTATCCGCCAAAAATAGTTTTTTGTTGCGAATGATTTCCAAATAATTTTAATGATGAACTCCTAAACAAGACTTCCTTTTCGGACGAAGCATAGTTCCATGTTAGTGGATACGTTACAAAACATTAGAATGTGGAGTCAAAGCCCAATAATTTTTATCTTGAACCTCCTCTACATCCTCAGAAAGTTGGTGTTTGGTGCGCTATAACTAAAAGGCGGATTATTAGTCCTTTTTTTTTAGTAGCACCTTGACTGCAGAAAGCTATCGACAGGCAATACTCTTGCCTTTCCTTAATCAGTTTCCTGTGGATCAACTAGCTGTGGGTTACGTTCAACAAAATGGTGTTAGAGCTAACACAACTGGAGAAACAATGAATATGTTACAATAAGTGTTTGGAAATCGTTTGATTAGTTTAAATAGCAAACATGATCTTACACCGTGCAATTTCTTTTCATAGCCAAAACAAAAAATCAATTATCAAGTACCAGTGCAAGATTATAGAGATCTGCAAGACAGAATTGTCAATAAAATTAATGAAATTAGAAATCGTTCCGTACTATAAAATTTATTTGGTAGCATTAGGAGGTGAGTAAAATACTTGGAAGAAGGTGGTGGACAATTTCAACATCTTTTATAATTTATTATGGTCATTATTGTTGATGACTACAATTTATGATATTTATTTTAAGGTTATAATCTAAGGACTATACGAACAATTAATCTGTTTCAAAATTATTTTAAGACAATAATTTGTTGAATGTTAATATTAAACTAGTACGATAACTAATTAGAGGTATAGTGGAGATCAAGCCTGCACCCGTTTATCCCAGAAATAGTTATTGGGACGTTTAGAGGACCTTTGGGAAATCAATTTATTCTAATAAAGTTTTTGGCGCAAAGGCGCCGTTAATCTACAAAAAAATAAAATATGTTGAAAATGATACTAACCTATTACGCTACGTTTTTGTCGAAATACATATAATTTTTTCACCATTGTATGATATTCTTGCTTTATACTAATGCAATTTATGTTTATATTTTGTATATATTCGTTTTAATTAATCGAAAGTTTTACAAATAAACTCAATTTTACTAGTAAATGGGACGATATGTCAACAAAAATTTACTATAGAACTGTCAACTTGTGTGCTAACAAATAAAATCATTACCGTTCAGATATATTTTAAAGTTTTTTTTTCTTAACGTCATTTTTACAAAGAAAGATATATAAAATTCTTTTTTTAGGTTAAGTTGGGTTAGCTTGGGTTGGTTTAAAAAAATTAATAAAAACATTACATTTTAATGGAACTTCATGCAACAAGTTAACACTTATTAATTGTGAACTATATAGATTTCTGTTAAAAAATGACGTCATATAAAATATTATTGAAATATATACAAACAGATCTTTTTCCCAGTCAAATTTTCATTTGCGTTTATTTGCAAAATTTACGATTACTTAAAGCGAATTTATACAAAATATAAACGTCAATAGCATTAGTATAAATCGAGAATACTATACAATGATACAATGACCAAAAAATAGATGTTTTATATGTAATTAGTAGGTAATTAGACATAAAAGTAACGTAAAAGGTTAGCGTTCACTTTGAAAATATTTTATTTTTTTTTAGATTAACGATGCATTTGCGCCTAAAACTTGATTAGGATAAATTGATTCCCCAAGGATCCTCTAAACGTCTCAATTTTCTGGAGGGAAATCGGTCGCAGACTGGAGCTCATCGGACTCTATTATCAAAGAATGAAGAGCATATGAATCGTATTATGTAATTTCTTCCAAAGTAAGGTGAATTGGTGTTATTGTTCAACAAGAATTCTCTAAAATATCAAAATGCTTAATTTTAAATTTGCAAATTATATATTTTTATCTTCTAAAATCATTACTTGACTAATTTCTCTTAATTCATATGGCATTTTAATGGAATATCTTTTTTTGACATATACTAACATTTGCGTGTATAATTTATAAAATTATGTTAGGTTAATGTATCATTCTACCGTACTCTATCTCAGACTTCAAATTTTCAAGGATTACTCTGGCTTCGAATTTTTCTAAACACCCCTAATTTCATCAGAAGACGTTTAATAAATAAACCTATCATAACCTATAAAACTAAGTTGCTTACAATAAAACAAATTTTTAGTTTATAAAAAATGAAACACAACCAGACTAAAAATAAATTTAAATAAGAAGTATATAGTAGAACCTTTTGTATACAACAATCATAATTCATAAGTCTAGAGAACGGACGCAATTTCCATAAAACGCAATCGGCAATTGGAATTGTGTATAACGTCGCTCAGTACATCCCGGCGTAATTCAATGAAGTATTTGTTTGACTTACTCGGACACCTGGTCTCGCCGCGATAACAATGGACAAGCCAGCTATTGTATTCCGAGAATATAGTGCTTTTTAAAGTGTTTTCATGAGCGTAGATAGAAGCGGGGTTTTTATAATGTATTTTATTTATTAGTTTATATTTCGTAAGATAAATAAAGTGCTGTGAGTAAGTTTCTTGTTTTCATAGTTTTAACTGTTAATTACATCGTAATTTTTGTGATAGATCCTGTTTAATATCGTTTGATTGAATCTATTTCTACCAATCATTTCGACGTAAGAGTGTGCAATGAATTTCGTTCAGTTTCAATAACTTACGCATACATTTTTAGTTTTCATTTATTTAGATCTAGAGCATTGTTTAAGTTACTTTTTCAAACATGATATGGAAGAATGTCGAGAACGGCATTGTAAAACAATGGCGAGTTGGATTGACGGTCATACTGATTGTATGTCCATTGTCAGTGATTCCGAAATTTATTACAAAATCCGTAAAATATCGTCAAAAATTCGTCACTTAGGATCGCAAACACATCTGAACTCTGTAAAACTTTTATGGCGGCTAATATTCCATTAAATAAACTTAGCAATCCCACTTTAAAAATATTTCTTCCAAAATATACGGGTCGAAATGTTCCTGATGAATCAACTTTACGCAAATATTATGTTTCTAGGTGCTATACGAGAACAGTAGAACGCATTAAAAACCATCTTTTAAATCAATACATATGGATAAGCGCCGACGAAACGGTGGATATGTTAGGACGCTGTGTGGTAAATGTTGTAGCTAGTAGCTGGTGTACTACATCCAACTATTCCCTATAACTCATATGTAATAGCAACAAGTGTTATAAATAGAGTTGATGCGGAAACAGTTGCTGAAACCATTAAGGAGAATATGCAAAAAATGCTTCATTCGGACGCCACGTACAAAGAAAAAATACTTTTATTTGTCAGTGATAGTGCTGCGTATATGTTAAAAACAGGCAGACTATTGAAGAAAACATATCCTAATATGCTGCATATTACTTGTGTAGCACATGCTCTCCACAGAATCTGTGAATATATCAGAGACACTTTTCCGGAAGTTGATAGACTTGTATCAGCTTTTAAAAAAGTTTTCAGAAAAGCACCATTGAGAGTAGCTCTTTTCAGGGAAAAATTTCCATCTCTGTCACTGCCTTCCACTCCAGTAATAACTAGATGGGGAACATGGCTGGAAGCTACTAGTTATTATGCTGAGAATTTCGATAGTCTAAAACATTTCGTAACACTGCTAAAGGAGGATGCTAGAAGTATTGGTGAGTGCAAGGAGCTCACACAAATCCCAAATTTAAAAAATCAGTTGTACTTTCTTCACGAACACTTTGGAAAATTGGCAAAACTAATCACTTATTTTGAAAATCGAAATCTCAAATTAAATGACGGATTAACCACATTAGATGTGGCTGTTAATAATTTGAAAAGTATTCCAAGTGACTTCGGATGTGGCCTTCGGCAAAAGTTTGAAGCAATTTTTAATAGAAATCCAG
This sequence comes from Melolontha melolontha, assembly GCA_935421215.2. NCBI lineage: Eukaryota > Metazoa > Arthropoda > Insecta > Coleoptera > Scarabaeidae > Melolontha > Melolontha melolontha. Next base: position 135,575,579 of record OW285240.1, on the reverse strand, counting down.
ATTTAATTACATTGCAGCAATTATGTATGGAGACAATTCCACAAAATCTAACGGCTAAATATGAAGAAATAAAAGAATATTTCCAGTATGCACCTATAACCAGTTGCGATGTAGAAAGGACGTTTTCTATTTATAAGGATGTACTTAATTCAAAGACAACAAAATTGACAGAAGAAAACCTTGAGAAACTATTGCTAGTCAATATTAATACTCCTTTACTCAACTTGAACGACAAAATGAACAAATAAAAATGTTCCAATTATAGAAATAAAATTAAAAACTTTAAAAATACAACTTTTCAACAAATACATATGTATTTCGTAATTTTATAGATCACCACCCGTTTGTTTTCCAATTATATAAATAAAATTAAATATTTTAGAAATACAGCACTGGGTGGTAAGCGTGTCCGTTCTCTTAATAACTACAACTGACATTACAAAATTTTATTGCGTATGAATGGCGACATATTTATTACATCAAACATAAAATATTACATACATATATACATACTTTTAAATATGTAATTGACAGACCACACATAAAATGTAAAATCAATAAATAAAGTTTATCAGCTCTAAGCTAAAGTATCCAATTTATAATGATAATAAATGTAAAAACAGTCCGGTATTGTTCAAGTTTAATTGCTTGGAACATAAAAAATATAAGTCAGTCCTTCTATCTTATCCATATTCCATAAAATGATATTTAAAACCAAGGATCCTCTAAGAAGGTTTACGCCTACGCTATATGTTGATTTATACTTGTTAAATACATATATGTTATGTTAAAAAAACTTAACCAAAAACATTTTTAAAAATATTAAAAATTGGGTGTGGAGAACACAATATATTATTAAAAATGTTGTATCATACAAATTATGGGTAGATTTTACTTATTCAAGTATGTTTCAAAAAAATTAATACTATTTTAATAAGTAAAATATGAATTAAAATATAAAACATAAATTTTTCAATGAGAGTACATTATTTGAATAAAACGAATGAGTTTTTAGTACGAAATAAATTTGAAATAATTAATATGGTTTCTAAATGCATGTTGGAGGAATGAAGTATCCCCTAAGTATATTACTTAAGCACTATTTTCACAACAAATATTTTAGATACATCCTGAATATTAAAGTCAAATATTTAAGGTTAGGAAATAATACCAGGTATCAACTATACAATAATTAAACTTTTAATAGGTGATTTACCTTTTCTTTGACAAAATCCGGATCTGTGTAGATAGTCAATGTCGATTTCTTGCAATCAGAAGACAAACTGCTCGTGCTTATGGTATTGTACTTCATTTTCTATCAAATTTAACCGTTCCCTCTTTTTAATCACATTAAAAAAACACTGCACACAAAATTTAACCACCAAACGAAAAAAGAACACAATTTAAAGTTAATAGTAAAAACAAGTTAGGTTTTGAAACTTCTACATAGTTCTAGGGCCTAATAAGATCTCTAAGCATGAAATTTTTATTATCGAGAAATATGTAGATACCAGTACATAACACAATCATACGTTTTCTTCGGCTCTTAGGTATGTCAACGACCGTTTTGTACAAATTCAAAACAGCACGTGCTGTTACTGTCTTGATGTTTTCTTGCCCTTTCTATCGTCTACAACGAAACTTTAGATTCGGTATATTTTATCGCACTCACTTTATTGCTGTGTGTAAACGTCGTGTTAAGAATTAGGATTCGCGCCAATTTTATTTTGTACGGTTGTCAAAAGGTTTGAATCGCGTATGTCGAATTTTTCCGTCTTCATATACAAATACACATTCCTTACGAAGTCGAAATGTAAAATAAGCCTCGCACACGGAATGAATTCTATCCTAGCTGAAAGTTGTTCAGTCGTGCTGACGGTAACGGCTAACCCCCTCTCCGCACAGTTATACACATACTCTATCTCACCTGACCGACTATACCCAATGCGCGGAGGCAAAGCAGACCAAAAAGCAAGTATGTACAGGTAAAAGCATGGATGCGCAAAGAATGTGGTAATGTAATTCCCGAATAGTTTACGATTTTTAGAGGGGTATTGTGCTAAATAAGTTTTCTGTTACGGTGATAGAAAAGTATCTATCTGGACATGTCGATACTTGTTTTAAGTGAAATATGACGTTTAATAAACGAACATAACCTCAACAGTAACTCGTATTCAAAACGGTTCGTAGGTATGAACTTTCCCACTTTCCATAAATGGTATTACATTTAAATAAACATAATTAATATAAAATATTTAGAAGATATTAAAATTTTTTCAAGAATTAAATTTATTTTATTTATATTATTTTATTATATTTACATAAATCGTGCAATAAATATGATTATAATATTTATCTATTCATTGAAGAATAAATCATTAAACAAACAATATCATATTTGCCAAATAGATTCAGTCCATATTTGTAAGTATCATGCCCAAGCAGTAAGTATCATGCATGTAATACGCGTATGTAATTAAATATTAAACTTTTCTTTGTTAATTTTAACTTCCAAAGAGTACACAAAATTTTCACCATTTCGTAATTCTAGAAACTAATAGTCATATTATAGTTAGTTAAAATGAAACGTGTAGATACACGAGGTGAATTTTATTTATTTTACCGGGTGTATTATGAAAAACCTTTGGGGCTGTAGCTTCCTTATATTTTATCTGATTTTAATGAATGATATGTCAAACTAAATCGTTTTTAAAGCACTGTAACCTGTTTAAAAAAAAAAAAAAATTTTTGACATTTCGTTTTTGACAGCCGGTAGTAAATTTTTTTTTTAAATTGTACTACATATTTTTTTTACTTAGTTTAATAAACATTTATTTGTATTCGGTGCCGTCTGCACGTTTCATGTTGAATGCCCAATCTTTCAAAATACTTGCTAATTGTTCGTCAGAAGTTTGAGCACAAAGTTTATAATTTCCCTGTTCACAAAATTCGGTGAACTGTTTGCAAACATATTTATGTGTTTTAACGGTATTTTGCGGTGTCAAATCTTCAATTTCTTTATCTATTTCGGTCCCCGAACTTATACCAAAGCGTCCCATGTCGAAAAAATAAAAAAATCTTATGAAAATTGCTGAATATATTTTTGACGTTTATCAACAAACTTCAAAACACTTGTTACCATGACAAAATTCATATTGTTGGAGGAAGCGAAACACCAAAACTGTTATATCACGTCGTCAAGAGTATATTTACTTATCAATACATGGTAACTGTGTAAAATTTGTAATTGCTATTGGCTAAATTTCAAATGAGTTATAACGGGTGTTCATTTGAAAAGTCAATCTAGTAGCATGTGATTTACTGAGAACATTTTGAAGTATGTCGTAAATTAAAATTTACTACTTAACCTACGAAGTCGTATATTTTGACAGTTTCATACATACAAATAACATACAAATATGAGATTGACATTATCAAATGTCATTTGGATTTACGTTTACGGAACAACAAACACATACTAATATATTTGGGTCTTATTCTATCAAAATTTCAAAGTAACTTAGATTGACTTTTCAAATGAACACACGTTATAATCATCTTTATTTATAATGATTATTTTCGGTCAAAATACGTTACCAAGCGATATTCAGTATTTCAGTATAAGCAAAATGACAAAGCAAAGCAATTGCGGTTTTTACAATGTTACGTCGCAGCACTGATACACCGCAAAAGAATCTAGGTTAAGATAATTCTATATATCGATAATTGCCCAAGTTATTTCCAACGAACCTTTAATAACTTGTTTATCACTTTGTTTAATGTAATACAGGTATGTTCAATATTATGCATGAATATATATACACATGTAATAAAATACGTCAAATGCAGGTTGTATATTAGGTGTTTATTAGACGACATTTTGGAAATACCTAAAATAAAAATGTTATGTCGTGAGTGCGTGTCATAGGGAATACATTTTTAAATTATAGGAGAGAAGGCACTTTCACCTACTTAAATTTGAATTCACAGGTTGATTAATATAAGATTTGTCGTCACCACTCTCGGATATGGAAATTACAAATAATATTATAATATTAATGTAATATTAATGTTAAACAGTGGTGTGATCGACGACGTGTTAATTCTTGTATTAAATAATAAGAGAATTACATAACAATAGGCCTGTAGGAAAGTTTTCCTTTTTGTTGGTTTGTCAGTTACAGGAATAGGAAATCTTTATTTATACTTATGATTAGAGTGGACCAATTCGGAGCGAAAGCAGAGGCGTGACTTTCAAACTTACTTAAAATACACTCATTTCTTGCGTCTTCTATCGAACATAGCTGTGCAACATTATTAAATACACAGAATATACTTTCCTGCTGCTTTTATACGTGTACACACGATCACCGTGAACAACATACTAAGTAATCGTATGTGCGATGGGGTACGCGGGAACCAATTCGTTAGTCACGCCTCTGCTTTCGCTCCGGATTGCTCCACTCTACTTATGATTTATGTATTTAAATAGGTATTCTTAAGAATAAGATTGAGTGTATAAATGATTTTTTCTATGACACCCAAAACAGTATTTTTTCATTTTTCAATGTTGGCGTTATTCAAACACAGAAATAAATATCATTGCTGTCATTTGATTTTAAGAACTTAAGTACATTTGACAGATATAATATATGTAGGTATAGCAAGCGCCAATTAAGTTGGCGCGAGGAGGGGGTGCGCAGAAGCCGTTGTTAAAAACGTCCACCCCCACTACTCAAGTAATTGTCAGAATACATTTGTCATTGACGTTTGACGGAACATAATGTCTTTGCTAGGGGATCATAAAGTGATACACACTCAGAGGTTAGAATTATCTGACATTTGATGTAAAACAAATACAAATCTCCCCACTACGTCTAATCCTGCGCGAACTTACCCCTCCTCGCGCCAACTTAATTGGCGTTTGCTATATACGTACTCTACACAAACAACGTAACGGGTGTTCAGAAACATTCGAAGTCAAAGTAGTTATCGCGGCCCATCGAAATAAAAGAAGAATTTGTGACTATTTCAAAGACCAGAATCAAGCCACCAAGCTTTGATGGAAAGACGTCATGGGCAACTTACCTGACGCAATTCGAAGCGGCCGCAGAAGCAAACGCATGGTCTTCTGCCGAGAAGGCGACTGCTTTAGTCATAGCATTGAGGGGTGATGCTAGTGATATTTTGCAGACATTGCCTCCTGAGGAACGTAAAGATTATTCTCAACTCATTAAACGCTTGGAGATGAGATATGGCCATGCGCATTTGGAGCAAGTATACCATACCCAACTGAAGAATCGATCACAGAAGAAAGGCGAGAATCTTCAGGAATTTGAGGCAGATATTGCTCGTCTAGTTCGACTTGCATATCCGATGGCACCAGATAATTTCATGGAACACCTAGCGGTCCAGACATTCATAGATGGTCTCCGGGATATTGATACGCAGCAAGCATTAAGGTTGGCAAGACCGAAAACCTTGATCGATGCTTTGGCACACGCGCTTGAGTTTGAGACTGCAAAGCAAGCCTCTCGGAACCATGCTCGTGTCTGCACTGTTGACAAGCAGGAAAATGAGGAGTTCATGGAGCAGGTGGTTAGTAGAGTTCTAAACCAGATCAAATCAAATAAAAGAGTACTGCGATGCTGGAATTGTGGAGAGATTGGTCACGTTCGGAGTAAATGTGGTAAGGTGACCAAGAAAGCATCGTCTGAGCAGCAGGAAAACTAAAGCGGGTCGATGAGCGAGGGCAATCATCGATCCAGCATCAGGAAGCCCCAAAGACGCCTGGCCAAGTCGCATCCCTGCAACATCAAACCAACGGCCTGTATGTGGACGCTGTTATGGAGAGAAAGACCTATGCTTGCTTGCTAGATACGGGATCGACGAAAACCATTGTACGACCCGATTTAATATCCAGGAATAAAGAATTACTTTCTAGCAAATGGAGACTAAGGACAGCTACTGGAGAAGCAGCTTCTGTGGAAGGTGAAGTAGATGTCAATTTTGTCATAGGACCAACATCAATCCGACATCGTGTTCTCGTAGCCGACATAGAAGAACAGATAATCTTGGGATTAGACATCATGAACACCTACGGCTTCCAGTTAAACATGAAAGAAGGCACTTTAAAAATAAATAATGAGGAATTGTTTCTTCATGGGAAAAATTGTGGGAGTGTACAAGTAATTACTGCAGAGAATGTTGTTCTGGATGCAAGAAGTGAGACATTTTTGACGGCGTGTATGGAAGGTGATTATTTGGACGGAAATGTTACAATGTTGGAACCAAAGGCTGATGATGACGAGGTGGGCCGAGGAATAGTAGTTGCCAAAATGCTGGTTAAGACTCAGAAGACTGTACCGATAAGGGTAATGAATGTGAACCATTACCCTGTTTCATTGAAGAAGGGTACTATTCTGGGGTGGTGTTCGCCAGTGTCGGCCGTCGTTCATCGCATAGAGGCGAAGAAGAATGGATTCGTGCAGGTTCCTGAGAAATTGTCCAAGATAATCGACTCCGCCTGTCAAGGATTGAGCAAGAAGGAACAAAGTCAAGTTAAGGACCTAATCAAACATTATGAAGACGTCTTTGAAACTGAAACTGGTACGAAGGGAAGAACCAATATTGTAATGCACAAAATAAATACCAGCGATGCAAGTCCAATTCGACAAGGACCAAGGAGGTTACCTCTGGCAAAACGTGAGGAAGCCAAGCAAATTATACAAGATATGGAAGGCCAAGGAGTAATTGAACCATCGAATAGTCCATGGACTTCACCAGTGGTCCTTGTCAGGAAGAAGGATGGATCTACCAGATTCTGTGTGGACTATCGTCGTTTGAATAGTGTGACCAAAAAGGACAGCTATCCTCTCCCAAGAATAGACGATACGCTAGACACCTTGGCAGGAGCAAAATGGTTCTCCACTCTCGACTTAAAGAGCGGTTATTGGCAAGTGGGAATGGATCCCAATGACAAAGAGAAGACTGCCTTCAGTTTAGGTACAGGACTCTGGCAATTTACAGTCATGCCATTTGGACTGTGTAACGCCCCAGCTACTTTTGAGCGACTCATGGACACTGTACTAAGGGGACTGTCTTGGAACACCTGCCTGGTATATCTCGATGATGTGATTGTGGTAGGGAAGACCTTTGAAGATCACCTGAAAAATTTGGAAGTAGTATTCCAGAGGTTGCGAGATGCCATCCTGAGATTAAGTCCAAAGAAGTGTCACCTTTTCCGCAAGGAGGTAAATTACCTTGGACATGTGGTTTCCGGAAAAGGAATTGCTGTGGATCCAGAAAAAGTAAAAGCTGTGGAAAAATGGCCGGTACCCAAAGACAAACATCAGCTAAGAAGCTTTTTGGGATTATGCACATATTATCGACGCTACGTTCCGGGATTCTCCAACATTGCAAAACCACTGACTCGCCTAACAGAAAATCGAGCATTCATTTGGAACAACGAATGCCAAGCGGCCTTCGAGTTATTAAAAGGTACGTTGATCAGTGCACCTGTTTTAAACTATCCACTGCCATCTGGGAGGTTTGTTTTGGATACGGATGCCAGTAACGTCGGGATTGGTGGCGTGCTCTCTCAAATCCAAGATGGACAAGAAAAGGTCATTGGATACTTCAGCAAGACCCTGTCCAAACCGGAGAGGAACTACTGCGTAACCAGAAGAGAACTATTGGCAGTAGTTAAGACCATTGAGCACTTTTACAAGTACCTGTATGGGCAGAAGTTCCTTATCCGCACTGATCATGCCGCCCTAAAGTGGCTCTTGCAATTTAAGAATCCAGAGGGTCAAGTAGCTAGATGGATTGAGAGGCTACAGGAGTATGACTTTGTCATTGAACACAGAGCAGGCCTCAAACATCAAAATGCAGATGCCCTTTCCAGAAGGCCCTGTCCAGAAGACTGTCGATATTGCAACAGAATCGAAGACAAATCGGCCAACGCTCTTCGGACCACCGTTGTTGATGACCAATGGCAACCTGACAATTTGCGCGCAGATCAAGAAGCTGATCCGGATCTTGCAGTCCTCGGGGCTTGGAAAAGAAATGGGCAAAGACCGACCTGGCAAGAAATTGCTCCCCATTCACGAGAATTGAAGTCATACTGGGCACAATGGGATTCTATAACCATGGATGACGATCTCCTGAGACGTGAGGTCGAAAATCACGATGGAAGTGAGCGCAGGATGCAAATGGTGGTTCCCAGGAAAAGAATACCAGAGGTATTGCGAGAACTCCATAATGGTGCTTCTGGGGGACATTTTGGAGTCCATAAAACACTGGAGAAGGTGCGCCAGAGATTTTACTGGGTGAATTGTTCACGAGATGTGAAAGAATTGTGCCGAAAGTGTATAAATTGCGCTGGAAGCAATGGTCCCCAGAGGCGTCGACGTGCACCCATGCGGCAATACAATGTAGGAAGCCCATTTGAAAGGATCGCCATAGACGCCGCCGGTCCTTTTCCAGAAAGCGACAAAGGAAATAAATACATAATAGTGGTCATGGATTACTTTACCAAATGGGTTGAAGCATATGCTCTACCAAATCAAGAAGCTGGAACTGTAGCAGACGTGATTGTGAAGGAGTTCGTCAGCCGTTTTGGTGTACCCTTGGAACTTCATTCCGATCAAGGGCGAAATTTTGAGTCCAGTCTATTCGAAAAGATGTGTGGACTTTTGGGCATACGGAAGACGAGAACAACTCCCTTGCATCCACAATCAGATGGGATGGTAGAGCGAATGAACAAGACCATGATCAGACACTTATCCAAAGTGGTCTCCGAACACCAGAGAGATTGGGACGAACATTTACCATTATTTCTTATGGCGTATCGAGCCTCCGTTCAAGAGACAACAGGCCAATCACCAGCCAACGTGCTATTCGGGAGGGAACTCCGATTGCCCTGTGATTTAAAGTTTGGGAGCAAGCCTGGTGATGATCTTGCCGGAGAAGATTATGTCAGCACGCTCAGACGACGACTAGATAATATCCATGAACAAGTCAGACATAATATCCAAGATGCTAGTGACAGAATGAAAGAGAGCTATGACATCAACGCCGAAAAGAGTGGTTACCATGAAGGCGATCGGGTTTGGTTGTATAATCCACAACGTCGACGGGGCCTATCTCCAAAACTTCAAAAGAATTGGGAGGGGCCATACGAGGTGTTGAAGCGGATCAACGATGTAATATACCGCATCAGGCTAACACCTCACACTAAGCCAAGAGTCGTACATTTTAATCGATTAGCCCCATACCCTGGAGACAATGACGAAACCGTTGACTTGCGTCGATTGGATAGCCAATACCATGAACTAACCTTCGAAGACTTTATGCAAGAGTATTCTGGTTCGAGAAAAGCTCGATTTGGGGTAACCATCGAGAAACAGCAGGATTTGTTCACGGTGCCGCCAGACTACGCGCTTGCTCATTGCGTAGCCCGAGATCTACGAATGGCCAAAGGAATTGCCTGGGAGTTTAAAGAGAGATTTGGCAGAATCGAAAGGCTAAGGCAGCAGGGACCAGCAATTGGGAAGAGTCTCCAAATAATAAATGAAGGACAGCCCATATTTTATTTGGTCACGAAAGAACTGTCGAGCCTAAAGCCAACCTATCGAGCCTTATGGGAGGCCCTGACCCACTTACGCGAACAAATGTTACAGCAAGACATTCTGAAATTAGCAGTTCCAAAATTGGGTTGTGGATTGGACCGCCTGGACTGGAGAATTGTAAGGAGCATGTTGGAAGTAATCTTCCGACATACTGGTATGGAAATTCTGGTATGCAGTTACCAGCTTGAATATTCCTGTCCATCCAGGCAAGATAAGACCGTGGACTGTTATTTCGATATGACGTCGCAATGTAACAAAGGCCCTACCTGTCGATTTCGTCATCGTTTGAGGAGACCAAAGCATGACATGTTTCGGGACGAAACTTCATTTTTAAGAAGGGGGCAATGTAATGACTCATCCGCTGACGCGAGATGCGTCATCCCTCTGGATGTTTTCGCGAGGCCTACGTGAAGGCTCTAGAAGGAGTATTCACCGATATAAAAGCCGCGTCGAAGAAGGGATGAACATTCATTGAATCCTACAGTCTCGCGAAGTACATAAATATAGTTACATAAATATAGAATACATAAATGTACTTATTGTTGTTAATAGTTAGTTTTAGATTATTATACGTTTTAATATTAATATAGTGTGTGTGTCTAAAGTTATTGTTAGTTTTATTTAAGAACCCTAAAAGACAAACATTACAATATTTTTGCCAAAAAAAATGCGCTTATAAATAATTATAAAGGAAATGAAGGTGGTTGACTCAATGAAACACCATCATATAACGGGTGTTCAGAAACATTCGAAGTCAAAGTAGTCCTTGAAAATATGAAGTCATGTCTGATATAGATTGATACATTTACTTAATACAATTTTATAGGTTATCTTAAAGACAGCAGACTATGTGCCAGACAGACAAGAATCATTTCACCATGTGTACTAAATATTGTTTTGGATACTCTATAATATAAATATGTTTTGAAGGTGCATCTGTTATTGCCAATAATACCACTTTTTCTTTAGAATAAATGTTTCGTTCATTGTTAGAAATACAAAATAATGTTTTTTTTTAATTTTGATTTAGAACTGTAAAATATATGTTCAAATTCTGTTATCTCTTTGATAAATGCATGTATGGAAATATTTAGGAAACTAAATATAAACTATAGCTATAAACTATAACTACTAAATATATGTTTTTCTGCTCCGATATGTAAACAAAGCGAGAGGAATGAAAAATAATATTTAGTACAGATGGTGAAATGATTCTTTTCACCATGCACCGGGCACATAGTCTGCCGTCTTTAGAACTTATCATTTATCATACACGCAAATGTCAGTTTATGTCGAAATATATTACTTTAATATGCCATATTAATTAATATAAACTAGTCAACTAATGATTTTAGAAGGTAACAGTAATTAATTTGCAAATTTCAAATTAAGTATTTTGATATTTTAGAGAATTCTTGCTGAACAATAGCACCTCTTCATGCGATAACTGGAAAAAATTACATAATGCAATTAATATGCTATTCATTCTTGTGTAATAAAGCTCATCTAATCTGTAGTAACATGTAAAAAGACAAGGCAGAATTAAGAGGAAATAACTTTACAAGTAAAGGTTTTATTCATCTTATAGTGACAATAGTATCTAGTTATCGTACTAGTTTAATATATTAACATTCAATAAATTATTGTAAGAAATGGCTTAAAAGAAATTTGAAACAAATAAATTGTTTGTAGAGTCCTTAGATTACAACCTTATAATAAATATCATAAATTGTAGTTGTATAAATTTCCAACAATAATGACCATAATTATAAAATATGTTGAAAATGTCCACCACCTTCTTCCAAGCATTTTACGCACCTCCTCCGAATGCTACTAAATACATTTTACAGTATGGGACTATTTCTAATTTCTCTAATTTTATTTAGAATTCTGTCTTGGAGATCTATATAATCTTGCACTGGTACCTTGATAAATTCAATTTTTTAAAAAGTGCCATAAATAGTAATCACACGGTGTAAGATCACAAGATCTTGGAGGGAATTCATGATCGCTGTTCAAACTAATTAAACGATTTCCAAACACTTCTTGTAACATATTCATTGTTTCCCCCGCTGTGTGAACTCTAGCGCCATCTTGTTGAAAGTATCCCAAAGCTAGTTCATCATCGCGAAGTTGATTAAAGAAAGGCAATAGTATTTCCTGTCGGTATCTCTCTGCAGTCAAGGTACCATTAAAAAAAATTGGACCAATAATCCTTCTTCTACTTATAGCGCACCAAACACCAACTTTCTGAGGATGTAAAGGAGCTTCAACATAAAAATTATTGGGCTTTGTATCACTCCACATTCTCATGTTTTGCGAGTTAACATATCCACTAACATGAAACCATGCTTCGTCTTAAAAGAAAGTTTTGTCTAGGACATCATCACTTAAATTATTTGTAAACCATTCACAAAATACTACTCGTCGAGGATAATCAATATCGAGGATTTCTTGCAAACAAGTTATACGATATGGGAATAACTGTAAATCTTCTTTTAAAACTTTATGGCAAGAACCAACTGACAACCCGGTTTGTTGAGCAAGAGTTCTTACTGAAGTTTTAGGGGCATCAGTCATTATTTCTCTAACATTCCCAATCACTTCTTCTATCCGGACTAGAGAACGGACACGCTTACCACATGACGCCAAGCTCAGTGCAGTACTGGAGAAAGGCTGTATTTCTAAAATATTTAATTTTATTTATATAATTGGAAAACGAACGGGTGGTGATCTATAAAATTACGAAATACATATTTATTTGTTGAAAAGTTGTATTTATAAAGTTTTTAATTTTATTTATATAATTGGAAAACATACGGGTGGTGATCTATCTATCTAAAATTACGAAATACATATTTATTAATTAATTTTATTTATATAATTCGAAAACAAACGGTGGTGATCTATAAAATTACGAAATACATGTGTATTTGTTGAAAAGTTGTATTTTTAAAGTTTTTAATTTTATTTCTATAATTGGAACATTTTTATTTGTTCATTTTGTCGTACAAGTTGAGTAAAGGAGTATTAATATTGACTAGCAATAGTTTCTCAAGGTTTTCTTCTGTCAATTTTGTTCTCTTTGAATTAAGTACATCCTTATAAATAGAAAACGTCCTCTCTTGGCGTCCCACACTACCAGTTTGTCGAAAAACTGGAACAATTCTGATTAGTGTACACTGAAAAGTATTATAATCAAAAGCAAGGTTGGGAAATTCATCTCGAAATTCTTCCAAACAAGCTTGAATTGAATACTTCCACTGGCCATCGATCTTTTGACCATTTCGAAAATATGCTTCAACCATGAATGCTTTGTGTACGTTAGTAAATACCATTTTCAAAATTAAAAAATATAGATTAGTATCTTCGATATTAGATTGTGACAATTTTTTACAGACTACAGTTGACATTTAATAATTATTACAAATCAGATACTTAAGTAAAGATATACGATTTTTTGTTCAGAGCTCACTTGACTTCGAATGTTTCTGAACACCCGTGTTTTTTAAAGTTTTTTAAATTTTTAAAGTCGATTATGAAACCGGCCCTAAAAGCATTAATTAATCAGCCTTTACATCATTCGAAGAAAATTAATTGAATCCTTCTAAATAGTTGCTTTTTCCAATATTCTCATCGATGAAAGAAATTATGTACTACCGTATCATTGTCACTGTGAGTCACTGTAATATATTCAATTTTACAAAAATTAAAGTTTTAAAAGAATCTTGCCTTCTGTTTTCCAGTTCGTAAAAAAATAGAACAAATATTAAATTAGTATTCTATCCTATTTACCTACACATATGCATTATCTGATTGTTAATATTTCCCATTCAAGCTAACACTCCAGTCCTCCAGTAGTTGTAGACAATAAAATTAATATGATTGTAGGTATGCGAATACAAACTGACATACACCACAATGCGTCACGTCTTGCGAAACAAATAAAAGCGACGTGACGTCAGCAATGCGTTATTCGGTAAATGGCTTTACACACAATTGCAGTCACCAAACCGTCGAACAATATCATTTAAGACGTCCCATTGTATTGTTTAATTATCGCTTTTGACCGCTAGTTTAGAGATACCGTTGCGATTCTATAATATTGACAAAAAAACTAAACTAGCCTGCTAATGATCTCGTGTCGTAACATTCGATAAAGTTTATGTTAATGTTTGACTAAGGCAACGGAAAAAATCTTTTATCGAACATCTGCTTACATATCAACACACCTGGCCTTGTGTTTTTGAAGTGTGCCAGGATGTGGAATATGAGGGTACTGCATAAAATGGAATTTGAGAGTGTTGAACTTCCCCCTATTGTAGACGGAACTCATTCGATGACTTCGGGTGTAAAAATAATTTGAATTTATGGAATAAATAGCGTTGAAAATTAGAATTTTCTTAAATTAATTTTAAATTTAATCATTTTTAAATAATGTAGTCGCTGTGATTTTGGTTGCATACCTCATTTAGAAATGTTTGCGTCATTTTAACTTCCTGTATTGCATATTAGCAGACTAATGAATAATGATTATATATAATATGTGTTAAAAATAATGTATGCGCATATTTATGCCCCAAAAATCTATAATATATGCACTAAAGTTAACCAAGACATTCACTAAATTTTATAATAGGTGTTTACGTCTCCTAAAACTTTACTATAGAAAACTTATCTTACGTATGTATGTGATGATTTGACCAGCGTTGCCAGGTTTAACGATTTTTCGGGAGATCTACCGATTTTCTGAGATTTATATCAATCTACCGATTTATGTCAAAAATCTACCGATAATTCTGATACACGATAAATTTATCTAAATAACTTAATATATTTCGAAATTTATTATGCACACATACAATATAACTATTATATCTTAAAGTGCAAGATCATTTTTGTATTAACATTAACATTTTGTATTAACAAAATTTTACTTTTTGGGTGACAGTACTTATCATTTTTTTTTTAATTTAACGAACAATATCTGTAATAAGAATTCCACAAGCTGAAGATACTTAGAAAATGTTCGAATTGAACTTATATTTACTTATGTTTACATATTGCTATGGACTTTTCCTCGCAACATTTGAAAAGATTTAATTATTTTTGTATTTTGTATTATATTTGAATTTTTATATTTAGACTTGCGCAGTTCGAGGAAGCCGTTTGGAGTTGCTGGGCAATGTACTTGATAACTGTATTTTTTTATGTGGGGATGCGGGCTGCATGTATCCGACAGACACGTCTTGATATCCAAGTAAGAGAGTCGCATATTTGAATATAAAACTTTTTTTAACTTTATTTCAATTAATTTCGGTTTTTGTTTTTGAATTAATAGTGTTTGTGCTTGCTTAATTCATTACCGAATTTATACGAGTTTGTATACTTCGTAATTTTGATTTAATTAATCTCTTACTTAACGTGTTCTCAAGGTTATATAAAAATAAAAACTACGTAAGTTTTATTTTACATTATATTAAATCATATTATTTCTTTATTGTATGCATTTATCATTGTATATGGATTGTATGAATTTTTATATATTTTAATATTAGTTAAAATAGATGACAAAGATAGTTTTTCGTTTCTAGTAAATTTTTTGTGTAACGTTAAATTCTAGAACGTTTCAGATATCAAGGTTGAAGTTTGGAGTTTTTGTACGTGTGGTATCTGCACATGTGTTAGAGACTTATTCGGGTCTGTCAGTTTTGGTTGTTTACCTTTTTGAAGTTGTTATTAGGGGTGAAATTTAAAGACATCTTTGGAATTTATTTAGATTTAATTTTGTTGGGAAGTAATCAGAGGACGTTTGGATTTGTTTTGCTGTCAATTTCAACAAATTCTTTTACCTCTAAGTGTAAGTTTGTATTACACAGTTCTTTATGCTTTATAAAGAAAATTTTTTTTAATTTTTTTTTATTAAAAGTATATGATTCATTTGAGTAAAATTGTGCATATTATTTTGTTAACCTTTCAACTTCGGTAAAACTAACAATTTTCTCAAACAAGTTTTGAGTGGCGTCCAATATAAGAATAGTTAACTAACATTATTGTGTTTTCCACGTTTTCCATTGGAAACCCGGAGAGGAAAGCTGTCTCATTAAAGAAGTCAACCGATTGAGCATCAAAGTTGGACAGTGTCGTCGTGAATGGTGGTTCATCTTCATTTCTAATCCACTATTCATAGCAATATTTATATAAATGGCATATAATTGTTACTGGGAATCGTCAAAATGATCATTTTAATTTATAAATAGGGTTAGTAGAGTAGGAACGCATAAAATTTTTAAGCCATTCTAGTTCATGTTGCAGTATCTAGACGTACATACATTTATCAATGATATTTTTGTTCAATAATACAATATATCTACTGCTTTTATTACAAAATTGTGTTGTTTCATTTAATCATTTTAAATCTACCGACTTTTCCCGAAATCTACCGAAAAATATCGATCGAATCTACCGAATTATGCATTCTCCACCTGGCAGCACTGGATTTGACAGTAAATCCATGGGGTTTTAAGTAAACTAGCAAAAATTGGGCCGCAATTTCATTTGTCAATTTGAATCACGTGTTAGTTTCGTAAACTGTCCCCACAACAGATATCGCTGTTGGTGTTGTTTTTGCATAGTCGTTAATAACTAATTCTGCAATGACAGCAAATATTTACGATTTTCGGTTTGTTGTTTAGGTGTTATTGGTTATGTCATTTACTATTTTCAATATTTTTACGTATTTAATTGTTATCATTCCTTTCTTTGTTGGATATATCTAATACTACGAGTTTTTCGTTTTCGTTTTAATAATTTTTCGAGAGTGTAAAGTTCTGAAGTTTCTTTTATTTCTTTATTTATTTTTATATATATTTAAAATTAGTGATTAATATTAAGGCATCTTAAAAAATATGTAAGTATCATGCAGAAGGATGTACTTCAATATTATAGATCAACAAGACATACACAAAATACTATGTTTCAACCAATAATTTATATGATTTTATTTGTATCGATACTACGTTTGTTGTGAATGAAATTTCTTGAGTGTTTACTTAATTACATTTCGTATTTTTGTGTCTTCATTATTAAACTATATAGCTTGCAAACTACTACTACAACTTATTTTTTGCTTAACAAATTTAGTATAAGAATTTTATAATGTTAGTAGATACACCATTAGGTACTTGTTAAAATCGCAAATTTAGTTTTATTTTCTTGTAATTTGAGATGGTTTGAATAAAATTGTTTAACTGATATTCTAATTTCATTTTGCCATGTTTATTTCGAAGTAGATGATTAATTATGCTGAATTCTTTGCTTATGATTTAATCTTGGTAATTTCTTTTTAAATCATAAGCAAATTAATGTTAAAAATAATAATTAATTTTAAAACCGTAGTTCGTTTATAGAAGAGTTTCTTTGTCCTCACGATAGATGGCGCTCTGAAGCAATCGACACAATTTTCAATTAACTTCACAATCTGCATATTACGATAGTAATTTTCTATGAGTAAATCCCGTAAAACCTCTGTTTTCTTAACATCTATATGGACCGGTATTATAAACGATAAAATCGGCAGATTTTATTTAGTAAGCAAATAAATTTAATTTACTCCATAGATTGGGTATTATAAATAGTGAATAAGGAAACTAAGCAAGTAAATCTACCACTTAATTTAGACCCTATTCATTGGTTAAATGTGAACAGCTCTTTGCTCCATTGTGTTCAATTAACATAACCTTATTTTAACCATGAGTTTATATCTTGGGTGTGTCTGATAACTTGAATATTGATAATGCCAGAATCCTTTATAATTTTTTCAATCAGCTAAATTGTGTCTAAACGGTCCAGATATGGCTTCCTTCTAAACCCTGCATTTCGCCATATTATAAAATTTTTTATCTGTTTATCGGCATATTTACCAGCAAAATAAATGTCGGATTCGTTTTCTACGCACTCGAATTAGTTTATAAAAAATTCGTCACTAATATGTGACATTTTCCACAAACCGATGATTTCCCAAGGGGTACGTAACCCTTCAAAAATTTTCGGTTTTCTTCATGTCACCGATTTTTTTATTATTTGGTATCTCGATGTATTTTTGCCTCCTAAACACGATTCTGCCATTTATATCTACATTAATTTACTCTTCAGCAAACGCCAAAGTTGACAAAAACTAAAACATATTTTGAACGAATCATAGCTATGTACTCATAATCAAGCCGAGTGTGTATCCGTCTACGTTATGTTATAAACAATAACATAGATGTCAGTGACGGCTCGGGGTGGTTCACATAGGGAGTGCATAATTTCAAAATTAAAAAGTGTAATACAAAAACGCTTACCCAATCCTTATAAATTTCACCGACGTACTATTCCAGACAGGTACTGTTCATTGTAGAGTTTGTTTTGAGCGAATAGTAAATATTACACTACACAGTTTAATTACATCTGACGATAAACGAAGTCCATTTTACGTGTCTTTGACTTGCAGAACAGTTCTATCACTTTTTCATTAAAGTTTGGGAAATCATTTATACATTTTTTTTCACAAGATAACATAGTAAGGGCATTTAATCTCTCTTCTTTCATTGTATTTCTCAGGAAAGTTTTTATTCTTTTCAGCCGTGAAAACTGGCGTTCCGCTTCGAACGTTGTCATTAGGATTGTAATGACAATTTTTAAAAGCGTAACAACTTCATTAAAGGTGTCGCTTAATCCATCCAGCAGAAGACCTAGCAGACCTACAGCACCGACTTCTATATTTTGCCTAAATTCTTCTCTAGAATATAGAACGCTTAATTCAGTTCGTAGTCTGCTTTCATTGAGGCATGGATAAAATTTTACTGCTTCTTTAAGGCAATCTTCCGGAATTTTTTTTTGAAAAGAGGAGAACTGTTTAAAAGAAATTAAGTTTGCTAATATTAAGTGCCCTGTATACCGAAATCTAGTTTTTATTTCTAGCAAAATAATATCGCACACTTCAATAGTTTCCCTCCTTCTTTGGCTACCATCAGTTACTCTTCGCCGCTTTGATGGTCGAGGAATCAGTTCTGGGTCATTTTGTTTAACCAACTGATTATCTGTGTCAGCGATTTCGGTTCGAACTTTTCCAATAGCGCGTTCAAAATTATCTAAATTATTCTTGATTTTTAATGCATCTGTATTGACATTTTGTAATTGATTAAACAATATGTCCACATGTGGCATAATTTTATGAAAGAAAGTTAACCAATAGATAAAATTTTCCTCCTCTAAAATTCGCAAATTGGCACTAGCTTGATGAATGGTAGTTTGTAAACTAGCTTCTCCCTCGATTTGTTCTAGAGCTTCAATTATTTCTTCTCGGTGCTCATATATTGTATTCACTGTCCTAGAATTGAAGTTCCATCTTATTTTTGAAGAACGAGGTAAGCTTTTTCTCTGAAGGAATTCTACCAATCTTGCAGCTCGTTGTGGTGAAGTGGAGAAAAATGTACATAATCCCGTCAGATTGGCAAAAAAAATTCTGCAATTACTACTGCTCGATGTAGCATGTGACATAATTAGATTTTTGTCTGATGTGCATAACAATGTACAAAATTAGCCCTTGGATACTGGTCTTGGACATGTCTTTGCACGCCGTTAATAGCACCACTAATGACTGCTGCCCCATCATAGCTCTGTGCAATCAGTTTTTCTGGGTCATCAACAAGCAAACTAATTTCGTTAAGGATGGAGGCAAATAAAGAATTAGCATCATGTCCACTAGGCAGAAGAAATTTCCAAAATCTTTCGACCGGTCTCGCGTTCACAATATATCTTAAAACAACCACCAACTGAAACTGATTGGACACATCTGTGGTTTCATCAGCTATCACAGATATGAAGTCGGTTGCTTTTATTTTACTGGCAACTTGTTCATGATACACGTTCAACATTGCATCAAGCAGCTCATTCTGTATCGTTTTTGATAATCCCTTAAAAACCGGTGCTGCTTCGATGTGATCTCTGAGCGATTTATCCAATTATGCCGTAAAATTTATCAATTCCCGAAAAATGCCCTTGTTATTCGACGTTTGCTGTTCATCATGACCCCGAAGTGCCAGTTCAAACGCGCCACAAAATCTAAGGCAATTTATTATTAAATTTGACACATGCCTATTTTTTGTTACCTTTTCATTGTGTTGTTGAATTGCTTTTCTATATGATGAATCTAAAACATTCTGAATGTTATTTTTTCCTAACATTCTTAGACTAAATATATTTTTCAAATGCCCTTCGGAATTTTCATGTTTACTAATTTTAGCACTAAGATGAATTAAGTCTCTTATTCCGTTCTTTGACCAAGACGGTTCACCACCAAACAAAAGACACGGAAAACAAAACAAAGTCTTTTTAATTTCACACCCACAAATCCAGTAATTTTTCTGATAAATATTCATTTTGAATTTTCTTATAACGTCTTTACCTTTAACAGATTGTCTATTATCTAAACATAATTGAGGCATCGGCCGTTTAAGATTTTATACTGCGATTTTTTCATTATACGTTAACCGCGAAAACGCGTTGTTCTGTAAAAAAGATACTGTATTCATTGTAACAACGCCCGAGAGCAGTCTGGTTCAGTTGCTCCAACGCTATGTATTATACGACATTGAAGTACGGCAAAATACAGTTCTCCCCACCATCAATGTAATGTTAATGCCTTAACAGAGCAACAGTTGGGCTTTGCTCAGTATATCTGTGACGACGATCGGTAGATGTACGTTGTTAGCGTGCCACGTTCCTCGTCAATAATATGAATACATAATACATAATACACCATAATAAATAAACACTTTCAGTTAGTCGCCGCTTGGTTTGTTTTGTTTCATAATTCCAGGGGGATGCAATTGCTTACTTGCTCTCATTAAAGAGCCGCCACTTATAGATGTTATCTTAAAAATAGATTTAAAATAACAGAGTTTGTAACAGATAAAATTTGTTTTCAAGTTTGCATTCCTATTGGAACTGTTATGTTATCATCATTAATAAGAAAACAGAGTTGTAAGGTAGTTCATGAGGAATAAAGTTTTCTAATAGTTTTCAGTGAATTAGAAGGATTAGCGCCATTTGCAAATTTGTGTGTTACAGTGGGAAAGATATAACTCGTCTTTCGTACGTTGTCGGCAACACCCGATTACAAGCGATTTCTTGTAATTCATTTTTCAACGCTGTGTAGATGCCTTGCAGGACAAAGTTCGGTTATCATGCCGGTGATAATTTTCACCTTTTTTTTATTGCTTCTAATTGGGTTAGCTGAAAACCTACCATCTAGGTCTTTTAATAGTGTCTTAGTATTGAGTTGACTTTCCGTTAGCCTGCATTTCTTTCTATGTTCTCTTCCTAAACATAACCAGATCTCCATTCCATGTGGAATCACTAAGGATTCCGCTCCTTAGCGATTCCACATACAAGTTGTGGTCCTATGAAATTCGCCTTTGAGCCTTCCTTAGCCAGTTCAGCGGCCATATCATTGCCTTTAATCTCATGCCCTGGCATCCATAGCAGTGACAGTATTGTTTTGCGCTAGTCTATTGAGGATTTGCTTGCAATGTTTCACCACTTTCCACCTGGTATTTGGGTTCATAATAGCCTTTATAGTTATTATATTGATGATTGCAAACAATTGAAAAATCGTTATGTATTTCTCCAGATTCAGTGATCTTTTCCGTCTAAGACGCATTCCACAGATTTCTGCACCTGTGCCATTATTAGATTGCGATCCATCTGTGAACTAGGTACCGGCGCCCTAATCCCTCGAGGGATTCTTTGCTGTTACCTGGTCAGTATAGATATATTCAGTTTTACTGTAAACATAATCTCAGGTGCCATACTGTCCGCCGGTATTTGTAATATCGGCTCCTACAATACAGTTTTCATGATATCTGTATGGCACCCAACTACATTATTGAAACACCAGCCTTCGACCTCAGAATTCCAGTCATACCCTCCGTTTTCACAAGTGTTTCCAGCAGAGAGAGATCCACAATAAATAAACTTATATTTCATAACTAATCGGAAAATTTACTCTTTTCAGTAAAGCATTAAACTTTGAAAAATATTGAACGATTGTATTTTTTTACAGCAATTTTAAAAGAAGCGACTGCAAAATATCATATACTTAGGAGTTAACGCATGTGTGTATAGTAGATAATTAAGATAATGCAAACATTAAGTTATGTATAATGCCACGGCTTAATTCTTTTAGATATAATTTAATTACATACATTAATGCCAGTGCATCACTTGTCAACGACCTCTCAATGAATGATTTTAATTTTTCGTCGTGCGTTAACATTTCATTGTCATTAACTTTATCATTATTTCCGCTAATAAATGTTGGAATAAACAACAATTATGCGTTAAAATTATTGTTTTTAGGTATGTCTTTAAAGCAATAACTTTCGAATTAAATGTTTTTATTTGTAATGTCATCATAAAAGTACTTCTAAGATATGTTTAAAGAATCAATATACACAGTAAACATTATTAACGACGAAAGTAAACTCATTTACAGATATTTTAGTAAATATCAGGCAATTTATACAGATAAATGTGGGATGAATGAAATATACGTACTTATATGTCATTCCAAATAAGATTGGACCGTTGGGAAAGATAGGGCTTAAAATAAACGCTGTGATTGGTTAAAAGAGGGGACGAGTTTACGCAGCCAAAATAAAGTTGATTTTGTTCTGCAAAATTTTCTTTTATTGTCAGTTAGTTCTGTCAGTACAATTCAATTAGTTGTTTATTGTGCTATTTATTATTAAAATTCATTAAACGTAATTAGTTATAGAAATCATAAAGTGAAATACAAATTTTCTAGAGATATTTGATCATTTTTATTAACTTTTTCTTTACATACTTAATCGCAGCATGGCTGTTCGACAAACATCAAGGGAAGTAGCGATTAGCACGAATATTGTGTTTGACATTATCACAGAAATTGAATTTGTCTGGAGTTTTACAATCTCCGTTAAGAAAACGAAGTTACCAAGATGCTTACAATAAATTAGACGGAACATCAAAGAGTATAATTAGACGGGACGTGTAATCATTTTTCTTAAAAAATGATTTACCAACTTGTACGAGGTGCATTCAAGTTCTAAGGCCTCCGATTTTTTTTTCTCCAGACTGGAAAGAGATAGAAGCATGTGCATTGTTTTAAAATGAGCGTGTGTTCGTTGTCAATACGTCACAGAGATGGCAGCACTGTACGGCAGATGGAATTGTAGCGGCAGCGTCGAGAATGGGAACTGTTTTAGATACTTAAAATGGCTACGTTTTCCTTACTTGAACAGCGTGAAATCATTCGTTTTCTGAATTTGCGTGGTGTGACAACAATTGAAATTCATCGTCAGTTGAAGGAGACATGTGGTGATGGAGTTATGGATGTGTCGAAAGTGCGTTCGTGGGTGCGACAGTTTAATGAAGGCAGAACATCGTGTGACAACAAACCGAAACAACCTCGGGCTCGCACAAGCCGGTCTGACGACATGATCGAGAAAGTGGAGAGACTTGTTTTGGGGGATCGCCGAATGACAGTTGAACAGATCGCCTCCAGTGTTAGCATTTCCGTGGGTTCTGTGCACACAATCCTGCATGACGACCTGAAAATGCGAAAAGTGTCCTCCAGGTGGGTGCCACGAATGCTGACGAACGACCACAAGGCTGCTCGTGTGGCATGTTGCTAAGCAATGTTGACGCGCAACCAAGGCATGAATGGGACTTTCTTTTCGTCGATTGTGACAATGGATGAGACGTGGATGCCATTTTTCAATCCAGAAACAAAACGCCAGTCAGCTCAATGGAAGCACACAGATTCACCGCCACCAAAAAAGTTTCGGGTAACCGCCAGTGCTGAAAAAATTATGTGTCCATGTTCTGGGACAGTGAGGGCATAAACCTTACCCATTGTGTTCAAAAGGGCACTACGGTGACAGCTGCATCCTACGAAAATGTTTTTAAGAACAAGTTCCTTCTTGCACTGCAACAAAAACGTGCGGGAAAGGCTGCGCGTGTGCTGTTTCACCAAGACAACGCACCTGCACATCGGGCTAACGTTACGCAACAGTTTCTTCGTGAAAACAACTTTGAAGTGATTTCTCATGCTCCCTACTCACCTGACCTGGGCCTAGTGACTTTTGGCTGTTTCCAACAATGAAAGACACTGTCCGTGGCCGCACATTCACCAGCCGTGCTGCTATTGCTTCAGCGATTTTCCAGTGGTCGAAACAGACTTCTAAAGAAGCCTTCGCCGCGGCCATGGAATCATGGCGTCAACGTTGTGAAAAATGTGTACGTCTGCAGGGAGATTACGTCGAGAAGTAACACCAGTTTCATAGTTTTCGGGTGAGTAGTTAGTTAGAAAAAAAATCGGAGGCCTTAGAACTTGAATGCACCTCGTACATAAATATGTGAGGTAATGTTTATAATTTTAAAGTTATAATGTAAACCATATTCAAGTATTTTATTTCTAGGTTATTACAGAGGGAATTCTAAAGAAACTAGAATTCAAATTATTTGACAAATGCAAGAAGGTTTCGTGCAGAAGTCAGAAAAATCTATTATTTAGATGAAACGTGGGTGAATGCAGTTTACACAAATGTAAAAATATGGAAAGATACAACGGTGCTAATATATTACCTTCTCTTGAACCCAGTAATAGATCATCATTCCATTGAAACAGAAACTTCACATGGCACTTATTGAATGGCTTTTAACAAAAGGAATATTCGCTCTAAAGGTTGAATTGCTTGAACTTGTAAAAAATTAGGTACGCATCCTGTCATCCAGTTTCATATATGATCACCCTATGATTGTAATCTGAACTCCATCATCCTTGTATGGGCTGAAGTTAAGCATCATGTTACGACCAATACCTACCTATATTATGTAAACAAGCCAAATTTGTATCTTATCTAACAAAATGAATCAAATAGAAAAGCGTTAGGTACAAATACTTTATAACATACTGTCGTGAGCAAAAAAAAACGGGACAGTGTCAAAATCGTTATGTCAATTTCTTTATTTTTTAGCGTTGTAATTTTAACATTAGATTAACTTTCAAACTCTACGTCAAATTATACAGGGTGCGGCAAGATAACCTCCCTATTTCTTGACGTAAATAAAAAAAGCATTTTTCCAGATAAAACAATTTTATTTTTACCAACTTATTCTTTAACACGGGAATTTTTTTTTACTTGGTTTTGAAAATAATATCTGACAAATGGTGGCCGTGGCTGTTGATACACTGCTGCAAGCGAACATAGAAGCACTCGTGGACTCTCTCAAGCATCGCTTGAGGTATGCGATGAATTTCCTCGCGAATTGCTTCTTTCAGGTCTAGCAGGTTTCCGGCACGATGCTGTCTGGTGGAAGACTTTCCAAGATGAGTTGACATGCTTCCGTGCGACTCTGGCAATCACGTTGTGACAGTTCTTGCACAGCAACCATCTTGTAAGGATGGAAATGAAGATTCTTGTGTAGGATTCGACGAACACTACGGTCAGACATTCGAAGGGCGGCTGCATGTTTACGAGCTGATCTTTTTAGGAGACTGCAAAACTGATTGTCTGACCGCATTGATGTTTTCAGGTGTACGGCACTACGAGGTCTTCCACCCCGTTTTTTAACAACAGAACCAGTCTCTCTAAAGTCTTTTACCCACAACAAAATAGACCTTCTGTCCGGTACCGACTCACGCGGAGGAATTTGAAAGCGCGTTCGAAAAGCACGCTGTGCCGTGACAACCGACTCATTGTTGCGAATGAACGCTTCGACCGCATAAGCTCTGTGCTCGTTCATCCACGCCATGATGGCGACTGGTGCCTGCCTACGTGCCGAATGCAACGTAAACTTCCCACTCTCCTGAGTCGACTGCTGCTATCCCCACTACTCTAAGTGTCTCCAGTTACTTACTACCGAGCATCGAAAATAGGGAGGTTATTTTGCCGCACCCTGTATATCAAGTTGATAATTCAAAATTGAAAATACCGCATCTTTCGAAAACTGAGAAAGCTAGACTTGTTACTAGTTTGAAAAATGGGAAATCATTAAGAAGTGTATCGGTTCAATTTATATTGGTAAAAGTTCAGCCGCAAGAATATATATACAAAAAATGGAGGGAAGAGGATAATTTAAATCGGAAAATGATTTCCGCACGTAACAAAATTTCGAGTACGCAGGAAGACGAAACATTAGTTACTGAGATTAGGCACAACCCTTTCAGAACATTAAAGGAAGCTATAATAACAACACAATTTCCTGTCTCATCTTGTAACACAATGGTTACAAGAGAATGAAATTTAAACTTGAGATATCCAGCCCTACAGTCCTTATCTAAATCCCATTGAAAATGTATGGGTTTTAATGAGATAGAGCTTCTACTCAGGAAGAATTTTGGGAGATTGTTCATAATGCTTGGCATCAAATTTCTACAAATTTTGTACAAAATATTGTCGCTTCAATGTCTACAAGATTAGATGCAGTTAATAATAACGGTGGAATGACGAAATACTAATTATTTTAATTTAATAAATAATCTTTCTCTATCGTTTTTAGTAATTTTTATTTACATTTATTTTAAAAATGTTTAATAAATGTCAATAAAACACACATTTTTGACAATTCCTGACTTACTATTATGAGTACAGATAGGCACTTAAGTAGTCACAATTTAAACCCACGCAGAAACACTGTCCCATTTTTTTTGCTCACGACAGTACATATTCAAATGTGTAATTTGTAAATTCTTTTATATATTAAAAGGGTTAAAATTTTAAATTATGTTGTAATTACCAAGGTACAAATATATCCAAATAATTAACAAAGTGTAAATGAACGTACGGAACAAGAACAGCAATTTCCACAATTCGTTTCGCAACATGAATTCTTAGGTTATGTTTTGATAAGAAAATAACGTATTCTTTAATTTTTTTTGAATCGAAGTAGCCTTTACTTGATGGAAATTCATAATTGATGAAATAAAAATGACAACAATTTTATTGCAATTTTAAACCTAAATAGTATTCAAAATTCATATGAACTAATAGATAAAATCACACAACTTAACCTCCCACGTAATAGTAAATTGCTTACTTCTATTCCACCTGAATATGTTTTAAAATTAGTAGAACTTTTAGCAAAGAAATGTAAATTTTATCATTAAACAAGATATTTTAGATTTGTTAAATGTTTGTTTAGACTACAATTATTTTTATTTCGATAATTTATACTATGTGTCAAAGAATGGTTTAA
This sequence comes from Melolontha melolontha, assembly GCA_935421215.2. Taxonomy (NCBI): domain Eukaryota; kingdom Metazoa; phylum Arthropoda; class Insecta; order Coleoptera; family Scarabaeidae; genus Melolontha; species Melolontha melolontha. The sequence continues at coordinate 135,548,661 of OW285240.1, read as the reverse complement.
TAATGGGTAACCCACTAAGCCCCCTTTTAGCTGAAATTTGTATGGATAATTTAGAAAAGAAAAAACAAAAAAAAAGGTATATAACCCCTTACCACAATTATTAATCGTATCCTAAATACGTATTTCGACAACTAAGTTGTCATCATCAGTAGGTAAAACCACTACCTAAACAAGGTGTCGCACACCTGAGTGTATACGTGGACGCCGTGTAAAGTTGTTGCGTAAGCAGTTTACTAGCTTTACTGTGCCCATGTGCGACACCTTGATTAGTGGTTTTACCTACTGATGATGACAACTTAGTTGTCGAAATATGTATTTAGGATACGATTAATAATTGTGGTAAGGGGTTATATACCTTTTTTTAAAGTTTTTACTTAACCACAGTCTCCAAAGAAAGACTTTTAGAAAAGAAAATTCATGAACAGTGACTTTGCAAACATTTTATTTATTTACATAGATACGTGGACGATATAGCTTGTTTTATGGTTGCAGACAGACAATTAAATCTATTTTTATCATATATTAACAATATCCATCCTAACATTATGTTTACTGTTGTAAAGAAATAAATAAAACCATCATTTCTTAGATTTAACTATTTTAAACAATAAACATGATTTTTCTATTTACCATAAACCGTCACATACTGATCCTGATACACTAATTCATAATAAATCTACACATCCATATTCTCGTAAAATGATTTCGTTCAGGTCGTTGTATACATATACATAGATTTATTAGTATTCCCTTATTGAAAGAAATCTATTGTAAAGAACTTAACTACATCAAACAAATAGCCTGTAATAAAGTAATAATGGATATTAGACCACATATTCTTAATAAACAAAGTTACAAAAAAGCTATTCGTATTTTCTAAAAATAACACAATTTCTTTTTAAACTCACAAGAAGAAAAACATGTAAACAATGCAGTTACGTTTATAAGTTATAATTGTTATAAACGTTTTATTAATATAAATATATATAAAGTAGAATGTTATAAATTATAACATTCTACTTCTTAGGTTATATCACACTTATTTTACAAAACTTTTTCTCACAAAATTCCTCGATTTTATTCTAAATTCCAACCCTTATCACATAACATTTTGCTAACATTTGCTAAAAACTGCTTTATGTATTCATCTAATATTGACAGTTTACAAAAATATCACGTTTGATATATTGAAAATTTGTTTTGTCATTTGTCATTGTCATGAATGTCATTTTATTTTAAAAACTTAACGGACGTAGCCGCGCCAAAATTCCGAGCTTAACAAATTAACGTTTCTATTCGAAATTTACCGCTAAAAATGTCTGTTGAACTAATTTCCACACCAAATCCTCACTATATTCCCGGGTAAATATTTAAAACACGAAATTATAAAAATGATAACCTATTTCTCTTAGATACACAGGATTTTGCCCGCAGTACAAGTATCGAATTGGAGATACGTACGGTTCGCAAACTCACAAACTCTTATTGGATCCTACAGTTAGTCATGCTGAAAAATTAGTGTTATCTGATAGAACTATAGATGATTACCAAGTAAGAATTTTGCTTTTCTCAAATGAATATCTTTATAAATGTTCATAAATAGGTTTCCCGACCCCCACAAAGAGATATTGATATAGTGAACGCGAGATTCAAAAGAGGTGATGCGACTTACAAGCATCCCTCAGTACCTGGATATGAAGGTATTAACAGTTACTTATTTATTTCATTAATTTTTATGTATTCAAAGTATTAATTATTCCAAATAAATATAGTTTAATTAATTTTCAATTTTGGCTAATGTCATGAATACGGTGTATTTTAGGAAAAAAAATATTAGAACCTCTAAAGGACCTCTAAATAAATAACTTTGCACATTTTCATCAGTCATTTTGATGACAATGTCACATTTGACAAATCCATCGTCAGTTCATTAAAATATTAACTGTTTTTTTAATTTTTTTTTAATACTAATTTTGAAGGAAAGTTTTGTATTCTGATATTCGAAATGATATTTTTGCAATACATTTTGCATTCTATACCAATGATTGATTTGAGTAACGTTTAAAACTAGTTTACACCGCTTAAAATGTTTTTGTATTTAAGTGTCTGAGTTTTCAAATGCCGCAATTATACGTGGCAAAATTTAAATTTTAATTTGTCAAGTATCAATGTGACCAATTAACTGCATACTTAATATAAAAATAAAACTCAGAAGTTTCAAATTAAATAATTTCAATTTATTAATGTAAAAAATGCAAAATAGAAAAAATAGTATAAGAAACGCGTTTTGTAAGGCCTTTTGCCGCATTCGTTCTTTGGAAAACTCGTGCGACAAAATGGCGCCTTGTGAAGCTTGTGTTTTAATATACTATTTCAAAATTTATTCTCCCCCAAACAAATATGTGCATGTGCCAGCATTACAAATACATATTTGGTTATGTTGTGTTTGTGTCGGATGTAGTTCTACCTAACATATAAAGTGAGTAACGTATTTTATTTAATTGTAGCGTTCCATTACATTACCCCCCATAAGTTTATTAGAAAAAGTTCTTTTTTTTGAGGTCCTTTAAAGGCTCCAATAAATTTTTTCGAAAAATATTTGGTTCACGTATTTTTGACGTTAGCCTGTATTTTAAATCGAATGTCTGAATTATTCCTTCTTCCTATTCACTTTTACTAGGTTTCGTACCAAGATTAAACGGTTTATTCGGCCAAAGATACTCTGTTCAAGCCACTGAAGCTCTCTCCGAGTTTGAACAACTTCAAGATAAAGATAAAGCTGCCTTAAATCAACTTGTAAGGCAGGGTGCTTTGCAAGACGGTAAATGGAACCCGAAAAATCTTCAAGATAGAGAGGTACGTGTTGGTTGGTTCATATTTATTTTGAAATAAGAACATTTTTAAACAATTTTAGATAGTAAAATCAGAATTTAAATTGCCACTTTTGGCAGTTAGACCGGAATGTGCCGGAGTTTTAAGAAATTTGCCCGTGGACGAGCCTCCATTAACACCTCCGGATCATTCTGCTAGTCCTTACTTCATGGATAATACGGATCCGGAAAAGTATTTGAAAGACGGTGAGAATTATTAATTGATAATTAGAGATGCCAATTTCGAGGTGCGCTCCATTGGTGTGCTAGGTTGACGCGTAGTCTTCTCCCTCCCGATCTGCAGTTTCCACAATTTGTCTGCGATATTAGATGTATGTTTATTCAGAGCAACGCGTATTTGTTTTCGCAACAGACTGTTATATATCATAATATCACTGCTTGCAGAAACACGAGCAGACACAAGCAGGACGAAACAACTACTGCGCATCTTGGCGTATTCGTGCTCTTAAACCTTCTGAAGATGGAGCGCCGCCACACTACACTTTACCTGTTCACGCTTATTATTAGAAATATTACCGCAGATATCATCGTTCAAAAATTAAAAAAAAAATTTCTTAATCGTCTTGGCTATTGTCTGATTGTTAACGGTGCTCAATTCGAACACAGTTAATTTAGATGATTAATATGATTATGTTTTTATTTTTAATGTTTACGATAATATTACTTTAAGATTTCCTTATGTAAACATCGTACAAAATTACCTTGTCGTATGTCAAAAAATCTGCCCTTTCTAATACTGTAATAAAAAATGGGTGTTTATATTTTAAAAAAATTACTGTCATATCAGTTTTTAGAGACCCTGTATATTTCAGTTTCACGTAAGAAAACTCTAAACTAAAAAAACTCGACGGGTCCGAGGGTTTTTTGAAAAACTTCCCTTTTATTTTTATTGAATTTATCCGTTACTTTAGGAATGCACTATATAACCTTAAATTTCCATAATAGTTATTTACGATACAAGTGTTAAAAGTGCGATTTTATTTTGCGAGTAAAAGGTTTAAAATTTACGAGCAAAATAAAATAGCAATTTTAACACGCATTGTACACTATTTTTTCTACAAACACAATTTTTATTACAAAATTTTTATAAAAAATGTAATGAAAATGCGCTGATCAAAATCTGACAGCATATGGTTGGTTACATTTTGACACAACCGCTAAATCACGTCAAATTAAGTTGTCACAATTTATAACGAGCCATCGAAAAAATTCATAATTGGAGTAGACTGTGAAATTGGGTTGGTACTTTAACCACTTCCACATAATGACACATTACTTGACTTGATAGTTTCATTTGGTTTCATTGTAAAAAAAGGTTATGGCATTGAAATGATACTACAACAAAAAAGAAAACAAATAATTTATTTAATATCGAAATCATAATCAAAATTTACATATAGCTACAGAAGTTGTTGAAAATGTTGTCCATTTACATCTAAACACAAACAATTTTCTTAATAAAAGTTTTGAAAAATTTGACACAAACTTATAGTTTCAATGTCAAATAATAAATGTCATTATGTGGAAGAGGTTAAAGTATCAACCCAATTTCAGAGTCTACTGCAATTATAAATTTTTTCGATGGCTCGTTACAAACATGCTCGTGTTTTAGACTTTATTTTAATAATTCGCATTCTAAGTACTGCAACATAGGGAATAATTATCTCGAATTGCACAAACTGTACATTTAATATTAATTATCCAAGGAATATGTAATTTTCATTTAATTAGTAATAAAAATCACTTTGATATACATTATATACATATGTTCGAAACTTGCTCTTGTCATTTTTGAAAAACTGTTATGTCAATTTACTTTTAACAGGCTACGCGATAAAATCGCACTTTTAATTGAAGTTAGCCGTATCAAAATGTTAACTTTTAACAGTGTTTGTAGAAAAAATATTTTACTTGCGTATTTATGTAATAAAACAGTAAGCTCAAGAAAGGTAGTTTATGATATAAATACAGATCCCAGAAAATATAAGGAAAGACAGAAAAGGCAATATCCAAAGATACTAACGCCACACATACAAATACAAGAATATTATTTGAATTTGGCAGCAAATAGATTAATGATCTATAGTATCTCCACCCCTTCCTATTTTTTTTAAGTTTAAAATACGTTTCTGTGCTGGTATCATCTGATTCTGCACCGACTTTATACTTTAGAGAAAACTATCACAAATTTTACAATTTTAAAAAAAAATTGATGTGCAATATTAGCATCAAATATTACCTTCCGAATTTATCTCAATGTTGACTGTTTTCAGCAGTCAGTTGTGGGTAATATATATCATTTATATTTTATATACTTGTTCTGTGCTAACAATTTCTAATTTATACATCCACCTCACAATATTTCCGCTTTATAGGATTTTCACGATACGGATGCGTTCACGTCATTGATAGAAACTTCTATATAACAAATATAGAATTATCAACACCTATACTTGATATAAAGATACTAATCGGGTTATTACAGAGTTATACGTGGTTATACGGCCTTCATTTTGTCCGACTGCAAGCAACACGCTCATTATTGATAAACTGCGAAATTTATAAAAATGATTTTGACATTTAGGTTATATCGGATCTATCGTTTTGTTCACATCTAATGGAATAAATGACAATTGTTGAACATAACCTGCCAATGATAAATACAATTGACAGCAAACTGCAACACCGCATAGACGATATCAATGACATGAACGCACTCGTTTCGTGAAAATCTTATACTTAATTCTGGCTAATTATTTTATAAAAAATAAGCTGTTTATAACGAGCGATCATTAAAATTTTCACTCGTAGCTGGCCGTGTATATAAAAATTATGTCGTAGCTTTAGTCATTAAGATGTTATTTCAAACATCTGTCAGTGTCAAATATATATTTTAAAGTTTCATCAAAAGAAAAAGTAATGGCCTTTAATGATATGCATAAAGCGTTTATGGTAGAATGTTACTTCCTGACATCTCAAAAAATTGATGGTATTTGGCAGCATTCAATAGAAAATTGCCTTGCGGAGTTTGAAGAGAGATATCCAAATACTGTTCCTAGCTATAAAACTTTCCGTGATACGCTAATGCATTGTGTAAATCTTTTTCGTCAAGCAGCAGTATTTTAAGGAAAAAAGAGAAGTCGCGGCGTAATTGAAAATGTCAGACAAATTATTAACGAATCTCCTCAAACATCTATTCGCAGAGTTTCGCAACAAGTAGGGCTTTCGTATGGAACATGTCAAAAAATTTTAAAAAAGGACTTGCACATGTATCCATTATTATTATTATTATTATTATCCAATATAAATTAACTTCTGTACAAAATCTATTACCTACGGATTATGAAAAAAGAACACAATTTTGCCAATGGTTTATTCAAACAATGACAGACAATATTTTAAATCATACTTTTTTCACCGATGAAGCTTGGTTTTATTTGAAAGGTTATATTAATTCGCTAAATATGCGTATGCGGTCCAGTGAAAATCCTCATTTCTACAGAGAAGTTCCTCTACATCCAGAAAAAATAGGCGTATGGGTAGGTATGAGTCGTCACCGATTAATAGGACCAATATTCTTTGAGGACACGATAACATCGGAGAAATATCGTAACGAAATTCTGTGTTTTTACTAATCAATTGACTAATGATGAACTCCAGGTCGGATATTTTCAACAGGATGGGGCTACATCTCACGTTGCACTTGAAAATAGTCAGTTTTTGCAATAATTTTATGGCGATAGGATAATAAGTAGAAATACAGCGATTCCATATCCACCACGATCGTGTGATTTAACAGTCATGGATTTTTTTGTGTGGCCATATATAAAGAATATTATTTATGAAACACCAATTAATAATCTACAAGAGTTAAGTCATAAAATCATAGAAAAATGTGAACACATCAATAACTCACCGCAAATACTGATCAATGTTTTCAATGCTCTACGAAATAGAGTGCGATTATGCTTGGTGGAGAATGGTCAACATTTTACACATTTTTTATAATATTCTATTACTTTGTATAAAAATTATAAATATATTTAATATAAAAGTCAGCATTGCAAATTATTTTTTAACAATCATGACGTTTGAAATTATAATGACAGATCTCCTCTAATAACTTAAGTTAGGACATACTTTTTGTGTACATGGCTTACTTGAGCGAAAATTTTAATGATCACTCGTTACAATAGTTCTGTTGTATTCTTTTATCAGTACCTTTCTTCGAAGCTCATTTCATTTTCGGCACAAAAAGTCAGCCTTGCACTTGTCTGTTTTTTATTTCAAGTTGCAACATATGGTACTAATATGGCGAGTGACAAAAAGACAAAGTCAGCTCAAACATCAAATTGAAGAATATAAGAAAAAGAAGAAGATAATTTGTAATGATATTTCGGTGGTATTTTCCAAGAAAGTCAAATATCTTAGACGTATATCTACTTAAAAAGCTTCATGAACACACGTAGCTTTTAAATTATGAAACTCAATTATGTCAAAATCGGTCATTATGTCAAAAATTTGCTAATTATTAAAAATGTACGAAAAACTATATAATTCTTTTGCACAGCAACAAAAATACAGTAAGTTAAACTAAGAAAGAAAGAACCTAAAATTACTGATTTATATTAAATTTTTTTCTCGTATGTAGGTTTCACCGGCCATGTTCCTTTCGGTTACGCGTCGTTCGGCAAAACTAATCAGGCGATGACTAATAGTGCTCTTTGCGATTTCACGTCCAATTATCGCAAGAGGCTTAGTACGGAATGGGCTCCAGTTTCCGTTAGCAGACCCGATCCGCCGTTGCTGATACAACCTTCTGAAATCTATCATAGACACGTCGGTCAGTTACCTAATTATGCTGGACATATACCAGGAGCTATATTCAGGTGAAGTTGAATTTTCCCAAAAATATCTGTTTTGAATTGGTTTTAAAATATTAATTTTTACGTTAAAAGTAATTTTAAACGATGAATGCATCCAAGTTCTGTGATCTCCTAATTTGAAGAAATTTTCCACTTCTCAATATAATCTAGCTTGTAGATGTACACATTTTTATAATGTAACGCCAAGAGTACAGAAGTGTGCAAAAAAAAGTGGGAAAACTCTTATGGGCATAAATCAGAGGTGTTTATTTATGTGAACCGATCTGCCGTGACGTACAGCTAGAGAATACAATCCCGAGTATGTTTTTCAACCCCGGGATTACGGGATTTTTGAAGCGTAATCCCAGGATTAGAGTATTTCGTTTCTAATTGGGCTCAAATGAAAAAAAAACCTAAGTCATTTCTTAAAAATTAATATTGTTGCACAATACACAATATACTAAAATAAGGAACAAAAAAGACAATACAAAAAACTATTTAGAATTTCGAAAATACAATCGCAGAAATATCAAAGCATCCAATGTTTGACTCCCAAGCCTGCTTCGTAGTTTATTGCCAATATAAGCAGCAGCTGAAAACGCTCGCTCTAAACTGGTTGGGAGAATAGACAATAGATATTTATATGGTAATTCTAAGTGATATCTACGAACTCCTTCATTTTAGATCAGGCTCATTTTGCGTCTAATACTATTTACCAACCCTAATCCAAATTTGTACTTCAGGATCTGGGGATTCCATGCTCTTATTAATTTCCAGCTGTAACTTTTCCTTTAGTGTCAATTGGGGTTGGGAGGTTTGTTGCCTTGGCTCATCATTTTGTTTGTGATCCTGACCTTTCTTCCTCTTCCGTGTGAAATTTCAAAGCGGCATAAGCTGTGCATAAATTAGCATCTCGTCGACAGATTGCTTCTACTGTTAATTTAATTGGGGTCAGCACATCAACAATTTTATTTACCAAGTCAAAATCAACAACTTCTAAACGGATTGGATAATTGAGATCTATAAGAGCTTTTTGAATGCAGGTTTTTAAAAGAGAAAATCGTTCTAGCATGGTTAAAAGACTATTCCACCTGGTTTTACAGTCCAAAAGAAGTGACAGCTCTTTTTCATGTTCAATCTTCACATATTTTTGAAGTACTGTTTCATTTTTCAATGGTGATCTTTTGAAATACACTACAACTTTGCGGATTTTCTTTATCAGCTCATTAATGTTTTCATATTTCGTTAACTCTAGTATGTATTCTCGCGCAAGTTCATTTTCTAACATTCAGATTAAACCTGATTCTGGACAATCTAAGTCTTCTAAATTGTCATAATCATCGCTATCGTTCATATAATAAGCAGTCACAGCTGGTTCATTTATAGTATCATCTGAGTCTGAGGTAGGACTGTCTTGCCAGTCTTGAAAATAATTCTTTATTTTATAAAGCACATCACAGACGGCCAAATTGATACCATGTGCGAGACACAGTTGTTGTTCAGTGCAAACAAGCTGTCCAACCTTTATCATAATGTTCGATCCATCGGTTACAGTAGCCACGATATCAAATTTACTTAGACGCTCTTTCAATATACGAAGACAATTTTCAGCCGTCACACTTCCATGAATAGGAACGAGTCCTAAGCTCCAGATTTTTTTTATATAAATGAACGTGGACAGCCATGTATCGTTTATTGGACATTGATGTCCACTCGTCGAAAGATAGACTGAATCTTTCACCTGCACTTTTCAAATGTTTTAATTCTGCAGTTACTTGCTTTCTGATTTTTTCACTGTAATTCATAACACGCTTTCGAATTGTGATGGCTGATTTTAGTAAATCCGTGTATTTCGCTAAGAGCAATTTTCTCAAATCGTCTGAAGTTATGAATACACTGAATAGAAATCCATCTAATGCAATAATTCTTGCCAAAACATCATCCAGGCTATCGTCGGCACTTTTAGTAAAATAATCTTCTAACTTTCGTTTAGCTGGCGACGGTGCTGTGTTTAGATTTTCAGTATCTTGACTTGTTGAAGTTGTTAAACGATTAACGTCAGCTAAAATCTTAATGTTATGTTTTGATGACAAATGTGTATGTAATCCCTTAGTCGATCCACCCAAAGTCTTGAGAATGGCAGGGCATCGCTTACATTTAGCACTATTCCCGTCTCTCGCAACTAAAAAATAACTCCACGCTGACGACGTATCACTGTTTTTTTTTTATGTTGAACAAAGTCTCCCGCCATTTAAAATAACTTTTTAGATAATTGACTTTTAAATTTAAATAACGTAACCTGCGTAACCTTGTAGCTGGCAGAATAATAAATGAAAAAAGTAAATCCTAATAAGCGTATTTATACTTTCGTAGAGGGAATCCCCGACGGGGAATCCCTCGCAACAATATTATGTATGATATATCATTTGAGGTGATCGGGTGATTCCCCTGTTGGCCCGTTGGGGAATTACTTTAACAGTATTGTATTGAAGTATGCCGGGCGGGGAAGTCCCTTCTAAGTTACATATTATTTGGGCTGTACCTGTGTCAACCGGCAATCCCGAAAATCCCGAGATTTGCCAAGTACAGTTCCGGGATCCCGGGATTGTATTCTCTAGTCCCACTAAACCGCTATCTCATGGTCGACCTGAACCAATTTTCCGTGTCATTCTGCCGCTATCCTCCCAACGTTTTTTAACTTTAAATACGGTATTTGTTTAAATTTAAATTTCGAGCAATAGCTCGAATTGACCAACCATTTTCCAAATTGGTAATAATCCTAGTCTTCATTTCCGTATCTAATTGACCTGGCATTTTGGCGAGATTATTAACAGATTTCTGACGTTTCTGACGCTTCCAATCTTTGACATTAATGTAATTAATCAAATATCTAATAATGAATGTCCGCTTCACACAGTAATAGTTTAGTTGTCCCATTTTTTCTTGGCACACATCTATACATTTGATTATCGTTCGATTAAATAATGTTGTTTGCTTATTTATTTATGCATCTGTTTCTGAAATTAAAATTTCAATTTTCAGATTTGGTAAAACATACGGAAATGACTCTAGAGATGCAAAACGATGGCTACGTGGCGATTTTAGCACATAATAAATTTGAAAATGGAGAAATAAAAGACAGATTTACGAAAATATAACTTCTATATATTTTTTTCCAAATTAAAAGCCAACAACAAACAAGTATGGTAATTTTAAAATTCCCTAGTTAGCTGCAGATTCTTGTTGCTTGGAATTCTTCCATTTTTTCAAAATATCAGCAGCCTTCTGCAAATTCTCGTCTTTCTGCGGAACGAAAACAAAATTTCATAAAATTTATTTAAGATTTGCAGTACACACTCACCTTAATAAAGCAGTATCTCACGTAATTCTCGGCTAAATTCTTATTGCCTTCGCTGTAGAATGCCGTTGGGGGAATGCCCTGCAACCCCACGTTTTTGGTCATCCATTTCGTGAAACGATAATCCTTGTATCGATCGTTTTCCGCTGCTAAATCAACCTTTGATGCTGGAAACGGCAAAACAATAAGCAACCAACACTCTACATACAAAATAAAATAAATTTAATGTTTTAAATACCTAAAGGCGACCAATCAGCTACCATAAAATATCCACCTTCAGGGACCGTAGGCACCATACCGACATCACTCAAGAAACTAGCCATGTAATCGCGTTTAGAGAGCAACTCGCGCGGTAAAGATGAAAAATAGCAATCATCCTGACCCAACCTGGCTAATTCCTTTTCAAATCCCAGCGCGATAGCCTCTTGGATCGGTGTCGAACAAGTATAAACGCAGTTCTGATGTACGACTTGCAGATTGCGCATTAGATTTGCCGGTCCGTAAGCCCATCCGATTTTCCAACCGGTTACGCTGAAGGTTTTCCCTGCAGATCCAATAGTTATGGTACGTTCCCACATTCCAGGCAAAGTAGCTGTCGGAAGTAGAAAGAAAATGCTTATATTCTTAAAATTATAGTAATTGCCGGCTTAGTTGTGATTACAAACTGAAAGTCTTAAGATTCCGGGTCATATCGAACATTTATGGCAGTTTTTTTACTTATGCTCTACTCAAGCTGTTGTAAAATGAGTATCTAGGGTTAAATTTTGTGTAATAATAGACGATTGATGCGTAACACTAGCCACGTTACTATCTTAACGTATCGAACAGTTCCTGTCACAACAAATTCGCCCTGTTGCAAACTTATAAGCTTTTGAAGTCTGTTAACCAGTTTCTATTTGACTTCCTTTGTGGCGTTTATCAAATACATTTCTGGTTGAAAAAAATAATGCAAAGAATTAATTGAATTACAAATATCGACGAAAATGTCAGTGAACTAATGGCTAAATAATGAAAAAATAAATGAAAATAACCACAAATATGATTGGCAAGAATGAATGGGCATAAAATATCGATTTGTTTCACATTCTTCACTGTTCTTAAAATAGTGTTCATGCCAAAATTAACAGGATTCTAAGTGAAAAATATTGTTACAAAAGTTAGCTGAACATTGCTAATATTCAGAAGAAGCCTAATGAACACATACCCTTATGTTTAAAGAATGATTTCAATTAAGAACTGAAAATTTTGCTCCCTATCCTTTGCCTAGAAGCGATCGATATAAGTTCTGTTACGCTTCGCATATGTAAGAATATTTTAATTTATTTTTAAATAATATTTCTTCTGAAAATATCTCACATTTTAAAATATTATAATATTCAACTTAACGTAGACATTTTCCTGTATATTCGTTTGCCAAGAGAAAACATTTCTTTTGTTATATCCCTAACCGGGAGATCCTCGAAATATACCTGCTTTGAACCGTCAACAAGCCTTTAACGGTCCCTGGAATTTCTATATACATTTCGATGTTAAACTTAAGTTGTGTTATTAATTTAATTATGTACATCTTTTATAGGTTGTGTTTCATATTATTTTAAAGCTTGTTTCACAAGGGATATTTCAATAATATTTATGTCATCGATAGTACACCTCTTCATGTCGCGCTTTTTATTAATTATTATTCAAGATATCGACAATATCGATCCCCTCTCAACTCAGATTATAAAAAAACCTTTTCCGACATACCAGTGTTACTTCGACACGAATCGGTTTTCTCTTTAGAACCTTCGTAAGTTAAACATCTTACCCGCCGTACTGGTCAAGTACCGGCCATGATGCACGTTTCCCTGCATCTCCGCTACTAAAAGGTAATTTGTATTGTTCAATATATATTATTCTTTTAAGCTAATTCAAACTGATTTAATTAATTGATTTCGTCGTCCGTCTGCCAAGCATCACTTTCCATACTTGTCCAAGTATATGACGCACCACGTGGCCGACCATCTTCGCAACTCAAAGGTAACTCTGTATTGTTCGATACAGAGGTTATTTTATATTAATTCACATTTAATTTACTGCCCAATTCAACGTTCGTTTCAGTATATTTTGTGTTAATTTTTAATTACTTTTTATTCAATTACTTTCAAATATATGAAGTTCAATTTCTTTTATGTGTTTCCTGTGTTTTATTTAGTTTGTAAGTTGTAATATATTTAAGCATTATCACAAACGTCCTGGACCTTTGATGATACTTCTTCACCAGCACCACAATTATTTTATTTTAAAATAATTTCATTATTATCAGCGCAAACAACAGCCGAAACCAGAAACGTGAAAAGCTCGTGTTTTTAATAATACTTATACTTGTATAGCAAACGCCAATTAAGTTGGCGCGAGGAGGGGTAAGTTCGTGCAGAATTAGAAGTAGTGGGGAGATTTGTATTTGCTTTTACATCAAATGTCAGATAATTCTAACCTCTGAGCGTGTATCACTTTATGATCCCCTAGCAAAGACATTATGTTCCGTCAAACGTCAATGACAAGTGTATTCTGACAATTACTTGAGTAGTGGGGGTGGACGTTTTTAGAAACGGCTTCTGCGCACCCCCACCTCGCGCCAACTTAATTGGCGCTTGCTATATTTCCTATTAAATTTTGGAATCGACGAAAAACAAAACATTTTACAAAAAACTATACCTATTCTAATATGTTTATTCGGTTTGTAAACGATCCATTCATACACCTCATCGGATATGCAAAGTACGTTCCATTTCTTACAGAGATTAGCAATCGTTTCCAATTCAGTTTTGGTAAAGACTTTTCCCAGAGGATTATGAGGCGTATTGAGTATTATCAGCTTGGTTTTTTCGTTGAAGAGGCGCTCCAATTCTGCCGTATCCAGTACCCAATCGGCGGAACTGATGGGTCCTGAAGTTTTGTTCTAAAATTTTGGAAATTAGTATGTAATTAATTTATAAATATACTCATAGACAGAGTCGTCCAAAAGTACATGTATAGTTTGATAATAAATAGAAAGTTGTGAGAGAGTTGTGGTTTGTAAATATGAACAATAATGGAGAACTTTCGCAAAGAGTCATCTTTACTGATGAAGCATGGTTTTATAAAACGGGATACCTAAATTCACAAAATACAAGAATTTGGAGTAGTGAAAATTCACATGTAATTAATGAAGAATCGTTACATCCAGAGAAAATTGGTGTTCGGGCAGCGATAAGCCAAAGGCGAATCATTGGACCAATATTTTTTCAGGGAACGTTAAATGCTCAAAGGTCCCGTACGGAAATTTTACAACCATTTGTCAATCAGTTGCATGATGATGAACTTCAAAATGCATATTTCCAACAAGACGGAGCACCTTGTCACTGTACTGCAGAATCTTTGGATTATTTAAGAGAATTTTTTGATAAACGTATAATTAGTCGAAATACTGAAATTGCCTGGCGACTTCTTTTTGTGGCCTTATCTAAAAAATATCATATTTCGAACACCTATATTGAATTTGAATGATATGCTACAGAGAATCGAACAGAAATGCATGGAAATTAATAACAATCCAGTAATGTTGCAGAATATCATCAGAAATTTTGAACGGAGAATTTTATAGTGCATTGATCTTGAAGGACATCATTTTCAACATTTGTTATAGTTTTCAATAAATACATATTATTTGTTATTTATTTGTATGGATGAAACTGTCAAAATATACGACTTCGTAGGTTAAGTAGTAAATTTTAATTTACGACGTACTTCAAAATGTTCTCAGTAAATCACATGCTACTAGATTGACTTTTCAAATGAACACTTGTTATACAGGCTGTTTTTTAATTGAATGCAAATTTTGAAAGAGGTGATTCTTTACGTTATTTTAAGAAAAAAAATTATATTTTAATATATTAATATAAACATGAATCTGGAAATACTCCCTTTCCAAGATACGGAAGAAGAAAAAAAGAAAAAGAAGAAAGAAGAAAAAAAAAATTTATCCTAACATTCATACCACTTCAGATATTTTTATGAAATTCGGTGGGCATTTTCAGATGTACATTTTTTAAAATTTTCTATCAGCGGCGTCCGAGCGAAATTTGGACCGAATGTTTGAAAAAAATAATTTTTCGTAACTTGAACTCTTTTTCAGTAAAGAAATTAAAAACAATTATTGTTCCTATACTAAAAGCGGAATATTAATAGTAAGTCTGCATTTGTAGTTTTATTAATTTTGACAGTTAAATTAATTTGCCGGTTAAAATATCTGTAGTTTTATTTAAAAAAAAAAAAAATTAGTAAAATGATGATGAAATAAATTTAGACTGCATTAAATTAGTCTTTATGCCATCTATTACAAGTTCTAAATTGCAGTCCATGGGATCGGGGTGTTATACGCAATTTAAAAAGCAACTAGCGACGACTTCTTGCGAAGATGGGAAATTCTATTGATACTGCTTGAACGAAAGATGTAGTATTGATCTCTTAGACGCTATAAACTTAGTTCACTGATAATAATACAAACAATCGTTAATTGTTTTCATCACGGTGGGTTTATCATGAGTAGGGAGTAAAACTCACTAAACATGTTAAAAATGAACATTTTTAACATGTTTAGTGACATCCACTGCTAATTTTTAACTCTGTTTTTAGTCTCCTGGAAGTATAAAATGGCTGGGAAATATAGAGGTTAAAATAAATGAGTTTTTTAGTTAACAGACCGTTTACCCGATTAATTATTCATTATATATATATATATATATATATATATATATATATATATCGTCTAGAAACGTGGTAAGTTAACGGCGGAGACGTGTCGTTAACTTACCACGTTTCCATTCGATATATATATATATATATATATATATATATATATATATATATATAACAATTGATAAATTATTGGAATTTTTCGGCTTTTATATGAAATATTTACAAATATCAAATTAGAATGTATGTAATTGCAGAGTAAGTGGGGATGTAAACATTGCTGTCTACAAATTACAAAGCAAATCATATGAATTTTTTTTTTTTATAATTGAAAAATATGGTCTACGTTGGGACTCGAACCCAAGTCTACAGCTATCCGGGCTGTCGCTTTTACTACTAAGCCACAATAGACCCAGGTTCAAGCTATTTAGAAATGCATTATAAAGTAACAGTGTTAATGAATCAGATGTCAGCTATTGAATGTAGATGTCAAGTTAAAAGCAGAAGTCAGTTTTGAAATCTCATGTCAGTTTTGATAGCAGATGTCAGTTAGTGAAAGCAAATGTCAGTTAATCAAAGCAGATGTCTGATTTGAAAGCAGGTGTCAGTTATGAAAGCAAACGTCAGATTAGAAAGCAGATGCCTATTTTGAAAGTAGATGTGAGTTATTGAAAGCAGATGTCAGTATTTTGAAAGCAGATGTCAGATTTGAATGTTGGAAATGCTAATTATTACTCCATAGCTATATAAGTGTTTAGATAATTTCTTAGCCGTTTATTAAATATAACAATTGATAAATTATTGGAGTTTTTCGGCTTTTATATGAAATATTTACAAATATCAAATTAGAATGTATGTAATTGCAGAGTAAGTGGGGATGTAAACTGACATTTGCTTTCACTAACTGACATCTGCTATCAAAACTGACATGAGCTTTCAAAACTGACTTCTGCTTTCAACTTGATAACTACATTCAATAACTGACATCTGATTCATTAACACTGTTACTTTATAATGCATTTCTAAATAGTTTGAACCTGGGTCTATTGTGGCTTAGTGGTAAAAGCGACAGCCCGGATAGCTGTAGACTTGGGTTCGAGTCCCAACGTAGACCATATTTTTCAATTATAAAAAAAAAAAAAATTCGTATGATTTGCTTTGTAATTTGTAGACAGCAATGTTTACATCCCCACTTACTCTGCAATTACATACATTCTAATTTGATATTTGTAAATATTTCATATAAAAGCCGAAAAACTCCAATAATTTATCAATTGTTATATTTAATAAACGGCTAAGAAATTATCTAAACATATATATAGACTTGTAAGTATTATGGACCGTACTATAATAATGAATAATTAATTAAATCAGCTAAGCCGTCTGTCAACTAAAAACTCATTTATTTTAACTACTATATTTCGTATCCATTTGCTACTTCTTCAGGAGACGAAAAACAGAGTTAAAAATTAGCAGTGAACGTAACTAAACATGTCAAAATCGATAGTTTAACATTAAATAAAGAGCTAGTCAATTGCTAATTTTTAACTCTGTTTTTCGTCTCCTGAAGAAGTAGCAAATGGATACAAAATATAGAAGTTAAAATAAATGAGTTTTTAGTTGACAGATTTTTTATATTTTATATCCTTGATAAAGGCATCATTGCCAAAACATGTAGGGTTGTTTTAAATATATATACTTTAAAGTAAAGCCTGACCTTAAATCGCCAACTGATTGAATTTACCATATCATACCAAGGTCACGAAATAATTATCTATATATATATATATATATATATATATATATATATATATATATATATTAAAAATAATAGATTTTTATTGGTTTTAGCGACCTTTTATTGAATTCAGATGTTTGTTTGCGACGTTTCGACTTTTATCAATTCAGTCTTTTTCAAGCATCTGGAAACAAGAATCATTACAATGAACATGAGAACTGTGTTTGTTTTGTGTGATATAACAATTGAATTAACCATTTTAAATTTAACATTATATTAAGAAATGAATTACGGATTAGGTTAGTGTTTTACGTTGAAAATTAAATAACATTAAATTAAAATAGCTTAGAATGGTAGGGGGACATTTATGTGATTAATATCTGTATGAATTAATTGGAGACTTAACAAATATTAACAATTTTTAAGTTTAAAATTAGATTAAAGATGATTACAAATTGAGTTAACATTTAACGTTGAAACTTACATAAAATAAAAATAAGAATGGCTAAAATGAACAGGAAAGTTGAATTACAATACAATACGTAAAGAGAACAAAGAAAAGTCAAATAAAACTCACATTTGTTGTTTTTTCTACACGGGTACGCATTCATGTGCCACATGTGTTTGGACACCCGGGACCAATTTTCTTAGAACGAACATGCTTGTGCGGATTTTGTAAGTGAACTAATGCTTTAGTTTGCGGGGGTTTAATTTCTGTTTTTTGGAATGAGCATGGTACTCAGGACCGTATTTAGGGGTATAAGTTAACATTGTTATTTCTAATGGGAGATATTTTTTTCCCGTTTTTGTATTGTGTGTGCAGGGGGGGGGGGGTTGATTTTTCTATTGTTTTATGAGAGGGTAATAAAGTTTTGAAAGCCCATCGATTTCGTTCCTGTCGTTGATTGTTTTGCTATTTTTGAAAATGTATATCATTTCTAAGACCTCTCTAGCTTTTGTGTTCTTTTTTTGTTATTACTTTGGTGTTTTCAAAATCAAAATTATGTTTTAGTGTCAATTGGTGTTTTTTTAAAGCAGTTTGATTTTTTGCGTATTTGTGACCTTCAATCTTTCTTGTAGTAACTGTTTTGTTTGGCCTATGTATATTTTGTCACAGTCTTTGCAGGGTATGTTGTATATTGTGTGTGATTGTTTTAGTGTAGGTGTTGAGTCTTTAAGTTTGGTGTGTAGGAATTTTAGGTTTTTACCGCTTTGGTGTGCTATTTTAAAATTAAATGGTTTGAATATGTTGTCTAATTTTTCGGATAATCCAGTTGTATAGGGTGTGGGGATATATGTGAATTCATTGGTTTTTTTGTTATTGTTTTGGTTGTTTGTTTTGTTATAAATTTTATTGAGTCTAAGTTTTATAATTTTTTGTATGAATTGTGGTGGATAGTTGTTTTCTGACAAAATTGTTTTAACTTTATTTAGTACTGTTGGTCTGAAAATTGGGTTTGTGAGATTTAAGGCTCTGTCTACTAACGCTGTTACTACATTTTTTTTTGTGGGCTAGGGGTTGAAATAAACAATATACAAAATAGTTTCAACAATTTCCACCCAAATTTAAAGTTTACCATTGAAATAGAAAAAAACAACTCCATAAACTACCTAGACCTAACACTGACAAGAACAAAAAACAACATACAAACAAAATGGTACACTAAACCAACCGCTTCCGGCAGATATGTAAACTTTTTTTCTAACCAACCCCTAGCCCACAAAAAAAATGTAGTAACAGCGTTAGTAGACAGAGCCTTAAATCTCACAAACCCAATTTTCAGACCAACAGTACTAAATAAAGTTAAAACAATTTTGTCAGAAAACAACTATCCACCACAATTCATACAAAAAATTATAAAACTTAGACTCAATAAAATTTATAACAAAACAAACAACCAAAACAATAACAAAAAAACCAATGAATTCACATATATCCCCACACCCTATATAACTGGATTATCCGAAAAATTAGACAACATATTCAAACCATTTAATTTTAAAATAGCACACCAAAGCGGTAAAAACCTAAAATTCCTACACACCAAACTTAAAGACTCAACACCTACACTAAAACAATCACACACAATATACAACATACCCTGCAAAGACTGTGACAAAATATACATAGGCCAAACAAAACAGTTACTACAAGAAAGATTGAAGGTCACAAATACGCAAAAAATCAAACTGCTTTAAAAAAACACCAATTGACACTAAAACATAATTTTGATTTTGAAAACACCAAAGTAATAACAAAAAAAGAACACAAAAGCTAGAGAGGTCTTAGAAATGATATACATTTTCAAAAATAGCAAAACAATCAACGACAGGAACGAAATCGATGGGCTTTCAAAACTTTATTACCCTCTCATAAAACAATAGAAAAATCAACCCCCCCCCCCCTGCACACACAATACAAAAACGGGAAAAAAATATCTCCCATTAGAAATAACAATGTTAACTTATACCCCTAAATACGGTCCTGAGTACCATGCTCATTCCAAAAAACAGAAATTAAACCCCCGCAAACTAAAGCATTAGTTCACTTACAAAATCCGCACAAGCATGTTCGTTCTAAGAAAATTGGTCCCGGATGTCCAAACACATGTGGCACATGAATGCGTACCCGTGTAGAAAAAACAACAAATGTGAGTTTTATTTGACTTTTCTTTGTTCTCTTTACGTATTGTATTGTAATTCAACTTTCCTGTTCATTTTAGCCATTCTTATTTTTATTTTATGTAAGTTTCAACGTTAAATGTTAACTCAATTTGTAATCATCTTTAATCTAATTTTAAACTTAAAAATTGTTAATATTTGTTAAGTCTCCAATTAATTCATACAGATATTAATCACATAAATGTCCCCCTACCGTTCTAAGCTATTTTAATTTAATGTTATTTAATTTTCAACGTAAAACACTAACCTAATCCGTAATTCATTTCTTAATATGTATAATGTTAAATTTAAAATGGTTAATTCAATTGTTATATCACACAAAACAAACACAGTTCTCATGTTCATTGTAATGATTCTTGTTTCCAGATGCTTGAAAAAGACTGAATTGATAAAAGTCGAAACGTCGCAAACAAACATCTAAATTCAATAAAAGGTCGCTAAAACCAATAAAAATCTATTATTTTTAATATTAAAACACGGCCAATAAAATAAAAAAGAAAAACAAAATTCTTTAAACACTAAATATATATATATATATATATATATATATATATATATATATATATCCATTTTATAACTAAAAATTATGTGGTTTTTGTATTTAATTAAATTTCATTTACAAATCAAAAAAAATTGTAAATATAGTAAAAAATACCTGTGTTCGTATTTTTTCTTTCACCTTCTAATCAATGGAAAATCATCTAATTACAGCTTTAAGTGTATTGCTACAGAATATTCTATTATTTTTATTAATGTTAGAGGTTTTATGATAAATATAATTGCTAGTACCTCTTCACTCACTTAGCTAATCAGCAAAAATTATAATACTGCATTGGCTTTTTTATTCTTGTTACATAAAAAGCAGATAAAGAGAAGTTAAATATACATCACTACATCACTATTAGACAAAGTTGCCACATACGACTGCATTATCCATTAGATACTTATCTACCGGCTAAAGAAGTATAGCTTTTGGTAAAGAAATTCAAATGTATTTTATCTATCAGATATTATTTTGAGTATGGCTATCAGGGACTGTATCTAGAGTTGAATAAAATAACCAAAGATGTGTTATTAAAAGCAAGAGCGGTCGGTTAAATTTGGTTTCAGGTTAGTTATACAGTGAAACCAAGTTTCACTTCATTTATTTTCAAAAATATACAATTTTCTTGTTTTTATTTATTTCTAAGATATTGCTTGCAAACCATTGTTTCACATATCGCAATATTCCACAGTCTTGTTTGTAATAATATTAAAAAATCATTCTTTTTATCAGATTATAAGAATTTAGATAACAAAAACTGTATATAAAGACTGCAAATGTAACAATCTTCATTAAAATTTACAATGTTATAACAATAATAATCATATCTTTATAACATTTATGAAAGAATTAAAATATCATGATGAAACTAAAATATTTTTTTTATCAAAACTCTTAATAGAAGCGTTGACAAACATGTTATTTTTTAACTCAAAGCTGTAGCAAACCTAAATTTCCGGTCATATTATTTGCGTTTATTTTTCTGATTGATTTCCTATTTTTTGTGGTTTACTTCGCAAATATATAGGTCACATCTACAAGGCGTCGAAAGTTCTATCCAAACAATATTTTTGTTTTGAAAACAACATCGATTTGTGGTTCTTCGCGATAATATAAGAAGGCCAAATTTTAAATTAACCGCGTAAAATATATGTCCCCAATTGGTTGTTTTGATTGTTTGATTGGTTTTTCCTAAATTTGTAAATTAAACAGTATGAAATTATTTTTTAAAATATGTCGATTTTATTATAATTAAGACATGCATTTTTCCAATTTTAAAATAATTTTCGTTATTTTCCATTATCAAAATATATAATCGAATTTCAAAGTAACCGCCATAAATTGTTGTTTTTATTGGTTTTGAAATCCTCTAATTAGCCATTCACAATTCACATTTCAATTGTATAAAATTATCTTGAAATAAAATCATTTAAATTTATATAAACTCTTGGTAAGTCTTAACAATTTTTGGAGGATAAAATAACTGACTATAAATGATTGAAATTTTTGCAACTTTATGTTAACACATGCTTGATTATTAAATTTAAATTTGTGAATAACTTAGCAAAGTTCAAGTCAAACAAATCATTCTAACCATATGTCTTCTATATTTATACAAAATATTCTAACCCAAATAGATAAGTGAATGATTAGGCAAGCCAATTTCTCAGAGTTGCCAAATTAAATTTTTACTTCAATCATTTATTGTTACTCAGTATAAATTTTGCAAGTGAACATAACTATTTTAAAAATTCAATTAGACTTACTAATCTTAAGGGTATGAATCTTGGAACTCCTCCTGCAGTTCTAACCATAGGTTCATAGCAGTCAAAGAATGGTTCAATTATAATAGCTTCATCGCCAACATCAATATGTCCAACAATACTTGAAAATAAAGCTTCATAAGCTCCAGCACCTACTAAAATTTCAGTTTGAGGATTTAATTCTCTACCTATCAATTGAGAATACAATCTAGCTAATGCCTGAACCAGTCTGGGATGGCCCTGAATATTTATATGAATATGTTCAATTACAATTACTAAATAATTCAAAATTTCTTACAAATCCTCGAGTGTATTGATGTAGCAAAACATTTTCACTAGTGCAAACTGATTTAAGAGCTTCAGTAACATAATCGGGTGGTGCAAAATCGGGAAAACCTTGTCCTAAATTCAGTGGCTTATGATCTAGAGCTAACTGAATATATTCCACCCTAAAATTGCATATTTTAAAATGTATGTGGTATATATTTTATTTTTGGTGTACTTACCATACACTTTTATCATTTCCTACATATCTGGCTGGCAATTTAAATTTATTAACTATATCTTGTGACATTGCTGCACCTACAGTAAGATATCTATGAGTACTTTTCAAGTTTGATGAGATCAAATTGATTAAATGCTTTGACTTCAATAACATCTACAACATAAACTGTCAACATATGATTTCATGTATTTTAAATAATTACATTTTGCAATTATGTAATAAAACTAAGAAGAAATGTACGAAACAAATACACGAAACATCATTATTCAAATGGAACTATATTTAGGAAAAATAGACTTTGACAATCTTCAAATTCATTCAATTCTAACCTCAACTTACCTATTTAAATTAGACGGGATCAGATGGGATGTTTCTCGTTAAGAATGTATTGTTGGTTGTATACCAGCAGATATATGCAACAATCAAGAAGCAACTGCACCAAAAGAATGAATGTTTATATAGTGAAAAATATAGTGAAAGTGAAAAATATCTTTCATTTAAAGTTATGACGCAGGCGATTGTAGCATACACTATCCAACGATAATAACGACGACAAAATTAGATAAGGTCACCACTTATTATCTGTGATTTTCTATTCTAATTAGACTTGTTTCTTATCAGTTAAAAGCGTTATTTTATGAAGAACGAATTTGAAAATTTTTAAGGTACTAATATACAAAATATATATCGTATAGGAATTGAATACAATAAAGAATTTAATTCACCATTTTTTAAATTTTTTTGCAAATATGAAACCTGAAAAAATATTTATACTTACACCATAAGCAGAGAGCGGACTCAAGCGATTGATGATTCATAGCCCATAGGCGCCTGCCTTGTATTCGCAATAGGTTTGTTTCTGTAAGCGATCCGTGAGTTTCGAACAATTTGATACGTGTGGCCACAGCATAAGTGGCACATACCTATATACGCAGTTAATATGTATCTGTCAATGCACAACAGAGCGAATGTAATAAATGGTTTCGTAATCGGCAGCAACTACTGTTGAAACAAAAGTAATGCTGATAAGCGAATTATGTATCGAATTTTGAATAAAAATAATTTATAAAGAACAAAACTCAAAATTATGTATTTTTTGTGAAACATTGAAAGTGTAAAAACATTACTATGAACAACTAAAATTTGTTCAAAGTTTTCCTGTGTTAAATTAGTTCTTTTAGATGTTAAAACGTCTTTAAAAATAGAAAATGTCCATTGCACATCACATCTGCTGATGGGTGCGTGATTAAAATGTTGCAAAAGTGCACCATACTTCGAATGTATAGATTTTTCAATCGGCTCTGTGCAGAATTGAGATAATATATTCAAATGTGGATTTCTGCTAAATATGGCATCAACTTTTTGTCTCAGCTTTGAGAAATATCTTTCTAAATGATGAAACTAACTTCAACATTTGGAAAATGACCCTTAATGTATTCACATACTCTGTGTAGTGTATGTGCTGTCAGTGCTGCACAGGTAACGTGTAGCATATTGGGATAAGATTGCTTTAATAACTTCCCTGTTTTTAACATATAAAACTCAAAGAAACATATCTCAAGTGTAAGAACAGAAAGAAATAAACTAAAAATATGAAACGAAAACTTCTCCAAAAATAAGGTAGTAAATTAAACTTAATATTTATAAAAAACTTATAGGATAAATATACAATATAACAATATAAAACGGATTTTTTTAAATACTAAAAGTAACCAAATAACACTGAAAGAAACGGAATCAGAAACACGCCACTGTAAAATAGTATTTATGAATGAATAGACACAATAACGACGGAAATAGCAACATCTACTCGACGAATATAATCGATATGAATAAATAAAAAAAATTATATTATATTATTATTTATATTATTTGGAATTAGCATTTCCAACATTCAAATCTGACATCTGCTCTCAAAATAGTGACATCTGCTTTCAATAACTCACATCTACTTTCAAAATAGGCATCTGCTTTCTAATCTGACGTTTGCTTTCATAACTGACACCTGCTTTCAAATCAGACATCTGCTTTCATTAACTGACATTTGCTTTCACTAACTGACATCTGCTATCAAAACTGACATGAGCTTTCAAAACTGACTTCTGCTTTCAACTTGACATCTACATTCAATAACTGACATCTGATTCATTAACACTGTTACTTTATAATGCATTTCTAAATAGGTTGAACCTGGGTCTATTGTGGCTTAGTGGTAAAAGCGACAGGCCGGCAAGCTGTAGACTTGGGTTCGAGTCCCAACGAGACCATATTTTTTTCAAATAAAAAAATTTCGTATGATTTGCTTTGTAATTTGTAGACAGCAATGTTTACATCCCCACTTACTCTGCAATTACATACATTCTAATTTGATATTTGTAAATATTTCATATAAAAGCCGAAAAACTCCAATAATTTATCAATTATTATATTTAATAAAGGGCTAAGAAATTATCTAAACACTTATATATATATATATATATATATATATATATATATATATAAGGTAAACTTAATTGTTATATATATATATATATATATATAACAATTGATAAATTATTGGAGTTTTTCGGCTTTTATATGAAATATTTACAAATATCAAGTTAGTATGTATGTAATTGCAAAGTAAGGGGGGATGTAAACATTGCTGTCTACAAATTACAAAGCAAATCACACGAAATTTTTAATTGAAAAAATTGTCTATGTTGGGACTCGAACCCAAGTCTACAGTTTGCCGGACTGTCGGTTTATTTAATAAACGGCTAAGAAATTATCTAAACACACACATATAATAACATTTGATAAATTATTGGAGTTTTTCGGCTTTTATGTGAAATATTTACAAATATCAAATTAGAATGTATGTAATTGCAGAGTAAGTGGGGATGTAAACATTGCTGTCTACAAATTACAGAGCAAATCATACGAAACTTCTAATTGAAAAATATGGTCTAAGTTGGGACTCGAACCCAAGTCTACAGCTTGCCGGGCTGTCGCTTTTACCATTTAGCAATTACATACATTCTAATTTGATATTTGTAAATATTTCATGTAAGAGCCGAAAAACTCCAATAATTTATCAATTGTTATATTTAATAAACGGCTAAGAAATTATCTAAACATTTATATATATATATATATATATATATATATATATATATATATACAGGGTGTCCAGAAACTCTCTTGACAAACGAAGACCGGAGATTCCTCTGATAATTTTAAGACAATTAAACCCAAATTCACCTAGTCCGAAAATGCTTCCTAAAGGAGCTAGAGTTCTTTGAAGATGGCGCCTTGTATTTATTTTTTTTTAATTCCTCCAGAACGCTTCTATTTAGAAAAACAAAAAACTGGTATGCTTATTTATCCTCCAGAGATGAATCGATTCCATCAATTGCGAATTTCTAGTACCGGTCATAGGCGTCCGTTTTGGGTAGGTCAACGGTTATTTTAAGGCATAACTTTTTTGTCTTTAACTTTTAAGCATTTGTGACACTAGATTATTAAATTTTCAGGTATTCCAGTACTAAAATGCACTCTTACTTTAAGTCGGTAGGATACACCGTTTTCTAGAAAAATCGATTTGTAAATTTTTCGTTTTTTCTTCAATAAAGTTCAATTTATTATGTACCTACTTATTTTTAGCGACGAAGTTGGTTTGGACTATCAAGGCATGGATGAAAATTAATTTAATAAATTAAAAACAAATTATTTATTACAATGGAACGAAACTAACAAAAAAAGAACAAGTATCAAAGGTAGATTGTTACAAAAGTTGCTCGATGTGATGACCATTAGTCTCTATGCATAAGTTTACCCTTTTGCTTAGAGAACGCCGAATTCTTGCAAAAATTCCAAAGGTATTTCTAAATTCGTTGCAAGCATCTTGTATCCTTAGCCAGAGTTGTGCGCGATTTTGTATCGGAGCGGAATAAACAAATGCTTTTATGTATCGCCAAACACAATAATCGCAAGGAATTAAATCCGGCGACCTTGCTGGCCAAGCAACTGGACCGCCTCTTCCAATCCAATGGTCTTCTTAGTTATTATCTAGAAAGTCTCGTACATTCCTGCTAAAGTGGGCCGGACAGCCGTCCTGTAGAAACCATAAGTTTTGCCGAATATTTAAACGCACCTCATCTAACAAATCAGGTAAAATATTTTGCAGAAAATGTAAGTAATCAGCACCATTTAAACGAGCAGGTAATTCCACAGGTCCAAGTAGATAATCGTCAACTACTCCTATCCAGACGTTTATGCTAAACCTATGCTGATGCTTAAATTCTTGAACAACGTGGGGATTGTCACCAACGTACGAATAATAATGTGCATTATGTACATTAAAAATTCAATTTTTTGAGAATGTAGCTTCGTCACCAAACAAAATGTTCCTGAAGAAATCTTCATCTTGATTTTTCTGATTTTGTAACCATCTAGCGAATTCTACGCGAGCAGGAAAATCTCCTTCTAGCAGTGCTTGCACCTTTGTAAAATGAAAAGGATATAAATTTTCTTTGTGTAAGATATTTCCTACGGAAGATTTTGAAATTGTGGGGTACATGGCAGATAGTCTTCGAACGCTAATTTCTGGATTTTCCTCAACTTCCATTAAAATAACATCTTCATGTTCTGCTGTTACATCATTATGCCTCCCTGTTTCATTATTTTTTGGGACCACTGAACCTGTTTCTCTTAATCGTTGATGAAGAGCTGTAAATGTTGAATGAGTGGGATGCTGACGATTGGGAAATTTTTCAGCGTATCTACGTTGCGCCGCTCGAGCGTTACACCTCATTTCGCCATAAACTAAATGCATATCGGCGTATTCCTCATTAGTAAAAACCATTTTTTTTTAAATTGAAATCGTTGTGTTTGAATAACACAAAGTAAAAAATGAAAAGATAAACTTCGCCAACTGACAACAATTTGACAATGAAAAACGTAGGTTTTACTTCTGTTGGCAGTTCAGAGCTAACTATTGCAAAAAATAAAAAATTGAACTTTAATGAAGAAAAAACGAAAAATTTACAAATCGATTTTTTTAGAAAACGGTGTATCCTACCGACTTAAAGTAAGAGTACCTTTTAGTACTGGAATACCTGAAAATTTAATAATCTAGTGTTACAAATGCTTAAAAGTTAAAGACAAAAAAGTTATGCCTTAAAATAACCGTTGACCTACCCAAAACGGACGCCTATGACCGGTACTAGAAATTCGCAATTGATGGAATCGATTCATCTCTGGAGGATAAATAAACATACCAGTTTTTGTTTTTCTAAATAGAAGCGCTCTGGAGGAATTTAAAAAAAAATAAATACAAGGCGCCATCTTCAAAGAACTCTAGCTGCCTTAGGAAGCATTTTCGGACTAGGTGAATTTGGGTTTAATTGTCTTAAAATTATCTGAGGAAACTCCGGTCTTCGTTTGTCAGGAGAGTTTCTGGACACCCTGTATATATATATATATATAGTAGATTCAATTAGTTGTCAATTTAGGGTCTGGTTTTACTTCAATATGTATATAGTTAAAACAATCTTACATGTTTCGGCATATGATGCCTTTTTCAAAGAAATTTGAAATATATTTCAAATTTACAACAAAACCAAACATTTTCTGAAAAAAATAAAGAGACAAAAAAGTTTCTAAATGAATCTCGTTTAACCATTTTTATTTTTATTTTACAAAATTCCACACCAAAAAAAAGTTTCAATGCAAGATACAGTAGGAGTGACTGACTTTACCACTTCGTAATAATAGGTGATGATCGACAAATTACTTGTTAGGAGTTATTTCCTTAGCTGGTCACAATTGCCAAATATGACTTTTGTATCTGTTTCAAAATTTGAGAAAAATTATAGAAACTGGATTTAGACCCTTATCTTTGAAGGACTGTAACTATTTAACGACGCGTTTTCGGATACAGCTTCATAAGAAGTTTTTCTCTTATTTTGCTGCCCTATACCCAAATTTTAATTTTTTTCATATAATCCTAAAACACCCTGTATATTGTCGCTGTTATCTGATTCTTCACTTTCCTCAGAAGCTGTAAGAATTTTTAAAATATGGATCGACATTAATTCTGGACAATAATAAATACGAATTTTATTATTAACACAAATTTCCCTACCTTTAAAAAAAAAAAACTAAAGTAACCTCAATTTGTCAAATTTAAACACATTTGTTGAATCTAAAGTTACGATCTCAAAATTCTAATTAAAAAATGACCTGCGTTGTCTTTGCTTTACCACAATTTAACTTAACCAAGCGATTAGATTGAGAAATACTTAGAAAGACGTAACTGTCTTTTACAGCGTATAATCAAATCAACTGATTTATTTTGTTTTTGTTTATTCTTTTGTTCGTGCAGTTGCATAATTAAATATTGACATAAACAAAATTAGTCAACAAAGCACGCTTCTACTCTATCGTTCTCAGCAATATATATTCCTGTCGACGTCTACACATTTAAAAGAAATCATTGTTGTATTTGGTCATTATCATTATTCGTAATATATGTAAGAACATCACAGACAAAGAAGCAAACAACACAAATTCTAGTTCAATGATTCATCAGTTCATCAGCGATAAGCAGAGCATGCTTACTTGTTACGAAGAATATCAAGTAAAATTTTCTGTATAAATTGCTTTTGTGCAACTGAACGATATGGAATAATATTACTATTATTACTTAATTAACACAGTACTTAATACATTTATCGACAATTCGCGTCTAGGTGAAAGTAGTTAGCGAATTGTAAAAACTGTCTCCAAGGATTAACAACAATTTCCTAATTAATACGTAAAAGTAAGTAAACTGCATTGCATATTTCCATGTTCCAGGTTTTTACTTTATAAATATCTTGCATATCTATATTTGTGGAATAATAACAAAATGAATACAACATAGTATTAAATTATAAACCATTATGTTGAAAATATAGATTTAAATTTATTTTTTAAACCTTTGTTTTAGTATATAATTTAATTAATCAATGTAAATTGACCTTTCCCAATGATATTTAAATATATTTTTGGAAGTTCAAATACGTTCATTATTAATCGGCAAAATATATTTACTACATTATCGGCTCAGACCGTATGGGTATAAAATAGGTTAGAAAAACTCAAAAGAATTAACACAGTCATTACCAAATGTCAGTCAACGACTTGTATCTAACGCTACATAATTTAAGCAACTTTTACGCAAATGCTAAGTTAACATTTACATGGTTTTTATGCCATTGGATTAATACTTAACAAACCGCTTATTTTAAATATCGAATTAACCTTCTTTTATTAGGTTAATGAGTATGATGTAATGTTTACCATTGTTTTCAATAAGAATTCTCACGCTTACAGTTCTCGTGTCTTTAGAAGTGAAAATTGACTCAAAAGACGATGGACGCGACAAGTCCTACTGGTAACAAGTTAATATCATCAATTAATGGTGCTGAAATAGATGGAGATACAGAAAAAGTTAAGCTGAAGAAAGAACTTGGATTATTAGAAGGGGTTGCTATAATTCTAGGAATAATATTCGGTTCAGGTATTTATAATTTTATTGCTATGTGATATTTTATAAATTAAATTTGTATTTAGGAATATTTATAGCACCAAAAGGTGTGATACAAGAAGTTGATTCAGTAGGTTTATCTTTGTTAATATGGATTATGTGCGGTTTTTTATCAATGATTGGCGCACTTTGTTATGCAGAGTTAGGAACAATGATTCCAAAATCTGGCGGTGATTATGCATACATTTATGAATGTTTCGGTCCTTTACCTGCCTTCCTGTATTTATGGGCAGCTAATCTTATATTTGTGCCCACAACAAATGCCATTATGGGCCTTACATTTGCTAAGTATGTAATTCAACCATTCTTCATTGAATGTGATGTGCCTACGCCAAGTGATACACTCGTGGCAATAGCGACAATATGTGAGTAATAGATTTAGTATTCATACAATCCGATTGTTGATCAAAAAGTTACTGTACAGGTTTCCTGACGTTTCTGAATGGGTATAATGTGAAAGCCACAACGAGGATGCAAAATGTATTTATGTTTTCAAAAGTGGGTGCTTTAGTATTGGTAATTTTAATTGGAGTAGTTTGGATGGGTCTAGGACACACTGAAAACTTTGATAATGCATTTGAAGGCACTACAACAAATCTAGGTCGAATAGCCAAAGCATTTTATTCAGGAATATTTTCATATTCAGGCTGGTAAGTGTAAAATTAACATATTTTGTTTTGAGCTTTCTTTCCTTTGCAAAATCTTGAAATTGTCTTAGATGTAATCTATATGTTGTTTTTTATCCATAAAAATCCTGAATATATTTAATATAAAATTAATATTATAACTGGTGTAATATGTATATTTTAAGCACATTTTTGCCAGATACAAAACTTTTAATAAATACTTTATTTGTAGTTTAATTAAGATCAATAATAAAATAGTAATATAATCTTGTTTAAAGTGCATAAGTGCTAATTAAATTTACATCATAAAATCATGAATACGGAGTTACTTTATTGCTTATTTAAATTTGCTTAATAAATTATGTCAATGCGTGCGTAAAATATTACAAAATCAACAGATTGCCCAATCAAATATTTTGAAATGTATATTACCTACATTTTGATTAACTAAACAAGTTATAAACGTTAAAATCACTACAAATTTTATCGACGACTATATCATAATTTTTTTGCGTTTACTTCAATTTGATTATATCTTTTTTAAAAGCATTTTCAGATTGACTCTTTTTTTAATTATATTTTTATGTAACACATCTATTTCTTGTTTTTAACCTTACTAATAATATCGTAAATTCTCGCTCAGATGTTTCGTGTTTTGTTTCGTATTAATAAATAAATTTACCATTAAGTTGGCCATGGACATAAAAATAATTGGCTAACCGTCCTAACCTAAATATCGTTTAATATTAAAATATCGTTAAGTGACATTCAAGATTAAGATGTCATGTAACTTATAAAATTAATATAAATAAGAAACTGTTTGATATACAGATAGATATATTTCCAAGGATTACTTTGATTTATTTGTTTTATCGAACCTCTTGATACCTACAGCTCTAAATATGAATACTCCTGCTATATATCCTGCATATATTATTGGCTTATAGTATCCCAATATTGATTCTAAAATGCATTATCTGTGTTTTTTCTGAGAATACTTCAATACATACAAGGATTGTTCAATAGGAACATTGTTGAACGTTGAAATCGACAGTTTTCCCCTTTAGAGCTTCCTCACAATTTCACTGCATGCTCCTAGTATTTGGATTCTGGTTTAGTATGTAAAAAAAAAACAGGTGAATGAAATCACAGCTGGTCAATCTAGACGTGTTTTTATTGAACAATTGTAATTAATTTTGGTAATAATTGTACAATGTTATATAATAGGTTTGTACCAACTCGCTAAGAAAACCGTACTGAGATGGGCCGGTACATGCGCACTGCAGACTTCATTTTTGATCGTACACAAACCAGTCACGGGACGGTCAAAACAGTTCACAGACTGAAGCATGTACCGTTTGTACTGACATGCGCATTACATACTTCATCCTGTGAGAACTACAGTTGACAATGGAAATATCACAGTATACCATAGGATAGAACAAAGTTGTTTATTTCAATTATTATTGTTGGCAGTACATTAGAAATACGTTGACACTTTATAATTACCACCGGTCCAAAAGTAGTGCAAAGCTAACGCTTGCGCACAAAACGATACGCGTACCGTAACGAAACCGATAGTTGGAACAAACCTAATAATGAATATAGACCATGAATATATATAAAAAAAGCTTTTTTCTGGTACAAGAAATACTGAAAAAGATTTAGAGTTTACTAAGCAGTATGTAAATGGGTTTTAAAACAGAATGAATCAAATATATATAAGGCCAGGATGATAATCAGGTAGCCTAACAATGAACTAACGATTCTATATGTACAAAAATATTTTTTATTGTAATTCCCCAAACGTTCAGTACTCTTTTTCCAACGATGCTCTAACCTCCATCGGATCCTAGGCGTTTTCTTTAAGTCCAGCAAAATATCCATCTACGACGGCTTTGACTTCCTCGTCAATGGAAAATCTCTGTCCACTTACGAAGGTTTTAAACTTTGAAAATATGTGATAGTCCGAGGCAGCCAATTCGGGGGAATGTAGCAAATCAAAGTTCAGTTCATGAATTTTAGCCAATGAAACAACATTGGCATAAGACCGTGCATAATTATTGCGAAAGATAATTTTTTGCGCGTTAAACCAGGTCTTCCTTTTAAAATTTTTGGGTGCGACTTATCCAAAACATTAGCGTAATATTCGCCGTTTATCGTTTGTCCTTTTGGTAGGTCATCAATCATCAGGATTCCTTTTGCGTCCCAACAAATTGATACCATTACCTTACCAGCTGACTTCGAGGCCATGGCTTTCTTTGGGGTCGAATAGCCAGGTCTTGTCCACTGTTTCGACTGAAGTTTTGTGTCGGGGGTATAATAATGGACCCATGTTTCGTCGGTTGAAACAAATCACACGGATTTTTCTGAAAACGTACCAGATATTCTTGTGATAGTTACACTCTCGCACGTTTCTGCTATACGACACACATCTCACCAACAGGTTTTTCATCCTCAATTCTTGAGCAACGATATAGCATACCAGCTCTTTTGTAATACCGACGGAATTGGCTATATCACTTAATTTGACCCGTCGGTCTTTTATCACCATATCCTGTATTTTAATTCCCATTTCTGAGTAGTGACACTTTTAGAGCGTCGCGATCGGTGTTCATCCTTGACAGTCTTACAACCGCGTTTGAACTGAACCTTTTATCATTGCACACGAAGGAGTATAACCATCCAAAACGCTCCTCATATCTCCCAATAATTCTCCATTACTTAAACCAGTCACGTAAAGAAATTTTTTAACGTTATCCATTTCAACACAAACTTCAAACACGTTTGATTTGAACATCTGCTCATTACCGAGGATTTGACAGATGATTTAATTTTCAGCGTTGCCACCTAAAGGATGAAGCTTAAAAATATAAACTAAATTATTTGCCTAGCAGCGCCATCTACGCATAAGCTATCTAATTATCATCTACGCTCGTATAATTTTTGGTTCTGGTAAATTACGTGAAGCAAAGTAGAATATTTAAGGATGACAGTTAAACTAACTTAAAAATTGTTTACGATTTGTCGCTGTCAAACTATAACATCAACGCTGTCTTGATTATTCTCAGTAAATCTTCTAAACTCGTTTTAATCACTAAAGTGGAGATATTTAGACAGGTTTCATGGGCGGGGTACGGATATCTACGTCGTAACCGGCGTAGATCAGGCGTTGCGATGTCAAAAACGCATACATTGTGAGACATACGAAAGTTGTACAATAAATACCGCAATACAATATGAATAAATAGTAACAAACAATATATTTTATGTTATTATAGTATTACTATTAAACTTCGCTCACCGCTCATGCATGCAGTCTAAATATCCTCGTTTTTCTAATCGCTTCTATTTTATTATTATTTCAGTTAATACTAGCTCTATAAGTTTATAAATTGCTTTGTTACTAATTGCAGGAATTACTTAAATTTTATGACGGAGGAATTAAAAAATCCATTCGTGTAAGTCCATTTTTACCCAATAAAACTTCATTACCGTAATAATCTGAATTTTTACAGCAACCTTCCGCGTGCCATATACATTTCGATACCCTTAGTCACTCTTATATACGTTCTGGCAAATATGGCGTATTTATCTGTTTTAACGCGAGACGCCATGGTCGCTTCTGACGCTATCGCTGTTGTAAGTACCTTGCACGATATTGCCGATATGTACATGATAAAACTCCTCATTTTATTTTTCTAGACATTCGGTGGTATTGTCTTGGGCAAGTTCTCTGTAATTATACCCGTCTTGGTGGCGATTTCGGCCCTTGGTGGACTCAGCGTTCACGTAATGGCGTCGTCTAGAATGTTATTCGTTGGCGCTAGAAACGGTCACTTTCCCGAATTCCTAGCGCATATTAACCTTAAGAGCTACACTCCGTTGCCTTCGTTAATTTTCTTGGTAAGTCAAAAGAAATAGTGAAAAGTCTTTCATTGGAGGCTGTGGCCAAGCAAAAAGCAACTTTAGAAAAGATGTAATACCCCTTAACACTTTAATATTTGTATTCTAAATACGTACTTCGACAACTAAGTTGCCATCTTGAGTAGGAGGAAATAACAGTGTTGAGCATGGGACATAGTAAAGCTCTAAAGATAGAGATTGCGAAACACTTCTAAATACACCGTGTATAGGTGGACGTCTTATAACATGTTCCGCGATTTTTGTGTGTTACCTTTGCTGTGTCCCACGTTAAACATTATTATTTCTTCATACTGAAGATGATAACTTAGTTGTCGAAATACGTGTTTAGGATACGAATATCAAAGTGGTAAAGGATTTTAACGCTATAAAGAGCTTCAACGTTTAGAGCAAATGAACAACTGATCGATTCAATATATACTACTATACTGAGTACGCATAATTTACTAGAATGTTGTCATCTTCACAAGATAGTCAGAGAATTCTTGTTATTCAAACATATTCTCTGATGAATACCTTAATACAAAAATGTACAAAACATATATGTATCTGTATACATGGATATACATAAGGCATTTAACCAATGGTCAACTTCAACGTACAGACAGATGTGTTTCGATCTAATGATTTTATCAGTGCACGTACTGAAGTATCCGCATACTAGCTCGCTGCTGCATGTAATACACATGCGTTTCACATGACAAGAGCTATGCTGTTATCTTTTCATGGTATATTGGAGCCACCTGGCTACGAGTTAATGGTCTACATATTTAACGTATTTCCTTCTCTTCAAGCGCTGACGAAAGCGCTTTCGTTAGCGGGCCAGTCTTGGCTGTGAGATATCTCGAGATACCTCCTGTCATCTTGCGGATAAGATTGTGTATAAATAAATTTAAAAATATCTTCCGGGCCGGTTTTATTTTGCCCACCCTGTAGAATATGAATCCAAAATATTTTCCCAAAACCCTCATAAGCGAGAAGATATTTAAAGAAAATTTTGTTACGCCACTGTGTGACTATATTATAAAAAGTTCAGAGACGATATCTTAAAGTTGACCCACAATAATAAAAAAAATATTTTTATTATAGTCGGTTTCGCTTTAAGTTTCGTCTAGTTGTCGATCGTTGATAGGCTTTACATTTACGTCTTCGATTAAATTGTTACCAAATACGACGTTAAAAGCCCATAGAACACCCATCTTACACGTTCTTTTAATAGATCGTCTTTAAAAACCCGCACAAATTTAGCAGGTTATTGAACCCTTACCATACAAAACTTATATTCAATATTATCTTCTAGCGTTTTTATAAACATAAACACTTAATTCAATACCTGCATTTTAAATCCATAATATTTTATATTTCATACTTCTCGTAACAAAAAAAAACAACATTCACTTCATACACATGAAATGATACCAGTTCTAAAAATCCACAAATTATTTTTTGTATGGTTTTTAAATGGGTTTGTAAATTAATGCTACACACATCTTAATTCTTAATAATTCACTCGAATTTATAAACAGTTGATTTTGTACGTGGTTATTGACCTTAGCATACAACGTTGTAATTTTTATAACATTGATAACTGTTATGAATGTAAACATACACTGTAGCGTAACTTCAATTGAGATATTCATTATTTATATACACATTCTGAATATTTTGAATTAATAGGCGTCACGTAATACAATTTTCGGGGTTTTTTAATTTTTGAGGTTCGCGTCGCAATTGACTTACAATACTTTGGATTTATATTCTATATAATTACATCTTTCCGTTTATTATACGTTGTCTCTTTATTTCAAGGACACCTGTATGCACCCTGTAAACATTAGCCCAGAAATGTAATATTTATTTCCTGTTACATTTTAATTTTTTTTACAGAATATCCTTTCACTTTTTATGCTAGTCAGCAGCGATATCCACAAACTGATAACGTACTGTACGATAGTGGAATCGTTCTTTGTCATGTTGTCCGTGGCAGGACTTCTGTACCTTAGGTGGAAGCGACCGGAACTGCCCAGACCTATCAAAGTCAATCTCATCGTTCCGATCTTCTTCGTTACCACATGTTTATTCTTAATAGTGATGCCGTGCGTCGAGGCGCCGTTCGAAGTGGGGATGGGCGTTCTCATAACGCTGTCTGGTGTTCCCGCTTATTATTTCGGAGTGTATTGGAAGAATAAACCCGCGGGATTTGTTAATTTTATGAGTGAGTATTTGTTTTAAGTATTTTTTGGATTAATTCAGAATTTCAGCTGGATTTTTTTGTAAAAATATAAATCGTAATATACCTACAGTGGGTTGAACATGAAGCAGCGATGGAATCCTTCCCAAATGTGGTCTACAGAATTAGTGTTTCATCTTAGAACGTTCTTCATTCACGCCTCTAGTTATGAATAAAGGGCGTTATAAGAGAACCTATATTTTATTTTTCAACAGATGATCCACTAACGGTTACGCACTTGTTCCTGCGTTTTTCGATATACAGGGTTTCAAAGTTAACTTTTTAAAAGTAACCCAATCGTCACAAAAATCATAGTCGGGGGAAATCGACCCCGTAGAATCCGAATCTGATATTAAAATTTACCTACAACACTCGAGACCGGTGGTGACTTTCTCGATATGCGAAAAATCGTAATTCCAGATTTGGTACATCTACTGACCTGAAATACATATCCATACATACTTAGAAGAGATGTACCGTCCAAAAAGAATTATTTTGGTAAGTCATCAAAAAACTCCTCCATCGCTTCTCCAGATAAGTCATCTGAAGAAAAACGTCGCTATTAATTTAGGAAAGAGATAATAATCACTCGGTGCCGAGTCCAGACTGTAAGGTGTATGTTCCATAAAGCGCCACACTCGTTTATATTTCTTGGACTTGACCCTTGTGAAAGCTCTGCAATTGTTATGGACCAACATAGTCTTTTCAGCAAAGTTTTGATATCTTTTTTGCTCTATGGCAGTCTTCAAATTTCGGATTATTTCCTTATACCGCCTAATTCTGAGCAAACGCAACGATGCGAATGTATGAATATTTCTCCCGCTCCAAATAGAATTTCCCTGAATGCTGTAGGCGTGTCAACATCGATGTCATATGTCATACATACTTACATATTATGGAGCCGCGTAAGAAAAATTATCTGATTACCAAATTACTATTAAAGGACTATAAATTGTTTAGTCCTGTGTTATTGTAATGATTTTATAATAAATAAATTGCAATACGTTATACTGACGATGGTCACACAAAGCGTAATAAAATTATTAATAAGCGGTTAAGAAAATTGCAAATAAGGCATCAAGAGATTTAATAAATTAAATTTTAATAATAAAGGTAACAAAAACTATTCATAATAAACTAAATAAACTTCAAAAATAAATAAAAACTAAAGTAAATTCTAGTAATGTAAAGAAAAATATACTCTTAGAGATAATAAAATAAATTGTTCATAATGAGAAATTAATTATATAATAACGGAAATTCATCCGTACTCATCACCGTAAAATAATTGATTTGGAATATTTATAATTACGAAAACCATTTAATTTTAGTATGCGGTTAACGGAAGAGCAGCATATGCCTAAATCGTTGGAAATATCGCTATGTGTCAAATTTTAATTTAGTTCTATTGCAGCGCATACTAAAATGAACGTATCATTAGGAACTCCGGCAAATAAGTCACATATTCTTTGATAAGAATTATCAGCGTGGGACCATTTCATCATTTCGGCTTTCTCTTCTAGTGTATAACGCGGCATTATCACTATTCAAACGCTTAAGAGACTCCGTATAGGGTGACAGTGGTGACACTAATTTGTGACATTAATTGTCAAATCGTTGCGCGACAGACTGTTTTGGGATTGGCTAAACGCGTTCAGGGGATTTGTATTCGAAGCGGGAGAAATATTCATACATTCGCATCGTTGCGTTTGCTCAGAATTAGGCGGTATAGGGTGTTACAAAGAAGTAGGTCGGTCCGTTAATAAAATATTCTTTAGGCTTAAATAATAGGACATTCCTTATGTCACTTTCTGTTTGAACGCTTTTTTTCGATATACAGGGTCTCAAAGTTAACTTTTTAAAGGTAACCCAAACTTAGAAGAGATGTAGCTACTAGGAAAAAAATGTAGAGCTGCGACTGTGCAAAGTTGACTTTTGGGAAAAAGATCGCTGGATCGCTTTGCAGCTAGGATGTTCCCTAGTAGATACATTCTCTGCAAGCCCGTATGCAAAATTTCAAGCCACCATGTACCAGACTCGGAGTTACAATTTTTCGCGCACTCTGCATATCCAGAAAGTCACCACCATCCCCGAGGACTGTAGGTAAATTCTGATGCCAGATTCGGATTCTACGTTGGTCGATTTTCTCGCGTTTTTCAGATAAATTTTGCGTCCTTGCTTTTTTTGTTGGCAGGTATCCCTTATTGACCCACTGCATGAATTCTTGTTTTATCAGTGGGTTCCAGTGATACACCCACGTCTCGTCACCGGTTATAATTTTCAAGAAAATGTTTTTATCGCCAGCTTCAAACGCTCAAGTTTCTCTCACAAATTTTAGCTTCTGATATCTCCACTTAATCAGCAATAATTGACAGCTTCTTTCTTCGATCTGCTAAGACCAAAATCCTCGACTCTCTTGATGTTTTCCATAGTTTTTGCTTGGTTAGATCTTCCGCATCTTGGATCGTCTTGAACGGATTCCCTACTCCGTCGAAATTACTTAACTTACCATGAAATATGACAGCGTATCTTCCCTTTTTTTTCAATATTTTTGGGTCCATTTCCTTCTTTAGTCAAGAATTTTATCACACTTCTATGTTCTGAACAGCGGTTTGACAGCAAAAGCCTTGCTATTGTCATTTAATTTTTTCATGGCTAGGTAGATAATATAAAAATCTCGCTTCATATTTTCAGTTTTTCAGATAAGGGCGTGTTATGGAACAATCTTTCCATCATCATATGTTTAAGGTTTTTGTCTAATTGAAAATAGTAATCACTAAAGACGGCAGACTATGTGTCCCAGCAGTGGCGTTGCGTGGAGAGTTTAGCAGAATAACAGTGCGCTTACTTAAACATAAATATATCGAATCCCTATACAAAACGTTAAGAAAAAACATAAATAACTTACCCAACATGTTTACATTGTTGCAAAAAAATGCGGATGTGCGCGATGAAAAAACTGCACCATAATATATGTTTCTGTATTAGTCTCGGAAAGATTCGTACGTAGCGACGTATATATATGTTTATATACAGAGAAGGATTGTTCGACGTTGAGAGATGTTATATTTGCATAGTTAAAGCGCTCTTTGTATCTGTACAACGGATCTTCAGTATTGGTAAAAAGTTGCCCTAATTTTGTAAAATCTACATTTTTATCTAATACACTGTTAAATTTTTCACGGACACAATCACTTTTTTCATCTTCAAGGATATGCAGCACTAGTTTTACGTGGTCAATAATTGCTAATGAGTCCGATAAGGACAGCGCAGTGTTCTGTAAATTTTTTATTGCGTCCAGTATTGGAACGTAACTGTCGTAAATAATTTTTAAATTTGCTGCAACTTGAGGATTGTTAAATTGAACCTGTCTGAGCCGTATTGCAGCTGCTTCTTTGGCATCTAGTTGTAAAATCACTGATTTAATTTTTTCAAAATGTTTATAATAATAAAATGCTGCTTCTAACCAAGTACCCTATCGTATAAGAATTTGTTGCGGCGGCTCGGGTATATCAGGACACAACGAATGAAATAGCCGCATCCGTTTCGGAGATTTAAGAAAAACCG
The DNA here is from genome assembly GCA_935421215.2 of Melolontha melolontha. Taxonomy (NCBI): domain Eukaryota; kingdom Metazoa; phylum Arthropoda; class Insecta; order Coleoptera; family Scarabaeidae; genus Melolontha; species Melolontha melolontha. The sequence continues at coordinate 135,507,679 of OW285240.1, read as the reverse complement.
CTTTCGTTTGTCCTATCAGTTGATCCACATCAAGATAAGTTGTACGTATAGTGTTTGTTACAAGGTGTAAACCGTGAAGCAAACATGTGGCATGCAGCAGGTTTGGTTGAATCGTTTTGAGTAAGTTTGCCGTGGAACACATAACCTTGGCAGCATCGGTAACTAACAATAACACTTGCTTCGGTAAAATCTCAAATTTGTGTAGTGTTTCTATTAATACATCATATCTCGCTCTGGCAGTACACCCTTGCATTCGTTTACAGGTTAGTAAATAAGGAGGAGAAGGTCCTTGGGGAGTCAGCGTCCGTGCTAGAATGGCTAGGATGGACTGTTTTTTAATATCTGTAGTTTCGTCTATTGTTAACCACAGGAATTTTTTTTTATCGTATTTTTCGTACAATTTACAATTCTCTCACGCACTGACGGTACGTAATTCCGTAGCGTACTTCTTGCTGGCAATTTCCACGTAGGATTGTATTTCTTCCAAAATTGACGAAACATTGGGTGTTCCACTTTCTGCATTGGTATATTGGTCGCAATTAACATCATTGTTAAATCACACACAAATTTATTATATGATCTGCGTCCACTATTATTCGATTTATGTTTGTCACTATTTATATGTCTTTGGCACTGACTTGCTTTCCAAGTTAATAAAGTTGTTTCACAAACTAAACATTTCACTACGGTACCGTCATATATTAAATCGGGAAACCGATGTAAAAATTTCTTTTCTACGTTAGCATGCAACTGAGTCGATGCATTGTTTCTACGCACCCCCGACATTTTCAACACGATTGTGTTAACAATGTATCGCTTACAACGTCTCAACGGCAACTGAATTGATCGTCGTACGCCTCTACTCGATCCCTCCACATCACGCTACTGTTCGGGCACATAGTCTGCCGTCTTTAGTAATCACCATCTACTTCTAGTTTGTCAATATTTCAGTTTAAATTATTTTTAAATACATATATCCAAATATATTTCCTTCCTTATCGTATCTTTCCGGTTATCATTCGTTGAAATACAACTTACACAACACTGAAATTACTTCACAACGATTTCGCACGATAGTTTTCAAGTTCCCAGACATCAAACTTTCGTTGGGAAAGACTACCCGTTTGCAAAACTATATTGATTAATTGGTTTAAGATTTTGCTAACTTAACATCTTTTATTTTTATTTGTTTTATTTACAAATTATTTTTCATCCTTACTAAATTTCTCCTTCAATTTACTGCAGTATTTGTATAGGATTTCATTCACACCACTTCGCGAAAATACGAGAAAATAACATGTTCACACAAACATTTTTTTTGGTAATTTATTGAACAAAACCCACTATGTTATGCCGTGTTTACACGATCAAATAAATTCATGAAATTTTTGACCTTGAATTTATCGGAGCGTGTAAACGCTAAAATTGTCGTGAAGTTTTTCTTGTCAAATAATTCATGAATAAATTATCGGATTAGAACTCGCTCTAATTTTTCGTCAAGTTTCTAGGGAATTATGGTTACATTTGAGTTTAAAATGTATTGCCAACATTCCCATTGTGTTGTAAATACACGTGTTTGTGCATCATTGTATACAACGCTACACGTTGTCTTATTTTTGCTTTTTTTGTAATTCTCATATACATATAAATAACAGGCCTGCATTTTTCAACTCTTTGAATGTTGATTTAAAAATTTTAACTGTTTTCTAGTAATTGGGTAGCGCTGATTTCAAATCTGCTTTTATTTTTTTTGTATCTCGTAAGGTTATTTTTCAAACCAGTAAAATCAAAAAATATAGAAAAAACACGATTTATTTCATTTATAAGCTAGTTTTATATTATATTTAAAAAAATACAAAAATATACACATAGAAACTATTAGAAATAGTTATTTATTCTTTATGCTTCTTAAAAAAACGTTTTCGTTTTTCAGAAAAGCTTCGTTTGGTTGTTTTTCTGTCATATTCAGCTAAAGGAAGATCTGAAGGTAGTTTCTGGGGCAAGCAAATTTTTTTGTTTCAACCTAGACCCCAGTACTTCAGAAAGATCTTTTGAAAGTCCCAAATCTCTTACTAAATCATTCAGTACGGCTTGTGAAATAGCTGAAGTTGGTTCTGACCTGAGGTTGATGGTTCAAAATCACTATCCATCTGTACGGAGCCGGAAGTTGAAGAGGTTTCAATATCTTCTTGTAGTACTTTGGGGGTATAGGTATAGGTACATGATCACTGTGAGGAACTGGTCTGATAGTTGATTTAATATTGTTTGGGTACAAAATATGTTTCAAAGTTTTTCTATTATGCCCCTTAATATCACAAAGACAAAAGTAGCAATCTTCATGATGATTTTGCGGTTCTCTCCAAACCATCGGTATTCCAAAAGGAAGGCTTTTTCTATTCCCTTTGGTCCAATGTCTTAAACCTTCTTCACATACCTTACAAACAACGTGCGGTGCCCAATCTTTATCTTGATCTCCTAATTTGATTTTGAAATAAGCATAATATGCATTTTTCACAAATTCACCAATTGGTCTCTTAAACTTTTTCAAGACGAAATATCCGCAAATATAACAGAAATCATCTGGTTTGTTTTTGCAACACCGGCTAGACATATTTTTAAGCAATGTTTATTTATCAAATACCACGCACAACACTAAAGACAAATTAATTTTACTTGTTTACTGATCGACACTTAGAGCTATAATGAAGTAAATGACATTAAAATATACATTTTGTTTGGAGTGATAAACTTGAAATCCTTCTTCGCAGTACTAATAAAGTGAAAGCATAATAAATAGGATTTAGCAGGTAAAAATTCCCGGAAATCTTGTCCAAAATTAATACATGTAATAAAAGATTTACATCAGGTAATGAGAGCCTATTTAACAAATTTCTTTAAAACCACAACAGAAAATTGAAGTAGTACATTCATTTTCAAATGTATTAAAACGCCTATTATAAGATTTTTTTATATTTTTTTCTTTTTCTTTTGTCCAAAAAAAATCTGTGGATGGTAGAGACCAACTGTATTTTAATTAGTTATTGCAAAAATCACGTCATCACAAATTTTATGCAGGCCTGTGATAATTAATAATACGTTGAACCTAACCTTCAAATGAACGAATGAAAACAAAAGAAATTGGGCACAGTTGCTGGAAAACAAATGTCACTATTTGATGGTTGGTCATCATGATTATTGTGAATAAAATATTGGAAGAACTTTTGCGTATACACGGTCCAATAAATTGATGAATAAATTCATGGATTTATTCATGAAGAAATTCGTCAATTTATTCATGAATTTATTTGACCGTGTAAACACGGCATTAGAAACAATAATTCTTGCAACTTTTATCGTATTAATGAACCAGTTTTTATTGTATTATTATATGTGTACATATATTTCTTTAATTTCTTCAGATAAATTCACCAGAATATCTCAGAAGTTATTCCTAGCCGCTCCCGAAGAATAATATCTCGTTTATTTTCTCGAAATATTAGTTAATTATTTATTTAGTTTACATTTGTTTTTCTCATACAATTATTTGTAAACACTTTTTTACATATAGTGTGTATGGATTTTGCAAAGGCAGAGCATTGTTGATTCTTATATTTGATCTGAGATCAGAACGTGTTAATTTCTGAAACAAATGTTTACACAAAGAATCGACTCTAATAATTGTTTTTATATTTTGTATACGTGTTTGAAAAAATGTTACCAATGCTTCATATATTTATATATATATACTGTAGACGTAAATATTACTTTATGTACAAAGAAAACGAATTGTAAACTTGGAAAGCGTTAAAATGTTGTTAAAAATAGTCTATTTTTATTAGGTTGTTTACGCTGAAATGTTCACATTTGCACGGTCACGATGTGAGATTTTTCCGGTTGTACTGAATTGCGTATTTTATTTTCGTTTTTGGTTTATTTCAAGGTTGTCTTAGAACACTTTTGTAGATGGGTTGAAGTTGATAATTATATTCACAATATACAGGGAGCTCTTTATTGTTTCAATATTTATTGTTCATTAGTATCGTGAATCTATACAGTATGGGCCAATAGTCATGTTACAATTTAAAAATAAAATCAGAGTAATTGAAACATACATGAGTGGGTAAAACCCCACCAGTTTTGTATAATACAAAGGTATTTTTAATAATATAAAATATTATTAAAAATCTGGTGTGAAGAACACAATTAATGTATGTTTCAATTATTCTGATACATTACACATGCGGTTAGTCCGTAGTATGAGTGAAGACACAGACAAAATGCAGTTTCTAGAGACACGGCTGCGCCATCTTTAGAAGGGCACCGTTGGTTCGCATTGGTTATGTGGACAGGGCGAGGTACTTCGGCTGTCTGACAACAGGCAGCGCTGAATTTACTTCTACGCTCGGTCTGGATAATTTCTGTGATATGGCGATGTGGTTCTTTTTTGTGAATGTGTCTGAAGATATCCTTTCTCCAGCAGGGACGTACCGGTGAGTCTGTAGAAAGGCGAAATACGTATCTGCGTCTCTGGGGAGGGATATGTTCGGACACGTTCTCAAAAAATATTAGTAGTGAACCTGTATTTGTGTTCTTCACACCAGATTTTTAATAATATTTTTTTATATTATTAAAAATACCTTTGTATTAAAAATAAAATTTTTTTTTTTTCTTTTAATTATTTAATAATTTTCTTTTTAACATTATAATGCTACACATCTTGGAAATTTTTTTGCTTAAGCATGAAAGATAACATTGTTTAAATGACCACAAATTTCCCCTTCACAAAGACGAGCTGTTTCAATGCCATTCTCCATAACTGCGTCCAAATCTTGTTTCACTTCCAATTTCATGACGAATTTTACCATTCAGCTCGGCAAGAGTTTGGGGCTTGCTTAGTAATAGACACTATTTCAAATATCCCCATAAAAAAAAATCTGGGGCCATCAGATCAAGAGAATGAAACTCTGCATTTATGTAAATGATTTTTTCTCCGAAAATTTGTCTTAACAGCTGCATATACTCTCGGGGTGCGTGAGCAGTTGCCCCATCTTGCTGCCACCATAATCCAGGTGTGTTCTCAACAGTAAGAAGCACAAACTTTCTCAACATTTGGTGGTATCTTTCGTCGGTAATCGTATTCCCATTATTATCCTCGAAGAAGCACGGAACTAGCACCCTTTCTAATGTAATTTCGCACCAAACTGTGACTTTGAGAGACTACAGCTGTAGTTGATAAAGGACTGGGATTTTCAATTCCCCAAAATCTGGTGTGGTGTCTGTTCATAAATCTATTTAAGTAAAAAATGGGCTTCGTCTCTAATTATCATTTTGTTAATAAAGTTGACGTCTTCTCTGGACTTCTCTTCAATACCGACACAATAGTTAACCCGTGCTTGATGATCTATCGGCTTTAGCTTTTGTACTAATAGGAGCTTGTATGGAAACATGTCTTCACACTTTGTATGCGGATGATTTCAAGCTTTTGAAAAGGCCGTCGAGTGGAAGTTCCTTACTGTTAATCAATGCTCAGCCGTATCCGTTCAATATTTTCCTGTGAACGACCTGAGCGGGGTCTTCCAGTCTGTGGAATATCTTGGACAACACCTCTCTGCTGAAAACGCCGAATTTGGACTATTATCGCTGGTTTTGACAAAGGATTTCATTCGTTAAAATGTCGCATCTATGCTCTCTGAGTAAGAACAATGGAGTGCTGATGTTCAAAGTAAAACTCAATAAGTTTCACGCGTTGTTCTATCGTCAGTTTAGTCATAATTTATTTCCTAATTCTGCATTTTAAAAATCTGAAACAAACAAAAATATACATAATAGCAAAAGTTATTTAATTTTTAAATAGTGAAGTGACTTTTGGCCCAACCAGTATTTAAGTATTTCGTTAGAATATTTCTTTTTGTACTTAACACACTACCGTCCATAAATTTGATCACTGAACTAAATAAATTAAATTAATTTGATAGAAAAAAGGAATTAGAACATTGACGTAAATTATTTTTCTATTATTTTTTGTTAGTTTATCGTGTAATAAGCAGTTACTGTTGGATAATAAACTACACAATTCGACTAATAAATGATAGAAGCGAGGTCATAGCGCAAAATACAAATAACGCAATTGAATGTATTTCATTCAAAGTGAATCCCTTCTAAATAAATTCAAAGAATGGTACGATAGAGCAGCGACTGGAATACTGGGATAATCTCTTCGTTGCCACAATTCTTTGAATGTTTTTAAAATCTTCAAGGGCAACTTTAGTTTTTTGGAAAAAGTCCCGGATATGACGAGTTGGAGGGAGGCGGAATCTGGTGAATTGACGAAATCTATATTCCTAGGAGCAGTTTGAATCTCTTGCCTACCAAACACGGTCATGTTTTTAGTCTTCAGACGACGAATGATGCATAATAATAATAAATTTTTGTAGTCTAAATTTTTTTCAAGTTGTGACCAATCGCTTCGCTGCTTACACCGAACTAATCGGCCAACAAAAGCCCCTTTATTTAAAAAATACACCTGTTTATTCTTTTGAATCACTTCTCAAAATATGCAGCAAATTCTTCTTTTGAAAAGTCAGCAAACAATGGTGAATAAAATGCGACAAATGTTTTGTTACATTTTAAATTATTAATATGAAACCATTCAAACAAAATGGAAAAGTATGCATAACCTCATATTTTGGTTTAGCTTTTAAACACATAACTGTTTCCGCATCCAAAAAATTTGTTTAGTCACAAGTTGTTCTAACATAAATTTACATACCTTTAGAAAAAACGATATTTAAGGAATAATACAGTTTAAAATCTGGCTAGACGTTAAATACGCTGCAATTTTTTGTTTGGAACGCGGCATAACCTATCCCATTTTCTTAAATATAATCAGCAAATATTGGCAATACACATTTCGCTGTTGTGTTTAATTTTATCAAACAATTTGTTAATTGTTGCGGTCGATATCAAGTGCAGTGCTGCAAACTTAACCAAAATTTGACACATACTGTGTCAGCTTCAAACAATAACCGACACACAATATTTATTTAATGTTATTTAACAGCTTCGAATTTTAACATACTGAGCTATTTTAGATCAAATTTATGAATGGTCGGATATATATTTAGAAGTAATGACTTGAGCCCCCTGTTTATTTCAATGCAATATATTTATTAAAATATTCTTTTTGTATACCTATTAAGATAATGAAAAGATCTCTTGTAGTCCATATAATTCAATTTGTCTCGAATTTATAACATTTTATAATTTCACATAATATAAGCTTAAAGATTTACTTAAAATTACTGTAATTTATTAATAATTTAAATGTTGATGCTGTTAAAACGGTTATATATTTTCTCTAATGTTAATTTCTTTTTGTCAAACTATTATTCGAATAAAATGTTGACAGTAGCAGTTTCAATAAATTCGGTTGAAAATGCTTCCATGTTAAAACATATTATAATTAATACTTCACGTTTACGAAAAAACCGTTTTAACAGATCCAAACTTAAATCATACTTAAACAATTCTGATACAATTTTAGGTTCCGACTTAACCTAAAAAATACTCAGACTGTGTTTAAGCAGATTATACCAAAAACTTAAATTTGTGCCAAATTTAAATGAAATTGTTAGTTGCTGTATGTAAAGGTTAGAAAAAAATGTTGCTTTTTTTGCCTTCTTTTAAATCTCGACTGAAAAGAATTGTTTCTTTTTTAATTTTTAAAACATTTAAGATCTTATCTATTCTCATAGTTTTGTTATCCGAAACAATTTCATTATTTTAATAATGTCAATCTTAATTAAAAGAAAATTTATATTTATTTACTGATTGGCTGATTTACAATGTTAGAACGATTTTGTGTTGGTTCCCTTGCAATTTCTAAGTGTTGAAATCAATTAAATTGAAATTTGTAGTATTTAAAAGTGAAGTAAATATCCGGACAAGAATATAACTATTTAATATTTATAAATTATAATACATATTTCTAATATTTAAAATGTGACTCGATTAGGTCACAAAGACGAAACACATGGCAACATTACATTATTTTTTTACAAACCAAGCAAAGACACATAACCTTACTTTACAAATATGCGACATTTCAAAACAAAATTTTGTATTAAGCAATTTAGTAGTTTATCTGATTTCGTTTTTAGTGTATTTTTTCAATAACTAATTGCAAGTACTCACGTAGGTATTAAAAACGTCAACGATTTTAAATTTTTTCACGACCGTAATGTAATGAAACGGAGAAAATGGTTATGAATTGGGTAATATTCAAAATATTTGTATTATTATTCAAGGCATTGTTAAAGCAAGTATCAAAAATATCTGCTATAATGTTGAGGTAAATGTAAATGATGTAGTATTTGTATATGAGTTGCTTTCCAATGTCATCTTACCCAAAGGCTATTCTTTCGATTTGTGTTTTGGGAATGTAAAATATTGCATTCTTTCCGTTCACTGTTATGGTTCCTCGTGCAGCATATATTCATGTTCATAATAATTTTGATGTATAATACGCGATTAAAACAACTTTAGACAAAAATTACAATCAAAATGGCCAATGAAAAAGTTGATGAATCAAAAGAAAGGTTATATATGTTAGTTTGGGTTGTTTTTGGGGAAAATCTGTTCTGCATTGTCAATTTTCTACATAAGCAAAGTTGTTATTAACAAAAGATATTGTTAACATAAAATTTTGAATTTTTTGACTTTCGTTCTGTGAGAATAATTTTTGTTTGTTGTTTATTAGTTTTATTACTATAGATTTTGATAAGGTTATGGAATTTATTATAATACATGGCTGTTAAATATTAACAGGGAATCTACAATTCTCGAATATATTTATGTTTTTTGTTTGTCTATACTTATTCTATATTGATTTTTTAGTGATTTATATTAGCATTTACTTGAAAATCAAGACAATTTTGTCCATCTACATGTATTATTATAATGAAAGGATTTATAGCTAATTTTTGTGAGTTTTAGCCAGATCTCGTCGATACTAATGGGATACAAGTCATGGTAGTTTATTGTATTCTTGATAGTAGATAATACACATGTTGTCTTTATACTATATCACAGAGACTTAAATTTGTATAAAAACATGGTGTACAAATTATGAAACGTCACTAACACATCTGCCAGAGTCGATGTTATTCCATGCGATCTATTGTGGTCTGGTTTTAACAAATGGTTCTTGTCCTTAATTAGTCAGTATTATAATATGATTGTGTTTTTTTTAGTAATGTAGGAATATGAAAATCCTGCAATAATAAACAAATATTTTAAACTAAAATTTCATTAAAAGGGATTTTCAAATTTCTATTAGTTTGCAATTCAAATCTAATTTTGTTATTAAAACAAAAAATAATAATTTAATACATCTAAATTCCCTGTGGAGTCGCTTAATGTATGTTATAACGATCGTATGATCAAAAAGTCTTTGGATCGCTATTGCTGTGGAATTTATGAGGTATCTATGAAATTATTTATTTCAATTAGTTTTGACATTTACTTGTCAACTTTCAAATCAGCTGGTTATAAAATATACATAAAATGCAACTAATTACCATAACCTAAAATTTATTTTATTTGTGACTTACGTGTACTTCAAAATACAGAAGTTAATAATTCTATAGATGGTTTTTAGACTTTATGGCTATCGCTATCCAAAGACTTTTTGATCATATATTACAATTTTAATAAGAGCGTGTGTTTCAACCTACTTAAACCTAATTGATATATGAATTTTGGCAAACTATCAACAGTGCATCAAATTTTCTGTCGGAAGAATGTCCAGTGTTTCCAATTAGCAGAGGATCTCTAGATTGGATTAGGATAAGATCCAAACAAGGTATTAAAAGAGGGACTAAATTAATTTAAAAAATTATAAGAATTACCAAAGATTCTGAAGCAAATCAACCCTTTTTATTATTAAAAAGGAAAATAGACAAGGATGCCTCTCTAGCTATTTATTATTCAATGTGTTGGTGAGTGGAGCTTACAGGAAAAAAAAGATTCATATAGTTTATGGACTTAAAACAACCATTATTAAATTATAGCAAAACATAATACAACAGCTCCTTCTTTGTGTTATTATGGCTGTAATAATTATGCTTGAGGTCTAGAACACTCTAGGGTGGTAATGTGAGTAGTGTTATGAACCAGCTGACTATTATTTTCCTAAAGTTTTATCTCCATATGTTTATTTTCATCATTCTGAATCGAGCCGGAGCCCAAAAGGACTTTGTCACCAGATTTATTGGGTTGGTGCATAATAATTATCAGGCGTTTTTTAAACAATATTTCTATTATGAAAAAAATTCAACAGTTATTCCAGAGCGTAGACATTATCTACTTCAATAACTGCATCGACCATTCAGCCATTTGAAGTGGCAGTGTATGCCCTCCCTTTGCATAAATTAGCTTCGCTAGCTACCCAGGAGTCCCAAATATTCTTCTCCTTGAATACAATAAGAGGCGGCGCTTTAGCAGTACTTACTGAAACTGCTGTAAGAATGGTAGTATTCTCTCTTAGAGAACCTGTTGTTGTTCGAGAGCAAGGTACGTCTTTTGCGCCTACTACTTTTGTCTTGTCAGGATTGTGCTTGAAAGCACTATCGTCTAAATTCCAAAGCCTCTCTGGTTTGTTATACAGGTTCAACTCTGCTTATGCAGGTTCAACTCTGCTTATGCAGGTTCAACTCTGCCATCGCTTTGTTTAACAAATTAAAATATTCATTTACGATAAATGGGTCGATAACCTTCCTAAGCTTGTGTCGCTCAACCCAAGCCTCTCCAGGTACATTATTTATAAAAGGATCTTTCAACTTGTTTTCTTCAACAAAATGAGCAACAAGGAAAAAAAGTTCCTTTCATATTATCAAAAAATCAGATCTTTCCATGATTTTTTTTAGACAATTAGCTAATCTTAGCTCATTTTCCAATGAATTGCATTTGACCGACCCTGTAGTTGACTTTTGACACCACGAACCCCCTTGTAACGCTGTTTTTGGAATGTGTGTGAGTTTATGAGCTCTATCAACGGTCCAAACGCCTCCCTGAATTAAATCTGCAGCCCTTGCCACGGGCAAAGAAGTCACGGTTTGTGAAGGCAACACTTGCCTTGACATCGGCATTATCGAAGTCGTCATAAACTTTGTTCGCCTGACAGTTTTTCAGCGATCAATTGACGTGGTAATCCGTAGACGCTTCTCTGGAAGAATATGGCGGATGTGGAAGCAGTTCCCTTATTGACGATGCATTCGACAACACGACGCTCAACATGTGGACGCGCATTATCGTGGTGGAAGACGATACCATTCATTATGCGTGAAGGCGGTCGAGTTGAGCCAATTAGACATCGCTGTTGACGTTGAATTGCCTCTTGCCGATTTCCCAATGGATGATTCGGCTTCTGTCCCACTAAACACACCACATTGCTGTCTTACAGTGCACGTTTTTCGTTATTCCTTGTGGTGTAACTACTGGCGAAATACAGACCTTTCTTTTGAGGTTTTTGCAGAGAAGCCATGATTCGTCCCCAGTGACAAGATTCTTCAGAAACAGAGCTTGCTCCTTTCGTTACAGCAAATCTGAAAATTTGGACACGTTTGGCTTTATTGTTAGTAAGTTCGTGGGGACTCATCCAGCCAATTTTCATACCTTTCTGAGCTTTTTGAGACGACTAACGATGGTTGAATAGTCCACATTAAAGTTTTCGACCAGCATTCGAGTTGTTAAGCTTGTGTACTCTTCCACTGCTGTCAAAAGTGCCTGGTCGTCTAAATCCGATAGTCGACCTCTTCCTGGCTTATCTTCCAAGCTAGCGTCGCCAGATTCGAAACGGGCAAACCATTCCTCGACTTTCGCTGATTCTTCCTTCGCCAGAGAGTTTGCTGAGATCGCGAAATGATTGCGTTGTTTTCCACCCATCCTTTCTCGAAGTGTTAAAGCATAATATGACAAAATATTGTAAATAAAACGCCTGATAATTATGTACCAACATATTATAATCTTCCTATTAAGCTAATATGTTCATAAAAAAAAAGAATGTAAGAAATACAGTGATTACTTATTATAGATTGAATTACTAAAGGGATAAAAGAAAAAAGCATACAACGCAATAAAAACTTTCCAAAGAAAAAGTTTTTTAAAAAGTGATGAAACTTAACTTTGTATATTTTTGTAAATCGTGGACGACTAATAAAGGGTATAGTTTCTTAAGGTAAAATAACTAAACTAAATGAAATAGAAGTTTGATATACAAAGATTAATTCACGGTTTAACTAGTGGAATAAGATTAGAAACGGGTCAATTAAGACAGCAAATTTTACAAGGTTCACATATTTTCAGATATTGGACATAAAAAGATGTAGACTAGGAGAAATATAAACTGAAAAATTGTAACAAAACGATAAAATTTAGATTGACAAATGAGAAGTGATAAAGAGAAGCAGGTAGATAACGTTGAAGTCCCGGAATGGAGTTTGTAAAGTAGACAGGAAGTGAAAATTATTAGATAAAAAGTAATGTAACTAAGTAAAGGACCTAAAAAAGAACAATTTTGAGTATAAATTTAAAAGAGGAAACGTAATTAAATAAAAAAAATTATCGTTTTTTAATACAAACCATTTAGTAACTTTACATTTTATCAATTTTAAATTCAAGCATACCTAGCCAAATTTCGGATAATCGTGTTAGTTTGAATTAGGTCATTCAAAGAACATCATTTAAACACCACTCACGTATTTTTGCTATATCAACCTTAATTTTATGTTTCCCCCTTTAAGTTTATACTCAAAGTTGTTAGTTTTTTAGGTCTTTTACAAGTTCCACTAGTTTTTATCCGATAATTTTCACTTCCCGTATACTTAATATTACCCCCCCCCCCCCCCCAGAATTCGTCAAATTGTAGAAGAGTTCGATTTTAACTGATAGCAATAGTATAAATTAATAGATCTACTTAACAAGAGATATTTTTTCGAAAAAAAAGTATTTTCGTAAAGACGCTAGTGAGGCTTAGTAGGATAAAACGAGCACTCTATCGTAAATAAGTTTCTTTTTCTATACAAATCATACTTACCATATTACTTGTAATCTCTATAGCATATTGATTAAATATTATCGATTCGTTCATCATTTCACATATATAAACTCGTGTTTAAAATTAACACACCATTCAAATAATTCGATGTAATTTTTACAAAATTCTTTTATTGGCGAATTCATTTCTAACATCATCAAAAAACAATGGACTGGAAATGATTATAAATTTTTTAATGGAAACTTATGGAAAAAATTATAAATTCAGAAACAAAATAATATTTTTGAAAATTTTAAAAGAATTCTAATAACAAAAAAATGGAACGAAAGAATAAAAGTTAATAACGCGTGACACCTTGTCTAGCTCTGATAACTGCTTGTATTCGCCGTGGTAAGTTCACTATTAAATTTTGAATTACTTCTTTGGGAATATCTCACTCGAAAAGAACGATTAATAGAAGCTGGTAAATGTCGTCTTACTGAACTTTTTCTCTTCGCGGTGGCCAGTAAATGACTTGAATATTGCCTCTTGTAAGTAATCCAAAACTTGTATAGCGATGTGGTATCTCGCATTATCATCCTGCATGAACATGAAATCGTTCCCTATAAATGGCGCAAAAGGCATTATATGGTATTCAGTATTCATTGATCTTTGGCGAATAGGGATTCACTTTGTGCAGGCGTCAAAGCAAATAGCTCCCTAGAGCCACCACCAAAAGGCTCCCTTTGAGAGATTATGCAGTCATGATGTCTTCGCTATACTCTTTCGCGACCATCTGGTTATTTTAAACTTACTTCTCGCCCGAAAACAACTCGCTTCCAATCTTCAACTGTCCAATCTACATTATTTCTGGCAACTCTCAAACGTTGCATTCTGTGTGCTGCTGTAAGTAATTTTTCAAGTGCAGACCTACCTTCCATTAACCTTCTCTTTACAATTAAAGCAGAAACTCTAACATTTCTGACCGCTTCAAACTGGTTACTGAGTTTGTCCTTGTTATTCGCTTATTTCTAAAAGCTTGCGGTTGCCAAAAACGATCATCTCGCACTTGTGAGTCGTTTTCTTCCTTGACCATGTTTTCTCGAGTACGATCCGGTTTCCCTAGATCTTCTAACCATTCGACTGACTCGAATGATTAAACGCCCAGCAAATTAGCTTCATAACGCATTGTACATCCTTCTAACAAATTTGAAGCTCTTACACATTCATCACTGGTTAAATGATTGAATTTAAACTTTATTAACTTAAATTTTATAACGCAAAAAAATTAACAAATGCGCAATTAAAACTTAAATGATGCTTGAACTGTAACTTTAACGATGCAATAAAATATGTTTAATAAAATTTAACGTTAACTTTCGGCTTTTTTCAGCAGAAATGTCAAAATTACTTTGCAGTGAGATAAAGTTACTCTCAGATTATGTTTAGATAAAATCAAGAATTTTTAGAAAACAAAAATGATTGAAAATATATCAGAGACATTGAGTTGTGCGTTAATTTGAACGAGTTTATATACCGATAGATTCCAGTAGGAAATTTAAAGCGAGGACGAGACAAAAAGGGTTATATCTCACCAATGTCTACTACCCACTAAACGTTCGCAATATCAGCTATACTTGAAAATGCAAACGAAGTATGCACCTGGTGTTTCTTTTGTTTGTTTGTAATATGTTACGATGTCTAAACCAAATGGCAATTTGTAATATTCTTAATAAACTTGTTTATTGTCAAATTAAAAAAAAGACGTACATTCTTTAAAATAAAATTCATTCTAAACATCATTTTCGTTATAAAATAAAGTTCTCAATTAAATTAAATGTTCAAACGTTTGCCCTCCTTGCAACAAAAAATATCCCATTCTATCCTAAAAAGCACTTCTAACGTGAAATAATATATCAGGAGTAATGGTATCACAAGTTTCAACAAGTTTTTGTTGCAGCTATGGTAAAGTTGTTGGTCTGTGATTGTTTAGAATTTTTGACTTTTAATATATCCCCGAAGGAAGAAATCAAGTAACAAATCCGGAGATTTTGCAGCCTCCATGGCCTGCAAGGTCTCCGCCTATTGGCACATCTAGAAATTAAATTTATTTTGAAATACATTTTCCAAATATACTGTTGGATATTTCTGTGTTTATGTGCAGGACTCTGATCATATTGTATGAATCCCTTGAAAATACCAAGATAAAATATCCGGTTTTTTCATTTACTACAAAAATATCCATTTTAAATTGAGCGTGTTTGTATTTCTTCATATGTACACTTCAACGTAGCTGATATGCGCGATTATCTGACAGTAGACACGTTTAGCGGTTACAGTTATTGCCACGCTAAACGTCTATTACAGCATTGAAGAGGTTATATAACCCTCCTTGCCTCATCGCTTTAAATTTCCTACTTCTCGAATTAATCGGTATATCCTCTATTGACAAATTGTAAAAAACAAGTCAGCTGCGAATAATTAATTTTGGTTGTCATTGTAAAATTCGAGGAAATTGACACAATGTAGATATTTGATTATATCCATTGTCA
Organism: Melolontha melolontha; assembly: GCA_935421215.2. Taxonomy (NCBI): domain Eukaryota; kingdom Metazoa; phylum Arthropoda; class Insecta; order Coleoptera; family Scarabaeidae; genus Melolontha; species Melolontha melolontha. The sequence continues at coordinate 135,492,094 of OW285240.1, read as the reverse complement.
ATGTAAATTTGCCGTTTCTCAAGTCTTGTTTTTTGAATTATTTTTAATATAGTCTCAATATCCTATTTTAATAAAGTAAGGATTACTTCCTTAATATTGTACTCTCTGAAACTACGGTAGTATCTCTTCTAGGACTTAACTAAGTTCCGTAAATTTTATTAACATGACAGATTAATTATAGATTATTACCATTACGACCGTTTCACGATACACCAACTTAAATTTTATCAAAGAATGACATTGACGACCAAAATTTATTGCCTATCGACAGAATTGTTCAAGATTGCTGTAAGTATTTCTATAATTTGAAGTTGAAATCTAGAGGCATTAAATAACTTAAAAACTGACCACTCATTGGTTAAGATATCTTATATGATTTTTTTTTCATTTTCCATTTGGATCAGAAGATAACTTGTAATTATTAAAGTCGCTTGTAACCTAGACCTTCACTAGATTATCAAACTTTTTAAAAATACTTCAAATATGTTTTTCCTTATATGCGATTGTCGAGGTAATTATTAACATTACCATCTAAAAATATTACTTTTGCTTCAGTTTGTGTAGGCATTATCCATAGAAGATGTCAATATTAACCAGGAGCTTTCAAAATACCCTTTGTTAATATACACTTCACTTTTCGTAATGCATAGATCTCAGTAAAGATCTGTCTGTTCATAACGCATATAAAATGCCGATTTGAATTGCCAGTTATTAAACTTTACTTTCAAATAAATTTGGCGTTGTTATCACTTGCAGAAGTTTGTAAATCTCTCTGTAAGTATGTATAGTTTTATATAACTAAATTTTATATGTTACGTTAGTTATGCTATATAGCACTACATTCAACTTTACGTCGAATTTATCTGAATAATTTATATATTTTAAATAATTATTTGCGCAAATGTTTTTTAAAATTTATTGTACTTACCTACAAAATTATTAGTATACTTAATATTATATAAAAGATATTGTTACCAACCAATGTAGCTTTGTTTTGAAAATTAAAACTGTGATTGTATTATTTTCTAATTTGTTTTGTTTCTCTAAATCCTTACATTACAATGAATTCAAAAATAGTCACTTTAATCACCTGCTTTATTTACTTTCAACATGGATATAGATAATTTACATCTTGTTAAATACATAAATACAAATCAGCGGCTTAAATGATTAAAAAATAAGTTATTTTTCGAAAACAAAATAAATTTTTCAATATTTTATTTTAACAATACTATTTAATTATATTACATTAAATATTTTACACTGAATAAATTCACACAAGCAAATATAAATATCGGAATGTGTATATACAATATACGCTACACTAATTCCAACACCATTAAACATACGTATATGTTATCATAATGCATGTATTTACCGCAAAAAATCATCTGGATTAAACATACCCTATAAAACAACCTCATTAAGATTAAATAATAAAAAATAAATTAACAACATACCTTGGCTCTTCTCAATATGGAATCCTTGCTGGCATCATATGGATGATCTTTTGAAGGTATTTCTAACACTGCTGGAATTGGTTGTGTATGACCATCAATAACATGTCTTATTAATTCGGCGATGTTTTGATTTATTAGAATAATGTCAATATCATCTCTTTTGATAAATCTCTTGAAACAATCTTCGATTTCACTGACTGCTGTGTCTGTAAATTATTATTCTTCCTTAATGTGGCAAATCTTTAAATTAGTTTTACTTACTTTTGTCTACTACCATAAAATTGGAGTGTCGATTTTTATTAATTTCTCCAACTCCACCCAACAGAAAACCAACGCAAGTATCCTAAAGATTATGAAAAATTATATTTGTGTACTAATAATAAATTAATATTTACCTCATCTCCAATTACTGATAATAATTTTCCTTTTGTTGCTGAATGTAAAGCCATTTTTTCCTTATGAATTAATGGGCGTTATTAATTAATTTCACTTAAAAACAATCAGCTGACAATTAACCAGGTGACCGTACAGTTTGGCAAATATAAATCTGTATGGATCTAAAACATAATACAGTTCTTTTTGGTCGTTAAGGTTGGCAGAAAAAAAATAGTCTAAATTTTTAAATTCTGGATTCGTTAAATAATAAAATAACCTACAATTTTATTTATTTTGTAAAACTTATTATTTTTACTTTTAATTACTTGATGAACGTTGTGTAAATAATACTGTTCTTAATAATTTACTAATGGGTTAATTAGGAATAATTTCTGGTAGTCTAACGTCTAGTTTATATTTTGTATTGATTGAATGTAATTTTGACATTTGTTTTTGGTTATGAATTTTTAAAATAGTATTTCAATGTAAGTATGAGTTAATCATTAATAAGAAGAACTTGTTAATTTAGAATTTAATTTTAGATGCCTAACATTGCAAATACACAGATAACAGAAGCTCGAGAAACGTATCTGACCTTGCTTGAATTATCACGTCTTTTAAACACTGGTTTAGATCCTGAAACGTTAACAATTTGTGTGCGGTTGTGCGAAGCCGGCGTAAACCCTGAAACCCTGGCGACAGTTATTCGGGAATTACGCAAAGAAGTAGCAAGCTTAAATGAAATAGATAGGATAGCCGATGAAACAAACACTTAAAATACCTTGCATGTAAATAAAATATTTTAAAATGTAAAAAAAGTAGTTTATTTAACAATGTAGAAAAATAATATAAATTTATAATTCATCTTTTTTATTCGAGTATTTGCCATAATACACTTTACTTTCTATAGTGACACTTTCACATTTTTCTTGTTCGACCAGATATTCCTTTGCCGTCCAGGCCTGCGATCCATCTTGGAATAAGAATATCGCTCTATTGTCGTCGATCAAATAACTAAATCATAATTAAAAAATTAATATTTTGTGTTAAATATGTATACTAATATACCGCTCAGCTTGAATATGATTATTCCATAGACTTGTTTGCCATAATTTTGTTAGTTGTTCAGCCTCGTCTCTTGTGGCACTTCCCATAACATTAACGAAAGTCATTAAGGTCCGTCCCTTTTTAGTCATTGCAAGCATATCTTCAGGTTTATTTAGATTCAATTTTGTCATATCTATTTTGGGGGCCGGGCGTAGATGTTCGGGTAATTCATCGTCTTCTAATGGTTCCTCGTCTTCCTGAATATAAATATTAAATAAAATATTCATTATTAATGTTCTAAATGACGTTCTTTACCATACCTCCCATTGATCAAGTAACCTTTCCATATCTGCATCTGTGTAATCCCTAATATCTTTCTTAGTCCATTCTGGTTTTTCTTTATCGGAAGATCTTTTGGAAAGACATGTTGCCGTTAATATTAAGAATGTGAAAATAAATAAATTTAGCTTCATTTTTTGGAATTATTCTTGAAAATAAACGCAGCAAAATGACCAGTTAAGTGAACATAACCTATGTTTTTATCGTTTATTTTTTGCGGTTTTCATATCTGCATGTGAAACTTGATAAAAAATGTGATTGAATAGAATATAAAGAAATTGACGGAAAAATTATTATATTTAGTCATTTTTTTCTGGAAAATTTTAATTTTAAATAATTTAAAAGCAATTTAAATCCTTATTGCCACTTATTACAGTTACTTCTATATAAATAAATACAGTGACATTCAAAATAATACTCCGATTAAGTCGGATTATTATTTTGCATATACGGGATTTTTCAATAAGAGCGATATGTTTTTAAATTAAAATGAAGCACCAACAAATAGAAATCGACCAATAATTTTAATTTTATTTCGAAGTGTAATCGATGCAATAAATTCTGAAAATATCATTTAAATGGCGGCCTCTGTCTCCTTTACAAGAGTGAATTCGATAAACGCAATTTTCAAGAACTCGTATGTCAGGAATGACGCGTTGAATACTCAATTTGAATGCACTAATCGTCTGATCTATTCTCATAAATAGTAGACAAAGATAATTATAACAAGTAGAGATTGTAAGCTCCCATTATAAATGATGAACCCACAAAGAGAGTCATCTACCGGTTAAGGAGAACTTTTCCCGGGAAAATTTGAATTCTGAATTTATTCATTTTGTTTTAAATATTTTTGCGTAACTTATTTTTTTTACAACGTAGTTATAAAATTAGTATCAAAATATTTTTATAATCAAATAAATATAGTGACACTACATTTATAACAAAGTTGTAAAAAAATTACTGATTATTAGAGTTCGGATTATATGCAAAATATGTTTTTAATTGCCATATTTCATTCCAAAAACATTAAATAAACCCAGAAAACTCATTATTTTGTTGTTAAAAGGTATATCAACAAAATTATGAGTTTTCTGTGTTTATTTAATGTTTTTTTAATGAAGTAAGGCAATTAAAAAAAGCATATTTTGCATATAATCCAGACTACTCATTATATAAGATTTTTTAATCTTAAAAGTTTGTATGGTTTACAATCATTTCAAGGAAATTAATTTAAAACAAATGTAATAGTAAAAATTAATTCAAAAACAAATATGTATTTTATCTATATTGTTAATGGAAAAAGCTTACTTGTAAAAATTGGTAACATTACTGGGTACAGGTCTGCAATCCTTTCCATTAAGTATTCTATTTGCACCTTTCGGATAATTAAAGATCAACAATTTTGTGAAGCTTATTAATTTCACTTTCATAATAATTAATCTATATTTGTAATTCTTGCATAATATACAATTTAATTAACATGCATACATAAACATATTTAATACCTGTTAGAAACAGTTTAGGGTAAACCATTTTTTGAAATATTCTATTAGGTCCAATATCAGTATTCAAGAAATAATTACTACAAATTCTATAGTGCATATAAACATATTCATCGATAAGTTCAAGAGCTTCTTTGTTTCCAATAAATGATAGCCATTTCTTGCAGTTCGTCGTACTTTGCAGGGTTGGGAAAACAATGACGAGAATCTGATTTTGAAGGACCGCATCCAAATACGACACAACCAGCCTTTCCCATTTCGAATAATAATAGTAAAATATACAAAAACACGCGAAGTAACTGTTTAATGAAAAAATTACTGATCCTAACCAAAAAACGGTCTAAAAATAAAGCGTCACCTGGGTCACATAATTAAGTTATCCGCTAGATTTCTGTATTTGCTAGATAAGAGTCATCTTACGTTTAAGGAGAACTTCCTTGTAGACGCCATGACAGTTCCACTTAGGGAAATGAAGCTTTCATTCTATGCTTGTTATAATTATCTATGATAGTAGACTTTCAATAACCCCACAAGAAAAAGTCTAAACGTGTTACAGCTACTAGAAGGCCATTGGACAGGTGTATTTCTGAAAATAATCAACAAACCAAACATTTGATGCAATAAACCAATTGTTTCACGGACAGTGTGACATGTAGCGCCGTCTTGTTTGAAGCAGATGTTAGTTAAATCCATTGAACTATATACTACTACTGGAACGACAACGCCGAGCAGTAAAATAGGTCTTTCATAGAAGAGTACAGTCGCTGCGTCAGGCATATGTATCGCACTCTTACTCATATACTGTTTTGTAATTAAACTTCTTACGACGAACCGACACACCATATACTCCCACGCAACAGAGAGAGAACGGTTACCCTTACGCAGCAACCACACCCTTCCAACACAGGACCGGCAACCCGACAATTTCTTTATTTACGTCCTCGTTCCAGTAGTATCTACAGTTCAATGGTTAAATCACTATCATTCAGTTCAGGCTTTAAATAGTTAGTTATCATCAATCTGTACAGTTTACCATTGGTAGCGATAGCCGCCGTGCCATAAACAATACCAAACGGTCACTTTTGCAGAACGTAAAGATCTCTCATAAATGACTTCTTGATTATTTTGACTTTAATAACGACAATTTTGGTTGTTAACTGATCTAGACAGGTGAAAATGTTCATACTATAATCACCATCATTTTCAAGTTGATTCAAGGTGAAATCAGCAAATATACGACGTTTGTAATAGTCTAAAGGCTTCAGTTCTTGCGTCAGAACAATTTTGTACGGATACAAGCCCAAATCCCTACGTAAAAGACGCAAAGTAGAAGTTTCAGACAGTGCCAAATTGTTGTGAAAGTTAGCTCAATATTCTTAGTATTTCTTCGTCATATTTGATCGCGAGCATTATGTAACGAAAAATTACGCACAAATTTTTAACAGTTCAACGAATGGCAAGCATACTAGGTCGACTATGACGACCATAAATTGGAAGAAGTGCAAGAATAAGTTACAATAAAAGAACGATTACTTTGATTAAAAAATTGTATAATTTCTAAACGTTGCTGAAACGTATATCTTTCCATGACAAAATTCTAGACTTTACTAAACGTACTTGATAACGACAGACAACTTTGACATGTCAAATATGGTTGCTATGTCAATTTCAAAACAGCAGTATCACTCTTATTGAAAGACCTCGTATGCATCTACAATTATTCCATTCAAGCAGGCGAGGCTCGTGATGACGTATTTGGGAGTGCAAGTACAATGATGCGAGTGCCTCGTGTGTTTTCAGTGTTTACTAAGAAAACGTTACAGTTAGTACACGAGAATACACGAAGCACTCGCATCATTGTACTTGCACTCCCAAATACGTCATCACGAGCCGCGCCTGCATTCAAGCCACCGTTTTTGCGGTCTGTTCCGAGATTTTACCTTGTTAATTGATGCAGTCGGTTGTTGGTGAAACATTGTATTTAGATATGTTTAATACGATTTAATAAAAATAAAAACACTTGATAAGTTTCACTGAGATTTTATCAGCGAGGCCAGCCGAAAGAAATATCTTTTACCTGACTGTTGCAATCGCTTGCCCATTTACATCTTGCCATTCTTGTGTTTTTTTTTACTTACTACCATGTATTTGATTTTTTGGAGTTGTTTATAAATCCTTCATTGGGCGCTTATTCTTATGAATAATCTAGATACACAATTATTTGCATACTTTTAAGTGTTACGCAATTTGTATTAATTGCTGATGTTTCAGTTACAATATTGAAGAACATACAAAATAGTACATCTTTCTCCTGCTTCGCGGACTTCCACGGGGGTTGGGCTACTCACCAGGCGCGTTTCTAGGTGGATAGATGACAAATAAGGGAACGGTTAAGTCCCTCTTGGGGAACCTGATTAGTGGCAGTCATAAGCGGGATGGGTAGGCCTAAAAACAGTTTAATCCTTAGCGAAAGCTGTCGTCGTGGACCAGCTCTCCCAAGCTACGGTGTAAAGCAACGTGCTGAAAGTTGAATGCCCACTAGGGTATATATATGGTTTCGAACGTTCCTCTGGGGGTATCCCTTGTATTGACGCCTTGTACCCGTAATGGAAGATCTGCGGGCATTGACTTCATCCTTATTCCGCAGAACGAACCGAGATATAAAACAAAATAAACTTAAAAAGATGGAGTCTGAAGAAAATCCGAAACCTGAGGAGCCTACTGTGACTCTCTTGGTAATGCAGACTGATGAAATTCCAAAAACAAAAAACAAACAGAAATGGAGGCTAGGGGAAGATCAGCTTCATACTAAGATACTACTAGAGAAGCTGGATGCTAGCCTTCCAGCTAACCTAATTCGTAGTAATAAAAAAGGAATTAAATCTATTACCGGTTTGATAACCGGACATTGTCCTTTAAGGAAGCGTGTGTACAGCAAGGATTGGTTAGCGACTCCTAGTGTAGATGTGAAAAACAGGAGGAAACTAGCCTTCATGTAATATGCACGTGTGAGAAACTGAGGATCTTAGACAGAAATATTTTAGAAGAGATCTATTGGATCCTAGGAGGATACTCAAATTTCCCTTGAGGAACATAGTGTCTTTTATTGAAGATAAATTACTAATACAGTGGAACTGAGATATATTGGTAGTGGTACAAAAAGCACTGTGTCAGGCACTTGGACTTACTGGCTGTGCACTCAACTCAAAGAATTAGATAGACAGATAGATAGTACGTCTTTCTATTGGATGCTGATATGTCATTTGATTATGCGAGCCATAACTTTTTGTATTTTGACTTTAAAGTGCTCCAGGGTTAGTTTAATTAGATTTATCGAACTTTTTGGAACGGCCAGTTATCCATACTATACAGCAAAAACTATACAGGGATTTTTTATACATGTCTAGTATTGACAGTAAATGTAAAGATAAACAGTTTTAAAATAATATACAAAAATAATTTATTTATTTTACATATACAGTAAAATCGATAGCTAATACATGTAATATTCTTTTCACATTTATAATTAACATTTTCTGTTTTTTTTTTTTTATAACAAATAGAATATTATTTCATGTTTATGTATATTTACAAAGTCGTGTATGAAATATTGTTTAGGCTTCCATTGCATATACAATTTAGTAATGAAGTTTTGCGTATATTTATCTCAGTGATGTAAACTTTGTAACAAGAAATTACTTTAGCTTCCCTACTAGATAAATACAAGACACCATTTAACTTCTTCTTCACAATGGAAAACAGAACACATCTATGAAAAGTAAATTTAAAAAAAAGGTCTATTTCTTCGCGATTCAGACCATAGGGCTATCATGAAATTAATTCAAAGTGTTTTCGACTTTATTATCGTACTATAATATAAATACTAATACATAATTAAATTTGTACATGTTTTTAAAGTAAAAAATAATTTTTTTCCTCATGAAATTAAAAACTAAGCAAGGCGAACTTGAAATAGTAACGATTTATAAAATATATATACAGTACCATTTAAAGTTTAAATTGTAAAAGTTAATTCATCGTTACACAATAGTTTTATACTTATTTGTAAAAGCATACTTGTTTTTTTTTTGTTATAATATTTCGAACGGTTCAGAACATTTAGTTTAAATACAATATCTAGTATTCTACGCCAAATATTATTACATGAGGTCCGTAAAGTTGGCTCCTACATTTTTGCATTTTCACAATTCAAATTCGCCATCGTTCATCGTTTTGTGCCGTAAAGCACGAATTTTGTGCTCATCCCCTTCCCGAGATATTCGCGTTTGAAAATTGGGAGCCAACTTTACGGACCTGTTCTTCAAACGCGGATATCTCGGAAAGGGGATAAGCACAAAATTCGAAAATAAAAAAATGTGGGAGCCAACTTTACGGATCTTCATGATTTCTTAAGTTCTAGTTTCCAATTGGGGAATTTTTTCTGTCTACGATTATACAACTTGTACTAGAGTTCGCACTTTTTCCACAGATACGCGTTTTGACCAAAAATAAGGAGGTATATATGATTGAAAAGAGATGTAGATATGAACTAGCCGCTGTAAAAATATCGTCCGGATCACGTGATTATTTTCGATAAATTAACTCCTATATAAAAATATTTGCGGGTGACATTTTTGTCACTTTGACAGCGATAAAAACCTACATACAAGCTTTTTATCATAAGTAAAAACACAAGAGCTTTTTTTTTATCGGATAAATTTCTCTTTGTAACGAAATTATTTTGCCAATCAGTAATTTGACGAGAAAAACTTACATGAAAAAATCGCGAGACGATAGTCGAGCGATTTTTTCTAATGTAAGTTTTTCGAGCGAAATTACTGATTGGAAAAATATTGAGTTAAAAAGAAATTTATCCGATTGAAAGAAAAGCTCGAGTGTTTTTTGGCAAGATAAATTAACGACATGAATAAAACTTTTTAAATTGTCTCCATATTGACGATTTTGTATTTCTTGTGTTTTGCAGTATTGATCTTTTGATATTTGTTGAAATTTCCCCAAACCGACTCGTATTTTACGTTCAACGATACTTAATAGTTATTACCTGTCAGCTGCCAAAATAAATTAAGTGATGCAGGGCTACTAGATATGTAACAGGAAGAAGCATTTTTATCGGAGGAAGAAGCATTTTTATCGGTGATAAAAAGCTATGTAGGTTTTTATCGCTGTCAAAGTGACAAAAATGTCACCCGCATATGGACATTTTTATATAGGAGTTAATTTATCATAAGTAAAAACACAAGAGCTTTTTTTTTATCGGATAAATTTCTCTTCGTAACGAAATTATTGTGCCAATCAGTAATTTGACGAGAAAAACTTACATGAAAAAATCGCGAGACCGAAAGGTCAAGCGATTTTTTCTAATATAAGTTTTTCGAGCAAAATTACTGATTGGAAAATTTTTGAGTTAAAAAGAAATTTATCCGTGAAAGAAAAGCTCCAGTGTTTTTTGGCAAGATAAATTAACGATATGAATAAACAGAAACAATAATTATTTTTATTTGAAAGCAAGAGAACAGTTATTAAATGTACAATTATTATAAATTGTTTGGTTTGGTGTACTAATTTTAATATTATTTTCTTTGTTGCTTTCTACACATGTTGAATAATTGTTTTGTCCTATTTTATCGGATTCGCGTAAATTACTGACAAGATTTTCGTGATGTTCAGGGTCAATTTGGAAATAAGGTTTAATTGATGATGAAGAAGAGTGTCCAGTTATCTTTATTAATTGTTGGTCACTTACTCCTGCTTTGGCTAAGTGGAAAACAGTACTAGCACGGTTTGAATGATTGGTAATTTTAATATTGGTGATATTCAGTCCAATTTTAGATGCAGAATTTTTGGTCCAAGTAAATATCAAATTTATTCCTATTGGAACATTTTTATACCAATTATTAGAATGTGTCTTGTTCCAAAAGGGATTTGGAGTTAAAAAAAAGTCGTTCAGATGTTATATATTCTTTTCTTTTTTTTAAGAGTAATTTTAATAATTTAACCGGACAAATACTTTCATCCATATCATTTTTTGTCAACCATTTACTGTTCGTCAATTTTTTCGACCCACCTTGTGCGGTCTTCGAAAATATAGAATTATATTCAATTCTTCCTGTTGGAGTTCCATCTTGATATTTTTCTTCTTTAAAATGGTAAATTTTACATTTTACAGCTTCTCCTCCTCTCCACGCTAATTCATATGAAGCTATATGAAAGAATCTTTTTTGTAACCCCTCTGTTTCATCTATATTCCACAATTTTGCCATCTTTACTATATCTTTCTTGTCTATTGGCATAGAACTTACTTTTCTTTTCTCGGGAAGAGTTTGTAATTCCCTTCGTTTACAATTTTTCGCATCGCGGGATTGTTTAAAAATTATGTCGGCAAAAGGATCAATTTTAATATTGTACTCACTGAAATATTTTTCTTGAATCATCTTCGCAGTTGAATTCCAGATTGTTTTAACCGTATATTTTTTATAATCTTCTCCGTTTTTCTTTTTCATATTATAAGCCCAATCTTTTAATACCTATATGTATTTGCTATTTCGTGTAAAGGAGTTGTTTCTGAAAGTTTGTAATTTCGAACTTGACAAAACTCATTAAATTGTCTCCATATTGACGATCTTGTATTTTTGGTTGATTGCGGTATTGATTTTTTAATATTTGTTGTAATTTCTTTGGATGAAATTTCCCCAAACCGACTCATAATTATACGTTTTACGTTTAACGATACTTAATAATTATAACTGACAGCTGCCAAAATAAATTAAGTGATGCAGGGCTACTAGATATGTAATACAATTTTGAGGAAGAAGCATTTTTATTGGTGAATATTTCGCGCTAATTTATCACTTGTCCGTCAGCCGATTGTATTGCTTATATTTGTTGTCATTTTTTTATATTTACGTCCTTATTTTCTTTTATTATATACAAGTTTTTGAAAATTACACCATATTGTTATCATGTTAAAAGGTAATATAATGCGTTATAGGAATTTCATGTATTAAATTGTACAATTTAATATTTTTAGAGGTTATAATGTTTGAACCGTCAACATCTGCTTTTTCTAGCGAAGCCTCTGGTGCAACCAAGAAAAAAAAATGTATTTCTGTCAAGAAACTCGACAACATCTGGAATGTTTATAATTATTTTAAAAACCAGTCTACACCAGACACATTTATTTCAACCTAATTATAACATTTACTTTTTATAATACTGCCATATATAAGTGACATTCTTGGAAAAGTTGTCGAAACAACTAGAATTTCAAAGAGCACATTAGTTCGTGAAGCTCGATAAATTGAAACAGGGGAAGAAGATGCATTTCTGTCTTCATACAAAACAATTCAAAAAGCTTCTCCAAAATCCACAGTGGATGAATTTGCAGAACAAATAATACAACATACAATATATAATTTCCACGTTACTGAAAAGCAAAAACCTATAGTGCAAGGAATTTTGAACAAACTTGGAGATAACAGTGTTACTTTTGCTGAAGAAAGTAACTTCATTGTTACAAAAGTTAGAATTCAGGTGTTGTGTGTATTTAAATGAAATGTAAATACTTTTAGCAATAAACAATAATAAATGAATAGTTTAGATAATTAGCTTTAACAAAGTGTGTCCTTTACACGAATGTACATATTTCACATTTTATATTCAAATAGCTGCGCTTTTTATATAAGTATTATGTATGTAGGTATTAATGCTTTACAATAAAAAAAATATTGCATATATTTGTATTATTTTCATTTACGATTGTTTAGAAAATATATAGTTCAAATTTTTTTTCTTTAGTTGAATACATGAAGAAACTTCAAATTATGAAGTATTATTATTTCAATACATATTTCTTTTGGTCACATGTAGAATTTGTTCAATGCGTAACATATAATAAATTCTTCGTAATCAATAAAAATGCATACATACAAGCTGTTAAGTATATAAGCTTAAGTTAAGTAAGTTGCAGAAGCAATTTTTTAGTTAAGAAACATAATTTAGAAGCTTTATTTTCTGTATATAGGAGAAATTTTGGCCAGAATTGAGAATACGGGTACTGGAAGTGGCTGGATAAAAATCAATAGAACTTTTACAGGACGTAAAGGGAACTTATTTGAGTGTGAATTTATAGTGGGAAAGGAAATTGGAAGAAAAATAATATTAAAAAAAAATAAACTAACCTAGCATTTCGTCCATTTTCAATACACGAACAAGCGCACAAATTAGGGCTAAAAGTATCTTTCGAATGCCCTAATCTATTAAATAAACATCACTCTTAAGTATTTTTGCTATATTAACATTCAATATGTTTAAATAACATTGTTAAAAAGTAATTAAAAAGTGTCTATTTTAATACGTCATTTTCATTTTCAAATTGACATAACTTTAACAGCACCAGTTTTAAGCTACCAACTTAAACGTTTACATTAAAATGTTACTGACGCGATGTCTATCTATATCAATTTATTTTTTCCAAATGTCAAATTTAAAATGGCGTTTGTTATGGACGACATAACTTTGTTAAATTTACAATTGATCATCAAATAGAAATAAGATGTATTTTTTCTTTACATTTGCTAATAAATTTGTGAGTGATAATATTAATTGATTTGTATGTAATTGATAAAGTTTAATATATGTATTAAAATATATATGATTTTTACTTGAATACCCTCCTCTCAACTTTTCAGGTTATGTTTAATATATGTATTAAAATTTATATGATTTTTACTTGAATACCCTCCTCTCAACTTTTCAGGTTATGTTTAATATATGTATTAAAATTTATATGATTTTTACTTGAATACCCTCCTCTCAACTTTTCAGGTTATGTCATTGCCTGCCTTTAAATATGACAATTGGAAAAAATAAATTGATATCGATAGACATCGCGTCAATAACATTTTAATGTAAACGTTTAAGTTGGTAGCTTGTAACTGCTGTTGTTACAGTTATGTCAATTTGAACGAGAAAATGCCGTAGAAAAATAGCAATTTTTCACATCTTTTTAACAATATTATTTAAACAAATTGAAGGTTAATATAGCAAAAATATGAAAGAGTGATGTTTACTTAATAGATTAGGGAATTTGAAAGACACTATTAGCCGAAAATTGCCCTTTTTTTCCTGATTTGAAAAATGGACAAAATGCGAGGTTAGTAAATTGTTTTAATTTTTTTAAATATTATTTTCAATCAAATATCCTTTCCCACTATAAATTCACACTCGAATAAGTTCCCTTTAGCGTCCTGTAAAAGTTCTATTGATTTTTATCCATCCACTACTAGAACCCGTATTTCAAAAAATCTCCCATTTTTGTGATGCTTTGTTTATTCACAGATACATGACAGCTGTTGATAGTATTGCTTTGGTTGTTTATTTGTGTCGTTTTCCAGTTTTCGTTGCTCTCTGTTATAATTTACAAGTAACCCACCGTACAGTTGATTGGAAAATGCCGAAAGAATTGTGCAAGCAAGCGAGAGAGATGGTCAATTCTCTCATGAAATACTTTGAAAAAACTGTTAGAGAAGTATTTAGCTTTATTTAATTTTAAATAAATAAAATTAATTATCTATTATAGCGTATAGCAGCTGCATTGAATATAGGCATATCGACAGCAAGTATTGTATCCCAAACTGTTGAAGACAAGCATTATCTCCACCAAAAAAAAAAAAGAATTAAGACAAAACCAGTCACAAATATTGATGATGACAGCCAAACTGCTATACGGAATGTTATATATGAAATGTATCATGATCGTGAGTATAAATTTACGAAACGTATTATGATAAATAAATTTAATTATTTCTATATTTTAGGTCAATATGTTGCTCGGCAATCTCTTCTGACATGACTAAGAGATAGAGATCTATGTAAGGGAAGTATTTGATCCCTTGGAAAAATTTTAAAAAAATTCGTATTGGCAAAACGATTATCCTTAAAGAGGGCTGATAGAGTTGCATCATGTTGCTTAAGCCTGAATTGACGTTTTACAAGCCTATGTAGACAAGGAAATATGGATTAACACAATTGATCATACGGAAAAAGAAAGTAGAAGTCGGTTGTAACGAATCTTCGGTATTAACGAACCATATCGAAAGTCCCGTCCGGGTTCCCATTTAAACAATGTTAAAAAACATCCGCTATAACGAACCCGTATTTTACGATCCTTCGGATATAACGAACGAGTTTGAACGAGTATAGCTTCGTCTATAGCGAACTTCGCGCCACAAAATGAAGCGTTATCTGTCAGGGAACTGGGGAATACCCGTATTATTTCCCTTGCATTGTTTGCGCCGCGATCGATATTATTTCTGCAATCAGTTTATGGAAGTTGTTCACAGCGGCCGGATGTTTGCAAATAAAATGGATAATTTAGTGCGAAAGCGAAAATCTTTTGCACTTAAAGATAAGTGTCAAATAATTTATGACATACAAAGTGGAAAAAAACAGAAAGACGTTTGCCGTGAAAGAAATCTCATTAAATCTACTGTTGGTACAATATGGAAAAACAGAAATGAACTACTTAAAGCATTTGAAAGTACAAACGCAAAAGTAAAGAAGATGCGGAAATCTCACTATAATGACGTAGATCAAGCACTTTTAAAGTGGTTCACTCAACAGAGACTAAACAACGTAACTATAAGTGGAGCAATTTTAAAAACAAAAGCAGAAGAGTTTGGAAACAAAATTCACGGTGAATTTGTGTGCAGTGAAAGTTGGATAGACAGATGGAAAGTACGTCATAACATATCTAGTGGGAAAATTGTTGGTGAAGTGGCATCAGTAGATAACAACGTGGTCAGCAACTGGATTACCACAGTTTGGCCGCAAATTAGAAAAGATTTTAGCGAAGATGACATCTACAACGCGGACGAAACAGGTCTTTTTTATAAATTAACACCTGACAGAACCTTAAAATTTAAAGGAGAGCAGTGCAATTTTTATCGAATACATTCGTAAATGGGATGAGGAACTAACTAAAAAGAAACGTAAAATTATATTGCTGGTAGATAACTGCCCCGCCCATCCCAATATTGAACATTTAAGATACATCAAAGTAGTATTCATGCCACCGAATACTAGTTCAAAACTTCAACCTTTGGATAAGGGCATTATACATGCTGTTAAAAAATGTTACCGTTAATCACTTTTGTTGAAGGTAGTGCAAAATATGGACGCCGGAATAGATTTTAAAATTACATTACTCGACGGGATAAACTTAATTCACCGATCTTGGCAAAAGGTCTCCGCTCAAACAATAAGAAACTGCTATAGACATGCAGGATTTTATCCTGAAGCAAGTATGGAGGAGTTCGATTCGGAAGATGAACTTTTATTAACGGACTGATTAATTAAACAAACTTCAAACGAGGAACAAGTGTCGCCAAATGTTACAATTACAGAGGACTATGTGACTGTAGATGATAATCTCGTGACATCAGACTTTTTAAGTGATAGTGAAATTATTTCCAGTGCAAAAAGTAGTTATACAACGGAAGAACATTATGAAAGTGCTAGCAGCGATGACGAAGCAATACAAGAGGCTATGCCAATCAATATAACAGCGGCTACACAAAAGCTGAATGACATTCGTCAGTTTTTGCAGTCTCGTGGAGCACCAGATGTTTTGTGTGGCTTGGCAAAAGTAGAAACATACGTAGATAAAATATGCATTGCGGATGCTCACATACAAAGCAAAATAACTGATTAATCTAGCACATACTGTACTTAAATAATATGTATTACATACATATTATGATGAGAAATATGTACATACATATCAGTATTGGGTAAGTCAAGATCATACTCCATTTACATATGTATTATACGTATATCTATATTTTTTTGTTTAATCCATAATATGAACATTTGTATCTTTTTGTAGTATTTATGTAGTATGTATTTTGTTTAATAAAGTTATTGTACAAGTATTTATTGTTTTTTCCTATAACGAACATCGGCTTTAGCGAACCGATTCCTAAGGTCCCTTGAGGTTCGTTATAACCGAGGTTTACTGTAGTAAGATGATGGGAAAGAGAAGTATGATTTGATGTATGATGAGAAGTATGATGATAAAATTGCTCCAATAATAATTACCGATGATTCAACTAGTTGTAGTGATTTAGATAATGAATAAATTCTATTAATATTAAGATTATCATAAAATTGTTGAAATAGTTTAGTCATAACTTAGATATTTAAGAACGCACGTGTTTGTAAATTTAGAGTGTATATAATGACATATATATAACTATAAAAACTAGAAATATAAGTTATTCTTAAACTAATATTACATATATTGTGATTAATATTCTTTAAGAATCTATACTACTTTGTAAAAAATGTATTTTTCTATTGTTGCAATTTATCAAAGAATAAATAAAAAGCCTTCAGTTATTGTATTTTAATGTAGTATGTACCGAGTAGAATGATCAAAAGTCTTGTAATTACCTCCTATAAATGTTACTAATAAAATATAAATAGAAATTGTTAATGAAAAACACAGTTATGTATTTTAATTTTTCTTTACAATTTTTGTTTAATTTTGTTAAATAATCTATATTCACATAACTTCAGAATTTAATTTTATGTTAAAATCATTTGGGAAATTTCGTCGTGTGTAAAACAAGGAACTAGCGAGTTCTGTTCAAACAAAAAAAAAAGGAAAGGATGCAAACTTGCAAGTCCCCTTAGTCGTTGGATTTTGATTTGGGATTTTACTAGCAACAGCCCTCGCCTTTCTGATAGGAATTGTATACAGATTTATATATTAAGTAAGAACAAAATTACAATTGTTTCATTTAGATTTAAGTAAAATATGTTACGAGTTTTTAACTGAGTTTCATTTGGCTATCTCCTGACACTCCGACCCACGACGCTTTCGAAGAGATCGCTACCGGAAAATAAGATTCATTTTATTTATCTATACAGCGGTCGTTGCAATCAAGCCTCTGATTGCTGGTGGCAGCGAAAACAAAAACTTAATAGTTTAACCAGTCAATAGTTTAAGCATTAATTAAGGCAAACTTTAACAACCCGCAGTATTGGCAGATAGATTTAAATTATAATCGAAATCAACGTTACCAATGGTATCAGCACAATGCTACACCAATGCTATTCAGTATGTTTTTACCAAATTCACGCACGTATAAAATGCCCTTGAAAATTAAAATTGGAAGGTGTAACGTTGAATTAACAATTATTTATTAAGAAATAAACTAGGAGACAGTATTTTCAATTAAACGAAGTTTAATGATAACATAAAAGCAACAGATAGCACAGGCCTGCGATGGTAAAATTGTCTGGATTTTATACAGTGATTTCAATAGATTTTTTGGTGCTGAAAATGGGAAAATTATTTAAAAAATTCCATTACGTAAGGTTTTTTTACAATCTGGGGTTTTTTGACCTATCTGCATGTATTAGTCTTTTTGAAAAGGACAATTTTGTTAAACCGTTGTTTAAATAAACTATTATAATTTTTTTACTTATGATGATGCAAGAAGTTGATATTCTGAATAAACATACACTAGATTTATGATAAAGAAGTTACAAATAGAAATAATTGAGCATGTCGCTAGACATGACTCATCATCTTCCTGTTACTGCATGTCTACCTCCCCACCTCCACTACAAACATATTGCTATTCTAGACAAAACAGTTAGTTCATTCAATATCTTCTTTAAAACTGTGGTGTGAATTTGTGTAATTAGTTGACATTTGTGATTAGTTGCTGAGTTAATTTAATTTTTATTTTACGAGTTTTTTAAAATAAATTCCAATGGCATCAAGAGGCTGTGTCAATGTAACCAACTCCTTCTGCTATATTTGTGGAAAGTTTACAGTAAAAAAACAACAAAGAAACATTACAGATTTTGTAAAAAAAGTATATTTTGCATATTTTGGTGTGAAATTAGGAGACCAAGACAAACCTTGGGCTCCTCATAAGGTTTGTTCAGTGTGCGTTGAAGAGCTTCGCCAGTGGTCACAAGGAAAAAAACAGTCTTTTCGCTTTGGAGTGCCCATGGTTTGGAGAGAACCGATCAATCATAGCGATGATTGTTATTTTTGTTCGTGTGTAGTACACGGATTCAATTTAAAAAACAAAAAGGACATCGTTTACCCAAACCTTCGATCCGCAACACGTCCTATACCTCATGGACCAGAAGTACCTGTTCCTTCACTACCAGATACATTAGATGATGTATCTGATGACGAAATGGTTTCACGTACATGCGCAAGTGAACTGGATGAGGGAAGTGATTACTATGATACTGGAAGTGATGAGCCAAAACTGTTTGACCAATCTGAATTAAATGATTTGGTGAGGGACTTAAACCTTCCTAAGGACTCAGCTGAGCTTTTAGGGTCAAGGTTGAAAGAAAAAAATTTGTTAGCACCTAGCACAACATTTTACTGGTTTAGGAACAGAGAAAAAGAGTTTGCTCGATATTATTCCGAAGAAGATGCACTAGTTTTCTGTAATGATGTACCCGGGCTCATGGAACAATTCCACGTAGAATATAATGTTTCTGAATGGAGACTCTTTATTGACTCTTCAAAAAGGAGCCTTAAGGCCGTTCTTCATTTAAAAGTGTTATGAAAATCTTGAGCTACTTTTAATTAAAATTCGTTACAAGGATCAAGGCTGGACAATTTGTGGTGATTTGAAAGTTCTTTGTTTGTTACTTGGACAACAAAGCGGTTATACTAAATATCCTTGTTTTTTGTGTGAGTGGGATAGTCGTGATAGAAAGCAGCACTATTGTAAAAAGATGTGGCCACCAAGACAAACCTTACAACCTGGAATGAAAAACATTGAAAGAAAAAGTTTAGTAGACCGAGCAAAGTTTTGCTTCCTCCATTACATATAAAACTAGGGTTAATGAAACAATTTGTGAAGACATTAAAAAAAGAGGGAGAGTGCTTCAAGTATCTTTGCAGCCAGTTTCCTTGCTTGTCAGAAGAAAAGATAAAGGGAGGGTGTTTTTGTTGGGCCGGATATAAGAAAGCTTATGAAAGATGAAAATTTTGAATCTAAAATGGAGGAAGCAGAAAAACAAGCATGGATAGCCTTAAAAAATGTGGTTACAAATTTTCTTGGCAACAAAAAACATGAAGATTATAAAAATATTATGCAAAATATGTTAGAAAAATTTAAAACCTTAGGCTGTAACATGAGTTTGAAGGTGCATTTTCTAGATTCGCATCTCGACTACTTCCCTGAAAATCTTGGTGCAGTAAGTGAGGAGCAGGGGGAAAGGTTCCACCAAGACCTAAAAGAGATGGAGAGAAGATACCAAGGAAGATGGAATATAAGCATGGTAGCTGATTATTGTTGGATGTTAAAAAGGGATGTCCACTACGAGATTACAGAAGAAAAAGCACAAAAATGAGTATGGAAAGACAAAGAAAAAGATATAAATAGTATTTTACTGTTTCTTTTCATTAGATTTAATGATATTTGTAAGTAATTTTGTTTTTTATATCCTTTGTAAATAAATTCAAAATGTAACTAAAAATTATTTTTAATTTTTAAAAAATATAATTTGAAGCCTTTTTGTGAAAAATCCTTACGTGATGGAGAAAAATAGAGTTCATATTTGGATTCAGCGCCCAAAAACACATAAGAATCAGCTATCAAATTTAAAACAACTTTTAGAAAGTTAAAAAACGCAGGCCTGTGTAGTTATTTATCACTTCTTGTTGCGTAAAAACGCCATTCCATGTATTCGAAAGTGTTGATTCAACTCCATTGCATCCCCGAACTTTTTCAAGCACACTTTGCACTGATTCTCTTCCACGTCATCATTGATCTCACCCGATTCGATTCGCATATGTTTCTTAAGTTCCGATAAAGCGGATTCATCGACACATTGGTTGTCTCTGACATATTCGTCCACGTTAACGATCTTATGATAGTACAGTAAATGTTTATGAAAAGACGGTTTCACAACAAAACATTCACCACATTCCATGCACTGATACGCAGTTGAAACGTTCCTGTGGGTTTTTATGTGTTCGTGAAACGAAATTCTGTCGTTGTCTTTGTAATCGCAAAGTCTACATTTGTACGTGCCCTCGAACGGTACCGGTTCTTCCAATCGCAGTTCGGTGTATCCTAGCGTCACCGGTCGCTTCTGTTTGGAATGCACTGGAGACGTTGAGATTTTCCTGCGTTTCTTCTTGGGATTCAAGTCATTTTTCGGTGTTGTTTCGGATACTTCCCGTTTCATATTTATAATTTTCTGAATGTTGTCGTCGTCTTTTATTAAAACGACTTGCGGATACTTGTATTTGCAATCGTGAGAGGCTGCTTCGTTATAAATCAAATCTTTATAACAAAGTATACATTTTATAGTTCTAGGCTGTAGGTTGGTGGCTTCCGAAGGTTTTTTATTTAGGAATTGTATAATTGTTTTCTCATTCACCGCCTTGCCACACCTCGGACAATCATCTAACGAAGAAATCAGTCTTATTACGTAGTTACAGTGCAAGCAAACTATAGCCGCGTTGCTTTTCTTGAGTCTACGCAATTCTTCAATGGTTAACTCTTTCTTGTTACATCTTAACAGGTGATTGGCGTACGTCGCTCCGGATCTGAAGAAATTACGGCAAAATTTACAGATATACACATATACTCTTAAAGTATCATCTTTGCAATGCCATCTTATGTGTTGCTTGTAATGTTCGACCAGTAGCGTAGAGTTTTTACAAAGAGTACATTTATAAATGATCTCAGACGGTACCATTTTCGAATGTTCAGTTTCACTGTGTTCCAAATGATCTCTGACCGCGTAAAATGTAGCGTTACACAAAGTACACTTGTTCAACGTCTGAATATGTACCTCGAAGTGAACCGTGAAGGTTGCAAGCTGCGCGAAAACCTTACAGCAGTTCTTCTTGGGGCAACGAAGCCTAACCTGTTTCGCAAGATGGAAGCAAACGTACTCGATATGATCCAAGAGTTGTATGTTGAGTTCGAAGTCTTTACCACATTCGGGACAGATGAAAGGTGGTTCTCGGTGATGTAATCTCTTGTGAGCGCGGAAGGAACAAGGCGAGGCCGCGATGTAATTACAATTGTTGCAACGATATTCATTGCTTAGAGGGTTTAGACCGGAAAAATGCATCATCATTTTCGTGTCTGGAACGACAATTCGACATTCGGGACATGCGATTCCCAGTTTATTCGGAATTGCAATTGGGTTTTCCAGTGGATTTTTTAGATTGGGAGGCGGTAGAATATTATCGGAGATTTCTTCTTTGATATTAACATTTTCTATAGTATTTCGAACGTTTTCTTTTGCAATATTGAGCTTAATATCTTGAATATTGTTTTGACTTTCTCCAGTATTATTATTTACAACACTTTCAATACATTCCGCAATGGTATCCTGAATATTTTTTATGTTGTTTGTAACAGCAACTCTCTCGTTTATTTCTGTATTAGTCATGTTTGATCCAATTACTTTTCCTACGTTTTCGTTATTGTTATTATTAGTAGTATTAGCATTATTTATAGCTCCCACACCATGGGTAATCTTTTTCTCGTTAATAGCATTCACTACGTTAGTACTAATAGCTGTCGTTTCCAATTTGGTAAAAATACACTTTGGAATATTTGTGCAAACTTGCTTTAAAACTAGAGACGCCGGGGGAGCCCCGTTTAGTCTATAATGGTAAAACAACAAGATCGTAGGCACCATCGTAATCAGGTTCTTCCCCTTATTAGTTTTTGATGGCGCATAGAATCGAGTGTTTATGTTCATGCCGTTAGCATGCTCATCTCTGACGTCGTAGATCATCGGTATGTCCTGATGCGGTGGAAAACCTACCAAGCCGAACGGTAAACAGGACACTCTCATGTTATCCAGACAGATATGTCCACCGAAGGGAGTGTAGTGCTGTCGGGAATGAAGCAATAGGGCGCATGGGTTGTAGAACTGGAATTCGTCACGTGTAGCGCACATATCACATTTGAAGTTTATTACCATGGTGAATCTGTTCACGTGATCCAGGAATGATCTTTTACAACCGAATCTGAAATGTGAAAATGTTTAAATTATTGATTTTCGAGGCTTAAAAGAAACGATTATCAAAGAGAAATAAGAACTAATATTAACTATCTGGTACTACTTAGAATTTGAAGTATCTAAAAAAGGTATGTTTCTATGTTATTGCTTTTTTCGATTATGGCGAAATCTCGTAGTAAATTCTTCCAGGTATTCCCAAGTTAAAGACAGGGCCAAAGTTAGTCACAAGGAATATTAAAAACTATGTAGAAAACATTTGAATAAATTAATATAAAATACAATTATACTTCGTTTCATTTAATAAAAGGCTAAATCCAATGACAAAGCTGTAGATACAATTTTTGTTTAAAATAACATATTTATTTAAATATACCGGCCTGTTAAGAATTTATGGATGAACGGTCTTTTCATACAAGCAAGCGACAGCGTTGCTGTTTTTAATAAGTGCACTATGGGCCCCCCACTCGGTTTCCTCAGACAATCTTAAGTAGTTGAATGCGTGACACCAGTATGATTACACGTATAGATACACATTTCTATCCTACCGACAGACTCGAACAATCATTGTAGGTGCAGGTTTCCGCAGTCATTCTCTAGATGCAGATCTCGGTTTCCGGGTTGGAACTGCGTCGAGTTAGGCGTAATTGTCAACGTATCGTCCACTGTTTCAAGGCACATCTTCAAGGCTGTACGTAAATGTTCGTCGTTTCGCAGTAGCTTGAACAATGCTAAGACAGTGTGTATGAGTCGTTGAATTTTGACTTGTGGTCGAAGTTGCCTCCATATCCACTCCGTTGTTTCGTATATCCCAGGGTTGTGTCTGATTAAATCGTGCGTTGTTGTGTTTTTTGTGCGGTCCTGTGTGTATTGTGTTTGTGTAAAGTCTGTGTGTCAGTCGCTTTTTTGCGTTTAAGTCATATGTGTTCGTTTGCTGGTCATCATCTCATTTTTTTTTTTTTTGCGTTTTAGTTGTGTGTGTGTTTAATGTTTGTTATTGTAGAGTGTTATTATTGTCTGTGTTTGTTTTACGAAGTATTGTATCTGTTCTTTTGTAGCGTTTGTCGAGTTTAGTGTTATTAGTATATTGCCTAAGGCAAGTGCTAATTCGTCAACTGTGTTCGGTGTTGTTTTGTTTTGTCTTTGAGTCCAGGGATTAGTTGTTGGGGGTGGTACTGGTATGTATTTAGGTTTGGGTGCGGTTTTGTTTGCAGGGTTGTTTGGATTGTTAGGACAGTTGATGAATGTGGATAGATGAGGACGTTTTTGTCTTTGTACATAAGTGTGTCGAGTGTTCGTCGCCGCATTTCATGCATTTGTAGTTAATGTAACAGTTTTTTTGATGATGTCCGAATGTCTGGCATTTGTGGCATTGTATAATGTCTGTCCGTTTATTTAAGGGTTCTATTTTGATTGCAAGTCCGCAGCAGTCGCGTAAGTTGTAAATTGACTTGTACTGTCTCGTCAGTTCGATTAATGCCAGTGGTGCAGGTATGCCGTGTTTGCCGTTCATCCGTTTAATTTTTAAAGTCGGGTATCCTTGGTCAGTCAAGTCGTCTGTAATGTCAGTGTCTGTTATAAAGGTAGGAATGCCACGCATTACCACCTTTAATGTCTTTTCGCTTCTCAATTGAAAAGTGTAATATTGTATTTGTTCATTGTCTAGTGTGTGTTTGAGTTTTCGGTAGTCTTCGTCAGTTGTCGGTTCGATGTGTATTCCTGGTTTCACCATTTTGTTTTATACTGTATTAATGTTATTTGATTTAAGTAAGTGTCGTATGTGTGTCCATTTGTCTTTTTCGGTTACTATTATTGGTGCAATTTTGTGTGGTTTTTGTATTTTAGTGTTTGTGTTATGTGTGATGTTGGTTTTGTCACTTACCCTGGGCGAGCTAGCTGATGTTGAAGGCTGTGAAGTGAATTCGGAAGTTTCTTCTTCCATTTTTTCTTCGATTTTGTTATCAAGAGCGTCGTATGAATTTTTTATTTCGATTGTTGAAGTTGTTTCGTCTGTTTTCGATTTCTTCGTAAATTTCGGGTAGATGAAGTCTTCGATTTTCTTTTCCGGATGATTCATTTTCTGTTTTCTGTTGTGTTTTTCTTTTTTGGTCGGTTCGGGATCTGTTGTTTCTACTTGTATCGTCGGTTGTTCTGGGTTTATACTAAATAAACTCGGTGAAGTCCGTAGTAGCTCTTGCACGCCGCTTTCGCTGTGCGTTTCGTCGATTATCGCCTGCGTTTGTTGTAGTAATTCAGGAGGCCAGAGTTCAACGAAGTTTGGATTTAGTTGTAGATTTGTTATCGTAATAATTCGGCCGGCCATTTCTTCCGGCGTCGCTTGACGTTTTATCGTCGTAGATGATCTCAACTGCGATGTTGCGAGAACAGATATCGCAGTGAGAATGCTAAGACAGAGACCGGCACAACTTATATAGGGGGGACCGGGTCGGATGGTGGCATGCTATTGGCTGGGGACAATGAGCCAATCGCATGCGTCGTATGGGCGTGGTATTTCGTAGTTTGCCACGTTGGATGTAACGTATAACCATTGTCTCTATTGAGATTGCGTGGATGTTTGTAAATTTCAATAGATTCACGGATTTTCCTACGAGACATAAGCTTGACATCTTTGAATAGAATTTTATGACCGGAGTTGAGTTCAGCCAACGCTGAACTGGCTATATTTAACAGTCTAGTACAACGTTCATGATTGCCCCCCCCCCATATAAGTTGTGCCGTTCTCTGTCAGCATTCTTCAAGCTACTGCGAAACGACGAACATCTACGTGCAGCCCTGAAGATGTCCCTTGAAACAGTGGACGATACGTTGGCAATTACCCCTAACTCGACGCGGTTCCAACCCGGAAATCGAGATCTGCATCGAACAATCATTATTTCATAATAAAATTTACTTAAATGTAACACAAGGAGCCGAAACAATCAAGAATGGCCATGCTTCTAAAAAAAAAAAATGAAAATTGTTTTTATTGACAGCTACTTTTTTATGTTTTGCGAGGTGATTGTCGTGTAGTTTGTTTGATTTGCTCTAATAGTTTCTTAATTATCATAATTGAAAGATTTCCTGTGACTAGAGAACATTTCAAGGCTATGATTTCTGACGAGATTTTAAATCGTCATTAAAGCATAAACAATATGAAGATCGGCTTAGAAATTCATTTGGCGAAGAAGCCCCATCTAATCGTTTTTTCCGCAGTGATGAATTTCGTGAAAGACGTCCAAAAACTGCTGTTACTGATGAGAATATTTCCGCTGTTTGAGAAAGATCGACAGAGATCATATGAACTTATTTGGACGACATTGGGCATTGGTAAAATCCAAAACATTTTATATCAACAGTTAGACGTGAGAAAACTTGTTGTCAATGGATTTCACATCAACTGACTCCCGATCAAAAAGAACAACGCATTGAATGGTGCACACTTCAAATTCGGTTTGGAATATCGTTAATGATCCTGAAAAGAAGTCAATTGGCTCAATTGGTGTTTCGAACAGAACCTAAGCCTACAAAAGTCCGACGAATTCCCAGTGCTGGTAAAGAAGAAGGTTTTTGCTAGTTTTTTTTTTCTAAAACAGGTCGTATTGTTACTATAGCATTAGAAGATAGACGTAACCCTACTGCCGATTGGTACGCAAATATCTGTTTACTGTAAATTTTGGAAAAAGTTATAAGAACTGGTCTATTGTTAAATGCGAAACGACCAACCTCATGTGCAATACTACCACTAGCGTAGTACCATTTAATAATATGTACTTTCTCTTCATCAGTGTACAGTCATGGCCAGATAAATGTAGTACAACCTTAAATTTCATATATGTCATAAATTTGATATATTATTGTAAAACGAGCTTCAGCTTAAGCTACTTGTCATAATAAAATCAAATGTCAGATCATACTTGAATATATTTACTTTATTATTGTTTGAGTTAAGAAATATAAGTTAAAAGTATAATAATAAGTTAAATTTAAATTTAAAATTGAATTAAGGAATACGAAAAATAACTTTAATAATAAAAATTTTTTAACAAAAAGCTAATATTTTGTTGGACCGCCATCAGCATCAATTACTGCCCTTAACCTTCTAGGCATGGAAGCCACCAAACTTCTAAAATAATTTGGTTTGTGAATGAGAGATTGCCAAGTATTTTGAATTGCTTCCCACAATTGGTCCTGATTTTGAAATATTATACGTGACATACTTTTGGTCATCTCGGCCCATACGTTTTCTATTGGGTTCATGTCCGCACTCTTAGCACTCCATTGCAAAATCTCAATGTTATGCTCTTCCATCCATCGCGACACTATGTTTGCACTATGAACTGGGCAATTGTCATGCTGATATATAAAAATGTTTTCAGGATACACATGTTGGACTGATGGTAACATAAGATTTTCCAAAATATGAATATAATTCTGAGAATTAAATCTCCCATTTATTCTATGACACATTCCAACATTGTGGTAACTTATCCATCCCCAAATATTTATAGAGAATCTTCTTTGCCGATCTGAATTATCTATATATTGCTCCTCGTATCTTGTACCGCCAGGTCTGTAGACACGAACAGAACCATTACTTGTGGATTGAAATGTTTTCTCATCAGTGAAAACAACATTTTCCCAAAACTCAGGTCCATTGTTTATATGATTTAATGCGAACAAAAGCCTGGCTTGCTTCCTTTCTTCACTAACCTCAATTTTATTGGCTGCAACACGCGACCTTATGTCGCTATCTCTTATTCTCCTGCTTGCAGTTCTACGTGAACCAGGAAAAATGGTCTCCGCAACTGCTACTTTCACTGAATCGAAAGGATGTTCTCGGAGATGGTGAACTAGATTATGGTTCTGCTGTTCAGTCGAAATTCTTTTAAGCCCAGTACCCGGCTTTCTGTCTATGCTCTCATCAGTCTCCCATCTTTTCTTAACCTTCATCACGGTGGTTTTATTTAACTGCATTTGCTGCGCAATTTCCCTAATACTGTACTCTTCTTGTAATTTAATTAATATACGAACTTTATCAGTTGCGGTTAGCTTTCGTGCCATCGTAAAAATATGTTTGACGTTTAATAAAATTTAAAATGATTTGACATATAATTGTCAAAATACTAACTTACACCATAAAAATTTATTAAGAAAAGCTTGTACTACATTTATCTGGCCACGACTGTACAACATATTAAAATTTCAAAATTTCAATCAAAAGGAAACTGTTAAAAGTTAAAAAAGAAGTATGTTAAAATAAAAAAATAGCGAAGCCAAACAAAATTCTTAATGAAAAAAAAAAAACAGTATATTCTATAACGAATGCGACGATCAATCCTTCTTCCAATTTTAATCATGTCGGGCGGGTTGTATAATAATAGCTTAAGGCCGTTTAACACGGTATAAATTTTGTTAGAAAATTTACAACAAAAAATATTATAAAATTTATTTGCAAAATTAATAGCGTGTCACACACAATTATTTGATGTAAAATTTTATATAAATTTTCTAATATTTTATATAAAATTTTACATAAAATAATTGTGTGTGACACGCTATTAATTTTGCAAATAAATTTTATAATATTTTTTGTTGTAAATTTTCTAACAAAATTTATACCGTGTTAAACGGTATACAAAATACAAATTGCGCAGTAAAACTGCGCGTACGGGCGATACCGGCATCGTGACGGGGTTATATATTATACATATTCCAAGAATAATTTTATTAAGAAAAAAAAACTCCAATGCATTATATAGGCATATAAAAAAACAGCATAAAGCTATTGCACATTGAAAATCTGTATGTAAACAGTCGTAAACGAAATTTAATATGAAATAACCTAAAAACTAATCCCACCCAACTAGTAAAATCTAAATTCTCGTATACTATTTTGTCTTAATTCCGGCAAAAAAAATCGTTTTTTTCTAATATGCACTCGCTAGAAAGTCAAACAAAACTTGCATATTACTATTTTATATAACACTAAGAGACAATTTTAACATTTAAATTGTAAAAACCTCTTTAAATTTTTAAGAACACACCAAAAACATTTATACCTTTAAAAGTACCTTACACATCTGAATTTCTACTTTTACACCTGGTTCACAGGGAAAGTTTCTAATAACACTTTTTTTTATGATAATAAAATATAAGAAAAGTATTATTATATTTTATTCTTTAACACTACACAGAAACTAACATTTATGCAAATAAACTGTTTTAAACAGTAAATGTAAATGACCATGCTATACATTGAATTTGAAGTAAGTAGTTATTTAATGTATGCATATTAAACAAAATATAAAAATCCAACTTACAGTTCTCGACATGCATAACATGTGTAAACTTCAGTTCCTTCTTGAGGTCTGATTGACATCCATTGTTTACCCTCTCTTTCAAACAAGATATTCCATTTTGATATATATGGATTTCTCTTATTCTGTAATTTATTAAATTGTTTAAATTAATATTGATATATTTCATTCTTAACAGGTAAGTAAATTACATCAAAACATTACAGCTGAGGCAATTATTTCCAATAACAGTTAACCAAATATATTCATTTACATTTTCTTTATTATTTGTATGGTAGTTACAGATATAACTTACGTTTTCAGTAGCATTTGCGTTCATTTTTGATATGTTTCACGTACAGTTACCTCTACCCAGTTTGGTTTATGCGCTGCTTGGGAATGCGCGTACAACGATACAGTTT
Organism: Melolontha melolontha; assembly: GCA_935421215.2. Taxonomy (NCBI): domain Eukaryota; kingdom Metazoa; phylum Arthropoda; class Insecta; order Coleoptera; family Scarabaeidae; genus Melolontha; species Melolontha melolontha. Next base: position 135,462,599 of record OW285240.1, on the reverse strand, counting down.
CCTTATCGACAATCTAAAAAATAATAATATATAAATGATATGTAATAATTAACAGACTATATTCGATATTTAGCAAGCGACTTACTTAAATTATAATGATATTTTCTCATTGAATACTTTTCCTGGACTCGATGACAAACATCACTAACTAAACTGGCTGTTTTTTTTAGTTCAATACTCTGCCACTTCATATAGTACGAGCGCTGATGCTTGGACATGTAACACGCTTCACATCATGCTATCACCACTCCTTTTCCGTATTCTATTTCGACCTTGAATGAAACAACTTCAAATGTCGGAAATTATTATATTATGCTGTATATGCATTTGTAAACCAGCTGAAGTAATTATAAAATACAAATAATTCGCTTAATCGTAGATATTGATTTTGCTCTTTTTTGCATTTGCAACGGGCAAAACGACTGATTGAATATTGAATGTCAGAAGTGCGCTCGGAATATGTTCGTTGGCCGCATCGGTTGGAATCGAGTTCGCTAGTTTATGTTAGATTCGGGTTCCTACAGTATTACGCAGATATTAAATACTACGGATAGGTTATAGACAGCTCTGGAGTGTAAAATAAGTTGCATACTGAACTTTCGTAATATTCGTGTAATGAAATATTTAAAATTATCTTGTATAGAGTTTAATCTCTATGTATATATTTTTAAACGATTGGCCCATATTCAATAATCAACCGAGTTCTTTTATGTGTTGAAATGTAAAATCGAAGGTATGTAGGTATAGGTTATGTATTGCCGTTATTGTGTTTATTTAAATTTTGCAATATTTATAATTTGTGAGGTAAATCAATGGTGCGTTCAGAACCGCACAAAAGGGGAAGCCTATAGAGTTCAAAAAAGATAAAATTTGTTACAAACTACAATAGAATCCTACCTTGCTTAAAATGAAGTGCCATACGTCTATTTTCTTTTGTAAACTCATCTATTACATCATAAAAACATTTTCGGGGAGAATATCCTTGCATTAACTCCTTTTCAATTGATATTAATCTCAAAGCAGAAAATATTTCTTGTCTTGTAGAATTACTCACGAATTTTTGTAATCGTTTAAGGCACAGAAAAGGAACGTTCTGCAGACGTCTTGTGGCGGGGATAGTAGTTAATTTACATAGTTTTAGAATACAAAAATCGCCTACAAGAAATAGCAAATTTCGTCCTATAAGGTGGCATTATTTAATAAGTGACATCTTTCGGCATAGTCTCTTTCGTCCGTCAGATGTCACTTATTAAATAGTGCCACCTTATAGGACGAAATTTGCTATATCTTGTAGGCGATTTCAGTGTAAATGTATATACAGATACAAATTTGTTTTTTAAAAAGATTTGTATTAATTTGTATTACATTGCTTCACTAGCGTGACTGATGACGCCTATAGATGGCAGAAACACGTGTCTTAAGCAGAAGTAAATGCTGAAAATACGAGGTGTATTGTCCATGTGTACAGTTACAGATATGTATATTGCATGTCTGTTTCATTTGTAATAGTTTAAGAATTTCAGAGTAAGCACGATCTAGTCCGCAGTTTAAGAGATTTCTATGTCACTAGCACTCCTTTTATTTAAGGTATCTGAGGTGTTGTAAGTTACTATGAATTCGGAACGTGATGCAGGAAAGTCAAAATATTGTGGATAGTTTTGTTTAAACAGAAACTGTGGGTTTATCGCAAAAATTAACTAATTCTAGAAATTTAAGGGTGGTAAGATTCATAAATCTGGTGTTTATGTGGACGGAAATATTGTTCATTATTTCAATATCGGTGCGTATCCTGTTTCTTTGTGATTGAATATTTAAACGCTCAAATTTATTTCAAAAATGATCAAATTGTTCTCTTTTTTTAGAGAAAATGATGGATTTGAATTCATAAATTTTTTTTTCTACAAACACCGTTAAAAGTTGACATTTTGACACGGCTAACTTCACTTAAAAATGGTGATTTTATAGCGTTGCGTGTTAAAAAGGCCACTTTTAACACTTGTGTTAAAAGTAAATGAAAGTTTGTCAAAAATGACAAGAGAAAATTCCGTACATATCAAATGATTTTTATTACAATGAAAATTACATATTCTTTGGATAATTAATATTAAATGTACAGTTTGTGCAATTGGAGATATTTATTCCATGTGTTGCTGTACTTGCAGAATTATTATTTGCAGACAAATAGTTCATAGGAACTAAAATATCGTGATTTAAATTATCATTTGCAATAGAATTAGTAGATAGATCTGGGAAGATGGAGTGAGCAATTTTGTTTTTATTTTCTAGAGAATCCTCTAGGTAACCTTCAGCAACGGTGGAACTTTTCCAGCCTCCATCGAAAAATGTGACCAAAGAGTAGAAGATTTCCAAATTTTAGACCTTTCTTTAAAATATGCTAGTAGAACATTTTCGCAAAATTTACCTATCACATTATTGCATCTGCACCATTCCATAAACCTTTTGTACGCAATTTCATATTGTTGCCTAGATTTTGAGGGCAACAAATCTAATGTCGCTTTATCAGCGGCTTCAATTATTGCACTCGGTATTACTTTATTTTCTTTATTAATACACGAACTCATCTTTTGTACAAATTGTGACAAATTAATTTGACGTAATTTAACGGTTGCGTCCAATTGTGTCAAAACTTTTACTCGTGACATAAAATCGCACTTTTAACACTTGTATCGTAAATAACTATTATAAAAAAATTTTATTTTGTAAAACAGCAAATAAGTTGTCACAAAATGGAGATATTTCGGAAAAAAAAAGTAACAAAAGATTAAAATTAATTTCAGTTTCTAACATATTAAAATATTCTCTAGAGCTAATTCGAGTCTAATTATCCCATTCTTCCTGGTTATCAATAATATTTTGAAAAAAATTAATATGTGTATAACATGTGGATATTTAAATACAGTTTGTACTAACCTACCGTTGTAATTTCATCGAGTGGGGGCTACTTTTGGTAATCTTTTATGAACCTTCAAATCTAAAGCACTAGTTTGAAGATGTGGAAAAATGCCTCGAAACCACTCAAAACGAAATAATCCATAAAAACAAAAGATTTTTGCGTTAATACAGTATTTGTATTGTCTATAAATATGATAAATTAATAACTAACTAATTTCATGTGCACAATTCCACAATAAAACTTAATAAAAGGGCATGTATTTCATTTTCTAATATTCCTATACACGCCCATTTAAACGCGATTCTTAAGAAACTGCCTATAAAGCCGTATGCTGTAGATATCCAGCTTAACAGGTTGTTCATTCGAATGGACGCGTTTTAATTAGTAATATTAGGTAATAATTTAATATGTAATATTAAAGTTTAATATTAATAAAGTTTAATATTTTTGTTTATACACAGTATACACTGTATTTTACTTTGTTCATGTAGGAAAAGCTGTGCTTCCCTAGCTTCCACGGTATACATGCCACTGAGGTAAATGCTTATTGTATAATTACCAGTGGTGGTAGCTGTATAAGGCCGCGAAGCCGCACGCCCCTCCTTCAATTTTTAATATAACACAATTTAAATGTTTATTTAAATATTTATTATTAATATTCATTTTATTATTATTATTCATATAAGTAGTTAAAATTTCTAAATCTCAAAAAACTGAACTCTGTTTTCGTTGTCTAACGTTGTTAGAACCCACAGAATTATATTAAGGCGCAAATAAGCCGCGGCCTCCATAAATCATTATAGATTCCTGGTGAATGTGACCCGATATTGCCCGATAGTACACGATTCCATAAAAACATTTAGGATATTTTACGGCGCAGTTATCTAGCGGCCAGTATTTCAGTGCCGTCTACGGAACTATCGTACCGTATCGTATAATATAATTCGGGTGTGATTAGTCATAATAAATAATTAATTTCGTAAATAATATTATTCAAATAAATTTTGATAGGCTGCCATTAGCCTATAAACTTAAAATTAAAGAACTTGGGAGGCCGTTGCCAGATATAAAGTTGTCACAAACTTGTGAACGAAAAACCGAAAACCGGTCTTTTACGCGTCGGTTTTCAAAAGATATTTATAAAAAAACAACTGGATATGTGGGTGTGAAATAACAAATTTGTTGTACTGTTTTCGGTGCTTGCTTTTTTATAAAGCCGACTCTAGAATGGACCCCAACTGGGCAAGAAGAGGAATCAATGATTTACACCATCTTCCTGAAAAAATGAGGAAACATGAATCGTCTCGTGACCACATCAATTGTTGTACTGCCTTTGATGTGCTCGGTAAGGTTAATATTATGTGTCACTTAAGCTCTGCATACAGAGAAAGTATTATTTCGCATAATAATAAGGTCGAGAAAAATCGCCATATTTTAAAAAGGATAATCAGTTGTGTAAAATTTTGTAGTTCTTTTGATTTAGCACTTAGCATGATGAAAGTGAATCCTCTGAGAACCAAGGAATATTTAAAGAACTAATTAATTTCACTGCAGAGCTGGACAATATACTAAAAGAACATTTACGTACGGCAACTGTTTTTAAAGGGACCTCAAATACTATCCAGAATGAAATTCTCGACAGTATGTTACAAGTGTGTAGGGAAGAAATTTGTAAGCAAATTGAAAAGGCAGACTATTTATCAATTCAATGCAATGAAACCACTGATATCTGAAATTATTGTCAAATGGTTTTAAGATTAAGATATTTTTGTGAAGGCTCCACCCGTGAATATTTTTGGGGTTTTATAAAGGTGAAAGATAAAACAGCTGATGGGTTAAAAACAAGCATTGAAAATGAAATTGACCTCCTAGTTTTAAAAACTCCCCAAAAATTAATAGGTCAAACGTATGACGGCGCAAATGTTATGAGCGGTGTGAACAGAGGCGTTCAAGCTCAAATTAAAACAAAATACCACAATGCTCATTTGATTCATTGTTATGCCCATCAATTAAACCTCATTATGCAGAAATCGGCATCACAAAATGCAATAGTCCGCGTGTTTTTTAATAATCTGTCGGCCATACCTGTTTTTTTTTCAAACACATCTCATCGTTGTGATGTTTTGCAAGAGATAATAAATAAAAGATTACCAAGGGCGGTGACAACTAGATGGAATTATAATATTCGCACAGTTAATTTTGTTCACGAAAATCTTGAAAAGCTTGTAGAAGTGTTCGAAGAAATTGAAACCAGATGTGAGAAAAGTGTTACTTCAAATAAAGCATCCGGTCTAAGAAGGGCATTGGAAGATCCCGAATTTATATTTTGGTTAAAATTCTTCCATAAAATTTTGCCACATGTTGACATACTGTATAATCAATTGCAATAAAAAAATAAGTAAATAATAAATAAATAATAAATATATGTCATTTGGTATTTGATTTCTGGTGCGCCCCTCCAAACTCAAACCGCACGACACGCCACTGAGAAGTACTCATATATATCTTTCACCCCGTTTTTTCTTTGTCGCTATGCACAACTACTATTGTATTCTGCTTTTATATAACAGTAAAATCTAAGGTGCGTAGTCCTTCCATAGATGAATTCAACAACGCAGGAGTATAACATTACAAATAAAGGTCAGTTTTTCAACGTGAACACTATTACCACGTCCGAGTTCCTTCTCGTGGTTCTTGAACAATTTTAAAATAACATAAAATTTGAATAAGCGATTGGCGTCAGTGATCTAGAAAAGAAAAATCCATTAAGTTTGAAACAAAATTTGAGGTTATATTTGAAGTTTTATTGAATTTTAAGGAAATACAACCAATCTTGAAAGTTTTACAAGAAAAAATCTGGTATACATATGTGTAATGGACAAAGTTCCAGTCGTCAAAATGAGCAGTTGATGCCTTCAAAAACGCAATTTTGACTGTACCAATAAACGAGTAGAGTAACTGCTATTATAAGCAAAAATGTATTTTATTTCATGGTGCAAAGGGATAAAAAAATAATTTTTATTTCAATATTTATATATTTTGTTTTAGTCTCATCAATCATTAAGTGAGTATAAATATTATTTTTTTCATTAATCTAATATTAATATTATCATCCTCTCATTATTTACAAATAAAGTCATGTCTGACAATTTTTTTATATATATTACATCAGGATTAAATTCTAAACTTTGTTTAGATATAATTACAAATATCTAGTTTGTAATCTCTTCCTATCAAGGAGTATTTTCAAAGTGAAGATTCGAAAATCGGATAAATACATTTAGATTTGTCAATCGTTTTTTAATTAAACATATTCTTAATCCTACCAAATCCGTTTAAGATGGGCTTAAAAGCCGACCAAACAGTTATGACTACTGTCACGACGAAACAAACGATAATCATGGTCGGGGTCGATCTGTTCCTGAACCAGCCCGTATAATAGCCGGTGATAGTAGCGTAAGCACCCGCTACTACGGTAACAAATCCTATAAAACTGGAAAAATTTATTCAAATTTGGCGAGATAATGTTTCGCAGCGATGCGCTGTAAAGTGCGGGGATTCCGTTTAACACAGCGACGAAACCTGCAATTGTAGCGACGATGCCGCTAAGTCCGTGTTCGGTCGAGAAATGGTTACCATCTCCTCTAGCTCTGTTGTATATTATAGTCCCTAATCCCCCGATGATTAGTTCTGTGGCTACTGCTAAAGTCATCCAATGAACGCGAACTCTATTTGGCTGCTTTAATCGTTTGGTCAAGATATTTTCTTTAATGAGCGCTAGAATTCCTTCAGCCATTAAAAGAGTCCACTGAAACAAAAAAGAAAAAGATACAATCATTCATTCTTTTATCTTTAAATGAAGGAAATAAGATACAAAACTTATTCCTAATGAAGAAAATATGGAGAAACGATGCAAAACTTTTTATTAAATAAAAAAAAATGTATGATTTTATTTAATTTTACAATGGATTTAAGTAGGAAGTTATGGTTACATCAGTTAATTAATAGTTATTTATGTATCAAGGGTAAACAGGTGTTTATGGACCGCGACGTGTAAATATTAGCCCGAGCTGTCAGACGTTAATAAGAAATTCAAAAATTTAAGTGTGAATTGAAATAGAGCCCATATGTTATGGCTAGCGTAATATAGCGCATTTAAAAAGAACTGCCTCTAGTTTCTCTGCGAAGTCAAATGGTGTATTTGAATTCAACATTTACATTTGCGTATTTAGTTTCTGTTATTCTGTTGTATCTCGTTTATTTTTCTCGAATATGGATTCAAAGTCGAAAAAATCTGTTCTTCAATGAACACAAAAGTTTCACTATTGAATCGTACTTTCGAAATGGTCAAAGAGTTGGTGGGGCCAGGTGGGGGTTTTATTCAATTGATAAATGTTCAGCCGATTTTCCAATTGAATACCCAAAAGACGCTGCGAAATACAATCACATCTGTAAAACCCCAAAGCTTTGTGTGACCTTGTTTTCTGAGACCGGGAGTGTTAGCAGAAAAGTAGACAGTGAAAATATCAACAAATAATTACCTTAGTATAACAAACTTTTAATAATTGGAAATATTAATGTGGAGAGGTGTTCTACAGAAATTTTGGAGCCGTTTATGAATGAACTGCATGATGACGAACTCCAATTATGATATTTCCAACAAGATGGTGCATCACCACAGTGAACATGTGAAACACTTGACAGCCTTACGTTAAGAATAGCATTTTTAAAACAATAGTGCAAAATTTAAATTTTAAATAAACTCAGAATTCAAAAGTCAGAACAAAGAATTATTGAACAATTTAATGAAATTAATAACAATCCACCATTATGCGACGTTAACAATCACAGGCCTCTTAATGAATCATATAACTTTTTTTAAATAAAATCAGTTTGTATTGACTTTAGGATTATATTTTTTTTCATGATCTGACAATCACATTCATAGATCTGTAACTTTGAAACAAATAAAAATGGATATACAAGTTTTGCGTTTTTGTTACTTGAAATGAAGTCTACTTTACACTCCTAAAATTTGATCATAACGATACGGGACACTTGTATAATGTTTAGACTCTTTATGAATTGTTCTCAGGGTTTTTGTTTTCAAAGGGGTTCTTTGCAACTAGGCCTAGCATCCAATGTAATAAGGAGAGAAATAAGACGATAAGATATCAAATTTAATATATTTTTTGTTCACACTTTTTAAAACATACATGAATTTTGAACATGATAAACATTATCGACTATATTTTTATTTCAAAATGAAACACAGCATGTAAATCTTTATGTAAATAAATATATATGTATATATATATATATATATACATATATATATATATAAATATATATATATATATATAACTTTGAAGGTCTTTGTTTGATTTTTAATAAATCTCGCAACGACACCTGTGTATTATCTTAGTCCTGTGACTCTACAAAAAATCAAGGTATGACACAACATATTTTTATTTTAAATTTATAAGTTAACGAAGCTTATTTGTAATTCTTCCAATATGGTAGTATTTAAAAGATAAGTGTGGTATTCATATTCATGTGACGAGAACAAACCCCACCACATGGGATATTTAATTTCACACTACAGGTTTAATTTCAAATTCAATTACTTAATGAAATTTTTAATTATGAAACAAAACCCAGATATTTTTAAATGGTTATGAGACTTTTTCCTACTTGCGATTGAAAATGTATGTGTTATCTCTTCTTAGATGTATTTAATATCTCATAGAGACCTACTGAATTCATTATATAAATTGTCAAACTTTGCATGATACATGTCCATCGTTTGTGAATGTGATATAAATTAATAAAACAAAAATAAGATTCTCTTTAAACAAATAAAATATAAGTAGGTATTCGATAAGTGATTTAACTTGAAAATTTCGAACAATATGTTACACACATGTATAAAACGAATGTAAATTTTAATATGTGACCGCTGCTTTCAATGGTGACGTCAGTCATTTTTAAAATGTAAAATACGTTATCTTTGGTCCCTTTTTCAAATCATATTTTATATTTTAAAACTATTGTTCTTTCATTTAATTTTAAATGTTTTTCAAGATGTATTTTTATTTTTATGTGTTCCATCTTTATCTTACATATCTCGTTCTATACGCTCTCCTTATTTAAAACGACTAGATTTCTTCTGCATTCAACTTGTATAATCCCTCTCTTTCTAATCGACTAAATTACTCTGCCGCCTTTCATTCGATCTAATGCGATCCGTGATTTGTGTCACATTTATAACCTTCAAATCTCAATCACAATTTGACATCTAGGTTGTTTATTATGTTAAAATAAACATATAACTATTTTAATAGGCAACAAATACCATATTAAGTTTTATTTTGAACGTTGTGGAATCTTTTGAGGTATTATCAATATTATCGATCCTTTTTGGTCAATTACATCTGTTTTTAAATGAATGCGTACTGTTTTTTATAAGTAGGTATTATTATAAAATGTCAATTTTTAAAAATACATATTATATCATGTTCTGTTTTATTACAAAGTTCTCATTGTCTTTTTAGGCTTTTCCAATTTGTTGTGTATATATTATGTAGTAATATATACTTAATTTTCTAAGATTTGCAATCAAGATCTTTCAAAACAGTGAAACTTATGAAATGTTTTTTTATAATTTGTATTAAGTATATAACGAGCCATCGAAAAAATTCATAATTGGAGTAGACTCTGAAAGTGGGTTGATACTTTAACCACTTCCATATAATGACATTTATTATTTGACATTGAAACTATAAGTTTGTGTCAAATTTTTCAAAACTTATTAAGAAAATTGTTTGTGTTTAGATGTAAATGGACAACATTTTCAACAGCTTCTGTAGCTATATGTAAATTTTGATTATGATTTCGATATTAAGTAAATTATTTGTTTTCTTTTTTGTTGTAGTATCATTTCAATACCATAACCTTTTTTTACAATGAAACCAAATGAAACTGTCAAGCATCAAGTAATGTGTCATTAACCACTTCCACATAATGACTCATTATGTGGAAGTGGTTAAAGTACCAACCCAATTTCACAGTCTACTCCAATTATGAATTTTTTTGATGGCTCGTTACTATCGTAAGTGTTAAACGTTAAATTTAGTCATGCATTCTTAAGTTACGAAAATGATATTTGTCATGAGTGGTTGATCGTTTTGTATATGTTTAGTATCAAGTTTACTATTTAATGTGTTACCTATAAACTATATTAAACATTTTCCCATTACCATTTTTGAATTTTACAAAAACCTACGTCCAATATTATTCAACAATAATATTCGACGTTGAGTCAGAAAATGCTTCGATGGACAACGTAATGATTTTAAATACCTTTTATAAATAAGTTTGACCTAAAAATCACTTTCCTTGGAGACTGTGGTTAAGTAAAAACTCAAAAACCAAAAAGTTTGTCAGTTTGAAATTCCTTAGAATTTGTTCAATTAATTAAAGATTGTGAATTCGATGTAATGTCATTGTCTCCTTCAGTACCTATTCCAGAAACTTTCAAATATTTAGAAGATTAGCTTTATAACGATAACATTGATCCTTTAAAAGTAAAGGAATACATGACATTGGCAACTCTTTACAAGGCGCAAAGTTGGAAAAATCTTTATGAACAGAAACAAGGCACAACAATGGGTAATTGCCTATCTCCTTTTATAGCTAATTTATTTATGAGCCAATTTGAAGTAGAATTTAAGAATAACGTTAAATATTTTCCAAGAGTTCGTAGATGGTACGTAGATGACATTTTCGCGATTTTTGAAACACGGAAATGTGAATTGGACATGTTTGTTAAACAACTAAATTTGAAATTCTTCTTAGAAAAGAGGTAGAAAAGGTTGAGGGCGTGAGAATAAACACATGATGTTGTTGTTTTCGTAAGAGGGGGTAAGCTGACGTAATTTTACTTTGTGTCTTTGTTTTAAATTCAGTGTATACGTGAACGCCGCGTAAAATTGAGCCCAATCCACGCCCCATGTTCCACACTTTGATTAGTGGTTTTACTTACTGATGATGACAACTTCGTTGTCGAAATACGCATTTAGGATACGATTATTAATTGTGGTAAGGGGTTTTATACTTTTTTAAGTAAAAAAAGTACGGTTTTATTTTCTTTTATGAAATACATGGTGATTTGCAATACTGTAAGGTACTGTTTTCTTGTTTCCAAATATGTAAAACCTGAAATTTTAAATTACAACCAAACTGTGCATTTGGAAAGTGTTTAATAACACAGGCCTGCATAAAATTTGTGATGACGTGATTTTTGTTTGTTAAGCTCAGTTTTTATATAGCAATAACTAATTAAAATACAGTTGGTCTCTACCACCCACAGATTTTCTTTTTGCATAAAAGAATAAGAAAAAAATATAAAAAAATTTTATAATAGGCGTTTTAATACATTTTAAAATGAATGTACTACTTCAAATTCTAGGTATGAACCCAAAAATGATTTTCTGTTGTGGTTTTAAAGAAATTTGTTAAATAGGCTCTCATTACCTAATGTAAATCTTTTATTACATGTATTAATTTTGGACAAGATTACCGGGAATTTTTACCTGCTAAATCCTATTTATTATGCTTTCACTTTATTAGTACTGCGAAGAATGATTTCAAGTTTATCACTCCAAACAAAATGTATATTTTAATGTCATTTACTTCATTATAGCTCTGAGTGTCGATCAGTAAACAAGTAAAATTAATTTGTCGTTAGTGTTGTGCGTGGTATTTGATAAATAAACATTGCTTAAAAATATGTCTAGCCGGTGTTGCAAAAACAAACCAGATGATTTCTGTTATATTTGTGGATATTTCGTCTTGAAAAAGTTTAAGAGACCAATTGGTGAATTTGTGAAAAATGCATATTATGCTTATTTCAAAATCAAATTAGGAGATCAAGATAAAGATTGGGCACCGCACGTTGTTTGTAAGGTATGTGAAGAAGGCTTAAGACATTGGACCAAAGGGAATAGAAAAAGCCTTCCTTTTGGAGTACCGATGGTTTGGAGAGGACCGCAAAATCATCATGAAGATTGCTACTTTTGTCTTTGTGATATTAAGAGGCATAATAGAAAAACTTTGAAACATATTTTGTACCCAAACAATATTAAATCAGCTATCAGACCAGTTCCTCACAGTGATCACGTACCTATACCTATACCCCCCAAAATACTACAAGAAGATATTGAAACCTCTTCAACTTCCGGCTCCGTACAGATGGATAGTGATTTTGAACCATCAACCTCAGGTCAAAACCAACCTCAGCTATTTTCACAAGCCGAACTGAATGATTTAGTAAGAGATTTGGGACTTTCAAAAGATCTTTCTGAAGTACTGGGGTCTAGGTTGAAACAAAAAAATTTGCTTGCCCCAGAAACTACCTTCAGATCTTCCTTTAGCTGAATATGACAGAAAAACAACCAAACGAAGCTTTTCTGAAAAACGAAAACGTTTTTTTAAGAAGCATAAAGAATAAATAACTATTTCTAATAGTTTCTATGTGTATATTTTTGTATTTTTTAAAAAATAATATAAAACTAGCTTATAAATGAAATAAATCGTGTTTTTTCTATTTTTTTTGATTTTACTGGTTTGAAAAATAACCTTACGTGATACAAAAAAAAATAAAAGCAGATTTGAAATCAGCGCTACCCAATTACTAGAAAACAGTTAAAATTTTTAAATCAACATTCAAAGAGTTGAAAAATGCAGGCCTGTGTAATTTACGTTTAAACGGTGAGAGCTATCTACTATTTTCGGTAACGAAATGGTATGTGATTAATAATATATTCAGAAACATTAATTATATTTCGTACAATCTTTTCACCAGTGCAGATTTGAAATTTGCCCATAGGCCAATATAGGTACGTTGACAAAATTGAATTGGACGCCTTCAAATCATTATCTCAATTCAAATATCCACAAAAATTAAAATTACATTTAAATTTTGATTTAGATAATTCTTCTATGTATTACACGTATAAATAAAAGTGACAGATACTTGAGACAACAGTAAAATATTGTAATTGACTTGACACATAACGTACCTTTAAAAACTTTCCTCATTATAGACGGCCATGCCCATTCAAATTTCTAAATTTGTGACAGATTTCGTGCACTATCACCAACCATTATCAAAAAGCATAGCCGTCTCTAATGAGGAAAATTTTTGAAGGCGAGTTACTTCAAAATTTTATGTCCAACTCTGTCGGTTTTTTGAAGGCACGACTTAATAAATAATTCAAGTTATATATTTTTCTGCTTTTAATGCAGTTTTCTTCAAATATTACAACTCACTAGATAAGAAAATCTAAACTTACCCCTATCGTATATAAAATTACGTGCCATCCAACTAGAGTAGGTCGATTAAGAAAACTTAGATACAAGACATACGCTGTTAACCCGATGCTTAAGACGTGTACAACTGTCGTAACATGTTCTATAATGTCCTGCAAGAGATTACCTTCACTTTTAACAGAAACGGTTCCGTTCACTTGACGTTCCGTTTTTTCAGACGAAGGAGTTTCCGCGAAATTGGACGCCATGTCTTCTAACTCAGTTGGGGTAAAAATGTATTAAAACTCTAAGAGTTCTACTTATAATTTTTTAATCGCAGTCGTCCTTGCCACACACTTTCCGTATCTCTTAATCCTAATCCTTTAGATAGTGAAAAATACTAATGTTAATGAAAAACAGCCTCAGACTGGTAAAAATTGGATTTAAGATTATGTGTGATTATGAAATATATAACAAAAGCGAGTGATTTAACCAAGGAATGCTTAAGCTATGATTATAATGTAAATGGGATTTAAGTAAAACACTTATACTAATTTCCAGTATATATTACACTTTATTATATATTAATAAATGGATGACATGTTTCGCTACGATGTAGCTTCTTCGGATCTTATATTACTACTGAACACGCTCTTCACAAATGTATGGCTTTTTTCTAAACTATTTCAATGGGTTGCACTTGTCTACATTAGAATCGTCTCTTACCGATATATCGTCTAAAATTATTGTTATTTTAATATTTAATGAAACCAGTTTAAAAGTGGGGAATTATTAAGGTCTAATTGGTCATTTAACAATATATCTGCATATTTAAGTTTATTTATTTCTAAGGATTCCAGTAAATTTAACTTTAATCCTTTTTGTTGTGACTGTAAAATTTCGAAATCTTTATTGAAACTATGATTATTTTCCAACAAATGAATTGCATAATTGGAATCTGTCTTTTTGTTAATAAAACTTTTAAAATGTTCCTGTATTCTTTTCTCAAAGCTCCTACCAGTTTGGCCTATGTATGTTTTAGGGCACTCTTTACATGTTAGTTTGTATACTCCGGATTTATTACTTTTGCTTGTCTTGGATTTATTATTTTTTATGAATTTCCCTAAAGAATTATTAGTTTTATAAGCTACATTTATATCTGTTTTTCGTAAAATTTTTCCTATTTTTTCACTTATCGGTCCTATGTATATTAATAATTTATAATTGCTTGGTTTATCTTTTATTATTGGGTACACATTTTCTATTGCTTTCCTATATTTCTTTTTTCTTAAAATTGTATCTACTATATTTGGGTTATATCCATTATTTTGCGCTATTTGTTTAATGATATTTAATTCTTTAAAGAAGTTTTCATTATTTAAAGGTACTGATATTAATCTGTGTATCATACAATGGAATGATGCTAGTTTTTGACTTACCGGGTGACAGGAACTATTGTGAATGATAACATCTGTGTGTGAGGGTTTGTGATATATTGAAAAGACATGTTTATTATTTTGTCTAGAAATTGTAAGGTCCAAGAAGTTTATACTTTGATCTGATTCTTTTTCTATGGTGAAATTAATGTTTTGGTGTAGATTATTTATGTGTTCAAAAAATTGGTTTAATTGTCTATCTGTGCCTCTGAAACAAGCTAATACGTCATCTACATATCTGTGCCAGTATATAAAATATTTAAAATTGGGATGTTCTTTAATTTGACTTTCTAAATTATCCATAAAAATCTCTGATAATAGCGGACTCAATGGGTTGCCCATTATTAGGCCATCATTACATGAATATATCTTACTGTCAAATTCAAAATAGTTTTGATCTAAACAGATAGTTTTAAGAGAACTTATGATATCTAATTTTTTAACTATATTAACATTTTGAATTGTTAACAAATTCTCCACCAAATTAATGGTGTCTTTTATCGGGATACTAGGGAACAAATTAGTAATGTCGAATGATATTAGCTTGGCATTGTCTGGAAGTTTAATATCTTTTATTTTGTTAACTAGCTCTAATGAATTTTTAATTGTAAATTTCGCTGAAAATTTAGTATTTTCTCTAATATGTTCTAAGATTTTTTTGGATAATTTATATGAAGGAGCTGTGACAAACGACACGACTGGTCTGATAGGATTATCTTTTTTATGAAGTTTGATTAATGAATATAATTTTGGAGCTTGTGGATTCATATTGATAAGTTTACCTTCCACCTTATCATTAAATAAACTTTTACAATTCTGTATGCACTTCTTAACTGAAGATTGAAATTTCACTGTGGGATCTGATTTTAACAATTTATATTTTGATGGGTCTAAAAATTGCATAGTTTTATTAATATAATCGTTTTTGCTTAATGCTATAACTGTATTTCCTTTATCTGCTTTTGTGAAAATAATATTATTGCTGTTTGATTTGTTTATTATTGATTTTAATGTAAACATTTCATGATTTGGACTCGAATTTACGGAAGATTCAGCTTTTAAAAAATTTGATACTACATATTTTTTATCTGTGTTACGCAATGTATTTTTTAATGCAATTTCTGTATCTATTGCTATATTGTCTAATTCTGAGGCTGATTGTTTCGGCTGTAAATTATATTTGAAACCTTTTTCCAATAAACGTTTTTCTTTGTTAGAAAACTCTACTGAGGTTAAATTTTTAAATTTGTCTGAGAATTGATGATTTGAAAAATGACTTATGTTTTTGCTCACATTTCTTTTTTTATTATTAGTAATCAAATATTCTAGTTTATGTTTTTGTTTAATGTATTTTTTGTTAATTATTGAGTTTACTTTTTCTCTAGTATTACTATCTAACATAACAAATTCTACATAATTTAATTTATATAACAATTCTGTATGAACAACCTTTAAATATATGTGTAACCTAAATATATTTAGGTCACAAGAAGGGACCTGAAAAATGGCTTACCGAAGACAAGAAAACACAATTCAAGAAGAGAGGAAATTTACACATATAAGGCTATTTCGTAATAGCCTTGCTATTCGAGCGGAAGATCGCTTTTTCTGGCCTAGTCGCTTTCTTCCGTCAGATGTCACTGATTAAATTGGTGTCGCCTGATAGAACGAAACTGGTTATAGCTTGGAGACGATTTTAGCGTAAATGTAGATACAGATCCGTTGTTTAACAGATCTGTCTTAATTTGTATACACATTGCTTCACTAGTTCAACCGATGAGGCCTAGATGGCTGAAACATATGTATTGAACAGAAGTAAATGCTAAAAATACGAGGTGTTTGTCCATGTTTACAGTGACGGATATGTATTTTGCATATCTGTTTCATTATATAACAACTGCGTAATACGGCAAAAACGTATTGATAAATATCCCTTTTTTGTATATTTACCGCCATCTGGCGCGTGTTAATGGACAGCACCAATATACGTATTTTTCCGCTTTTTTCGTAATAGCCTTGCTATTCGAGCGGAAGATCGCCTTTTCTGGCCTAGTCGCTTTCTTCCGTCAGATGTCACTGATTAAATTGGTGTCGCCTGATAGAACGAAACTGGTTATAGCTTGGAGACGATTTTAGCGTAAATGTAGATACAGATACAGATCCGTTGTTTAACAGATCTGTCTTAATTTGTATACACATTGCTTCACTAGTTCAACCGATGAGGCCTAGATGGCTGAAACATATGTATTGAACAGAAGTAAATGCTAAAAATACGAGGTGTTTGTCCAAGTTTACAGTGACGGATATGTATTTTGCATATCTGTTTCATTATATAATGACGTTAATAATAATAATAGTTAATAAACTCTACTCGTCATCAGGTATATTTTTTAATGTTTCTTCATTTATTTTCAATATCAATTTTTTGTCTATTTTAAAATCGAAACAGCTATTTTTATTTATATATGTCTTACTATGAAGAAGTCCTGTGACTGTTTCCGTGCTTAATTTAGTACGTTGTTTAGTTTTCTTTAAATTGATGGAGGAAAAAATTCGTTCCACATTTGCGGAAGAATGTGGTAAACACAACAAATTTTGAATAAAATTACATAATAATGGAGAGACATTCGATTCATCACCACGTTTTATTGCCCTGACACTAGCCCAGAATAACATATCTGTGCTGAAATTTTGGTGTTCTGTGTAATTTCGTAATTGCCTCCATTCGCTATCTAAATTTTCAAGTTCGTTTTGTGGTGTTAAATTCGGAAAAAGTAAAGCTATATCTACTATTGAACTTATAGTTCCTCTTTTTACTATCTCGGGGTCAATGAAATTAAATTTTTTAAGTGGGTTGTTTTTTAGTGGAAATCTAGTCGTGATTTGTGAACAACTTTCAACGTAAAAATCCAAACAACGTAGTCGCAAATATTTTATTTGTTCTGAACTCAATTTACCTTCTTCTAGATAAATTCTAACATTTGCTCCTAAATACAGATCTTCTAATGCTTGATAATTATGTGGATTTTTAAATTCAATGTTTTCTAATGCTGTAGATAATTAATAGTTACGTTTTAGGAAACAGTCACAAATTGTTCGAAAAATATTGGATACACTATTATATAAAGTGTAAAGTTTTGGCGATTCTGATTGCATTTCACGATTTAGACTATTAAAGAGTGGCAAAACATAATCTAGAAATAATAGAAAGACTTTGGTTAGCGGATTATTTAAATGATCGAGTATGTTTTCAGCTGTTGAGACATCGCCATCTGCAACAGCAGTTGTAAAATATAATCTGAGCGGATTGTATTGTTCTATAATTCGTTTAATAGCTGAATCAACCGATAACCATCTGGTTTGGGACGGGTGCAAAATTTTGTGGATTTTAACATTGCAAAATAATTGATACTCTTGGAATTCGCTGATTCTTTTTGGACTAGAGTTGAAGTAATTAAAAATATTTCTTGTTAAGTTTTCAAGGAAATTTGGAAATTTTTCGCATGCGTATGAAGCAACTAAGTGAAATAAGTGGCAGATGCACTTCATGACAAATAAATTCGGTATATCTTTTTTTAGTAATGTTGTAACAGAATGATGTCTTCCCATCATTACATTTGCTCCATCAGAAGCAAAGCCAATCATATTATCTTTATAAGGAACAGAATTTGAGACAAATGTATTTATAACATGATTATATAAAGTTTGCGCATTCGCACTATCTAATTTCACAAGAGCAAAAAAACAGTCTCTGATTAAATTGTCTTTTGCATACCTGACGACGAGACAAAGATGTTTTATCGTTGAGCGATCTGTAGACTCGTCTATAATAAGGGAAAATTTATTATATTTAATATCCTCACATATATTTTCGAAACATTCAGCACCTATGACATTTCGAACAATAGCTGTGGTTTTCTTTCTGGCGCACGATATGCCTTGAGCAATCTTTGAATCGGGACAAATGTTAGCTATTAATTTTGGCAAATGATCCATTATCAAAAATGGCAAATTATGTTCTGCAATACACGCAGACAAGCGGATCTCGGCTAAAACCAAGATAATTAAAATTATTGTAATCATGACATAATTTAAATATTCATACCTTCGGCAATATTATTCTTTATTTGCGCCGATTCTGCCATACCTGCTGAAAATTCGGTTAAACGCGGCTGTTTGCGTATCATCCTTGCTGTATGTTTATGAATTATCGAAAGACTGTGTTTCATTAGAGAATCTTTTCCGCTAGAAATATTAATGTCTTTACTGCAGATCTTACATCTTGCAAAATTTTTTCCCTTTTTACTTCTAGAAAGCCATCTTTCAAAGTCTTCCAGCTTTTCCCAAACTTCCTTATAATTTTGGGAATATTTTATTTTTTTTGCTATATTACTTGGGCCAGCTTGTTCACAGTTACTGTCACTACCCATATTTTAACACTAGGTATATTAATTTTTAAAAAAATCAAGTGACACCTATGTATGTGTTCTTCTAGAATACGATTTAGCGGATATAGGATACTGATTTCAAATTTTAAATGCAAAAACAGAAACAAACCCTTCACTCAACTCAAGATGCCCCACTGTTTTAAACTCATAGAAATAAGCAAATAACCAAATAGATATCGCTTTTATTCATTATTGAATGATATGTTGTATTTATTTCATGCATTCATTTGTTCGAATGAAAAGGATTATTTCATTGTTGTAGTATTTTGAAATAATTATTTTCGGGGGAATAAGTATTTTTATTTGAAAAACAATGTTTCTTTAAGATAATTTTTAACCAGAATAGTCCCTTTATTTAGAATAAAGAGCGCTTGAGAAACGTGCAAATAAATACCTACCGACATACATAATTGTTGCCTTTGAATTCAAGCATTATATCGACTACAATCCATAGTAGCTTTTATTACTGTCCCTACTCATAAAATTGCTTGCCTGTTTTAATTTTCTATTTATTATAGTCATAGATTAAAGATGAATGCCATTATAGTAGTAATTTATTATATTGTATTTTTATTCTTTATTATACATTAAAAAAAATACCCCTATAAATATTTACATTAACACGTATTATTTACATGAATATAAACAGTTTTAGCACAATTTTATTTTTTTTTTCTCATTCGTTTAAAAATCGGTAGATATGATGGCTTCATCGGTAGATCGGTAGAAGTGTAGAAAAATCAGTAGATCTACCGAAATATCGGTAGACGGAACAACACTGCAGTGAGCTTAGAGAATTGACGAAGTGTCATTTGTTATTAATCATAAGTCAAAACGACAAGTTACGAATTAACCTATTACTAATATTACGACATGTACGATCACTTAATCACTCTAAAACATAACTGATTTAATCCATGGCACACTCTGAAAACTTTTTTTGTGGCTCACTCAATACAACTAGACACTTGAAAATACTCGATTATACGAGACGTATTGCCTGAAATACCACTAGACCAAAGGTCGAGTGGTATTTTTTTAAGCAATACGTCGAGTTTCAAGAATTTTCAAGTGTCGAGTTGTATACTGGTAGACTATATCATGAAAATAAAAAGCAAAAAAAAAGTAATGCGGTTTGGAATCGAACCCGGTCTGTTAGCATGGTGGGCTAGCACTTTAGAGTTGAGCTATCGATACACTTCTATGGATACGGTTTCCTAGAACATTATAAGAAAGTTGTCAATTTCAGACAATTGGTAGGTATGAAAGTTGATAATTTCAATCATCCGTCAAAAACCCCTACGTTATTATAACGCACGGTTATAATGTAATAATTTACTTTTATCAAGTACCTATGTTGCTATTTTGTTTATCTGAAACGACCACTTAGAAGCAAGAGAATTTATTTGATATAAATTTAATTATTGCTTATATTGAATGCAAAAAAAGTGGGATGACTCTTATGGTCATAAATCACTGGTTTCTATTTATGTGAACCGATTTGCCGTGACGTACAGCATATTCAGATTGTTACTAATAGGTTTCATAAGTTACACATGAATATGTCAAATTACGGCATTGCCATAAAGACAAGTCAAAATTGACAAGACTAGAGGAGGGCGGGGTAAGTGAGGCAGTCGGGGCAAGTGAAGCATTTGCTGTAAACCAGAGGCTCCCAAACTTTTTTTTCTCATAGACCACTTTGAAGGTTTTGCTGGTTCCGGTGGACCCCCTGCAGCTATATTTCTACCATATTCCCAAAACACGACAAAAAATGTGAAGATTAGATCTAACTATGGAAATTTGCGTTGCGGCTGAGTTATTGGTTAATTAATTAATTGATTGTGCTGTGAGTGGATGTCAAAAAAGTAAAGTTAGCCAATCAAAGAAGTGATTCCATCCAACTTTACTCCTTTGACATCTACTCACAGCACAAGAAACCAATCAATTCTCACATATTTTATTTAGAAAACTCCACATTCGGAGTGGTAAAAATAAAAAGAAAAATAGTATATTTTCTTGTGTTGTATTTATTCAAATATGTAATTATTACACTATTAATTATTATTGTTATCATATTACATTGTAATATGATAACAGTCGTAATATAATTAAAATTAAATATTAATAACGCAACGTAACTTCCACAATGACGATCACAAAATAGTCATAATTTTAGTGGGAGGGATGTACTTGATGGATTGACAGCAAATTATCAATATTTGGCTTCAGTTTTGTTAGGAATAACCGCAAATCTACCCGTTCTGTGATATTCAATCTGCTCCTTTTTTTTGTTAAGAGGTTTACACTAAAACTTTTCTCGACAAGATATGACGGGGGAAACGCTATCAAAAGCTTTCTCGCAATTCCCCACAGTCCAGGATATTTTTCGGGTATTTCTGCCTGCAGCCAAAATGTTTGATACCCTCTTTTAAATTTCACCTTCAGTTCCTCATTAGTGCTAAGCTCGAGTAGCTCCTCTTGTAATATCACATTCTCCACTTCCGTTTCATCAAGTGGATTTATGATCCATGGTGGTATTTCCATTGTCAGAATATCTTCATATCTGATTTTAAAGTCATCATGCAGCGCAATTAAATGTTGAACGTATGTGTGAATATCTTCATCAAGGCATTCTACCTGTGACAAGTTTGAAAACTGGGAAAATTCGCGCCGACTAATATTTTGCTTCATAAATTTCAATTTTCCAATAATAGCTGAAATTACACCCTTTGTTTTTATTAAATTGAGGCTGTCCCCTTGTAATTGTAAGGTAATGTCATTAAATTTTTTGAACAAATCTGTCAAATACGCGATGTCTGCTTTCAAATTGATCAGGTTTTCTTTTAAATCTGGATCTTTAGTTTCCAGAAACTCTAAAACTGATTCAAAAAGTGAGAAAAATCTTGTTAAACATGCACCTTTCGACAACCAGCGTACTTCAGTATGTAAGAGCAATCGTTGGAAGTCTTCATAATTTTCATCGCACAATTGTGCAAATAAACGCGTATTCAATGCATTGCTTCTTATTTTGTTAACTGCATTAATCACAAATTGAAGCGATTGGTGCAATTTAGCACTCAACTTTTTCGCTACTAGGTGTTGTCGGTGGATGACACAGTGAATTGCAGTTACCTCTGGTATAATTCTTTTAAGATGGCTTATAAACCCACGACATCGCCCGGCCATGGCAGGAGCTCCATCTGTTGCCACCGAAATAACGTTTGTGAATGGAATCGATTTTTCCTTAAAAAAACACTCAGGACATTAAATATTGATGCACCTTTAGTGTCCGTCTCCAAAGTTTTCGCGAATAGTAGCTCTTCATGAATTTCTTCGTCCATAACAAATTGAACATATGCCAATAATAATGCTTCATTACCAGGTAAAGTTGACTCGTCCAGTTGAATAGAAAAATGAGTTGTTTGCAGATAATTACACAAGAAACTTTCAATATCAGAGCTCATTTCGTCAATACGTCTTTGTACAGTGTTGTTACTCAAAGGAATTCTTTTGAGTATGTCAAATGGAGATTTGTGCAGAACAGTTTTTAAAACCTCTTCAACAGCGGGTAAAATTAACTGTTCTCCAATGGTGTGCGATTTTCCAGATTTCGCTATAAGTAATGAGATATTGTAAGATGCCCGCAAGCCATCATCGTTACTTTCCGACGTTGAAGCGAACATACTGTGCACGGTGGGTCTCATTTCATATTTTTCCTTCAATGTTTGAAAAAATTTCAAATCTTTACCTATTTTATCAGGATGACACCTTCTTAGATGATCTTCGAGCTTCGATGGTTTCATAGAGTCATTGCTCAAAACTTTGTTGCATAAAAGGCATATGGGCAATCGCTTGTCTGCCTTTGATGGAAGAAAACCAAATTTTAAATAATCAACACTGTACTGTCGACATTTCTTCTTAGATTCAGCCATGTTTCGTATCAGTTACCTACCTGTAAATAAAAAAAAACTTTGTTGTAGTAATCTTAAGGCGGTCTTACTTAACATGATATGGCTCTTTTAACAGGAATAATTGATTGTTGCAATGAAATAAACAAAGTACCGACGGCAAACTGATTCTAATTATTAAAAGCAATAAATCGCTAAGATCAATAATTGAGTTTTATGAAAACGGCGGAACCGATTTTAATGTAATGTAATACATTTTTTCATTAATTATATTTTGATATATTTCTGTAAATTCGATAGAAAATACTTGTAAATAATATCAAAACTTCGCGATTTTAATTATTTATTTATTACTACATACTCGTTACGAGTATGTAGTATATAAAGACACGTACAATTTATGAAAATATATTTAATTAGTGAACCACCACACAGTCGGGTAATAAAAAAATTACTAATAAAGTAGAGACAAGAAGTTCAACCTTTCTCGGCTTTCTGTTCTTTTATGGAAGTATCTAATAATGGCTCTGTTCAGTATTTAATTTTTAATACGTACCTACTACACGCAAACATTACAAATATACTTATTACAACATAAATATATCCCTATCGCAGGTGGGTTGGAAGAGATTTCTTTTAGGAATAAGCCTCACCTTTTGTACCTACGTATTGTTTTGTAAGTTGTCCATTTTTTGTTTACTTACGTGTACAATAAATTATAAAATAAATAGATAAATAATAAATAAAATAAAAGTATGTATAACAAATAGGCAGGTAAGTACTTACTTTTCCGACAGTGGCAAACACTAACATCGATTCACTTTAGTTTACTTTTCTTGTCGAAATTCGGGAAACAAATGAATAACGTTTATCCGTGGCATTCGTATTTATATTGGTGAAGAATCAAACAAGTTCATGCAAGATTGCAAGCACACACACCACAAGTCGTACTTCGTCCCTTTGCACGTCTGAACAAGCATTGCGGACGGCGGCAGCAGCAGCGCTTTGCAAGTCTCGACACGTTGTACTGAATATGGAATATGCAAGTTTTTACAAGTAACAGTCGCTGAGCTTCTTAAAATATTATCTGCCTACATTGTTAGGTGAACTCAAGCCAACATTGTAGTTCTTCACTATCGAAACCAGATAAATTTTCGTGGACCTCCGCTTACGAATTGTGAACCCCCATTTTTTTGTCACGCCAACATAGACCCCCGTCGAGTCTCCCGTGGACCCCTGGGAATCAATGCTGTAAACTATGCAACACATTCGAACTAACGTTTGATTTGTATACAACCACAATATAACAACAATATAAAGTACTACTACAAAACGCGGCAAAGAAAGCCAAAGATCTGTTTACTGATACTTAGTTAATGGTAAGAGAATGGATTTATATTCCTACTTATGAAATACATAAATTACGATTAAGTTAGGTAATAATATATTATAACGTGCATTAAAAAAAATAACAAAATTTGAATCATGTTGTGAAACACGAGATTGTTTTTGTTTAATTAATTAAAAAAAATCTTGGTTGCCAGTTATAATTAAATCATTTTGAAGAGATCATGTGGGGTAACTGAGGCGTTTCTATTGTGGGGTAAGTGAATCATTGCCTCACTTGCCACCTTGTGCTTTAATATTTTGAACTTCATTTTATTAATATTTTCTAGATATCAAAATCGTGCGAAACTATTCACAATTCCTTGTCCTTAAATTGAAGAAAATGAAAATTGTTCTTCATTAATATAAATAAATTCCTAAATTAATAACATAAATAATAATTAAAGCTCGGATATTTTGCTTAATATAGTGCGACGCATCGTGTATGTAATTATTGTCGAAATAAGGTGATACCAATATCTAATACAATAAGTAACGAGCCATCGAAAAAATTCATAATTGGAGTAGACTGTGAAATTGGGTTGGTACTTTAACCACTTCCACATAATGACACATTATTTGATGCTTGACAGTGTCATTTGGTTTCATTGTAAAAAAAGGTTATGGCATTGAAATGATACTACAATAAAAAAGAAAACAAATAATTTATTTAATATCGAAATCATAATCAAAATTTACATATAGCTACAAAAGTTGTTGAAAATGTTGTCCAATTACATCTAAACACAAACAATTTTCTTAATAAGAGTTTTGAAAAATTTTACACAAACTTATAGTTTCAATGTCAAATAATAAATGTCATTATGTGGAAGTGGTTAAAGTACCAACCCAATTTCACAGTCTACTCTAATTATGAATTTTTTCGATGGCTCGTTATAATATATTATACTATATATATATATATATATATATATACATATATATATAGGTATATATATATATATATATATATATATATATACATATATATATATTATAGCAGTATTAACAAAGGTGAAAATTATTGAAAATTTTAATTTTAATTCTTTGTTATTCCCTCATCTTTAATATTTAATTTATTCTTCTAGGAATTGAATTAACTGAATTTATTGTTAAATTTTGATCAGCGGCTAGTTCTGCCCACGTTTCCTCAATATTTTGCCATAGCTCTGCAACAGTTTCAGGATGAAAATTTCTCTATATATTTTCTTCGTTATGAGACCCCATACATTGAATTCAGATCAGAACTACTACTTGGCCAATTTAATACTTCGATATTACGATTTCTAATCCATTCACTTACGATATTAGCTGCGTGGACCGGACAGTTATCGTGTTGAAAAATAAAATTATTTTCCGGGAATCAAGATAAGCTACAGAATCGAAACTTCTATCTATACGCCAGAAAGACGCCTAGTGTGTTTTGTTGTGACGATGTATTGCTTATCATATCGGGAACGTGAAGGTCTGTATACACGAAAATGACCATTGTAAGTGTCTTGGTAAGTTTTTTTCGTCATTAAATATTACACTGCTCCAATAGTTTACATAATTGTTAATATTATTTAAAGCAAATAGTAATCTCGGCTTTTGTTGCCTATCAAGCAAGAATTTGGTTATCGCGCTATAATTTTTTTTTTCTGAATTGCCTATTCTTCGACTTGCATTCGAAGGGGATGCAGGAAAATTCGAGTGAGCGATGACACATCTTAGCGAATCGAAAGGATGATTTCTGATATAATTCTAAAGTAGATTGTCTTCTACTATACCACTAGCTGATGGTCGACCTGAACTAATTTTTCGTCATTGTGCCGCTATCCTCTCAACGTTTTTCAACTTTAAATATGGTATTTTTGTTTAAATTTAAATTTCGAGCAATTGCTCGAATTGGTAATAATCCTAGTCTTCATTACCGTATCTAATTAACCTGGAATTTTGGCGAGATTATTAATAGATTTCTGTCGTTTCTGACGCATCCAATCTTTGACAAACATTTTGAAATGAATGTAATTAATCAAATATCTAATAATGAATGTCCGCTTCACACAGTAATCGTTTAGTTGTCCCATTTTTTTTGCACACATCTGTGCAGCTGCGAGAAATAAATTTTGGTCATCGGCGTCGTTCTTTGACAAAATGTAAGTTACTGTATTGTGAAACGGTCGTAATGGTAATAATCACGTGGTAATAAAATTTATGGAACGTTTTGCAAGTCCTAGACGTGATGCTACCATAGCTTTAGAGAATCTAGTTTCTATTAAGGAATAATCTTTACTTTGTTAAAAAATATCCCGAAATTAAACGTCAATAAATGCCAGGTTGTTAGTTATATTGGTAAAAGTGCAACTATTTCCTGTATATCATCTGAGCGAATGTCCTATAGTCTCCTATAGTAGTTGGAATTGCGGAAATAGAAGGACGCGAGGGACGTCACGCTTACGCGACTGTTTCGTACTGGCTGTCGAGTGGAACGTATCAATCGTAGAGTCACATATTGTCATATTTCTATTTATTGTTTGCAGTTAGTCTAATATTTTCTTTTGTTAACGGCACCTTCCCTACGCCAGGGCTCGCTAACAAAACTCATGCATAGATGCGTCCTTAAAGGACAATGTCCGGTTATTAAGCCGGTTTTAGTTTTAATTTCCTTTCTGTTACTTCTAATTAGGTTGGCTAAAACCCCAGCAACCAGTAGAGTCTTCGTGTGGAGTTGATCTTCCGTTAACCTCCATTTTCTTTTCCAGCCCTAACCAGATCTCCTTTATAGCCGGAATCCTAACCAATTCCGCGTACAAGTTTTGGTCTTATGAAGTTCCCCTTTAAGCTCCCCTTTGGCCAGTGCATGGATCATTTGATCTCTATTCTCATATATGGGAAAAGAATGAATTCCGAAAAACGCTATGATAAAAGAGAAAAGGAATCATTCTTAACTCGGCGCTGTGTGACAATAAACATGTTAATTAATTTTAGTTCCATATTAAATAAAACAACAACAAAATATTTACAATATTTTTTATTAATTAAATAAAATAATAAGCTTAATATAAGATTACATCAAGAGATTATCTTTCCAGTGGATATCGGTCAGAACGAATTAAATTCAGGAAAATATGTTTTTACTTCTAACATACATGTTTATCACCGGTCTTAGTGACGCCCAAAATGTAATAATCACCGTGATTATAATACAAATTATCTTTACAGATTCACTAGATTTCGAAAGAAACCAATTTTTATCATAAGCAGTTATCATGGCCGCAGCTCCTAAAACAACTGCCGCAAATCCAATCAGTCCATGAAATAATTTATTCCAATTAGGTGGAATCGTCTTCCTCAACTTAACACTAAATAAATTCGGTATCCCGCTCAAACAAGCTACACAACCCAAGATACCAGAAGCCAGGCCGACTTTACCGTGTGTCGAGCTGAGATGATTAGTTTTGTAAGTGAAAATCGTTGCGAATCCAGCTATAGTCAAGGCTACTCCAACAGTGATGACGATCCAATGAATGTGGGCTCGCCAACGTGGTGTGCTATATTTCGAAAGGATATTTTCTTTAGCCACGAATAGAATTCCCTCGGCAGTTAACAGGAACCACTATAAAAGAAAGATACGATCATTTTATTTTTAGAATCTAACAAGAGTGCTTGTGTAATAATTAATTGTAGATTCATATCGATCTCATCAGAAGCAATTGTTTCGAGAGCTTTATCTCTACGTGATTTTTTTAACGATGTACCTTCTATGTAGTTTTAAGTATCATAACAATTGTTATAATTAAGTCACAAAATTTATACCATGTCATTTTACGTAAGTGATTTACGCCGTACTGAATATCACAGGAATTACCTTTCATTAAATTAATTTTTTGGCACTCAATTTTCTAGGTTATATTTATTTAAACGTCATGCAATGATGTTTTGTTTTCAAACTATATTTTATATATATATATATATATATATATATATATATATATAATATATATATATATATATATATATATATATATATATATATATTTGATTATATTATTTTTCAATTTTGCCTTCGTAATGAACTCATTATGAAACCCAAAACAATATCGAAATGAGCTTCATTTTGATACAATTTTTTCATTTTTCAATGGTGGCATTGTTTAAATACAGAAATAAATATCTTATAGCTGTCATAAACTTTCATTTGATTTTAAGAATTTCAGTACGTTTATCAGAAATGAATGAAATGATATACCTAAGTAGAAAAGAAAAATGCTATAAGTACAAAGAACGTATATTATATACAATTAAGTATTAACAACAAGATATATATTATTAGTTTCTATATCACGTTGTTTATATTTTAGGGCTGTCTTTTCACCTCTAAATAAGATATCTAATTAAATTATTTAGTAAATAAACGCTAGACCTGTGTGTCCACTTACTAATACCGTCATTTTGTAAATAAAAGCGGCTTATTCTTCTAATAAACTATTTGGTACTTATACCTCCCTAAATAAAGCTATTTTTTAAATAACTACACCGATAACATACGAAAGACGTGTCGAGTAGCGCCGAATCTAATAATTCTCTGTTGACATTTTAGGTTAGATGAGTTTAAATTTTTGTAAACAAGTTTTGTTATTAATATTTTTTAGTTAATTTTAATTTATTTTTGTGTGTTAATGAAGATTTTTGAGGAAGTAGAAGATATCATTGACAATAAGTTAGTTAATTAAGTTGATTTAGCAAATCCTGAACGTATACTGTACGTTTTCGTGATAACAATTTAGATAAATAGACAAATTATGAATTTCTGGAATAGTTTAGACTTTTCAAAGAAGCAGTTCTAGATTTATTGGAAAAGGTAAGAGAAATTCTGAATTAAATTACTTTTTAGTATTTAATTTTATAATTACAGATTATGTTTTTTATATTGTATTTCTAAACATAATAATTCTTTTCTCAAGATAAATTCTTGCTGTTTCCTTTCATCTGCCATCATTAACCTCCTTTTGTAGGTATTAAGAGACAGGATAGAGATTATGCAGTTCGACAAACAATAAATTTTTTCCAAAATATAAATATTCAAATGATTTTTGTAAATTATTATAAATTAAGAATTAAATTACTTTGTAGTATTTAATTTTATAATTACAGATTTTTCCTTTTTACATTGTACCTTGGTATTTCTAATAATAAGATTTCTTTTCTCTAGATAAATTATTGTTGCTTCCTCCTTCATCTGCCATCAGAGTCTGCCATCATGAACTTCCTTTGCAAATTAAATATAACCTATAACGTACTAACAACATTCAAGGATAGTTATATAGGCAATCTATGAATATTACTATATGCTAAAGATAAACATCACTAAAATCAACTGTAATCTCGTCTCTTTCTAACACGTTTTCGTAAATGCATCTCTACCTCTGTTACTCACCTTTATGAAAACTAGGTATTCGTTGAATTGTTGCAATTGGAAAGACGGAAATTTCTTTTCGACGAATAAAAAAGTACCTAATATATTTCTTTGTTGAATAGTTATTTATTAGGAACCTTATTAGTATCTTGGAAAGACCGGGCCTTTAATGTAAAAAATGCAAATAGAAAAAATAATATAAAAAACTCGTTTTATAAAGCCTTTTGTAGCATTCGTTCTTTAGAAAACTTGCAGCTATCGCGGTTCGTTTTCTAAACTGAACTCGTGCGACAAAATGGTGCCTTATGAAACTTGTGTTTCAATATACTATTTTCTATTTCGGTTGCGCAAAGTGATCTTTATGCAACCCGTTTTAGTTACCAAAAGTCTTCCTTTATAACGCAGTAATTTTATTTTCTTTATGTTGGCCACAAATATTATAGAAAGCCATTTCATTTTCAAATGTTAAATATAAGCGTTTTTTTTAGTGAATGTTGAAAATCAATGCAGCCAACATTAAAAAATTTAAATTCCTAAAATTTTCTAATTAAATATTTCTATTTCTAAAAGCTTTTTGAACAATTAAAAACAGAAATAGAAAAAATAGTATAAAATACACGTTTCATAAGACATTTTGCGTACTCATTCTTTAAAAAACTCGTGCATAAAAATCATGTCTTATGAAAAACTTGTATTTTAATATATTTTCTATTTTGCGTTCGTAATGAAACCCAAAACAGTATTGAAATGAGCTTCATTTTGATATGCTTTTTTTTAAATTTTTCAGTGGTGGCATTGTTCGAACACATAAATAAATATCTTATTGCTGTCATTTAATTTTAAGTGTTTAAGTAACTGGCGTGGATTACAAGATATATTAGTTTCTATGTCACTTATGTTTCAATATCTAAATTTGAAAATATCAAGTATTAATGTGACCAATTGCGTACTTTATATAAAAATAAAACCCGGAACTTTCGAATTAAATAATTTCAATTTATTATCGTAAAAAATGCAAAATAGAAAAAATAGTATACAAAACTCGTTTCATAAGGTCTTTTGTTGCAGTCGTTCTTTAGAAAACTTGTGCGAGAAAATGTGTGCCTTATGATTAAACTTGTGTTTTAATATACTCAAATATTAGTATACGCTATGTTCGAAAAGTATGGTATAGATAATACCTATTATGAATGTTTCGAATAGCGCTAAATGTTCTTCTATGCTGTCTTTTGTGACTTAATTGTATTTGGTAAGGGAGTTATTTTTGTGAATTTTGTCTATCCTAGCATCACGCACTGACGAGTCTATAGCAAGACGAAACACGTGTTGCATGTCTGGCTAGCAATTTTCCAACAAATATTAACTTGTATTGTGTTCTCCACACCCGATCTTTAATAATATTTTTGATATTATTAAAATTTTTTTTGTTGTATAGAAAAAATGGCGAGGTGGTACGTTTGAAATTGTTTTGTTATTGCTTTATTAAATTATTGCATATTTTAATTACACAGGCGGCTCTAAAATTTAATATTTGGACGTTCGTTTTATTTGATTTTTTTGCCCTTACTAATCATATACCGTCAATACCTCTATACCGGGTGTCCTTAAAATACAAACACCGTATGAAAAATGAAAAGATGTAGTTATATAGAGTATAGATCCAAAATATTTTTCCAAAATTCCCTCTCATAGTCGTGAAAAGAAATGACAAAGATATTTACAAAAATTATATCATGCTACTGTGCGACCGACTATATTATAAAAAGTTCAGAGACGATATCTTAAAATTGACCGACAATAACAAAAAGAATAGTTTTGTTATGTCGATCTTGCTTTAAGTATCCTGTATGTTTCACATTTACATATTCGATCAAAGATAGATTGTTACCAAATAGGACGTTAAATACTAGCATTTCATTCTTATTAGAAATCGTCAGTACACGATATTCGGAAACAGACATGCCTCTCACTTCTGTACTGCATGTGTATATATACTTAACAAGTTGAACTTAATGCAAATGAGAATTAATAATCATTAATATATTATTACACGTGCATTCTTCGCCAAATATGTTACAGTGAATTTTATTATATTTATGTTTTTCAATCTCATTTACGTATAAGTTTTTAACAAACCATTGATGCAATTTTCAGGAAAAAGCCTGTCGATTTTAATTTATTCCTTACTAATCAATAATCCATTTGTACTATCATATATATTTTTCGTATAACAAACAAATTATGTCCTACTTTATTTTATTAATGGTTAATTATACTATATTCAAATAGTGTTGTTTCGCATTCATATTAATTCAGAAAAAGAATTAAAAAAGCATTTTTAAGATAAGAGTTAGACGCTGAGGGGTAAATGAGGTAAATATTAAAAACTTATGGTACAATTTTGTTATTATATAGTGCTTTTTCTCTATTTAGTGTGTGTAATTGTATCATAGATAAGATATGAATGTCTGTAAAAATCTTTTCTAAACAAAGTAATTTTTTTCTATGTTCGACTTTTCTCTAATAATTGAAAATATTAGTTCGTAATCTGGAATTATAGTAATTAAATAATATTAAATTACCATACTAAAAAATACAATAACATTTATAACAATATTTTATTGGATTATTAAAATTTTAATCTTAAAATTAATTAAAACTATTTTGCATATCCATACAAGTTAATAATAATTAATATATGAAATGTCTCTTTTAAGGTTTTATGGTCTCTAGAGTTATATTATACACTGCGTCCAGGAATTTTTTACAAAATAACTATTTTTGTTTTACGTTTTAGGAAAAAATGTATGTTTACAAAAGTCTTTGCTAGTATTAAATCCTGCAGAAAAGAGAAACAATTATTAACTACCACATATATATCTTTAAATTTAGAATATGTCCTTGCTTGCTATCAAACATTGAGTATGTATTCAAAATTTAGAACCATGAATAAGACGTTTGTCAATTTTTCTTTCATTTTTGTAGATTATGTTAGCAAAAAGTATTATAGAGAATATATTTTTTCCTAAAAGGTGTAAAATAAAAAAGTCTTTACTATTCTGTAGAAAATCCGAGGACACATTGTATATACATGTTTCATGTATATATATGTATATGCTTCCTACATTTTACGACGCTAATTATTCGAATTTTCTAATACAAAGAAAATTTGCCTTTAAGCAATGATTCGAACCTACGTCCATGGTTTGCCGGACCATTGCTTTAACCATTAAGCTATTAAGGACTGTGATTTCGAATCATTGTGGGAAGGCTTTAAGTCACATTAAGGAAACAGATGTATATTTCGCTCGTAGTCGCATTAAGGCCTTAAGAGTTCGAATCCTGCTTAAGGGCGAATATATATATATATATATATATATATATATATATATATATATATATATATGCGTTGTTCTTCGAGATATTTCGCCGCGTTTGGATGATTTCGTCCTTCCTGACGTTTCGGTGACATCACTTTCACCTTTTTCTTGAGGATTTTCTCAGTGCGTCGATTTCCTGTGTCGCTCATATAATATGGTTCCGTAGTAGTGGGGACGCGTGTCTGGTTCCTTGTGGTTAGTGCGTTGGTTGTTCTGTCGCTTTCGGCTTTTGATCGATCGGTTTGTGTTCGGTCCGTATTAATTAAGGTTGGTTTCCATGTGTCAGGCAACCGTTGTCTGTCGTCACGTTTGTTCATACAATTTTGTCATTTCTCAATTTCTATAGCCTCTCTTATTATCATGTATGTTAAATGCCTACTGCGGGCTATTGTCCTTGTACCGTCGAAGTCGATGGTGTGTCCTGTACGTAGTACATGCTTAGGGGGATGATGTTTCTTTTTTAGCTACCGCATTTCTGTGCTCTTCCCTCCGGACGCTGGTTTTTCGGTTTGTGTGCCCTATGTATGTTTGGTCGCATTCATAGCACGTATTTCGTAGACATCTTGGTTTTCCAGTTCTATTTTGTCCTTTGTACTAGGCAAAATCTCTCTTATTTTTCTGTCTGTGGTGTAAATGGTATCTATGTCGTGTCGACGTAGTATTCTGTTTATTTTCTCAGTCCTACCTTTCAGTAAGGAAGAAATGAAATCCCTCTTTCTTTTCTTTTTTGGTTGATTGTTGTTAATACGTGTCGCTTTGTTTATGGTATGTTTATTTGTTCTTCGTTTGGATATTTTGCGTTAGATTTCTAGATCTGTGGATTAGTGTTTTTACTACAGAGTTTAACTGTGCCGGGTGATGATGTGAAGATGAGTTGAGATATCTGTTCGTGTGTTTTCTGCCAACTGTGCATCCGGTTTATTTATTATCATCAAGTCTAAGAACGGTAGCCAATTTCTTTCTTGCATTTCGACAGCGTTCAGGATTGACAACCCATACCGGTAACCATTTGGGATCTTCGAATAGCTTTTCGTGAGGAATGGGAAAACATTATACAAGAAGAGGTCGCTAACTTCATTGAAAGTTTACCACGCCGTATGGCAGAAGAGTTCATAGAGGTAGTATGCGCTATTAGTCGCTTAAATTGTGTGAAAACGTAGATGTAAAACCTAGCCGATAAACCAATGAATTTGCTAATTTTGCACAATTTACTGTTTCGTGACATTTTCTTATTGAATAAAATGTTAGGTACCTCTTTTTTATTTGTCATTCTTACTTTGTAGATAATGTTGTACGTGTTGTTTAAAAAAAAAGAAATAAATAAATTTTTCTTATACTACTAGGCCAGTGTTCTACAGTGAAGATAAACTGTTTTGAGATTAAATAAATTAAAAAAAAAAACTTCTTTGTGTTGTTTGTATGAACCTTTGTTGTTGAATTAATTTTATTTTACGATTGGGATTTCTTAAATTTAAATTTTGTTTTGGACAAGAAAAAATACATTTACTTAAGAATTTGTGCCCTCTTAAAAACTTGAATTTAATCTCATTTTAAAGTTGCGCAAAAAGAACTTGTTTCCCATCAAACGAATAGTCAAATCACATACAGACAATTTCAAAATTTAAAAATATTCAAATCTACTTACCCCGATTGTATAGAAGAAGACATGCCAAGTCCTTAAAGTAAAGGAATCATCTTGAAAGCAGAGATATACTATAAACACTGTCAGTGCAAGAGCCAAGACGTGTACCACCGTTGTGATATGTTCCAAGATGTCCCCAAAAAGACTATTCTTTTCAGGAACTGCTTTCTTCGATTTGACAACACTCGATACGACCATGTTTGATATTTCTAACTAGAATTATAAACTATATATTAATACATTCAAATAAACCCAAGCATTATATAGTAGCGTATCAGGTTCACTTAGTGTTATCTATACTATATTGTTGTATTATTAATCTAAGAAATTCTCATCATTAATAGTAATCAGAGTTTCTATAATTTCTAGAAAAAATCTTGTTGAGATTTATATAAATATACAGTGGAAAAATCGGTATTTATGTTAAAAGTGAAGCTATTTTGAAATACAATATTATTAGATGAGATTAGGAAACATTTCGGGATTCACCTTGTAAAAAAAAATTAGAACGGTTAAAACTAAATTTAAATATTATCTCGGAAATATTTTAATGTTCAAAATTATGACCATGAGTTCGTATAGACAGGCACACTTACAACGTTAAATTAACTAAATAGGTACATATTTTTTTTGCTGTAATTCTTAGCAATAAAGAAAAAGAAAAATTTAATAAATAAGAAAAATAAATACAGTAAAATAAACATTCGTTATTGTGTTATTTAAAAAAATAGAGGTACAGTCCTATAAATATTGATCTAGTTGGGCACCATTTCGACCAATGAATAGTCTACACCTCTTTTCCACGGAAACAATCGGTTTTAATATGTTGTTGGGTAGTATTTGTCGACAAGCATTAATAATTTTATTTCGTAGATCATCCACGTTTTCAGGTTATGTTACATAAACAATTTCTCTAATTTGGTTCCATAAAAAGAAGTCTAATGGGGAAAGATCTGATGAACAGGTGGGCTATCTAATAGATTCGTTAGTGCCTATCCATCTTCGATCAAGCTGTCTATTGAAGAATTCTGTGTTTATTACAACAGTGGAAATCTTAGGGAAGGATCTGGAAACAGTAACGGACGAACAAATCAAGAATTGGAAGAGTTGTGATAACTACAAACTATTACCAAAGTATAGGAAGCATCGTTGAAGGGTGAGGTACTCTCACGTATGTTTTGTACCCCAGAGGATAAGTGTGCCTTTCAAAGAGAGAATGAGGTAAAACATGAAAAAGCCTTATAAAGAAAAATTGGTTGGAAGTAGTTGGAAAGGACTCAAAAAGCATGTGATCATTGAAAAAATGAAGATGGAATCAAAAGACATGGAATTCCAAACAATGAGCCTTTAAGTGTTTTTTAAGCTTTGTAGTGCTGTAAAATTTGTTTATTTTATACTTTTGTCTTAATATCTTTCACTGGTTTCTGTCTTGCGCGCAACTTTTTGCTTCTTATTCACTTTTTCTTCTCTTAATTATTTCTCTCATCACCGCATCGTCTCAGTTTTCTGTTCGCCTTCCTCTTTCCCTTCGTAGTATTGCTCTGGCCTCCGTTATTTTTCTCGGTAGTCTTTTTTTTACTCTTTGCACATGTCCCCATCATCCCAGTTGTCTCTCTCTAAAGTAATCCATAATCTTGTTTATCTTTAATTCCCTTCTGAAATCTTCGTTCCTTAAGTTTTGTTTTAGCTTTATCTTCTCGTAAATATTTAATTTTCGTCGCCTGGTTTGATGCTATGTTATACGAAATATACTAAACGCTTCTGTTTGAATAATATTTCGCATGCGGAGCTGGTTCCTAGGAGAACCTTCAGTTCCTCGACATTCCAATAACTTCAACCTTATTTTTTTCGGTAGCGTGTTAGCTTTGAAGTACATTATAATTATATCGGTGCTAGTGGCTCTATACCAGTGCTGTGGCGGGGTTGCTCTGCCTGCTTATTCACTTTTTCTTCTCTTAATTATTTCTCTCATCACCGCATCGTCTCAGTTTTCTGTTTGTCTTCCTCTTTCCCTTCGTAGTATTGCTCTGGCCTCCGTTATTTTTCTCGGTAGTCTTTTTTTTACTCTTTGCACATGTCCCCATCATCCCAGTTGTCTCTCTCTAAAGTAATCCATAATCTTGTTTATCTTTAATTCCTTTCTGAAATATTCGTTCCTTAAGTTTTGTTTCAGCCTTATCTTCTCGTAAATATTTAATTTTCGTCGCCTGGTTTGATGCTATGTTATACGAAATATACTAAACGCTTCTGTTTGAGTAATATTTCGCGTGCGAATCTGGTTCCTAGAAGAACCTTCAGTTCCTCGACATTCCAATAACTTCAACCTTCTCTTTTTCAGGAGCATGTTAGCATTGATGTACATTATAATTATATCGGTGCTAGTGGCTCTATTTATGTATATCAGTGCTGTGGTGGGGTTGCTCTATTTTCAAAACTGCAATTATATTTAACATATTTTTTTTTAGTTTTCCTTAGTGGACTATCGATTTTTCCTTTCTTATTTCAAGACTTCGATTAATCTTTTATTAAATTTTGATATTTAATATTCTGACAAAATATATTTAGGTTCTGTAATCGATTGCGGCTTCTAGAGCAGTAGTAATAGCAGACAAAAGTTCGAACATGTTTTAATTGTAAAATCTTCTTTTGGATGTAGCTTTGAAAACTTCTGGTGGAAGGTGAAAACATCGGCGAAACTTTAAAAAACATAATTTAATAGCGATTAGATTTGTAAAAGTCTACATTCAGCGATGTTTTCATTGTTAAAGAAATAGAATAATGAATAGCAGAAATTATGGTTTGAGATCAGAAGTTTGAAAAAGATTTGGTTACCGTCCATATCCTGGCAGAAGACAACATTACCATAACCACAACACCAATTTCCACAATTTAGTTTTTTTAATAATAATAATTCCTGCCTTGGTATTCTCGAACAGCTTAAATCAATTACAAGGGGCATTGGCTGGTCACGATTTATTACTACATACGCGCTTTGCTTCTTGAATTCCATGTTCAGAACTTGTGCACCAAAAAATGACTTTATTGTTCTCTCTGTGATTAGCTTTGCGTAAGTTCTTACATATATGGCAATTATAATAAAATAATTTTGTCTCGGACGTTAATCAAAAAATTATTTTTGGCATATTTGGTTGATGGCTATAATCTATTTGCCAACATCTAAATTATTAGGACGTCATAAATTCTTAGTAATTTATTTATTTATTTCGTAAGAGAAGCGAAATCGAAAATTAGATATTAGTATATAAGTCATTGTTATCTGGCAAGGCAATGTTAGAAATAATTGGTAACCAGAGACTGGGAGTGGATCTAACAGTACCGGTAACGATCCTCATTGTATCGTTAAGTTGAATATCTACTAGCTTGTGTGTGAGAGATTTGATATCAGTATTCAGCAGGAGAGTAAGCCAGTGTAGTGGCTACCGTTCGCTGCCCATGAATTGCTTTTGACTAATTTTATACAGGCTGATTAATTTTCGGCCCTCACCATGGG
This sequence comes from Melolontha melolontha, assembly GCA_935421215.2. Taxonomy (NCBI): domain Eukaryota; kingdom Metazoa; phylum Arthropoda; class Insecta; order Coleoptera; family Scarabaeidae; genus Melolontha; species Melolontha melolontha. The sequence continues at coordinate 135,424,262 of OW285240.1, read as the reverse complement.
GATCGCGCTTATTATTGGAGATAGAGTATAGGTTTAAATTTGACAAAGTTGTTCAATTTTGTGTTTGTTATAAATCCGTAAAGAAAATAGACCTGTGACAAATGACCTTCGTTATTTAAAAAAAAAAACGCGAAAACACAATCTTCTTCTTTTACCTGTAGCACCGACATTTGGCCTTGTAGGGAAAAAATAAAAACATCCTTGTGGCCATTTCTAAACCTCTATCCAGTGGTGTACACTAAATTTTTATACGACGTTTCGTTTCTTTCTGGCCATCATCAACTATCTAATTTCTTATAGGCGCCATATTGGATTTAGACATCTTCAGAAAGAGTTTTTTTTTCTGATTTCAACCATGTACCACATGCTGACTAAAGTTTTTGACATTAGGTTTTATTTGAAAGAATAAATTATAAGATTAAATAAGGTAGCCATGGAATTTCAATCTGTCAAACATTTCATTTATTGTTCATTAATAATACAAAAATGTCATACACTAACGAAGAGAAACGAGATATGATAAGTATTTTTTATTCTTCGAACCGAAATTCAACAGTAGCGAGTACAAGATATCTACAATTATATCCAGAACGACAACAGCCTCATCGTACCATTTTTCTAGATCTCGACAGAAATTTGGTCGAGAATGGATCGTTTACTAAGCCGCGTAATGGTCAAGACAACAGGAATTTAAATGAAAATCGACAAGATATTTTACAAATGGTAAATTAAAAGCGTGTTTTCAAATTTCATGTTAATCTTGTATTTTTATAGATAAATAATAATCCATCAATTTCTACAAGCGAAGTAGCGTCAAAATTAAATTTGTGCCAGTCCAGAGTTTGGAGAACTTTACATAAAAGTAGGTTTAAACCATACAGGATCCATGTTAGTCACTCTTTACTGCCTGGAGATAATTTGAGAAGGCTAGAATATTGTAATTGGTTAATGGGAAGGATAGAAAATGACGAAAATTTTTTAAGCAAAATCATCTGGTCAAATGAAACAAAATTTACAAATTCTGGAATGTTCAACGGAAATACGGAGCACTATTGGGCAGTGCAAAATCCCCGTCAAAACAGGGCTAGAAGACCACAACATCGTTTTGGAATAAACGTTTGGATGGGTATTTTGGCAAATCGTCTCTTAGGACCAGTTATGTATGAAGAACATTTAAATGGAGAAAGATATTTAAACATTTTACGTACATACGTATCTGAATATCTTGACGACAATATCCCATTAAATCAATTACAATATTTATGGGGGCAACAAGATGGCGCACCAGCACACAATGCAGCTGTCGTTGGAAATTTCTTAAATTCAACGGTTTGCACGTTGGATTGGAAATAGGGGAGTTGTTGAATGGCCTGCGAGATCACCTGATTTAAGTCCGCTAGATTTTTTTTATGGGGATATGTTAAAAATAATATTTATAAAGTAGATGCGCCACAAAACATTGAAGAATTACGAGACAGACTTCAGAATGCCTTCGATGCAGTTCCTAGAAGAACTATACAAAGGGCAGTACAAAATGCCAGAAGGCGTGCCCAATTGTGCATTACCGAAGATGGCCAGATAATTGAACATTTACAGTAATTGTTTATTGTTTACTTTTCTATGTATTTTTATTAATGTTTTTGTTATCTTGTACTCGCTACTGTTGAATTTCGTTTCGAAGAATAAAAAATACTTATCATATCTCGTTTCTCTTCGTTAGTGTATGACATTTTTGTATTATTAATGAACAATAAATGAAATGTTTGACAGATTGAAATTCCATGGCTACCTTATTTAATCTTATAATTTATTCTTTCAAATAAAACCTAATGTCAAAAACTTTAGTCAGCATGTGGTACATGGTTGAAATAAAAAAAAAACTCTTTCTGAAGATGTCTAAATCCAATATGGCGCCTATAAGAAATTAGATAGTTGATGATGGCCAGAAAGAAACGAAACGTCGTATAAAAATTTAGAGTACACCACTGGATAGAAGTTTAGAAATGGCCACAAGGATGTGTTTTTATTTTATCTCTACAAGGCCAAATGTCGGTGCTACAGGTAAAAGAAGAAAATAGGGTTTTCGCGTTTTTTTTTTAAATAACGAAGGTCATTTGTCACAGGTCTATTTTCTTTACGGATTTATAACAAACACAAAATTTAACGACTTTGCCAAATTTAAACCTATACTCTATCTCCAATAATAAGAGAGATCCCCATGGTGAGGGCTGAAAATGAATCAGCCTGTATAGGTGCTGCTTGAATGTTAGAGACCGGTCTAACGTTATGCCCAGATATTTAGGGGGACTGCGGTTGATCCAACTACCAGCAAATTCAACATTCAGTTCACTGTTGGCTTCTTTGCTACACAAATGAAATGATTCGGATTTTGAAGGGTTTTGTCCTAAGCGCCATTTCTTAAAATATTCGTCTAAAGCATGCACTTCTTTAACAAGTTGTAATTCTCTTCCCTCTAAATTCTTGGTTTGGGTGCATAAAGCCAGGTCATCTGCATATAGAAGTTTTCATGATTTTGTCGATGGGAGATCATTGGTGTAAATGTTGAACATTAGAGGAGTTAGAACCAAGCTTTGAGGAAGACTATTCTGTAAAGTTTTGCCATTAATAGTTCGATTGCTTAGCCAGATTGCGATTCGGCGATTACTCAGCATATTCTGGATACGTTTGCTTAACTTAGCACATGGGATGATTTTTTGGCACTTAAAAATCATTACAACCTTCTAGACTGTGTCATAGGCACTGGAGAGATCGACAAAAGCAAGGGATGATTTCAGGCCCTTTTGAAAACATGTTTTAAGCTTCGTTGAAACGCATCTTGAAAAGTTTTATTGTTCTTCAACGGTTGTTAACGAAGTATTTAGTTAAGTGATAGTAAGTTAGTAAGCTGTCATCTGAATATACTGGAATTTGCAAGACTTTTTGATAAACAACTTTGATTTAATTTCGGAAAATTTTTATCTTAAAAACTTGACACATGAGCTCATCTTCTTCCTTTTAATATATTTATCAAGACGGCTAAGAAGGTAAATATTTTTTAAAAGAAAAAAAAGGATTTTAAATATTTTATTGATAAAAATAAATTAAATACATTATATTACAATAGTATATGTACAAGAGATCAAAATAACCAGATACTGGTTATAATAATACTGGTTAATATAATAACTTAACTACAGATGTTCCTAGTTCTAGTTACCATATTTATAAGTGGCTTCAGCAAAGCCCAAAATGTAATAAAGACAGTTACGATAAAGCAAACGGTTACCATAGTGTCACTCGTTTTTCCCGTAAACCACCTTAAATAATATCCAGTGATCATGGCATATGCTCCTAAAACAACTGCAGCGAAACCAATACAAGCATGGAATAATTTGTTCCAATTCGGCGGAATTTTGTGTCTCAAAGTGGTACTGAATAAAGTAGGTATTCCGTTTATACAAGCCAATATTCCAAGAACGCCGGATGCTAAACCTGTTATTCCATGGTCTGATGTGAAATGTGAACTTTTATTCTTGTAGATGGTGACGAAACCCCCGATAGACAGGCCGACACCTAACATGACGACGACCCAATGTATGTGCATTCTCCATCGTGCAGTGGTTCGTTTTGCCAGTATATTTTCTTTGGCAATGTATAAAATCCCTTCGGTTGTTAATAAGATCCACTGTAAATAAAACAGGGAGTTTATATTTAGCAAATTGGAATTTTTTTAATTACACTTTAGTATCAATTGTCTGTAGATTTTAATCAGGTACTTCGGGAATAATTGTAAAGTATTTAAGATACTTATCTTTCGTGTGTTATCGATATCTTTTTTTTTATAAATATGCAACTATCAATAAAAATATTTTTACTCCTCTTTTTAAGATATTAATTAAATGTTTAAAAATTTGAATTGCACTCGCTTTAAAAAGTGTAACACAAATTAAGTAGTAATACTTTTATAATTATAAACAAGCATTTAAAACCGGATGTTGTGTCCAAATTCAGCAAGCGCAAAATCTATAAAATCTTGATTAGACCTGTATTGACGTACGCGTATATATATGTGGTATAAAAAAGTAACAAATTGTTCAATTTTTCAAATTTGAAATTTTATTAAAGATTTAAGAAAAGTAACAGAACATCCAATGCCGCTACAATTATTTAAATAACGATAATTTACTAAATTCAAAGAAGCAACAATAGAACATAAACCCAAATATAACTTAATTGTAATCGGCACGCACCTGTTATAAAAACACCGTTAAACTGGATCAGTGGAATATAATGAACTCGCCCAGCCCTAATATGTTCACAACGCATTATGACGTATGTGCTGTTCTCTAAATGTTTTCACTGCTATTGCGACATATTTACGGAGGAATTCAAGAAGACAGGAAGTGGGGTAGACGATGCAACATTCGATTGAATAATATAAAGATACAGATGTTAATTTCATCAAGTTGGGGCGACTGAGATAAATGATATAGAGTAATACTAATACTACTAAACAAATAATATTCCAAGTTTCAGTACGAAAAAGATCAAAACCAAGACCTAAAAAACGTTTTCCTTCAAACGTGAATAAATGGACAGTGCTAAACTTAGTAGTCGGTCGCGAAGTTTAATTTTTCTCCCGACGGAAGTTTATTTTTCACTTTCCTGCCACCGGAGGAAAAAGTGTTATCATAGCAACATACAAGCACATAAGAATCAAAAATTCAAATTTTATTAATCTATTAATATTCATATAGACAAGAATTTTTATTTATCACTAAATTGAATATTAAGCGTACAATGCGAAATTGTTGCATTTTGAAAATTAAATCCGTGCAATACCGTTGTATCATCTTGTTGCGAATTTAAGATTGCGTTTACAACTGTTGATTTCAACAATGACAATTCAGAGCAATTTTCCTCAATATTCTTACTCAGGTTCAATATTTTGCTAGCGGTATCATTTTTAATTCTTCTATATAACCCTCGACTACCCCAGTTGATCTCCAACCCCCGTGCCTCTTCAAATATTCCATGTTTCCTCCACTATCAATCGGCAATATAGTTGAAGTGTGCCTTAAACAGTGCCCAGTGTATTTCTCGGGGTTGATCAATTTCAGAAAAGTTGACACTTTTCTGGATGTACCTGCTATGGTGTGAATACCAATTACACTTCTAAAGCATTTTCTATTTTGATATTTCAGAAAAATCTCTTTTCTGGCATATTTTTTGGTCTCAATGACCTCATATAGTCCTTTTGTACCATTTCATCGCATCTGTATGCCCCTGATACTCCCAATTAATAGAACAATCTAAATAAATTATCCTGCGTTAAAGCACATACTTATTAACTAAAATTGAAATAAATTTATCTTCACTCCCAAGTATACATCGTCTGACGCTTCGCATAAAAATCTTTCAAACTGTTCTTTGGTCAATATTCTCGACTTCTTAACGTAATATACTTCACTAGTCTCTTTCAGGAAGGCCCGTAACTTTAAGTATTGTCTTATATCTAGTCCTTGTTTAATAATTAATTCCGATTTGACCATTGAATAACGGGACCACAGAGTTGAGGATTTTCATTTCTTCTCTTTTTGTAAATACACACACCAGAAAAGTCTAAGGATATTTTTAAAAATATAAGTATTCTATTGGCAATACTGATTTCAAAGAATATTTAAGGTTATTTATTGTTTAAATATGTAACATATTAATGTAAACTTCTTTAATAAAACAAAAAATATTTCAAACATTTAAATAAATAAAACAATACAACATTTTTCGATTTGTTTTTAAACAATTTTACACATACAAAATAATACAAATCTGTATAAAAACAAATTTGTATCTGTATATGCATGTACACACAGTACGTATTTACCAACTTTTGCTTCAACTACCAGACGCATGCGTTTCTGTGTAACCACTTTGTCAATGATAGATTTACGAAGCAAAAGACTGTAGTACACTTGCGGTCAAGTAGTAAGTTTTGTCCTATCCGAAGACAACAGATAACCTCTTGCCATCTGACGGACAAAACCGACCACGCCGGTGCAAAGGATAGGACAAAACTTACTACTTGACCGCAAGTGTACTACATAAATACAGATCTGCCTTAAACAGCCTGGCCCAAAATGACCAAAGGGGTTTTAATTCCTTATAACTTTTTTATTATATATATATATATATATATATATATATATATATATATATATTTTTTTTTTTTTTTGTTTTCAGTATTTTGTAAAGAAGACTTGGGGAATTTAAAATGGAACAGTACACAATTGAACAACGTGCCAAAATCGTTGACCTTTATTTCTCAAATCTAACGATCCATTGCGAGATATAATTTTTTTACAAATATTCTCCATTAATATACTGTATTTAAAATAATAAAAAAATAATAATTATGTCTTAAATAAGAAGTTATAATGAACTCAAACCCCTTCGGTCACTGCGAGATATAATTTTTCATAATTAAATTAAAAATATTCTCCATTAATATACTGCATTTAAAATTTAAAAAAATTAATAATTATGTCTTAAATAAGAAGTTATAATGAACTCAAACCCCTTCGGTCATTTTGGGCCACCCTGTCCAAGTGTCTCGTATCGTTATGTTCAAATTTTAGAAGTGTGAAGTAGATTTCATTTCAAGTAACAAAAACGCAAAATTTGTATATCCATTTTTATTTCTTTCAAAGTTACAGATCTATGAATGTGATTGTGAGATCATGAAAAAAAATGTAATCCTAAAATCAATACAAACGGATTTTATTTAAAAAAAGTTATACGATTCAATAACAGGCCTGTGATTGTTAACGTCGCATAATAAAATGTTATCCTAAAATAAATAAACACGTGTCGTAGTGGATACAGTAATTTTTTGGAGATCTACAAAAAAGAATACTGGAAATTGTTTTATGGTAAAGAAAGTTTTTACTTATTTCGTAAGTGCTGAACTATGAATATCATACAATAAACAAATGTTCAGATGACTGTTAACGTTGCATTTTTTAATAAAGGATTACATTACGTTTCAGTTCATACAACAGTTTATTAGTGAGTGGACACGTTTTCTTTATTCAAAATGCCTTACCGATTTTCTTCTCAAGAGAATGCGGACATGCATTTTGTGTATGGCTACTGTAACGGCAGTGCACGTCAAGCAGTTATTGAATACCGACATCGGTTTCCAGATAGGCGCATTCCTCATTACAGAACGTTTCTGGAAGTACACAGACAATATCGGGAATGCGGACTGCGTGATTATCTTTTCGACCGAGGAGTAAATTTGCCAGCAGACTTATAGGAAGAAGCAGTAGTTATTGTTACAAGGGATCCAACTCTCAGTGTACGTCGAATCGCTAGACAACTAGGAGTGCCACGAACGACAGTTCGGCGAATTTTAAAACGTGAGGGTTTATATCCACATCACTATCGCAGGGGACACGGTTTGCTTGAGCTAGACCACTATGCTCGTCTAGTTTATTCTACCTGGATATTAAGACAGTCACGGCTTCATTTTAATTTCTGCAAAACAGTCCTCCGGACAGATGAATCTACGTTCACGAGAAGTGGTGTTACAAATCTGAGAAACCTGCACAGGTGGTCATCAGAAAATCCCAAATCTATACGCCCATCTAAACTTCAACATGAATTTTCTATTAACGTTTTGGCGGCCCTAATCGATAACTTGTTGATTGGTCCTGTCGTTCTTCCTGGGAGGTTAAATGCGGACAATTACCTTCAATTTCTTATTGACGAACTGCCAGGTCTTTTAGAGGATGTCCCACTGAATGTTCGACGAGACATGTGGTTTCACATGGATGGGCCACCACCACATTTCGGAATTGCTATCCGAAATTGGGTTATCGTCAATTATCCAAGATGGATTGGTCGAGGTGATCCTGCTGTATGGCCAGATCACCCGATCTTAATCGCCTTGACTTTTATTTATTGGGGTACATGAAAAATTTAGTCTCCGCGCAGGTTTCGAACACAAGAGAAGAGTTGTTGGATTGTATTCACCTGGCTGCCGAGCAAATCCGACAAAACAACTATGAAATTCGGATAAGTACTTCTTCTGTTGGCTTACGGGCCCAGGCCTGCATTCAACAAGGAGGTGGACATTTCGAAAATATTATTATTATTTAATTATTTTTTAATTAAAATCAGTTTGTATTGACTTTAGGATTACATTTTTTTTCATGATCTGACAATCACATTCATAGATCTGTAACTTTGAAACAAATAAAAATGGATATACAAGTTTTGCGTTTTTGTTACTTGAAATGAAGTCTACTTTACACTCCTAAAATTTGAACATAACGATACGGAACAGCTTGTATAATGATTTTGACGCTCATTCCAAAAAACTTCTGAAAGTAGTCTTGGATAGATTAGTACCATTCATTACGAAGAAAATATCGAAATAAAGGCATGTGTTACAATAGAAAATATTACAAATCTATTTGCTTATTAATTATATTACTTGTGTTGTTTTCGCAAGAAAAAAACTCTAGTTTTTTTCTTCGAATCCATCATTTCACAAAAACGTTAGAAGGAGTCTGGAAAATGTTCATGTCCAAATAGTTGAACGCCAAGAAAATATTGAAAGGAAGGGATGAAAGCAGGACAAAAGATATCTTTTCTAAAGTGAAATAGTGGTGATTACATATTCAAATACTTTTCGTAAGCCTTGTTGTGGGGAAAAAGGAGAAAGTTAAAATCTCGGTTTCTTTCAGTAATTTTGACCATTCATTAAACCAAACTCCTAAAAAGAGCCTTGCCAAAAAGTTAGTACCACTAATCACGAAGAAGATATTGAAATGAATGAATAAATCAAGAAAAAAATTAAATATATTTTTCTTTCGACGGCAAAACAAATTATCTGTGTGATTCTTCATTCCAGTTTATTGTCTGCTCTTTTTATTGTTAGATCCAGGAAATTTAAACTATTTTTTGTTTTCGTCTTTAATGTAAATTATATGAGATTATGTTTGGATTACTATAGTTTCAATTATTCAAATTTTTCAAAAAAATTAAATGTCCAAGTAGCTTTCAGAACGAATAAAACACTTAAAAATAAAAAGGGCAAAATAAATATACAGCGTTAGTTAAAAGTATGGAGACAGTGATTTATTGTCGTTAATTATCATTTTAGGAAATAATATTTAATATAAATTTTCTGAAATTTCTATCTGCATTTGTGAATACTTGAAATTTTTGTTTGAATTGATTTAAAGTTACTCTTTCCGTCAATTTTTTCTTTAAGGAAATTTATCACCCATTCCCAAAAACTGTTAAAATGAGCCTTGAAAATGTTCATGTACAAATAGTACATCCCCAACGACATCTTGAATGGAGGGAGTCAAATAAGGGCAAAATTAAATAAAAATGTCTTTTCTAAATTGAATTAGCATTGCAATAATTTTGACCATCTGTTCCACAAAATTCCTAAAATTCCTCACGAAGAAAATATTGAAATGAATAATTTCATTAAGAAAAAAATTAAATAAATTTTTCCTTTGATAGCAAACGAAAAGATCTGTAGTTTTTCTTTTAAATTAGTCATGTATGAAAACCGCCTCATTAGTTTGTTTTGCGTAATGATTCATTCAAACAATGAAATAGAAATATTAAAAATTAAAAAGCTTTAGGTAATTTTATAAAATTTACAATGAAAATTTGATTTAGAAGAATGCATATTTATAAGGCATACAATTCATATCTCCATCCAAAATTGAGTAATACATAAAATTTCTGCAAGAAAAGGCTTGGATAAGAGACAGAAATTTAACATCACATATTTAGCGAATTAGATAAGAAATAGAAGATGTTAATTGCTTATACCTTCTTGAAGAACAAAGAGATGATGTACAAAATTGATTGGAATTGTAAATAAACATCTAAATTTGGTAATAGATTATACATATTGGATATATATATATAGGTAGGAATTTATCCAATACTAATATTTTTTCTTACGGGAATTGAATAAATGTTTCCTAAGAAGGAATGGGAAAACAAAGAAATATTTTGTTATAGCAGAGACAAGGCATTATTTACATACACGGAATATAAACAGAGATAAAAGTTTCGAATATATAAAAAATAAAATTTGTAATAAATTAACTTTATTTAATTTGTGCAATCGATTGTTTTATCTTAAAAATATGTATTTATTCAAACTAATTTTTCCCGTGTAAAATGATCCATTTCTACGGTTTCAATTGATGAAAAAGTTTAATCGAACTCACCCCAATCGTGTACAGGAAAACATGCCATGTCCTCAGAGTAAAAGAATCATCTTGGAAGCACAGGTAAATAACGAAAAATGTCAATCCCAATGCTAAAACGTGTACCACTGTCGTAACGTGCTCCAGAACATCTTGAAGTAAAGTGTTGGCCCCTGCTCCTGTCTGTTTGTTATCTTCGGATTTACTAACCGCTGATACGACCATGTTTAATAATTATTAATAAATCGTCTTGACCGATGAGATTTCTTGACATTAACATGTATTCGACTGCCCCATATATATATAGAAATCTCGGCAAAGATATCTGTTCGTGTGGTTGGTAATCTACAAAAAAAATCTTTTTATCTTTCACAGAATTTGCGTAATTATTTGTTAATAATTAAATACGTGATTCCGATTAAGTATTAGATTAAAAGGAACGGCACGAGACCAATCTTTTGAATGCGTAAAGTCAAGGTAGCATATCTATTGTTGTTAAGTTTGTATCTAAAAAAATATCAACATCATATTATATATTCGTGTATATTATACAAGGTGTATGTAAAAGGTCTTTACAAAAGCTTACTGCATATTCCTTACACCAAAATAAGTCAATTTAAGAAAACTTACCTTAGTATAAAGTTGCTTAGTTTGGCCGCTATACGGCGCTGAAGTTGCAATTCTGAAACCGTTTCTTTATTATCAATATAAGAGGGTTCATGTAATTTTGTTAAAATTCGGTACATTGACATAGTTTTGTGAAAAAGAAAAAATTAAAATTTTGAATAACATTATTCCATAGACGTTAGGACTTGGGTTTTTTAATAATTGCACATTTCAAATTTCTACGCCAATGGAAGAAGAGGGCTTAAAAGGGGGTACAAAATTTAGATTGTGTAACTTATTTACTACAGAAAAAAATGCAAAATTACTGTCATGCTTTTTGTGAAATTTGTATTTTTAATAATTTGAAGTAACAGGTAACAGAAAAAGTATGTTACTAAAACATGAAAAAAAATAATAAAGATGTCATAGAAATTATTGAAAATATCCACCATTTACAGGTATACAAAGATTTACACGACAAAGAAAATTATCACCTATTTATCATCTTGAATTATTCTTCATTACAAAGAGGTATTAAAATATAGTTAGTTTAGGCCATTTTCCTTGAACAAAACAAAATTTTGTTATAATGACAAGAAATAATGACTAAGGACCGGGACACGAGAGGTCGAAATTACGATGGACCATATAAATAGTCTATAACATCAGAATAATTGAAACATACATGAGTAGGTAAACCCCACCAGTTTTGTAATACAAAGGTATTTTTAATAATATAAAATATTATTAAAAATCTGGTGTGAAGAACACTATTAATATTTTTGTGAACGTGTCCGAACATATCCCTCCCTAGAGACGCAGATACGTATTTCGCCTTTCTACATGCTCATCGGTACGCTCCTGCTGGAGAAAGGATATCTTCAGACACATTCACAAAAAAGAATCACATCGCCACATCACAGAAATTATCCAGACCGAGCGTAGAAGTAAATTCAGCGCTGCCTGTTGTCAGACAGCCGAAGTAACTCGCCCCGACTATAACATCACTAAGTACAACAGACAGTTACTGAATAGCACTACTCATTCGGTTAATCGCACATCTGTTTTGTCTCGTTGAATTGTGACGCAATTACTTCAATTTTACAGTCAAATTTCTTTCTTCATGGGCGTAGATAGAAGCGGGATGAGTTTTTATAATTTATTTTACTTATTAGTTTATATTTCGTAAGATGTGAGTTAGTTTCTTTTTTTCGTTGTTATAACTGTTAATGCATACTTCGTATTTTTTGTAATAGATCCTGTTTAATATCGTTTCATCGAATCTACTTCTCCTAATTATTTTAACGTAAGTGTCCAGTGAATTTCGTTGCAAGTTTCAATAACTTAGGCATACATTTTAAATTTTCATTTAGATGTAGAACATTGTTTAAGTTACTTTTTCAGATATGATATGGAACAACGTCGAGAATGGCATCGTGAAACAATGGCGAGTTGGATTAAGGGTCATACTGATTGTGTGCCCATTGCCAGTGATTCCGAAATTTATTGCAAAGTCTGTAAAATATCGTTAAAAAATTCCAAGACATCGCACGTAAAACGTCATTTAGCATCGCAAACACATACACAGAAATTAGACCCGTTCGAATCTAACAATTTTAGCGAAGATCTCTGTGAAACTTTAATGGCGGCAAATATTCCATTAAATAAACTTAACAATCTCACCTTCAAAACATTTCTTCAAATATTATGTTTCTAAGTGCTACACCAAAGCAGTAGAACGCATTAGAAGCCATCGTTCAAATCATTACCTATGGATAAATGCCGACGAAACTGTCGATATACTAGGACGCTGTGTGGTAAATGTTGTAGATGGTGTACTACATCCAACTATTTATGTAATAACAACAAAAGTTATTATAAATACAGTTGATGCGGAAACAGTAGCTAAAACCATTTACGAGAATACGCATCAAATGCTTCATTCGGACGACAAGTACATAGAAAAAGTACTTTTACTTGTCACTGACAGGTTAAAAACAGGCAGACTATTAAAGGAAACATATCCTAATATGCTGCATATTACTTGTGTAGCACATGTTCTCCACATAATCTGCGAATATATCAGAGACACCTTTCCAGAAGTTGATAGACTTGTATCCGTTTTTAAAAAAGTTTCCAGAAAAGCATCATTGAGAATAGATTTTTACAGGGAAAAACTGCCATCTTTGTCACTGCCTCCCTCTCCAGTAATAACTAGATCGGGGACATGGTTGGAAGCTACTAGTTTTTATGCAGAGAATTTCGATAGTTTACAAAATTTCGTTACATGTTTAAATGACAATGCTCGGAGTATTTCTGAGTGCAAGGAACTAACACAAATTCCACATTTAAAAAATCTAACACAAATAGGTTGGTAGTAAGTAAAAGTCATTATTTTATGGTTGGCATTAACTGAATAACTTCAATAAAATATTTGATCGTGATTTGATTGTAATATAAGGATAAATTCATGAACTTCTTCATGAATAAATTTATGTATTTCTTTGACCGTCCAAAATCGCTTTAAGTTGTTAAATTGTTTACGTGATCCATAGAAAAAGACTTCAATGTATACTGATAAGGTTCCGCAAATACGACAAGAAGCAGCTCTGTCAAACAATATCACCAGAAATTACTAAGAATTAATACTCTTCACAGTGTTACACTTGGCATATTATAATAATTCTTTAACGTCATTTATAAATTGTATTATTTACAAATGTATAGCAAACGCCAATTAAGTTGGTGCGAGGAGAGGTAAGTTCGTGCAGGATTAGAAGTAGTGCGGAGATTTATATTTGGTTTTACATCAAATGTCAGATAATTCTAACCTTTGAGCGTGTATCACTTTATGATCCCCTAGCAAAGACATTATGTTCCGTCAAATGTCAATGACAAATGTATTCTGACAATTACTTGAGTAGTGGGGGTGGACGTTTTTAAAAACGGCTTCTGCGCACCCCCTCCTCGCGCTAACTTAATTGGCGCTTGCTATATTGAATTTAAAGTATTAAAAAATCCGCTAGATATTTTGTGCCACATATACTAAGTATTTTCAAGAGAAAACCTTTGCTTTGTATCGCGCTGGTCATAAAAGCATTTCAAGAAGTTATCTACTGACGGTAAACTCAGGCATTTCGTGTTCTAGAATGTTCGCTTCGAATTTATATTTTATCGTTTTAATTTAGTTATTAATTAATTACTTACAACTACTGTTTCGGTTATTTCTTTATTAGTATTTTATTTATTATTGAGCTATTTTTTTTACATGGCGAAATTATACCGACCCCGTATTAATGTTGACATAATTTTAATAGACACATTTAAATCACTATTGTAAACTTTATCTAAACCATATTATATAGTATTTTTCGCAAGGAACATTTTATGATATTAATTGCATTGACATCGCAACCCTTTAGCTCGCGTCTTTAATTAATTATTAATTTTTATACATCGCTATTTGCAATATATGATTGGTTATCCTTAAATTAGCAGTAGTTTTTTTAGACAAACTCTCTCTTAGTCCCTAACCTTCAGGAAGTAAACACCTCTCACTACAAATGCTTGTACGAACATACCCAATGAAGCGCTGTCCAGCATTTCATTTGTTTTCTACCATATGTCCGATCGCAACATCAGTCAAAGGTCACCTCTGTATTGTTCGATACATGTACTATTTTGATTACACTCACCAAGCCATTAATTTACGAAATACTAACATTCTTTTCAGCTTGTAAATACTTATTCGTCGATACCTGTAACGTGTGTTCATTTGAAAAGTCAATCTAGGTTACTTTGAAATTTTGATAGAATAAGACGCATATATATTAGTATATGTTTGTTGTTCCGTAAACGTAAATCCAAATGACATTTGATAATGTCAATCACAAATATCAGTTAGTGCATAAAATAATCGTGCGGCGATTCTGGTTTAAATAAATTGCTTCTCAGTTTTAAAATGGCTTTCACTTTAGAACATAAAATTTTTTTAGTCCAGGCTTATTTCCGAAGTAATAAAATTGATGGTTTATGGGTTTATTCAGTTCAAGATTGCATGGTAGAATTTCAAGTTGAGTTTCCACATTTTATAATAGATTATATACAATTTAAGAATACTTTGGATAGAACTTTAAAATTTTTTTCTGAAACTGGTAGTCTCTTAAGAAAATCAGGCAGCGGAGCAGTTAAGAAACGTACACCTCAAGTTGTCAATCGTGTTGAAGAAATCATGGAAAATGAACCACAAACATCTGTTCGACATTTGAGTTAACAAATAAACCTTTCTGTTGGTACAACTCACAAGTTATTAAAAAAAATGCAACTTTATCCATACCGTGTCACAGCAGTACACGAATTGTTAGAAATTGATTACCCACGTAGACTACAGTTTTGTAATTGGTTTGTAAATATGAACAATAATGGAAAACTTTCGCAGTCATCTTTACTGATGAAGCATGGTTTTATTACGGGATACCTAAATTCACAAAATACAAGAATTTGGAGTAGTGAAAATCCACATGTAATTAATGAAGAATCGCTACATCCAGTGAAAATTGGTGTTTGGGCAGCGATAAGCCAAAGGCGAATCATTGGACCAATATTTTTTCAGGGAACGTTAACTGCTCAAAGGTACCGTACGGAATTTTACAACCATTTGTCAATCAGTTGCATGATGATGAACTTCAAAATGCATATTTCCAACAAGAAGGAGCACCTTGTCACTGTACTGCAGAATCTTTGGATTATTTAAGAGAATTTTTTGATGAGCGTATAATTAGTCGAAATACTGAAATTGCCTGCACGTTCATGCGATTTAACACCTTGCGACTTCTTTTTGTGGCCTTATCTAAAAAATAACATATTTCGAACACCTACATATATTGAATTTGAATGATATGCTACAGAGAATCGAACAGAAATGCATGGAAATTAATAACAATCCAGTAATGTTGCAGAATATCATCAGAAATTTTGAACGGAGGATTTTAAAGTGCATTGATCTTGAAGGACAACATTTTCAACATTTGTTATAGTTTTCAATAAATACCTATTATTTGTTATTTATTTGTATGTATGAAATTGTCAAAATATACGACTTAGTGTAAATTTTAATTTACGACATACTTCAAATGTTCTCAGTAGATCACATGCTGCTAGATTGACTTTTCAAATGAACACTTGTTATATATAGCTTTCATTTAATTATTTTAATATATTTCAAAGCGTAATTTCATTCATGTGAATATTAAATAAAACTTTTAGGGACCACGTTGTGGTGTTTTCTTTTATTTAATAAGTTGTATTTAATAAACGTTTATTTCAGCATACTGAACCTTTGATGCTTATCATTTATCACAACATTATTTATATTTATACTCCTTATTGTTAGCACGTCCGTCTGAGCACCGTCTTTTTTTGTTCGTTTTAGCAATATAACACGAGTGCATTAAATATATTTACAACCGTACTTCAAATCAAACGATGATGAATGATGATGAATTGATAAGCAACGTTAAGACTATTTTTCCGCCGTTCGGCATTCTGTGATAATTAAAACTAACAATTTATTTAAGTTATCGTGACGAAGCAGTAGCATAGAATTTCTAAAAATAATTATAAAAAAATTTTTATTCATGTTACGATAATATGAAGTGGTTAAGTAATCAAAATGTAAACTTTTGTATCAATTATAGCTCGCTTAGCATTAATTAATAATAATAAAAAATATGAAGTTTACTGCTAAATCAACATCAGGGTGCCTTTGACATTAAGATATAAAGTAAATGTGTAAAATGGAAATGGATTCGGAATGTCTACAAAAATACTTGTATTGAATTTACACTCAAAACATACGCTGCCATGTTTATGTTTATAAAAACTCTAAAAGATAGCATTGCTTAGATAGCTGTCGATATTATAAAAACTCTGCAGGATTGCTCAGGGTTCAATAACCTCAATAAGTACGAATATATCAGCTTGAACCATTTATAAACTCTCTTTTTATGTTTAAATGTAAAAATTGTAAATCATATACAATCGAAATACAGCCAGAATTATCGCTAGCTATAATCGGAACAAAATGGAGTGACGGGACAAATTTTTTATAAATATCTTTGTGTTTTATTTTCGTTTGCGAAGGAATTTGGGAAAATATTTAGGATTCATATTATATATAATTAGCAGAGAGCAGACTCGAGCGGTTGACGATTCATAGCCAATAGGCGTCTGCCTTGTATTCGCAATAGGTTTGTTTCTGTAAGCGATCCGTGAGTTTCGAACAATTTGATACGTGTGGCCACTGCATAAGTGGCACATACCTACATATGCAGTTAATATCAATGCACAACAGAGTGAATGAAACGGTTTGGTAATCGACAGCAACTACTGCAGAAACAAAAGTAATGCTGACAAGCGAATTGCGAATCAAATTTTGAATAAAGATAATTTACAAAGAACAAATCTCAAAACTATGTATTTTCTGTGGAACATTGAAAGTGTAAAACATTACTATGAACAACTAAAACTTGTTCAAGGTGTTAAATTAGTTCTTTCAGATGTTAAAACGTCATTAAAAATAGAAAATGTCCGTTCCACATCACAACTGGTGATGGGTGCGTGATTAGAATGTTGCAAAAGTGCATCATACTTCGAATGTATACATTTTTCAATCGGCTATGTGCAGAATTGATATAATATATTCAAATCTGGATTTCTGCTAAATATGGCATCAACTTTTTGTCTCAGCTTTGAGAAATATCTTTTTTAATGATGAAACTAACTTATCAAGATTTGGAAAATGACTCCTGATGTATTCACATACTCTGTGTAGTGCATGTGCTGCACAGGTAACGTGTAGCATATCGGGGTAAGATTGCTTTAATAACTTCCTTGTTTTTAACATATAAGCTGCCGCATTAGTTAAAAATAATCTTGTCTTTATAGTTGTCATCCGATGACAGAATATTATGAATACATTAATCAATTACTTCTGCAACTGTTTCGCCATTTGCGACTAGCAATATTTTAGTTGCCATTAAGTATGGTTGGTATGAAGTTGTCGGATGAATAATACCAACTACATTTAACACATATCGTCCCATTCAGCGAAAATTTCGCTGAATTCAATTTTGGCCCATCTCTGTAACTTGGAAAGTAAATGCCTCTAACTGACCTATCTTACACTCAGTGGCGGCTGGTACTAAAGGGCACAAGGGCACGTGCCCACCCAACCACCAAGATAAACACAGAAAGAAATTCACATGTAATTCAGTGCATTATTTTATTTTATTATTTTTACGTATTTTTATAACGATGGTATCAAAGTTTCCTTCCGCACCACAGACACTATCCTAACGCTCAAAACTATGTTCCGGGGCACGATTTCAGATGTACCTATTCCGAGTTTGGATCGGCCGACTCCGCTAACTTGGCCATATATGTTTATGTCGTCGTTTGGAGCACAAAATAGCGCGACTCCAGTTAACGTCTTGTATGCGTTGTGACTGTATTGTTTCGACGCGTATCGCACGTGAATGTTTAGACAAAATTATTGACGAAGATGGCATGAATTCAGTTACTATTAGTGAAGCAAGTGATTTATTGAAACATTTGTAGCATATAGCATGTTGAAATATTATTTAATCAGACTCAAATGCGCGGGATTGACAGTGCTCAACTGCAAAAGGCAATTGAACAATTACAACAGCAAATTACACAAGTTTACAAATTCCGGTGAACTTTTGAATCAGAGCAGATGAGAACAAATCTTGACGTTATTTGAGGTGCTGAATTCAAATCCGGGTTTCGTTTTTCAAAATTGGTTCTACTTTGTGAGTTCGCGCATGTTGGCAGCACTGCGCTATCATAATGACAGTCAGCTGTTGGCGTCGCTAGAAACAATATTAAATTTGTATTTTTAAAGTTTTTTTTTGAATCCAAAACTTGTGAAAATGCAAAGACAGAATTGTAAAGTTGATTCAAAGTGTTTTTGTTATGTTTGCGGATGTTATATGATCAGAAAAAGTGGCAAAGTTATTATTAATGTGATCAGAAATGCATATTTTTATTATTTTGGTTTCTCTGTATCAAACACTCACAAGCTGTGGGTACCGAAATTGTTTTGGAACGCGTATAGCACAATATTATACAAGTGGTCACGCGGTAAAAAAGTATGTTTTTCATTTTCATTGCCAATGTTATGGAGAGAGCCGAAAAATCATGTAGATGATTGTTACTTTTGCTTGATGAATGTCGTCGGTGTAAATGCAAAAAAACTATCAAAATATAAATATCCTGAAGTATCATCAGTGTCTAAGCCAGTTCCCCGTGCGAGCAATGATCCTTTGCCAATTTGTCCAGGTACGAGTGCAAATTACATGGAAACTTGTAGTTCATCACCGACGAACAGTGGAAGCGATTTTAACATGGAGGAAAAACATTTAGTTTCGCAAAGTGAACTCAATGATTTGAATTTATCGAAACAAAAATCAGAATTGCTCGCATCACGGATGCAGGAGTGGAAATATCTTGACACTCAAACAAAAGTCACTGTATATAGAACCAGAAATGAGGCGCTTTTACCGTTTTTCAAAAAAGAGGAGAATATATGTTTCTGCTATGACATCAACGGTTTGTTTGATGCGATGAATACACCATACGATGTAAATGAATGGCGTTTGTTCATAGATGGTTCAAAATACAGCCTAAAAGCTGCTCTGATACACAATGGAAATATAAAACCATCAATTCCGATTGCTCATGCAGTACAAACGAAGGAATGCTACGATACAATATGTAAAATTTTTACCAAGATAAAATATAAAGAGCATCAATGGAAAATTTGTGGCGATTTGAAGGTTTGAAAATAAATTTCAATTCAATTTTAAAGAATAAATGATTTATATACTATTCCTACAGGTTATTGGTCTCTTGATGGGGATGCAATCTGGTTTTACCAAATTTTGCTGTTTTTTTGTGTCTGTGGGATAGCCGTGCAACTGACCAACATTATGTGAAAAAAGATTGGCCAAGCCGTACTAATTATGAACCAGGAAAACAAAACGTCTCTTCTATACCACTTGTGAACCCACAGAACATTTTCTTGCCACCTCTCCACATAAAGCTTGGCCTTATCAAAAACTTTGTCAAAGCGCTCGACCGTGAAGGACCGGCTTTTGAGTACTTGACCAAGTTATTTCCCAAGTTGTCGTACGCCAAAATCAAAGAGGGAATATTTGTCGGACCTGATATTCGAAAATTAATGGCCGACAGAAACTTTACAAAATGTTTAACGCCCAATGAAGCAGCAGCATGGGTATCATTTCAAGATGTTGTTCACAACTTTCTCGGTAACCGCAAATCCCCGGATTTCAAGCAGATAATCGACAGTTTGTTGCAAAATTATTGCAAGATTGGAGCTCGAATGTCTCTCAAAATACATTTTCTGCATTCCCATCTCGAATTTTTTCCTGAAAACTTGGGTGATACAAGTGACGAGCAAGGAGAGCGACTACACCTAGATTTGGCGAAAATCGAAAAACGATACCAAGGATTTTGGGACGAGGGCATGATGAGCGACTACTGTTGGACTTTAATGCGTGAACAGATCCCAAACAGTACAAGCGACTCAGTTCGACTGCTCTTCATTTCTAATTTAACACTTTTTAATGAATAAAATGGAGGTTAATTGTCAAAAATTGTGTTTATTTAATATCTCGAAAACTAGAACCAAAATCAAAAAACGGAGTGCAGATTCGGATTCAGCGCCCCAAATAACCATAGAAACAGCTTTTGGTTGCTTAGATCCAAAACCGTGTATACTTGTGTTATTCACATTAGAAATTTAAGAAATTGTACTGACAATGACAATCAAGAACGCAATAATGAAGAACCTGTAAGACAAAAAACGACAGCTGGAGATAACAGAGCTGTTATTGCAAAGGAAGTATGTGACTATTTTAAGTGAAATTAGCGACCGATTTGATTTTAGGGATCACTTAAGTGTAGCATAATTATTTGACTATCAAAATTTTAGAAGTTATAGTCATTCATTTCCACAAAGAAATTTTGATGAAACTGTGAAATCTTATCCTATGTTGGACAATGTAAAATTGAAAAGTGAACTTTCAGTAATTTATGAGCGCGATGAAATGTGTGACGTAGGTGGTGTTTTGCCACTTTTAATGTTCATAACAGACAACTACCTAAAAAAGGTTTTGACGGAAACATACAAACTGTTGGATATTATTTGTACAACGTCCATGTCGACAGGAGAATGTGAACGTTTTTCCACCCTCAAACGCTTTAAAACTTTTCTGAGAAGCACAATGTCGGAAGATTGACTGAACGCATTGGCGGTCCTATCAATAGAAAAGAAGTTCATCCAGTGTATCCCGGATTTTGACAACAAAGTCATAGACGTCTTTTCCATCATGAAAAATAGGAGAATGGGTTTTATGTACAAAAAATAAGTTAAATTGTTTTTTTTTGTGCCCACCCTCTTTCATAACTCACGAGCCACCACTGCGCGTTCTGATGCGCTGAATCGATTGGTCCAAACGGAAGGCTATCCGCCTTCTTCTACGCCTACTTCTTGAGTCATGCCAGGAAAACCGCAAATTTCGAAATCAAAAACGGCAATTTTGCAAAAATTCGTGTCGCTGTAGTGACCAAACGGTTCGTCCTAGTGCGGCACTATAATAATGTGAAAATTCATGTGTATAAATAATTCTAGCTTCTAAAAGATATGCCGGCAGTATTTTCGAGTCCAAATTAGCAAGTTAATCTTAAAAAAAGTTGTTCAGAAATTGTTTAAAACACGTCAAAGACCAAACAAACACAATTTCAGATGAAAACCTATAGTTGCTTGCGTACTAGAGATTAACAGAAATAATAAACTGAATCAGTGGCGGCTCGTGCTAAAAATTTTAAGGTGTTCTGCAAGTTTTACAAAAAAATTTACCTTGCACGGGCAGTAAGACGTTGTCTCCCATCGATCTTATCGTGCTTTCTTCGCCTTCCGCACTGAAGTAATGGATTTCTGGAACGATTGTCAATTGTCACACAAAAAAATAAGAGTCACTAAGCACTACTTTACTAACAAATTATTTCTTATAAATTAAATCTATTCTACGTTATTTTCGATTTGCAAATTTTGTTATCACTTATACCGAATCATATCGCCCTCCGCGCTGGACTAAATGCAGCGAACAGGCCTGCTAAAATCACGCATTGGTTTTAAACAGCCGCGGGGGTAGCGGGGTGCGCGCGGGTGTTTGAAAGAGCTCTGAGAGCACGTTCGTGTGGACCAGATAAGGAACAAGTGAGCGATCGCGCGAATTAGGTTGGTTATTCCACTGGTCGCCTATTGAATATTATTTGATAATAACCGGCGATCGTCGAGTTGTACACTTCCGTTATAAAACGGCCGGCGTTTAGGAATTTTCCATTCTGTGTCAGTGGTATTCCCCTCGATGTGGGAGCAAGCTGCACCATTGCGACTTTGATGTTTTTGCTTTCATTTTATGTTGGAATTTCGGAAGCGAATATCTCGGCTTCTACTTGTCGGATTTTGATGATTGAGGTGTCAAATTGTAGGGTTTGATGTCCTCTACAGGATGATGTAGAAAAATATGCAATTTTTTTGATATACAGGGGGAAAATTTTCACAACAATATGTTACGCTTTTATAAACATCAGAAATGTCGGAAAAATTATGTAAAAGAAAACTAGTTATAACTAATACAGGTTCGCCCGCCCAATTTTTTGGGAGCTCTGCAGCACTGCAGCGCTTATGCGCTAGCCGCCACTGAACTGAATGTAAGGCATATACACCTTTTATGCTGTATCGTTTTCATTACATATTTTCGAACGCATTCTACCTAAAAAGATTGAAAATCAGTATTCTGTAACTTTCGAAGTGTACCGATGTGATATGAAATTCGAAAAACATTTCTAGAATAACGAGATCATAACTTAAGCAAATAAGCTATCGTTAGCAGTACCAAAATCAATTTTGTAATTTTTTCTAAAGAAAAAATGAAATGTCGAGATGGATAATCATTTGTTATTACATATTTATAATCTAGAAAATAATTTAGTCATAAGAAAATTCCTTTTCTATATAGAAATATTTGCCTTCATAATAGAGGTTTAAAAAGACGCTGGTAGCCTCTTTGAAGTACGGGAAGAAAATTGTAGAAAGGCGTAGCCTGTCCCTACGGTTTTGAAAATACTACAACAATTTTTTTTACATTGTTCATATCAAAAATGTGTAGGCTTTATTTCACTTGTTTGGTGGATTGAATTCTCCACATACATAACCTTTTTATACACCTACGCGACATTATGAAATAAAAAGACATTGAGCGATCACATTGAACGACTTACATTGAATCAAAAGAACCGCGGGTAACTCTTCATATACCAACATAGCCAGATATCTACCAATTCTTATTTTGATTGGTTCCAGAGCAAAAGTGGACGTGGTTTAAGTGCTCTGCCGTAGGACATGTTCAGACTTGTCGACAGGACAAAATTTGTAGTACCTTTCTTATACAGGGTGAGTTTTTTTGAATGTTTAGCATTGGGATCTCAGAAACTACTGGAGATAGAAAAACGCTTAAATGGGAAACGATGCGCAGTTTTACGAGTTTGATTTAAAACTGCTTTTGTTTCTCCGATAACTTTCATGGTTTATTAGATATTCAAAGAAAATTTTACGATTTTCTTTAAACATGCTTAACATTATCGAGTTATGACACAAACTTGTGTTTTTTTAAATGGAAACTATAGTTGGTTTTGACATCATTAAAAAGCTTATTTTTTGCTGATTACAATGATATAAGGTTTGATTTGGTTATTTTAAAAAATAAAGAGGATATAGACATTTCTATGATTGTTCACTTTATAAGATAAAAACTTAAAAAAAAAATGTTTGGTGTTTTGTAATTCAAAAACGAAAAATCTGAGTTACAATAGTGTTCGTTGGAGCAGTCGAGATAAATATACTAACATTGCTTTCACGTTGAGTCACAGAAGTGAGAGCTGTTAATTTTTACTTTTAAGTCAAGTTAATTGTCAAACATTGACAATTAACTATTAATTAATTTAATTGTAACTTAACTATAAGCGGTGCAAACGGCCGTTAGGTAATCATAAGTTTGCATTGGCTATGGAATTTTCTAACGTAGAAAAGCGTGATATGGTTGAATGTTACATTCAGTGCCAGAAAAATTCTACTAGAGCTGCTGAAGTTTATTTTGAAAATTATTTTGATCGACGTCAGTCGTCGCTACCTACTTTTAAGAGATTATGGGATAATTTAGCAGATTATGGTTCGTTCGTTAAACCAAAATCAAAAAAAGAGATGGATGAAGATAGAGAAATAAACATATTAGCAAGTGTCGCTCAGAATCCATCTACATCGACCCGACAAATTTCAACAGAAATGGGCTCCTCTCAACGCACTATTGTCAGAGTGTTGAAGAACCATAAATTTCGTCCCTACAAATTATCAGTATCACAAACTTTACATGAAGGTGATAACATCAGACGAATAGCTTTTTGTAGATGGTTTAAAAATCGGTGTCAAAACGATCCACACTTTCCAATGAAAATATTATGGACTGAAGAATCTCGTTTCACAAATTGTGGAATGTTTAATAGGCACAATGAGCACATATGGTCTCAAACAAATCCACTTCACGTTGAACATAGGAGACCACAAATTAAATTTGGGTTTAATGTTTGGTGTGGTGTTATTGGATCAACTGTTCTTCCTCCTTTTATTTTTGATGGATCACTAACTGGCAATCGTTATCTTAATTTTTTACAACAAGATTTCGAGGAAATGTTAGATAATTTAAATTTAAGAACCCGAGCAATGCTGCAATGGTTTCAACATGACGGAGCGCCTCCGCACAATCAACTGAATGTTAGAAATTATTTAAATTTGAACTTCCCTAATCAATGGATAGGACGAAATGCACCCATTGAATGGCCGGCTAGATCCCCTGATTTATCAGTTTTGGATTTTTTGTTGTGGGGTGTACTAAAGGACACAGTATACAAAAGAACATATGAAATAATCGACGATTTAAGAGAAGCTGTCTTAGTTGCTTTTAATAACATCGATAGGCGTAAAGTCCGCAATTCTACAAATTCTGTTGTGAAGAGATGCAATTTGTGTATTAATAATAATGGAGGTATCTTTGAACAGTAATAATGTTGTGTGCCCTTAATAAAAGTTCTTATAGTTTTCATTTTATTACTACATAAGATTTCAAAATAAGTTTTCGTTTAGTTTGTATTTTATCAGTTCGAAATTAAATTGTTTTCCATAAAAACCATAAAAATGTCTTATCCTCTTTATTTTTTAAAATAACCATATCAAACCTTCTATCATTGTAATCAGCAAAAAATAAGCTTTATAATGATGTCAAAACCAAATATGGTTTCCAGTTAAAAAAACACAAGTTTGTGTCATAACTCGATAATGGTGAATGAAAAAAAAATATTAGCTACATAGTTTTATTTGGCGTAAAATTATCTAAAACTTTTGTCTGAACACTTTTTCTCTAAAATCACTATTAACGATGCTAAGCATGTTTAAAGAAAATCGTAAAATTTAGTTTTCTTTGAATATCTAATAAGCCATGAAAGTTATCGGAGAAACAAAAGCAGTTTTAAATCAAACTCGTAAAACTGCGCATCTTTCCCCATTTAAGCGTTTTTCTATCTCCAGTAGTTTCTGAGATCCCAATGCTAAACATTCAAAAAA
Source organism: Melolontha melolontha (assembly GCA_935421215.2). NCBI lineage: Eukaryota > Metazoa > Arthropoda > Insecta > Coleoptera > Scarabaeidae > Melolontha > Melolontha melolontha. The sequence continues at coordinate 135,398,630 of OW285240.1, read as the reverse complement.
ACTCACCCTTGTATAAAGGTAACTTTTAAATTTTGTAAAATTTTTTTAAAAAACTATTTAAGAAAATATCTCAAAATCCTGACATGATGGAAAAATCACGTCAGGATTTTGAGATAAATCAGATTCAGAATCAGCATGATAAAGGACATAAGCTACACGTATTGATGTATAAGGAAACCAAACTTTGTTGACCAAGGTAATTAAAACTTACGCCCTTCTAAAAAGAAATTTAGAAACAATAATAATGCAGGTTCGAAAAATTTCTTTGATATCCTTCAGCGCGTCATCAAAATTGGAATTTGATACTACATGAGGAGTCCTTGTTATAGATGGCAATGGTATCTGTACCAATTTTAAATACATTTCCGATCAAATCTATCTTCTTTATGAATCTCCATCATCAACATATATTATCGGTAATATGATTGTAAGTGATAAAGTGATAAAACTGCCCATTTCAAATTAAAAAAATAATCACATGTATTAAACAAGTGGAATTCTAATTACTTTTATCACATCTCAATCACGTACTGTGATAACAGATAAAAATTTGGCTTAATATATAGATTATTTGCATATTATAAGGCCCTGTTTAAAAATAAATATTTTGTATCTACGTCAATGTAGATAGAAAGTATATAATTTAAAGTCACGTATGCCCAATATTTAATAGAACTTTTTATTTTTGTGATTCACTTATATACCTATATATAAATACATGCACTTGAACATTGAAGGTGCTAACACACTTTTTGAAGAATCCATCTTATTTCATCAAATTATCAATGATATCCATCGAATATTGTGCATTTATAAATAACCATAGATAGCTGATTAATACTAATACATCGATTTTTAATTTAATTAACGCTAGACAAAACTTGATTACATTATTTTATTTAATGAGAAATTTCATCAGCACATCTATGATAAGTTCGCAAAAGATCGATAATGTCAGTCATTTGAAATACGGCCTCAAAATTTTAATCAATTACACTAGTTTACAAATTTAAGTTTGTTCGTTGGGATTTGAATTTTAATAGATGATATTGAGTAATATTGACTAAATATGTTGTGATTTCAAACAAAATTTGGATTTTTTTCCCTATCACAACCAGATACGAAATAAAAAAGCATTGTTTCTTTCGAACGTGAATATTATATTTAATAAAGACAATTTGACACTTTTACATTTTAATAAACGTTTGAAGATGAGAATATATATACAATGTTTAATAAAGTCTTAACGTTGAATCAACTACAACCCTGACTGAAACAAATGAGTCGCAAATTGCGGCAAATAAAACCCTGCTCAGTTCAAAAAAATGCAAACCCTATTGAACCTAAGCATAACGTCTTCCAATCCAAAGGAAACCGATTTTTTTTTTATTTTAAAGACACTAAAGCAGCGATGCACATACCGCGGCCCGCATGCGGCCCAGTGTCGATATTTATGCGGCCCGCCAACAAATTTTAAAAATTGTTCGAAAAACTACAAAAGTAGGTAAAAATCCATTCAGATCAATATTTCTTAAGTTTTTATTTTATTCTAACTTTTGTAATTGTTAGTAAGATATGTATCTTTAAGTACCTACTACTTTCTTGTTCAGGTTTATTACGTAGACAGGTATGCTCCTCGTCGTTCCAAGCATATTGTTACGAGACTAGAAATCTATCGAACCAACTAGATTACTCGAAGATTCGCGAAACACGTCGGTATTATCCCGGAACAATGTTGTCGATGTTAGGTAACTCGTATAAATACAACGCATCGCCCGCTATCGGGGCAGTTAAGTTTTAACTACGGACAAGCGAACGTTATATTGTTTGAATTGTAATCTGTGAAGAATAAATATTTCGTCGTTTGAACTTGGCATCTACCTACGTAACAATATAATATCAATTTTTATATGGATAAAGCAGGCCCCAGTAAAAAACGTAGTCGTAAGGTTGAAGATGAAAATCGACAGTTTCAAGATATTTGGACCGAAAAATACTTTTTTATTTCATCGCATAACAAAAATGTCTGTTTAATACGCAAGAGTAGTGTTTCTATTTCGAAGGAATATAATGTGAAAAGGCATTATGAAACCCAGCATAATACTTTTACCAAATCAACCGGCAAAAATCGAACGCAAAAAATTTCCACTTTACAAAGGGAACTAATAGGCCAGCAAGCTATGTTTACAAAACCAATTCAAGATGCTGAAACAGCTACTGAAGTTAGCTTTGAAATATCTCGAATAAAAGCGAAAACTTGTCGGCCTTTTAAAGATGGTGAGTTTGTTAAGCAGTGTTTAGATATCGCCGCAAAGAAAATGTGTCCGAAAGATGCAAAGAGATTTGAGAAAATTCAACTAAATTGGATGACTGTTCAAAGAAGACTTACCACATTAACAGCTAATATAGAAGAGCAATTAGCTACGAAATCGAAAAGTTTTGAGTATTTTTCTATAGCACTCGACGAATCTACAGATATAAGTTCTACTGCTCAACTCTTAATATTTTTACAAGGTGTAACGCAAAATTTTGAAGTGAGTGAAGAACTGATTGGTATGAGTTCTTTGACAAGTCAAACCAAGGGGAGTGACGTGCTCAAAGCTCTTCTGGAAAAATGTTCTATAATGGATTTGAATTTAATGAAATTATCTGGAATTACGAATGACGGAGCACCTTCAATGGTTGGAAGTAAATCTGGAATAATAACTATGTTAAAAGAGTATTTACAAACTAAAAACATAGATACCAAGAAATTAATGCAGTTTCATTGCATTATACATCAAGAGGCCCTCTGTTCAAAATTATTGGGATTTGAAAATGTGATGAAAGTTGTAGTACCTACAGTAAACTTTATAAAATCACAAGGTCTCAATCACCGACAATTCACACAATTTCTCGAGGATATTCAAAGCGAATATGGCGATCTCCTGTTTTACGCTGAAGTAAGGTGGCTAAGTCGTGGGTTGTCACTAGAGCGGCTTCTTAACTTGATTGAAGAAATCAAAATATTTCTGGCGGAAAAGAAAAAGGACGTCTCCGAACTCGACAACCCTGATTGGCTGTGTGACTTGGCGCTTCTTGTAGACATCACAAATCACTTGAATGTCTTAAATACGCGACTCCAAGGCAAAGAACAATTGATTTCACAGTTATACTCTCATGTTTCGTCCTTTCAATGCAAATTGAGCCTTTTCAGTACACAAATCAATTCAGCCAATTACAGCCATTTTCCGGACTTCAAAAAAATTATGGAGAAATTCAATAAAACTGATGTCCATTTCGCTTATGTTGAAAAAATTGATATTTTAATACAAGCTTTTCATGATCGTTTTTTAGACTTCAAAAAACCTCTATTAGACATTTTCAGCAATCCTTTCAACATTTCACCCGAAAATGCACCGGAATCAATACAGCTGGAATTGGTAGACATGCAAAATGATGATCATTTACGAAACAAATTTAATGAAGGTAATTTACTCAACTTTTACCGTTGCGTTGACAAACCCACTTATAAAGAGTTGCGAATAAATGCATTGAAATGCGCAAACTTATTTGGATCGACGTATATTTGTGAGCAAACGTTTTCAGTGATGAAACTTAACAAAACAAATAATCGAAACCGTCTGGCAAATGAAAATCTGGAAGCAATTTTACGTGTGGCGACAAGTAATGGGAGCCAAACATAAACAAAATTGTTAGGTCAATGCAATGTCATGCATCAAAATAATAAAACATGAAATATTACGTTGTAATGATTAGATTACATTACGATTACATAATTACAACAAACATTTTTGAATGTTCCTTTATTTTTATCATTTGTAGTAATTCATACTATTTAAAAATAAAAATATTTGTGTTAATAAGTATTCTTTGTAGTGGCCCGTCCTTGGCTTATAATTTTCCCGAGTGGCCCCTGTTCCCTATAAGTCTGTGCATCCCTGCACTAAAGGGCGGTGAGCATTGAAACTAGCCAAGGTCTATCTAGCAATTTTTCCCTAATATCTAGCATATCTGTTCAGAGATAAGCGTCCAGCGATACACTCCACGTCACCCTGATCACTTTGTTCACGTGATTTTAGTACATTTAGAACTATTTCTAGGCACTGCACTACACTAGTTAGAACGGTTTTAGTCTCTTAAGCCGCCGAAAAAGTTCGTTGTTTTGGAGTAGTTCATGGTTTTCTAACCTCTTCTGGTTCGGAGTACATACTTTATTTTGGAGCGTCTTACGATTGTACGGCAGACTTGCGTTACTTTTAAATGTCATTTAATATAAATGTCCTTTTAAATACGTTGATAATACCGGTCGTAAGGATATTTACTAAATAGTTTTTGTAAACATATTGTTAATAGTGTTACACAAATATTATGTAATGTAACAGACCTTAAATGTAACAAATGAAACAGACATGCAATATACATATCTGTAACTGTACACATGGACAATACACCTCGTATTTTCAGCATTTACTTCTGCTTAAGAAACGTGTTTCTGCCATCTATAGGCGTCGTCAGTCAAGCTAGTGAAGCAATGTAATACAAATGATACAAATCTTTTTAAGAACAGATTTGTATCTGTATATACATTTACGCTGAAATCGCCTACAAGATATAGCAAAGTTCGTCCTATAAGGTGGCACTATTTAATAAGTGACATCTGACAGACGAAAGAGACTATGCCGAAAAAGACGACCTTTCGCTTGAGATGTCACTTATTAAATAGGCCACCTTATAGGACGAAATTTGCTATATCTTGTAGGCGATTTCAGCGTAAATGTATATACAGATACAAATCTGTTATTAAAAAGATTTGTATCATTTGTATTACATTGCTTCACTAGCTTGACTGACGACGCCTATAGATGGCAGAAACACGTGTCTTAGGCAGAACTAAATGCTGAAAATACGAGGTGTATTGTCCATGTATACAGTTACAGATATGTATACTAGGGTGGCGCGATTTTATTTTAATTTAGCAATAGCTTTGGAATACTTGTAAAAAGTTGCTCTATTATCTCCCAAATATACACAGAAAATTTCATTTCGCACATGATATATTTAGAGGTGCCCCCGACATTATTAAGTTTGGCAAAATTCATGAATTTAGTCAAAAAATCAAAAATTTTTAATGAACGCTAAATTACACACTGAGTGTTGCGCAGTTAGTATAAGATAGAAAACGATTTCGCAACTCTCCTAAAACGTTATTCGAACGCTATAGTCAACTCGCGTGAGTACTATTTCACTTGTGATACCCTTTGAATTTTACGTCTGAGATCAAGAAATAAGACTCATGTAACTAGTATTTTCAATTTCCTATTTAGGTTTCAGATATTATTGTAATACTTTAGCACATATTATATATCTTTATTACAGTAAAATGTCTCAAGTCAAAACACGACAAATGATGACCTGTACTGTGTTCGGATTACCAGAGAAGTTACCAGTATCTCAATTACCAACTTATAATGACGTTATGAAAAATTACTTATTCACTAAAAATGAATTAAAGCCCAATAAAACAGTAAAAGAGCCAACCGTTCATGACATATCCGAAATATTGGCTCAAGAAGTTTTAGAAATTTGGCAAAAAGCTTCGCTGCCAACTGTTAGTGTTAAGAGAATTCTACAACTTATTCGTTCCTACCATGACAAATATAGAATCTTAATGAAACCTTATAAAGGTCGTCAAACAAACAAAAATTACGAAGAAAAGATCAATAGATTTATAACTGAGTCCCACAGATTATTTGATGTTTGCAGTTGCAAATGTAAACTTTTCTCAAATTGTAATTGTTTAAAAGGCAGTCGTGTTCCCAAAGAAGAAATAAATTTTTTACTCGATCAAAGAACAACAAGAAAAATAGTCATAGGCGGTGTAGATGTGGTTGAAACTATAAAAAATAAGAAAAAAGAAGAGAGAAAATAAAAAAGTTTATCGCGTAACAGAGAGATAACTGATTTTGAGAAACCGTGTTGTTCGCGTTCTTTACCTGAAGACTTGGCAATCGAAAGCGACAGTTCAAGCGATAGCGTAGCTTCTAGTCCTTACCTTGAAGCACCAAAAAAAAATAGTTGATCCGCCACCAAAAAAAAAGGAGATTAAATTTACCATCATTAGCTCTTGCCTGCGATCGTACTGGAGTTTCTGACAGAGCCGCTGCCATTATAGCTTCTTCTGTGTTAAAAGATGTTGGCATTATTTCACCAAAGGATCCAAGTGGTGTTATTGATCGTTCAAAGTTGCGCCGTGAAAGAACTAAAGTCAGAACAGCTTTACAGGATGCAGATCGCAAGAAAACCCTACGCGGTATGTATTTTGATGGGAAAAAGGATAAAACGTTGACTAGTATTCGGAAAAAAAATAAATTTTACAGAAAAAGGGTACTAGAAGACCATTATGTGATTTTATCAGAGCCAGGAAGCGACTATTTCGGGCATGTCACATGTGAGTTGGGAACTGCTAAATGTATTAAAGATACTATATTAACTCACTTGAAATCCAAATCGGTGAAACTCCGTGAAATAGTTGTTGTTGGTTGCGATGGAACAGTAGTAAACACAGGTTTTAAAGTTGGTATTATTCGTTTGATGGAAGAAGAACTGAATAAACCATTACAGTGGTTTATCTGCCAGTTGCTTTCCAATTAATTATCGCTGCGACATCTGTTACATTTGGACGGAAAAACTACAGGGCCTAAATGCTTTTCAGGTGCCATTGGATATCAGTTACAAAAATGTGAAACAATGCCAATAGTCGAATTCAACGCCATTCTTACAATATTACCTCAAATTTCCAGGGGTAATTTGAGTACCGACCAAAAATATCTGTACGATATTATGATCGCTATCAGCACTGGCGTTTTTTCTTCAGATTTAGCTAACATTGAACCTGGATCTCTCAACCACTCTAGATGGCTTACAACAGCAAATCGAATTCTAAGATTATATGCTACTAAACCGGACCCCAAAGAAATATTGGTGATATTAGCCACGTACGTGATGAGAGTTTATGGTCCGATGTGGTTTAGAATAAAATGTAATCCCTCGTGTATAAACGGAGCTAAGCACCAGTGGCAAACAATTAGTCTGAGTCGCTATTTGAACGCCGATATGAAGAAGGTCATCTTTTGGTCACCCAGAAAATGTTCTTATTTCTATGCTTGGAGATGAAAGGGAAATCATACGAGATCTAGCATATCGACGAATTTTAAAAGCAAGAAGTGAGAAAGCTCCAGGACTTCGAACGTTTAAACTGCCTTCATTTAATTTCGATGCTGAAGATTATACCGACATTATAACGTGCCGAGACTGTGAGATAACTGAGCCACCTCTGACTTTAAATTTATCTCATGACGACTTGAAAGCCATTGTCAAAGACGGTCTCGGCACATGTCAAAAAATTAAAGATTTTCCATGCCATACTCAAGCCGTTGAGCGCTGCATCAAAGTGGTGACAGAAGCTTCAAGTGCAGTTTGTGGAAAAAATAAACTAGACGGTTTCATCAGGGCAAGGCTACTATCACGTCAACAAATGCCTACTTTTGATACAAACAAACAATTTAATATATAATTATTGTATTTCTGAATAATTATCTAGTTTACCATTATTTCTTGTATCTCGCTTCTTTAAATCTATATAAAAAATATAAGATATTGACCTAACAAATAAAATATATAGTTTGATCACAATATGAAAAATAGGTAATTTTTTTTTAATTTTCAATTGTGTTGGGGCACCTCAAAACATCATTACAAATAGGTAATATTTCGTACGTTTAATTTACTCATTGAAATGCAACTTTATATCGCTATACCATTTTAAAAAACAATATTTTTTTTTTATTCATACATTATCGCTCCACCCTAATGTATATTGCATGTCTGTTTCATTTGTAACAAATGCGTAATACATGCAATAACGTATTGATATACTTAAACCTTTTTGTACCTTAAATGTACCATAAAGTTTTATTTCATTGAATCGGATTTGGTGTTTGTTAGAATGTTATAAAAAAAATTAGCATATTCATACATATTTTTCTATATTTGAGCATATTTGCCAATTTTTTGTGTATACATATTTTTGCATATGTATAATCCGAGCTTTAGTTATAAACGTTTTTGTTGATTAAGAAATTACACTCTTAATAAATTACTTTACGTTTGAAAATGTTTGCAACTGAATATTCGTACATATTTGCATTTAAATAATAGCCTCTTTTATTGTTTTATTGAACTGTCAGAAAAATGAACGTATAAGTTATGTTAATTACATAAACACAAAGTCGTTAACTTATTTTTGTAAGTATTACTAGTATATAAGAGTTATGAGACGCCTTTATTTAAATTAAAGTATATATTTTCTTCAAAGTAATATATTAAATATTGAAACGTAAATTCTAGTCAAATCTGGTATAATTAATATTACGCAATATTTTGTTTTCTTACTCGCACAAGCGATTATGCAAAAAAAAGATAATTGCTTACCTGTTTACTCTGAATCTGATACAATAAAGTATGCAAAACCAAATTTTACCAATTTAAGATTACAATATGCAAGTTGTGTTTTACAATTCAAGGAACTTGTAAAACAACAGTGTGCTTACGTATCTTTGTAAGAGGGGACGGAAATTCTGAGAATTTCGTCCGAGTATTTAAATGTTTTATTTTCAGTTGAATAAAGTCATACTCTTTTTAACAGTATTGTTCTCTTTTACAAAATCAAATACTATACACTCTTACTTTTTGTGTAAATGTACTATATTCTTTTTCTAAATTATAAAAGTGTCCCGTATCGTTATGTTCAAATTTTAGGAGTGTAAAGTAAACTTCATTTCAATTAACAAAAACGCAAAACCTGTATATCCATTTTTATTTGTTTCAAAGTTACAGATCTATGAATGTGATTGTCAGATCATGAAAAAAAAATGTAATCCTAAAGTCAATAAAAACTGATTTTATTTAAAAAAAGTTATACGATTCAATAACAGGCCTGTGATTGTTAACGTCGCATAATAAAATCCTAAAATAAATCAAATAATAATAGTAATAGTTTATTAAGCGCCCAACAGCAAAGCCAAATATAGGCACAAAGAAAAGGTATCGTACATGAATAAATTTACAAAAACAAACAAACAAAAATATATCCAATACACAGTTAACTTAAATCAAAAAAAAAGAAAAAAAAGAAAATCAAACTTTAAACTCTAAAAAGTTACAGATATGTAAATTATTTACATGTTTGTTTCATATTGTCTAAACTTCGGTTCAAAAAATATGTCACTAAAGTATTTATTCCCACATCTACACATTTGATAAATCGGACTCCTCACCAATGCATTACTCCGGCACACGGGATAGGCAAAAGTTGCAGAATTGCGAGACGCAAACTGAGGCACAGCAAAACACAGTCTTCCAAGTATCGAAGGACAATCGATGTTATTACGTACAACACTGCGTAGAAAGTTAGCACAAGTTACTTCGCGCCGGACATCCAGCAACACCATGTTCCCTGATAATAAATAAATAAACACGTGTCGTAGTGCATACAGTAATATCTTGGAGATCTACAAAAAAGAGTACTGGAAATTGATTTATGATAAAGAAGGTTCTTACTTATTTCGTAAGTGCTGAACCATGAATATCATACAATAAACAAATGTTCAGATGAATGTTAACGTTGCATTTTTGAATAAAGGATTACATTACGTTTCAGTTCATACAACAGCTTATTAGTGAGTGGACACGTTTTCTTTATTCAAAATGCCTTACCGATTTTCTTCTCAAGAGTATGCGGACATGCATTTTGTGTATGGCTACTGTAACGGCAGTGCACGTCAAGCAGTTTTTGAATGCCGACATCGGTTTCCCGATAGGCACATTCCTCATTACAGAACGTATCTGGAAGTACAGACAATTTCGGGAATGCGGATTGCGTGATTATTTTATCGACCGAGGAGTAAATTTGCCAGCAGACATAGAGGAAAAAGCAGTAGCTATTGTTACAAGGGATCCAACTCTCAGTGTACGTCGAATCGCTAGACAACTAGGAGTGCCACGAACGACAGTTTGGCGAATTTTAAAACGTGAGCGCTTATATCCATATCACTATCGCAGGTGACACGGTTTGCTTGAGGCAGACCACTATGCTCACCTAGTTTATTATACCTGGATATTAAGACAGTCACGGCTTCATTTTAATTTCTGCAGAAGAGTCCTCTGGACAGATGAATCTACCTTCACGAGAAGTGGTGTTACAAATCTAAGAAACCTGCACAGGTGGTCATCAGAAAATTCCAAAGCTATACGCCTATCTAAATTTCAACGTGAATTTAATTGAAATTAACGTTTGGGCGGCCCTAATCATGACTTGTTGATTGGTCTTGTCGTTCTTCCTGGGAGGTTAAATGCGGACAATTACCTTCAATTTCTCATTGACGAATTGCCAGGTCTTTTAGAGGATGTCCCACTGAATGTTCGACGAGATATGTGGTTTCACATGGACCGGGCACCACCATATTTCGGAATTGCTGTCCGAAATTGGGTTAACGACAATTACCCAAGATGGATTGGTCGAGGTGGTCGTGTTGCATGGCCACCCAGATCACCCGATCTTAATCCCCTTGACTTTTATTTATGGGGGTACATGAAAAATTTAGTCTACGCGCAAGTTTCGAACACAAGAGAAGAGTTGTTGGATCGTATTTACCTGGCTGCCGAGCAAATTTGACCAAACACGTATGAAATTCGGATAAGTACTTCTTCTGTTGGCTTACGGGCACAAGCCTGCATTCAACAAGAAGGTGGACATTTCGAAAATATTATTAATTGAACTTTTTTAAATAAAATCAGTTTTTATTGACATTAGGATTACATTTTCATGATCTGACAATCACATTCATAGTTTTATAACTTTGAAACAAATAAAAATGTATATACAAGTTTTTTTTGTTACTTGAAATGAAGTCTACTTTACACTATTAAAATTTGAACATAACGATACGAGACACTTGTATAGCTTCGATTTGATCAGCTCTATATGCCCCTAGCGGCCAAACGCGATACTACAAAAACTCCGCCCATCGCAACATCAGTTCGGTTTCTTTTGGGTACCCACTCGTACAATGAAACATTTCAGTGTAGGATTTCTTAGATAAAATTTATTATAGAAGTTGCATTTTACAAAACCAATTTACATAAAACAAATGACACTTATTACAACAAAACAAATATCTTTTTCCTGAACAAGTCTTACAAACATGTAAAATATATAAAATCGAATTTACCAATTTACTTCTTGATACCATTTTACAGTTTTGTACTGTCGAAATACGTAAGATTAAAACTGGTAATAGAATTATCATTAAATAAAATTAAAACATCATAAAATGCACATTGCTTCGTACAATGAAAACAAAAACAATGTCAGAATACTTCAAATGCCTATTTCAATATGAACAAACAGTTTTAACAAATACAATATATAAAAAATAAATATCTATGCTATCGATAGGTTTATACTAATATTTGGAACTCTTACAAATGTAAGAAGAATATTTTTTTCGTCTTTCTCCCATATTTTCTAATTTCACATCGCTTTTTTTAACTAATTACTTAATAAAATAGGAATTCTTATAAAAAAATATATTTAGATTTGTAACACAGTCGAAAACCGAAGCTGAATTATGTCTCTCATGACTAGTCAGTCTATCGTAACAGCCCATGGATGTTTGATATGTCCATATTGGATGGCGTACAACTGATCCCTGAACCTTTTATAAACAGGTGAGGAATGTTCGTTCGTTGGGATGTGTAACAAGTTGCCTAGGTACGATATGGAAGCGATTGGGCTAACTATACAGGCCGTTCCAGAACCAAACATTTCCAATAACTATAAACATAATTATTTTTAAAATTGTTTCGTGAATATTTACATTAACATTACTCTGTTTTCCTTCAGCAGAAATAAAATTTCGTTCATTGTAATGGTCCTTTGTACCACCCTAAATTCACCCCATTCTTGAGACATCTGTATTATTGAAGCTCGTGTTACTCCAGGTAGGATTAAGCCATTCAATGGCGGTGTTACCAGTTCCCTTTCTGTAAAATAAATATGCAAAAGTATTATTGCGTTGTCAATGTTGTAGCAACAGATGTGTTTACAGATATTACGTATTTGTACGTGTTATTCTTATTTATTATACAAAGAAGGGCAAATGTGTGGAACCGTGCAAAAATCCATTAAATTAAGAAAGATATTATTCTAATAAAATTTTAGACGGAAATTAGCGATAGGATCTAGCATTTGAAGTACCATTGTTTGCATGAAAATCTGGGACAACTCTTATGAGCTCATTTTGACGTTTTTTAAATCTTGTGAAATAGACTTTAAAAATTACAGTGATTTGTATTTAACCTAAAAGTTGTTTTTGTATCTTAGGGTTAAAAACGTATTTCGGAAGTTAAATTTTAATAATAGTATGTTAAAAACAAGTTTTATAAAACACGTTCAAAATCACGAATTCAAATTTAAAAAACGAAAATGAATGAGTGTTTGAATGTCTTATGAAACGTATTTTTATGCTATTTTTTGCAATTAGCTTTGTTAACGTATTTTTTTAAGAGAAAATGAGAAATTTGATAATTTAGGGAAATTTTATGGCAGTTGAAGGATTTTTCACGTATGTTCAGAATAAAATTCATTTAATTTAATTTAACTTTAACATTTCACTCTTCATAATAAAATATTTGTTATTGTATTGTAAATATAATTACCGTATAAGAGAATATTTATTAATAGAGAACGGACGCAATTTCCATAAAACGCAATTGGAATTGTGTATAACGTCGCTCAGTACATCCCGGCGTAATTCAATGAAGTATTTGTTTGACTTACTCGGACACCTGGTCTCGCCGCGATAACAATGGACAAGCCAGCTATTGTATTCGGAGAATATAGTGTTTTCATGAACGTAGATAGAAGCGCGGTTTTTATAATGTATTTTATTTATTAGTTTATATTTCGTAAGATAAATAAAGTGCTGTGAGTAAGTTTCTTGTTTTCATAGTTTTAACTGTTAATTACATCGTAATTTTTGTGATAGATCCTGTTTAATATCGTTTGATTGAATCTATTTCTACCAATTATTTCGACGTAAGAGTGTGCATTGAATTTCGTTCAGTTTCAATAACTTACGCACACATTTTTAGTTTTCATTCATTTAAATCTAGAGCATTGTTTAAGTTACTTTTTCAGACATGATATGGAAGAATGTCGAGAACGGCATTGTAAAACAATGGCGAGTTGGATTGACGGTCATACTGATTGTATGTCCATTGTCAGTGATTCCGAAATTTATTACAAAATCCGTAAAATATCGTCAAAAATTCGTCACTTAGGATCGCAAACACATCTGAACTCTGTAAAACTTTTATGGCGGCTAATATTCCATTAAATAAACTTAGCAATCCCACTTTAAAAATATTTCTGAAAAAATATACTGGTCGAAATGTTCCTGATGAATCAACTTTACGCAAATATTATGTTTCTAGGTGCTATACGAGAACAGTAGAAGCCATCTTTTAAATCAATACATATGGATAAGCGCCGACGAAGCGGTGGATATGTTAGGACGCTGTGTGGTAAATGTTGTAGCTGGTGTACTACATCCAACTATTCCCTATAACTCATATGTAATAGCAACAAGTGTTATAAATAGAATTGATGCGGAAACAGTTGCTGAAACCATTAAGGAGAATATGAAAAAAATGCTTCATTCGGACGCCACGTACAAAGAAAAAATACTTCTATTTGTCAGTGATAGTGCTGCGTATATGTTAAAAACAGGCAGACTATTGAAGAAAACATATCCTAATATGCTGCATATTACTTGTGTAGCACATGCTCTTCACAGAATCTGTGAATATATCAGAGACACTTTTCCGGAAGTTGATAGACTTGTATCAGCTTTTAAAAAAGTTTTCAGAAAAGCACCATTGAGAGTAGCTCTTTTCAGGGAAACATTTCCATCTCTGTCACTGCCTCCTACTCCAGTAATAACTAGATGGGGAACATGGCTGGAAGTTAGTAGTTATTATGCTGAGAATTTCGATAGTCTAAAACATTTCGTAACACTGCTAAAGGAAGATGCTAGAAGTATTGGTGAGTGCAAGGAGCTCACACAAATCCCAAATTTAAAAAATCAGTTGTACTTTCTTCACGTACACTTTGGAAAATTGCCAAAACTAATCACTTATTTTGAAAATCGAAATCTCAAATTAAATGACGGATTAACCACATTAGATGTGGCTGTTAATAATTTGAAAAGTATTCCAAGTGACTTCGGATGTGGCCTTCGGCAAAAGTTTGAAGCAATTCTTAATAGAAATCCAGATTTAATTACATTGCAGCAATTATGTATGGAGACAATTCCACAAAATCTAACGGCTAAATATGAAGAAATAAAAGAATATTTCCAGTATGCACCTATAACCAGTTGCGATGTAGAAAGGACGTTTTCTATTTATAAGGATGTACTTAATTCAAAGAGAACAAAATTGACAGAAGAAAACCTTGAGAAACTATTGCTAGTCAATATTAATACTCCTTTACTCAACTTGAACGACAAAATGAACAAATAAAAATGTTCCAATTATAGAAATAAAATTAAAAACTTTAAAAATACAACTTTTCAACAAATACATATGTATTTCGTAATTTTATAGATCACCACCCGTTTGTTTTCCAATTATATAAATAAAATTAAAAACTTTATAAATACAACTTTTCAACAAATAAATATGTATTTCGTAATTTTATAGATCACCACCCGTTCGTTTTCCAATTATATAAATAAAATTAAATATTTTAGAAATACAGCCTTTCGCCAGTACTGCACTGGGTGGTAAGCGTGTCCGTTCTCTATTTATTAATTGTCAGTTTAATCATAACCTTAAATTATCACTGACTTATATTGGATCTGCCAAATTTTGGAAATTTGTCTGTTTTGTATTTGCCAAACTGAAAATTATAGCTATTATTAACTGGTATTTGACGTCTTTTGCCAAAGTCGTACGTGCTCGTTTTCCGTTATTTTTTATTATTCACATTTCTTGTTTCAAACGCGCGCCAATCTATCCTATTTTCTTAAATAATTGTAACTGTAGCAAATATTGGCAATATAAACATTTCGAAAAATAAGGTTATTGTGTTTGATTTGATAAATTTTTATATTTACGTCAAACGTGATTACCGCATAGGACGCTAATGTTAATTGTTAAGGTCGAGTTCAAATGCAGTAATGCTAACTAACCAAAATTTGACACGAACTGTCAGCTTCAGTATTAAACGGACACCCGATAGACGTAGTGTGACCAACTTAAAACTGAATCCGCTAAATGTTCCATGCTTTAATGATTTATTAAAGCACTCATTTTGAGTGCCTTACTATTTAATGATAACGTTTGTAACATTACAAATGTTGTTAATATTTTATTGAAACACCATCATCATTTTATTTAGTCTTTTTGATACTGATAAAATGTAATTGTGAATAAAATTTCCGTCGTGACTTATTTCTCGCTGTAAAAGTTCAATGTCATGGCTACAACTCCTCAGATGTTTGCGGACTAAAGTTTTCCTTATATAAATCTTTTTAACAATTAGTCCTCAAATATTTTTCAGAAGGTTAAAATCTGGACTGATAGCAGGCGATCTCGCAGAACTTCAGTATCTCAGTTTTGAAACCAATTTGAAAATATATTAGCTGTGTGCACTGGACGTTATCTTGTTGATATATATGAGTTACGGAAGGAAGCATTACATTTTCGAGAATATTAATGTAATTCTGAGAATGAAATTTGCCCTCAGTTCTCTGACAAGCGTCAACGCCTCGATTACCAATCCAAGCCCACACGTTCACTGAGTAACGACCTGAAGTTTTTGTATTATTTGTGTACTTTTCATTAAGTTTAGTGTTATTTTGGTCTATATACTCCAAGTTTTGAATTATTTGTTGATTGGAATACTTTCTCGTCAGTAAAAATAACCTTTTTCTAATAATCTAGGTCTTTGTTTATATAACTTAAGGCAAATAATAACCTGACTTGTTTTTGTTGTGCGCCGAGGAATGATTTAATAGCTGCAGCTCTATATTTCAATTCTGATTGCTTAATTCTTCTGCTAACTGGTGACAAAGATGCAGGAAAGTTTGATAATATTCTTGCGTCCTTTGCAGAGTTTGCAGTTGTAAACGGATTTTCTCTTAAAATATGTAACAGAACTGTATCTTGTGCAAGATTTAAGATTTTGTAACAACCACTTCCAGGTTTTGTCGCTAATGTCCATATTTCATTCCATCGTTTCTTAATAGCAAATACTGCATTTTTATTCAGACTAAAATATTGTGCAGTTGCTCGTATAAACCACACATCTTGAATTTTAGCCAGGATTTGGGCTTTCGAAACCATATTACATTGACGGGGCATTACTAATACTTCAATAATTAACTGTTGCACAACATTTGTCAATTTACGATAAACATTAATTGAAAATTTGACATTACACTTCACAATTGACATATTTTACAAAAGACATGTTTACAATGGTTCATCTCGAAATAGTAGCATTTGTCCCAGATCTTCATGCCGACTCTACTTATAACGCAAGATGTATGTTTGGAAAGAAAAAGAAGGGGTTAAATCGTTGATTCAAGGAGTCATATTAGATGCGTAACGACTGTCAATGACATAACAGTTGACGGAAATCTCGCAACTTTTCCAATGTAATTTGAATTTTTCACTTAAAAAATTAATTTTTCGTGAAAAATAAAATCTTGTATGAACCACTATTATTTACTTAATTTTATCCCTTTTAACGTTAAATGTAAGGCTGTTTGATCAGGATAATAATAATAATATTTATTCACCCAATAGATAAAAACCATTATAGGGTCAAAATTAGATAATAGAGAAAACTGAAAATTAATAATTAATACAATACAGAATGGTTCTAAAAAGAGATAAAGAGGAATAGGCAAAAAGTAAATGAAAAATTACCGACCATTTCCGAAATAGGATAATGTAATGAAGTATAATTAATATATTTCGAACTTACCTCCATCCTCATTGATGTGAAACATGAAGATATTCATTGTACCAACTTCAGTTAGTTGATGATCCTCACCGTATAACCACAATACTTGTTGTAGGCCTCTCTTGGCGGCCTGCCTTTGTACTCTTATTGTAGGCCCGTAGTTTGAACCCATTTTTCTATCACCGCAACCGCCTGGCCAAGCCCTAGCATAGCTAGGATCGGCCAATAAAGATACGGCGTCTGCTCCGGAGCTAAAATAATTTCCAACTGGGCAAAGAATCGTAAAAAGAAGAGCCGATTCTGATTGGGCTACACCCAACGTTCCCTGAAAATATCTTCAAAATTCGCAAAACGAATCTACAATTTGCGTCAACACTTACGTCAATACCAATTAATGTTGGTCGTATGTAAAGGCTGGAGCCTTCGGCGTGAGGCACCCATTCTTGGTCTATAGATATAAGTCTGTTCATGCATTTTTCTAATTCATCACTCTCAAATGTAGGTAAACCAGAAGCTTTTGCCGAGAGATTCATGCGATGCATGTTCATATCCGGTCTAAAAACTCTAACTCTCCCATCCACACCTCTGAACGCTTTCAGGCCCTCGAATAGCTGGAATTATTCTGTTTGAGGAACGATTATCATATACCAAACATTTGAATTTACCTCTATTGCGTAATGCAAAACTTTTGCTGCCGGATGCAATGAGATATTTTCGAAAGGAATAATCTCTGGTTTCTGCCAACCACCCAGTCCTTGATGGTAGAATACCTTCAACATGTGATCGGTAAATATGTGCCCAAACTTCAATTCACACACATCAGGCTTCAAACGAAGCTGTTGAGGTTCAGCTAAGGTTGTTTTAAGATCAGCATACTGAAAATATGAATAAAATTTATAATCTAAAATTAATAGGCTTTCAATGCTAGCGTTTACTATGACTTCTCGATGGTCGATGGTCCTTTGTTTCCATGGTGTTGACAGCGGAAATGATGTGATGTATGATCAGCTGATGACGTAAACTAGCAACAGCAAAAGCTTTCTCAAATATTTTTGCGAGCAATTTAGAAAAACTGGTATGAATTTGATCAAGAAGCGATCGTTTTCTAATTGCTTTTTTGCTTTAATGGAAATGTTTTTTCTCAATAGAAAGTTGCATATGTTCCAGCTAGTTCGTTTTGCAATACCTACCCTAAATGTTTCAACTTGTGGTTGGGGGTCAACCGGGTCTTCATATGGTTTAGGTACAACGGTGACATCTTCGACGCCAAGAGCTTCTTTAACTTTTAAGTGACAACTTCTGGCGGCTTGTTTTAGTTTATGTTGGTGACGTAAAATCCATCTACAAGCGCACTGAAAAGAAAAGAAAAAAATGGTTAGTAATTATTGTACGTAGTGATCCATGATGACAGGGTATGTGTTACAATATTTAACTTTTGTTATATTAGTGTGGTAACTAACTTTAATTAAACTTTCGTTCTGAATTTAAAACTATACCGGTGTCTTGGCTCTATGACTTCTAGCTATTTCAAAATTTAAAAAATACGTTACAGGACAGAACTAATAGACAATGGAGAAATAGCTACAGAAGCTAGTGAAATTGGGGAAAGAACTCGAGAAATTAAACAACGAATAAAAGACATAATGAAAGTAATTGGATAAGGCCATCAGTCAAATAAAAATTTGGGAAGCCTCAGGAAAAGATTACATAATACAGGAAATGTTAAAATATTTAATCGAACATACAAAAGAAGATTTTAGGAAGTTGTTAAACGAAATATGTAGTTACAAAAAAAGAGATACTTAAAGATTGGAATAGAGCAATTGTTACGCCATTATACACAAAAGAGGATGCTAAAGAATGGAAGAAATTTAGGGTCACAACACTCTTAAACGTGCCTTGCAAAATATTAGCAAAAATTTCAGAAGAATTACTGTAAAATATCATAGAAAATGAATTAGGAGAAATTCAATTAGGCTTTTAAAAAAAGGTAGAAGTACATAGGGCCCAATACAGCAGGACAACAATTCTAAGCACTGCATTAGAATCGTCGTAGAAATCATCTATGCGTGTGTTCGTTATAGACTGAAAAACTCAACATTAATTTTTACCGATTTACGCGTGATTTTTTGCAAAATGATTCGCATTGTCCGACAAAGGTTAAAAGCTATTGAAATCATCGATCTGACAAGTAGTAGAAAGTTAGGGGCCTAATAATATAATAGTAATAGTAGCTGTACTATTATTTAAATGTAGATGGCGCCACGAGACAGTATTCTCACAGTGAAGTTTACGAGAGTAAAAAATGCTGTTGCGCATGCGTAGAAGTATGCTCGAGTACTGTTGTTTTGACAATTGGATTTATTTACATTCTTACTTTCATAAAGTGAACGTTAAACATTGTATATCCAAAAGAATTGCAATGAACTTAAAGTTGAATGCAACAGTAATTACAATTTATGCAATCCAAACTTGACATCTACATTCAATAACTGACATCTGAATCATTAACGCTGTTACTTTATATATGCATTTCTAAATAGCTTGAACCAAGGTCTATCGTGGCTTAAGCGGTAAAGCAACGGCTCGGCAAACCGTAGACTTGGGTTCAAGTCCCAACGTAGACAACATTTTTCAATTAAAAATTTCGTATGATTTGCTTTGTAATTTGTAGACAGCAATGTTTACATCCTCACATACTTTGCAATTACATACTAATTTGATATTTGTAAATATTTCATATAAAAGCCGAAAAACTCCAAGAATTTATCAATTGATATATATATATATATATATATATATATATATATATATATATAACTAAAAATTAATTAAAGTGAGCGGTCTGTCAAATAAAAAAACTCTATTTGACTCTATATTTCATAACAGAATTTGTTACATCTTCAGGAGTTCAATTAAGAGGTAAAATCTAGCAAAGACGCCACTAAATATATTAAAATCTTTTTTAGAGATTAGATATAGAGTGAAATAAATGAGTTTTTTTATTTGATAGACCGCTCACCCGTCAATTAATTTTTACTAATACAGTACGACCGATAATATATATATATTTATATATATTTATATATATATATATATATATATATATATATAATATTTTCGTGCCCTTGGTATGATATGGTAAATTCAATCAGTCGGCGATTAAAGGTCTGGTTTACTTCAAAGTATATATATTTAAAACAACCCTACATGTTTCGGCAATGATGCCTTTATCAAGGATATAAAATATAAATGACAGAATACAAATGTCAAATATTTGACATTTGCATTCTGTCATTACTTTGTCACCTATGTATACCCTGCAAAGACTGTGACAAAGTATACATAGGCCAAACAAAACAGTTACTACAGGAAAGATTAAAAGGACATAAATACGCAAAAAATCAGACAGCTTTAAAAAAACATCAGATAACATTAAAACACAATTTTGATTTTGAAAATACAAAAATAATAACAAAGCAAAAAAATACAGAGGCTAGGGAGGTATTAGAAATGATTCACATTTTCAAAAATAACAAAACAATCAACGATCGTAACGAGATTGATGGACTTTCAAAACTGTATTATCCGCTCATTAAACAATAGAAGAAAACCCCACCCACACAAAAACAAAAAAATATATTTTTTCCCATTGTAAACATACTGTATTTTCCCAAACACATGTGCCGGACCAAACAAATTTAAAACGGAACAATATATATAAAAAAATTTCATTTCTATAACAAGGCAATTTAGTTACACTTAAGATTCCAAGATACACGGTCGCACCCTGTGTGAAGGGTCGACATTGGTTTCCGACCATGCAATTTGCACTGGGCATGTGTTTAAACATCGAAGTAAAATTGGTGTTTTTATATCCTTTTAAATTTTACTCTAATCATTATTTTAATTTTAACTCTTCCATATAATGTAAATATAATTCTTACCTTTCGTTTTGTAATTTTTTTAGTTCTAAATCACTTGAAAAAGACTCAATTACACACAAAAAGTCGAAACGTCGTTATTTAAATAAATTGAATTTCAATAAAGGTCGCTAAACCAAAAAAAGCTTATTATTTTAATATATATATATAATTATAGAAAATTTCTTGACCGTACTACATAATATGAATAAATTGAAGGGGTTATCAGTCTGTTTACATTAAAACTCAATAATTTCAATAATTTTGAATCTAAAAAAATTGTTTGTGTGTTTTAACATAAAAATAAAAAACATTTGCATGCATATTTTGAAGTTTGTTAGTGCATAATTATCCTAAACCTACAATTATCTTAATTATTAAACAATGTGAACATATCCCATGCATTTTTCGTCAGAAAAAAACAATGCTTATTATAAAATTGTAAAATACTTATGTTTCTGGGTTCGTTTAAATAAAACTAACGGTAATTAAAACACACTGTATTAATAAAAGAATACACTAAATAACACTTAATAACTAATAATAACAGTATTTTTTTGTCTTACATTAATTAATTTGCACATAATTGTACCTAGTAACGTACTACTATACACTTGAAAATTACATAGCTTTGTTTTAAAATGTAATTTTCAAGTGTTTAGTAATAAATTACTAGTTACAATTATGTGCTAATTAATTAATAAGACTTTCAACGCTTAACTCTAGCTGTAAGTTTCATTTTGAATATATTAGTATAAGTGTAAATTATGTATTGTAATTTTATAATATCTCCTGATGAAGTCATTAATTAATTGACAAAATATTGAGAATGAACATTTGAGTTTTAGTAATGTAAACAGACCGACAACCCAAATATTAGTGAATTCATATATATATATATTATAATAAAAATATTAATTAAATATTTATTGAAGACACTAGCTTTAATTCGTTACAATTCTGTTGTTGGGATTTCTTAGAAGGTTGGAAGTCTATTATATTTGTATTGTTTTTTTAATTTAGAGTGTCAAATTTATAATTAAATTTCAAAAGTATATGACTTTCTTACATTTACTAAAATTATGGAACTATGTAAATCTAGTTAATTTTGTGTACTTCAAAGGTTATGTGTGAAGGAAAATTTAATTGTAAACCAATAAGTTAATAATATTAATTAAGAATAAAATTATAGTATATGTCAAATATTTTGGAAAATTATGTATAACTAAGCGACCAATGAACTTCAAGAACAGAAAAAGCTGTTGGGTTGCCATAGGGAGTTATTGAAACAATTGGGAGGAGAAGAATTTTTGCACTTGAATTAATGGAACGTGTTTTGGATTAAACGAATTTCTTTTTAAAAATATAAAAACAAGTATAATTTATATTACATACCAAGATTTGAACTGTTCTCATTTTATACTCTGCTAACAATTAATGAGCCACAAAAGACGTGTGCCAGCTTTAGAAAAATATTGGGAAACATTACAAGGCCGAGATATTACCAGGATTGGGACCGGTGATCCTAACTTTCGAGATCTGCCAGTATTGTGACCGTTGTTCCTGAAGTTAAAATATACCAGCCGTACGTCAGGGAAGAAAGACTTAATTCCAGTAACTAGACGGATAATTGTAATAGAATATTGAGCTAAGTTTTTTTTTATTATTTGTATTTTTTTTTTTAAGTAAACAGATACATTTATGTACTTACCGAAGGTAGATAAAGATCCCTTTAATGACCATTTTGTTTAAAACATTGTAAGTAGGGAGGTTATATACAAATTCATTTATTCAGCAATTGATTTAACAGCATCTATTTGTTTATATAGCCTAGTATTTGTCTCATTTCCGTAAATTCAATTTTTTAACCTATAAGAAATTCCACATAACCAATAAATTTTATAATTTTAATTTTCAATAAAATAAATTGTTAATCTATTGTTTATTCCGAATGTTTTGTTAAATGTACCTAATTAAATATATATACACTTATCAAGATAAGATTTTCCTTTTAATAAACGGAATTTAAGAACCAAAACAAGTCGTTTGAATTCTATTAGTTTATCATATTAATACTGAGCTAACATACCTTTTAATTTCTTTGTCAGACAGAATCTTCACGACCCTGGAGATATTAGAGAACTCTTGTTCGTTGTTTTTTTTTTCCTTTCAAATTATATTATATTTCATACTTTCTTTAATGTTGTACATGTTCATGATTATTAACAACAAACATTTATATTCATTGCACCTGCGCAGAAGTGTATTAGAATGCGGGGGTAAAAATTAGAATTTTAAATTCATTTTCTGCTTTAAAGTTTAATATTTTGTCTTTAAAAACACTCTTTAGTAAACGTTTGACTTCAAAGTTTGTTACAATATATATATATATATATATATATATATATATATATATATATATATTACATATACTCAAATTGCCGAGTTCAGCTAGTGTTATATAATGTACCAAATACGCTTTTTGATCCATTTCGGAGGTTTAACCCGATTGACAAACTGTGGTATATATTGAACATGAACTTACGAACGTATATTGTTGATTAAATATTTGATTATGAAAAAGTTATCGACAAGATAATGCTATACGTTTACTGTCAGACATCAAAAACAAAATTGCATAACAATTTCGACGCAATGTTTTAATACGTACAAGTGCAATCCAAGTAACTATTGTAGCAACAGTCGAAACAATGGACTTTGATTGGCGAACGAGTCCTAAAGAAGGACGAAAGTGGTTCAATCTGACACAAGTTATAGTTTTAGTGTTTTGGAATTTGTACGGCATAATCTATGCCGATTATTTATAAAAGAGAGAACGATTAAGAGATCGTGTTCTGCTAATTTATTAGATCATTTTAATACTGAATTAAAAAAAGAAACGACTATATTTGGCGAATAACAGAGTATTATTTCACCGTACTTCTTTCGTCTGCAATTGTAACGGTTAAATTGGTTGAATTACATTTTGAGTCAATGTCTATTGCTGCCCTATAATCATCTGATCTGGCTCTGATTTTTTTAATTCCCGAACATGAAACGGCTTGGCGGGCAGAGATTTACAAATGAGTAGGTCATCGTTACAACAGAGGTTTATTTTGCAAGAGTTTCAAAGATCCTTTATATTTTGGAAGGTATAAACAAGTTGGAATAACACTGGTCTAAATGTATAGACAAACAATACGAATCTGCATAAAACAAATATGTATCTGTACACATGGACATACAGTACGTATTTACCAGCGTTAACTTCAACCACAGACGCATGCATGTCCTATCAAATGACACCAGATAACCTCGTGACATTTGACGGACAAAATAGACTATGCCGAAGAAAGTGATTTCTTCTCGAATAACAAAACTATTACAGAAAAATAATAAAAGTCCAATAACTCGTCGCCAGGTGGCGTTATATTTTAAATGTATAGAGTTTAAAGCAGAATTAATATTAGGGAAATAAAAAAATTCTTTTGCACCAGCAATAAATTTTCATTTCAAAGTCGCGTTTCCGTCAACTTATGTGAGCCAATAATTTATTGATTGACTCCCTGTACATTCCGATTATACTTAGAAGTTTCCGACTAAACGACTGTAACATCGATTTCATAACATTTCCAGGATACAAATGTTTAAACTACAGTCAATAGCAAAAACATTGAGCATTATCGAAAATCATGTCCAGGGCTATTTAAAAATGCAAGAAATCGTGTGATTAGTAATTAAATTTAGTACTTTCAAAGAAACAGCTGTTACGATTCATTGCAAAACACGTCAGCAACACACCTACTTTTCTTTCGAACCACGACCAGGTAAACACACTCCAAATACACACCTTCTCTCGCCGTTGTTTGCAAAACATGTGTATGTACCTAAACCCAGCTCCCGTCATAACCGGTTAATCTAGTTTCGCAATGTTTAATTGCAGTTAGATGGATGAATGTAATACCTGTAGATAGAATACGTACTTATGTGCAATCCAAGTTATAATGTGAAAATAATTCTGTTTTGTCTTTCATGGTTTATTTATAAATGATTTATTGGCCTATGGCCATTTATATGATAGTACATCTGCACTCAAAATTGGCAAAATATAACATTGGTTTTAAGTTGCAGTTCATATGTGCTACTAGAGTTATTGGTATAAAAAGAATGCTCTCTTTAATATTTAATATCAGAACTTATCCCTAATATTTTAGTGAAATAATAATAACAATAGTAATAATCATGATTTTATTCACCAAGACATCCAAAAGAAGATAAAGTTTTGTTTGTATAAAAACGGAACTTTAAATTTGAAAGTAAATAAACGAAGCAAGCAAACAAATACACAGCATTTACAACAACAAAAATGAAGTAAATTTGCGGTTTGCCTGGCATAACGCAAGAAGTATGCGTCGGATTGCTTTCCGATTTGAACTAAATGGTTCAGCGTAGATAGGTGACCGTAAAGTATTTCCATTGTCTATTGGGAGCTTTGCAGATCTATTGTGGTCCTCTTGCCACGTTAGAGTACTTTCTCTAGCTCTGCTCTTTCAATTAAGCTTAGCAGCTGCGAGAGCGGTTCTTTTACCCTTTTAGGCATAGTGACCATGAAACTATCTCCTCAAAATCCTTAAATTTAACTCGCAGACGTTTTACGTAGTTACCACATTGCTTGACAGATCCACCTATCGTGCGAGAAGTAAACTAACATATTGAAACTGTTGTAAAATTGCTGTTGGCGGTTTTTTCTCAAATTAAACGTGTTATTTTTGTTGGTTAGGTTAAGGATTTCTAACTTATTTTTTTAAACTATTTAGTGGTAAGTTTATTATTATATGATTATAATTTATATTAAACATATCAATTTCCTGATATAAATTGAATTTTTTTAATTCATTTTTGTAATAACAGTTATCTGCTAGGATGCAAATCAAGCGATTTTTCATTGTATTTGTGTGTAATAAGGTATTGTTTTTATTCCTAGACAATCAGGACAGTTTTATATTTATAGTTATTTTGTAATCATTTTCTTAATACAAAGGCATTTTTAATAATATAAAATATTATTAAAAATCTGGTGTGAAGAACACAAATACAGGTTCACTATTAATATTTTTGTGAACGTGTCCAAACATATCCCTCCCCAGAGACGTAGATACGTATTTCGCCTTTCTACAGGCTTATCGGTACGCCCCTGCTGGAGAAAGGATATCTTCAGACACATTCACAAAAAAGAACCACATCTCCACATCACAGAAATTATCCAGACCGAGCGTAGAAGTAAATTCAGCGCTGCCTGTTGTCAGACAGCCGAAGTACCTCGCCCCGTCCACATAACCAATGTGAAGTAACGACGCCCTTCCAAAGGTGGCACAGCCATCTCTCTAGAAACTGCATTTTGTTTGTGTCTTCACTCAAACTACGGAATAACCGCATGTGTAATGTATCAGAATAATAATAATCAGAAATACGTATCTACGTCTCTGGGGAGGGATATGTTCGGACATGTTCACAAAAATATTAATAGTTAACCTGTATTTGTGTTCTTCACACCAAATTTGTAATAATATTTTATATTATTAAAAATACCTTTGTATTATACAAAACTGGTGGGGTTTACCTACTCATGTATGTTTCAATTATTCTGAATCATTTTCTTGTTGACCTTGTGAGATAAATTTTTAGTTTTCAATGTACAAATGTGTTTAATGAACTGTAGATACTCGTTTTCTGTCGGTCAAAATGTGAAAGACGAAATTTTCTTTGGTTGTGTTTTAAAAAAGCATTTCTAAAGTTTCTTTTTGCAATATAAATTGGCGTATATTTTGAATTGATGAAATACGAACGATGTTGTAATATTTGGTTTGCTTGTATACGCTTATTTTGAAAATTAAAAATTTGCCTAATATGATTGCTAAAAAAACAACTAAATTGAGTTCTTTTTTACATAGATAACCTCTCGAGTTTTAAATAACTTCATAAGAATTTCATATTAATTTTATTACGAATAATTTCAATGTTAAATAACGAATTTAAAAAAAAAAGTATAATAATACATGTTATGTCTTAGTTATCAGTCTTATCACCAGACATAATATATAGAATTTTATTTTTAAGATACGGATTAAATAAAGTAACCGATAATACATTAATTATGTCTGAAGTGTCACATGCCCCCCCCCCTCCCTCCGCCTCCATCACTCCTCTAAAAAGAAGAAAATCCTGAATGACATCTGAAAGGTAGAAAGAGACCGTAGAATTGACATAGGGTAGGGTGACTAAAAAAAGCTTTAAATTAAGAGATTGGGCAACTTGGAAATAGAGATACATGTGGTCGAAAACATGGGAACTAACAAAAAAAAAGAGGGAAGAATGAAAACAGTTTTGCGAAGCAAAACAAACTTTTGTCAATTAACGATTAAGAAGGATCCGAATAAGTAAATTAGATAGGTATTGATTAAAATAAAATTTCTCAGGCTTTTTAGATAAATATAAAGTGGTTTTTTTAAAGTATGAATAGTAATACTAGGGGATATTTTTATATTATTTACGTAGCTATTAATGAAAGGCGTTATAAAATAGTATATACAAAAAAAACAGTTTCATAAGGCACCATTTTGCCGCACGAGATCAGTTTAGAAAACGAGCCGCGATAGCGGCGAGTTTTCTAAAGAGCGAGTGCGGCAAAGGGCCTTATGAAACGAGTTTTTTATACTATTTTTTCTATTTTGCGTTTTTTACATTAATAAATTGATTAAATTGGAATTATTTAATTATAAAGTTCAGAGTTTAATTTTTATATAAAGCATGCAGTTGGTCACATTGATACTTGACATTTTCAAATTTAAATCTTGGTATCCGCGAAGTATATTATATTACATATTATTTATTAATTTTCGTTAACATTACTTGATACTTCATTTAAAAATATATACATGAGTGACAAAGAAACATATATATGTTGTTGACAATTGTATACAACATACGTTGTTTGTGTAAAATACGGACATATATCATATCTGTCAAATGTACATAAATTCTTAAAATCAAATGACAGCAATGATATTTATTTCTGTATTCGAACAACGCCAACATTGAAAAATGAAAAAAAGCCTATCGAAATGAAGCTCATTTCGATACTGTTTTTGGTTTCATAATGAGTTCATTTCGAACGCAAAATAGAAAATAGTATATTAAAAAACAAGATTCATAAGGCACCATTTTGCCGCACGAGATCAGTTTAGAAAACGAGCCGCGATAGCGGCGAGTTTTCTAAAGAGCGAGTGCGGCAAAAGGCCTTATGAAACGAGTTTTTTATACTATTTTTTCTATTTTGCGTTTTTTTCATTAATAAATTGCTTAAATTGGAATTATTTAATTTGAAAGTTCAGAGTTTAATTTTTATATAAAGCATGCAGTTGGTCACATTGATACTTGACATTTTCAAATTTAAATCTTGCTATCCGCGAAGTATATTATATTACATATTATTTATAAATTTTCGTTAACATTACTTGATATTTCATTTAAAAATATAAACATGAGTCACATAGAAACATATATATGTTGTTGTCAATTGTATACAACATACGTTGTTTGTGTAAAATACGGACATATATCATATCTGTCAAATGTACATAAATTCTTAAAATCAAATGACAGCAATGATATTTATTTCTGTATTCGACATTGAAAATTGAAACATTGAAAAATGAAAAAAAGTGTATCGAAATGAAGCTCATTTCGATACTGTTTTGGGTTTCATAATGAGTTCATTTCGAACGCAAAATAGAAAAAATCTATTTTATTTTATTTTTCAACATATGATAGAAATTGCTTAGACAAAAATTTTACTATAAAATATGACACATATGAGCGATGCGCTCATATGTGTCATATTTTATAGTAAAATTTTTGAAGGAAGGAAGATGCTTCCTTATGTTAGTCATCTTCTGATGAATATTTTTGAGTTTATTTCCTTCTTTAAGCGTGAGTTACATTACACTTTTTTCCGTACTAGAAACTTGACAAGTTCTTGTACAAGATTTCATACAAGTTTTAATTTATGCTATGTTGAATAGAGGGCGCCAAACTTTGAGTGCGTTACCAACATAAAATAAAAATGTCTGTTTGTTTATTATATATTTGACGTTTAGATGGGTTGTGGTTATTTGTTAGCTCTTATAGATACATAAATATTAACAATATGAATTCGAAAACCATTATATCGGGGCCCTATATTTTGTTATTTGGACATTCTTACACAATTTCTATTAATTTCCAAATCAAAACAAACACTACGTAACCTGCAATTATTATATGATTTTTATTTAAAACGAACAGTTGGCACAAACGAAATGGTGTTTAATGCGCAAGTCTAGTATGAAACTTGGATGAAAGTGGGATCGGATCTAGTTTTATAGTTTAGAAACTTTAATGTGTTTCTTCTGAATTACATTATCAAAGTTTCGACAAGTACATCTAGTTTGAAAACTTGTCCAAGTTTCTAGACGAAAAACCTCTTGCTACAATTAATAATCGTATCCTAAATACGTATTTCGACAACTAAGTTGTCATCATTAGTAGATAGAATTACTAATCAAAGTGTCGCATATGGAGCACAGTACAGCTAACCGCATATAAACGCGCAACAACTTTACACGGCGTCCACGTATACACTAACTTTAAAATAAAAATCCAGACTAAAAATTACGACAAACTTACCTTTCTTAAGAAAACAGCATCACATGTGTTTATTCTCTATTCTACCGCCCTCAACTTTTTCTACCTCCTCTTTAAGAATGAAAAAAGACAACTGTATGGGATCGGACCGTTGTCCGAGTTCAACGTATTACATTTGTTTGTAACGATATGAAGGCTTTCGTATGCGTCGAGATTTCTGGTGTTATTAATGGCTTTGACAAGTCTTAACCCTTTAGAATTAGATTTCATTAAAAACATCGCGAGATATAATGGCTTTGACATAGAAATAATTAATAAATTAATTAGAAAAACGAATTTAAAAAAGACAAAGATAAACGCGCAAAGGTAATACCAAAGATAAAGATAATTTGGATTTGACATCAGGTATACAGACTGTCCCGTAAAAAACGCCAACATTCATAATTCCGTTATTTATTGTCCGGTTTTATTTAAACAAAAAGTAAATTTAATAGCATCAAAAACACTATAAGATAGCAGTGTTTTATTTGTTTTCAATTGTTTTCATTAATGTCAAACGACAGTCAAGTTTTTTATTTTAAATGGCAACATATATATTTTTGGCTATATTCGGATTGTATTTTTTTTCCTGAATTCAACGATGTATAACATGTTTATTTTTGATAAACGTTTATTGCAAAAAAAAACTTTATAAATTTCATCTTTGTCTTCCATTATTTATAAATATTCGAATGTGTCATGAAACATTTGAAATGTAAGTATTATAAATATTATTATAAGAAACAAAACACTTTACAATAAATGTTGAAATTGCCCGCCACCTTGTTTAACACATATCGCACATCTCCTAATAATAAAAAATAAAAAAAAACTTTATAAATTTCATCTTTCATTATAGTAGACTTGGCCCAGTCCACTAGCATTATGTCAATGTGCCTTAAGTGTCAGTTTGACTTTATTAAGTTTTCTGTATTATCCTGTTTGAACGTTTTGCCGCAACAAAAAGCGTATTTTCGTTAAAAATGAATAACAATGAATTAACGGACATGTTACAAGTGTTCTTTGAATGTAATAAAAATCGCCTTCAAGCAGTTCGTCGGTACAGTGCTCGTTTTCCGGACAGAGAAGTTCCAGGTTCGAAAATATTTCAGAGAATTGAAAAGAATTTAAGAAATTATGGATCATTTACCAAACCAAAAACACAAAAACGGAAATTCTCCGAAGATAAGGAATTAGATGTTCTTCTTGCAGTACAGCAAAATTCACGAACTTCGATTCGCGAAATTGCACATAATATTGGGGTATCAAAAACTACAGTTCATGGTATTTTAAGAAAACACAAACTTAAACCGTACATAGCTCGAAAAGTTCATGCATTAGAACAAAATGATCCTGGCCGAAGAATCCAGTTTTGTCGTTTTTATTTAAATGCATTAGAACAAGACCCGAATTTTTACAGAAGGATAATTTGGTCTGATGAATGCACTTTTAGCAACAACGGTATTTTTAATAGAAACATACATCGACAGTGGAGTGCAGACAATCCGAGATTTGTAATTGAAAATAATTTTCAAAGACGTTTCAACGTAAATGTTTGGTGTGGCATTTTAGGTGATCAATTAATTGGGCCATTTTTCATAGATGGTTGCTTAAATCAAGAAAAATACTACACTTTATTACACTAAAATCTCCAAAACTTTTTAGATGAATTACCTTTGGTAAATTTAAATAGGATATTTTTTCAACAAGATGGGGCTCCCGCGCACAACGCCAGAGTAAATACTGATTTGTTGAACACCCAATTTGGAAATAGATGGATAGGAACATCCGGTCCTATCGAGTGGCCTGCGCGTTCACCGGATCTTACGCCCCTCGATTTTTGGTTGTGGGCTTATCTACAAGATCGAGTTTATTTAACAACTCCAGAAAATGTTGACATTTTAAGACAAAGAATTATTAACACTTGTCAAGAAGTACCTGCCGCTTGTCTTTTAAATGCGACCTTTGGAGTAATTAGGAGATGTGCGATATGTGTTGAACAAGGTGGCGGGCAATTTCAACATTTATTGTAAAGTGTTTTGTTTCTTATAATAATATTTATAATACTTACATTTCCAATGTTTCATGACACATTCGAATATTTATAAATAATGGAAGACAAAGATGAAATTTATAGTTTTTTTTTTGCAATAAACGTTTATCAAAAATAAACATCGTTGAATTCAGAAAAAAAAACCAATCCGAATATAGCCAAAAATATATATGTTGCCATTTAAAATAAAAAACTTGACTGTCGTTTGACATTAATGAAAACAATTGAAAACAAATAAAACACTGCTACCTTATAGTGTTTTTGATGCTATTAAATTTACTTTTTGTTTAAATAAAACCGGACAATAAATAACGGAATTATGAATGTTGGCGTTTTTTACGGGACAGCCTGTATACGAAATTAATTGCGACGGTTGTAATTTAAAATATATAGGTCAAACGAAGCGCTCAATAATAACCCGTTTTAAAGAACACATATCACATATTAGATTTAATAGATCAGAAAAATCTAGCGTGGTTTATCATGCATTAGACACAGATCATAATGTGTCGGTTAAAGGGTTAAGACTTGTCAGAGACATCAATAACGCCAGAGATCTCGACGCATTTGAAAGCATTCATATCGTTAAAAACAAATGTAATACGTTGAACTCGGACAAGGGTCCGCTTCCATACTTACAACATCTTTTCTCATTTTTAGAAAAGAGGTAGAAAAGATTGAGGGCGGTAGAATACAGAATAAACACATGTGATGCCGTTTTCTTAATAGAGGTAAGTTTGTCGTAATTTTTAGTCTGTGGATTTTTATTTTAAAGTTAGTACGTATACACTAACTTTAAAATAAAGATCCACATGCCGTGTAAAGTTGTTACACCTTTATATGTGTTAGCTTTACTGTACTCCATGTGCGACACTTTGATTAGTGGTTTTACCTACTGATGATGACAATTTAGTTGTCGAAATACGTACTTAGGATACGATTATTAATTGTGGTAAGGAGTTATATACCTTTTTTGAATTTTACTTAACCACAGTCTCTAAAGAAAGACTGTTTATAAAAGTTGAGGTTCTATCGTCATAGAAGTCTCATAATTTTACATTTCGACCTGTTAATTATTAAATTAAAATTGTCAGTTGTTCTTATGTTATCAAGTTTATCAAATTTTCTAATAAATTTAGGTAGTATACTTGATTATATATCAATTTCTTTTCGAGGTCAATATCGCAACTTAAATTTATTTTTAATAGCATAATTATGTTAAGCAATAATGAGAAAAATATCGATTCACAAGTTCAGTGCATGTTTTCATATCGTGTGTCACTCGAATGAATAAATATATAGATATTTCTGATGCAAATGGTTTCAAATACTCGTAGTTCTATTTTCGTGAAAATATGTATCATGTCGGAAGAGTCGAAATTATTTCGCTTTATTGCTTGTTTCTGTAGATATAGATTTGCAATAAAATTGTTATTTCAAATATTATTTGTTTTTAGTGTTTACGACAAAATCAAAATTATAAAAAAAAGCTTATAATTGATAACAAAAATAATAAAGAGATTGCAAAACTTTATAACTAATTAACGAAAAGCTGAGCTGGTAATTTTGTTATTCATATATAACAAACAAGAATTAAATAATGTAATTCAAATCTCTATCATTACATAATCCATTTTTTGCTTTTTTGCTTTTTGAATATGTAGTAATCATCGTATTTTAATTGTGGGGCTAATCATATTAGTTCAGCTCAAACGTCATTTGTAACTTCAATCTACTGGTATAAATAACCCCTCCCGTCATACCCAACGCAATTTATTTGTTTATTACGATCGGTTATTAAACTTAGTATGATACATTAATAGGAATACAAGCAGGTTTTAACGTCGATTCGACGAAAACAAGCAAATAATTATTTTTATGATTGTATTTAATCATGACTTTGTGGTGTTAATATTTGTATTTTTTTTATAATTTTTATTTATTCGTATTTAAGTTTTTACTTATGCAAAAAATAAATTTGAAGTCCTTGCTCAAATGTTAATTGAAATTTTATTTTATGTTAACACTTAATAAGATAATTGAAGACCACAGGGGAAGAAAGGGGAATGTCATAAATTCAATGAAATCGAGATAGCACTGCCATCTATTAATCAAACGCTTAAATTTTGTATTAAAACGGTATACATGGGAATAAAGCAGCGTAGTCCGACGATACATCCATTGAAACATTTCATACACTGGGAAAGAAAGGGGAATGTCACAGTCAAACTGGTAAAAAACGCGGAAGGTCCGTATGACGCAAAAAAATCCACTAACAAAATACTTATTTTGACTAGTGCATGTAGAGTGGTTAAGATAAGTGAGTGTAATCTAATTAATAAAAGAAACTGGTGTTTATTGTATAACAATGGAAACTGATGAAAATGAGAATATAACTAATGATCAATGTAGTGAAAAATATAGGAAAAGAAAGAAGCATGGCCGAATAAGTGATGTAGCATATATATTGCTACTGTAAAAGATTAAAGTGTTTTGAGAAGATAAATGATCAAGAGAGAAAAACAATATTGAAAGAGTTTAATCAATTAAAAAGTACGGATGAACAGAATGCCTATCTATATCTATGTGGACTAATAACAACTAAAAGTATTCAGAGAAGACGGCCTCGAAAAGATGAAGATGAGGCATTGCTACATTATAATTCTTATTCTTATCGCGTTAGAATGATAAGAAATGGTGAGGTAGTAGAAATTCCTATCTGCTTTAAAGCGTTTTTATCAATTCATGGTATAACAAAGAAGAAATTAGAATACCTACAATGCTCTTTGAGGACCATAGGTTCAGCTCCTCGTCATCTTCGGGGTAAGCATTCTAATCGTCCACCAAAGTTGTCAGAAGATACATATAATTGCGTAATCAGTCATATTTCGTCATTTAAGGGTCGCAAAAGTCACTATAGCCTAACGAAAACAGACCGCTTGTATTTAAGTGAAGATCTTAACATATCGAAAATGCATAAAATGTATAGAGAAAAATTTCCAAACCATGTAGTATCATATGAATCATATAGAACTATATTTAGTTCAAAATTTAATATCTCGTTCGGTTATCCAAGGAAAGATACTTGCAGTGCTTGCGATGAATATGAAGCGCGAAAAAGGAACTTACAATTACAACTACGTAATTCATCAACACAAGATGATATTCAAAGCAGTTTGCGAACGCTAGACACCGAAAACATTCTGCACAAGAAGAAAGCTCAAGTTTTTTATGATCGAAAACGTTTTCAAAAGTATAACTGTAAAAAAAGATAATACAACTGAAGCTATCTGCATGGATTTTCAAAAAATTCTTCCTGTACCAAATATAACCACCAACGATGTTTATTACGAAAGTTATCTGTCTTTCTTTTCAATATTCACATTCTTGCAAGCGATGACTCGGTATTTTATGTATATCCACAAACGATAGGCAAAAAAGGAAGTGATGAGGTACTTTCCTTTCTGGATCATTTTATTCATAACTACCTTACAAGAGAAATAAAACATCTACAGGTTTTCTGTGAT
The DNA here is from genome assembly GCA_935421215.2 of Melolontha melolontha. Lineage (NCBI taxonomy): Eukaryota > Metazoa > Arthropoda > Insecta > Coleoptera > Scarabaeidae > Melolontha > Melolontha melolontha. The sequence continues at coordinate 135,363,308 of OW285240.1, read as the reverse complement.
TTTTGCGGAGGACAAAACAAGAACTATAACGTAATTAAGTACATGCACTACATCGTTCATATAAAAAAGAGACTAACCTCGTTTAAAATAACGTTCCCCATACGGGGTCATTCGTATCTAGAATGCGATCGGAATATGGCACTCGTCAATCAAAAATATCCAGCAGAACTCCCATATGAGTGGGTAGAGGAGATTGCAAAATCTAGGAGTAAACCACAATCATTTGCTACAGAAAATGTTGAGCATTCTCAAGAAATGATAAGAGACTGGAGTACTTTTTTCATGCAATTTCCTTACAACAAGAAATGTCCTATGCCAACACAACCAATTAAGGAAATAGAAACAACTATTCTCCATCCACGTCTAGTTAGCCATAGATCCTCTTACAATGGAGCATGGGAACACACTAACATCCTTCCACCAAAGAGTCAAAGAAATGAGCCAGTCCTTTTACAAAACGAATTTCTGTATCCTGACAGAAAGTACTTAAGTAGTTAGTATAATTTAAAATTCATTTTTAAAAAGTAAAATAAAACGTTTTATTACAGACCTGATCCCGATTGGTAAAAAAAAATACAAAAACCTTCAAGAATTAAAGAAACACTGCCGTTGCGACGCCCAGAAGTATTATGATGACCTACCGTATATAGATACAGTTGTTGATAGTGATTAAAAACTGACAAAACCAATGTCATAAGGTCCCCTTGCTACATCGTACAGCGGTTTAATGTGGACATTCCCCCTTTTCTTCAAATAAAATACGTAGTTACTTTACTGTCTTTTGTTTATTTTTGTGAAATATTATAGCAATATAAAACCATACTTGCAAATTGTTTTATTAACATTTAAACCAGAAGATATACACAACATAAGTTACATTGAATTAGTCTCAAAGTATAGAAAGAGTTTCAAACTTTCAATACCGTTTTCCTCAAAACTAAAAATATGTGACCTTCCCCTTTCTTCCCCTGTGGTCTTCAATTACTTTTATTATAAACATTTTTTAATAGATGGCAGCTCTTGTTACTACTAAGTCTACCACAAATATCTATAATTTGATTAGTGAATACGAAAGAATTCCATACAAAATTTAACTAATTTTTTTATATTATAAAAATGATAATCCGTCAATTTTTATTTTACGTTGAAAATCAAAATCAATTTCGCTACGTTTTACATTGTCCAAAATCAAACTTTGAATGAAATTCTAGACATCATTTAAACCATTTTTCATATTAGAAACATGCCCCATGTTGTATGTAAGAAATTCGGTTTATAGGGATTTATTTTGTGCCGAACGATCTTCTGATTTTATCCTTGCTAATATTCAATTGAGAACGATAAATCTCGAAGGGTCATGCATGGATTTGCTCGATTTGCCGCCAATATATCGTTATCTTCAGGATACGGCTGTATTCCACGAGGTTGAACATTCCGATAGATTTTAATAACACAGCCAGTTTCATTGAAAAGAGCATTTACAGGGGCTGCTTTTCCATGCGTAATGGGAGCACGTTGGGGATGCTTCAAGTTAAACTCTGTAGCTCTGTTTGTAAATTTGTAGTAGGCTGAGCTTAAAATTTAGATTTCAGTTGAGTATCTTAAAAAATGTGACCCATCAACATGTATGACTATGCAAAAATTCAAATCTGTATTCCTTCAAATAACGAAAATATCATCTTAAATGCGATACACGGTATAATTTCAACATATTGTAAGTTCCCTAAAAGTCAATTGAGAATAATCTAGATCGCGATGTAGCTTTAACCCTGGATGCGTATTTCGGCAACTATAAGTTGTTATCCTTAGCAGTAGATAAGTTTTATACTTGGGGAGCCCTAGCATGCTTTTTCTACTGCTGAAGATGGCAACATAATTGCCGAAATGCATACCCGGCATTAAACAACTACATTATGGCTAGAATTTTTGAATTAACTTTTATAGGTTTAGTCACGATCTCCAATTTAATTAGATTTAAAAATTCCTAATTAATTAAATGATTTTTTAAATTATTCTATTTATCATAACAGGTTTCTCACATATTCCTTTTAATAAATCATAATATAATTCGTTGGGGCCTATACTTTATTAATAAATAATAATGAATGCATAAAGTATAGAATTAAGAAATACTGAAAAAACAAGTCTATCACGTGAAACGCACAGACGACGTTTCGTTCTAATTGGAACTTCTCAATGTGCGGTATTCCCTCATGACGGACATTAATGTCCGTCATGAGGGAATACCGCACATTGAGAAGTTCCAATTAGAACGAAACGTCGTCTGTGCGTTTCACGTGATAGACTTGTTTTTTCAGTATTTCTTAATTCTTAATTAACCTAATCACCAGGAAGTTCGTTGTCGCGAAAGGGTGTGTTCTGCATACTAGTACAGACTTAGTCTGTCGGATTGTAGTTTCGAACGCATTAAATAAGTCGACATTTACATGTAAGAATGTGATTTAATATTCATTAATTCTCACTTGCAGTAAATTCCGCATAAAGTATACATTAGACAAACGGGGAGGTGATTCAAAATTAGGATGAAGGAACACAAGAGAAGCTATAAAGAAAAACAGATTCAACTCTCGCAAATTATTATTTAGAAATTAATCATAGGATTCAATAAAAATTTCAAAACTTCAGGATAAAAGTAAAAAAATTGACTTATTAGAAAACTTAGAAATCAATAGATATAACAATTTAGGATTAGTTGTAAATGACCAATTAGATTTAGACAACTCCTCTCTACTAAATTTAAGATTGTAAAATTCTTCCACCACCTCTTTTCTCAATAATGTGTATATAGATATTCAAATTTGTATTTTATACTTATCACCTGATGAAGTCATTGTATGGCGAAACAATATTATATATAGTGGGTTTACAATAAAACAAATGTTTTGAAATTAGAAGTTTATTATTTATTTCTAATCGTTAATCATAATTTAAGTGTATGGCAAAAATAGAGGACAATATCAAAAAGTTAATGTGGCAAATAGAAAATGCGTAACATGACCATGTAATTCTATCTGCCAACCCTAGATTAGCTTAAATTATCTTCGCGACAGACTTCAAAAAAATGCGCATGTCTTCAAGGTCATCTTTTCTAAAATACTCTCTCTCTAACACGGGAAGGTTCTCGAAATTTCGCTGAAAGCTTCTTGCTTTAAAAACGGTGAAAGATCTATTTTCGTGTTTACGTCACGCGAAAAATAACTTGGTCACGATAAAATTATTTTTAAATTAATGAATTGTTAAATGAATATCTAAACAATTTGTATAATTGGGTAATCACAGATGTTGACAAAAAAAACATTAATTTGTTTATAAAATTGGAGGTATTATGGTTAAATATAGTGAAAATGTTTTAATATCAAAAAGAAGATTTAAAAAAATATAAAAATTGTTGTATTTAAATGTTTTCATCGAAATATAGGTTAATTGTAGACTTATTAGACCTAGGTATGACATTTAAATTCCAGGAGTACGTAATTCTGATGTAATTGTTTTGAAACCATATAAGTAATTTATTGTGTTTCAATGTGTTTGAATTAATATGCGCGTAAATTTCAAGTTTGAGGAATTAAAAGAACTGAAGAGGACGGAAGAATGTTCAACTCACTACATTCAACTTTCTTTGGAAACAAAATCAAAAGCATAGAGTAATTTTTTAACAAAATAATTTGAAACATAAATTCGAGATCGTGTTGAATGTTCATCTACTCTTTGTCTTAATAATTTTTGTAATGTAATAAGTAATAAGTAAAGCTGGGATTATATGAAAATGCATATTTTTTATTAGGGTGAGTCGTGAGGAATCGACCAAACTCAAGGAGTGTATTCTACTGGTGAAAGTAATGTAAAAAAACTCAAATGTTGTTTTCCGATTTTTATTTGTTTTCGAGTTATAGCGTAATTAAAAATGTAGATTTAGTATACCATGTTTATGTATGTATTCGTAAAAACAGTGAAACCCCGGTAGCAATTCATTATAGGGAAGTCTTCCTAGCTGAAGCGCTACCTATTCGTGGTTTTCCGAACTAGCGGTAGTGACATTGAAAGAAGTCGAGAAATAGTGTAGAGTGGTTTGTATGCCTAATGCGTCTAATGTCACTACCTCTAGTTCATCGTTGATATAGTGAGGGCGCTGCCATCATAAAAAATGTTCCTTATCTTGGAGTAAATTATAACATTGTGTTCGGGTGTTGTGACATTGACTTGACGTTTGTACGACTATAGTGTAACAAACTAAAATGCCACACACTTATTCTAATTTAGAATATGCTAATATGGTGTTTGTTTATGGATTTTGTGATGGGAATGCTACAGCTGCTGCTAATGAATATCGTCAACGGTTTTCACATCACAGACATCCTAATAAAATTGTATTTATCAGTGTATTCAACACATTGCGCGCGACCGGAAAGCTTCCCAGTGTAAACATAATATCTGAACGAGGCAGTGGACAACAATTACAAGAAGTAGAAGATATTCTGGATGTAGTAGAAGAAGACGCAACTACCAGCTCACGGAGAACTTCAATGTATGAAATTTTGTTTATTTTTAATTACGCTATAACTCGAAAACAAATAAAAATCGGATAGCAACATTTGAATTTTTTTACATTACTTACACCTGTAGAATACACTCCTACAGTTTGGTCGATTCCTCACGACTCACCTTGTATATATATATATACAAGTGTCCCGTATCCTTATGTTCAAATTTTAGGAGTGTAAAGTGGACTTCATTTCAAGTAACAAAAGCGCAAAACTTGTATATACATTTTTATTTGTTTCAAAGTTACAGATATATGAATGTGATTGTCAGATCATGAAAAAAAATGTAATCCTACAGTCAATAAAAACTGATTTTATTTAAAAAAAGTTATACGATTCAATAACAAGCCTGTGATTGTTAACGTCGCATAATAAAATGTTATCCTAAAATAAATAAACACGTGTCGTAGTGCATACAGTAATTTCTTGGAGATCTACAAAAAAGAGTAATGGAAATTGATTTATGATAAAGAAGGTTCTTACTTATTTCGTAAGTGCTAAACCATGAATATCATACAATAAACAAATGTTCAGATGATTGTTAACGTTACATTTTTTAATAAAAGATTACATTACGTTTCAGTTCATACAACAGCTTATTAGTGAGTGGACACGTTTTCTTTATTCAAAATGCCTTGCCGATTTTCTTCTCGAGAGTAGGTATGCGGACATACATTTTGTGTATGGTTACTGTAACGGCAGTGCACGTCAAGCAGTTATTGAATACCGACATCGGTTTCCCGATAGGCGCATTCCTCATTACAAAACGTTTCTGGAAGTACACAGACAATTTCGGGAATGCGGACTGCGTGATTATCTTTTCGACCGAGGAGTAAATTTGCCAGCAGACTTAGAGGAAGAAGCAGTAGCTATTGTTACAAGAGATCCAACTCTCAGTGTACGTGGAATCGCTAGACAACTAGGAGTGCCACGAACGACAGTTTGGCGAATTTTAAAACGTGAGGGCTTATATCCATATCATTATCGCAGGGGACATGGTTTACTTGAGGCAGACCACTATGCTCGTCTAGTTTATTCCACCTGGATATTAAGACAATCACGGCTTCATTTTAATTTTTGCAGAACAGTGCTCTAGACTCTAGACAGATGAATCTACGTTCACGAGAAGTGGTGTTACAAATCTGAGAAACCTGCACAGGAGGATGCTATGTTTACATTCACATTTACTTCGCAATTACATACTAATTTGATAGTATTTGCAAATATTTCATATAAAAGCCGAAAAACTCCAAGAATTTATCAATTGATAAATATTCAATACTGAATCAATCGTTTACTTCAACAAGTATGTAAAAATATAGAACAGAAAAGTTTCCATTATGTCTTGTGTAATGCCTTCTTAAATGCAAATATTCCACTTTCAAAGTTGGATAATTCAACGTTTAAAATTTTTTTAGAGAAGTATACGAAACTGTCTCGACTAGAAGAAAATAAGCTGTTTATTCAAAAAAATTGTTATGTAAAGTATAATTATTTTACATCACCGTTTAAACAGTAAAAAGGTCTAACAAAAATAGAAAAAAAAGTGAAGGTTTTATTTAAAAAAAAAGACGATGTCGTCACTGCGCAAAAACCAATGTTGTCATTAAAAAAAAATTCCCCAAAAGACGGCATTTTAAAAACAAAATTGACCTGTCCGATGGATTTTATAGGGAGGGAATATTATAGAACGCTTATATGAATTTTATTCCAAACTTTATTACCACCACCTACATAGTTTTATTTATTTCTCTAAAAATATATTTTTCTATTTTGCGTCCGAAATGAACTCATTATGAAACCCAAAACAGTATCGAAATGAGCTTCATTTCGATACCCTTTTTTTCATTTTTCAATGTTGGCGTTGTTCGAATACAGAAATAAATATCATTGCTGTCATTTGATTTTAAGAATTTATGTACATTTGACAGATATGATATATGTCCGTATTTTACACAAACAACGTATGTTGTATACAATGGACAACAACATATATATGTTTCTATGTCACTCATGTTTATATTTTTAAATGAAATATCAAGTAATGTTAACAAAAATTAATAAATAATATGTAATATAATATACTTCGCGGATAGCAAGATTTAAATTTGGAAATGTCAAGTATCAATGTGACCAACTGCATGCTTTATATAAAAATTAAACTCTGAACTTTCAAATTAAATAATTCCAATTTAAGCAATTTATTAATGTAAAAAACGCAAAATAGAAAAAATAGTATAAAAAACTCGTTTCATAAGGCCTTTTGCCGCACTCGCTCTTAGAAAACTCGCCGCTATCGCGGCTCGTTTTCTAAACTGATCTCGTGCGGCAAAATGGTGCCTTATGAAACTTGTTTTTTAATATACTATTTTATACAATATTGGTTTTTAGTGAACGATACTGATTGGCCCAAATATACTTACGCGGTTAATAATAAAAGCAATTCTTGTTACAAATAACAAATTTATAGCTTTACATGAAGAGCAGGCATTTTTCAAGGTCGCCCATGTAATGATCTTATATATTTGTAACGAGACCAGCGGATATTGGAATATAAATGACCAGTTTTTGTATAGTTCATGGGCCTTTCAAAGGTATTTGACAGAGGTCAATCAAAAATACATTAGACATTTTAATGTGCATGTTGTTGTATACAAATACGTTTTAAAATCAGGAAATCATAAAATGGTTTAGTCTAATTTAAGTAAAATTAGTTTTTATTTATCAATATTTAAACTGAAATAATGATAGGAATCTTAAAACTTTAGTAACGTTCACTTTTTAAGCAAAGCATGTTTTGAGATATTGTCCACAAAGAAAACTGTCAACAAATACGCAAATTAAACAATTTTTAAACCAAAAATATGAATTTAAAGATTTTTGGTATTTCGCATTAATATTTGTGTTACTCAACGCATTTCAAATTTGTTTAAAATCTTCTTCTTCTTAATTTCGCATTCATTTAAAATATTTTCTTCTCCAATTTGCGTTTGGTTATATTGCAATTTGCAATTTTATATTGCAATTTGCGTTTGGTTATATTGCAGTAACATACTAAAGTTTTGACAATATTGCCAAATATTTTATGATGACAAACGGTTATTTCCGCGATTGAATATTGACTTCATTTGACTCTGCAGTACTGATTTGAATCACATGCTTTGAATTTGGCCTTGAACTGAAAACTTATACTTTATGAACTATAGTTGACGATTTTGATATATTCAATTCTTGCTCGATATCATGGGCAGAAAATCTTGGATTGTTTTAAAACTCATAAATTACTCTTTTCATATTTATTTTATGAACTGGACCTGGTTTTCCTCTAAAAGCTTTTTGACTTTCAGCTAATAGTGTTAATTTATGAGTTGCCAATACTTTCTGAACCGTTGATTCTGCAACACCTAAAATTTTTAGCTAACTTTGATTGAGAAATATTCCTATTTTGTTTATTCCTGTTCAATATCGTTTTTCGTATTTCAAATTATTTGTTTATATTCTAACTAATCATATTTGTACAACAATTTGACTTCAACTGAATTGTCGTTACGTAAACAGCACCTGTAAAGAGTATGAACATCAACTAGAACAGCTTCTTCAAGATCTTTTTAAATTGAACGTGTCCGTGTCCCACAGAATTACTACAACTGTTAGCATCTAATGATTTAAACATTTGTAAAGCCATATTCAAAGTAGTAAATGATTCATCGATAATAATTTATATACAGTTTTGGTTATGTTTTGTATTTGCCTTTGTGGGGGGGGGGGGGGGGGGGGGTTTCTTGTCCGTTTAGGGAAGACACTTTAGGGTCCCAAAGTGTTAGATTTGTGTATTCCTGCTTTTTTTCATTTTGAGTTTAGGTTATAAATAAAAGAAATTTACAGAAATTACTCAAGGTGGCTGGTTTTGATCTAGAAATACCAAGACAAAAAAAATTTTGCAAATCTGCCAATATCGTAGGCATTTATTTTCTTAACAAAATAAGTTAAAAATACATACTTTTACGTACAACATTATACCCACAATAAAATACCAGAACAAAATGACGTCCAATAATGTGAATTATTTATACTTTGCTTTGACTTCACACAACACACCTGTTTATCATTTAAAAAAATGCATTAATCAAAACAATGATTATAATGGATTCAAAATCAATTTAAAATCATATTAATTTTCACAGTGCTATTGTTCTTTGTCCGTACTGTATTTGTTTACATTTATTACCATTTTTTCCTCTTATAATTATATAATATTGCTTTGAAAAATCTGAACTTCTTGTTATGCGCATTAAATTTACACGACAGCGAATGATTGCAGAGTCAAACAAAAAGCATTATGCATTTTATTTCTTTAATGAAAGGAAAATTATTCACTGCAAGAATAAAACAAGGTATGGAAAGTTTGTAAAATCGAGTAATAGAGTTTTTCTGCATTCAATTTGATTTGGATTATTCGTGTAAATTTACTGTTCAGTTAGTGCCTTCAGTGAAAAACTATTTAATTTTGATTTAATAAATTAAGAAAACAATGACCATTTCAAAATTAATAATTAAATGATATTGATTTTTAATGACATAAACAATAAAAAATACAATTATTGGTAGCTCAAATAGAACAATTATTCAATATAATGTACGAGGGTATATCAAAATATTTATTTCGTGATTGAATGTCTTAGGGCCGGTATTATAAACGAAAAAATCTGCAGATTTTATTTAGTAAGCAAGTAAATTTAATTTAATTTTTTTGAATTAAATGCTTACTGCATATCATTAAATTTTTTATGCTTATTTGTATTTGGAAAGAAATTTTTTGTTTTTCACTTTATTATTAAAAAAAAAAAACAATACTTAAATATCACTAATATTATAATTTCATGTTGACCATTACAATAATAAACTACGTATCAATTAACATTTAAACTTGACCCTTAAAAGTATCTACAAAAAGGCGAAGGTCACCAAAATGGGACTCTAAAAAGTTCAAAGGACCGACAAGAGTGTCGCTTTTGTATGTTCTGTGACTATAATCCCTAGAATTCACTTGAAATACACGTGAACGACCTTGAAATTTAGGACAGGATCTATTTCGTCAAATTTGCTGTAATACACGTTCAAGGGACATTGTTCAATAAATACATCTATATAGAAATACATGTAATTTATGATTTATTACTAGCTTTAGAAGATACGAGAGTATATCAAAATATAACCAGACTGGTGGTATAACTTATATCACAACCAGAATTTTATAACACAAAGAAAAGAATATGAATCCTCCATCTCCTATGTACTTATCCTTAAGTAGGCTTTGATTTTACTTTTGACGTTTATTGCAAATTAATTACTAAATTGCCAGTGTTTGACGTAGCCATCGAAAAAATAAAGGTGGAGCAGAGATATGCGGTAAAATTTGTTATACGAGTATAACCTCAGGCTAGCATCTCTCAGTCTGCAGGAGACGGTGTTTGGGGGTAACAGTAATTGGTTTTATGCCTAGTGTAGTAAGTTTGTATAAAGGTAAAAAAAAATTCTACACAATGCGAAGAAATGAAATTTAAATGAAGGAATAAGAAATAAATAACCTTAAGGTAACGGAAACAGTAATTGACAGAAAAATGATTCTTAGGCCCTAAAATTTTACTCGAATTTTACAGAGAATCGAATAAGATGTACAGGATGGCCCAAAATGACCGAAGGGGTTTTAATTCCTTATAACTTTTTTATTATACATAATTTTTTTTTTGTTTTCAGTATTTTGTAAAGAAGACTTGTGGAATTTAAAATGGAACAGTACACAATTAAACAACGTGCCAAAATCGTTGACCTTTATTTCTCAAATCAACGATCCATTGCGAGATATAATTTTTTTAAAAATATTCTCCATTAATAAATATAAATAAAATTAATAATTATATCTTAAATAGGAAGTTATAATGAACTCAAACCCCTTCGGTTATTGCGAAATATAATTTTTCATAATTAAATTAAAAATTTCTCCATTAATATACTGTATTTAAAATTTAAAAAAATTAATAATTATGTCTTAAATAAGAAGTTATAATGAACTCAAACCCCTTCGGTCATTTTGGGCCACCCTGTATTTCAACGTCTATATATATAATTTCATGAAAATACACGTTGCGTGTAACCAACCAGAATGAAAATAAGTGATCACGTTGAATAGTTGAATGAAGGCCAAAACTGCACAAACGATGCAATGGTAGACCGCGACTAGATACAAGAAGCTAGCAATATAAATGATAGGAAACGCTTACATCCTAGAGATGATTACATTTCACTATAATACATTGACCATTTTATGACTTCATATACCTCATAAACACCCACATTATTTGTGTGAAACATCTATCTGCGAGATGTTTTTATCTTCTCGGACTAAGCGGCTTTAAATTTAAATGCAATTTCCCATTATGCTTTTCTAAAATCATATATGCTTTGGTAACTTGTATGCCAATTTACAAAGCATTTGCGATATTATTAATTTTATTATCTGTCAGTTTGTGTTTCCGTGCTTTGATTTTATATAAAAATGAACAAAATCGAATATAGAGCCGTTATAATATTTCTTACAAAACAAGAAAATACTATTTTAGTATTTAAACAGGCTATAACTGTAAGACACTTTTAAATTAGATTTGCTGGTATTTGCATTCTGTAATTCTGAATTTTAAATAAATTGGTTCCAAACACATATTTTAGTGTTTGGAACCAATCAATTTGTAATTTAAATTCTTCAAAATATTTATAGCATGTGTAAAAAATAATGCGAATAATGTCTTAACAATTAGTCTGCGTTTTAATTTAATTGTGTTGATAGTGTATCAAGCATTTACTTTCAGTGGTTGAGTCAACATATACATATTTTATCTCTCTGTTTATAAAATGTTTTACAACACAGGTATACATGTTCGAAATTTGAAACCACTAAAACTGAGTGCTAATATAAATAATTTTTTTTGTAATAATCAATTTTATTGCGAACTATCTTTTTATAACATAGTGTGAGCAGTGGCAGTGACAATTTTATTACTAGGATATTTGGGCACACATTCAATCTATCTTTATATTTATTTAGGCAATAGTCAATCACTTAACAAAGGGCATATCCAGTATCTTTATTGGTGATGTATCATTCTTAAAGTCTTGGATTAGAATCTTTGGTTTATTGTAATATTCAAACTGACAAATAATCTTCATAACCTTAACATATAAGTATGTAATGTGATTTCTAGTGTGAAATCCAATGTATTTTCTTATGGAGCTTCATTTTACAATTCAAGGTCATTTGAGCAGCAGAAACGTTACCACTAAGTAACTGAAGAAAGATTTTGAATTTTTGTTCATTATTTATTCAGACCTGTTTCATACCTGATTTGAACAGGTATGAAGAGGTAATGAACAGATATGAAACTATAAAACAGGTTCGAACGGGTAATGAGCAGTTATGAAACAGGCTCGAACAGGTACAAAGAGGTCCGAACAGATAATGAACAAGTTAATTCTCTTGTTGTCAGGAAAGATGATCCCTGCGTCATCAATACAACATTGTATGATTCAAATCAGTACTTCGGCGTCATAATAAATACTGTAAATTGCAAAATAACTATGGAACTATGACCGGGCCAAATAAGTTTGTTGACAGTCGGTTGAATTTGTAGGTTATGTGAACATATATAATCGAATTACATCTTAGTTGTATTACTTTAAAATTACTATTCTATAAATTGAACAAAGCTGTGTAAACAGCAACTAAAATTAAACTATAACACCACACGAAAAATAAAGAATTTACAATATTTATGTCTACATATAAGATTTTGTAATTCATTAATCATTTATCATAGTGAATTAATGAATGGCAAAACCAAACAGCTTCAAGTTAGTTATAAAAACATTATTATTGGAATTGAAACCATACAATATACCAGAGTATGTACTTTGCATAACTACAATTAGTCTAGAGAACGGACGCAATTTCCATAAAACGCAATCGGCAATTGGAATTGTGTATAACGTCGCTCAGTAAATCCCGGCGTAATTCAATGAAGTATTTGTTTGACTTACTCGGACACCTGGTCTCGCCGCGATAACAATGGACAAGCCAGCTATTGTATTCGGAGAATATAGTGTTTTTTAAAGTGTTTTCATGAGCGTAGATAGAAGCGGGGTTTTTATAATGTATTTTATTTATTAGTTTATATTTCGTAAGATAAATAAAGTGCTGTGAGTAAGTTTCTTGTTTTCATAGTTTTAACTGTTAATTACATCGTAATTTTTGTGATAGATCCTGTTTAATATCGTTTGATTGAATCTATTTCTACCATTTATTTCGACGTAAGTGTGCATTGAATTTCGTTCAGTTTCAATAACTTATGCACACATTTTTAGTTTTCATTTATTTAGATCTAGAGCATTGTTTAAGTTACTTTTTCAGACATGATATGGAAGAATGTCGAGAACGGCATTGTAAAACAATGGTGAGTTGGATTGACGGTCATACTGATTCTATGTCCATTGTCAGTGATTCCGAAATTTATTACAAAATCCGTAAAATATCGTCAAAAATTCGTCACTTAGGATCGCAAACACATCTGAACTCTGTAAAACTTTTATGGCGGCTAATATTCCATTAAATAAACTTAGCAATCCCACTTTAAAAATATTTCTGAAAAAATATACTGGTCGAAATGTTCCTGATGAATCAACTTTACGCAAATATTATGTTTCTAGGTGCTATACGAGAACAGTAGAACGCATTAGAAGCCATCTTTTAAATCAATACATATGGATAAGCGCCGACGAAACGGTGGATATGTTAGGACGCTGTGTGGTAAATGTTGTAGCTGGTGTACTACATCCAACTATTCCCTATAACTCATATGTAATAGCAACAAGTGTTATAAATAGAGTTGATGCGGAAACAGTTGCTGAAACCATTAAGGAGAATATGCAAAAAATGCTTCATTCGGACGCCACGTACAAAGAAAAAATACTTTTATTTGTCAGTGATAGTGCTGCGTATATGTTAAAAACAGGAAGACTATTGAAGAAAACATATCCTAATATGCTGCATATTACTTGTGTAGCACATGCTCTCCACAGAATCTGTGAATATATCAGAGACACTTTTCCGGAAGTTGATAGACTTGTATCAGCTTTTAAAAAAGTTTTCGGAAAAGCAACATTGAGAGTAGCTCTTTTCAGCGAAAAATTTCCATATCTGTCACTGCCTCCCACTCCAGTAATAACTAGATGTGGAACATGGCTGGAAGCTACTAGTTATTATGCTGAGAATTTCGATAGTCTAAAACATTTCGTAACACTGCTAAAGGAGGATGCTAGAAGTATTGGTGAGTGCAAGGAGCTCACACAAATCTCAAATTAAAAAAATCAGTTGTACTTTCTTCACGAACACTTTGGAAAATTGCCAAAACTAATCACTTATTTTGAAAATCGAAATCTCAAATTAAATGACGGATTAACCACATTAGATGTGGCTGTTAATAATTTGAAAAGTATTCCAAGTGACTTCGAATGTGGCCTTCGGCAAAAGTTTGAGGCAATTCTTAATAGAAATCCAGATTTAATTACATTGCAGCAATTATGTATGGAGACAATTCCACAAAATCTAACGGCTAAATATGAAGAAATAAAAGAATATTTCCAGTATGCACCTATAACCAGTTGCGATGTAGAAAGGACGCTTTCTATTTATAAGGATGTACTTAATTCAAAGAGAACAAAATTGACAGAAGAAAACCTTGAGAAACTATTGCTAGTCAATATTAATACTCCTTTACTCAACTTGAACGACAAAATGAACAAATAAAAATGTTCCAATTATAGAAATAAAATTAAAAACTTTAAAAAAACAACTTTTCAACAAATACATATATATTTCGTAATTTTATAGATCACCACCCGTTTGTTTTCCAATTATATAAATAAAATTAATTAATAAATATGTATTTCGTAATTTTAGATAGATAGATCACCACCCGTATGTTTTCCAATTATATAAATAAAATTAAAAACTTTATAAATACAACTTTTCAACAAATAAATATGTAGTACGTAATTTTATAGATCACCACCCGTTCGTTTTCCAATTATATAAATAAAATTAAATATTTTAGAAATACAGCCTTTCGCCAGTACTGCAATGGGCTTTGCGTCATCTGGTAAGCGTGTCCGTTCTCTATAATAATTGATTGGTTATAAATTATAACCAATCAATTATACCGTCGAAAGGAGGAACAGCAACAAATTTAAAATAAGTTTTATGTAATTTATGCCATTATAGTTTTAAAGAACGTGTGTTCTGAGTCGTAACTTACGACATACCGAAAAATTTCATGGCCAACTCTGGGGCTGTTTTTTTTTTTGAATGCACGATATAAAGAAACAATATTGTAGTGGTTTGCTATAAATATTTGAAACGATAAAATTTTTACCTATTTCTTAACGTTGTATTGAAGTTTCAACAAATATCTCCTTTATCAATCAACGTTTTAAAAAATTTCACGGAATATGGTGTAACTGCTTAAAACACATAATTTAACCTCTCTTGGTCCAATACACAGGCTTTTACAAATTTGTTTTATCACAAATATTGCACGATATTGCGCAGTATTTCAACGCAAAACGAAGAACCGATCCTTCACATACATCTAGTTTAAGAAAAAGGTGTACATAATTTTTCGAAATGCCTTTTTTAACTTTTAATAACTGAGAAATTGAAAATTAGAAGGCTTTTTAAATCAAAATCATATCACAAGGTGCAGTGTTTTCAATTTTACACGAAAAATTGAGTTTGAAACAAATCGCGGCAAGATGGGTGCCGCGTTGCTCTCAATAGAAAATAAACGCAATCGTGTGATCGAATCGGAGGCTGGTTTAGCACTTTTCCGTCGCAATCCTGACGAGTTTTTACGTCGCCACATAACTGTGGACGAGACATGCACACACTACTATACTTCAGAAACAAAACAACATTCGAAACAGTGGGTTTTTAAAGACGATCGGGCTCCAGAGAAGGCAAAGATGGTGAAATCGCCAACACGTTGACGGACATGTGTTTTGAGATGCACCCAGAATTATCTACATCGATTACTTGGAAAATGAGCAAACGATAAATGAAGAGTATTATGCAACGTTATTGCGCCAGTTGAGCGAGAAAAATCAAGGAAAAACGTCTTAATTTAGCAAAGAAAAAAATTCTCCTCCGCCAAGACAATGCACAGGTGCACCATTTGTGTAGTTTCAATGGTGAAAATCATCGAATTAAAGTTTAAATTATTACAACATCCACCGCATTTGCCAGATTTGGCCGTCAGTAACTTATTTTTATTCCCAAACTTGAAGAAATGATTCACGTAGAATGAAGAAGTCATAACTTTTGGACGGTTTAAAAAAGTTGGAGAAGCGCTGGAAAAAATGTATACAGCTAGAAGGAGACTATGTTGAAAAATTTAAAAAAATTTTCCAAAATAATTTGTTTTTCTATCTTTTTCTAAGGAATTACTGAACAACCCCCGTATACCTGTATACTTACTTCAAGAAAATATTATGAAAGCAACAATTAAACAAATATATTTGAATTTTAACTTTAACGATAGTATCAAGAATGTTCATTATATCGACATTACGTCATTGGATAAATAAGAAATTAATCTAAAGAGAACACACATTTGAAATAAAGTTGGTTAGATTTTGATTCCATTTAAAAAACTTACAGTGACTTTTATTATTTAAAAACTGTTAAATAAAGACTGATTGTTTATGTTTAAACATTTCGTACTAATTGTATTCTGCAATTTATTTATTAAATTAAAAAATTCAAAAAACACGTAATCTAGATATGTACAGGTGGCCCAAAATGACCGAAGGGGTTTTAATTCCTTATAACTTTTTTATTATAATTTTTTTTTTTTTTTGTTTTCAGTATTTTGTAAAGAAGACTTGGGAATTTAAAATGGAACAGTACACAATTGAACAACGTGCCAAAATCGTTGAACTTTATTTCTCAAATCAACGATCCATTATTTTGGCTCAGCGTGCATATCGTCGTTATTTTAATGTGCGGGTTGGACCCTCACAGTCAACAATAAACCGTCGGGTTGCAAATTTTCGAGAACAAGGGGCAGTAAGGAACCTTCCTGGTGCCGGCAGACGACGAACGGTGCACACGGATGACAATATTGAACGGGTACAGGAGAGTATTCGGGAAGATGGAGAAACATCAACCAGGAGACGTTCGACACAACTTGGCCTCTCAAGAGGGTCGCTGCAGAGAATTTTGCATACAATAAGAATGTTTCCATACCAAATTCAGCTTGTCCAACAATTGAAACCGACAGATTACCAGCAACGACTTGATTATGCAATTTATTTTCGTCAAAAAGCAGAAGAAAATCATGATTTTATTCATAATTTAATTATGAGCGACGAAGCCCATTTCCAATTAAATGGGTTCGTTAATAGGCAAAACTGCAGGATATGGGCTACGGAAAATCCAAGAGTAGTTCAACAGCGAGAATTACACCCACTTAAGTGTACCGTTTGGTGCGGTGTTTCGTCGGAAAGGATAATTGGCCCATATTTTTTTGAAAATGAACACGGTGTCGCCGTTTCCATCACTGGTGTTAGATATCGGATAATGTTGGAAAATTTTTTAAGACCAGCCGTGGAAAACCATCCGCAAGTATGGTTCCAACAGGATGGAGCCACAGCGCACACTGCGAGGGACACAATGGCTCTTTTACGCGACATCTTTGGTGAACGAATTATTTGCCGTACAAGCGATTTTAATTGGCCTCCGCGTTCACCGGATTTAACCGCTTCAGACTGTTTCCTTTGGGGTTATTTGAAAGGAAAAGTCTGTATTGATAAGCCTCGAACCATACAGCAATTAAAAAATAATATACGCGACGAAATCAACAACATAACACCTGAAGTTTTGCGAAAGGTTATGGAAAATGTTTTGGAAAGAGCACGAATTTTCATAATTAAATTAAAAATATTCTCCATTAATATACTGTATATAAAATTAAAAAAATTTAATAATTATGTCTTAAATAAGAAGTTATAATGAACTCAAACCCCTTCGGTCATTTTGGGCCACCCTGTATTATTAAATTCCCAAATTGCTTTTGCTAAAATTTATTTTCATCATCCAAAAAAAAGGGAAAAAAACATAAGAAAACTGTCGAGACCATGCATTATTCTTGGAATGATACATTATCAAAACTTATTTTGAAATAAATATAGAAGAACTGCTAGATAAATAAAATTTAATTGTCAACTCGGCATCTTCATTCAAAATACACATCTAATCTTTTCCGCAAGTTGCGTGAATGTCTTGTCGAATTTATAAAGTGATTAGTACATCAATTTAGTTAGAAAAACTCATTATCATATTGCAAAATTATATCGTCCATGTATTGTATGGAGTAATTGAAAATAAAAACATACAATGTACATATTCATCAAGTTCAAGTAATTTCCTATTAAAAATCTTTAAATTTGTGCACAATGTATGTAGGCTATTGTTTTGATACATTCATGCGAAATAAGTAATATTTTAGAATAATAGACTTTTAAATTTTTAATATGTTTATTATAAACACATCTGGGCAATAAAAAGTTGAACAAGTTCTTTTGATAACGTTTCGCAATATTTTAATTATATCAAGTTCTGATGAATTTCTGTCAACGTCAGAATGAATTAATAGAGCACGTTTTAGCACCAATTTTATGACATTTATGTAAATAAACTAGTTGGCGTTGCATTTTACCAAATACTATTTCAAGAGCGACCTGTTATTTGTACCAATTTACTAAAATTAAAATAGTTTTGTGTTCCTTAAGCTCTTGAAATAGGTAATTTGTCACGTAAAAGATAGCTTATCGATAGCATATCATATGAGTATTAATAACTATTAAAATCTCATTTTACATGCAAATGTTTCGAAATTTGTTACGTTAATTTCTGGTATATGCACGTTTGTTGTAATATGCACGTTTCGTGATAGACGTGGCTTCCACGCATTTTTTAATTTATGCTCACAGCCAGGGAGGTTGGCGTCGTGACGTGTTGCGTTCTGCATTCTGGTACAAACTTAGTTTGTCGGATTGTAGAAATTAAAATAACAAATTTTTCAACAATTGCATGTATAATAAGATTATAAAAGTTATTCATTCTCATATGCATTAAGTTCAATATGTTTCGTATATATACACACGCAGTATATAAGTGAATGTCATGTCTGTCTCCGAATAACGTGTACTGATGATTTCTAATCAGAATGAAATGCTAGTATATGCACGTTTCGGAATTTCACGCACTTTTAAATAGCTTATCGATGTTAAACTAACATTAAGTGTAAAATACAGTAATATGAAAATGTTAAAAATCACTGAAACGTCACGGACCCAGAACAGTTTCTATAAAACCCTGTCCAAACCTAACACACTTCTAGTTTCTGAAAATGTCCTCTGTAATAGTGGGCAAAATGTAGGCCACGACGGATCAGTGACTAGGACGCTGTTCCAACCTCGAGTCCTATATACAGTCACGACCGTACATTATTTAAGAATTGAAACCAACCATTTCTGGAATCAATGATTTTACTGAAGCACTCTATTAATTATTATTCATTGGCATTCCTTCGATAGGTTGGTTTGAGTTTCCGCCTTTCTTTTTCCGATTTTTCTATCCTATTTCTATATTCTTTATGTTTCTCACTTAAACCTCCCAGTCCATTTTTTACCTTCCTTTACAGCGATGACTTTACAGATATATGATTTCTTAGGTGTATGTCTCCAAACTATCATATACAGGTTATAAGGCCTTCTTTAGATACATGGTATCCATGCGAAGTAAAACAATAATTAGGTGTACAAAAATGAAGGTGTACAAGTCAGCTAAAGATTCACCATAATTTACGCATCGGAGCTTATGAAAAAAATTGAGAATGTGCGACAGAAAGATGACAAAAATGGTCTATAGGTTACAAGATGGCACATTCAGAACATGTATGAATGTGGAACTACAAGAAATATTAGACGATTATAACATGGTTAATATAATAAAACTCCTAAGAAAACAATAAAATAATTTGGTTGGAACATTATAAATCTTTATATATTGTCTAATACACACGGAATTATCTAGCAGAAAAATTTCTGAGCAACTTATTCATAGAATTAAAAAATAAATAAATACCGTTCTTACAAGTTAAGAAAATCAAATGAATTTTCAAACGATAAATACAAAAGGTTTGCGGTTTGCGAAGCAATTCTAAAACGTTGCAATGACAAACATTTTGTTAATATGCTATTTACTGACGAATCCAATTAATAAATCCGTTTGTGGAAATTGCCTAGAATGCATCGTCAGTATCATCACTAGTCTTT
This sequence comes from Melolontha melolontha, assembly GCA_935421215.2. NCBI lineage: Eukaryota > Metazoa > Arthropoda > Insecta > Coleoptera > Scarabaeidae > Melolontha > Melolontha melolontha. The sequence continues at coordinate 135,343,302 of OW285240.1, read as the reverse complement.
AACCCCCGCCCCTCACGCGCACCCACACGCAACAGATGAAATAAAATTAATTTTTATTTTTTATTTTCTAAAGAAAAATAGTATTTACTTAATTTCCGCATTTTATTTCAATAAAATTATATTTTATTAGTTATAGAATGACACGATGAAATAAAAACAATAAATGAAAATAATATCTGTAATTAATTAACATTTCGATTCGTACCCACCTAATTTAATAATTCTCCTTCGTCTCAAATTATTGAAATAATACGACGGATGCACAATAATAATAATTAATAAAGAAAACATAAATTTAATTTAATTACCAAAATAAATTTATTTAAATTGTACATAAAAGTTCGCTACTATATCACTAAATTCGCTCAGAGATTGGAGATTGGAGATTCGAGGCATAAAAAAGAAGAAATTACAATGTACACTAAAATATTAGAGGAATTATATAAATAAATAAATAAATAAATAAAATAAAATAATTTTAATTTTTAATTGTAAATTATGGGAATAACTCAACAAAATAATATTTAATTTTTTATTTTGGATCCCTAAATTTTATTGCCCCCTCCCACCTTACTATATTAAAATATAACTAAAAAAAAATATTTAATATTAAAACAACTTTGACTTTTCTTCCGTTAAAAAATGGGTTATCTCATTTTTTTATTTCTATGTACAAATTTTATATCCCTCATCCTTGTATTATATAAAATTATTAAAATAATAGAGCAAAATCGCTCCCAATAGATTCAATTTTTATTATAGTATAGAAGATTTACTATAGAAGGACGCTCAGTATTTTTTGTTTATATTGGTTCCATAAAACTCTATTATCCCCCCTCTCGTTAGATCAAGATATCAATTAAAAATTTGTAATTAAAAAAAATTTTTATTTATATTACATAAAAAAATTGTAAACTTGATAATATGAAAAAATAATAACCAATAAAAAAAGACCAAAATAGATTTTTTTTTTAATTTAATCGTCATAAGTTATTATTGACTGACCCTCAATTCTTTAAAATATTAAAACAATAACATGAAATAATAGACAATATACTAAAAAGTTCTTTACGATTAAAACAAATCAATTATCGTCTTTGTTTTGTAAAAAAAGTAATTTATTTTAATTTTTAATTTATAATCTCATGTTTTGTATAAATTCTGAATCTGTAAAATAATAATCAAAAAAATACAAAAAGAAATTATTTAATTTAAAGTTTTTTAGTCTCGTATATTAAGATCTACAGAAATAATAATACAAGGAAGTGATTAAAAATTGTTTTTAATTAAAGCTAAATTAGTAAATTTATTTATTATAATTATATTAATCCTATTTAGAAAAATATTTTTTTTTAATTCACACAAGTTGCATAAATTGTAAAGAGTGTACTTAAAAACTTGACACTGAAAAGTAAAAGGGAGGCAGGCAACGGAGAAAAAAAAGAATTTATGTATATATAAATAGTGCACGACAAACTGCAGACAAATGAACTTGCCTAATAAAAAGTCTAACATGTGTTTATCTTTTATAAATATAAATAAACTATTCGTTTTTTAAATAACCTATATTTGTTTAAAGAATGCCGAAATAACTGTACAAAATTTATAAATAGATAATCGGCTGTATTTTCAAGAACATATACATAAATTATTATCCTCTTTAATGGTATTTTGAAACATATCCTTTTGTTTAATTAATTTTAAGTTGTATTTATTATTCTATCAATATTTGCACTTACCTGGTTAGATTGAATGACCATTATCACACGGGACTCTAAGAAATCCAAGTCAAGTGTAACTTAATAATGTAATTATAACACCCTTTCTTTATATTCTATTCAAATAAGTTTTGAAAAAATATGGATTTTATTATTTCAATATTAAAGCAACAATTTCGATTTTTACTTTTGAATAATAATCCAACTTTCTATATATCTGCACTCACTTAGCGTTTCTACGATACTAAAGTTCTTCGTATCGTGTAGTGTCTTTAAATATGCCCATTTATTTTGAGAACCGACTGTTGCTATTGGTGTTTATCTCTTTAGTTTAAACGCGCGCGGTTACAATCAAACAAAAACATTGACGTAACAATTTTAAAAATATGACACAACCACGATGCTATTAGAAAAATTAAATTTTATTTGGAGAAAGAGAGAAAGACTTCTCTAGAAAACTATCCGATGAAATATTTATTTTGGCCGTAGGATTGCAAACTATCAAAACAACGAGAAGAGACAGGGGGCGGCAAACTTACAAATTACTGGGAAAATGTTTAGTTGTAGCAAACAAAATCTTAAAATATTCCCTGAGTTAACAAGGTCCCGGGATAACTTACTGAAGGTAAGACAGAGTAGTGGTCCGTTGTTTACAACTTCGCGTGTCGTTGCAGGTCTCTGGTTTGCTGGTTGGATATCTTCCGATAGATTTGTGGGTGTGGCCTAGTTTGCGTGCTAACGTAATTCTGTTATTTTACTATTTTTTTTTTTGGCTTTCTAATTGTAAACTTTTCACTAGGGCACACGCAGTGCCACACCGCCTTGACGTTTGCAATACGTAAGATGTTATTCTCGTTATTTCTTCTGGTACGAAATTAAATTGTTTGGTTGAGTCAATTGAATGTTTATTGTATTTTATTCACTGACGAACCTTTTTACGCACTCTTATTAACCACGTGTAAGGAGTGTTGTTTGTTATAAATTGGAATTGCAGTAAATATAGTTCTTAAAATAAAATTAGAATTTGTAAATAATCTTGAATAATTTCAAACAATGACTTGACAATAATTAGGTCATTGAATGAATACATGGCAAAAAACTAATTTTAAAAATTCTATGGTGCCCCCTTCGTGTGTTGTCTCTACTGGCAAAACATTAATGTATATAACCCAACACGATTAACTGATTTAGTCAATAAGCCATTCCGTTCTTCTGCACACTAAAACCTGGATAATAATGTTTTTAATATAGGACAGTTTACTATACAGAGAAGACAAACTACATAGGTACATGATACAGGCTGATTCATTTTCGACCCTCACCATGGGGATATCGCTTATATCCCCATGGTGCGAGATTTTTTTAAAAAACGAAAAAAGCTCATTTTCTTATTTTACCTCTAACACGTTTATTTGGGGTAGCAGAGGAAAACTAAAAACACATTCTCGAAGCCACTTTTGATCTACTATTTAATTGTAAATTCAAAATGTCCATACGACGTTTCGGTTCTATTTGATCATCACCAACTTTCTTATTTCTTACGGGCTCTATGTCGGATTTTGACACCGTTAGAAAGTTTTTTTTTCTGATTTCAACCATGTTTGATATATTGACACAAGAATTTGCTTTTAGATGCTTTATTTCACGAAGAATAGATTTTAAGATTAAGTAAGGTAGCCATGAAATGTCAAACATTTCAATTATCGTACATTACTGATTGAAAAATGTCGTACGCCAACGAAGAGATTATGATATGACATATCAAAAATAACAAGGTAAAATTACGTGTACATATACTTTCGAGAACTAACTAAACACAACTGGCGATATGACTGACCTATAGGTCAACCTCATTGCTCGTAGATTCACTGGAACTTGCCCAACTTGATGGTGTAATTTTGATATATATGAATAAATGGTTTTATATATTTTTTACGGTGCACTTTAGAAATAAATTATAAAATATAATATATATATGACTTGTCTTTCTACTGATCAATGGATAGAAGTTAAATTTATGGAAGTATGTAATCGTTGTTTGAGTAATAATATCATAATAGCAAGTGATGCATATACGTAGAACGTAGAGATACAAACAAATGTGTCTAACTTGCGAAAATTATTTACTAAATAAATCATTATTTTTAAACTACAAACATAAACAAAATCTAAGTAAAATTCGTATTTTGATAAGGATTCTTTTAATATCATTTTGAAGCTATCTCTTAATGAATATACGTATATATATATATATATATATATATATATATATATATATATATATATATATATATGTACTTACGTATATTTATGTTGTAGATCCGTTAAATATGACGAAATTATATTTATTTGACGCTAATATGTAACGGGTGTTCAGAAACATTCGAAGTCAAAGTAGTCCTTGAAAATATGAAGTCATGTCTAAGATATATTGATACATTTACTTAATACAATTTTATAGGTTATCAAATTAGTATATTAATACTTAAGTAAAGATATACGATTTTTTGTTCAGAGCCCACTTGACTTCGAATGTTTCTGAACATCCGTTATTATTATAAACATACAGCATCTTAGTGTTTTAGGTTTATTTTGATAGCGAACCTCTGCAAAATATTGCAAATTACTATACTCTATTTTTAAAGTAGAGACGAATTTCTGAACAGACCACTTTGACAGTGAAATCTCATTGGTTGAAAGCAATTTGGCCTTGCTTTCAACCAATGAGATTTCACTGTCAAAGTGGTCTGTTCAGAAATTCGTCTCTCTACTTTAAAAATAGATTATAAGTTCTTTGCAAATACCATGATTCAAGCAAAAATTTAATTTGGCCACTATGAGAAATTGGCTTCTTTATGTTTATATTTCTTGGGTAGAATATTTTATATGAATATCAGTGGCGTAACTATAAATTTCGCCACGTCACGCATTTTAGTGCATTTTATATTTTAAAGATTGCTGCCAGTGGTAAAAAAGCAAATGTTATTATAAAATTCCAGTGTCACCTCCTTAATTATATTATTTGGTTCTTGTATTGTCCTGTTATTTCTTTGTTTTTATTTATATTATTGGTTCCGTTTTATATCAAAAACTGTTCTTTTCAGAACAACTATTTGAGATATTTCATTATTGTTTACGCAAGTTCAACAAAAAATCAATTCAATAAAAGTAATTTCCTTTATTTTGGAAACAATATGCCTTTTACGGCTAAGCAGGATGATTTTATTTTAAAATCACATTACCGCAATGGCATTCGTAGGGAGAACGGTGAATGGTTATATTCGTTGCGATCCTGTTTGGGACAATTTAATTACAATGTGCTTAGACAACATCGTGACCGGATTGTGGATCGATTTAAAGATAAAAAACTGTATTTGCAAAGGCAAAACCAGTGGCCGCCCGACAGTTTTAACGAAAGATGTTGATGATGTTAGACTACGTATTGAAACAAGCTCCAACAAATCAATTCCAAAATTAGCTACCCAAATAGATATGTACGTTTAATTAACATTACTATTTTCATTCTTAAATAATGATGATATTCTAATTGTTATATTTATGTCAGATGAGACTTGATTTCATTTATCGTGGTTACAGAACGTGGGCAACAAAAAATTCCCACGATTTCGTAGAATCCAGTTTGCATCCACTGAAAGTTGGCAATGTCAAGACGTCCAATTATTGGTTCAATATTTTTTAATGACACCATCACTGGAGAACGATATCTCACTGATATATTCCAGATTTTTATAGGTCAATTACGTGACGATGAATTATAAAGGAGATATTTCCTACAGGACTCGAGAGTAAAAAATTAAAAATATCTGTCGCTCAAAATCTAATTTTCGTACTACATGCAACGAGAGAGAGAATTCACTAAATTTTTCTCCTAGGAGAGAAATCTCTTTATGTCTTTTTTGTAATAGTGTTCAGGGGCTAATGAAGTGTTTTAAAATAGAATATGATTCATCTGAGTGGCGTCTATACCTTGATTCTTCAAAAACAAGCTTCTAAGCAGTCTTGCTACATAATAGGGATAAATTTGCATCACTTCTTGTAGGAGAAGATTTGGAGGAAAACTATAATTATTTGGAAATGATTTTTGAGAAAATAAAATATCAAAAGCAACGCTGGATGGTTTGTAGTGACTTTAAAATACTACCACGATATTGGGCCATGAGGCAGGTCATACAAAATATTCTTGCTTCCTTTACTTGTGGAACAGTCGAGGCAAAGATTTATTTCCATTGGACAAAAACTGACTGGCCATCTTAAGACGCCTTAACCTCCGGCGAAAATAACATCATTAATACGACCTTGGTTCCTCCTGAAAAGGTTTTATTACCACCTCTTCATATTAGATAGGGGCTTATGAAGCAGTTTGTTAAATCGCTGCCTAAATATGGCGAATGTTTCACATTTCTGTGCTCCAACTTCCAAATCTGTTTGGAGCCAAGTTGAAACGGGGAGTTTTTACTGACCACAACATATAAAAAAATGTTATCCGATATCCTCTCTTCAAAAACAATGAGAGAAAAATAAACTCTTTCGAAAACTAATATACAAGTTTGTGGGTAATAGGTACTAAAGGCACTTACTATAAAACTCTTGTACAAGGCATTTACTGAGTATAAGCTCGAAGATATAAGATGAGCTTAAATGTTCATTTCTTACTCTCTCATGTCGACTACTTTCCCGAAAACTTGGGTGCCTGTTGGATGGTCAAGCAGGAAACAGAAAATAGAAAACGGAAGCATGTTCGGAGAAGTATCAAAGAGAAGACGAAAAAGTGTTATAGCCAAAAAGAATGAACACGGAATGTTAAGTGCATTTCATGAAGAAATTGTTTGTTTAATTATAAGAAACATCGTTTAAAAAAAGTGTTTCTTTGGAGACTGTGGTTAATTAAAAACTTAAAAAAGGTATATAACCCCTTACCACAATTATTAATCGTATCCTAAATACGAATTTCGACAACTAAGTCGTCATCATAAGTAGGTAAAACCACTAATCAAGGTGTCGCACATGGGGCACAGTAAAGCTAGAACACCGCTTACGCAACAACTACTTTACACGGCGTCCACGTATAGACTAATTTAAACATGCGAATATATCTAATGAAAAGATCGACAAACTTACCTCTCTTAGGGAAACGGCATTCACATATGTTTATACTCCAATTTTAAATATATCGAACGAAAGATCGACAAAAATTACCTCTCTTAAGGAAACGGCACTCAACATGTGTTAATACTTCAATTTAAAACGTCGACGACCCTTTTATGGTTCTAAGAATGAAAAGAGACAAGTGAAGGGGATCGGTGCTATATTACCGTTCATGGAATGTTGTTTGTTTTTAGCGATATGAATGCTTTCGTAGGCGTCAAGATCGCGGGGGTTATTAATGCCCTTTACAAGCTTTAACCCGTTAATCGACACATTGTGTAGTGTACTTAAAGCATGGTTGGCAACGTTAGATTTATCCGGTCTATTGTATTTAATAGGTGATATGTGTTCTTTAAACCGGGTTATTATTGGTCGTTTTGTTTGGCCTATATATTTCAAATTACAATCATCGCAACCAATTTCGTATATACCTGATTTCGAATTAAAATTAACTCTATCTTTAGTATTCCCTAGGAGACTTTTGATAGTATTTTCGGACCGAAAGGCAACTTGGAGACCTCTTTCTTTCACAACTTTATTAATGTTTTTCGTGATGGGGTGGTATGGTAAACACATGTACTTTTTCTCCTGGTTACTTTGAGATATCAAACTTGTGGATTCGCGGATTGTACTTTTTATTTTTGTTTTTCTAATTAATTTATTGATTATTTCTATGTCAAAGCCATTATATGTCGCGATATTTTTAATGAAATCCAGTTCTATTTCATATCTCTCTTTTGTTAACGGAAAATTTATTAACCGATTGACTAAGAAATTAAAGGAAGCTGTCTTATGTTGATAACTATGATTTGAATCCGCGATGATGAATCTATTAACATTGGTTTCTTTCCGGAAAATATCGACTCATGAATAAATTGGCTATGAAAGGAGATAGGAGAAAGGAGATAGGCAGTTACCCATTGTTGTGCCTTGTTTCTGTTCATAAAATTTTTCTCCTACTTGGAAACAATTTTGCGTCATGCACAGAGTTGTCAATCTCATGTATTCTTTTATTTTATATTATTATATTATGTTATTCTTGTGAAGCAAGCTTTCTAAATATTTCATAGTCTCTGGAATAGGTACCGAGGGGAATAAAGACGTTACATCGAATGAAACTAAAATTTCCCCGGCTTCCAGTTCACAATCTTGAATTAATTTAACAAATTCTAAGGAATTACTAACTGACAAATTTTCTGGTTTTAGGGGTAAATTTTTAAATTCATTCACTAACCATTTGGAAATCAAGTAAGTCGGTGATACTTGATACTTGAAACGATAGGTCTCATCGAGTTACCTGGTTTATGTATCTTCGGCAAAGTTAGTAATTCCTTAGAATTTGTTAAATTAATTAAAGATTGTGAACTGGAAGCCGGGGAAATTTTAGTTTCATTCGATGTAACGTGTTTATTCCCCTCGGTACCTATTTCCAGAGACTATGAAATATTTAGAAAGCTTGCTCCACAAGAATAACATTGAACCTTCAAAAATAAAAGAATACATGAGATTGACAACTCTGTGCATGACGCAAAATTGTTTCCAAGTAGGAGAAAAATTTTATGAACAGAAACAAAGCACAACAATGGGTAACTGCCTATCTCCTTTCATAGCCAATTTATTCATGAGTCAATTTGAAGTAGAATTTAAAAATAACGCTAAATATTTCCCGTGAGTCTGGATTAGGTACGTAGATGACATTCTCGCGATTTTTGATACACGGAAATGCGAATTAGACATGTTCGTTAATCAATGAAATTTGAAATTTCCGACGATTAAATTTACCGCGGAAAAGGAACACAATGGCAAGATACCATTTTTAGATACTTTACTGATTAGGAATAAACATAAAATAGAAATCGACATTTTCCGGAAAGAAACCAATGTTAATAGATTCATCATCGCGGATTCAAATCATAGTTATCAACATAAGACAGCTTCCTTTAATTTCTTAGTCAATCGGTTACTAAATTTTCCGTTAACAAAAGAGAGATATGAAATAGAACTGGATTTCATTAAAAATATCGCGACATATAATGGCTTTGACATAAAAATAATCAATAAATTAATTAGAAAAACAAAAATAAAAAAATACAATCCGCGAATCCACAAGTTTGATATCTCAAAGTAACCAGGAGAAAAAGTACATGTGTTTACCATACCACCCCATCACGAAAAACATTAATAAAGTTGTGAAAGAAAGAGGTCTCCAAGTTGCCTTTCGGCCCGAAAATACTATCAAAAGTCTCCTAGGGAATACTAAAGATAGAGTTAATTTTAATTCGAAATCAGGTATATACGAAATTAGTTGCGATGATTGTAATTTGAAATATATAGGCCAAACAAAACGACCAATAATAACCCGGTTTAAAGAACACATATCACCTATTAAATACAATAGACCGGATAAGTCTAACGTTGCCAACCATGCTTTAAGTACACTACACAATGTGTCGATTAAAGGGTTAAAGCTTGTAAAGGGCATTAATAACCCCCGAGATCTTGACGCCTACAAAAGCATTCATATCGCTAAAAACAAACAACATTCCATGAACGGTAATATAGCACCGATCCCCTTCACTTGTCTCTTTTCATTCTTAGAATCATAAAAGGGTCATCGACGTTTTAAATTGAAGTATTAAGACATGTTGAGTGCCGTTTCCTTAAGAGAGGTAATTTTTGACGATCTTTCGTTTGATATATTTAATTGGAGTATAAACATATGTGAATTCCGTTTCCCTAAGAGAGATAAGTTTGTCGATCTTTTCGTTAGATATATTCGCATGTTTAAATTAGTCTATACGTGGACGCCGTGTATAGTAGTTGTTGCGCAAGCGGTGTTCTAGCTTTACTGTGCCCCATGTGCGACACCTTGATTAGTGGTTTTACCTACTGATGATGACAACTTAGTTGTCGAAATACGTATTTCGGATACGATTAATAATTGTGGTAAGGGGTTATATACCTTTTTTAAGTTTAAACATCGTTTAGTTCATTGTAATAAAATGGTATTTTTTCATTAGTGTTATGCAAATACCTTGTATCTTCAAAAAAAAACTGTATGTAATGGAGGGAAATAAAGACCATTTTTGGATTCAGAAAACTATAAAATATAATATTTACTAAAAACACTCCATGCAGCTGAAAAAAAATATTTTTTTGCAGACCTATGTAATCCTTCCAAGTGTAAAATTACAGGTTTCCTAGATTTATCAAAAGTGGCGAGAATCAAAAAAAAATTGGAAACCATTAAAGATATTCCAAGATGAACAGAAAATAATTAGACTCTATTTAAGATAAAAATGTTAATGATTTCTCTGGTAATATCAGATTTGTTTAAATTAGACTGCCAAAAACCTTTTTAGCGGAACCGAATTATTATATTTTATTATTATAATAATAATAATAATTATTATAATTTATATGCTTTCCCCTTTTACTTATATCGACTCATAAAAATAGATTTAAAAATGGTGGTGGGTGTTCCACGTGCACAACAAAAAAAAAAACAAAACGTACTCGATTTATATCTGCAAAACTTGTTTTCAAAATATTTTTGAATTTCTCTGACACGAGGCACTAAAAAATACATATTACGTTAAAATGCTGTATTTTACCAACAAGTTTTTGACTGTAAACGGTTTTAGTTACATAAATATTTTACGAATAATCCAATATTAAAAATTTGTCACAATTATTGGTTCCAGTTTGAATAAATAAATAGAATAGAAGATATGAACACCTGTAACAGAGTCATGCATTTTTTAAGCGTGTTTTTGGCAAAAATTTCTAGATTATTTGGCTAACTTTTGAAAACTTAAAATATCCATAAATACACCTGCCAAAAAAGTAGAAAAGTGATTTCTACCAAAAAAACTTTCAAAGTAAAAAATAATTTCTTGATTACCAAGATGATTATTTTTACTTGTGCGACTTTAAATAATATTTTGTACACCCGTTATAATGAAGAGGAAAATCAATGTTACAGTTAAATGCTGCGGGCAATATAATAGACGAGGCTTGTGTTTAGTAATTAAATATTAAGCAATTCTTTCTAATACTTAACAGATCATATATTTATACCAAATACATATTTCAAAATATCTAATTTTTTTGTGTTTTGTGTTTTTCTGTAATCTGCTAACAATCACACAATCTTCTGGAATATATTTCTAAATATATGCGTAGTACATTAAAATAAATATAATCTGTAGTTAGGCATGGAAATCAAATCTTTCGTAAACACTTTAATAGTGCAAATTAATTGCGTTTTCGTGAAGTAATGTAATTGTAAATATTCTTTCTACACTTTACCACGCTATTTTATTCGAATTTTTCATAGAAAAAATTCGCCCTTAAGTAGGAATCGAACCTACGACCTCTGGCTTGCCGGACCATTGCTCGACCACTGAGCTGTTGAGGCGCCTCAACAGCTCAGTGGTCGAGTGTAGAAAGAATATTTACACTTTAATAGTGATTATTTATTTTTCACATTTAGGTTATGATTTTTTACCATACAAATTATATTATTATTATTGTTATTATTCCAAACTATTCTTTTATCACATTAAAAATCGCTGTGTATTAGTAACTTATTCAACTAGTTACGTAAAGATGACGCGTTTAGCAAATTTGATGGTGAAGGTCATCTTGCATATGCACAAACATAGTTATACATCTGACTTCGAGGAAGCATTACTAGAGGGCACTACCTACTAATATAGATATATACGCCGCAAAATATTACAATAGCACTTGTCTCCATTTGACCAACTGCTCTATAGGCCTCCAACCATAGAAATCTACTTTCAATTTTCGCTCATTATCAGTAATACAATTCTTTTCGGAAAAATATTTTGAGCATATAACATTAGAATATGCCAAATTTCCGTTTGGATTTCTGCCAAGGGCATTTAACCACGAATTATATCTAACTTTTGTGAGTCTATAACAAAAATTAAGCACATAAATTTGACTACCTATCGAATATAGGTACCGTATATATACTTATAATATTTTAGAATTTCTTCTGGAAGGCGATTACAGCCCCACACTAAACAGCGATGATGTGAACGCATAATTTTGTCTCTTATTTAAAACTGTTTTCAAGCGAAAAATAAAAACCAAAATAAAAACACTTGGTGCAACCACAACAATAAAGAATCGATGCGTAAATACGTAGTACGCATGCGTCCCATGATCCCAATATGTTGCCCATCTATAAGGCACAATTTCTTCTCGCGCATCTAGGTCTTTTGTCATTCTCCCTATTACGATTTCTATGCCTCCCACACTTGGCAAACGCGTAAAAAGGCTCATGAGTACAATCTGTATCCAAAAGATATATTATTATTATTATACAATATGTCCTCGTGGCTGCGTATCGCTAAATCATGGAATGTTTTGCTGCGCTAATGTACACCTGTAACAGAGTCATGCATTTTTTAAGCGTGTTTTGGCAAAAATTTCTAGATTATTTGGCTAACTTTTGAAAACTTAAAATATCCATAAATACACCTGCCAAAAAAGTAGAAAAGGGATTTCTACCAAAAAGACTTTCAAAGTAAAAAATAATTTATTGATTACCAAAATGATTATTTTTACTTGTGCGACTTTAAATAATATTTTGTACACCCGTTATAATGAAAAGGAAAATGAATGTTACAGTTAAATGCTGCGGGCAATATAATAGACGAGGCTTGTGTTTAGTAATTAAATATTAAGCAATTCTTTCTAATACTTAACAGATCATATATTTATACCAAATACATATTTCAAAATATCTAATTTTTTTGTGTTTTGTGTTTTTCTGTAATCTGCTAACAATCACACAATCTTCTGGAATATATTTCTAAATACCTATATGCGTAGTACATTAAAATAAATCTGTAGTTAGGCATGGAAATAAAATCTTTCGTAAACACTTTAATAGTGCAAATTAATTGCGTTTTCGCGAAGTAATGTAATTGTAAATATTCTTTCTACACTTTACCACGCTATTTTATTCGAATTTTTCATAGAAAAAATTCGCCCTCAAGTAGGAATCGAACCCACGACCTCTGGCTTGCCGGACCATTGCTCGACCACTGAGCTGTTGAGGCGCCTCAACAGCTCAGTGGTCGAGTGTAGAAAGAATATTTACACTTTAATAGTGATTATTTATTTTTCACATTTAGGTTATGATTTTTTACCATACAAATTATATTATTATTATTGTTATTATTCCAAACTATTCTTTTTTCACATTAAAAATCGCTGTGTATTAGTAACTTATTCAACTAGTTGCGTAAAGATGACGCGTTTAGCAAATTTGATGGTGAAGGTCATCTTGCATATGCACAAACATAGTTATACATCTGACTTCGAGGAAGCATTACTAGAGGGCACTACCTACTAATATAGATATACACGCCGCAAAATATTACAATAGCACTTGTCTCCATTTGACCAACTGCTCTATAGGCCTCCAACCATAGAAATCTACTTTCAATTTTCGCTCATTATCAGTAATACAATTCTTTTCGGAAAAATATTTTGAGCATATAACATTAGAATATGCCAAATTTTCGTTTGGATTTCTGCCAAGGGCATTTAACCACGAATTATATCTAACTTTTGTGAGTCTATAACAAAAATTAAGCACATAAATTTGACTACCTATCGAATATAGGTACCGTATATATACTTATAATATTTTAGAATTTCTTCTGGAAGGCGATTACAGCCCCACACTAAACAGCGATGATGTGAACGCATAATTTTGTCTCTTATTTAAAACTGTTTTCAAGCGAAAAATAAAAACCAAAATAAAAACACTTGGTGCAACCACAACAATAAAGAATCGATGCGTAAATACGTAGTACGCATGCGTCCCATGATCCCAATATGTTGCCCATCTATAAGGCACAATTTCTTCTCGCGCATCTAGGTCTTTTGTCATTCTCCCTATTACGATTTCTATGCCTCCCACACTTGGCAAACGCGTAAAAAGGCTCATGAGTACAATCTGTATCCAAAAGATATATTATTATTATTATACAATATGTCCTCGTGGCTGCGTATCGCTAAATCGTGGAATGTTTTGCTGCGCTAATGTAGCAAAACAGTATGATAATCCTATAAGTAAAAGATGCTTTTTTGACTGTACTTTAGATGCGTAAAGATGTCGAGAAGAAATACTTTTTACTTCCTTTAATCATTTTCACGATGATGAACGAGGTTTAGGTTACTTTGAGGAAAATGGTGCTGGAGAGAACAGCGGATTGAAACAATACGAAAAATGTTTGGAAATCGTTTAATTAGTTTGAACAGCGAACATGAATTTCCTCCACGAACTTGTGATCTTATACCATGTGATTACTTTCTATGGCCTTCTTAAAAAAAATAATTTATCAAATACCAGTGCAAAATTAGGTAGATTTGCAAGATAACATTATACAGAAAATTAATGAATTTAGATATAGTCTCATCCTGCAAAATATATTTGACAGCATTAGCAGAAGGTGCGCAAAATGCTTGAAGGAAGGTGGTGGACAATTTCTACAGGGTGAGTCGTGTAGAATCGACCAAACTGTAGGAGTGTATTCTACAGGTGAAAGTAATGTAAAAAAACTCAAATGTTGCTATCCGATTTTTATTTGTTTTCGAGTTATAGCGTAATTAAAAATAAACAAAATTTCATACATTGAAGTTTTTGTATTTTATTGGTATTATCGTTCTTTATAATATATTTTCAAAAATACCGCCATTCATTTCAAAACATTTTTTACATCGTCTACCAAGGGCGCTGGTTGCGTTCCTGATTGCGTCAGGTTGATGTTTGATATTGTCAGCAGCATTCATAATCCGTTGAATTAGTGCTTCACGAGTGTCCACTTTTACTTGATACACTTCATTTTTTAACCAGTCCCATAAACAATAATCGAGTGGCGTGAGGTCTGGAGACCTAGGAGGCCAACCAATGTGACTACCACGTCCAATCCAACTCCCTGGAAACCTTTCAGCCAAATGTTGCCTGACTGCACGAGCGTAATGTGCAGGCGCTCCATCGTGCTGGTAGAAGATTTGGATTCTGATGTTTATGGGAACATCCTCTAGCAGTCCGTGCAGTTCATTTTCTAAAAAATATAAATAGGTGTCTCCCGTGAGGCGATTCTCAAAATTGTAAGGACCAATTAAAAAACCATCGATCATACCACACCACACGTTTACCGAAAATTTATGTTGAAAGTTAATTTCGACTGTTGCGTGTGGACTTTCGTCTGACCATAATGCTGGTTATGACAATTATTAATACCGTCACGGGTGAATGTCGGTTCATCCGTAAACAGTATACGCGATACAAAACGAGGATTATCATTTATCCATCGACAAAATTCCATACGTCTACGATTATCATCTCGTTGTAGGTTCTGTACTCTTTGTACATGGTACGGACGTAAGCCATGCTCGTGGAGTGTTTTTATCACCCTTGTTTGTGGAATGCCCAATTGAATACTAATTCTCCGTGAGCTGGTAGTTGCGTCTTCTTCTACTACATCCAGAATATCTTCTACTTCTTGTAATTGTTGTCGACTGCCTCGTTCAGATATTATGTTTACACTGGGAAGCTTTCCGGTCGCGCACAATGTGTTGGATACACTAATAAATACAGTTTTATTAGGATGTCTGTGATGTGGAAACCGTTGACGATATTCATTAGCAGCAGCTGTAGCATTCCCATCACAAAAACCATAAACAAACACCATATTAGCATATTCTAAATTAGAATAAGTGTGTGGCATTTTAGTTTGTTACACTATAGTCGTACAAACGTCAAGTCAATGTCACAATACCCGAACACAATGTTATAATTTACTCCAAGGTATAGGGAACATTTTTTATGATGGCAGCGCCCTCACTATATCAACGATGAACTAGAGGTAGTGACATTAGACGCATTCGGCATACAAACCACTCTACACTATTTCTCGACTGCTTTCAATGTCACTACCGCTAGTTCGGAAAACCACGAACAGGTAGCGCTTCAGCTAGGAAGACTTCCCTATAACGAATTGCTACCGGGGTTTCACTGTTTTTACGAATACATACATAAACATGGTATACTAAATCTACATTTTTAATTACGCTATAACTCGAAAACAAATAAAAATCGGATAACAACATTTGAGTTTTTTTACATTTCTTTCACCAGTAGAATACACTCCTTGAGTTTGGTCGATTCCTCACGACTCACCCTGTATATATTCTATAATTTATTATGCTTAATTTTAATTTTGCAAATAAATTATTCTTGCAGTCCGAAAGCCTTTCTTTGGAAGCTGTGGCTAAGAAAATACTTAAAACAAGGTATAACCCCCCTTATCACATTCATATTCTAAATACGATTTCGACAACTAAGTTAGCATCCTCAATAGGTAAAAATTAAAGTGTTGAACATGGAACACAGCAGAGCTAACAACATCATCATGAACAGGGACCCAAATCTTTGATGTATGACTTCAATATTTTATCTATTTTTATTACCAAGGTACATGCTAAAAACCAAAATTCGAAGCTTTGAATGGTATTCATTTAGAGGACATAGTTCTAAGTATGTTCTATGGCGGACTATTCACCCACGATGTTGTAACTTTTTTTTAGTTGGGAATCATCTCTTGTAAATTTAAAAATAACAATTATTATTGATATTATTATTATTATTTATAGAAACTATTATAAAAAAAATTCTTTACAGGTTTATAGTCTATATAGATTGTTACAATATTTTTTGTGTTTTTTTTGCAGGCAATAAAAATAACTTTATCTTTTAAAATTTGTGATACTAATTTGAAATATTTTTATTTCAGGTGGATGTAAAATGTTAAAAATAAAATTTATTTGTTAATTTTTTGCAGCGTTTTTAGGTTATGGAACATTGAGGTAAATCGATTAAGATAATAAATTTATTATGTGCATTTTTGCACTGAAAATATCTCCAGGAAATGTTATACAGTTATTATTTGTGGAAACTATTACTGGTTTCAGCATTTTGTTTGTACATATTTCTATTTATTTCAGGTGATAAATTTTTTTAAAAATATTTCTTTTAGTATATTTATATGAAGATATTTTTCTAATTCATTGTCTTAGCATCATCACCAAATCGAATATGGGAATTTCAAATAATATTTTGTTTTGAATTGAGTAAATATTTTATTTGTTCAAATATTTTTTATGTACTTTTTTTCAGATATTGTTAAGACTTATAACATTTTCATGTTTTCAAATTTATTAATTTTTTAGCGAACATTTCAGCATTTTTTAGGTTGGAAATTATGGATAATACCTACTTTAATTTTATCTATCACTTCTTCATATATTATTAATTCTATTTGCAGTCATTTAGAGGATTTACCACATATTTACAAAGAAGTATCTAGGCACATACTGTTTAAGTATTTTTATTTAAGTATTTAATTTTACTGGTAGTAGTATAGCAGTATAGGTTATTTGTGTTGTTGTATGTGGATTTTATATTTTGGGTTTGTATAATTGTTGGTTTTGCATGACCCACTCATGAATTAGTGCTTTGACGTATAATCAACTTTTAAAACAAAAAATTATATGGTATATATTAAGAAGTATTTTATAGTTCATAATTCGTATTTAATCAAATTTACTTTTAATCAGAATTTTCGTTTAATCAGTTTTGATCAGTTAAAGTAAAACACAATTATGACTGATTGTATATTGAATTAAAACTTTTCGTTATTCTTATGAAAATGTTACTTTTCTGAGTCGATTAATTTGGACAGTGGTCTTACTTGAATGCATCTGTATATTTACATTTGTGTTGCGTCGATTTTGATAAATTACTAATTACACTTGCATTTAAAACCAAACTAATTCACGTAGTTATAAATACATTGTATTAAAACTCAAATGCAGTAATGCAACTCTATATCTTATAAACTTATAAGATGTCTCAACGTATTTCATAACACTATTAAAAATTATTATTAGATTCTGTGGCTTTGTTTTACATTCTTTTTTAGGCCATCTCAATTGATATGATTACAATTGATACATCCTATGGCAGTGATTCTCAACATTAAAGGGCGCCCCCTAGATTTATATAGAATTGAAAATTTTTCATAATGTGATATATTTATATCAGATAAATATGTGTGAACGTTTCTATTATTAAGTATAAATTATATTATAATTAGAGAACGGACACGCTTACCACATGACGCAAAGCCCAGTGCAGTACTGGGCAAAGGCTGTATTTCTAAAATATTTAATTTTATTTATATAATTGGAAAACGAACGGGTGGTGATCTATAAAATTACGAAATACATATTTATTTCTTGAAAAGTTGTATTTATAAAGTTTTTAATTTTATTTATATAATTGGAACATTTTTCTTTGTTCATTTTGTCGTTCAAGTTGAGTAAAGGAGTATTAATATTGACTAGCAATAGTTTCTCAAGGTTTTCTTCTGTCAATTTTGTTCTCTTTGAATTAAGTACATCCTTATAAATAGAAAACGTCCTTTCTACATCGCAACTGGTTATAGGTGCATACTGGAAATAACTGGAAATACTGGAAATAATTGGAAGATGTTGCTTAAATGAAAAGAAAAGGAATGTACGTGCTATTTCTCTTACGAAATACGATAAACTTATTTATTTTATCTACGTACACGACACCACTGACAAACAATATATTCTCCGAATACAATAACTGGGTTGTCCATTGTTATCGGTGCGAGACCAGGTGGCCGAATTACGCCGGGATGTACTGAGCGACGTTATACACAATTCCAATTGCCGATTGCGTTTTATGGAAATTGCATCCGTTCTCTAATTATAATATTGTCAAAAATAAATCCCCAATAAAATTTTAATTTTACAACAAAAATGTTTTCTTTAATTACCTAAACGTTACACTTCCTTCTATATACCCCAGAATAAAAGTTTAGGTCAAATTAATACTAATAAAATAATTTGACGTCTTTCTCTTGCTTTATATTCTTTATATTGAAATTTCCTATTTATTTATTAAATATTAAATTAAAATAATAATTTCGGAGAAAAATTACATAATTTTGTTTTTATATCATAAAACGAGAACATGTTTATTCTAGTAATTAAGGATGCACGTTTGAGAGCAGACGCAGAGTCGGAGTGGAAGGGGCTTGGGTTGCACACGCATATATTACATGTACCAGAGACAACCGGAGACGTGCAACTACGTCCTAAATTTTACTCGTGGATATTGAATTGGTCGATTGGAATGAAAGGCGAAAGTAGATGGCGCAATAGTATTTAACGCGGGAAATATCAATCTCCTCTTCTGGATATTTTTAAAATTTGTTAATAAGAATTTCTAATGAAAACAAGCTTTAACAATGTGATTGAACCAATAATGGCAGATTTTTATCTCATTATAAAATAGAATCACATTGTTAACGCCTATTTTTTATCAGAAATTTAATATTTCAATTATAAGATTAGGAAACACTATGAACACGAGAAAACCAGGTGGTTGCGTATGCGGATGATATAGTAGTCATAACAAAATGGAGAGAGATAATGGTCGAAATAGTACAAGAAATAATTAAAGAATGGGAGAAATTAGGTCTGAAAATCAATGAAACAAAAACGAAGTTGATGAGAGCTGGAAAAAAGGACAAAGAAAACAAAAGCATTAAAATAAAAAACTTTACATTTGAAGAGCTCGAAAAATTCAAATATCTGGGTATGTATTATGATATCAAACGATGGAAATAGAGATTCTGAAATAAAAGAAAAAACTATGGCAACAAATCGAGCCTTTTATGCCAATAACATAAATCTTTCTAAAGCGAATAAATTAAAATACACAATACATAATATATCATGTATAACCAATCAATTATATATATTACTCCATATAATCTTCATATAACCAAATATAATACATCAAAAACAAACAAAATGGCTAATTTGAAGTGTTGACGTATGCGTTATTATTACTGCAGCGACATCTGATTTCGCCTTTCATTATGCGAGAAAGAAAGAAATATATATATACAACAAGGATGTGTGGGGATGGCCGCCTTAATTTAAAAACTCTTCAATTTTTCTGGAATTTATAGAACACAATATATATAATATTTCACAAAATGCTTCATAATATAAAAATGCTGACTAATACGTTTTACATAATACATAATGTTCCCAGCTCTGCCAACCTTCCCTTTACACCAACTTAATACAAGTTAAGCGGCGCGAAATTTGAAATAATCATTCTGAGCCCAACAGATGTTATATTCAAATAAATTCGGACAAATTTTCCAATATTGTTGCACGTCTCGATTGTCTCTGCATGTACCTGGTTTTAGATATATGTGGCCAGTCTCAAGCCGGTTGTGATAGAGTACAGTTATTTCGTGTAAAGTGAAAAACAATAAATCAATAACGTCGAAAGCTATAAAGACACAGTTCTACTGCGAAGTACAGAAATTAATAAGTACATTCCCATATTTAATTACGTCAAAATCCGCTCTCGTATATAACAAAATATAACTGCCAAAGGTACGTGAATAGTGCAAAGCATATAGCGAGTGTACTTTAGATTATGAACTCGTGAAAATCAAAGTAATTATACCAAGATATTGTAAAAATTTGCTTTATGTAAAAATAAACGTGATAAGTTCAGGCCTTGGCAATTGTTATCATCTATAAGAAGAATAATTGACTACAAGACTTCAATGTAACAGTAATTATAAATTGCATTACTGAAGAACAAGAAATAATATGCTCCTGTATAAAATTTCATAATTTTCCTATATCTAACGAATATTAAACAGCTTAATTTACTCGGATAATATTTCGATGTCGTCCGTTTGCTTTTCATGCAGAAATTTGCTTATATGCTGGGACAACACTGCTGGAGTTACGTACGACGAGTACCTTCATCGATTTATAAACACTAGGAGACTCGTTAAGAGTTCTTTAGGTGGAGCTTTGTTGCTATTTCCAATGCTCCTCGATTTTGTATATCTTAAAAATTAAAATTCCTTTCCCTTATCTTGATGCCTCTATTAAGAAAGTATAATTTATTATTTTACAGTAGAATACACTTGGATGAATTTATTCTCTAGGGTCTAGATTATATACTTTCTTGGGAGTAGCGGTCAGGTAATTAAAGCAATATTTATTATTTATATGTTGACGTTTCCGTACTATATATCAGTGGCGGCTGGCGCATAAGCGCTGCAGTGCTGCAGAGCTCCCAAAAAATTGGGCGGGCGAACCTGTATTAGTTATAACTAGTTTTCTTTTACATAATTTTTCCGACATTTCTGATGTTTATAAAAGCGTAACATATTGTTGTGAAAATTCTCCCCCTGTATATCAAAAAATTTGCATATTTTTCTACATCATCCTGTAGAGGACATCAAACCCTACAATTTGACACCTCAATCATCAAAATCCGATCAGTAGAAGCCGAGATATTCGCTTCCGAAATTCCAACACTTAACGCCGGTTATATACCTATAGTATATTATCAAATAATATACAATAGGCGAACAATGGAATAACCAACCTAATTCGCGCGATCGCTCACTTGTTCCTTATCTGCTGGTCCACACGTACGTGCGCTCAGAGCTCTTTCAAACACCCGCGCGCACCCCGCTTCCCCCGGGGGCCTGTTAAACCAATGCGTGATTTTACCAGGCAGTGCGCTGCATTTACACCAGCGCCGAGGCGATATGATTCGGTATCTAAACTAATATTATAAAGAGGAAACATTTGTGTTTTTGTATGTATGTTTGTAATGCTTTCACACAAAAACTACTGGACCGATTTCAAAAATTCTTTCACCATTAGAAAGCTGCATTTTCACTGAGTGACATAGGCTATATTACATTAAAAAAAAAAAGATATCCCCAATAAAAATGCATTAATGTAACCCAAGGTGTGAAAAAATTAGTCACAAAAAATCTGCCATCGCGTACGCTGCGGAAACTATTGTTGATAGAACAAAAAAATGTTCTACAGTATTATAGAACGTATTAATATCTACAAAAAAGTCCGCGAAACCATATGTCCAACTACTGTAGTTATGCCACTATAACTACTTTTTTACATTTTAAAAGTTAATAAAAGTGCCGACAATAATCAAACCATATTGTCCATACCTCTGTATTATTTCTTATCCTATTAAATGATATTTTATTAAAGACCATTTCAATACCAGTAAAATACTTTTTAAATTATTAAAATCGTACATTCCATTCAAAAGATATAACGAATTTAAAAATGTCAATCTAAAGAAAATAATGTTATAATATAATGTAGTAGTATTGCGATGGCCATATTCATTTTGTTTGTAATAAATTGACAATCGAAAAATTATAACTGGAATAAGAATAGTATTGGCAGAAGGAATTTAATAACAAGTTCAATGAGAATGAAAAGTAATAGAAAACAGGCATAGAGAAGCTGTTATAGAAAGAAGTTAAACATAAAGTGATATAAAATCCAAAAATTAAGGATCACAAGAAAGGAAGATTAAATATTTAAGAGAATACACTCACTATTGTATTTATTCAAGGTAGGATCGAAGAAAAGACAACATATACGATACAAATTTTATTAAAAGAATTTAAATAACACTGAGATATTTGAAAGATGACGTTTTTGAAGTAATTTCGACAATGTGTCAAAAGCCAAGTGACAGGAACATTATTAAAATAGCGGGTTACATTGTTTATAAGTTATGTTAAATTAGTAAATGGACTAAACAGATTTAATAAGCGATGAGCCACCACCAGAAAAACGCAAACGTCCAAATAACAGCAGATTTAATAATCGAATTTCGGCTTTAGAGGTGTGTGATGTTATTCTAAATTGTGCAAAAGATCGATTTCATTTTAAAGAGCATCTAGTAGTGGCATCACTTTTTTTTTCGGAATGCTTTGGAGAGTATTGCAGTAAATTTCCTGAGGACAAACTCACTTGCGCATGCTCCTATTATCCCACCCTTGATAAAGAAAGATTACGAACTGAATTGTCTGTTATTTACTCAAGAACTGATTGTAGATCTTTAAAAGGCGCACTACCTCTTCTAAAATTTTCAATAAAAAACAATTTGGGAGATACGTTGAAGGAGACTAGAAAATTATCAGAAATTGTAATAACAACTCCCATGACTACATCAGGGGCCGATCGATGCTTTTCAACACTAAATCGAATTAAGACGTTTCTCAGAAATTCAATGACCGAAGATCGTTTAACATCTCTTTCCATGCTATCTATCGAAAAAAAGTTTATCTCCGAAATAGACAATTTTAATGACAAAGTGATAACAAAATTTGCAAATCGAAAAGAACGTAGAATAGATTTAATTTATAAGAAATAATTTGTTAGTAAAGTAGTGCTTAGTGACTCTTATTTTTTTGTGTGACAATTGACAATCGTTCCAGAAATACATTACTTCAGTGCGGAAGGCGAAGAAAGCACGATAAGATCGATGGGAGACAACCTCTTACTGCCCGTTCAAGGTAAATTTTTTTGTAAAACATGCAGAACACCTTAAAATTTTTAGCACGAGCCGCCACTGCTATATATAGTGCCTTTTCAAAACTGTAACATTTAATGAAAAGTTGAAAATGATACAATGTTAAAATAAAAACTACTTACATTAAAATTGTGTCAAAGTTGGGTCAATGTATCAAATAAAACGATTTATTGCTACGTTTCGAAACTGGATTTGTTTCTTCATCGGACCTAATAATTTATTTACAGATTAGCCGTACAAAGTAAAATATAAAAATGTACTTACATTAGCAATTAACAATTCTTAAGCAATTTTATAGAATGAAATTACCAATTAAAATAAATATCTTAATTGTATTTACATTTAACAAACCAACTTTTGCGAAAAGTGCAAAACATGTTAATAAGAATTAAAAAAAAATAGTCCAAATGTCGGTGTATTCTAAACAAGTTAGAAACGAAAATGCATACCACCAAAGAAACACCAATACAGCGAAACCATAAAGGATTTTACATACCAAAAAATTTAACCTGTTTGCTAATTATTTACGTTAATATTGCCCCATCTATCGGTGGTTTAATCTATTTCCTTCAATAACCTGTAAAATTTTTAATGTTTTTGTAAGTTCCTTAAATGTTTTATTGATAAGCTAATATTATTTTGTATTATTCTTTTTAATTCGAAAATATCCAAATTTTGTGGCGTTTTGACATTAAATAATAACAAATTTGAAATATATTGCTTGCGATTGTTGCGAAGATAGGCACCATAACCACCTAATAATAATCCACTATTTTAAATATTCCTTAAAGTATTTATTTATCCCTATTGGGAGATAAAAATAAATACTTTTTACGTGACTATTACCACATAATAGAAATTTTAGCAGTATTTGTTAGTATTAATTTTAAAACATGAACGTTACACACAAATTTTTCAATGTAAGTAAAAAATTTTAATTTGTCAATAACCTCAATTGAGTCATGTACGTTCCAGTTAACTAGAAATATAGGTGTAAGATGGTTTACGATATCGACAACAAGATGTTCTTCAGCAGATGGAGATGTAGTACACTATCCCGATAATTCAGAGATAAAAATACCCGTTTATAGTGCTGCTCAAAATGAAAGTATAGACAAGCAACGTAGTAGGTTAATTTATCAGTCTCGTAAAAGAGGAATGCTAGAAAACGACTTGTTATTAAGCACCTTTGCATCGATTAACTTGAATAAACTTACCAAAGAGCAATTAGATGCTTATGATAAGTATGTGATATATATGTCTATACTATTTTTTTAAATGTCAAATAATAACACTATTTTCAGGCTTATTAATACTGCTAGAAATGATTGGGATATATATTATTGGATGACTGGTAGGGAGCCGACTCCGAAAGAATTTGATTCAGATGTTATGGGTATGTTAAAAGAACATGTTAAATCAAACAAAGGATTACGGATTAAACAACCCGAATTATCTTAGATGTTAACGTTGCAATATTAGTATTTTTATTGTGGAATAGTACCTGTATATGTTTTATTTATTACTTAATATAAGCTTATATTGTACTGTTAAATTAGTGTTTTTATGCCCCCACCCCAATTCATCTATTTATATTGTCAGAAATTGTAAGTAAAAACACACATACTGAATACATTTTAAATCATATATTTTGTATTTTAAATAAATTGGCCTGCTCACTTTCATATGTTACTTATTTTTTACTATTAATGAACAAATTTATTTTTTCAAATTGATATCAAGAATAAGAAAAAAAGTCAAAATGATCAAAAAAATTGAAAAACTTTTTTTGATTTTAAATAAACATTGAATATAAGTAATCACCTTTTGATATTAAATTAGAAAAACTTGAAAACAATTATAATAATAGTTATTTCAGAAATATAATTAAGGACATCTATGTTCGAAAAGCATTAATAAAATTCAGGTCTTGTCATAAAAAAAGAGTTTTACTACGCAAATGTTGTAGTTTATCTATTCATATGTAGAGAGCGCCATCAGAAGTGAAGTCGTATATTTTCTTGTTTATTTCAGGTAATATTGTGTACATGTTTTATTTATTACTTAATATAAGTTTATATTGTAATGTTAAATTAGTGTTTTTATACCTACAATCGGAACCGCACCCTTTTACATGATTAGAAAGTGAAAATAGATTAAGTAAAACTATTGAATTATAGGCACTCGCCTTGTCTAATAGAACAACTAATAAGCTTCAGAACAATTTTAATAATCACCTTTACAAATTTAAGTAGCACCCTCTATATATGAAAAACATTAATATGAATTCAATTCATCTCATAAAAAAAGTCGTTAGCAGTACTTCTGTTTATTTCAAGGAAAATTATTAAATTAGTGCCATTAAATGTGTAAATTAAATATGATGCCCAAGAAGTTTAATAAATAATGAGGGCGTAACATTTATTTTGTATTTTAAGAAAACATTTAATTACAAGCAACCACTGCAAATTGGAATAGCCTCAAAACAATTTTAATAATTACTTTCTGGAACATAAATAGGGACATCTATGAATGAAACACATAAATATAAATTCTATTCTATTATAAAGAAGTCTACTATCAAACGTCATATTTTCGGTATTCCTATATAGAGGGCGCCATTAGCAATATTATAATTTATTTTCTTATATTTTTAGGTCAATTATTAATTGCAGTTAGTGCAATTAAATATGTAAATTAAATATGATGCAATAAATAATGAGCACGTAACATTTATTTTGTATTTTAAAAAGCATCGAATACAAGCAGCCACCTTAAATTGGAAAAGCTTCAAAATAATTTTAATAATTATTTTCGGGTACCTAAATAGCGACATCTATGAATGAAAAACATAAATATGAATTACATACTGTTATAAAGGTCTACTCTGCAAACGTCGTATTTCAGGTATTTATATATAGAGGGCGCCATTAGCAATACTATAATTTATTTTCTTGTTTGAAGGAAAATTTTTAAATTGGTGCCATTAAATGAATAAATTAAATATGATGCCCAAGAAGTTTAATAAATATTGAGAACGTAATATTTATTTTGTATTTTAAAAAACGTCGAATTACTAGCAACCACAAGCTTCAAAATAATTTTAATAATTATTTTCAGGAACATAAATAGGGCATCTGTGATTGAAAAACATAAATATGAATTCCATTGTTATAAAAAAGTTTACTATGCAAACGTCGTATTTTAGGTATTCATATATAGTGGGCGCCATTAGCAATATAATAATTTATTTTCTTTGTTTAAATGTAAATTTTTAATTATTGCCATTAAATGTATAAATTAAATTGGATGCCCAAGAAGTTTAATAAATAATGAGCACGTAATATTTATTTTGTATGTTAAAAAACATCGAATTACAAGCAACCACCGTTAATTGGAATAATTTTTATAACTTTGGGTAGCATAAATAGAGACATCTATGAATGAAAAACATAAATATGAATTCCATTTTGTTATAAAAGTCTACTATGCAAACGTCGTATTTCAGGTATTCATATATAGAAGGCGCCATTAGCAATATAATAATTTATTTTCTTGTTCAAAAGGATAGTGCCATTAAATGTGTAGATTTTATATGATGCCCAAGAAGTTTAATAAATAGTGAGCACGTAATATTTATTTTGTATGTTAAAAAACATCGAATTACAAGCAACCACCGGAAATTCGAAAAGCTTGAAAATAATTTTAATAATTACTTAGAAGGAGCATAAATAGAGACGTCTATGAATGAAAAACATAAATATGAATTTCATTGTTATAAAAAAGTTTAACATGCAAACGTCGAATTTTAGGTATTCATATATAGAGGGCGCCATTAGCAATATAATAATTTATTTTCTTATTTTAAGGTAAATTATTAAATTAATGTCATTAAATGTGTAAATTAAATATATCAACAAGTTTAAATAACGAACACCTAACATTTCAGGTATATACACGATTTCTATTATTATGGAAGTGATTTAATTCAGAATGCGGAGTAGAGTAATTAGTAGTCTTTATTTATGTAACTAGAATCGTCGTCATTGTTATGTTAGGTATAAGTTATTATAACTATTAGCTGGAAGATATATTTGTAATGATGCATTTTGATGGATAATTAAAGAACACTAATGCTATAAAACAAGTTTGTTAAAGTTCGCAAACAATAACACGAGTATCTACCTTGAAATGATATATTTTGGGTAAATATTAGGTAACTTTTGAGTTATTT
The DNA here is from genome assembly GCA_935421215.2 of Melolontha melolontha. Lineage (NCBI taxonomy): Eukaryota > Metazoa > Arthropoda > Insecta > Coleoptera > Scarabaeidae > Melolontha > Melolontha melolontha. The sequence continues at coordinate 135,315,632 of OW285240.1, read as the reverse complement.
CAATAGTTTAGTAATATTTACTCTAGTTTTAAGCAGATTTAGGAGAGTTATAAATATTAGTTATCAATTTCGTTGCTTAGATTATGTAGGCATTTATAGAATTTTTCCGGAATTTAAATAATGGGAAATATGTGGTATCAACGGTTTTTAAAAATAAATATAAATTTTATATCTATTGTGGGGAAAGTCTACATTTTATGGTTGTATACAAGTTGCACGTATATGTATATGTAAGTTTTAATGTAAGTATATATGTTCTACCAAAGCGTTAGTTTGTACACAAAGACACAAACATAGATAAGGATGAATACAAAATATTGTGGTGCATATTACATACAAAAATCTTGAAATCACTGATAAAAAGTAATCAATTAACAGTTTCTATTTATAAAAATTTTTTACCCAAATACAAAAGAATTATATACAGCAAAATGCACAAATAGGTATTAAATTACACCCACGGGTTTGGAATTATTCATTTGAGATTTGAGTTGTATTTTTGTACCATATTGAAACCGACTTCTCGGATTTTAGGAAGTAGCCTTAAAATATACGTGAAGACCACTAAACGAAACATAAAGCAATCAACATTATTGGAAGACCTAATCATTTAAGATAGACGAATGACGTAGTGGTCTAATCAAATAACTTTGTTCCTCGGTCAGTTAATCTTTTGCAAAAATATCGTACTTTTATTTCAAGGATATCTATGGTGTACATATTTATATTTAAGCAAAAGAATTTATGTACCATTGTGATCAAAATAAACGACTGCACTAGAAATTTACACTATGTAAACCTGACATCAACATTAGTTTTATATAATGTTATTCTATTAACGTCACTGTGTTAACTGAAAATGCCGTAATTAACAACTTCTTTGTTGTTTCTGTCTATATTAATTGCTTTGTTTCTGTTTTACTGTGCATCAATCTTTATCTTCACGGTTTGGGAAACATTGAAATTGTGTCCTTTTACTTCATGAAATTGCACGATATGATATTTAACCTATGTTGACAGTTTCACACAATTTAAATTTTCAAAAATTCCAATGGCGTCCAATCTTAATTGTAGTCGTTTATTTTGATCACAATGGTACAACAAACAAACTTTTTCAAGTACAATGTAAACATGGCTCAATATACCAAAAAATAGCATATTGATGTGTACACGAAACATATAATTCTGCGGTTGAAGTGATTATTGCTTAAATACGTTGTGTATGTTCATGTGTAATTTCCTTCATATTTTAATTGACGACCAAAATATAGTGAAGAACAAGTTTGTGTGTTGCATTACTCACCGTATTTACCTGATTTAATACACTGGATTTTCTTCTTCGCCAGTCTTCATTTGCTGATAAAAAAAACAGTGCGACACTAATGGAAAGATTAAAACGACAGTGACTGGGGGCTATACTGTTCTTTACACTCTACAGTATCTCAAAAATAGATATCAAAAATATATTTAACGATTTAGTTGACCAACTTCTGCATCGATCTTAAGAGCTAGTATATTGATTGAAATAAATCATTTGAATAATTATAATTCCCCTACATTTTATTTTCAATCAAATGTTCGGTTTGTTTTTGAACATACAGGATGGTATGTAGTTTATGACACTGCATCTCATAACTATTTAATTTTTGTGTCAGATTCGACGCCAGACGATTTAAAAATGTTTCACTTCTTGGCATCTAGCGAACTCGCATACCAGATTTCATAATCGTAAAAACTTTTGTGTTCTGTAGAGAAGTCTAAAACACAAATGCATCATAGCGTTTCGTACAAGACCCATCGTTCTAACAACAAAAATAGAATACGGGATTGTGTAAATAAAACACATACATATTTCTGCTTTTCTAGAGCTGTGCGCCTATATATACAGACCTACACATGCTCACATATGTATGTTATTCCATTAGCACGAACAAGACTTGAGAAGCGAGCGTGTGTGTTCCTGCCGTTTTTTAAATTAATAAATAAAATTGAAATTTATGATATGTGGGAAAAGGAAGGATGTATAAATATTAATATTTGAAGCGATATACAAAATTTTAACTAGATATTAATATTTGCCAGTGTTCCAATCGTTATTTTTAGGCTTCTAGAAGCACATGTATAATCTGAGATAAATTGGAATCCATTACCAGTGGACTATGTCGTCGGCGAGATAAAAGATATTTTCTTCTAAAATTCATTTTTAATTTTTACAATTGTTTGCGCAGTATAAAGTCCGTATGTGTTTCGTAGGTTTGGAACTATGGTGCCCTATCTTACGATATTCAATTGTCTACAATTACAAAATTAACCACAGTGAAATCTGCTTTGTTGTTGTATCGTTACAATGGTAACAAAAATAAAAACACAGAATGGATTACAACAGATTTTACGCGGATAGTTCTGTAATTAACTTGATTCCAACGTGTGTTCATTTAAAAAGTCAATCTAGGTTACTTTGAAATTTTGATAGAATAAGACGCATATATATTAGTATGTGTTTGTTGTTCCGTAAACGAAAATCCAAATGACATTTGATAATGTCAATCACAAATATCAATTAGTGCATAAAATAATCGTGCGTCGATTCTGGTTTAAATAAATTGCTTCTCAGTTTTAAAATGGCTTTCAGTTTAGAACATAAAATTTTTTTAGTCCAGGCTTATTTTCGAAGTGGTAATAAAATTGATGGTTTATGGGTTTATTCAGTTCAAGATTGCATGGTAGAATTTCAAGTTGAGTTTCCACATTTTGTAATAGATTATATACAATTTAAGAGTACTTTGGATAAAACTTTAAAACTTTTTTCTGAAACTGGTAGTCTCTTAAGAAAATCAGGCAGCGGAGCAGTTAAGAAACGTATACCTCAAGTTGTCAATCGTGTTGAAGAAATAATGGAAAATGAACCACAAACATCTGTTCGATATTTGAGTCAACAAATAAACCTTTCTGTTGGTACAACTCACAAGTTATTAAAAAAAGATTTGCAACTTTATCCATACCGTGTCACAGCAGTACAAGAATTGTTAGAAATTGATTACCCACGTAGACTACAGTTTTGTAATTGGTTTGTAAATATGAACAATAATGGAGAACTTTCGCAAAGAGTCATCTTTAGTGATGCATGGTTTTATAAAACGGAATACCTAAATTCACAAAATACAAGAATTTGGAGTTGTGAAAATCCACATGTAATTAATGAAGAATCGCTACATCCAGAGAAAATTGGTGTTTGGGCAGCGATAAGCCAAAGGCGAATCATTGGACCAATATTTTTTCAGGGAACGTTAACTGCTCAAAGGTACCGTACGGAAATTTTACAACCATTTGTCAATCAGTTGCATGATGATGAACTACAAAATGCATATTTACAACAAGACGGAGCACCTTGTCACTGTACTGCAGAATCTTTGAACTATTTAAGAGAATTTTTTGATGAGCGTATAATTAGACGAAATACTGAAATTGCCTGGCCTGCACGTTCATGCGATTTAACACCTTGCGACTACTTTTTGTGGCTTTATCTAAAAAATAACATATTTCGAACACCTATATTGAATTTGAATGATATGCTACAGAGAATCGAACAGAAATGCATGGAAATTAATAGCAATCCAGTAATGTTGCAGAATATCATCAGAAATTTTGAACGGAGGATTTTAAAGTGCATTGATCTTGAAGGACAACATTTTCAACATTTGTTATAGTTTTCAATAAATACCTATTATTTGTTATTTATTTGTATGTATGAAACTGTCAAAATATACGACTTCGTAGGTTAAGTAGCAAATTTTAATTTACGACATACTTCAAAATGTTCTCAGTAAATCACATGCTACTAGATTGACTTTTCAAATGAACACCCGTTATATGAAAGACAACAATCTGAGTTTTGTATTTCACTTTTTATTTTTCGACATAATCCTCTCGAAGTTACGTACTTGATCCACGGTTTCTCTAGGTTCCCGATTTCTTCTTTGAGGTGGTGTTCATCAAGGCCCTCAAAATAGTCGTTAACCGCTTGGATAGCTCCGTTCTATTACTCAAATTTTTATCCAGCCAGGAAAGTTTTGACTTGCAGGATTAGATTAAGTCTATTCAAAGTGAATTCGAATTTGCTCGCTTATTTTACCGAAGTAAGTTTAATTCGAAATATAATTTCAAAAAATAATAGTAATGTTAGTATAGCTTACAAACCATATGTAAAAACAAGTAATTTCATTTTTAACGCAAAACCTAAAACAGATATCAATAATAAATCAGGAGTGTACAAATTATATTGTAATGATTGTAAAAGTGTATATATAGGTCAGACTGGTCGAAGTTTTAATATACGGGTAAAAGAACACATGAGGTCATATAAACTAAAGAAGACAGATTCAACATTCGCAAACCATCTTATTACAGAAAGGCATACATTTGGTCACCGTAAAATATTGCATTTGGCCGAGAAAGGTCGTAAATTAAATCTTTTAGAGGCCCTAGAAATTTTTAAAAGCCGGAACAACACAATAGATATCGTTTTAAATGACCAGTTGGATCTTATATATACACCTGCTTTCCAATGTTGTATATAATAGTTAAGTATATAGTAGTAATTTTAAATAACATCATAAACCACCCCCATATATTTTTGTGTCATTTATAAGTTCTATGTAGGCCTGTAACTTTTGCAGTTTGATAATGACATTGTATGTCGAAACCGCGGTCACGATTATATGTGAATAAGGTGGTATTAACAAAGTTATTGTTTTATTTTATTTTATTATTTTCAATAATTAGTAATATTACCAATTTAACTTGACATCCGGTTATCCATCGATGTTATGATGACCCCAAGCTAGGGTATGCATCCCATTTCCATCGATCCAGCATTTATCATCAAAAGGCGATAGGGTCAATTGATTTTGTTCAGTGGAAGAAATCTCAAGTAATTTCGATTGTCGTCTATACCGTCTGGAAATGTAAATTTACGACACTGCTGCGCAAGACGCGACCCCGCCAACTTTACTTCCCCGATATGTTTATTCAATGTATAGTGTAGCATTTGATTGGATAAGCAATATCTTTATCTGTCTACCCTCAACCTCAATAGCATATACTTTCGCGCGCAATCGAACGAATTCACCTGCGTTCTTGTCTTTCATTAAACCGAGAACCGCCGTGTTTTGAAGAGGCATGTTGTAAACGTTGTCACCCGAAAAGTTTGATGTATCAAATTTAGGAACATTAATAAGTCAAAATTAATATATATTCTGACATACATATAATACATACGCGAGAGAGTGTCGGCGTTGCCATATTTCCTTACTTACCGTTCAAAATACTCGGGACCGGTTCGTTTTAACGGGTTTCCCAACAGGGACGAGATGTTTTTTAAACGTCATAGCATTAATATTTAAAATGGTAAAAATGCCACTAGCTGTTATGTGTGTTTAGTATTGTTTAACAATTTATCATGGTAAAATACACGTTTTAACAATGTTTGGTTAGTATCCAAAAATTTTATAAAAATTTCAACTCAACGTGATTTTCTAAAGATTATGGTCCACATAATCGTTCTTCCGTGCTTGTTAATCGTCGAATCGTTGAAAAATTCGAAACCAATTTCACTTTACACGATACCAGAACACCAATAAGACAACGAAACGCAGCAAACCAAGAGAATATTGACGCTGTAAGTGCCAGTATTACAGAAGATGCAAATCGGTCGATTAATCGACGTTTTCAAGAACTTGGCCTTTCAAGAATGACAACTTGGCGTATTTTGAGAAAAGATTTGGGTTTACATCCGTATAAGATTGTGTTGATTCAAGAACTGAAGCGAGTTGACCATCATAAGCGCCATGTGTTTGCTGATTATGCTCTAGAACAACTTGAAATTGATCCTAGTTTTAAAAAAATAATCGTTTCAGATGAAGTTCATTTCTGGTTAAGCAGGTTTGTTAACAAACAAAATTGTCGTTTTTGGTATGAAAATAATCCAGAACAGATTCATGAGAAGTCTTTGCATCCAGAAGTTATTGTTTGGTGTGGTTTATAGCTTGGTGGCATCATCGGATTTTATTTTGAATTGCACTAACAGTAGTGAATGGTGAGTGTTATTGATCAATCTTAACAGATTTTTTTTGTGGCCAAAATTGGATGAAATTGATTTGCAAGACATGTTTTTTCAACAAGATGGTGCAACACCACATTTTGCCTTTGCCACTATAGAGTTATTGGGAGAAAAGTTTTGTGAGTTTGAAATCTCCAGAAATAGAACTGTTAATTGGCCTGATTTAACACCTTTGATTTATTTTGTTGGGGATATTTGACGTCGTTGATCTATGCCAACAAACCTCGTATTAGAGACACTTTGGAATTGAACGTCTAACGCTGCATTAATGAAATTACACCTGATTTATTGCAAAAAGTCACCGAAAATTGTGTTCATTGAATTAGATCCTGCAAACAAAGCCGAAGTGGACATTTGAATGATATGTTATTCAAAACATAATTCTCATAAGTTGCACTATAAAATAAAGAAAAAGTTTTGCTTTTATTTCAAATATTTCGTATTTTATTTAATTTTAAAAACATATCGTCCATATTGGGAAACCTTTTAGACGATAAATTTATTTAGAAACATCGTTTTATTTAATTTAATTAAATGTATATTTTAAAAATGGGACCGTACCTGTATATAAACTTATCAAAAAAAAAATCGCCCAATTTTTCCAAAGCGTTAGATTATATTTTAGTGATTAAATACATTTATCTAAATTTGACGTATTTTAATCCATACAACAGATAAAACATCTACTTTAAGTGTAAAAAAAAATTAAAACGCCTTTATCGTAATGCGTTTTATTGCATTACGTGACGGCTCGATGATATATTTCAATACGAGAATATAAAACCTACCTCTCGTATAATAAATGGTAGCTATAACGATGAAATTTCAAAAACAATCACAAAACTACAGTCACGGTAGGGCAAATTTTTTTTTTTTTAGTTAAGTATTCGATGGAGTAAAAGGTATTGCTTATTTAAAAAAAAATTGTAATGTTTTAATGAATACGAGGGGAACACTGAAAAAATCTAGAATAGCCATGTTTCTAAAAAAAATGAAATTTGTTTTTTATTTGACAGCTACTTTTTAATGGTTTGGGAGTTGATTGCCGTGTAGTTTGTTCGATTTGCTCTAATATTTAGATAATTTTCGTAATTTAAAGATTTTGTGTTCACCAAAAAATGAATTTGGCTAGAGAACATTTCCGGGCTGTGATTTTTTACGTTTTAAATCGTCATTAACGCCTTTAATAATTTATAATTAGTATAACGAATTCAAAAGGGATTGGTTCTTTCTTAATGATGAATTTCGCGAAGGACGCCCAAGAATTGCTGTTACTGATAAGAATATTTTCACTGTTCGAGAAATGTTTGAGGAAGATCGACGGACATCATATGAATTTATGCGGACGACACTTTATAAATACAATGTTTCATCAAGAAGACGCATTTAAAATAGTGGGATCACTCTAGGATACCGGCCGAGTTGATTAACGAGGTATATATATATATATATATTGATGTAGGTCAAGCCTACACATAAGAATGCCTTAGTTTATAAAATACAGATCGTTAACGTTTGTAAGTGCAATTTAGAAGATAAGAAATTTTTGGAACTGAATTCTTCATCTAACATATCAATAAAGTTGATTTCGCGTTTTTAATTGTTTAAAATTAATTCTCATATTTATTTATTTTTATCTTTTCATTTGCCTTAGTCATTCTATTTTAATATCTTGTATTTCCGAAGACATTTCAACTTAATTGATTAATAATAAATGACACGAATTATTTTAGGGAAAACTGTACTTATTTGAAATAACTACAGCGGGAAATATCCCAACCATAAATTAGCATAATATAAAATTATTAACATTCACATGTCAATTATTTATTTACTAAAATGAAATATGTAATTTTTATCAAACATATATATAATTTGAGTGATTAAATTGTCATTTTCATTAAAATTAAGCAGCGAGATTATAGTAATACATACAAATTAGACGAATAAGAAGCTAGCATTCGGAACAAACGAGAGTTAGCGTCACTAGGTAAAAAATTCCATAAAACACCTCGACGTATTTAAGTGCCTCTCTGGAAATAAAAAAGAAAAATCATAAATTAAATTAGAAAACCTATACAACGAACCTAGTAAAACATTACCTGTTTATCCAGCTCCTTTTTGACGCATTTTGCGTGTCCAGACTTCCACCAGTGCCGCATAAACCGAAAATTCCATTTCACCGGGAATAGCATGCAGCCAGAAAGAAGCTAATCAGTAACGCCGTCCGAGAAACTGCCTAAACTTGAATCCTGCCCTTTCGAATACACAGAAGACTCCAGACTAACCCAGTCCCGTCTATTTTTACATAAGTATTATTCCAATCTCCTACAAATTTTGAAAATGTTGAATTAATTCATTTCACAAATATAACCTCTATTAAAGATTTTTTTGAATAGATATACATTATGGGTACATTTAGTATTTGTAGTATTTAATATAAAGTTAGAAGAATACAGTTCCCTGTTTACAATTATTCAATTTTATAGTAGCATTTATGTATTTAGTTAATTAAATTCACTTTCTTTTATTCTATATGTTTAACCTTGAATTTATTTTATGTCGATATTATCACGTGACATGATTCATTTTGATTTAGACTAATTTTATAATATCGATCACTTACCTGTTAATTAACACTTTCATTAAAGCCTTTACATTATTCCTTAACTCACTCGTTTCATTTAGTAGAATTTGCAATTAAGAAAATACCATTATTCACTGTGTTGTTTACCATTTAACTTTGTACGTATTCTTATTGAAGCACCGAACCTGCAATTTATGTGTATTTTGTAAGCACAACAAAAGAGTCTCATTGTTCTTATGTAGCTGGACATTTAACACAAATTTAAGCCCACCCGACAATAAATATAAGAAGTAACACACATGTAAAGCTGTGGAGGTTAAGTATACTTCGTTATTAACCGATTATGTATCAGTTGAATTATACGCAAGTAACAGATATAATATTTAAAAACAACTCCATCTATATGTAATATTTGGAACCATATTTAAATAGATATTTATAATTCATTTATAAATTTCACCTTATCAACTTCATTATATTTAAACATTAAATTTTGTATTTATCTTAAGCCCTTTTGGCTATACTTCAATTTGACGAGCCAACGTGGGGCAATTATAAGTACAATTATTAGGTACAATTCAATATATTTGATTATTTAGCTTGATTTTACATTACAGCTACACTACAGTGTCGCTTGGCTCTATTTTATTTATTTGTTCATTCAGCTATACTTCAATATATATAGATAGAATTGACTACGTACGGGGAACAAATACAATTATATTCGTGAATGATTACTATTCTACATCGAATATAATTAACTGTAACAACTTATTTTGTATTTTTATTATATTTTTAAAAACCTCAATGTTTCATTGAAAAGTTTATACGACAGTTTCAGAATATCTCTGAGTCAATAATTGTGAGTTTTATAACCAACCAGAATTCGACGTTTTCTTCCTTATATTTGAAGTCGGAAAAACGCAAGATCCTAACATACAACTTTTGAAGTGCTCCTTGTGATCCTTACAATCCTAGAACAATCTAGAGTTAAATTAAATTTTTCTCATTCACTAACTATTCTATTATTGTACCTGCATTCGTAAATCATATTTTTAGAGTTAAAAAAAATTGTTTCCAGAACAAACAATCTTTCGATTTAATCGGGAAAACGAAAAGAAGTCCAATATACACACACATACACGTTAATCCATAACAGTGCATTAAAAATTAAATTGTCAAAATAGTAGTGTCAGAGAAATCTAATAAAATTTAAAGAAACAAGTCAAGTGTTATATTTTTTTACGTCAAGTTTATAAATACAATGTTTTATCAAGAAAATGCATTTAAAATTGTAGGATCACTCTAGGACACCAGCCGAGTTGACTAACAAGGTATATATGGGTATGTAGATAGAATTGAATACGTACAGGAGATAAACAAAATTATATTCGTGGAGGATTTCTAGAGACCGGATGCATCAGATCGAAATTACGATGGACCATATAAATAGTCTATAACATCGCTAAGTACAACACGCAGTTATTCAATAGCACTATTCATTCGGTTAATCGCACATCTGTTTTTTGTCGTTGAATTGTGACGCAATTACTTCAATATTACACTTAAATTCCTTTCTTCATGGGCGTAGATAGAAGCGTGAGGAGTTTTTATAATTTATTTTATTTATTAGTTTCTATTTCGTAAGATAAATAAAGTGAGTTAGTTTTTTTTTTCATTGTTTTAACCGTTAATTACATAATTACACACTTCGTGAAAAATTGTAAAAGATTCCAAAAAATCGCACGTAAAACGTCACTTAGCATCGCAAACACATACACAGAAATTAGACCCGTTGGAATATGACAATTTTAACGAAGAACTCTGTGAAACTTTAATGGCGGCAAATATTACATTAAATAAACTTAACAATCCCACCTTGAAAACATTTCTCCAAAAAAACTGGTCAAAATGTTCCTGATGAATCCACCTTACGCAAATATTATATTTCAAAGTGCTACACGAAAGCAGTAGAACGCATTAGAAGCCATCTTTCAAATCGGTACCTATGGATAAGAGCCGATGAAACTGTCGATATATTAGGACGCTGTGTGGTAAATGTTGTAGCCAGTGTACTACATCCAACTATTCCATATAACGCATATGTAATAGCAATAAAAGGTATAAATACAGTTGATGCGGAAACAGTAGTTAAAACCATTTACCAGAATATGCACCAAATGCTTCATTCGGACGACAGGTACAAAGAAAAAATACTTTTATTTGTCAGTGACAGTGCTGCATATGTGTTAGAAACAGGCAGACTATTAAAGGAAACATATCCTAATATGCTGCATATTACTAGTGTAGCACATGCTCTCCACAGAATCTGTGAATGTATCAGAGACACCCTTTCGGAAGTTGATAAGACTTGTATCCGCTTTTAAAAAAGTTTTCAGAAAAGCACCATTGAAAGCAGCTCTTTACTGGGAAAAACTTCCATCTTTCTCACTGCCTCCCTCTCTAGTTATAACTAAATGGGGAACATGGTAGTTTTTATGCAGAGAATTTCGATAGTTTACAAAATTTCGTTACATGTTTAAATGACGATGCTCGAAGTATTTCTGAATGCAAGGAATTAATACAAATTCCAAATTTAAAAAATCAGTTGTATTTTCTTCAGGAACACTTTGGAAATTTGCCAAAACTAATCACTTATTTTGAAAATCAAAATCTCAAATTAAATGATGGATTAACCACATTAGATGTGGCTATTAATAATTTGAAAAATATTCAAAGTGACTTCGGATGTGGCCAAAAGTTAGACGCAGTTTTTAATAGAAATCCGGATTTAATAACATTGCGGTAATTGTGTATGTGGACAATGCCTCAAAATCTAACTGCTAAATACGCTGATATAAAAGAATATTTCCAGTATGCACCTATACCCAGTTGCGATGTAGAAAGGATGTTTTTTATCTACAAGGATGTATTTCATTCAAAGAGAACAAATTTTACAGAAGAGAACGTTGAAAAAGTATTGCTTAATACTCCTTTACTCAAGTTTAACTACAAAATGAACAAATAAAAATGTATTTCTTAATTTATAGCTCACCATCCGTTTGTTTTCCAATTATATAAATAAAATTAAAAACTCTTTCAAAATACAAATTTCCAATAGTACGCCTGTGGGCGATGAGTCATCGGCCTCTTCTGTCCGGTCTCTAATGATTACTATTCTACAGTGGTTCTTATATTTCATGTTATTTTCGAAATAATAGGAAAATCATTGACGAAATGACCCAGAAAATTCGCAGTTAAATATTAAGTTGAATGTGTGTTTCGTGGAATTTATTTAAAAACATCTATGTTTCCTTGAAAAGTTTGCATGGCAGTCTAGGAATGTCTCTGAGTCAATAATTGTGGGTTTTATAATCAGAATTCGACCTTTTCTTCCTTTCCTATTCTTATTTGAAGTCTGAAAAACGCAAGATCCAACAGACAACTTTTGAAGTACGCCTTGTAATGTACAATCCTAGAATAATCTAGAATAAATATTAAATCTTTCTCGACCACTTACCGTTCTATTATTGTTCCCACATTCGTAAATCATATTTTTTATAGTTAAAAAAATTGTTTCTAGAAACAAACAGCCCATCGCTTTCGATTTAATCGCAAAAACGAAAAGAAGTCCAATTTACGTTACTGCATAACAGTGCATTAAAAATAAAATTTGGCATGGCTAACGCTACTGACCGGCCAAAAGCATCTATTAGCTGTATCTAAACACGATCTAACCTAGCAATTGTCACTGTACGTTCTCTCATAATTCAAGATTTATTTTGTTGCTTTTGATACGGTGAAATCGTTTGGCATTAAATGTGAAGTGGAGCCATCAAGACAATTAATTTCGGTTGAAATGTTTTAGTCATAAATACTTTGAATATTAACTAAAGACAGTTATAAATTATAACGCACTTCGATGACTAATGATTACGAGTTTGTATCAAACCGGTAAGGAGAAAAAAAATAGATCTTAATTCGATGTGTTCTTGTTATTTTGACTCCCACTTACGCGATTTCTAAGTGCAAATCACTATATAAAGTGGAGAATATTTTGTATTCTTTAACAGTCAAGAGTGTCTCTTAATAAATAAGCGTAGGTGTTACCATCTGTATAGTAATACACCTAATTCGTGTTTACAATATTTGATGAATAAGTTTTAAAAATAACAATGCTGAATGGCAAGTGCTTACGAACTCATTCAAAGTCATTCCTGCGTATATCGATTCCAGAAATCATCGAAGAATTTACAGCGCCGAGACTAGTATCACCACTGCCAAAGACACCAACAGATTCCGAGTCCAGATCTCAAAAGAAAGTGAAGTATTTTGACTTGAATTTAAATCAAGATTTTTCGTAGAGTCCATCTGTGATATTTCCGATATTTATATGATGAAATATATATATAAATGGTTAATTGTAGACAATATTTTTAATTGTATCTATTCCATTGTGGCAATTTTGATATATTCCATTGTCTTCTTGATTCTGTGATATTTTTACCTTTACTGTTTACTGTAAGAATGTTTATAATTTAAATGTATAGTTGTTATAAATACGCAATAAAAGCATTTATTAATGTGATAACATGATTTTTCTTTGGCTAAATAGCAAGGAAATTCGCATTTGTTATAATTACATTTCCAAACCTATACGTGTACGATATCTAATGCAATAACTCAATAATTAATAACTTCATAAACCGCATTAATTAAGTAACAAACAACGCCTTCTTCAGTTCCATATTACAGCCACGGAAATAGTAGGCGATTAAACCAGGTGTTTTGCCCGTTATACCAACCTACGATTCTTATTGAATAAGTCTCTCTTACCATAATAAGTAAGAATATATTTACGATGGCTGTGACAAATTTTTGTTGAAACGAATGCTTTTTAAGGAGTTTTTACACAGTACGTTGATGAATTATAAAATTTATTTTATAAAAATTCTGCTTTTAAAAACACTATAGTATGTAATTGAATAATTATGTACCATTAGTTACTTTTAAAATGTCAGTAGAAATATATGAACTATAACCCCAAACACAGCGTGCTGTATTATGGGTTCCTGTAGTCCAAATACCGAGTGATACGGATTTAAGAATTTTCTTTGCATATTATACTTAATTTCTGTAATTTAATAATAATAATAATCAACACAGAAGAAAATAGTAATTAGCAGGTATTAAAATATGAAATTAAGCGTCTTTTATGCAAATCAGTGAATTTTTTGTCGCATCGAATCTGCAATAATTAATGTCAGGTATTCAAATATGAAATTAAACGTAAACAAATATAAACTTACAATTTTACTGCAATAATTACGAAACACTCTGCCATTATCTACGCAAAATTCAGGATAATCTTTCATCCAGATCGACACTTTTGAATATAATAACAAGGTAAAATTACTTGCACATATACTTTCGAGAACTAACTAAACACAACTGGCGATATGACTGACCTATAGGTCAACCTCATTGCTCGTAGATTCACTGAAATTTCCCCGACTTGGTAACACAAATCTGGGAATTCCCGCTGTATGTAAATGCCCGTGCGGACTGTTAGTGTAATTTTTATACCGTACGGAAACGTGGTGGAAGAACGGCGGAGAGGTAAACGATACCCCTCCAGTACACCAGGTGTGACTGTGTTGAAATACGGGTATATACGCAATATGTATGTGTATACCACACCTATTTGTGACCTATCAATAGTCGTGTCCGTGTTGAAATACGAGTATATAGGCAATACGTTTTGCTATGAATAGTGGGTTCGTAGTTGGATGTACCACTATTCACACCAACTCTGTCCAGCTGAGATACTCAGTCGGTTACTTTCTTTAAATGGGACTGCTTTCCTCTCCGGGTTTCCAATGGAAAACGTCGAAAAATAATTGAGTTAATACCACAATCAGGCGCCACACAAAATTTATTTGTGAATATTGTTAGTTTTACTGAAGTTACTGTTATGCACACAAATAGAAAGGTAATTAAAGAGATATACACATCTTTACTCAAATGAATCTTTTATTTAAAAAAATAAAAAAAGAAAAAAAATTCTTTTAAAGTCTAAAGAATTGTGTAATACAAACTTACACTTAGAGATAAAAGAATTTGTTGAAATTGACAGCAAAACAAATCCAAACGTCCTCTGATTACACCCGAACTAAATTAAATCTAATAAATTGCAAAGATGTTTTTAAATTTCACCCCTGATAAATAATTTCAAAAGATAAACAACCAGAACTGACAAACCGAAGCAAAACTCTAACACATGCGCGATACCACATGTACAAAAACTCTGCCCTTGAAAAACCAACGAACAAAATTTTAGTTATAGAAAATTTTTTATATTGAAATTTTAAAAACGTTCTTTGTCATTCATATATCTAAGATAAAATATATCAAAATTAATACAATGAAAATACACAGTTCAAATCATTCAAATAATAATAATAATAATTATAATAATATAATTTAACTTACATGGATGAAAAAAATATTTCTTTCTTTACGAGACACCAGAGTTGGAAAACCGTATAAACCGTAAAACCGTAAAAAACGAGATAAACAACTCGTATAAATAACGGTATTGAAATCAATCACAACAACCAATTAATAAAATCACGAAGTTAATTAATAAAGATAAAATATAAAGATTTATATCTTATAACAGACGTGTTCACAACTCAGCTAACAGTTAGTGTCTCGTAAAGAAAGAAATATTTTTTCATCCATGTAAGTTAAATTATATAATTATAATAATTATTATTATTATTTGAATGATTTGAACTGTGTATTTTCATTGTATTAATTTTGATATATTTTATCTTAGATATATGAATGACAAAGAACGTTTTTAAAATTTCAATATAAAAAATTTTCTATAACTTAAATTTTGTTCGTTGGTTTTTCAAGGGCAGAGTTTTTGTACATGTAGTATCGCGCATGTGTTAGAGTTTTGCTTCGTCAGTTCTGGTTGTTTATCTTTTGAAGTTATTTATCAGGGGTGAAATTTAGAAACATCTTTGCAATTTATTAGATTTAATTTAGTTCGGGAGTAATCAGAGGACGTTTGGATTTGTTTTGCTGTCAATTTCAACAAATTCTTTTACCTCTAAGTGTAAGTTTGTATTACACAATTCTTTAGACTTTATATAGAATTTTTTTTCTTTTTTTATTTTTTTAAATAAAAGATTCATTTGAGTAAAGATGTGTATATCTTTTTAATTACCTTTCTATTTGTGTGCATAACAGTAACTTCAGTAAAACTAACAATATTCACAAATAAATTTTGTGTGGCGCCTGATTATGGTATTAACTCAATTATTTTTCCACGTTTTCCATTGGAAACCCGGAGAGGAAAGCAGTCCCATTTAAAGAAAGTAACCGACTGAGTATCTAAACTGGACAGAGTTGGTGTGAATAGTGGTACATCCAACTACGAACCCACTATTCATAGCAGTATGTGTATACCACACCTACTTATCCAATCAAATGCTACACTATACATTGAATAAACGTATCGGGGAAGTTTTGTTGACGGGGACGCGTCTTGCGCAGCAGTGTCGTTCGGTTACCACATTTCTACTCTGTATATTATGGTTAAATGGTTTTATATATTTCTTTGGTGCACTTTAGAAATAAATTATAAAATATGAACAAGTACATATGCAGTTTTATCTGAAATATGCTCAAAGGCAAGATATGCAAAACAAAAGTAGTCGCAAATGCTTTTTTTTTACGTGATCCGTATAGAATTGCAAGAATTTTTGTAAACATATCATAAACAAAAAATATGCATTTTCATATAATCCCAGCTTTATTTATAAGCTAAATATCCACAAAAATGTCTGTAATTATTTAGAACAACACCTATTGGGCTTTGAATCATTAGAATCAAGACGGAGAAAGGTATATCTCAGATTCGTATTCCGATTGTTCAACAGTTACATTGGATGTTCGGAGTTTCTGTTCCTGTTCGATGTGAGTGTACCAACAGCGAGTATTATCACATCACAGGTCAATGAACTTGAATTACGGGTGTATTTTGGTAAATATGGAATAAACAAAGATATGGACCGACTTTAACTACATTTTGGCCCCAAAAATTTGGAAATTTTTGATGAATTACATATAAATTTCCTTTTTAATTTCCAGTTAGACATTTATACGTATTCTGCAGATTCGCGTAGCTTTGTCGCTATTCAACGATAACCCTGTATTGTTATACATTTACATACAGTTACAAGATATGGATAGATGAATATACAGGCTGATTCATTTTCGGCCCTCACCATGGGGATCTCTCTTATTTTATTGGAGATAGAGTATAGGTTTAAATTTGGAAAAGTTGTTAAATTTTTTGTTTGTTATAAATCCGTAAAGAAAATAGACCTGTGACAAATGACCTTCGTTATTTAAAAAAAAACGCGAAAACCCCATTTTCTTCTTTTACCTGTAGCACCGACATTTGGCCTTGTAGAGAAAAAATAAAAACACATCCTTGTGGCCATTTCTAAACCTCTATCCAGTGGTCTACTCTAAATTTTTATACGACGTTTCGTTTCTTTCTGGCCATCATCAACTATCTAATTTCTTATAGGCGCCATATTGGATTTAGACATCATCAGAAAGAGTTTTTTTTTCTGATTTCACCATGTACCACATGCTGACTATAGTTTTTGACATTAGGTTTTATTTGAAAGAATAAATTATAAGATTAAATAAGGTAGCCTTTGGAATTTCAATCTGTCAAACATTTCATTTATTGTTCATTAATAAGACAAAAATGTCATACACTAACAAAGAGAAACGAGATATGATAAGTATTTTTTATTCTTCGAAACGAAATTCAACAGTAGCGAATACAAGATAACAAAAACATTAATAAAAATACATAGAAAAGTAAACAATAAACAATTACAGTAAATGTTCAACTATCTGGCCATCTTCGGTAATGCACAATTGGGCATGCCTTCTGGCATTTTGTACTGCCCTTTGTATAGTTCTTCTAGGAACTGCATCGAAGGCATTCTGAAGTCTGTCTCGTAATTCTTCAATGTTTTGTAGCGCATCTAATTTATAAATATTATTTTTAACATATCCCCATAAAAAAAAAAATTAGCGGACTTAAATCAGGTGATCTCGCAGGCCCATTCAACAACTCCCCTATTTCCAATCCAACGGTTTGCAAACTCTTGATTTAAGAAATTTCTAACAACAGCTGCATTGTGTGCTGGTGCGCCATCTTGTTGCCACCATAAATATTGTAAATGATTTAATGGGATATTGTCGTCAAGATAGTCAGATACGTATGTACGTAAAATGTTTAAATATCTTTCTCCATTTAAATGTTCTTCATACATATCTGGTCCTAAGAGACGATTTGCCAAAATACCCATCCAAACGTTTATTCCAAAACGATGTTGTGGTCTTCTAGCCCTGTTTTGTCGGGGATTTTGTACTGCCCAATAGTGCTCCGTATTTCTGTTGAACATTCCAGAATTTGTAAATTTTGTTTCATCAGACCAGATGATTTTGCTTAAAAAACTTTCGTCATTTTCTATCCTTCCCATTAACCAATTACAATATTCTAGCCTTCTCAAATTATCTCCAGGCAGTAAAGAGTGACTAACATGGATCCTGTATGGTTTAAACCTACTTTTATGTAAAGTTCTCTAAACTCTGGACTGGCACAAATTTAATTCTGACGCTACTTCGCGTGTAGAAATTGATGGATTATTATTTATCTATAAAAATACAAGATTAACATGAAATTTGAAACCACGCTTTTAATTTACGCTTTTAATTTACCATTTGTAAAATATCTTGTCGATTTTCATTTAAATTCCTGTTGTCTTGACCATTACGCGGCTTAGTAAACGATCCATTCTCGACCAAATTTCTGTCGAGATCTAGAAAAATGGTACGATGAGGCTGTTGTCGTTCTGGATATAATTGTAGATATCTTGTACTCGCTACTGTTGAATTTCGGTTCGAAGAATAAAAAATACTTATCATATCTCGTTTCTCTTCGTTAGTGTATGATATTTTTGTATTATTAATGAACAATAAATGAAATGTTTGACAAATCGAAATTCCATGGCTACCTTATTTAATCTTATAATTTATTCTTTCAAATAAAACCTAATGTCAAAAACTTTAGTCAGCATGTGGTACATGGTTGAAATCAGAAAAAAAAACTCTTTCTGAAGATGTCTAAATCCAATATGGCGCCTATAAGAAATTAGATAGTTGATGATGGCCAGAAAGAAACGAAACGTCGTATAAAAATTTAGAGTACACCACTGGATAGAGGTCTAGAAATGACCACTAGGATGTGTTTATATATTTTCTCTACAAGGCCAAATGTCGGTGCTACAGGTAAAAGAAGAAAATGGGGTTTACGCGTTTTTTTTTTAAATAACGAAGGTCATTTGTCACAGGTCTATTTTCTTTACGGATTTATAACAAACATAAAATTTAAAAACTTTGCCAAATTTAAACCTATACTCTATCTCCAATAATAAGCGAGAGCCCCATGGTGAGGGCCGAAAATGAATCAGCCTGTATACCAAGAGATTGGGAAAAAGCGTTGACAGTACCTATATGGAAAAAAGGAGATATGAATGCATGCAATAACTACCGAGGTATTATGTTACAAAACACTACCATAAAAATATTGGAAAAAGTAATGGAAAAAAGGTTTAGAATCAAAATAAAAAAGACGTTAGAGGAATCACAAAGTGGGTTTAGAAGTGGAAGAAGTACAAAGAACCATGTGTTTACAGTAAAATAAATAATAGAAAAATGAACTCAACAGAAACAAAATATGGCATTCATAGACCTTCAGAAAGCATCTTATATGGTCCCAAGCCAAAATTTTGGAAAATAACACAAAATATATACCAAAATTATATACGAGGGACACGCTATATATTTTGAGATGCCACGAAACTAGAGAAGTTAGAGCTAGCAACACTGCATTTTCAAATAACACCATCCTTAAGTAGTAAACTCTGACTGTTAGTTGAGTCGCTGCTGTCATACAGGAAACGTAGTAGATACGATTTGTCATTGAAACATGGACTTGTCAAGAGAACATGTACGCGCAATGATTTATTACGATTTTAAGGTCGGTTTAAGTGAACAACAAAGTCTTGAACGATTGCAACTCGCATTTAGTGATGAAAGTCTTTCACGTGCAACTGTGTTTCGCTGGTATAGCGAATTTAAAAGAAGACGGATATCGCTTGGTGATAACGAACGTGCTGGTAGGTTCTGTTCTTCAGTTACCGCTGGAAACATTGAGAGAGTGAGACGTATGATCGACGAAGATCCAAGATTCACCTATCAAGCGATTGAGGCAACTTTTGGTGTTGGATCCGCAACAGTAAATTCAATTTTACATGATCATCTTCGGATCAAAAAAAATTAAATAATGACGGACATCGCATTTTATCAAAAATAGTAACAGGTGATGAAACTTACATCCGATTTTACGATATTCCTACCCGCCAGGAGAGCCGTGTGTGGATCCACGAAGATGCTCCAACACCAACAATGGTCAAAAAGCAAAGGACTGTCAAGAAAGTTATGTACGCAGTTTTCTTGCGTAGTACCGGATTAGTAAAAGCAATGAAGCTGGAAAATAAACGTACAGTCACAGCAAACTGGTACACCACAAAATGTTTACCTGCAGTTCTTGAGTCAGTCAAGATTCGCGGGTTAATGACTTCTGGTTGTTCTTTAACCGTGCAATACTACAGTGTTACATTTTGTCACGTAAGTCTGTTTAGATAACCTATTGCGCCTGGTTTGAGTGAATACTTTTAACTAGATGTGTTCAAACATGTCTTGTAGTAGGAAGACCAGACGTTGGCCTTTGTGCGTTTTCTATGGAATAATCAACGCTTCTTGTATTAATTCTTATGTCCTGTATTGTTGCAACAACATAAAAGAACATAAAAGACCCCTTCCTGGATTTCAATTTATGATTAACATAAGTTATCAACTTGCTAGATCTTGGATGGAAGACAGATTATGCACCAAAAATCTACGTCGTGATCTTCGCCAAAGTATAGGAGGAATTATTAAAATCGAAGTTAAATCAAATAATATCCTCTATGAAGAAGATAAACGTTCTATATCCTTTTACTGCCCCAGTCGATTGCGACGCATGACGACTACATACTGTCCTCAGTGTAAACACTGCATTTGCGGTGAGCATCGTCGAAAATGGTGCACCGAGTGTTTAAACAAATAAACAAATTTTCTTATAAAAAGTGTAATGTTTTCTTAAAGGACCAATGATATACAGTACTCTCTCCTTACGGACACCTCTCTTAAGCGGACACCTCCCATAAACGGACACTTTTTGCAGTACCAAAAGATTACTTAGGGATTTTTAAAATTTTTCTCACTTGAGCGGACAACCCTCCCATAACCGGACGCGGACACTTTTTTCCCACACCAAAGTGATTTTAGAGTGATTTTAGTTCCCCATAACCGGACAGCTTACAACACTGTAACACTGTTTTTCCGTTTACTCTTCTTCATATTCGTACAGATGTTGCTTATTGAATAATACGTGTATGTACAAAGGGGAATTCCCTAAATACGCACTGCTTGTTGTTTTGAATGAAGTACGTAAATACACAGTACATTTATAGATTCTTATTGTATACATACTTGAATCGCTATGCCTAAAGCAGTGTTGACTATTAAAGACAAAGTTAATGTCATTGAAATTCAAAAAAATGAGAAACTTAGTGTACGCGAGTTAGCAAAGAAATGTAAGGTCAGTAAAACTCAAGCTGCTTGTATCATCAAAAACAGAGACCAAATTTTAAAATTGTGGGACACTGATGTCAATCCGGATAGAAAAAGGAGTATGCTGAACGTCAAAGGCGTTAACATTGATAAATTGTGCTACGAATGGTTTGTGAAGGCTCGAAATAAATGTATTCCTCTCTCGGGCACACTTATCAGGGGCAAGGCTAAAGAAATTGCAGATAAATGGAATTACTCAGATTTTAGTGCATCATCTGGCTGGCTGGAAAGGTTCAAAAAACGGCATAACTTAACCTTCCGTGCCATTTCTGGAGAAGCCGCTAGTGTAAACCAAGATGATGTCAAAAGTTTTACTGAAAAAGTGCCATCTTTGATTCAAGGATATGATTCACGAGATATGCACTGGTGGAAAAACGGCTAAGGATAGGCTAACGATTTTGCACTGCGTCAATATGGCTGGAAAAAAGGAACCCCTTTTTGTTATTGGGAAAGCTGCAAAACCTCGGGCGTTTCGCAATATTAATTTGATCAATTTACCAGTTACGTGGCGATCAAACAAAAAGGCTTGGATGACGTCTAATTTGATGACTGATTTTCTAGCGCAGTTTGATCGAAAAATGCAACTTCAAGAACGGAACGTCCTGCTATTTTTAGACAATGCGGCCTCTCATCCTCGCGATCTTAAATTGAAAAATGTTAAAGTTATTTTTCTTCCAGCAAACACAACAGCATTTTGTCAGCCCCTGGATCAAGGCGTTATAAAAACTTTAAGTTTTTGTACAAATCGTTATTTTTAAAAAATATTTTGCTGCAGATGGAAGACGCAAATTCTGCTTTGGATTTATGAAAATCAATAAATTTGTTAGATGTCGTTTATTTCATACACAAAGCGTGGGAGCAAGTGGGTCCCCAGACAATAAAACATTGTTTCAGGAAAGCTGGTTTTGAGAAAACAGATATCCTAAATGACGATAGCGGTTGGACCGCAGAAGATGAGCTTCCACTATCAGCACTTGCTCAGTTCTCCAATATTATTAATCAAGTTCAGAGCCAAATACAAATTGACGTCGAAGACTATATTAATTTAGATAATGAAGTCTTCATTAATGATGAAGATGTGGAAAACATTAATACTGAAATGTTAATTGCTTCCCAAGAAACGCTCGCCAACTCGTCTGAAGATGAGCTAGAAAGTCAAATTGAAGACAAGTTAACTTCCTATAGAGGCTTATTTAGCTATAAGAAAACTAAAAGCTTCTTCTTTGTATCACAGCGACCTTAAAGGTGTTCAATTGCTTACTGATCTTCAAATACATCTCCAAGATAATAAAATTAAAGGAAAAACGCGCCAAGCTAAAATTTCTGACTTTTTTAAATCTATTTGAATACCTTGCATAACAAATTTTGTTTTTTTTTACTTCTCGCAAAAATGTTAATGAAAATTCTGTTTACTTTATCTAATATTTATATGTTCTTGTTTTGGAAATAAAATTGTTTAAAGATAAATATATTACAAATTATTATTTACTCTTTTTGTACTTTTCTCATAAGCGGACACTTCTCATAAGCGGACAAATTTTTCAGTCCCATGGCTGTCCCTTTAAGAGAGAGTACACTGTAATGTTCTTAATTGTGTTCACAAAAATAAAAAGAAACATTTTTTGAGAGCATTTCAAAGGATGACTGGCTTCAAGCTTTTACGTTGTAGAAACTTCGGTTACAAAAGTGCATTGATGCAGGAGGTGATTATTTTGAACATAAATAAAATCATTTTCGTTAAAAGACTTGTAGTTTTTCTCAAAATATATAGCGTGGCCTTCGTACAATTATAAAAACAATATCACATCGGAAACATTCAGTACTAACATAGGATTGAGACAAGGAGGAAGTTTAGGTCCGTTACTATTCATATTATTATTATTAAATTACTGGAATTAATTATTATAATAGTTCAATAATGTAGTAAATATTCTGAATTTCGTATCACTCGATATGCGAACTTCAGAAAGCCATAATACAGCGAGCTGTATATGGGTTATGGTTTATGGTTCATATAGTTCTACTGACATTTAAAAAGTAGTTAATGGTACATATATACACCGTTTGTCCATCGTAAAAAACGTGACTGCATGCATAATTTATATCCTTTATGTAAGTTCGTCCCAGTTAAGCAAAGCATCTTATCGATTAGGAAGTAAAGATACAAACTGGAATCAATAAGAGACGACCTTGCCAAAGTTGTTTACAACAGGAAAACAAAACACAAGGAAAAATAAACTTCTAGAAACTTGCCTCTGCGCGTGTAATTTATTTAGCGTATATGTACCTATCCTAGCTAATAACGTAATTTGCAGAAAACTGGTGGGAAGGAGATAATTTAATTTTCTCCTTTTGTAACCGCACAACAGTTTTATTTGCTAATATAGTCTTGTCAGAGATGCGTTCATATAGAATTTCGTAGGTACGGAATAATACAAAAATCTACGTCACGGCCACTGATGATTCATAATTATTTTGATTTTTATTTTCGTTTTGCGTTTGCCACGGCGATTTTGCCAAATAGATATTTGAGCGTTCGAACACTGGATCCTTGAATTAGAATTTTTGCGGGTACTAGTCACAAGCCAAAATCGACACGCATACACTTCACCGTGATGCGCTAATTGATCGGTTTTATTATTAGTCGGTGTATTCCAAGTGGATATTTCGTGTTTTATGAATAATTTTACAAAGTAGGTTTTCATCGCCCGTGATGCAGTTGGAATTTGGAGGTTACTTATGCTTACTGACGAAATTGTTGACAAACAGACGAGGCTGATATTATATTTTCTTGGAGTATTGTTTTTTAAATATATAAATAACTTAAATTTGTTAAAAAGAAGATATAATGTTAGGCTAAATATTGATTAAAAGCTGTCAGAATTCTCTAATCTTGGACCACCACTAATCTTGGGAAATATTTCAATATACATTTTATAAATTACATACATTTTTAACGTTAGTTCGTAAATAACTAGAACTAACTAACTCTTATGCCATGGTTGTTTCGTAAGCAAATTTTTGTCAGAGGAATAGGTTATTAGCCTGCCGTCTAACCTTAGACCTGAAAGATTAGAGAATTCACTTTCAATATTTCATTCTGGAATGGAATTTTGGTGGTATACATGGTAATATTTATAGGGCACTCTGTGACTCTTTAAAGATTTTGGATTTTTCCTTTTTGCTCTCCTTCTCACTCAATCGGGCCGATTATGGTGAAGTTAAGGTTAATTAGTTATGAAAAAGAATTTGGGAATGAATGGTACACATACGCTTGAGTAACTAAACTAAACAACGTAAAATAAATCAACAGGAATCGTAGCATGTGAGCGGTTCGTATAATATACATTAGGGTTTAATACATCTAATAATTTAGTCATTCTTGGTGAAACATTTTATAACATTATAAAATGGTCAAAATAGCCACTACCCACACTACATAGATATGTTATACAGGGCCAGGCATAAGTCAGTTAACCGATCTGCATAACGAATAAAAAGAAAAGAAGAGCATACAGAAATATGGCTTCCTCAATATAGATATGACACCGCTTATTTACGGTAGAGCAGTTTTTTTGAAAGAATTCTTGTTTTCAAATGTTTTATTTCACGTAATGGGGTGACAAACACTTTATCTTTGAATATCCTCCACAGGGAAAAATCGCACGACGTTAAGTCTGGTGATCGTGCTGACCACTCGATTTTTCCTTTTCTTCTTAGCCACATGGAATTTTAATGGAATCACACCAGTACATTTTATAGTAAGAAATTGCTTTAACTGACATATCAATTGATAAATTTTTGGAGTTTTTCGGCTTTTATATGAAATATTTACAAATATCAAATTAGTATGTAATTGCAAAGTAAATGAGGATGCAAACATTGCTGTATACAAATTACAAAACAAATCATACGAAATTTTTAATTTAAAAATATTGTCTAGGTTGGGAGTAGCATGGAGAACATCAGGAGGTGGCGGACATTCTTTAGAATACACTGAAAATAGCAAGAAAAATAGAAAAGCTTACGAAAACGAAAATAGGACACTAGTAACTGGAACTTTTTAAGAATTAAAAATTTCGTATCATTTGCTTTGTAATTTGTAGACAGCAATGTTTACATCCTAATTTACTTTGCAAATACATACTAATTTGATATTTGTAAATATTTCATATAAAAGCCGAAAAACTCCAAGAATTTATCAATTGATATATTTAATGAACGGCTAAAAAATTATCTAAACACTGTTTGTTTGATTGGCAGAAAAAATAAACAAAATCTTAAAACCATATAACATAAAAGTAACTAAATTTCAATAATCTCAACAACTTACACTCAAAATTAAAAGACAAAATACCTACATTAAAGAAAACACACGCTATTTATGAAATTCCATGCAATTACTGCGGAGGCGTATACATCGGCCAAACAACACAGTATCTACAAGGTTATTCGAAATAGTTAATGTTGAAATGTTAAACTTATTGCTATAATTTGGTTTATTAATACGATCCCTATGAAAAAGATCCTAAGAACGTTTAAATGCACACAAATTTTCAAACAATAGTACAGGCCTTAAAAACATATCAAGCAAACAAAACACATTTTCAATTTCGATAAAACTGCAACAATTACATCTGAAAAACAATAAGGCAAGAAATATACTAGAAAGCATCCACATATAAATTCAATTAATGACCGAACAGATTTAAATAATTTGTCAGCAATATATCTACGCATTATATAAACACGCCCCGTATAATAACAATATAAACATCACAAAAATAAAATAAAGAATGGTTAAACCAACGCCTCTTCTTACTTTGTAGATAATGTTTCATGTCTTGTTAAAAAAAAACCAAAAAAATACATTTTCCTTACTACTTTTTATACTAACAGACATTTACTTCGATGTCCGGAATTTCTTTTTTCATGAGTATATATATATATATATATATATATATATATATATATATATATATATATATATATATATATATATAGTAGAATAGTTAATATGTATAAGTAAAATGGTTTAAAATCTATAAAATGTAAAACTGATGAAAACAATGTTGTAAGTAATATTTAATATACATTATTAATGTATTATACGTTTAAATTATTTACAGAAAACACCTTGTATTATCAACAATTTATTTTGACGAAGACAATAAAAGTCGAAACGTTAATATTTTTAATTGATGAATAATAACACAGGCCTGCATTTTTCAACTCTTTGAATGTTGATTTAAAAATTTTAACTGTTTTCTAGTAATTGAGTAGCGCTGATTTCAAATCTGCTTTTATTTTCTTTGTATCACGTAAGGTTATTTTTCAAACCAGTAAAATCAAAAAAATATAGAAAAAACACGATTTATTTCATTTATAAGCTAGTTTTATATTATATTTAAAAAAATACAAAAATATACACATAGAAACTATTAGAAATAGTTATTTATTCTTTATGCTTCTTAAAAAAACGTTTTCGTTTTTCAGAAAAGCTTCGTTTGGTTGTTTTTCTGTCATATTCAGCTAAAGGAAGATCTGAAGGTAGTTTCTGGGGCAACCAAATTTTTTTGTTTCAACCTAGACCCCAGTGCTTCAGAAAGATCTTTTGAAAGTCCCAAATCTCTTACTAAATCATTCAGTTCGGCTTGTGAAAATAGCTGAGGTTGGTTTTGACCTGAGGTTGATGGTTCAAAATCACTATCCATCTGTACGGAGCCGGAAGTTGAAGAGGTTTCAATATCTTCTTGTAGTACTTTGGGGGGTATAGGTATAGGTACATGATCACTGTGAGGAACTGGTCTGATAGCTGTTTTAATATTGTTTGGGTACAAAATATGTTTCAAAGTTTTTCTATTATGCCCCTTAATATCACAAAGACAAAAGTAGCAATCTTCATGATGATTTTGCGGTTCTCTCCAAACCATCGGTATTCCAAAAAGGAAGGCTTTTTCTATTCCGCGGTGCCCAATCTTTATCTTGATCTCCTAATTTGATTTTGAAATGAGCATAATATGCATTTTTCACAAATTCACCAATTGGTCTCTTAAACTTTTTCAAGACGAAATATCCACAAATATAACAGAAATCATCTGGTTTGTTTTTGCAACACCGGCTAGACATATTTTTAAGCAATGTTTATTTATCAAATACCACGCACAAGACTAAAGACAAATTAATTTTACTTGTTTACTGATCGACACTCAGAGCTATAATGAAGTAAATGACATTAAAATATACATTTTGTTTGGAGTGATAAACCTGAAATCCTTCTTCGCAGTACTAATAAAGTGAAAGCATAATAAATAGGATTTAGCAGGTAAAAATTCCCGGAAATCTTGTCCAAAATTAATACATGTAATAAAAGATTTATATCAGGTAATGAGAGCCTATTTAACAAATTTCTTTAAAACCACAACAGAAAATCATTTTTGGGTTAATACCTAGAATTTGAAGTAGTACATTCATTTTAAAATGTATTAAAACGCCTATTATAAGATTCTTTTAATATTTTTTTCGTTTTCTTTTGTGCAAAAAAATCTGTGTGTGGTAGAGACCAACTGTATTTTAATTAGTTATTGCTATATAAAATATATTAGTTATTGCTACATAAAAACTGAGCTTAACAAACAAAAATCACGTCATCACAAATTTTATGCAGGCCTGTGTAATTAAGCCGAACTCCAAAAAACAATTAACCATTTTTAATTAAAGAAAGGCTAAATAAAATTAAAGAATATAAATAAATGAAACTTTACATTTTGATGTGTTGATATTGTCAAATTCTTAACATTGTTTAACTAACAGTTAAGATAAATAAAAATATTCCTTTAAAATTAGCTTTAGGTTTATTAATTTTTTTAAATAAATTAGTAGATACCTGTACAAATTATGTAATATACTGGCAATCACATTTAATACCATTTCAATAATTGCAGATTTATTTTTAGAATATTTGCAATTATTAAACATACTATATACTTTTAGATATGACACATTCGTTGCCTCATTATTTGATTACAGGTTTTGTAATATTTAAAATGTTTTTAAAATAAAAAGAAAATAGAAATAAAATATTGAACAAGTTAAACAAAGATACATGCACATATTATCCAATCTTATCAAGTATGCAGAGACCAGTGGCGTAACTTTTTGAGCTGGGGCCCCCCCGCGAGAAGTACAGACGGGCCCCTGGATTTTTTTTGGCGTATGAGGAAATAAGGGTTTAGAATATAGACAATACCTATAATAAATATAATAATCTTTTATTAGATAATTTACTTACCTAATATAAAATATACAAAAAAGAGAACATAAATACATTGACATTTTAAAGAAAACGATTTCTGCGACGTGCTTTCTTAGTTACAAATTCGTCAATTAAGGAATCTAAATTAAGGCTACTGGTTTCTTGGTGCTCTATGCTTATAATTGCTAAACTTGAAAGCCTGCTCTCACTCATTGTACTTCTTAAATAGTTTTTTATTAATTTTAATTTTGTAAATGAACGTTCAGCGGTTGCAACAGTAACTGGCAATGTCAGAAATAAAACAAGTGCACTACACACGTCTGACAAATTGTTCGCTGTGTAGTTATTGTCTATTAACAAAAAATGTCCTAAATCTTTTATGGAATTTAAATTTTTAATTTCATCGACACAAACTTTTTGCAAGGTTAGTACTTGCTCTGGAAAATCTATAGATAGATCGCGGCTGTAATAAGTTTGTAATATTGCTGCAGAACTATACAATTTTTCTTCGACAAATTCGACCATATTTTTTGGAGACGAAAAACTAAATCTGCCATAAGTTTCATTCAAACATTGAAATCTGCATCGTAATTGACTCACATATATATCAATGGTGCTTTTGAAGACACCTACTTCAAACAAGCGTTCTGCATTTTCCAAACGTTCATCACACAGTAACTCATCAAAAAAACGTTTAACTTTTCGATGCCGTTTATTTGAGAAATTTGGATTTATTTTCCACGAGTTAGCCAGAACTGTTGCTTTTTCGTTGAATTCAAGAAATTTTACCGGAAGATTTTGAATACTTTTCATAGTTGAACCTAGCATTTTAGTAGTATTTTCGAGATCAGCTGTCGAATTTTGAAGTAGCTTGGACGTCAAATTGATTCTTCCTAATACATCACATTGAAAAATAAGTATAAAAATGAATTCAAAATTTTCTATTTTCTTTTTTATGGCGAATGCTGCTTCACGTTCGTCTCTTTTTTTACGTATAATAAGCGTTTGTAAAAGATCTACCTTTAGCATCTTTCGGAAAACTACTATTGGGTTTACACGGCTCCGCACCTAATATATGCTTCCTAATGTTATCATCAATTTCAACGTTTTGATAATTTGCAATGTCACTTGTGAACATTTTTACCTCTTTATTTTTATTTTGACTTTCTACTTTATACACATCTTCTGCAGGTTCACTGGGTTCAGTTAATGCCTCATGTGATGTGGTTGGTTCATTTAAGCGATCATTCTCCTGATACCGTTCACTATTTTCATCATTTTCTTCTTTAACTATCGCTTGTTCATTGAATGAAGCATCAAAGAAATTGTCAAGTTTTCTATATTTCGTAGCAATAGTCTGTTCCTTTTCCCTACGAAGTTTTCTCTTTTGATATCCACTTAAAACTTTTTTTCCGCTCATGTCTTTTAACTGCAAATATATTATTTCTAATTAATTTATATTAGGAAACATTAACTAACTTTTATTTTTCGCTAATTTATTTTTTATAACAGTCATGCTTTTCACAATTACAATCGTTATAAAATAACTTTTAAAGAAAGGTCATGCTACTAAAAATTTGTACTTACAGTATTTTACTGCTTCAAATAAAAACCACACGTATTTATAATAAGGCCCTCGTTTTAACTGACTAATAAATAAACAGACATCTAAATGGAACATATTGCAATCGTAAATAACTTAGGAAATCCCCGAATCAAAACTACAAAGATCATTTATATTGCGGAGTTGATTATTCGATTTCAATGTGGCATTATGTAAATCATTTCATTACTCGGAACCTTATACTGTGCATATACATACATATTTGCAAGTGAGAAGAAAGGGCAATTTGTTGACGTCGCAAAAAGATAGTAAATTAGGTATTTATAATATTTATAAAATATGATGTTGCTCTTAGTGTGTAAAAGCTTCATCGACTATTTTATTATGCAGGCAGTGGCATTACTTTATGAGTTGAGCAGGGCCCCCTCCGGCGTAAAGTACAGGGTAATGTCGGACTCTGGGCTAATGCAGGGCCAGGGCCCCTTGACCTTCTGGGCCCCCCGCGCGGCGGGGTCAGCGGGGGTGTACGTTACGCCACTGGCAGAGACGATCTCAAAAACTTTCTTGACTGGCCGTTTAAATAAGTTGGTGATAAATATCAGAATTTTTTTTTAAATAAAACCAATAGTATTTAATCTACTAAGTTACTAATTATAATTCACGAAGATTTAAAATTACAAGGGGAGTTTTTTATGTTGTCTACCTAGCTATGAAAGAAACGGGTTAGAAAATTAGAAAAAAATATTTTTCAACACAACAGCCACTTATTCCTACGTTTCTTTAATAACGCTATGCCTTCGAGAAAAATCTTTTCGATACTTCGGCAACACAATACAACATCACAGTGTTTCCATGTCGTCATTCGATAAAAATTAACGCTCACTCAAGTGTTTTTGAGTTTTTGAAGGAGATAATAGTCACAGGGAGCGCGATGTCGGGACTGTACTCTATAGGGTGGATGTAATTCCTAAAAGTTGCAATCCCAACCAAAAGTTCGTTGATTACGTTTTGTTTTCCTTATATCAGGCCAATTTCTATTAAGTGTTGATCTTTAGGTCTGCTATCCCAAGCACGTAGAGAGCAAATATATTTTGTGTATCCACTGTGCTGTCTAAGAAGGAAGTTTATCGTTTTTAGCTCGACCCAAATCACCCACTGATGTTCTTCATACTTAACTTTCGTCATGAGTAATACCAAGTAACTCAAAATGGCTAATTAGATTCTAATTTTATGTAGGACATTTCGATTTTGGCCTTTAAAGATATCATTATTTCATTATTTTCGACTTTTATCAGAACTAAAATCAATTAGCCTGGAAACCAAAAACTAAAGCTGCTACGAAAAAACCCAGGTACATTTGGAATTAACACATCAAAAGTATCCAAAATAAATTCTCATTTTGCCGTCTGTGTAATTTAATGAAGCTATTTTGACCTGAAATTTCTCTGCAAACACTAATTATCTTGAGGGGAACACCGACATTTTGTAGAAAATCAAACAATGATTAGTTAAAAAAAAATTAACTGATTTTATTGTTTTACAAAATATTCCGTTTCAACATTTGTGCATTCAATAAAACCAGTCCTTGAAGCAGTCATACCACTCTTTATCAAACACTTCAGAAACCAGGTTTTTATAATGTTCCACTGCTTCTTCCTCTGATAACGTAAAACTGATTCCACATATTTTATCTTTGGAAACAAAAAGAAATCACAAGATGTTACGTCAAGACTGTATGGTAGAGGGCATTTAGATACTCAGTTGTTAGTTTTGCTATATGCGACGATGTGGAATCCATCAACAGCAAAGTTTTCTCACGTACTGTTGATGTAAAATATTTTGGATTTGACTCTTGCCAATGCCAAATGTCGCCCGAATTAGTTTATATGATGTTCATCGATCTTCCTTAAGCATTGTTCGAGTAACGGAAATATTCTCATGAGTAACAGCAGGTTTTGGGTGTCCTTCACAAAATTAATCCCTAAGAAAATACCGAATTCATTGTACCAATTACAGATTGTTGCCTTAAATAAGGCTTCTTCGCCAAATGCATTTCTAAGTCGATCTTCACACTGTTTAGGTCTTAATGACGATTTAAAATCGTGAAAAACTATAACGCGGAAATGTTCTCTAGTCAAACTCATTTTTGGATGAACACAAAATATTTAAATTATGATTAGAGACCGAACGCGTCAGACCAAAATTACGATGGACCCTATAAATAGTCTATAGCATCGCTAAGTACAACACGCAGTTATTCAATAGCACTTCATTCAGTTAACCGCACATCTGTTTTTGTCGTTGAATTGTGACGCAATTACTTCAATATTACACTAAAACTGCCTCCCTCTCCAGTAATAACTAGATGGGGAACACGGTTGGAAGCTACTAGTTTTTATGCAGAGAATTTCGATAGTTTACAAAATTTCGTAAACTATGTTTAAATGACTATACTCGAAGTATTTCTGAGTGCAAGGAACTAATACAAATTCTAAATTAAAAAAATCATCAGTTGTACTTTCTTCAGGAACACTTAGGAAATTTGCCAGAACTAATCACTTAATTTGAAAAGCAAAATCTCAAATTAAATGATGGATTAACCTCATTAGATGTGGCTATTCATAATTTGAAAAATATTCCAAGTAATTTTTCCAAGCAGTTTTTAATAGAAATCCAGATTTAATAACATTGCGGCAATTGTGTATGGGGACAATGCCTCAAAATCAAACTGCTGAATACGCTGAAATAAAAAAAATATTTCCAGTATGCACCTATAACCAGTTGCGATGTGGAAAGGACGTTTTCTATCTACAAGGATGTATTTCATTCAAAGAGAAGAAATTTTACAGAAGAGAACCTTGAGAAAGTATTGCTAGTTAATAACGAGCCATCGAAAAAATTCATAATTGGAGTAGACTGTGAAATTGGGTTGGTACTTTAGCCACTTCCACATAATGACACATTACTTGATGCTTGACAGTTTCATTTGGTTTCATTGTAAGAAAAGGTTACGGCATTGAAATGTTACTACAACAAAAAAGAAAACAAATAATTTATTTAATATCGAAATCATAATCAAAATTTACATATAGCTATAGAAGTTGTTGAAAATGTTGTCCATTTACATCTAAACACAAACCAACTCTTCTCCGCAATCCAGCCAAAACTTTAGGCAGCATTTGCGGTGAGTCAGTGATCTCTTCACACTTTTCTGTTATGCGAATTCTCAGTTGTTCCAGATTATGAATTGGCGTTGAATAAATCGAATTTTGATGTATGGCCATACGAAAAAATCACATATGTTTAAATCGCAAGACCTAGTTGGATATGGGATTTCAGTGTTCCTGCTTATTATTCTGTTATCAAAAAATTCTCTGAGATATTGAAGTCTTTCTCTGGTCGTATGTGCTGTTGCACCATCTTGTTGGAAATACCCATTTTGTAATTCCTCATCATCCAGTTGATTTATGAATGAGCCGAGTATCTCATAGCGATATCGTGCAGCAGTAAGTGTACCTTAAAAAAAAATAGGACCCTCCAATCTTCTTCGACATATTCCAACCCAAACACTAACTTTTTGGGGATGCAATTTTTTCAACAAAAAAATGAAGATTTTCGGAGGACTAACACCTCATATTCTGTGAATTAACATATCCAGAAAGATAAAACCAGGCCTCATCCGTGAAAAAAACTGTGTTAAGGATATCCTGATTGTATAGATTATTTTGAAACCATTGACAAAATTTCACTCGTCTTAAATAATCCACTGGATAAAGTTCATGAAAACATTGCAGCTTGTATGGATGACAATCTAAGACTTTTTTAAGAATGAATTGGCACGTACCATATGATAAATTTATTTGTTGGGTCACTACTGAAATGGATGTTTTTGGATTTTCATCAATAATATGCTGAAGGGCTTCAATATTATCAGCTGTACATTTAGATGGCCGTCCACTTCCAGTTTTTCGACCGACGCTACCAGTCTCTCTGAATAACTTTACACAATTTGTCAAAACATTGTAAAAATCATTGTGGTCAAACACTAATTCAGGATGTTCTTCACTAAAATCAGCCATGCATTCCGTAATTGAATACTGCCACTCGCCATTTACTTTCACACCTGTACGGAAGTAACATTCGATAATTTTTGCTTTTTGTTCTATGTTGAATACCATTTTTTAAATAAATTTAATTTTCTTAATAAGAGTTTTGAAAAATTTGACACAAACTTATAGTTTCAATGTCAAATAATAAATGTCATTATGTGGAAGTGGCTAAAGTACCAACCCAATTTCACAGTCTACTCCAATTATGAATTTTTTCGATGGCTCGTTATTAATACTACTTTAATCAAGTTGAACTACAAAATGAACATATGAAAAAGTATTTCGTATTTTATAGAACGTCACCAGTTTGTTTTTCAAGTATATAAATAAAATTAAAAATTCTTTAAAAATACAAATTTTCAATTGTACCGTTGCGGCCAATATTATCTGGGCAGCAGTATTTTCCCACTGTAAATGGATTTTAATTGTTACATAAAAAAATCGCCTGGAAAACTATACTGTCATATTGATTGATGAAAACCGTCAATTATAAAAATGCCACATTTATCTTTGGCTGAGAAATTAAGGGTTGTGACGTTACTGGGAGAGAGGTGGTCGGAACGACGAGTCGCATTAATATTCCAATTAAGAGAATATGGGATGAGAGACAAACGCTTGAAAGAGGATTGGGTAGTGGTAGGCCCAGAGTTTCAACGGAGGTGGATGATGGTAATTTGGTTGATTTTATTCGCGAAAATCCCTTCGAGTGTGCGGTAGACGCACAGGCTGAAACAAACTTTCCTGGGTCCGTTCGAACGGCAAGGCGTCGTATCAAAAATGGATCTGATCTACGTAATCGTTCTGCAGCGAAAAAACCTTTTTTAACTCCGCAAAATAAGGAACAGAGAGTAGGTTTTGCTTTGGAATACTCCTTAGAAGCGTTAAATTTCTGGCAGAATGTTGTTTTTACAGATGAGAAGGTATTTAAATCGTGTTATGACGGACACGTTAGAGTTTATAGACCTCCGAACTCTCGCTTTGATGAACGTTATACCCAAAAATCACACATAAGCGGTCGTTTTTCTGTCAATGTCTGGGCCTGGATGAGCGCACAAGGACCCGGAGTTATAACACATATAAGAGGTAGATGCAATGCAGAGGTCTATGTTGGAATATTGGAAAATATCATGCTGCCCTCAGTAAATGCAGTCTTTCCCCAAAATAATTTTATATATCAACAAGACAATTGCCCCATTCATACAGCCAGAGTGACCTCAAACTGGATGCAGCAACAGAACATACAAGTTCTACCATGGCCTTCACGTAGCCCGGACTTGAACCCCATTGAAAATATGTGGGGTTTGATGGGAAAAAAAATTAATAGACGTAATAATTTTCGCCCACAAAATGTAGAACAGTTATGGGAAAGAATTCAAGAAGCATGGATCGAATTAACTCCAAATTATACTGCAGAATTAGTAGCATCAATGCCCAGAAGGTTAAATAATGTTATTGAAAAAAATGGAGCTGCTACAAAATATTAATTTTTTATATCATTTGTTTATGTTTTTCGTTTCTTAAATAAACATCAAAACTTTTAATTTAATTTAAGATCAATAATAGGGTTGGTCAAAACCAAACTAATTTCAGTTTAAAGACATCCCTTATTAAGGTAATGACTATTGATTATTGAAATAACCATCACATGATGGCTCATGCCCTAAGTGCGTATCCAGAGTAACGTAGATTGTAGCAAAGCCTGATTTACCAAATTTCATGAAAGTCATAAAATGTCAAATCACTGCCCAGATTATATTGGCCGCAACCGTACGTCCGTGGGCGATGAGTCATGGGGCTCTCGTGTCCGGTCCCTAATTATGATAATTAACAAACAAAACATTAAAAAGTAGCTGTCAAATAAAAAGATTTAATTTTTTTTAAAGAAATATGGGCATTCTAGATTTTTCCCTCGTATAATGCAAAAACTAAACTTTATAATATGTAGTTACGTTGTATTAAAAATAATTTTAAATAAATTTATATCTAGAAGAAATGGTTTACAAATTAGAAGAAGTAATGGACCTACAATACAACCTTGAGGCATCCTTAATTAGACTTAAAACTTCCTCACCATAATACAGTGCACCAATTAACGCTACATTAACCTTAATTAAGACAATGTGTCATCTTCCTGTATGAATAAATTAAATAATAACTTTCTTACTAACCAAATTGTGCCTGCAAAATTATAGTGTATTTCGAAAGTTCCAAGCGAAAATTAGATGATTTCATCCATTACAATTTCTCTCCCACATATCAAATTATATCAAATGAAAAACGTCAAACATTTATAGAAATGTTCATAATAAATCAAAGTTAGAAGAATACTTCGTGTACAAAGCCGTGGGAGTACATCTATACAGTATTCTAGAATTGTTCGTCTCTATTATCCCGTTCACAAAACACCAATACATTTGATCTCCGGTCAAATCGCGTCGTTGAAACACATTGAGAATTTTAA
This sequence comes from Melolontha melolontha, assembly GCA_935421215.2. NCBI lineage: Eukaryota > Metazoa > Arthropoda > Insecta > Coleoptera > Scarabaeidae > Melolontha > Melolontha melolontha. Next base: position 135,278,698 of record OW285240.1, on the reverse strand, counting down.
CGCGTCTATATCTTGCGCAGTCCCCCACAAAATATCCAAGCTATTTAAAACCACAAGCCGGTTACCCGTCGTAACTCCCGACAAGTTCAGTATTATTAGAGAATTTGTACTGTGTAGGTCAGTGCCTAATCCTAGTGTTTATACGTGATTTTTTTTGTATTCAATTTTTGCCTCCGTGTGATTTTTACCCCATTTTTATAAAACACAAGAAAAATGGCCGAAGGAATTAGGCGTGACATCCCTATCAAATTGGGTGACTTCAGTGTTATAGACACGGAATTCAGTAACATCCGCGAAAGATTCGACGCCGAAATGAGAAAGATGGAAGAGGAAATGAGCCGGTTTAGGTCCGAACTGATGAACAGGGAATCTCAGAACTTCTTTAGGCAAACTACAAGGTAAGATTAGGGTGCTTGAGTACGAAATTAAAAAAAAAACAAACGCAGATAACCCCTGAGAATGTAATATTCAGAGCTCTAATATAACGGCTTATTTTACATAGGTGAAAGGTCGATTAATATAATTTAAACAATTGAAATATCCATTGTATTATGTACGTGTTTGTATTGACACAACTTTGTTGCCATAGCAACAATTATAATAAAATTATAGAGATATTTATCGATAATAAATCTTGTGTTGGCAACAACCACAATACAACGATAACTGTTTTCGATTTGAATGTTTAAACATTAACAAGTCATTATTTCTCCACCTCTTTATATGTATATATTGAATAGATTTTAAACAGGAAATGCGTTGACAAAAGGCTTTTCAACATGTAAATAACACCCGTGGCATAGAAATATAGCCTTGCCACAGTGTGAAGTAGTTTTGAAGCTTTGCTAGAGGATTTAGTGCTTATCCCAATTCTATTTAATACGATTAAAATGTAGTGTTTGTATTGAGCTAGAAATTATAGAACAATCGATAATATTAAATATGCCATTAGATATTTTATACTTAAGGCATTCAATTATCTTTTTTGTATCACCAATTACGTAATATTCTACAATATCTTTCCATATATTATTAAAAGCGATTTTTACCTTGGACATAACATGTCTTGTTTGCATGTGTTTTTCGAATATTTCTGCTGACCTCCACGTTTTATCGAATAGCACTGAATTATATGAGACACACTTTTGATTGAGGTTATGTAAACTGGATATAAAGTTAAAAAAAGAGCAAAAGTAGAATTTTTTAAATTACACTTTCATATCGTGTAGCGCCAAGAAGGTTCGCATTTCATATTATCTCAATTTACAACTCTCCGCTTGACATCTGTGGCCATTTAAAGCCAGTTATACGTAACAGTTCGTGATGTCACGTACAGAAATAGAAAGCCGGGTACACATAGGGAAAATAGTAGACGTATCATTTTTCACGCTCAATTTATTCTGCTGCCAGACAACGAATGATATTTCTACTGTATTTAAATATACAATGGATTTATTATGCAGATATATCTCTCTATACATCTTAACCTCTTCTCTGCATACGTTCTTGTCGTTACACTTCAAATTTCTAGAAGGTTAAATAGCCGCATTACATACCGTCTCGAAAAAATTTTCCAACGTAAATAACATGCAGACATTTCTATTTATAATTGGAGACAACATTGTAGTTTTAATATTTTCTCTCCGTGTTCGAGGACTAAAATGCTTTAGACGCCGTTTTCAAACACACCCGATTCGTTTAAAATACAGTCTATTGCTTTTTCGAGGTTTGTTTTGTTGTTTTTTTTTTATCTTGATCAGTAGGCGCCACCGGGCGTCCCTTCTAAAATTCCTACACTCCAATTAATTAACATACTGCTACTTCAGCGGCAATTACATGTGAAGTATTACGTGAGCGTAATATAAAAGTCTCCTTTTATGGTCAAATAAAATCGTTCCGATCTCGTTTAAATGAATGCAGTCGCGCGAATTATGACGTGTTACCAATAAATTTGATATGGGAGAATCTGTCGCTTTAAAGTTAAAAAACAACAAATTCTAAACGCATTTTTACATAATTTATAATGTTTAAACAGAGATATTACATTAAATTATTATATTTAAACAAAATCAATACTAAATTTATTAGTTTTATTACCCTTAAAAATTTTGATTATTTAACGTTGGCATATAGATTTGGTTTAATTTTTTTCATAATATTACAAGCTTTTTTTTAATAATAGTCAGCTTTTATTTAACAAAAACTAAGTATTAAATTAATTACAGTATAATACGATAAACCATCCAGCTTTCAGTTCAACAGTTTATATTACATTCTAACGTAGGAGTTGTCAAAAAATTGGAGGTTATATCTGATTATACAGGCTAATCTAACTGCTTTTTTTAACATTGCATGTCTTACGAATGTGAAACGGTATCTGGAGGCAATACAACAAAATCCAGGTTCGTATCCATGTATATTTATAATTTACTAATTTGTGTACTGTAGTTTTGCATTATTTTTCGGAAGAATATAAAGTTTCATTTAGATATGTTAAAAGTGTTTATTTGAATTAATTTAGGGTTAATTGTGAAGAATAACTTTATTATTAGTTATATAGAGATGTTAATTTATCGTCTATATAATCAATAGTTTACAAATACTTGATATTAGATATTATTTTGCTTAAAACATTTATCGCTTGGTAATTGGTAGTGCGTTGTTAATTTCTTGTATTTTTTGTAGTACAAACTCAATCATGTTTAGGTGTCTAATATTGTAAAATTTCCAATATCTAAACCAGGCTTAATCAAGTATAAAATTCTATACAAACTTTTTTCAATTGGTAATGATTCCAATGATTATATTTACAAATGTCTTGGACAAGACATGGTTCCTGGTTCATGAGTTGAGATTTCCGCTCATTTGGCTTTAAATATGTATGCAAACGCCAATTAAGTTGGCGCGAGGAGGGGTAAGTTCGCGCAGGATTAGAAGTAGTGGGGAGATTTGTATTTGGTTTTACATCAAATGTCAGATAATTCTAACCTCTGAGCGTATATCACTCTATGATCCCCTAGCAAATACATTATGTTTCGTCAAACGTCAATGACAAATGTATTCTGACAATTACTTGAGTAGTGGGGATAGACGTTTTTAAAAACGTGTTCTGCGCACCCCCTCCTCGCGCCAACTTAATTGGCGTTTGCTATACCTACCTATAGCTTTATTATTTCTATTGATCCAATTGATTGCCATGTTTAGGGTATTTAAAAAACATAGTATTGAATGGTTGCAGAAGTTCGTGTCCGATTTAAAAATAAAACATTATCAACTGTCTTAATTTTGTCTAACGCACAAAATTTATCTTTTTACATAGAAACTTCATTTTCTTTTTACATAGAAACTTCATTTTTCTCCAGAAAAAGTCGTGATCTAGTTTTCAATTACTTCTATGGAGCCAAAACTTGCCATGCAAACTATTCTATAGAGACTCAAACAGATAAAAATTCGAAGAATCTGGAAATATTCTGAATGCTGGAGAATTTCCATTTTAATTCCTTTCCTAAATCAACATTACAAGTCGTATAAATTCCTAGCTTCTGTTGTTTAACAGATGCATCATTTTATGTATAAAGTTAATTTCTTCCATCCACTCCAGTTTTGTGCCTTTAATTATATCCACCTTTCCACTCCAATCCGTCTTTAATATATCTGCACCTCTTCCAGCTATTTCTCTTTTGGTTACCCTCTTTTTTCATTCAGTTTCTAACACTTCTTTCTAATTTGTTGCATTCTTTATATTAGGTTTCAATCATCTACCTCGGTGTATTCTAATCTTTAAGTAATAATTGATATATCATAGATATTTCTGAATTTTTTTTTCAGCATCCTCAATTTAGCATATTCTTTTTAATTCAATATCCACAATTCGAAGACATATAAAACAGTGCAGGGGAGATTACTGTTCCGTAAAGCATTAATTTAGCAGCTAGGAATATCTTACGTCTTTATACAAGGATAATATTTTCATAATTTAATAGTTAATTGACGAAGGAGATACTTGTTGAAACTTCATTATAACGCTAAGAAATAAGTACTACTAAATTTAAGATTGTAAAATTTTTTCCACCACCATTTCCCCAATAATTTTCACATAAATATTCAAACTTGTATTGTACATATTCAGTATTTCATCCACCTGATGAAGCCATTGTATGGCGAAACAATATTGTAGTGGTATTTACAATAAAAGAATTTTTGAAACTAGAAGTTTAATTACTTATTTCTTAGCGTCATAATTTAATACTTTAAATCTAAAAGGTAGTAGTTAATCTATTTAAGTTGCACGCCTTTTCTTCTCAATTTTAAGTCTGTTTTAAAGGTTTAGTCTCTTCTGGAATGTTGATAAGTAAATACAGACATATGCACGTATGAAATGAATTTGATACAATCACGGCTCATATTTAAATGAAACTTAATTCTTTTAAGTAACTGTAGTGTCAAAATTTGTTTTAGTCTATTAGATATTTAAATATTGTTTTTTTTTCCTATTGAAATTTCAGTGAAACATCAATAAATATATTTCTTTGAAATGTAAACAAAATCTTAACAAGAAATTTTTTTTAAATATTTTTATCTTATTTTTAACGACTGAATTCCAAAAAAAGTATGTATATACATACAGGTGCTATTAGAAAAGTTATCTATTTACCAAGAAAATATTAACCTTTGCCATGGCATTTGAACATTTGGATCACAAATTAATGTAACTGCAAAATCGGTATATTTGATGATTGAAATTATTCTTTTTCTAAAATAGAATAAAATCATATCCAAGAGCTTAGAAATGTTTATGATAGATTTACGATAATCATTTTACACCTAAAAACATATTTTCACTTTTTTTTTCATATTCCAGTGCTCGTAATTAAAAAAAGCGACCTCTATATGTTCTTATTTCATATTTTCGCATTCCTTAGTTACTTTAGTTCGTTCAGAAATGATTTTATGGAAGTTTAAAGCAATTTAAATCTACGAGTTCTGTCTGAAAATATCCGACCTTGTACTGTAGTAAGAAAAGAGGTTAAATCTGGTCAATGCCGATGGTATCCCCTTCAAAGCACTTCCCTTTGGGAAACCACAACTTTCTTTCAATGATCCACTTTCGTCTTTGGATGCATTCCTTATCTCCTCTACATCGTTGAATCTTCTTCCTTTAATAGGATATTTCAGTTTGAGGAACGGCCAGAAGTCGCAGGAAGCTAAATCAGGACTGTAGGTGGTCGACGTAGCTGAACAATGCCGTGTTTCAAAAGAAATTACCAGATAAGTTGTGATAAATTTACTTCCAATGATGCACTTTCGTCCTTGAATTCAGCTTTCGGGATAGCTAACAGCTGCTTTGTCGCATTACGTTTTTATCTCCTTCACATCATCGAATCTTCTTCCTTTAATAGGATATTCCAATTTTTGGAACAGCTAGAAGTCACAAGGAGCTAAATCAAGACTGTAGGTAGTTGTAGCTGAACAATACCGTGTCTGAGAAAAGAAATTATCAGACAAGTTGTCATGGTGGAGCACCCAGTCGCCACTTTTTCACAAATCTAGCTGTTTCCTTCTTATCCGTCACGTAATCGTTTCAAAACTTCTTGGTAATACTCTTTGTTCACCATTTCACATCTTCGTGCATATTAATGATGAACAACACCTTCCTGGTCGAAGAAATGATATCCTTAATGTTGTCCCTACTCTGCCGTGCTTTTAAATCCCCTAAACCACACTTTAATTTGTGTATCATTCATAGATTCATTGCCATATACGTGATTGTTTCCGAACACGAATGACCAAGTTTTTTTGCAAACTTTAATGCTAACTCTTTGCTCGCTTTCCTTCTCATGCGTCACGTAATCGTTTCAAAACTTCTTGGTAATACTCTTTACTTACCGTTTCACATTTTCCTGCGTATTCATGATGGATAACACCTTCCTGGTCGAAGAAATAATCACCTTAATGTTATTCCCAATCTGGTATGCTTTTAAAGCGTTTAAACCACTCTTTAATTTATGTATCACTCATATATTCATTGCCATATACTTGACGAATCTTAGTGATGGTTTCCGAATACGAATGACTAAGTTTTTGGCAAAATTTAATGCAAACTCTTTGTTCGCTGTGTTCAGTCATTGTGAATGCGATGCGCTCAAAGTTTGACGTTCCCTCAACGATGTATCCATGTCGACTGAACACACGCAACCATGCCATCTGGTGGGGGCGGTCATAATGGTCCCTCCTATAAATACCTGTTTTCGACAACAGCACACCTAGGTATTAGTTATAGCACACTTTCTGGACAGACCTCGTAAACATTTACAATAAGTAAATATGATGATTCATATATAGAAAATAGAGATCTAAAGCGAGAATTAGTTAATTCTTAGAACTCAACTTCAACTTCAAAAATGTATTTCTTTTATCAGTATCTTCGCCTTATTAATTGTCACACAAGCTTTGCCACAACATTTCTCTACTTTCTTGTCTTCATAGTTTTCCAAAATAATTCTTTAAAATATCTATTGTTTGTGTATTGAAATAGTTTCTAATCTAAGAAGTAGTAGGTACAAAGCCATACAGTTAAAGCAATTTCAAACTTTAATTAATGATGGTTTATCATTGTGTAATATTATTTTTACTGTTGCCGTCCCTAGCTTCTCCAAACTCTCTTACTGAGTAGTTCTTTGGACTATTTCCATTGTTTGTATGATTCGAATAATGCGACGTTTCGGCAGTTAGCAATAAATCTACTGCCATCTTCAGGGTATCCCTGAGAAGGGCTGGTTCTTGCCGAACTCACGCCCGACATATATTCGGGCGTGAGTTAGATTAACTGCCGAAACGTCGGATTATTCAAATCCTGCAAACAATGGAAATAGCCCAAACAATTACTCAATTAAATATTCATCGTCAACAACTTCTCGTCACGAGTGACTTTGGTATCAGAATCATTTCGCCGCCTTCAATTTATAATAACTTTCGGTTCTGATCTATGGTGGTGAATTAAAACTTAATTTCTAGTTACAGAATACCGCATTAAGTTCGACAAACTTTTGTTAAATAAGTCTAGACAGTTGGTTGTTGTAAGCATGGTATCCGTTTTACCAAAAATTTTCTTGTACCAACTTTAATAGCGTTTGCCTATGCTCTTGATATCGTTCACATTTTTACGAGTATATTGTAGGGCTGGGCGAAGTATCGATACATCGTCCAATACCCGATACCTCATATAACGAAGGTATCGATTCCAAAGCATCGATACCTATCGATACTTTACCGATTCCAGTACTCGTTAAGTATCTACGAGTATGTATCGGGTAGCGAGGTATCGATTCCAAAGCATCGATACTTTACCGATTCCAGTACTCGTTAAGTATCTACGAGTATGTATCGGGTAGCGAGGTATCGATTCCAAAGCATCGATACTTTACCGATTCCAGTACTCGCTAAGTATCGATGTATCGGGTAGCGAGGTATCGATTCCAAAGCATCGATACCTATCGATACTTTACCGATTCCAGTACTCGCTAAGTATCGATGTATCGGGTTAGCAATGTATCGGGTAGCGATGTATCGGGTAGCCATGTATCGGGTAGCCATGTATTGGATAGCCATGTATCGGATAACTTACCTTCGTACATTTTTTAAATGTACATAAAGGATGCAATAACTTTTTAAGTATATATGCATTATACATATTATATAATATATATTTAAAAGGATGTTATTATTGTGTGTAGCAAATATCCTTATTATGACATAACTATAATTATTACAAAAAAAAATCTCACAATATTGCAAATTTCATACCGTAGTTATGGTAGAATCGGTAAATTAATTTTATATCTCTTGAAACCGATATCAAACAATCAACACCTAGAAAACGGGTTATGAATATTGATTTCTAGGTATCGAATTAAGGTATCGATTCCAAAGTATCGATTCCAAGGTATCGATTCCAAGGTATCGGTTCCAAGGTATCGATTCCAAGGTATCGATTCCAAAGCATCGATGCCTATCGATACTTTACCGATTCCGGTACTCAGAATTGATACCGTGCACAGACCCGATACATCGGTAAGTATCAATACCTCGACTGGTATCGGTACCCGATACCGAAAACGTCGGTATCGCCCAGCCCTAGTATATTGAGCAAATCTATAGTTTAGACTTTGATTTATGACAGAATATTTATTATTGGGCCCAACTGGCCTTGTGCTCCGTCATATTCGCTTCGTCGCGCTTGAATTTAAATGGCTACTATCCAAGGATTTAGGGTTTCAAAGGAAAGACATAAGTTACTAAAGTCTTCAAAAAAAAAAAAAATTCACCCGTAAAATTACTTTATGTATATCGCTTCTATTCATACCGAGATATCTTGGTCAACGGTGGCCAGGAGTCTTAATTTATATCGTGCGTTCAAAAAAAAAAAAAAAAAACAGATTCAGTGTTGGCCATGAAATTTTTAGGTATGTCGTAACTTAACGGCACCCTTCTGAATGTCATACTCTGTTTTTTAATAAGAGAGACAAAATTGAAAATGGCGCACGAAAATATAACCTTACGATTGGTGAATTGTCGGTCATGTTTACCCTGCACATATTTGGTAATTTAGTGCCGCCATATTGATCGAGTAAATATTTTTGTTAAGTATTTTCCGATTATTTTTTGTGTTTCTATAGTATTTAGACAACAAAATATATTTTCTTTTAAACTATTTGCTTGTGAAAATGAATCATATATATTTATCGCCAAAATTTCTGTCAGTTAAATATGTTTAATGTGATGCGGGTTGAGGAGGTTTGTCACTCTTATTAAACAACAGAGTATAGTGTCATCTAATAAAAACTATATAAAAGCAACCTAGCAATTAACCTTGCAATTTTTTAAAGTCGTCTGTCATTTATATGTAACTATCATTTTAGAAATTTATATTAGTAAAGCTACGACATGCTTTTTAATGTTACTTAGACATCATGATTCACTAGAGGCAGGTTTTTTGAACGCACGATATCATGCTTTTGAGAAAATTCTGATAAAATTTTCAGGTTAAGTATCATACTGACATTAAGATTAATATATTGACAAATTTTAACGTCAGCATGACATTTAACCTGAAAATTTTATCAGAATTTTCTCAAAAGGATGATATAAATTAAGACTGACATTTTTCACTCCATGACCAAGATAATTTTTGATATTGGTATAATTATCAAACTACGATGATCGACGATTGGTTTAATACTGCAGCTATATAACAATATCAACAGTCGTTTTTCGTTCTCTCTTTTAAAAAGTACATGAAATAAGTACCGGTTTACATAAGAACAATTGAATGTTATTGTTATTTGACTTCTTATCACTAAATTGAGGCATAGTACAATGTAACTATATGTTAAACATGTCTAATTTGTTCTATTCGTTTGAATGTACATACTGTAGCATCAAGTTCTCAAATTTTATCTTAGAAGTCTGATCTTCTTAACCGAAAAACTACCAAAATCAAACAAAATTTTGCAAGCAACAAACAAATTCTTAAATTAAAAGATTAAAAATTGTATTGTAGACTAAATTTTCTTCCCGACAGAAGAGTCTCTTGTATTCAGAAAAATCGTGTACACCATTTAAATCAAGTAAATATTTTTTATTAGTTTTTTTATCGTTTAAGAACGGACTTTTTATCATTTGGACAAAAATTATTATAAACATCTCTAATTGACCAACCTTCTTCAACTTTTGCTATAATAAAATACTTTTCTTGTTCGAAAACTTTTGGTATTCGCATTTTTATTAACTTAGTTGTCACGGTATGACGTTAATAAAAGTCAGAAAAATACAAAATTAAACGGGAAAAAAATAGATGTACGCGATTTTTTTGAATACAAGAGTACATTATCTAGTTGTATCATTAGGAGCACAGACAATAACAGACTTATTCTTGAGTATTTTTACATCATATTTTCATATATGTGTACTCTTTGATTAGGGTTTTAAGCTACAATGTTGAAGGAACTAGATTTTAATCCTGGATGGAATATTTACGCGGTTGTACCGCGGCTGTTTGAGGTAACCCAAATACTCCTTTGAAGTTGTCAATTATGAGCAAATGCGGCACCCATCTTGGGTGTTCAGAAACATTCGAAGTCAAAGTAGTCCTTGAAAATATGAAGTCATGTCTGAGATAGATTGATTTTTGACAGACAACAGTTGACATTTAATAATTATTACAAATCAGATACTTAAGTAAAGATATACGATTTTTTGTTCAGAGCCCACTTGACTTCGAATGTTTCTGAACACCCGTTATAATACCGCTTGAAATGGTAGGCGACAGTTTATCAATGAGAGTGAATATTACACAAATACAATTTAAAAAAGAATCATAAACATTTTATTTCTTTCATGGCTAACTAGATAATTTTTCTATTTCTCCTTTTTTTTTTAATAAATAACAAATCAAATTTAAAATTTTTATTGGTAAATTTGTCAAAATTGTTTATACGTTAATACTCTCTTAGTTACTTTTTTATTATTTTAAATGATAAATTATTTGACCTGCAGCACAACGACTTCATCGCAAAGCACAACTGGCGGTGATATATGCGCTCGCCCCAGCGGTGGTGACGTTAAAACGTGGCTAGATGACTTAAATTCACCTCTCGTCCAGGACGATGGTGGAAACAAAAGTCTGAAGTTGAGGTTCGACGTCAGCCAATATTCACCAGAAGAAATCGTCGTTAAAACTGTCGATAATAAATTACTGGTAAGTATCTGATATTTATTTTATAAAATATCTTTTTCTTAATCGTTCTACTAGTCGTAGGAAGAAGGAAGTAATAGTAATATTGAATGTGGGTCCACCCGCAGTAAATCTTTGTATGTTTAGCTTTTTCTGTGAGTCCATATAGTTACTACTTTCGACTGAAGATTACAACTTATTTATCGAAATCTTTATAGAATACAAATATTAACGTGACAAGGTGTTTTATATATGTTTTTTAAGTTTTTACTTAACTACAGTCTCCAACGAAGGAATTTTACTTGGATATCATTTTTACCTCAATAATGTTAGCTAAGTCTGTAGCTAAGTCAAAAATTTAAAAAAATGGTATAAAACTCCTTACCACAATTAATTATCGTATCCTGAATACGTATTTCGACAACTAAGTTGTCATTCTCAGGTGGTAAAATTAATAAATACAGCGATGAACATAAAGCAAGTAAAGCAAACACAAATAATCGTACAGCACTTTACAAAATGTCCACGTATACACTAAAGAAAAACCAAAAATTATATTACTCGTCCCTCTTCTGAAACGGCACGCATCTGTTTTATTTGCCCTCACCCACGCTTTAGTCTTATCTAGTTTTCCAAGAATCCGAAAGACAACTACCTGACACTGCTTTGTCGACATTGTACGTGTTCTTTTGGTTCTTAATAATATGAATTAACTCGTAACAATCTACTAACTACCTCGGGTTGTTATATTTTTTATTAGTTTCAAACAATCTACCGTGATATTATGATTAGTCGCTAATGCGTGACGGGCGATGCTAGATTTTTCCGGTCTATTGAATTTAATAAGCGTTTAGTTTGGCCGATGTATTTCAAATTACAGTCGTGGCAATTAATTTCATATATACCCGACTTCTCAGTCAAATGTAGTTTATCCTTAAAATTACCCAAAACGATTTTATTGAATTTTCGGATTGAAAAGCAACTTGAGGGCCCCGTTCTTTAACAATATTATTTATGTTTTTCGTAATTTTATGGTATGGTAAACACATGTATTTCTTCTCGCGATTTTGTTGAGGTAACATGTGGAATCGCAGATTTTCTTTCTTAAATTAATCTTTCTGATCAATCTATTGATTATTTCCGTGTCGAAACCATTGTATCTCGCGATATTTTTAATAAAATCTTAATTCTTTTTCGTATTTCTCTTGATTTAACGGAAAGTTTAGCAAATAATATTATCGTTTGAAATCTTACATAACACAAATGTTTCATAAATAAAGTCCACATATTTTGAAATAAGTGATAAATAAATTAGTAATTATTCGTTTTTAGAAATGATCTCCCCTTTTCTTCAGTATTACTTTAAAGTGTGGTTATGCTCGTCATTAGTGGTCAGTGACTAATTTAATTTTGTATTAATCAACCACAATGCATTTGTAAAGAAAAACGTCAATATACATATAACCAAAGATTAGGTTCAGTATGTTAAACACGGTAGATGCCTATTATTACCAATTACAATATAATATCGTTTAGAAATATATGTGTTAATTTCTAGAATTATCTTGAATATTATTTTTACATTGCTTCGTCCATTACTATTAATCAACATTATCAGCTTAGAGCATATACCGATAGGTCCAACTCGCAACGGGCCATAGGCAACAATATACGTATGGAACGTAATGCGATGTGGCAACGTGTGTACGATGCCTATATTGAGTGACTTTCTTAAAATTTAAATTTATTTTGCAGAATTATTGATTTTTTTACTTTTATCTTTTAGAAAACGTTATTGTTTTTTTATTACTTAAAATTACTTTATATGAAAAATAGTATACCATAAAAGTGTAAACAAAGACAGTATACATTGAAACGAATATTCATTCAATTGTATTGTCATGAAATTGAATTTGTCAATCGTTGTTAAATTTGTTAGAATGAATAGATATTTATATTTATCGGAAAATACTAATACTTAAAGCAAACAAATAAGGTGTAGTGTTTTGTTTTAGGAATGTATAATATCCATTTCTTCCTGTATATTGATTATGCAGCTGATGCTTCTTTCGTAATATGCTCATATTTGTATTTCTACTATTATCGTGATGTTATTATAATACAGATACCAAAATCTCACGTAATATTTCCATCGGCCTTTTATTAACAATAAACAAGTAAAGTACAACTTCGTAGGTCGACAAACGCTCCAGTCTTCATTATCACTGTATTATACATGAACTGTAGGCTTAGTTTTTCGTAGAAATTGAAGTACGTGTCTGTTCCTTTGTAAAATTATAATAAGGGCAGGGGTTAATTTTATTCTGGCATTTTTTAAAATGCAGAGATCAGTTTTGCGACAGCATTCAGCTAATTACAATCTAAAATAAGCAACATTGTAACGTATTTTGGAATTGTGAATATCCGTAGGTAATAAAAAAAAAGGAAGTATAGTTTAATTACAACTGTAGCTTCCTCCTGGTTTGAAGGAAGTTGGTATATGTATCGACCGAAGTATAAGTTGAAATAATACAAATATGAGCATATTACGAAAGCATCAGCTGCATAATCAATATGCAGGAAGAAATGGATATTATACATTCCTATAACAAAACACTACACCTTATTTGTTTGCTTTAAGTATTAGTATTTTCCGATAAATATAAATATCTATTCATTCTAACAAATTTAACAACGATTGACAAATTCAATTTCATGACAATACAATTGAATGAATATTCGTTTCAATGTATACTGTCTTTGTTTACACTTTTATGGTATACTATTTTTCATATAAAGTAATTTTAAGTAATAAAAAAACAATAACGTTTTCTAAAAGATAAAAGTAAAAAAATCAATAATTCTGCAAAATAAATTTAAATTTTAAGAAAGTCACTCAATATAGGCATCGTACACACGTTGCCACATCGCATTACGTTCCATACGTATATTGTTTGTTGCCTATGGCCCGTTGCGAGTTGGACCTATCGGTATAATTATGAACATATATTTATTTGATAACCATAAAAAATGCAATACAGTTTAAATAAAAAGTGTGTTTACGTCAATGGCATAGACCAATTGAATTTTTAGGGAGGTCTTTGAATCACTCATTCCTATTCTGAGACAAACTATAGTCAGAGACTTAAAAAAAAGGTGTAAAACTTCTTACTACATTGATATTCGTATCCTCAATACATATTTCGTCCACTAAGTTGTCATCCTCAGTGGGAAAAAGTAACCGTGTTCATTAAAGTGCATACCGAATTTGGTTTTCGAAATACGTATTTCAGATGTGAATATTAATGTGGTAAGGGGATGTATACTTTTAAGTTTTTACTTGACCACGGTCTTCAATGAAAGACTTTTTAATAGTCAGAGACATGGAGTAGGGATAGGGAGATTGTGTTAGTTTATTGCGCGTCCAAAATAAATGGAACTTTGTGAGATGTGCCATTTTAAAAATGGTTCTGGTATCTTTTCTGATAATCAATACTTGTTTGATACTTTCTTTGATTTCCGAGAGATCTAGATATCTCCAGAATGAGATGTAGCTTTAGACAATTAAAACTAATTGGCACAGACGATCTCCAAAAATCTTCTAAATTACTACCTTAACTCTTTGAGGCCGACATTTTTAAAAATGCCAATAAAGTCTTGTTTTTTGAAAAATATAGTTTCTAGGCTTTATTTATGGGGGAAAATGCAACAAGACTAATTATCAAAATTTTGATTTTTTTTATAGGCCGTGGTCTCGGGGTGTAACCACAAGGAAAATGAGGCACAAAATCTCAATAAAACTAATTTATTTTAAAAATTACTTGGTATGAAATTGTGTAAAACAATTTTTGCTTTCGCTTAGACAAGCCTACTTGGCAGACAAAACAGCTCCAAACGGTTCTGTGGGGTTTCGCACGTGTACTACATAGTGCACATCTTCTTGATTTTCCATGAACTGGAAGATGTGCACATTTGTCATACCTAATTTCGTATAGTACTGTAATTTTAAAATTGTTTGGAGGTTGTGCAGCGCTTCGTCTACCTTTCTTTTGTTCATTTTGATCGGCACCAATTAGGCCTATTATAACCGGCAACCTAAACAGTTTCAAAGTTTCAACTTTCTCACTGCATCGATTTTTATAAATTGTAAATGCATTTACTAACGCCACATCAATAAAATAAAACATTATGCGATGCCACCATTTCTTGGACTTTCTATCAATGTCATAGCAACTTTTGAGCATATCCATTTTGTCCACTCTTCTCGTGAACCACCTTTATTTTTTCTTGATATTGTTTCAACAACAGACGGATCATGAAAATTACTCAAGAAGAACACTGATTTTCGATCCTTCCATTTCAAGAATGTTAATCCGCAAGTTGAAACTCTCCAGTCAGAATCTCCCCTTTGCATGGCTTTGTCTTCTTTCAAGTCTTTTGGCATGTCTTTTCTACCTTTTCTAAATGTTCCACAGGCGTAAATCATATCATCGTGCAAGTCTTTTTCTAGTTCGACTGAGTTGAAAAAGGTATCAAAATATAAATGATGTCCTTTTCCAACTAAACTTCGAGTTAGATCTTTTACCACTCGAGCACCTAAATTTTTCTCAACTTCATTGCTGGATTTGCCCACATAAATCTGGAATTGGTGCACATAGCCGCTTTCATCTGCTCTAATCCACACTTTATATCCGCGTTTTATCGGTTTCAACGGCATATATTGGCGAAAACTACTTCTACCTTCAAATTTGATTATAGACTCGTTAATGGCTTGATTTTTTGAGGGTTGATGTGAAAGAAGAAATATATCTGAAAGCTTGTCTAGCAGTGGCCGAACTTTGTAAAGTTTATCGTATCCTACAGTTTGTCGCTGTGGTTGTAGTGCATTATCGTTCAAATGAATGTTCGCCAGTAACCAGTCAAATCTATCTCTTGACATTATCGAAGATATAAAATTATCTCGTAGTTCCAACCTTGACGACCAATAGTCTCGATAGCTTGGCAGGCGTTTGATCCCCATAAAAAGGTTTATAGCAATAAACTTTTTTATTTCGTCAGAATTTGTTCTCTGGAAATTATGATTACCACCGTTCTTCTGTAAAACATAAAGATTTGTCTGGAATGCAATGTGTTCTATCAAAGTGTTTGGAAATAAATGTAAAAAAATATCTGTTGGTGTTTCCACTTCTTCAGGTACACTACACCCACTGTCACTAGTGAAAGTACGTCTGGGAATATTCTGTGTATGATGTGGGTCATGAGTCCATATAGTATTTTTCCTTTGGTTTTCTCGTATCAGATCAGCTTGAATGTTTATCAATGGAATTTCATCTTCGCTATCCCACCCATCATCTTCTGCAAAACGATAATTTTCACCAGCAATTATGATATCCATTGCATTGATATCAAATGGCTAATCCACGACACCTTCATCTTCATTCTCGCTTTCATCATTGATGTCCGACTCATCTCCAGAAGGGATATCTTCTACCAATGTATACAATTCGTCCTGGCCAAGCGCTTCCAATTCTTGAATAGAGTATATAGAGTTTTTAGCTGAAAAAAATATTATTATAAAAAATATGAATATCTTCCTTGTGGTTTTGTGCCGCGACCACCACATTTGTGTATAAAACATAACCTCATCTACTAAGGTAAACAAATATTCTCACTTGCTATAAGTGCAAGGCATACATTTTTATTAATATTTAACATTTACTTACCAGCCATCTTCATAAATAAGCCCATAATCTATTTTATAAACAATTACTGTCACATCTGCATGCTCCACGTGGTAAAAAATAAGATATAACCGTTGCAATGATGCACTGATTCAAACGCGAAGGCAGGAGTCGACGGGTGGGAGTATGTTTTAGACTCCACCTACTGTGGCTAGTGTATAACACCACAAGGAAGATGGAAGATAGGAAAAAAACTTAAAAATTTGGTTGTGCTCTGCAACCACTAGGAAGCAAAGGGTTAAAAAGTTTCAACTATTTGAACATAGTGTGCCGAAAGCACCGTCATTTCATATTGATTTCCGTCGAGACAGGATTATGCTAAATGGTGAAATTGCGCATCGAACAATTACTTCTGTAAAATTGTTTCTAATGCTTCATGGAAAATTTTCTGTTGTCTAGTATTAATTGTTCTGCGTATCGACGAAGCCATTTAGGTGAAAATTGGCTTCGTTTATTATGAATTAATAATAATGTTCGTTTTCATTGAAAAGTGTAGGAACTTAACGAAAAAAATAAAATAATGAAAAAAATTTAAATTTTTTTCTTTATATTAAATTAATATCAATAAGCAAACTTCACTAAATTAAATTACGATAATACAGAAATGCTAAAAACATATCTATATACATATACATGGATATACACTACGCATATCAAATTTATATTGGCGACTTCTACGTACGGGCACGTGTTTCGGACTTTTTCAGTCCTCATAAGTGTACGATGGAGGAAGTGACCAAATGCTTAAGCTGCATCACTCCTATACTAAAATCATACGATAAATGTTACGAGAAAACGTCTCACGACATGTACGGCCAAGAGCAGCACGCCGGCGACAGCTTCCGTGAATAACTAAGCTATCAGAAGTTAGTTACATCTGGATGGATTTATTTGATGAAATATAATAAAAAAATTGAAAACAATAGAATGCTAGTTGAAAAAAATAAACGTTGATTCCAAAAATTTAAAAATATATTTTTCATTAAATTATTCGCAAAAATAAACAAAAAATTCCTCCTTATTAAGAAATAAAAACGAAAAATGAAATATTCTCTTGAAACAACAAACTATAATAACTAAAAGAGAAACCTAGAATAAATAGTATTTATTAAATAAATGGTTCTAATATATTCCATTTTCTCTAGCAAAACAAAATCCAAATCGGTCATAAAAATGATTTTGTACATGCTAAAATAAGATCGAAGTGTCTATAATTCTGTAAAGCTGATTTTACATTTGCCGATAAATTGTTCCATAAGTTGATCGATTTCTGGCTCAATAACTCGTGGATTTATTAGGTTTGTTTTTGCAGGCGTTTTGAAACGGTTTTAAAATAATTTTATGATCACTTTTATACGGATGCGTCAATTCCAATCGTTTCCATTCTATCCCCAATTTTTAAATTGCTAAAACGAATTTCAAATTCGTAGCAGCTAGTGACATCTACCATACAAATAGTAGAACTTCAGAATTTTCAAATCTATAACATACTTCTCGAACATGTCTGCTTACGCGAAAATGTTCTATTAATTCATTGTTTGTGAATTGAGGAATAATTATTTCAAAATAATTTTCATTCGTATTTTAATTTGATCTTGAAATAGTATTTCTTCTTCACTGGTAAACTCACACTCAGTACTACTACTGTCACTAGTGGATAACCTAAATAAATCCGACATTCTTTTCATAAAACCACTACGATTTATACAAAGCTCTGCACAAAACAGTCAAACAACGAGCGCGATGGAGATTTAAAAAACATTCAGTCAGAATCACAACGATGCCAACACGTTTCTCCACTTTCCGTGCATAAAAATGAAACACGCATGCGTCTGATATTTGGTTTCACAAAAATACTCAACCTTTCCAACCGATTAAAAGTCATTTTACAACGATTTAAAAACTGCAAAAACGACAAATGTTTTATCAGCGTTTGATTTTACTTCTCAGCCCGAACGCTTTTTTTTCTTCGATGCGCACACTCCTGATACTTCAAATGATTTCAAACGCCTGCAAAAACAAACCTATTGAAGATCGCGTACCGATTTTTACAATCGATTACAAAATTGACTCTTCATTTAGCTGCTTTCTTAGTAGGCACGATGACTTCACACTATCTTCACACTACTCCACTAGTTGATAGTTAAAATTGTTGTTTATTTCATTGTTTTTCTTTACAATTTGTTAATTTTAAACATATTCCTAGGATAAACAAAAATTCTTTTGTTATATTTTGTACTTTTCCTCAACATAATCTTCACGAGAATACTTTAACAAATTATTATAGTCTATTTTTAACCTAAGAGGAGTAAATGGAAAAGCCACATTTACACTGTAAAAGTTACCAAATCAATGACATTCTGGATGTTTTTTTAAATTTTCGTATTTTATTAGTTTTTCTTTATTCATTGAGCTCAAAGGCAACATTTAATTTAGCGTTATTTCCCGCTTAATTTTGAATATAAACTCTACATCAATAAAGTCACAACGTAATTAAACATTTATTAAAAATTATTTACATTAAACACAAAAATAACATAAATAAAGGATTTAAAGAAATCAAAGGCTCCGTTAACTACTTGTTACTTGCAAAAATTAAACAAAATAATCTATTCTAAATCTGAACTGTCTGAGAAAGTATCACTGTCACTATCAGCACCAATAGAAATAATAAACGGTTCGATTAGATCATCTACGATGCCATCTAGTGTGGCCATTTTTATTTCTTCCTTAATTATATGCTCAACACAACTTTTCCAATTAACATTTTGAACATTTTCGATAGCTTGCAATAACAGCCCCCTCACTTCTGTCAATTTAAATGTGATGTTCTTCGTACTTGAAGTTAATTTGCTTCATAAATTTGTACAATGACGAACGGGACATTTGTGGTAAATCTGGACGTTTCTTTATTTCCATCAAAATTTTGTCCAACGTAGGTAATTCGTTTTTATAAAAGAAAGCATGCACTATTTGCCGCACAGACTGTTTAACTACTTCATCGTATGCAGCAACATTACCAGGTCGTCCTCCATAGTGTTTAGATGCAGTAACTGTACCAGTCTCATTATACTCTTTTATGGTGCGATATACTGTCGATTGTGCAACGCCTAAAAGCAGAACATTATCAAATTGGTTACATTATTCAATCCATGAAAACTTACCCACGGTGTTACTAATTTTAGAAACAATAACAGTTTTTTTAAGATTCGGTTCATCAGTTCGCAGCTGTTTATACATATTTAAAACACATTGCTTTTCAGCAACAGATAAATGCCCTATATCTAAACGTTTGCGTTTTTTCGGAGGTGAAAATGATGCTGAACTTGTTGCAACAGTATCCATATTTATATGAATATTGAATAATTATCGATAACTACAGAAGTATCTTAAAGGTTTCGCAAATTCTAAAAAGAACGGATTTATTTACGTTAATACAACAATACAACTGAATAGAACAACGGGAACACAACAGAAAACGAAATTTGACAAGCGTTTGACATCGATAGGTCAACACGCAATTTTTGCATAACGTAATCCTACCTCTGAAGCAACCAATCACGCATAGTAATTTTGGCGCGATTAATTTAAAACGCTCCTCTTAGTTTAAAAATAGACTATATTGACTATTTATGCTTATGCCAACAACCAATTTTACCAGAAAGCATTATTACACGAAAGTTCGACGCACACGATCAGCAGGTTTGAGCTCTTAAGTGATCTGAATTTTATAAGCTTTTAAATGAAGATCATGATCCAAAATTCTCCACGTAGTCATCTAAGAAAGGCCAAGTTGTTGAGAACACTTTGGCTTATAGCAGCGATGGTCTCCTCTGAACGTAATAAACAGAGCGTTCAGTTGGTCGATTATGTTGCCCATAAATTTTTCGCAATGTACCAAATGTTTGTCGAACGGAATATGAATTTTGATGATGAATTTTAATAATTTCTACTCGCTGTTGAATACTGTATCTCACCATAATGTCTTGACAGATACTACTGATAACCGCAGTGCTAACCTAGCGTCGATAATTTAAGCAGTCTTGGCAACGTTGCATTTTAAAGTTCTGACGCTCATTGGTAAACCGTTTATAATTTTAAATGATTTCAAAACTCAACATTGTTTTAAATAAAAATCTCATTATTTTAAATTTCTTTCTTTCTCTAGGTCCACGCCAAACACGAAGAGAAATCAGAAGCCAAATCAGTGTACAGAGAATACAACAGAGAATTCTTATTGCCTAAAGGAACAAATCCCGAACATATCAAGAGCTCTTTAAGTAAAGATGGCGTATTAACAGTCGAAGCTCCACTACCAGCCATCACATCTGGTGAAACAATGATTCCAATACAACACTAATACGATTAAAAAATATACGCCATTTTAACGTCAAACAATAATCAGAAAAACTCTATACGTGGCATCTATTATTATAATTATTGGTATTTCTTTTTTTTTTCCATACTATATATACATATAATATACATGTATGTATATGTAAATGCTTGTATAAGTTCGTAGGATTTTGTTTTAATTTTTTTTTTTTGGATATGTATGTATTACCTATATATAATATACTCGTTCATTCACATACCTTTCTTTCAATGTAAATAAAATAGGGGCTTTTTATTCACGAAAGACTCGCGTAATTAGATACCTAATCAAAATTGTAGATTTTATTTTTTCATGTGATATAAGCTCTATTTTGGTTCTATTTTTTACTCTACATTACGTAGATCGGTGTTTAAGCTCGGCTATATTCGGTTTTTATCGGACATTTTTTTTTAATTCAGTTAAAATTGACCCAATTAAAATATTTTATTTTTTTTATGATCGATGTTTCCCAGTAATATTATTTTTAATTTTTAGTTTCTTTAGATATTCGTATAATTAATGTTAAAAATACACGCATTCAAAAAAAAGCATTGCATTATATAAATTATACATTTTTGTAATTTATTTATAAACAATAAAGATATTTTGAACACTAATTTTTATTTCAAACGTGTGTGAAACCTGTTATTTTTATTCTTAATAAAATTTCGTGTTTGAAGCTAACTTAACACACTTTAAATGATATTTTTTAATATGTTGAAATGGCATAACCTAAGGGGTAAAAGAAAAAGATAGCAAAGTACAGGTTATGTTACGATGAACTTCAGCAACAAGTTATTTAGCGAACCAGCATCAACAGGAAAGTAACAAAGTTAAAATTTAATTTAATTAATGTTAACTTACCTGTTATGTCACATAATTTGGCTGAAGAGACTGAATTCTCATATTCTCAATGTAGTAAGAGAATATTGAAAATCTTTTTTGAACTTTTCATTGTGAATTCTCGAAGGATCTTCTTCAATAAAATTTCTTGTTAAAATATTTTCCTAGTAGTATATAGTGTTCTGATAAATCATCAATTCAAATTTAAAGAAACAGTCTTCTTTTCAATATTTATTTTATGTATGATATTCCTTTGGCATTTAAAAATAACGGCCATTTTCTAACATTTTTAATTCCCATTTTTTTATAAATTTGATTTAAATGCAACGATTTTATGATAAATAATACTTTTCTATTCTACAAATTCCTCAGTTTATCAAAAACTTTAAATTATGAGTTGAACAAACTTTCACTTATATAATATCCGAATGTAGATTTTCAAAGAACCTAGTATTAATGAGCGACATTTAACAATCATGAAATGTCAAACGAATGTGAAAATTTGTAAATTCAAATAGTGTAAATTAACAAAATTTTAAAGAATTTCCTCAATTGTATTTAATGTTGTTTTAATTTACTCAGAACACAATAAATTAACGAAACAGCCGGAAACAAGTTTGAGTAGGTTGTAGGTACTATAAAACTCGAATTTTCACGAAATCACCCATTAAAAACAAACATTGTGGTTGATTCATAAAAAAATGTATTTACAATGTTGTCACATTTAAACCATTGTTATTTTTAGATTCTACTAATGTAATAACGAATTTTTTTCAAGAAAAATAAACTAAAATAATGCAAAATACTCGAGTTTTTATTTGAGGTTAGTTTATAAAAAATGCGATATCGGATTGCCGCCTCAAAATTTGTTATTTTTTTAATCTGCGACCTCAAAAAACACGATTTATCGAAATTGGAGCTGTTACCATATTCTTATATTTTTCGAAATAAAATTGTATTTTTTCCGTTAAATATAAAAAGCGTTTTTTTAGGTTTATTATTATCGGTGAATGCTTGTTAACAATTCTCAATTCTGTTGAATACTATATGAGTAATGTAATAAATACAGAACAAATTTATATAATGCATTTTATCTACTATTTCAAGTCTTAAAAGACAAATTTCGTTCATATTTAGTTTGCATAGTCACGTTTCTGATAAATAGTTTGCAATTAAATATAAAAATGTAATTATTTTACATATTTCAAATTTTTTAGAGTACTTTAGGAAATGTTTGAGACTTGGGAGTATTGAACATTTTAAAATACATTATGATTATAGTAGAGCGCATTAGCATAGTCGGAGTAGTTTAGTGTGAAAAAGATTATTTCTTAGAAATACTAATAAATTTGCTATAAGGCTTCAAACACAAGACAAGCGTCAATACAAAAATCGTGTTTTCAAAATACCTGTAATTCTCGAATCGAATCGCGTCCTACCTGTAAAAAATGCATTTTTTAAGTATGATATGCGATGATTATTTAACTTAATTTTAATTAATTGATAACGAAATAATAAAAGGATCAGTATATTTCTCATAAGCAAAAGAATTCAAATCTACATTTCTATAAATGCAATTTCATTAATTTTAAGGCGTCAGAAATATATTTAGCGCCATCTGTTAATGACACCCTTCTTCATAGATTCGCGACAGTAAGAGGTATCAAATAATCAAATTGAGATTTTACTTTTTCTTACCTACCTCGGGATAAAGGTGAATATACGATATCAGTAAAAAGTACTTTATTGTGATTATGGTTTCATATAGTTATCATTATAGGCAACCAAATATACGAAATTGTGTTATACGGTTATACTTATTCTGTGGTTATACTCATTATGCCTTTGTGTAAATCGCAGCCATAAAATTTGTCATACCAATTTGACGTTTAAGAAAATTTTATCTAAATTTACACGTCGTGAACCAGACTTTCAGGTTTGGAGTACTTTGGAGGTTATTAATGTTATTATATTGCAAATGTCAATGTATGCTATCTTGAATTAAATGCGGTATTTGATTTATAATTTTATAAAGTTCCTCATAGGTATAGAATTTATACATAGCGCAATTTCAGGGCTTGTGGCATTGTGTCGAGTGTTTGGTGCTTAAATTAGTTAATTTAGAGATGCACAAATAAAATCACAACAATCCAATATTATTCTAGTTTGAACAACTTTTAAAAATTTGTAATCATTTAAAATTCTTTTTATTGCAGTTTCTTCATGTTTATGTCAATGGAAAATTCACTACCTGATAATTTTTTAAACAGTGATTCTGTATATCTATTTATTTTTATACTAGAAAGAATGTGATGAAAGATACACTCAAAAACTAAGATTAGAGAAAATACTAAATTGCTTCATATAATAAAAAATTTTGGTTTGAAATGTCGCTTACATGACACTCATGACAGTAAGGTTATGCGTCTTTATTTTGTTTGGAAAAAGTAATGTAACATTGCTATGTGTTCCGTCTTTGTGATGACACACTAAACAGGTTTTTATCCAGTTATTTGTTAGCAGTGTTAGCACTTAACAGTAATTCAAACAATAAGTGTTTTGAAGATTATTTTATTATTAGAAATTATAAAAAAATATATAAAATAAATTATTTCGTTTTTTTCCAAGTAAAATACATTATAACTGCTAAAATATTGAAAACACAAAAGTATTTGAGCTTAGAAGATTTGAGCCTTCTATAAGAATCTTTTGTAATAAGATCTGCAGATTTATTTTGTATGTCCCACTGCAAAATTACAAAAGGTTAATTATGTTTACTACAATGCAAGGCCAACATTAACATTTATAAATATATTTTAATGTTTACCTCTAATGCTTGTTTATTAATTTTAGTGATGACGTGTTTAATTTTATTCAAACAATCTTTTATCCGTTCCACTTCCTTATTGAAATCTCTGAGTTCACTCAGATTATTGGAATTTTTTAAAATATACCTTAAACTAGCTTGCATTGCAACGAATTGTCTACATGCCGATAATATGGTATTTGCTGCATTTATTGTGCTATAATGAGAAGCAAAATAAAATTATTTCCAAAGGAATATATGAAATAGTGGTAAGTTTCACTAACCTATATGATTCTGATTTACCTACGATAGGCAGTGATTTAGTCTTGTAAGGGCAATTGTGAAATCTATATAAACCACTTAGGATTCTGTACCGTTCGTATGGCATTTTAATATTAACACGTTTCAGGTCTTCTTCATTGAGCGTTAAAAATTCAAATAAAGTAATTTTGTCCCTTAAAAAATGTTCGATATTTCTTTCGTTTTTCATACCATAGAGCATCAAAAGTATATCTTCGACAAAATCTGATCTAAATTGGAACAAATAATTAATTCCATACAAATAAATCCATTTTTTGCTATCGTAAAATATTATAAACCTTTAAAAACATTACCTTCCGTTATCAAAAAAATCTTGGTGACCATATTTATCATGTACATAAGTTTCAGCTTCAACAGTTTTAAGAGCTGGTAATATTTCCATAATTTCAATGAAATCATTTTCTTGAGCGTAATGCATTGGTAAATTACCACGTACATCAAATTTATTGCAAGCAAATCCTTCATCTAGTAATAGTTTAACTACTTCAATACTGTTGCTACTTACAGCCCAGAACAATGCCTAGATTTTTGTAAAAATAGAATATTTACATTAACGGAAGGGGTGTTAACTAACCGTCCAACCTTGATTATCTTCAGCTGCCTTATCACTAAGAGGCAAAAGTTCTTTTACAATTGCACAATTACCACTTGATGCAGCAAACATTAGAGCAGTTATTCTTTTACGTGTTTTAGCATTGGTATTTACTTTCCTTTCTAGTAACTGTTTAATGACTAGAAGAGACCTTTCATATGGAGAAGTTGATATTGGGCAAGCTGCTGCAGCCATTAATGGTGTATAATAGTCTACATACATAAAACATTCAATAATTTAAAAATATATATTTAACAATATTTACCTCTATGTGCATTTACATCTGCACCTCTTGAAATAAGTTCTGCTGTTATTTCATGTGAACCGATTGAGGCAGCCAGCAATAAAGGTGTCCAATCTTCACGTAAGCGACTATTAACATCAAAACCTAAATGAGCGATAAAGAGATGATTCCTATCAACTTCATCTATTGGAAATATAGCTATAGTATACCTTCGTCTAATAAAGTTTTTATTTCCGCCAACTTTTCGCCTAAAAATAATCCAAATATTCGTTCATCTTCTCGTAGTTGTACGTTAACTGTCGAAATAGTTTTTCGCGTCGGACCATTATCCTTATTGGACTGAAATTCTTAAGTTGTACAAAAGTTTAATTAACTAAAAATAGATAATTTTGGTACCACATAATCTGAAAGTTCGTCATCTTCATCACTGGATTCTCCTGCTGGTCGAATTGCGGAGCCATAGCGTTTCATTTTTGTTTTAAATCGGTTATATGTAAGTAAATAATAAATTTGAATTCATTTTAATAGATTAAATGATTAATCTGCTATCTACAACACAGTTTTGTGGGGTAACCAACATAGAACATCTAATAACCAAAAAAACAAATTGATACTGATAATGTAGTACCCTGTCCTTATAATTGGTAGTTATTCTTGACATCTATTTATGAAATATTGTAATTCACAAAAGAAAAGTCCTAGTTTTTAATAGATTCGTAAATTAGATATTTAATTTATAAAATACGTTGTAGAGACATCAGAAATTATATGACAATATTGACAATTACGTGAATGATAACCAGTTTGTTATGAAAAAGCTAAACGAGGTTGGCTTCTAGTTACAATTATTCTATAGAAAACTAAATTATGTTATAAATTTTTAAACATTTCCCCATCCCTTTTTTTTAATTAGGTATAGATTTCTATATAATTTAGTTGAAAATGTATATTCATATTTCTTACTAGAATTTAGGTATATTTTTAAACCAAACATCTATTGTCATTGTTAAATTAAAGTAATATTTATTTTTAATGCATATATTTTTATTTCGCAATTTTCCAATTAAAGTTTATTCAATGATCTTCATCGTTGCCAAACCTTTCAACTATAGTTATAATATTCCAAAATATGCTTAATCATATATTAAATTACTCGTCCCGATGTGTAAATTATGAATACGTAAGAAAAAACAAATGGGGTCGTTTTGTCAGTTTTGGGCAATCCAACATGAAAGTTCAGATGTCCAGGATTTTCACCTACTTCTGCGATTTTTTTTCTACCAACTATACAATTTCCATACTTGAGCTTTCAATATGTTATACACACATCTTTCCCATAGTACATACCCCATAATTTTCTCAATCAGCTAAACTGTGTCCAAATGACCTAGACATCGGGTGTCCATTTAATACTGAAGCTGACGTTTGTCAAATTATGGAAATTGATTTGCTTTGTATTTGCCAAACTGAGAATTATAGTTATTGTAAATTTCTATTTAACATGTCATGCCATAGTTGTACGTGTCTGTTTTCCTTTAGCTTCTATAACTCATATTTTATGTCTGGAACGCGGCAAAATTTATCCCGTTTCCTTACATAATTGTAATTAGCAAATATTGGCAATAAACATTTCGAAAAGTAAGGTTATCGTGTTTGATTTTATCAATTATTATATTTACGTTAAAAGCGATTACCGCAAAGGATGCTGATGTTAATTGTTGCCGTTGAACTCAAGCGCAGTAATTCTAACTTAATATTTGAGAGTTAATTGAAGTTAGATTAGAAACTTGAATTTGTTTGTAATAAATATTTTACTTTTCACCAGAGTTTGAAAAGCTTTAGTAGTGCGTAACTAACAAAAAAAAAAGAAAGCAACACGTGATATTCCTAAGCGGTCAACCATCTAAGTACTAACCGCGCCCGATGCTGTTTGACTTCAGTAATCGGACGAGAACTAGTCTATTCAACATGGTATGGTTGTTGCCTACAACTATTTTCGTTAACTTTATATTTAAATTTTAAAATTTTATTTAATAAAATAATTATTTTATAAATTTGTGACACATTTTCAATTATATTTATAAATTTTGTTATACGTTAATACTACTATTAAATATCTTAAATATATATATTAAGCAAGTTATGCTCAACATCTATATCCAGAAAATTACAGGAATGAGGCACTTGGTCAATTTTATTATTTTCAATAGATTTTTAATTTTAATTTGTTAGAAATTTGCGGTTAAAAAATGTTTTAAACACCTCACTTTTGGTACAAAAATTAGGTTGTTTCTATTTATGCTAGATAATTTTATAATGTGATAGATGCTATTTTATTAAATTTTTATTATATCATTACAGCTTTAATCCTGCAACTTTGCCGCTTTTTCACATTTATTGCGGTTTGTAAATAAAATTTTGTAAAAAATAAATCAACTAGAAAAATAATGAAAATATTTTTATTCAAAAAGTATTATTAGTAACCACTTTCTATATTTAAAAAAGATTCTAAAACGCCACGAAACTTGTATATACACTTTGCACAAAACCAGCATTAGGTGCTAAAGTCGCTAATCTAGTAGGAACAATTGGGCCTCTTGCAACAGCCTTTTTCGCTTCAGGAACTTGTTTATTCAAACTATATATTTCAACAGATTCGGAATTTTCATTCTCTCTAACCAACTTAGCACTCGGAGCACTTCCCTCAGCAACTAAGGGCTGGCGAAGTTTCAATCGGCGTTTTGAATCTGGTTGTTACCCTGTTTAAACAGCAGTTGAGCAGATCTTGCGTTGGCTTTGAATCAGGCTAAAATCCGTGGATGTCGCGCCTAAAATCGCGGGATTGTAGGCGCCATGTCAGTAAAATGTCTTTATCGAACTCGCCTGTTACGCCTAGCTCGCTCGGGTCATAATCTCGGGCTCGTTCAATAAAGAATCACTTTACTACTGACTTGGCACATAAATAACCATTATGTGACGTTAAAATCACTGCGATAAGCAAACAAAACCAATAAGAACATGTTTACTGGTATGTGTTAACGAGATATTTAATGTATCTAATTTATAACGAGCCATCGAAAAAATTCATAATTGGAGTAGACTGTGAAATTGGGTTGATACTTTAACCACTTCCACATAATGACACATTACTTGATGCTTGACAGTTTCATTTGGTTTCATTGTAAAAAAAGGGTTATGGCATTGAAATGATTCTACAACAAAAAAGAAAACAAATAATTTATTTAATATCGAAATCATAATCAAAATTTACATATAGCTACAGAAGTTGTTGAAAATGTTGTCCATTTGCATCTAAACACAAACCAACTCTAACTTTTTAACTTTGAAAAATTTTACACAAACTTATAGTTTCAATGTCAAATAATAAATGTCATTATGTGGAAGTGGTTAAAGTACCAACCCAATTTCACAGTCTACTCCAATTATGAATTTTTTCTATGGCTCGTTATTAAATAAGCACATTAAAAATCTTATTATCTCGGAAACAGTTGATTTACGGATCAATGTCTATTAAGACTTTCAATCGTATTTTCAACTGTACTACACGCCCTTAGGATTTTTAAACGTCGTTCAATAACACCCTGCGAATTACTAATTAATAACTAATTAAAAAACTATGAATTTAAATGTTAAGGCTTTTCTTCGTTTTGGTTTTGAAATATTATTTATGCATTGATGTAACACAATTAGATATATGTGAGATAAATAGATAGAAACCAGCATTGGAAGTATGTATATGTGTATATATGGATTACGGCATTGATGTTATTGCAGTAATGTAACACTGACATCTGTACAAAACAATAAGAATGTTGCCACACTATGTCTTAAGACATTAGTAATAACTATACGACCTGACCTTCAAGTTTTGTAATTAATGCAACGCCGTTTCAATTTCGTTCTCTCCGAAGATCCACCGTGAATTTTAAAGACTTTTCGATAGGTTGTTTCAATTCGATTTAGATCTATTTAAAATGCAGTGTTCTCCTTATTCGTCCGTCCAAATTATATAATTTCGACTGAGCAGAATGCGGAAAATATTGTTTAACCGGGGCGATACGAAGCGGTGTTCAAATGATCTCGTTACAATTTTGAATTGTTTGTATTTTTGAAAGAGTGCAACTAGTGAAATCGACCAGAACTCGACGACATTTAAACGATTTATTCGTCTCACGTGGTGATTTCGTCCGCTCCTGCACATACATAAACACCTTAAAGAAGTCTTCTTATAATATATTGCTGCAATTTGTCATTATCTAAGAATCGGTAATTTTTGACCTGGGCCAATGTAACCGCGATGAATTTACAATAGGCGACGTGCAAGTATATAAGATTCGTTAATCATTAGTTTAAGCACATTATCTCGTAGTCTGCTTTACAGTTAAGAACTAAAGACATGCTTACTAAAATTGTGAGTATTATTATTGTCATTATATTAATACACTAATTAATATATTTCAGGTAATT
This sequence comes from Melolontha melolontha, assembly GCA_935421215.2. Lineage (NCBI taxonomy): Eukaryota > Metazoa > Arthropoda > Insecta > Coleoptera > Scarabaeidae > Melolontha > Melolontha melolontha. Next base: position 135,248,556 of record OW285240.1, on the reverse strand, counting down.
TTAGCATATCTTGCGGTAATCACTAGGCAAGAACCACACGTAACCGCTGCATTACCATACGTAGCTAATTATGCCTCATCATATGATGCACATGCTATAAATCACGATATCAGGGTTCCTGTAACTCAAGCCGTCACTGCATATTCACCAGCATTTGCACCTCTGACGGCTGCTATTCCACAAGCCATTACTGCATATTCGCCAGGGATTGCTTCTTATTCCTTAGCTCCAGCTGCAGCTGCTCCAATAGCACCTGTAGCTCCTCTAACAGCAGCCCATGTAGTATCACCCGTGGCTCCTGGTGCTTCACTTCCAGTAACTAATCCAATTCCTGCTGTGGCGCCAGTTCAAGCACTATTCAACCCTGATTCCGCACCTTCAGAAGCCGAACCGAGCAAACCGAGCCGTTCAACTTTGTTACCGGAAAATCCGATTAATCCTGCTGTCGTTTTTGCAACGCAATTTTTATCCAGGAACATCGCTTCACTACAAAGCCGCCCTCAAGGCTCAAGAGCAGCTCCGCAAAACGTAAATTCCCAAGAGAATCAGGCTGCTCAACAATCTCGAGTATCAGATGTACCTCAAGAGGAGCAGAGACATCCTGCGATTTTAGGTGCGACTCCGACGGGTTTTGGTCTGATTCAAAGAGCCAATGCAAGATTTGCTCAACTTCCGCTTAGACAGGGTAACAACCAGATTCAAAACGCCGATTTGAAAAGTCGCCAGCCTCTAGCTGCTGAGAGAAGTGCTCCGAATGCCAAGTTGGTTAGCGAGAACGAAGATTCCGAATCTGTTGAAATAAATAGTTCGAATGAGCTAGTTCCTGAAGGGGAAAAGGCTGTTGGAAGAGGCCCAATTGTTCCCGCTAGATTAGCGACTTTAACACCTAATGTTGGTTTTGTGCCAAGTGTATATACAAGTTTCGTGGCGTTTTAGAATCTTTTTTAAATATATAATAATACTTTTTGAATAAAACGATTTCCATTATTTTTTCAGTTGATTTATTTATTTTTTACTCAATTTTATTTACAAACCGTAATAAATGCGAAAAAGCGGCAAAGTTGCAGGATTAAAGCAGTAATGAGATAATCAGAATTTAATAATATATCATCTAGCACATCATAAAATTATCTAGCATAAATAGAGACAACCCAATGTTTGTATCAAATGTGTATTTAAAACATTTTTAACGGCAAATTTCTGACAAATTAAAATTAAAAATCTATTGATATATAATCCCAATAAAAAAATATGTCAGGAATATCAAATACGTATAATAAATACATAGTAGATTTTCTTTGTTATCAATATTAAATAGGTAATATTTTTATAATTTGTGAAAAATAACAAAATTGACACTTGTTTAAAGCAAGTGACTCATACGTGTAATTTTCTGGATATAGATCTTGAGCATATCATATACAGGCTTAGTTAAAAGTATGGAGACGGCGATTTATTGCCGTTAATATTCATTTTAGGGATTTATGTGCAATATAAAAGTTTGTTGGAATATTTTGATCTACATTTGAGAATATTTGATTTTTTTTTTCTTCATTTGTTTTTTATTTACGCCTGTCCGTGCATTTTTTTTAAACGGGAACTAGTAAATTTTACTCATAATTCGATAGAGCTTTTTTTCTCTTTTTAAAAAAAATTTTAAAATTAACAGATGTTCGGTACATCGCAGATAGACAGAAGCGTAGCGATAAACAAACTTGAGCGACATAATTTTATCAGTGGTTATTGTGTACGTCAAATCTTTGACAGAAATAATTCATTTGTGCAATTTGTTGCTGTTAATATTAACAATGGCGAGTTTAAGTGAACATGAACGAATTGAAATACTTATGATGTTGGGTTATGGAGATAGACGCCGAAGTTTACAAGACGTTTGTAATTTATTTAATGATACGCATCCAAATAGAAATCCAATCAATATTATCCGTTGTTGGTAAAACTTTAAGACGCTTTGAACAAACGGGTAGCGTTAAAGATTTGCCAAGAAGTGGTAGACCTAGAACAGCAAAAAACGATGATAACAAACTGGATATTTTATTGGCTGTATTTGAATATCCCCATTTATCAACAAATCAATTAGCGGCCACTTTCAATATTTCAGTCATCGATCGTGTCGTTTTTAAAAAGTGAAAAGTATAAACCTTATAAGGTACACCTTGTACACGAGTTAACGGAAGATGATTTTGATAGGAGATTACAATTTTCTGAAGAAATGTTAAATATTTGCAATAATAATGAAAATTTTTTCAACAATATTCTTTTCTCAGACGAAGCTACTTTTTGCCTTACCGGAGAAGTAAAGAGACATAACTGCAAATACTGGTCATCGGAAAATCCCTCTTGGATTTTGGAGCACCATACGCAGTACCCCCAAAAGGTTAATGTTTGGGTTGGCATTCTAGGTGGTCATATTATCGGTCCCTTTTTCATCAATGGCAATTTAACTTCGGCTTTGTATTTGCAGTTATTGCAAAATGAAATAATACCTGCTAGTGCTACGCTCTATCCTCATGAAAACAATGAACACCTGCCCAATGACAGTATCTGGTTCCAGCAAGATGGCGCCCCACCACATTATGGTGTAAATATTCGTCAATATCTGGACAACGTTTTTCCCCACAGATGGATTGGAAGACGAGGAACCATTGAATGGCCAGCCCGTTCGCCAGATTTAAGTCCTTTAGATTTTTTTCTTTGGGGATACGTAAAAAACAAAGTTTACAAAGAAAAGCCCGATAACGTCGAAGATTTACAAATCCGAATTACCAGAACGATACAAGAAATTCCCCGAGATTTTTTACAGAACTCTGTTCGGGGTTTCCTAAATCGATTGGGTCATTGTCAAATTACTAATGGACGACAATTTGAACACTTACTTTAATTTTCTTTGTTATTAATTTGTTAAATTTTTCTTGTAAAAAAGTTATTAAAATGAATTTAAAAAAACCAAAAATATTATTGTAAAGAGAAAAAAAAACTCTATCGAATGGTAGCGTAAAATTTACTAGTTCCCATTTAAAAGAAATGCGCGGACAGGCGTAACTAAAAAACAATTGAAGAAAAAAAAAATCAAATATTCTCAAATGTATATCAAAATATCCCAACAAACTTTTATATTGAACATAAATCCCTAAAATGAATATTAACGACAATAAATCGCCGTCTCCATACTTTTAACTAACCCTGTATATTTAAGATATTTAACAGTAGTATTAATGTATAGAGCAGACCAATTTCCGTGCGCGCCATGAGCGCCGTTATGGGAGTGTAATTCGTAATATATTAGAATATGCGATAGAATAGGGACGCAACATGAGCTTGTTACCTATATAAGTATAGAAGTAGAGACATTTATTCTATCAGAAATAATTAAATATACATTTGGTTTTCTGCTATTAAAGTAATATGCATAAATACACGAAAAATAAGAATAGTACATATTATAGCACCGTTGTATATATACACATAAGACCAGCTCTCAACGGGCCATACCCGGCAATAACTGGCAACAGCGTATCCCCTCTACGCGCGGTAGCTTACATTACCATACATTGCAGAGTTATGAATTTAGTAAGACTTAAACCGCGCAAGGATATAGTCGTTTGCATATTCGTTCTGTATACGTAATTTGCACATTTGTTTCAGATATAATAAGGTCGTTATATCTCCAAGTTATTATTATTGTATTCTTAGCTGCTACGGAAAAGTAATTTTAAGTAATAAAAAAACAATAACGTTTTCTAAAAGATAAAAGTAAAAAAATCAATAATTCTGCAAAATAAATTTTAATTCTAAGAAAGTCACTAAATATAGGATTCGAAAATACCGCCCTCTCTCCCCAAACAATATCCGAGCCTATTGTAAAACTCCCGCCTCACTCCCTTGAGATTTCTAGGGGTTATTGTCTCGAAAATTCTAAACAGTTGAACTTGCAACTGTTGCAACCTTTACGTATGCACAGCTAGATACGAATGACGGGCAATCTATTGCTCTCGATCATCGGACTTATGTATGCGCACGCGGAGTGGCATCGTACATACGTTGCCACATCGCATTACGTTCCATACGTATATTGTTGCGTATGTCCCGTAGCGGGTTGGATCTATCGGTATATACAAATATAAATAAAATGGAAAATGTATAAAATCAGTGATTGTGTGCACGACAGAGGATTTAAAAAAACACACCAAACACATACTGAATGCTTTTTATTAGTGTTGACGCAATACAATCATCATCACATCGACGCACATCGCACGCGCGGAAATTGGTCTGCTCTATTAATGTATAATAAAATTTAGATATGTAATTGAAAACGTGATAAAATAATTATTTTAAATTAATTATTTTAAAATTTAAATACAAAGTTAACGATAACATTTTCAGGCAACGACCATACCACGCTGAATAGACCAGTTCTCGTCCGAATCTCCTAGCGTTCACTAGGGTTGATGTGTAGAGGAGTTTACATTGTGTAAAAATATAGTCGTGTGTACATATAATTTTACCTAAGTATCTTTCGTAGGTAGCGTGCGAGAGAGAAGGTGCGCGGCGCGCGCTCGGTCTATAGCATTAGACTGAGTACCAGTGAGGGTGTTCAGGGTAACAAACTAACCGGTAATTCCAGGAATTTGTTGCTTGATCACAAATTTCTGAATATTAATGAGGACATTGTAAGGACAAGCCCGGTATTACGGCAAATAATTGTAAGTGTATTTTGTGTAATAATAACTGTGAATGGTTAGCGTAAAACGCTTGACTGGATATAATAAATTCAATGATAAGGACTCTGATAGTTTGCTATTTACTAAAATTAAAGACAATCAAGAAAATAAAGTAATTAAAATCAACAAATTTGAGGACACTAAAGGACGGTTCGATGCATCCACTGAACCGAAATTAAGTGATCCCAATAATAGGCAGGTTTCAAACATGGAAGGAAATAAAAAGAACACCTCTAATGGTCTTCTCGATTATATTTCTGTAGAAGTTGCAAATCGCTATGGTATCCTATCGGACACCACAAACGACATACAAATGGGAGAGCCATCATCCCAAGCGGCGGAACAAATTCAAGCAAAGGCGTCTAAAACAAGAGAAGAACCTGAAATTCAGACTTCTGAAAATAATACGAGAAAAGGGAAACCACCTCCAACATGTTTTGTTTCGCGCATTACAAAAAATTACCAAGAATTTCGATCCAAAAGCGATGCGATAACCAAAAATTATTACATACAATTCACGGGGGACAATACACTGATTTATTTCCGCGAATTGTCCCACTATAAGAAATATATAGAGCTATACAAAGAGACATTGCCATTTTTAATTTTACACCTACACACCGAGAGGTGAAAAAACACAGGCGTATGTCATAAAAGGCCTTCACAGCGACGTCGAAGAAGGTGACGTCAAAAACGAATTATTAGAACTAGATAACTTGCTGAAGTCATTTAGTCATTTAGGCATTGATGAAATGTAAGGCACAATAAAATTTTCGTCCTGTCTTATTTGCTTCCATGTATTTTGAATGGCTTCCCAAAGTTGATCGATCAGAATTTTGAGGACGAAAATTTCGATTATAAATGTTCTTAACTATAGTCACCAAATATTTTCATTAGATTCAAATCCGGACTATTCGCGGGCCCATGGAGAAGTTCATCATTTCATTATACATATTTAAATTTGACGTTGTATTGATTAATACGACTATAAATATCCAAGTAAAAAATCATTCGGTTTTTATGATCATTCGATTAATGATTATCCGGTTTTTGAAATAAATCGATTTTTCCCAACACTAGTTTATACGTGATATATATTTAAGATATTTAGCAGTAGTGTTAACGTATAACAAAATTTTATATGTTATATATGTAATTGACAATAGGTTTGTTTTTGCAGGCGTTTTGAAACGGTTTGAAATTCATTTTATAATCACTTTTATACGCATGCGTCAATTACAATTGTTTCCAAACTATCCCCAATTTTATCGTTGTTAAAACGAATTTCAAATTCGTGGAAGCTAGTGACATCTACCATACAAATAGTAGAATTTCAGAATTTTCAAATGTACCACATACTTCTTGAGCAACATGTCTGCTTATGCGAAAATGTTCTATGAATTAATTATCTGTATATTGAGGAATAATTATTTCAAAATAATTTTCATTCCTTATTTTAATTTTATCTTGAAATTGTATTTCTTCTTCACTGGTAAACTCGCACTCAGTACTACTATTGTTACAGTAGTGTGCAGAAAAAACTCGGACAACTGTACTAGTGTATAAACTAAATAAATCTGACATTCTTTTCATAAAACCACTTCGATCTACACGCGATGGAGATTTAAAAAACATTCAGTGAGAATCACAACAATGCCTACACATTTCTCCACTTTTCGTGCATAAAAATGAAACGCGCATGCGTCTGATATTCGGTTTTACGAAAATACTCAAACCATTCCAACCGATTGAAAATCATTTCACAACAGAGTTAAAAACTGCAAAAACGACAAATGTTTTATCAGTCTTTGATTTTATTTCTCTGTCCGAACGCTTTTTCTTCAATGCGCACACTCCTGATACATCAAATGATTTCAAACGCCTGCAAAAACAAACCTAATATATGGCAATTTATAACATAATTATTTTATTTAACTAAGATATTAAAATTTAAATACAAAGTTAACGATAATATTCAAAGGCAACGACCATACCACGCTGAATAGACCAGTTCTCGTCCCAGTTCTCGTCCGAATCTCCTAGCGTTCACTAGGGTTGATGTGTAGGGTAGTTTACATTGTGTAAAAATATAGTCGTGTGTACATACAATAATTTTACCTAAGTATCTTTCGTAGGTAGCGTGCGAGAGAGAAAGTGCGCGGCGCGCGCTCGGTCTATAGCATTAGACTGAGTACCAGTGAGGGTGTTCAGGGTAACAAACTAACCGGAAATTCCAGGAATTTGTTGCTAGATCACAAATTTCTGAATATTAATGAGGACATTGTAAGGACAAGCCCGGTATTACGGCAAATAATTGTAAGTGTATTTTGTGTATTAATAACTGAATGGTTAGCGTAAAACGCTTGACTGGATATAATAAATTTAATGATACGGACTCTGATAGTTTGCCATTTACTAAATTTAAAGACAATCAAGAAAATAAAGTAATTAAAATAAACAAATTTGAGGACACTAAAGGACGGTTCGATGCATCCACTGAACCGAAATTAAGTGATCGTAATAATACACAGGTTTCAAACATGGAAGGAAATAAAAAGAACACCTCTAATGGTCTTCTCGATTATTTTTCTGTAGAGGTTGCAAATCGCTATGGTATCCTATCGGACACCACAAATGACATACAAATGGAAGAGCCATCATCCCAAGCGGCGGAACAAATTGAAGCAAAGGCGTCTAAAACAAGAGAAGAACCTGAAACTCAGACTTCTGAAAATAATACGAGAAAAGGGAAACCACCACCAATATGTTTTGTTTCGCGCATTACAAAAAATTACAAAGAATTTCGATCTAAAATCGATGCGATAACCAAAAATTATTACATACAATTCACGGGGGACAATACACTGATTTATTTCCGCGAATTGTCCCACTATAAGCAATATATAGAGTTACACAAAGAGACATTGCCATTTTACACATACACACCGCGTTGGGAAAAAACACAGGCGTATGTAATAAAAGGCCTTCACAGCGACGTCGAAGAATGCGACGTCAAAAATGAATTATTGGAACTAGACATCAAAGTTCACAACATAGTCAAGTTTAAAAATTCCAAGCACCCCATTTTTATGATTGTAGTGTCTAAAGGTACTACCAGAAAAGATTTAGAGACAAAGGCACGTTATCTTCAACAAATGCGGGTCTACTATGAGCCGCACGTGTCTAAAAAGGAAATAATACAATGCAGGAAATGCCAGCAGTGGGGCCATTCGACACTAAACTGCTTTATGAAGATAACCAGGTGCGTAAAATGCGCTGGCGACCATCGATCCTTCGAGTGTGAAAAACCTCCCACGACTCCTGCAAAGTGCTGCAATTGTGGTAAAGATCACCCTGCCAGCAGCACTGAGTGCGTAAAATATCAAGATCTTATTGCTGAGAAGCAACATAAAAAAGAAAGACAGGAAGCCGTAGCTGCGGCTGCAAATAAACGGTTTGTACCCGCACCCCTGCCAAGCAAAAACCCATGGAGTAGCAGGAAAGATGAGTTTCCACGTTTGTCTCCAACATCGAAGGGAATAATTAAGTCTCCAAGTCTAGTGAATTCAACCACATCTGAGCAAGCAAAGGCGGAACACCCTTCCACACATCAGAACGCGTCAACATCGTTTTCCAGGCCACAGACACACAGCAATACCTCCAGCCACGGCGAGGATCTAAACTATATGGAAGACATCTCCAACACACTAAAGAAAATCAATGACATAGTGAATCTCCGCTGGCTGGCTGGTAAGTTAAAAGAATTACATTCTAAGCTGTTAACCTGCAACACCTTAGTAGAGTACGTAATGGCCTTAGACGACTTTAATAGACAAAATGAACCTTAAAATCGTACTGTGGAATGCAAACGGACTCATTAACAAAATGGGCGAATTCATACATTTCATCCATAGCGAAAACATAGATGTGGCTCTGGTCAACGAAACTAGACTTTCAGACCAAGATCATCCACGGGTACGTGGATTCCGCATCGAAAGGAAGGACGGCCGCAATGGACATGGAGGTGTGGCCATGTTTGTAAGAGAAGGTGTGCCATTTCAACGTATAGAACTCCATAGGGATATTCAAGACCTAGAAGCAATAGCGATCCAAACAGCTGACAATACCACCATCGCAACATTGTATAATAGTCCCAAAAAAACAATACAAGCTGCAAGTCTAGACAGGTTATTTAACATTTCCAGAAAGGTCATAATTGCCGCAGATTTTAATGCCAATCATCATTTCTGGAATTGTAACCGGGTGAACAGCAATGGTAGAATTCTGCATAGGTATGTTACCATGAACAACATATTCCTACATAATACCCCTAACCCTACACACTATCCTACAAATGGCATGACCCCTAGCACCATTGATCTAGTAATAACCAAAAACATTGTCAACATAGGAGAACTTGTCACGGGACAGCTACCCTCTGACCACCTCCCAGTAATCTTTGCTCTGAACTCAGAATATCGTTCAGATACAACGAGAAAACATCTAGAGTATGGCAAAGCAAACTGGCGTGCGTATAGAGAAGAGCTTCACCGCATCACAAAAATCCCAAATGTGATAATGAATCAAAACAAGCTCCAAGAGGAGGTGCAAAAACTAACATCCAACATCAATAAAGCCGTCAAGAAAGCCATTCCGACAAAAACAAGCGACAGATATGTTCATGACACTTTACCTGCAGACATTATAAACGCAATCAAAAACAGAAACTCCTTAAGAAAACAGTTCCAAAGAACCAGGGATATGAGATATCACGAAGAAACGGTAACACTTACTAGACATATCAAGAAAAGAATAACCGAACACCGAAGAAATAGCTGGAACAGAAGAATACAAAATCTGAAACCACAAGACGGCTCGCTGTGGCGTCTTACAAAGCACTTAAGATCGACCTATACAACCATCAATACTTTGAAGAAGGAAGATGGTACTATTGTTGCCACAGACAAGGACTTAGCAAACACGCTGGCGAAAGCCTTCGAAGTTCAACATAGAATTCCACAAACCGATGACGCCACTGAAAATGAAATAGAAGAAACCATCCAACATTTTCTATTGCAAAATCCCACCGATCCCTTCCACGCGGAGCGTTTACTGGTAAAACCGTCCCAAATCCATTCCATGATAAAGCGCACATCCTCAACCAAAGCCCCAGGACCAGATAGCATTCAAAATCTTTTGTTAAAAAACATCCCCAGGAAAACGGTAATACATATCACACAAATCATTAATGGCATCCTCAGGCTTCAACATTTTCCCGAAGACTGGAAAAAATCAATTGTTATCCCGATACCCAAGCCCGGCAAGAATCCCACCGATCCCACTTCCTACCGTCCCATATCTCTACTATGCACCCTCTCGAAAATAGCAGAAAAAATCATTCACGAACAGATACAAGACCACTTAGAAGCTAACAGCATAATGCCAGATGAACAGTTCGGATTTCGATCGGAGCACAGCACTATTCATCAAACCGCTCGGATCTCTGCAGACACGACCAATGCCTTCAACAGAAGGAACCACACCGCGTTTGTACTGATGGATATGGAGAAGGCTTTCGATAGGGTGTGGACAGAAGGGCTCATCTACAAATTAATCAAATTTCGATTTCCGTGTCATATAGTCAAACTCATCTATTCCTACCTTACCAATAGAGAATATCAGGTAAAGGTTAATAATACCTTATCTGATCCACTGGTGGCCACGGCTGGAGTTCCACAAGGCTCTGTGCTGGGGCCTATTTTATACAATATATTTACGGCAGACATTCCAAAATTCCACAACAACAACGTCGCACTGTACGCCGATGATATAGCCATATATGCTCATTCGTTTTCCCCGATAGTTGCCATTCAAAAAGTACAAAACCACTTACACCATCTTCAGAACTACGTCACAAAATGGAAACTTTCCGTAAATCCAACAAAATCTTCTTCCATTGTATTTACGAAAAGAACACGACCTCTGCACTTGCCAAAGCAACTTCAGTTTCAAAACACCCATATCCCAATTCAAGACAACATCAAATATCTCGGAGTACAGTTAGACAAAAGACTGACATACAAAAATCAGATAGAGAACAACAGCAACAGAACTATAGCTGCTCTCAGAAAAATCTATCCAATAATCAAGAATTCAAATACGACCTTCGAAAACAAAATACTACTATACAAACAGGTGTTACGGCCTATCCTAACATACGGAGCACCCGCCTTCGCAAATGTAGCCCAAACTAGGCTCACCACACTACAACGCATTCAAAATAAATGCCTTCGTATCTTACTCGATAAAGACCGATACGTATCGGTACGAACGCTGCACGAACTTGCAAAAATACAGACGATACAAGATTTTATTACGACAATCGCCAACAAATTCTACAACAAGACCATCTATCACGAAAATCCTTTAATAAAGAAGATTACCAAAACGCGTCAAACTCCGGCAAAACATCCCCATCAATATCAACGTTTGCCAATATTCCAAATGCCCTTTCCAGATTAGATCTAGATTAAAAATCAATCGGAATCGTCTCTTCAGTGGAACAACGAAAACGTTAGAGGTTTTTTAGAAGTTTTTCCTCTAGTGAACATGTGACAGTGCCTGTTATTAAGCGAAAATGACGCAAAATGTTTCTCGTGTGCGCCAGTGATCTGTGCGTGCGTGTAAATAGCGACAAACACATATGGGTTATTAAAGACACATTCCCAACAAAATTGTAAACATAGAACATTATGTAGGAAAATTTTATAAACACAAATGTTAGAGCTACATGTAGATATCTGTATGCAATCATGTAATATGTAAATAAAGATTTTGTTGAGTTGAGTTGAGTTGAGTTGAGTTCTCGTCCGATCACTGAAGTCAAACAGCATCGGGCGCGGTTAGTACTTGGATGGGTGACCGCTTGGGAATACCGCGTGTTGTTGCCTCCTTTTTTTTGTTACCTACAACTACTAAAGCATTTAAAACTCTGGTGGAAAGTAAAAAATTATCTATTTTTTAAATAAATTAGTTGCATTTAATTACCACGATTTTTAATATTTTGTAACAAACTAACCGATAATTCCAGGAATTTGTTGCTTGATCACAAATTCCTGAATATTAATGAGGATATTGTAAGGACAAGCCCGGTATTACGGCAAATAATTGTAAGTGTATTTTGTGTAATAATAACTGTGAATGGTTAGCGTAAAACGCTTGACTGGATATAATAAATTCTATGATAAGGACTCTGATAGTTTGCTATTTACTAAAATTAAAGACAATCAAGAAAATAAAGTAATTAAAATCAACAAATTTGAGGACACTAAAGGACGGTTCGATGCATCCACTGAACCGAAATTAAGTGATCGCAATAATAGGCAGGTTTCAAACATGGAAGGAAATAAAAAAGACACCTCTAATGGTCTTCTCGATTATTTTTCTGTAGAAGTTGCAAATCGCTATGGTATCCTATCGGACACCACAAACGACATACAAATGGGAGAGCCATCATCCCAAGCGGCGGAACAAATTCAAGCAAAGGCGTCTAAAACAAGAGAAGAACCTGAAATTCAGACTTCTGAAAATAATACGAGAAAAGGGAAACCACCTCCAATATGTTTTGTTTCGCGCATTACAAAAAACTACAAGGAATTTCGATCCAAAATCGATGCGATAACCAAAAATTATTACATACAATTCACGGGGGACAATACACTGATTTATTTCCGCGAATTGTCCCACTATAAGAAATATATAGAGCTATACAAAGAGACATTGCCATTTTTAATTTTACACCTACACATCGAGAGGTGAAAAAACACAGGCGTATGTCATAAAAGGCCTTCACAGCGACGTCGAAGAAGGTGACGTCAAAAACGAATTATTAGAACTAGATAACTTGCTGAAGTCATTTAGGCATTGATGAAATGTAAGCCACAATAAAATTTTCGTCCTGTCTTATTTGCTTCCATGTATTTTGAATGGCTTCCCAAAGTTGATCGATCAGAATTTTGAGGACGAAAATTTCGATTATAAATGTTCTTAACTATAGTCACCAAATATTTTCATTAGATTCAAATCCGGACTATTCGCGGGCCCATGGAGAAGTTCATCATTTCATTATACATATTTAAATTTGACGTTGTATTGATTAATACGACTATAAACATCCAAGTAAAAAATCATTCGGTTTTTATGATCATTCGATTAATGATTATCCGGTTTTTGAAATAAATCGATTTTTCCGAACACTAGTTTATACGTGATATATATTTAAGATATTTAGCAGTAGTGTTAACGTATAACAAAATTTTATAGGTTATATATGTAATTGACAATAGGTTTGTTTTTGCAGGCGTTTTGAAACGGTTTGAAATTCATTTTATAATCACTTTTATACGCATGCGTCAATTACAATTGTTTCCAAACTATCCCCAATTTTATCGTTGCTAAAACGAATTTCAAATTCGTGGAAGCTAGTGACATCTACCATACAAATAGTAGAATTTCAGAATTTTCAAATGTACCACATACTTCTTGAGCAACATGTCTGCTTATGCGAAAATGTTCTATGAATTAATTATCTGTATATTGAGGAATAATTATTTCAAAATAATTTTCATTCCTTATTTTAATTTTATCTTGAAATTGTATTTCTTCTTCACTGGTAAACTCGCACTCAGTACTACTATTGTTACAGTTGTGTGCAGAAAAAACTCGGACAACTGTACTAGTGTATAAACTAAATAAATCTGACATTCTTTTCATAAAACCACTACGATCTACACAAAACAGTCAAACAACGAGCGCGATGGAGATTTAAAAAACATTCAGTGAGAATCACAACAATGCCTACACATTTCTCCACTTTTCGTGCATAAAAATGAAACGCGCATGCGTCTGATATTCGGTTTTACGAAAATATTCAAACCATTCCAACCGATTGAAAATCATTTCACAACAGAGTTAAAAACTGCAAAAACGACAAATGTTTTATCAGTCTTTGATTTTATTTCTCTGTCCGAACGCTTTTTCTTCAATGCGCACACTCCTGATACATCAAATGATTTCAAACGCCTGCAAAAACAAACCTAATATATGGCAATTTATAATAACATAATTATTTTATTTAACTAAGATATTAAAATTTAAATACAAAGTTAACGATAGTATTTACGGGCAACGACCATACCACGCTGAATAGACCAGTTCTCGTCCAGTTCTCGTCCGACTCTCCTAGCGTTCACTAGGGTTGATGTGCAGGGTAGTTTACGTTCTGTAAAAATATAGTCGTGTGTACATATAATAATTTTACCTGAGTCTCTTTCGTAGGCAGCGTGCGAGAGAGAAAGTGCGCGGCGCGCGCTCGGTCTATAGCATTAGACCGAGTACCAGTGAGGGTGTTCAGTGTAACAAACTAACCGATAATTCCAGGAATTTGTTGCTTGATCACAAATTCCTGAATATTAATGAGGACATTGTAAGGACAAGCCCGGTATTACGGCAAATAATTGTAAGTGAATTTAGGTATTAATAACTGTGAATGGTTAGCGTAAAACGCTTGACTGGATATAATAAATTCAATGATACGGACTCCGATAGTTTGCTATTTACTAAAATTAAAGACAATCAAGAAAATAAAGTAATAAAAATCAACAAATTTGAGGACACTAAAGGACGGTTCGATGCATCCACTGAACCGAAATTAAGTGATCGCAATAATACGCAGGTTTCAAACATGGAAGGAAATAAAAAGAACACCTCTAATGGTCTTCTCGATTATTTTTCTGTAGAGGTTGCAAATCGCTATGGTATCCTATCTGATACCACAAACGACATACAAATGGGAGAGCCGTCATCCCAAGCGGCGGAACAAATTCAGGCAAAGGCTTCTAAAACAAGAGAAGAAACTGAAACTCAGTCTTCTGAAAATAATACGAGAAAAGGGAAACCACCACCAATATGTTTTGTTTCGCGAATTACAAAAAATTACAAAGAATTTCGATCTAAAATCGATGCGATAACCAAAAATTATTACATACAATTCACGGGGGACAATACATTGATTTATTTCCGCGAATTGTCTCACTATAAGAAATATATAGAGTTACACAAAGAGACATTGCCATTTTACACATACACACCGCGTGGTGAAAAAACACAGGCATATGTCATAAAAGGCCTACATAGCGACGTCGAAGAAGGTGACGTAAAAAATGAATTATTGGAACTAGACATCAAAGTTCACAACATAGTCAAGTTTAAAAATTCCAAGCACCCCATTTTTATGGTTGTAGTGTCTAAAGGTACTACCAGAAAAGATTTAGAGACAAAGGCTCGTTATCTTCAACAAATGCGGGTCTACTATGAGCCGCACGTTTCCAAAAAGGAAATAATCCAATGCAGGAAATGCCAGCAGTGGGGCCATTCGACACTAAACTGCTTCATGAAGATAACCAGGTGTGTAAAATGCGCTGGCGATCATCGATCCTTCGAGTGTGAAAAACCTCCCACAACTCCTGCAAAGTGCTGCAATTGCGGTAAAGATCACCCTGCCAGCAGCACTGAGTGCGTAAAATATCAAGATCTTATTGCTGAGAAGCAACATAAAAAAGAAAGGCAGGAAGCCGTAGTTGCTGCTGCTAATAAACGGTTTGTACCAGCACCCCTGCCAAGCAAAAACCCATGGAGTAGCAGGAAAGATGAATTTCCACGTTTGTCTCCAACATCGAAGGGAATAATTAAGTCTCCAAGTCAAGTGAATTCAACTACATCTGAGCAACCAAAGGCGGAACACTCTTCCACACATCAGAACGCGTCAACATTGTTTTCCAGGCCACAGGCACACAGCAATACCTCCAGCCACGGCGAGGATCTAAACTATATGGAAGACATCTCCAGCACACTAAAGAAAATCAACGACATAGTGAATCTCCGCTGGCTGGCTGGTAAGTTAAAAGAATTACATTCTAAGCTGTTAACCTGCAACAACCTAGTAGAGTACGTAATGGCCTTAGACGACTTTAATAGACAAAATGAACCTTAAAATCGTACTGTGGAATGCAAATGGACTCATTAACAAAATGGGCGAATTTATACATTTTATCCATAGCGAAAACATAGATGTGGCTCTGGTCAACGAAACTAGACTTTGGGACCAAGATCATCCACGGGTACGTGGATTTCGCATCGAAAGGAAGGACGGCCGCAATGGACATGGAGGTGTGGCCATGTTTATAAGAGAAGGTGTGCCATTTCAACGCATAGAACTCCATAGGGATATTCAAGACCTAGAAGCAATAGCGATCCAAACAGCTGACAATACCACCATCGCAACATTATATAATAGTCCCAAAAAAACAATACAAGCTGCAAGTCTAGACAGGTTATTTAACATTTCCAGAAAGGTCATAATTGCCGCAGATTTTAATGCCAATCATCATTTCTGGAATTGTAACCGGGTGAACAGCAATGGTAGAATTCTGCATAGGTATGTTACCATGAACAACATATTCCTACATAATACCCCTAACCCTACACACTATCCTACAAATGGCATGACCCCTAGCACCATTGATCTAGTAATAACCAAAAACATTGTCAACATAGGAGAACTTGTCACGGGACAGCTACCCTCTGACCACCTCCCAGTAATCTTTGCTCTGAACTCAGAATATCGTTCAGATACAACGAGAAAACATCTAGAGTATGGCAAAGCAAACTGGCGTGCGTATAGAGAAGAGCTTCACCGCATCACAAAAATCCCAAATGTGATAATGAATCAAAACAAGCTCCAAGAGGAGGTGCAAAAACTAACATCCAACATCAATAAAGCCGTCAAGAAAGCCATTCCGACAAAAACAAGCGACAGATATGTTCATGACACTTTACCTGCAGACATTATAAACGCAATCAAAAACAGAAACTCCTTAAGAAAACAGTTCCAAAGAACCAGGGATATGCGATATCACGAAGAAACGGTAACACTTACTAGACATATCAAGAAAAGAATAACCGAACACCGAAGAAATAGCTGGAACAGAAGAATACAAAATCTGAAACCACAAGACGGCTCGCTGTGGCGTCTTACAAAGCACTTAAGATCGACCTATACAACCATCAATACTTTGAAGAAGGAAGATGGTACCATTGTTGCCACAGACAAGGACTTAGCAAACACGCTGGCGAAAGCCTTCGAAGTTCAACATAGAATTCCACAAACCGATGACGCCACTGAAAATGAAATAGAAGAAACCATCCAACATTTTCTATTGCAAAATCCCACCGATCCCTTCCAGGCGGAGCGTTTACTGGTAAAACCGTCCCAAATCCATTCCATGATAAAGCGCACATCCTCAACCAAAGCCCCAGGACCAGACAGTATTCAAAATCTTTTGTTAAAAAACATCCCCAGGAAAACGGTAATACATATCACACAAATCATTAATGGCATCCTCAGGCTTCAATATTTTCCCGAAGACTGGAAAAAATCAATTGTTATCCCGATACCCAAGCCCGGCAAGAATCCCACCGATCCCACTTCCTACCGTCCCATATCTCTACTATGCACCCTCTCGAAAATAGCAGAAAAAATCATTCACGAACAGATACAAGACCACTTAGAAGCTAACAGCATAATGCCAGATGAACAGTTCGGATTTCGATCGGAGCACAGCACTATTCATCAAACCGCTCGGATCTCTGCAGACACGACCAATGCCTTCAACAGAAGGAACCACACCGCGTTTGTACTGATGGATATGGAGAAGGCTTTCGATAGGGTGTGGACAGAAGGGCTCATCTACAAATTAATCAAATTTCGATTTCCGTGTCATATAGTCAAACTCATCTATTCCTACCTTACCAATAGAGAATATCAGGTAAAGGTTAATAATACCTTATCTGATCCACTGGTGGCCACGGCTGGAGTTCCACAAGGCTCTGTGCTGGGGCCTATTTTATACAATATATTTACGGCAGACATTCCAAAATTCCACAACAACAACGTCGTACTGTACGCCGATGATATAGCCATATATGCTCATTCGTTTTCCCCGATAGTTGCCATTCAAAAAGTACAAAACCACTTACACCATCTTCAGAACTACGTCACAAAATGGAAACTTTCCGTAAATCCAACAAAATCTTCTTCCATTGTATTTACGAAAAGAACACGACCTCTGCACTTGCCAAAGCAACTTCAGTTTCAAAACACCCATATCCCAATTCAAGACAACATCAAATATCTCGGAGTACAGTTAGACAAAAGACTGACATACAAAAATCAGATAGAGAACAACAGCAACAGAACTATAGCTGCTCTCAGAAAAATCTATCCAATAATCAAGAATTCAAATACGACCTTCGAAAACAAAATACTACTATACAAACAGGTGTTACGGCCTATCCTAACATACGGGGCACCCGCCTTCGCAAATGTAGCCCAAACTAGGCTCACCACACTACAACGCATTCAAAATAAATGCCTTCGTATCTTACTCGATAAAGACCGATACGTATCGGTACGAACGCTGCACGAACTTGCAAAAATACAGACGATACAAGATTTTATTACGACAATCGCCAACAAATTCTACAACAAGACCATCTATCACGAAAATCCTTTAATAAAGAAGATTACCAAAACGCGTCAAACTCCGGCAAAACATCCCCATCAATATCAACGTTTGCCAATATTCCAAATGCCCTTTCCAGATTAGATCTAGATTAAAAATCAATCGGAATCGTCTCTTCAGTGGAACAACGAAAACGTTAGAGGTTTTTTAGAAGTTTTTCCTCTAGTGAACATGTGACAGTGCCTGTTATTAAGCGAAAATGACGCAAAATGTTTCTCGTGTGCGCCAGTGATCTGTGCGTGCGTGTAAATAGCGACAAACACATATGGGTTATTAAAGACACATTCCCAACAAAATTGTAAACATAGAATATTATGTAGGAAAATTTTATAAACACAAATGTTAGAGCTACATGTAGATATCTGTATGCAATTATGTAATATGTAAATAAAGATTTTGTTGAGTTGAGTTGAGTTGAGTTCTCGTCCGATCACTGAAGTCAAACAACATCGGGCGCGGTTAGTACTTGGATGGGTGACCGCTTGGGAATACCGCGTGTTGTTGCCTCCTTTTTTTTTGTTACCTACAACTACTAAAGCATTTAAAACTCTGGTGGAAAGTAAAAAATTATCTATTTTTTAAATAAATTAGTTGCATTTAATTACCACGATTTTTAATATTTTGTAACAAACTAACCCGATAATTCCAGGAATTTGTTGCTTGATCACAAATTCCTGAATATTAATGAGGACATTGTAAGGACAAGCCCGGTATTACGGCAAATAATTGTAAGTGTATTTTGTGTATTAATAACTGTGAATGGTTAGCGTAAAACGCTTGACTGGATATAATAAATTCAATGATAAGGACTCTGATAGTTTGCTATTTAC
This sequence comes from Melolontha melolontha, assembly GCA_935421215.2. Lineage (NCBI taxonomy): Eukaryota > Metazoa > Arthropoda > Insecta > Coleoptera > Scarabaeidae > Melolontha > Melolontha melolontha. The sequence goes on along the minus strand of OW285240.1, from coordinate 135,229,344 downwards.
TAAAATTAAAGACAATCAAGAAAATAAAGTAATTAAAATCAACAAATTTGAGGACACTAAAGGACGGTTCGATGCATCCACTAAACCGAAATTAAGTGATCGCAATAATAGGCAGGTTTCAAACATGGAAGGAAATAACAAGAACACCTCTAATGGTCTTCTCGATTATTTTTCTGTAGAAGTTGCAAATCGCTATGGTATCCTATCGGACACCACAAACGACATACAAATGGGAGAGCCATCATCCCAAGCGGCGCATTCTCACTGCGTCCTCTGTTCGAGCAGTACGCCAGCTGAGAGAACATACGACTAAATACTGTCATACGAAGCCGGAAGCAATGGCCGGGCGAGTTATTACGATAACAAACCTAAAACTAAATCCCAACTTCGTTGAACTCTGGCCACCCGAGTTACTACAACAAACGCAGGCGATAATCGACGAAACGCACAGCGAAAGTGGCGTGCAAGAGCTACTACGGACTTCACCGAGTTTATTTATTATAAACTCAGACCAACCGAAGATACAAGTTGAAATAACAGATCCCGAACCGACCAAAAAAGAAAAACACCACAGAAAACAGAAAATGAATCAGCCGGAAAAGAAAACCGAAGACTTCATCTACCCGAAATTCACGAAGAAACCAAAAATAGACGAAACAATCTCACCGATCGAAACTAAAAATTCTTACGACGCCCTCGATAACAAAACCGACGAAAAGATGGAAGAAGAAACAGCCGAATCCACACCACAGCCTTCAACATAAGCCAGCTCGACTGGACTGGTACGACAAATGGAAAATTAAAATTAACCCATTAAAACCGCGGCAATTTACTTCCAACACAGAAAACGACACAAAAGGCCGGACGAAGTCAAACTCGAAGGTCACACAATACACTGGCAGGAAAAAGTTAAATATCTCGGGGTCACAATGGACTCACAACTAACAAACACGGCACATATTAAAGAAATAAAACGAAAAATAGGGTTCACAACACACGCACTGTACCCGATACTAAACGGCAAAAGCAAACTAACACTGGAAAATAAAATATTAATAATAAAAACGATAATACTCGCGGGCGCAACATATGCCGGAGAAATATGGCATCAAGCCAGCGAAAAGCAAAGACAATCGGTACAAGGGAAAATAAACAAGGTTATTAGACTCGCGATAAATGCACCGCGATACATGACAAACGCGCAGATACATAAAGAGACAAAACTCGAAACACTTTAAACAATAATATGCAAACGAACACTAAAAACAATAGAAAGAATACAGTCACACGAAAATCCCACAATAAGGAAAATAATAAACCCAAAACGGAGACTAATTAAAAAAGACGGACTTAAACAAATTAAAAGACGCGCAGAGGATAACGATATCCAATTAGCCGCGAAAAAAATCAAAAATTAACAGATAAACAGAGATCAACACAAACACACAAAAATGTAGCAAAACACACAGCATTCCATATAGGATAAACAATCGTAACACACAAACACACAACTACACACAATAACACAAAACATACACAACCCCGGGTAATGAAATTGGAGTGGAAATGGAGGCAACTCCGACCACCAAACAAACTCAAAAGGACTCATATACCAACACTAGTTTATACGTGATATATATTTAAGATATTTAGCAGTAGTGTTAACGTATAACAAAATTTTATAGGTTATATATGTAATTGACAATATATGGCAATTTATAATAACATAATTATTTTATTTAACTAAGATATTAAAATTTAAATACAAAGCTAACGATAATATTTAGAGGCAACGACCATACCACGCTGAATAGACCAGTTCTCGTCCGGGAACTGGTCTTGTATTTACGAAAAGAACACGACCTCTGCGCTTGCCAAAGCAACTTCAGTTTCAAAACACCCATATCCCAATTCAAGACAACATCAAATATCTCGGAGTACAGTTAGACAAAAGACTGACATACAAAAATCAGATAGAGAACAACAGCAACAGAACTATAGCTGCTCTCAGAAAAATCTATCCAATAATCAAGAATTCAAATACGACCTCCGAAAACAAAATATTACTTTACAAGCAGGTGTTACGGCCTATCCTAACATACGGAGCACCTGCCTTCGCAAATGTAGCCCAAACTAGGCTCACCACACTACAACGCATTCAAAATAAATGCCTTCGTATCTTACTTGATAAAGACCGATATGTATCGGTACGAACGCTGCACGAACTAGCAAAAATACAGACGATACAAGATTTTATTACAACAATCGCCAACAAATTCTACAACAAGACCATCTATCACGAAAATCCTTTAATAAAGAAGATTACCAAAACGCGCCAAACTCCAGCAAAACATCCCCATCAATATCAACGTTTGCCAATATTCCAAATGCCCTTTCCGGATTAGATCTAAACAAAATTATTCGGAATCGTCTCTTCAGTGGAACAACGAAAACGTTAGAGGTTTTTTAGAAGTTTTTCCTCTAGTGAACATGTGACAGTGCCTGTTATTAAGCGAAAATGACGCAAAATGTTTCTCGTGTGCGCCAGTGATCTGTGCGTGCGTGTAAATAGCGACAAACACATATGGGTTATTAAAGACACATTCCCAACTAAAATTGTAAACATAGAATATTATGTAGGAAAATTTTATAAGCACAAATGTTAGAGCTACATGTAGATATCTGTATGCAATTATGTAATATGTAAATAAAGATTTTGTTGAGTTGAGTTGAGTTGAGTTTTCGTTCGATCACTGAAGTCAAACAGCATCGGGCGCGGTTAGTACTTGGATGGGTGACCGCTTGGGAATACCGCGTGTTGTTGCCTCCTTTTTTTTTGTTACCTACAACTACTAAAGCATTTAAAACTCTGGTGGAAAGTAAAAAATTATCTATTTTTTAAATAAATTAGTTGCATTTAATTACCACGATTTTTAATATTTTGTAACAAACTAACCGATAATTCCAGGAATTTGTTGCTTGATCACAAATTCCTGAATATTAATGAGGACATTGTAAGGACAAGCCCGGTATTACGGCAAATAATTGTAAGTGTATTTTGTGTATTAATAACTGTGAATGGTTAGCGTAAAACGCTTGACTGGATATAATAAATTCAATGATAAGGACTCTGATAGTTTGCTATTTACTAAAATTAAAGACAATCAAGAAAATAAAGTAATTAAAATCAACAAATTTGAGGACACTAAAGGACGGTTCGATGGATCCACTGAACCGAAATTAAGTGATCGCAATAATACGCAGGTTTCAAACATGGAAGGAAATAAAAAGAACACCTCTAATGGTCTTCTCGATTATTTTTCTGTAGAGGTTGCAAATCGCTATGGTATCCTATCGGACACCACAAACGACATACAAATGGGAGAGCCATCATCCCAAGCGGCGGAACAAATTCAAGCAAAGGCGTCTAAAACAAGAGAAGAACCTGAAATTCAGACTTCTGAAAATAATACGAGAAAAGGGAAACCACCTCCAATATGTTTTGTTTCGCGCATTACAAAAAACTACAAGGAATTTCGATCCAAAATCGATGCGATAACCAAAAATTATTACATACAATTCACGGGGGACAATACACTGATTTATTTCCGCGAATTCTCCCACTATAAGAAATATATAGAGCTACACAAGGAGACATTGCCATTTTACACATACACACCGCGTGGGGAAAAAACACAGGCGTATGTAATAAAAGGCCTTAACAGCGACGTCGAAGAAGGCTACGTCAAAAATGAATTATTGGAACTAGACATCAAAGTTCACAACATAGTCAAGTTTAAAAATTCCAAGCACCCCATTTTTATGATTGTAGTGTCTAAAAGTACTACCAGAAAAGATTTAGAGACAAAGGCACGTATCTTCAACAAATGCGGGTCTACTATGAGCCGCACGTGTCCAAAAAGGAAATAATTCAATGCAGGAAATGCCAGCAGTGGGGCCATTCGACACTAAACTGCTTTATGAAGATAACCAGGTGCGTAAAATGCGCTGGCGACCATCGATCTTTCGAGTGTGAAAAGCCTCCCACGACTCCTGCAAAGTGCTGCAATTGCGGTGAAGGTCACCCGGCCAGCAGCACTGAGTGCGTAAAATATCAAGATCTTATTGCTGAGAAGCAACATAAAAAAGAAAGGCAGGAAGCCGTAGCTGCGGCTGCAAATAAACGGTTTGTACCCGCACCCCTGCAAAGCAAAAACCCATGGAGTAACAGGAAAGATGAGTTTCCACGTTTGTCTCCAACATCGAAGGGAATAATTAAGTCTGCAAGTCAAGTGAATTCAACTACATCTGAGCAACCAAAGGCGGGACACCCTTCCACATATCAGAACGCGTCAACATCGTTTTCCAGGCCACAGGCACACATCAATACCTCCAGCCACGGCGAGGATCTAAACTATATGGAAGACATCTCCAGCACACTAAAGAAAATCAATGACATAGTGAATCTCCGCTGGCTGGCTGGTAAGTTAAAAGAATTACATTCTAAGCTGTTAACCTGCAACACCTTAGTAGAGTACGTAATGGCATTAGACGATTTTAATAGACAAAATGAACCTTAAAATCGTACTGTGGAATTCAAACGGACTCATTAACAAAATGGGCGAATTTATACATTTTATCCATAGCGAAAACATAGATGTGGCTCTGGTCAACGAAACTAGACTTTGGGACCAAGATCATCCACGGGTACGTGGATTTCGCATCGAAAGGTAGGACGGCCGCAATGGACATGGAGGTGTGGCCATGTTTGTAAGAGAAGGTGTGCCATTTCAACGTATAGAACTCCATAGGGATATTCAAGACCTAGAAGCAATAACGATCCAAACAGCTGACAATACCACCATCGCAACATTATATAATAGTCCCAAAAAAACAATACAAGCTGCAAGTCTAAACAGGTTATTTAACATTTCCAGAAAGGTCATAATTGCCGCAGATTTTAATGCCAATCATCATTTCTGGAATTGTAACCGGGTGAACAGCAATGTTAGAATTCTGCATAGGTATGTTACCATGAACAACATATTGTTACATAACACCCCTAACCCTACACACTATCCTACAAATGGCATGACCCCTAGCACCATCGATCTAGTAATAACCAAAAACATTGTCAACATAGGAGAACTTGTCACGGGACAGCTACCCTCTGACCACCTCCCAGTAATCTTTGCTCTGAACTCAGAATATCGTTCAGATACAACGAGAAAACATCTAGAGTATGGCAAAGCAAACTGGCGTGCGTATAGAGAAGAGCTTCACCGCATCACAAAAATCCCAAATGTGATAATGAATCAAAACAAGCTCCAAGAGGAGGTGCAAAAATTAACATCCAACATCAATAAAGCCGTCAAGAAAGCCATTCCGACAAAAAGAAGCGACAGATATGTTCAAGACACTTTACCTGCGGACATTTTAAACGCAATCAAAAACAGAAACGCGTTAAGAAAACAGTTACAAAGAACCAGGGATATGAGATATCATGAAGAAACGGCAAAACTTACAAAACACATCAAGAAAAGAATAGCCGAACACCGAAGAAATACCTGGAACAGAAGACTACAAAATCTCAAACCACAAGACGGCTCGCTGTGGCGCCTTACAAAACATTTGAGGTCGACCTATACAACCATCAATACTTTGAAGAAGGAATATGGTACGATTGCTGCTACAGACAAGGATTTAGCAAACATACTGGCGAAAGCCTTCGAAATTCAACACAGAATCCCAAAAACCGATGGCGCCACCGAAAAGGAAATACAAGAAACCATCCAACACTTTCGTTTGCAAGATACAACCGATCCCTTCCAAGCAGAGTATTTAGTGGTAAAACCGTCCCAAATTCATTCCATTATAAAGCGCACATCCTCAACCAAAGCCCCAGGACCAGATAACATCCAAAATCTCTTGTTAAAAAATATCCACAGGAAAACTATAGTACATATCACACAAATCATTAATGGCATCCTCAGACTTCAATATTTTCCTCTTGACTGGAAAAAATCAATTGTTATCCCGATACCCAACCCCGGCAAGAATCCCACCGACCCCAGTTCCTTCCGCCCCATATCTCTATTGTGCACCCTCTCGAAAATAACTGAAAAAATCATTAACGAGCAGATACAAGACCACTTAGCAGCTAACAACATACTGCCAGATGAACAGTTCGGATTTCGAGCGGAGCACAGCACCATTCATCAAACGTCTCGGATCTCAGCAGAAACGACCAATGCCTTCAACAGAAGGAACCACACAGCGTTCGTACTGATGGATATGGAGAAAGCTTTTGACAGGGTATGGACAGAAGGGCTGATTTACAAATTAATCAAATTTAGATTTCCGAGCCATATAGTCAGACTGATCCATTCCTACCTTACCAATAGAGAATATCAGGTAAAGATTAATAATACCTTATCTGATCCGCTGGTGGCCACGGCTGGAGTTCCACAGGGCTCTGTGCTGGGGCCTATTTTATACAATATATTTACGGCAGACATTCCAAAATTCCACAACAACAACGTCGCACTGTACGCCGATGATATAGCCATATATGCTCATTCGTTTTCCCCGATAGTTGCCATGCAAAAAGTACAAAACCACTTACACCATCTTCAGAACTACGTCACAAAATGGAAACTTTCCGTAAATCCATCCAAATCTTCTTCCATAGTATTTACCAAAAGAACCCGACCTCTGCGCTTGCCAAAGCAACTTCAGTTTCAAAACACCCATATCCCAATTCAAGACAACATCAAATATCTCGGAGTACAGTTAGACAAAAGACTGACATACAAAAATCAGATAGAGAACAACAGCAACAGAACTATAGCTGCTCTCAGAAAAATCTATCCAATAATCAAGAATTCAAATACGACCTTCGAAAACAAAATATTACTTTACAAACAGGTGTTATGGCCTATCCTAACATACGGAGCACCTGCCTTCGCAAATGTAGCCCAAACTAGGCTCACCACACTACAACGCATTCAAAATAAATGCCTTCGTATCTTACTTGATAAAGACCGATACGTATCGGTACGAACGCTGCACGAACTAGCAAAAATACAGACGATACAAGATTTTATTACAACAATCGCCAACAAATTCTACAACAAGACCATCTATCACGAAAATCCTTTAATAAAGAAGATTACCAAAACGCGCCAAACTCCGGCAAAACATCCCCATCAATATCAACGTTTGCCAATATTCCAAATGCCCTTTCCGGATTTGATCTAGACTAAAATTCATCGGAATCGTCTCTTCAGTGGAACAACGAAAACGTTAGAGGTTTTTTAGAAGTTTTTCCTCTAGTGAACATGTGACAGTGCCTGTTATTAAGCGAAAATGACGCAAAATGTTTCTCGTGTGCGCCAGTAATCTGTGCGTGCATGTAAATAGCGACAAACACATATGAGTCATTAAAGACACATTCCTAACTAAAAAAATTGTAAACATAGAATATTATGTAGGAAAATTTTATAAGCACACAAGTTTGAGCTACATGTAGATACCTGTAAGCAATTATGTAATATGTAAATAAAGATTTTGTTGAGTTGAGTTGAATTGAGTTCTCGTTCGATCACTGAAACCAATCATCGTCGGGCGCGGTTAGTACTTGGATGGGTGACCGCGTGTCGTTGCCTCCAATTTTTTTATCATTCAAATAATTTTTACAACTTTTGTTTGCCAAGAATTTTACAGAATCTTCATTAATTTTAAATTATATTATCCAAAATTTATTCAATTGCAATTGATGGATAATTACGGTAAATTTGTATAGAAAATTTCTAATATTAAGACTTTAATTTGGAAACAATTTATTAGGTAATAATTAGTCCATATCTTATTATACGAATTCAAAATGTATAATTATTAAATTTACCAATATAATGTAGAATTCAGCAAAGTTTACCCATGCATCATTAAATTTGCCAATTTCGAACAGAAAATTGTCAATACCTCGCAGAAATAATTCATTCGCATCTACTATTTTAAATGTGATATTATGTCTGGCAACATACATGTAATACAATGTTTTGAAGGTCTTTCCCTTAGAGGTGAACTTTCCATATATGACGTTACAGCAAGAAAAATTTCTTTCCAAAGAAAGATTCTTCAATCAATATCAAAGTAGATATAACCTTACAACGGACAAAATAATTTGTTCTTTGGGTAGGACTTTTTTACATACGTTTACACTAGAACGATGTTTAGTGTTCAGAGAGATTGTTTTATGATTTGTATGAAATATAATAGATAACAAACAAAATAAATAAAATGTAATACTGAATATGCATGTTTGAAAAAAAAACGCTTGATTAATATATAATTAATCGAGTGTTTTTAATACTAATTTATTATAAATTTAAAACCAGAATGTAATCTAATAGTTATTTAAGTAATAAGGGAGGTAAGTAACATTTACTAGTCGAGGACTAGTTTGCGTCCGAGGGCTTGCCCTAGGACTTGCAATAGAGTTCGAGACTGGTAAATGTTACCTCCCGAATTGCTTATAACATTTTTCCCACTCCCCAGACAATAAAATCCTCAAAAATTAAATGTAATCATGATAAACAGTAACGGTGAACAACCTCGGAATTTAATAAATTAGACATTAAGTGTTGCTGATAAAGTAGGTGATAATAACATTGAATTATCAAGAAATATAAATAAATATCCCAATTTTGTTAATAATGTTACTAATTGTACAAACTGTAATATGACCATAAATATAAATTAATAGAACACGTGTTTTGATGCACTTTTTTTCCCTAAAGGACGTAAGTAAATTACTTACGTTGTCATAGCAATCACACTCATTTGAGTAAAACCAACTTACGTCTATAGAAACAATGTATTAATGGTATGCTTACTATAAGGGGAGTGGGAAAAAGATTTATAACGCGAATATCGCTAATAAATAAGTAAAATATGTATCAAACTGTAAGATTATTGATTACTCAACACTATGATTATTATTTTTACCTTCTAAGGATCACAGCTTATTGCTGAAATACATATTTAGGATACGAGCATTAAGTTTGTACTTAGCCACAGTTTCCACGCAAATATTTTTCACTGTCGTGTCACATCACCAGGCACCGAAACGCATGAAAAAAGAAGCATTTCAAGAATTATTTTAAGGAAAAAAATTAAATTGTGAAGTTTAGTGCTGACAAAAAAATGTCAACGCATGACAGATTCTTCCAAACAAAACAAAGTGACATAACCTTTCTTTATATTCTACATTTTCATTGTGTGTTTCGATTGTAATTTTTGTTTAAAATTGTTTTAATCGCGCACACCAAAGTTATTTTGAAAATGGTAGGTACTGTTTTTCGCGTGTAGCCATTACAATGAACGGTAAAAATGCAAATATTTTACATTCCCTAAAGACAAACCCTATGGACAAACCTAAGAATAAGTGAATTGCAGCTATTAACAGATAACATTAGAAACCAACTCATATAGGTACAAATATTACATCATTTACCTATATAGCAGATATTTTTCATACTTGCTTTAACAATGCATTGAATAATTCTAGTAGAATCCTCATAATTATTTTTTTGAATATTACATAATCATTTTCTTCTCGCTCGTGAAAAAAATTAAAAATCGTTGACATTTTTAATACGCGAGTTCTTACTATTAATTATTGAAAATAAAAGATACATTCTAAAAACGATATCAGAAATTGCTTAATAAAAAATCTTGTTTTGAAATGTCGCCTACCTGCAAAGTAAGGTTATGTGTCTGTTTTGTTTGGGAAAAGCATAAAGTATGTAATGTTGCTATAAATGAATTGAGTCAATTATTTGTAGTATGTCTAGTGGTATAATATAGGTTGATCACGAAATAGTATATTAAAAAACAAGTTTCATAAGGCACCATTTTGCCGCACGAGATCAGTTTAGAAAACAAGCCGCGAAAGCGGCGAGTTTTCTAAAGAGCGAGTGCGGCAAAAGGCCTTATGAAACGAGTTTTTTATACTATTTTTTCTATTTTGCGTTTTTTACATTAATAAATTGCTTAAATTGGAATTATTTAATTTGAAAGTTCAGAGTTTAATTTTTATATAAAGCATGCAGTTGGTCACATTGATATTTGACATTTTCAAATTTAAATCTTGCTATCCGCGAAGTATATTATACGAGCCCTGACAACTATATGTTCGGACGATGTACGAAATGTTAGAAAAATGCAGTTATGTTTATTTTAAAATGTTTTTTTCTTCTTCCCAATCTGAAAATTAAGGCAAATACCCTTTATTTAACAAGAAATTCGATTGTAATTGATTAACATTTTATTTTGCATAAACTACGTAAACATTACAAAGAAAATATAACGAATTTACTGACAAATAAATATTCGGACGCATTTGAATCTTTATAACATTAATAAGAGGTAGCGTCACCTTTTGCAGCAATAACGGCTTGTATACGTTTTGACATGGAATCTACTAAAGTTTTACAATATTCGGGAGTGAAAGAGTTCCAAATTTGCGTAATTTTTGTCTTTAATGCTGGAAGTGTACGTTGAGGATCATTACGCAAAGACTTTTTCATCTGATGCCATAAAGTTTCGATGACATTCAAGTCGGGACTGCTTGACGGCCACGATAAAACTTTTACATTATGGTCACCAAACCATTTTTTTGTTGTTTTCGCAGTGTGACAGGCTGCACCGTCTTGTTGAAATATATAACTTTCGTTTCCAAAATATCAAGATGCTGTTGGGACAAGGTTTCTTGATAAAATATCTTGGTACTTTTCTGCATTTACAGTGCCATCAATGAACTCATATGCACCAACTCCTTTACTACTCGTACACCCCCATATCATAACTCCTTTTGGAAATTTTATTGTACGTTTTAGGCAATCCTTATGAAAGACTTCAGATTTTGTACGAATCGCCTACGCACACATCAAATTTAGATTCGTCGCTGAATATGACATTACTCCACATTTCTGTTGTCCAGGATTTTTTGGATTTTGCCCAATCTAAACGTTTTTTCTTTTGAATAGTTGTTAATAATGGCTTTTCCTTTGCCTATAAAGATAGTGGATAAAAGAACATCATTTGTTTCCATATTGTAACACGCAAAATTATAAACTTACTTTATATAAACTGTAACCAGACTTATGCAACCATAGCCTACAGCATTCCCTGGAGACGTTTAAACTTATCTCATGGTTCCATTGGGCTTGTATTTGCCGCAAGGTACCTCTTCTATTTCTTCTGCAAATTTTGACCAGAGCACGACGTTCTCTTTCAGTGATAGTACGGGGTCGGCCTAAACTTTTGCGCGAACATCAATACCAGCTGTATCGCCAAACTTTTTTATAATATCTCCGACAGTAGATTTGGCAAGATTTAAGTCATTTGAAATTTTTTGCATTGATTTACCTCTGCAATACTGTGAAATTATAATTTCTCGCAGTTTTTTATTAGTTGCGATACCACGCGTCATTTTCTTATTACACAAAATGGCGAACATGACTTTAACTGACAACTATTCATCAAAGCACACTTTATTTATCAATCAACGCATTCATAATACTAATTTCAAAGCCAATAACGATTATCGTCCGAATATTTATTTGTCAGCAAATTTGTTATATTTTTGTTGTTGTCTTCCGTAAATTAAGCAAAATGAAATAGTATAATCAATTACAATCGAATTTCTTGATAAATGAAGGGTATTTGCCTTAATTTTCAGATTGGGAAGACGAAAAAAACATTTTAAAATAAACATAACTGCATTTTTCTAACATTTCGTACATCGTCCGAACATATAGTTGTTAGGGCTCGTATAACATATTATTTACTAATTTTTGTTAACGTTACTTGATACTTCATTTAAAAATATAAACATGAGTGACATAGAAACATATATATGTTGTTGTCAATTGTATACAACATACGTTGTTTGTGTAAAATACGGACATATATCATATCTGTCAAATGTACATAAATTCTTAAAATCAAATGACTGCAATGATATTTATTTCTGTATTCGAACAATGCCAACATTGAAAAATGAAAAAAAGCGTATCGAAATGAGCTTAAGCTCATTTCGATACTCTTTTGGGTTTCATAATGAGTTCATTTCGAACGCAAAATAGAAAAAATAATTTTATTTTGTAACATTTGGAAATTTATAAATTAGGAGACGTGAAAATATAATATATTTTATTATTTTTTCAATAAATAATTAAAAAAATAAAATAAAAATGTTCCAAGGAATTTAAAACTGGATATTAATGTATGTATTTAGAAAATAAACATACAAACAACGACCATACCACGTTGAATAGACCAATAGGAGATCTCGCCCGTATTATTTACTTAATTTAACGGACTTTAAGGGTTTAAGAAATATAAAAAGTATTTAAACTTCAGTATAATTCAAATTGAAATAAACAGCCTAAGGTTTCTTCCTTTTCAATGTTTTAATCATTTTTTGGAAACTAACGAGAATTTTGTGTTGTACATAATTATAATGCTTTAAATATATTTTATATAAAATTTAAAGTAATAATAAGTCTAAATTTAATTATAAACTCTATAATTTAATAGGAGATAACGACCATACCATGCTCAAAAGACTAGATCAAGAAAAAGAAAAAAACAAAACAGTTTATGAGTTGTTAAAATTAACAGAAAAACAATTTAAATTAAATCAAATTATGTAGAAAAGATTTTTACATGTTCAAAATATTTAAAATTAGGAAACAGGAAACGATTAATAACTTCTAACAAATGACACAATTATTGAAGCTGATACTAATACTAAAGATGGTAATATTCTATCGAAACCTCCTGCGGAACATTCGTCAATATGACTAAACAATTCTCTGTAATTTTTTATTGCTGCATGATTAGATGTAGCTAGATCCAATCCGGGCGTTGAATCCTGTAATAAAAAGTATTTTTATATTTTATTATTAACAGCGTAAAGAAAGCAAGTGATAAGTTTTCCATACTTTAATTCATGAATACGAATTTTAAAATTCATGTGTTACATCATAAGTAAGAGCGTAAAAATAGTGTAAAATTTCTTAGTATGATAATATCACAGGCCTATAATGATTTTCGTCTTAGATTTTTGTGTTAGAGTAAAATCATTTTCGGACGAGACTGGCGCAGAATAGTATATTAAAGTACAAGTTGCATAAGACATGATTTTTGCGCACGAGTTCAAGGTTTAGAAAACGAGCCGTAGGCGAGTTTTCTAATTAACGAGTGCGCAAAAAGGTCTTATGAAATGTGTATTTTATACTATTTTTTCTATTTCGGACATTAAAAGTTCAAAAAGACTTAAAATAAGCGGCATGTTTTGTACGAAAATTGTAGAAATTTTCTTTTTTTGAAGTTGGCAGCATTGATGTTTAACTAGAGCATTTTAAATATTTGAAAATCGGCGGTGTTATATGTCATTTTAAGGTTAAAATTTAGATTGATTTATGCAATGACCAACCTCTAAAAACAAAATTTTGCGTGCGAAAAAGTAATACTTTATGTAACCCAAACGGGTGTCGAAAAGTGCAATTTATAGCACCGAAATAGAAAATAGTATATTAAAAAACAAGTTTCATAAGGCACCATTTTGCCGCACGAGATCAGTTTAGAAAACGAGCCGCTTGCGGCGAGTTTTCTAAGGAGCGAGTGCGGCAAAAGGCCTTATGAAACGAGTTTTTTTATACTATTTTTTCTATTTTGCGTTTTTTACATTAATAAATTGCTTAAATTGGAATTATTTAATTTGAAAGTTCAGAGTTTAATTTTTACATAAAGCATGGTCACATGGTCACATTGATACTTGACATTTGCAAATTTAAATCTTGCTATCCGCGAAGTATATTATATTACATATTATTTATTAATTTTCGTTAACATTACTTGATATTTCATTTAAAAATATAAACATGAGTGACAGATAAACATATATATGTTGTTGTCAGTTGTATACAACATACGTTGTTTGTGTAAAATACGAACATATATCATATCTGTCAAATGTACATAAATTTTTAAAATCATATGACAGCAATGATATTTATTTCTGTATTCGAACAACGCCAACATTGAAAAATGAAAAAAAGTGTATCGAAATAGAGCTCATTTCGATACTGTTTTTGGTTTCATAATGAGTTCATTTCGAACGCGAAATAGATAATAGTATATTAAAAAACGAGATTCATAAGGCACCATTTTGCCGCACGAGATCAGTTTAGAAAACGAGCCGCTTGCGGCGAGTTTTCTTAAGAGCGAGTGCGGCAAAAGGCCTTATGAAACGAGTTCTTTATACTATTTTTTCTATTTTGCGTTTTTTACATTAATAAATTGCTTAAATTGGAATTATTTAATTTGAAAGTTCATAGTTTAATTTTTATATAAAGCATGCAGTTGGTCACATTGATACGTGACATTTCCAAATTTAAATCTTGCTATCCGCATACATAGATGGTATATTTGCAAAAAAAGGCCACACCGTCCTCAGATTGCCACCATACCACCCAGAACTAAACCCGATTGAAAAAATCTGGGGCATTGTAAAGAATCGGGTTGCATCAAGAAATGTTACATTTCATATAAATGATGTTGAAAAATTGGCGAGAGAAGAATTTTCAAACATCAAGGTAGAGGAATGGTCAGAAACTTGTCGACATGTGGAAGGTGTAGAAAAATATTACATTATGAAGGAGCACATAATGGATGATTTTTGTGAAGAATTTATTATTAATGTCAATAATGACTCTGAAGATGATTTCTACGATTTTTCAAGCGATGAAGACTGAAGATTTTAAATGTTTCAAAATATATTATATTAATTTTGTCATCAGCGAAAATAAATATTTGATTATACATTGTATGTATGTATATTTGTTTTAATAAATACAAAAATTTTTCTAGGCACATGATTGTGTATTTATCTTCTTTTAATGTCTCTAAAGTGAGATTTTGGTTAGGAGTAAAATTATAATGACAAAAAACAAAATTAAGGTTAATGAAAACCATATTACAAAATATGGATTAATATAATAATAATTTGTAAATACAAAGACTTAAATGTGAAAGCACTATAAAAAGAAATATTTCATTGTAAAATACAATTTATAAAAAATTTGTTACATAATACCAATTGATTTAATAATTATTTTATTCTTCGCGAAGTAATAAGTTTATTTAAAATCGACAACAAAACATAATTATTATGGTTTAATATAACTAAATATTATTTAAATTTAAAACTGCCGCCTATATTGTCAAGACTGCTCAATGTTTTTAAGGTGTTCAGTATTTTTGTAACGTCATCGCTCGCGCATCTTCAGTCTCATTCGAAAGTAATTTTACTCTAGCTTCATTGTGCGACATGTTCAACACAGTTATTTTTTCCACTGCTAGTGTTTTTGTATCATGTGATAACTGGAGCCATGAAAAGAAAATGAATTATTTCTTACTACTACTTATACATACCCTAAATAGTAAGTTGGGTATTCCATCAAAAGCGCCGAATAATTTAAATGGAGTTCTAGAATCCACGGCGAATCTCCGGTCGTATTCGAGCAGAGCTAGCTGAATATCAGCGTTCTTCGGGTCTCCACGTCTAGTTACGATTTCGTCCGTTGTAATTACACTCAAAAAGCAGTTATCGTCAATATCCAGTCCGGGTAGTCTCGATATGCTTCCATTCCTGCACATTACAGACACGTTTGCTGGGATGACGAGATCATCTAAAATTTTACATTTTTTATTTTGTGGAGTTAAAAACAAAAATGCGTAATGTTATTTTACCTGTTCTTGTTATCACAGCAAAGTCGCCGATGTCTCTCAAGCAGTCGAGAGCTCCCTGGTTGCCAAAGTATATATTGGTGGGATCCGTTTCACACGTTTCTTCTGAAAAATAGGTTATAGTATTTCTCTATTCTCGATTACGTTTGGCTGTTTGAATTCCAGAAAGCAAGTTTGTTGGTTAATTAATCCCAAACCAATGCAAATGGATATGGCATTCGTCAGAAAACCATACATTGGATAATCTTAAACTGTTGCAATAAACCTTTCAAATTTTGAATTAATTGGTGTAAGTGTAATTTGAATAATGTCCAGGGTAGTGGTTCTCAAACTATTATAAAGTGGAAGTCCATTTGACAAGAATTTTGTTGGCAATCTGAGCACGATTTTCCAGACACGCAAGTCAATTTGTATAAATTTAAACAATAGTTCTGACTATTTTATACAAAAACTTAGAAAACGTGAAATTATCACAAAATATATAATTATAATGAGTTTAATTTTTATGTTTATAAATTTTAATATTTATTTTCTAGCATATTTTAAATATTAGTTTAAAGAATATAATTAAAGGCAACGACCATACTACGTTGAATAGACCAGTTCTCGTCTGAAACCACAAGACGGCTCGCTGTGGCGTCTTACAAAGCACTTAAGATCGACCTATACAACCATCAATACTTTGAAGAAGGAAGATGGTACCATTGTTGCCACAGACAAGGACTTAGCAAACACGCTGGCGAAAGCCTTCGAAGTTCAACATAGAATTCCACAAACCGATGACGCCACTGAAAATGAAATAGAAGAAACCATCCAACATTTTCTATTGCAAAATCCCACCGATCCCTTCCACGCGGAGCGTTTACTGGTAAACCGTCCCAAATCCATTCCATGATAAAGCGCACATCCTCAACCAAAGCCCCAGGACCAGATAGTATTCAAAATCTTTTGTTAAAAAACATCCCCAGGAAAACGGTAATACATATCACACAAATCATTAATGGCATCCTCAGGCTTCAATATTTTCCCGAAGACTGGAAAAAATCAATTGTTATCCCGATACCCAAGCCCGGCAAGAATCCCACCGATCCCACTTCCTACCGTCCCATATCTCTACTATGCACCCTCTCGAAAATAGCAGAAAAAATCATTCACGAACAGATACAAGACCACTTAGAAGCTAACAGCATAATGCCAGATGAACAGTTCGGATTTCGATCGGAGCACAGCACTATTCATCAAACCGCTCGGATCTCTGCAGACACGACCAATGCCTTCAACAGAAGGAACCACACCGCGTTTGTACTGATGGATATGGAGAAGGCTTTCGATAGGGTGTGGACAGAAGGGCTCATCTACAAATTAATCAAATTTCGATTTCCGTGTCATATAGTCAAACTCATCTATTCCTACCTTACCAATAGAGAATATCAGGTAAAGGTTAATAATACCTTATCTGATCCACTGGTGGCCACGGCTGGAGTTCCACAAGGCTCTGTGCTGGGGCCTATTTTATACAATATATTTACGGCAGACATTCCAAAATTCCACAACAACAACGTCGCACTGTACGCCGATGATATAGCCATATATGCTCATTCGTTTTCCCCGATAGTTGCCATTCAAAAAGTACAAAACCACTTACACCATCTTCAGAACTACGTCACAAAATGGAAACTTTCCGTAAATCCAACAAAATCTTCTTCCATTGTATTTACGAAAAGAACACGACCTCTGCACTTGCCAAAGCAACTTCAGTTTCAAAACACCCATATCCCAATTCAAGACAACATCAAATATCTCGGAGTACAGTTAGACAAAAGACTGACATACAAAAATCAGATAGAGAATAACAGCAACAGAACTATAGCTGCTCTCAGAAAAATCTATCCAATAATCAAGAATTCAAATACGACCTTCGAAAACAAAATACTACTATACAAACAGGTGTTACGGCCTATCCTAACATACGGAGCACCCGCCTTCGCAAATGTAGCCCAAACTAGGCTCACCACACTACAACGCATTCAAAATAAATGACTTCGTATCTTACTCGATAAAGACCGATACGTATCGGTACGAACGCTGCACGAACTTGCAAAAATACAGACGATACAAGATTTTATTACGACAATCGCCAACAAATTCTACAACAAGACCATCTATCACGAAAATCCTTTAATAAAGAAGATTACCAAAACGCGTCAAACTCCGGCAAAACATCCCCATCAATATCAACGTTTGCCAAATGCCCTTTCCGGATTAGATCTATACTAAAATTAATCGGAATCGTCTCTTCAGTGGAACAACGAAAACGTTAGAGGTTTTTTAGAAGTTTTTCCTCTAATGAACATGTGACAGTGCCTGTTATTAAGCGAAAATGACGCAAAATGTTTCTCGTGTGCGCCAGTGATCTGTGCGTGCGTGTAAATAGCGACAAACACATATGGGTTATTAAAGACACATTCCCGACTAAAATTGTAAACATAGAATATTATGTAGGAAAATTTTATAAGCACAAATGTTAGAGCTACATGTAGATATCTGTATGCAATTATGTAATATGTAAATAAAGATTTTGTTGAGTTGAGTTGAGTTGAGTTCTCGTCCGATCACTGAAGTCAAACAGCGTCGGGCGCGGTTAGTACTTGGATGGGTGACCACTTGGGAATACCGCGTGTCGTTGCCTTATTTTTTTTTTTAATTTTCCTATATTTCATTCAAATAATTTTTAGGTAATTTTCAACTTAGGAATGATTTAAAATAAATATCTTTATTTTAAATAACATTAATCATCCGAAGATTATTTGATTGAAAGGTGTGAACAATTACAGCAAGATTATATTGAAAATCAATAACATTTATGTCCGTTTTATTCATCCCTTAGCGGATACCGTTAGCCTCTAGATGACTGTAGAGAAACACATAAATGGGATTCTTCACTTCTAGCAAGGTAAATTTGTCTTGAGGTAAAAGTTCTTGATAAATATAACCTTTAGTTGCGAGCGTACATTTCTAGGTTAGGTGTTTTCATTTTTGATTGATCTACCATTACCAGATCGATTGTTTGTTAATATGTGTTATAAAATTATTCCTTTACGATAGATAAATAGTGAACCACAAAAAAAGGCTATCGAAATGCGTAAATTACAATTATTTATTATATAGTTTTTTTGGAGCAGTACTGTCTGTTTAAAATGAAAAAATGCCGAAAAATAAAATATGAAAACTAACCTCATAAACAAAATCAGCTTATAACATTATGTCATGATTATGTGGGTATGTAAAATCTCATAATATTAAGCGAAAATGACGCGAAATGTTTCTCGTGTGCTAGTGATTTGTGCGTGCGTGTGAATAACGATAACACGCCGATAGATTAGCCCTCGTGGAATGGCCTGTGGAATGTTTTAGAAGAGAAGGCCCTATCTTATTTACGCTAAGTTACAAAATATGATAAAACATAATATTTTCTCCACTATGCTTCTCCATTGAGTATAGAACCTTCTTGAAAGTGTCCACCTTGTTGTACCTGCATGGAAATCCGTTTCTTTAGTTGTCAACGGATGAATTTTTACATTTTGTCGTCCGTGCCAACAGTTTAGCTTTATTAACTCGTTTGGTTTTTGTGGAATACGATTTTTAACCGGAGTTTGACAACGTCGACAGGTACACAACTACACATTGCGCTTGGTTTTGATTTCAATGGCTAGTTGTAAAGTTATCTTACGTTGATTTTGCTTGCTTACTACTACAACTTACTACAATAAACCGATCTTCTGTTTTTGTAGCAAATTTAGGTTTTCCGCTCCGGCATTGATTTCGATACTAATTTTTTGTTTCTGTTTCACTAACAACCCTTTTCTTGTTTTGTTATAATGCAAAATGACAATTATGTTTTTTTTCCTGCGGAGGTAACAGATAATTTAGTTAAAACATTACATATAAACAAACTTATGCGTGGTAACTTAAAAAAGGTATAAAACCCCTTACCACAATTAATAATCGTATCTTAAATACGTATTTCGACAACTAAGTTGTCATCCTCAGTAGGTAAAACCACTAATCACAGTGTTGAACGCTGGGGTTTTGATATACCTTTTTTAAGTTTTTAGTTAAACACAGTCTCCAAAGAACGATTTTTTATGCATGGTAACGTATTTCTTTTTAAGGTTACTTATTTACTCTTACCTCCTTTCGTGGCAGTTGCGCATAGAGAACAAACATTATCTAGCTTCAGTGAACTAGCTCCCGGCATGCAAGAATCTCCTAAAGCGTCACTAAGTAGTTTTCCATAATCGCAAGTATCTTTGGCTAAAATAACATTTCTGGTAGCGTCAATAAATGATAACCAAGCTGAAAAGATAAGCTATTGAAAAGAAATAAAAAAGTGAGGTGTGAATGTGATGGATGCTTTTTTAAAGCGACGATAACGTAATGTGTCAGATTAAGTTTTTATATTTGAAGTTTGTTAAAATTCTTGTAGCATCAATTTATCATGTATTACCATGGTAAACGTTGATATAATTTAGTGAAATATTCAGGAAATATGTATTTTGTTTGGACTAATAAACAATGAAAATAACTGCAAGATACTTTCGGTTACTCAAGCATGAACTAAGAAATATTTTTGTTTTTGTAGTGACATTATTTACTTAAGTGTCGTTGTGTATACTTACAGCTTTATTTAGTCATAATAGAGTGTAAAAGTCTCATATTCGACAATGTGTGAATTTTCATCAAATCAACTGAGTGGCAGGATAATTGGCCTACGTGAAAATGTCTGTGTGTGAAATGATTTTATAAGATCGACATGTGTTATACAGTGAGATAG
Source organism: Melolontha melolontha (assembly GCA_935421215.2). Lineage (NCBI taxonomy): Eukaryota > Metazoa > Arthropoda > Insecta > Coleoptera > Scarabaeidae > Melolontha > Melolontha melolontha. The sequence continues at coordinate 135,208,688 of OW285240.1, read as the reverse complement.
AGGCGTCCTGAGGAATTGCGACGAAACAAATACATACTATTTTGCACGATCATTTACATGTCAGGAAGCTTTCCAGTCGATGGATCCCTCAAAATTTAAAAGACGAGCAAAAACAGGCACATGTCAAGTGGTCAAGGAAATTTTAAAAAATTTGATTGCAGTTGCCCAAATTCTGTATATAACATTGTAACAGGTGACGAATCTTGGATATATTTATATGAGCCTCAAACTAAACAGCAATCGACTGTATGGGTGTTTCAAAATGAACCTAAACCAACAAAAGTGGTCACGAAGCGTTTCAAAAAGAATGATTGCTTGTTTCTTCGCAATAAACGGGTCATGTTGCAACTGTTGCATTAGAGAATCGACGAACAGTTAATGCTGACCGGCATACGTCAATTCGTTTGCCGGAAGTTATCGATGAAGTCAGAAAAAACAACATAAACCGACGAATCATTGTTCATCATGACAATGCAAGTGCTCACACAACACGACAAACTGTCAAGTTTTTGACCAACAGGAACATCATGAATAATCATTGCCAATAATCGCCCGATTTAGCGCCCAATGACTTCTTCTTATTCCGAAACATCAAAAATAAAATGCGTGGAAAGCGCTTTTCATCGCTGAAAGACGCTGTTGAAGAATTTAAATCACTGGTTTTAGAGACACCTCGCGCAGAATGGAAAAAAGTGTTTTGAAGATTGGTTTTATAGGATGCGAAAGTGTATCCATCAGTGGCGGTTTCTGCTATGGTTTGCAAGTTTGCGCAACCACCAAAACTAATAGATTTAATTTAATGAAAAAAAGCGTAATTCTACATCTTTTAAATTATAAATTAAAAATTTGTACTACCTCACAGAATAAATGAACTATTATAAATATAATAGGTATATCTAATTCGATATGAATACGTTAAATAAATGAGAGAATAACACACTTGGTTTGCAAACTCATCGCAATCCACGAACGTATATATCCCTATACGGCTGACGAACTTTGTCGAACGTCTTTCAGATATATCTCCATAAACGAAAATAGTGTTGCAGCGGCAGTGCAACCAAAGCGATACACGTATTTCTTGCTTACGGTGCAACGGTATAAAAGCGATTAAAAAAGTTGTATTTGTGTGTTTAAAAGTGTTTATGCTCTTTATTTTTAAATAATAATGAATTCAGTGCAGAGTTTAATAGTGGATCCGTTCTATAAAAGAACGTATGCCGAAAAAATTGAAATAAAGCGGTTGGGCAGACCTGTTCCGAATTTAAATCTGAAACAAACGATTTCCAGTAAGACGCGAACTTTTAATAGACTATTTAATAAGGATATTTATAATAAACATTTGTGGATTTGCGGTTGTAGTATAAAAAATGCATTATTCTGCTTTCCTTGCTTACTATTTGAAAACGCTATCTACAATCATTCTTGCAGAACTAGAAACACACATTAAAGATAACGAAAGAAAATTGATTGCCCAGACATATGATGGGGCAGCCGTCATGGGCGGATCGCATAATGGGGTACAGGCACGTATTAAACAAACTTATAAATACGCTGCTTACGTGCACTGCTACGCGCATCAGTTAAATTTAGTTATGTTGAATGCTGCCTCTGCCAACACTAATGTCCGTATATTCTTTGCAAATTTACAAGGAATTTGTATCTTTTTTTCAAATAGTTCTCAAAGAGTTGCAATATTGGACGAAACAGTTAAAAAGCGGCTGCCTCGTTCGGCCCCAACCAGATGGAATTTTAATTCCAGAATTGTCGCCACTGTGTTTGAACACAGAGAAGAAATTATAGAAACAATGCGAAGAATTTTGAATGAAAGTAAAACTGTAAATATCACTACTATCAATCAAGCTTCAGGTTATATTACGCTTCTTACTAATAAGAGTTTTATTTTCTGGTTAAATCTATTTTACAAGATAATGCCTCAAGTAGATATATTATATGCAAAATTTCAAACTAGAGAAATTGATCCCCTTATGGCCAATAAATATATATTATCATTTGAAACTCAGTTAGCTCAAATCAGAAATAATATAACGAACACTTCGGATACAAGTGACAGTGGGCCCGGCTCATCAACTTCAAAACGACGTAAGATCGATGGAAACGAATATACACGAGAAGCAAAGGAAGTTTGTGATATTATTGTTTGTCAAGCCAAAGATAGGTTTAGCTTTACTGGACACTTAACTGCAACGTCTCTATTTTGTTCTGATAAATTTAATCAATACAGCCTCCATTTTCCTGAAAATGTCTTTCAGGAAACAATTAAGTCTTACCCATACTTTGATGAACGGAAATTCCGTACTGAACTAAGCGTAATTTATGAAACGGAAGAATTTAAATCAATCTCGGGTTTGCTTCCTCTTTATGACATCATTTCACAAAGTGAACTAAGTGCGACTTTTAGTAAAACATTAAAACTTTTAAAAATTCTAATTACAATTCCGATGTCATCAGCTGAAGCGGAGCGGTGTTTTTCTACTTTTAAGAGAATAAAAACTTTCTTAAGAAACAGCATGGCACAAGAGAGACTTTCTGCATTGGCGATGCTTTCTCAAGAAAAGGATTTTATCCAAAGTATTCCAGATTTTAATCAAAGGGTTATAGATAAATTTGCTACTGCGAAAGATCGTCGCATGGATTTTCTGCTTCAATAAAATCAGGATCAGAATCAGTGAGTTTTAAAAGCCTTTTTTCTTCTTTATATGTACCTTAGCAAAAATAACTTTTAATAAAACATACTTAGTTACCTACCTTGTTTACCTACTGTAAAAAGTATTAGTATTCACTAAATTTGCAACCCCCACATTTTTGATGCACGAGCCGCCGCTGGTATCCATCTTAAAGGGGAGTATTTTGAGAAACAGTAAAGCGATTTACATAGCGTAAATTTACAAATATGAATAAAATAAATCTGTATCTGTACACATGGACAAAACAGCACGTATTTACTAGCGTTAAATTGAACCGTAAATGCATGCGTTTTTGTCTAACAACTTTGTCAATGCGGATATACGAAAGAAATAGCGACTGATATATGAGTCCTTTTAATTTTGTTTGGTGGTCGAAGTTGCCTCCATTTCCACTCCAATTTCATTACCCGGGGTTGTGAATGTTTTGTGTTATTGTGTGTAGGTGTGTGTTTGTGTGTTACGTTTGTTTTGCCTATAAGGAATGCTAATAAGTCTAGCGAGTATTATCGTTTTTATTATTAATATTTTATTTTCTAGTGTTAGTTTGCTTTTGCCGTTTAGTATCGGGTACAGTGCGTGTGTTGTGAACCCTATTTTTCGTTTTATTTCTTTAATATGTGCCGTGTATGTAAGTTGTGAGTCCATTGTGACCCCGAGATATTTAACTTTTTCCTGCCAGTGTATTGTGCGACCTTCGAGTTTGACTTCGTCCGGCCTTTTGTGTCGTTTTCTGTGTTGGAAGTAAATTGCCGCGGTTTTTAATGGGTTAATTTTAATTTTCCATTTGTCGTACCAGTCCTTTAGGAGGACTAGATTGTTTTGTAACTGTTTGTGTATGTAAGATATTCGTCTGCTGCTTATGTATATAGCGGTGTCGTCTGCGTATTGTGCGATATTACATTTTTCTATTGTGGGAATATCCGAAGTGTATATGTTATACAGGAGCGGTCCGAGGATGGATCCTTGTGGGACTCCTGCTGTTATGTGTTCGATTGTCGATTTTTCGTCTCCGATTGTGACATTAAATGTACGGTTCTTTAAATAATTGTCGGTTATTTTTATTAATGTGTTTGATATTTTGTGACGTTTCATTTTGTGTATGAGGCCGGCGTGCCAAATCCGGTCGAAGGCCTTTTCAATGTCGAGAAAGATTGCGCCCGTTGATGTCGATATGTTCATTTTTTCGGTTATGTGTTCTGTCAGTCTTAGTGCCTGTTGTGTAGTTGAGTGGTTTTTCCGGAAACCGGATCTGGGATTATGTTTTTGTTTTCGACTTCATTTTCAAGTCTTGTCTGTATCACGCGTTCTGCCAGCTTACTTATTGACGGAAGTAAGCTGATTGGCCGGTAATCTGCGGTTGTTATAGCGACTGAAGTTCGCTTTCTGGTCTAATAATGAATGTTATCCTATTAAATGACACCAGATAACCTCGTGACATCTGACGGACAAAACAGACTATACCGATGAAAGCGATTTCTTCTCGAATAGCTAAGTTATTACAGAAGAAGAAAAAATATACATATTACTGTAAGTCCATTAAATCGTCGCCAGGTGGCGGCATATACCAAAAACAAATTAGAATATCGATGCGAGAGCTCGCATCTAGCATTGTTACAAATAATACAAATCTGCATAAATAATGAAAATATAGCCAAAAAGATCCAAATGTTCCACCTAATTTTTTTCAATAAATGCCTGAATGCACTACGCCAGCGTTTCTTAATCTTTTTGATAAGTGGAACTCTTTTTAGTAGTCACTTTTATTGTGGAACCCCTGGTTTGTTTCAATAATATGCTTTTAATGTAACATTCTGTAAATGGATTATATGCAACAAAAATGACAATTATTTCAAAAAATATTTATTTTCTTCAAAAAGTAATTCAAAAATTAACACAAAATTCTTAAAACAACTTAAATTTACATTTACAGGACTTTTAAATTTTAATTTTAATGGGATGAGTGCTTTTTATTATCACAAATATACTTAATATTAGGCTTAATTGATGAAAGTTGAATTCTTATGTCAGGTTCGGCATCAAGTCTGTTCCGGTATTTAGTTTTTGTCGACAAATAAGCTGAGAACCCTGTTTCGCACATATATGTGGTTACAAATGGTAAAAGCACCAACACGACCTTTTGCGACAAGTGAGGATATTCATCTTTTATACTGCACCAGAATTCCGTTAATGGCATTAATTTAAATTTATTTTGCAATGATGAATCAGACGTCATTTCAATAAAAGTTTCGTATTCTTCCGTTGACATGGTCGAAGGTCGTGCATTGAGAATAAATGGGTTTTTAATCCACAATTCATTTTGATATTTAATCTGCTGTTCATTTGGAAAATACTTATTAAAAGCTTCACGTAATCCTTTCAGATGTTGAATAATTTCTTCAATAAATGCCTCTGCCATTTCAACCCCTTCTTCTTCTAAAAAGCCTTTTATTGTTGGGAAACAATCAAACTCGTTGGAGCTCATACAAATTGTCCAAAATTCAATTTTTTTCTTGAAAGCAAGAATTTTGTCGTGGGCAATAAATACATTTACTTGTTTGCCCTGGAGGGTTAAATTAAGTTCATTTATCTTTGTAAAAATGTCGCTTAAATAGGCAATTTTAAGTAACCAATTTCTATCAAATAATCGACCTTTCAATTCAAAATTGTGTTCTAAAAAAAAAGCACGCACCTCGTCCCTTAACTCAAGAAAACGGGTTAGTATCTTTCCTCGAGATAACCATCTGACTTCAGTATGTAAAAGAAGAGATATATGTACACTTCCAATCTCCTCACAGAGGATTTTGAATAAACGATTATTTAGCGGTCGAGATTTTATGAAGTTGATGATTTTGATGACTTCATCAAGAGCATTCTTATAACTGGGGGATCATTTTTTAGCAGCAAGTGCCTGCCTATGGATCATGCAGTGGCTACTAGAACAGTTTTTAGCTATATTTTTAATAAGCTGTACAGCCCCAATAATTATGTCACTCATGGGCCTTTGCTCCATCGGTACAGATATCAATACAGTTGTCCCATGGTATTTTATTCTCTTCAAGAAAAGAATTTAGAAGACCAAATATTTCGACACCAGTAGTACGTGTTGGTAGAGATTTGCATAAAAGAAGATCTTCCAATAATGCGTTTTGGTGCTGATGTCTAACTATTACAATTAATATTGCGAGTCCAGATACATCGGTTGAGTCATCCATTTGTAATGAAAATTTGCATGATTTGAGACGAAAAGTAAGTTCATTCTTTATATTGGCTGCTAAATCTCTGATGCGCTGAGCTACCGTGTCATTCGAAAGTGGAATCTTAGCCATTTATTTTGCAGATTTTTCACCTAACACACATTTTACCATCTCCATACATGAAGGTTTAATAAGATTTTCTGCAATTGAGTATGCTTCACCGCGTTGAGCTATCAGATAGCTGACTAAATAAGAAGCCTCACTTGCTTTTTCATTCACCGTTTTTGTGGTTTGAACCATAACCGTTTTTAATTTTAAAAGTTCGTCACGCTTCCGAATGAAGAATTCAACATTTTTTTCTTTAAGCTTGCCATGAACAGATTCTAAATGACGACGCATTTTAGCTGGAGCCATAGAGCTATTTTGTAAAACTTTGTTGCATATAACACACTGAGGATTATCATTATCGTTCATGAATCCTAAACATATATAACTTTCATCATATTTCCTTAGTTTTTTAGTAACTGCTCTGGGTTGATTACTTGTAGAGGCCATTAATGGCCTAATTTCGTTTGTGGCGATTTCAGTTGCATCACTTTTATTATTACCACAGTTATCTTTAGCAAAAGAACTAGTTGCTGAGTCCGAAACAGAAGAGTCAAGTTCTGCAGCAGAACGCTTTAAAGTGCCTTCTTTAAACCACCTCTCCATCCTGCAACAAAATATCGAAAATGGTTTTAAGACAAAAATAACAGCACCAGTTACCTTTTAAGAGGGAGTTCTCATTTTTTAATTAAAAAAAGTCTTTTTTTCTTTTATTATCTTAATGCTATATGTGTCTAGAATAAGTCTAGAATAAGTACTCGGTTCCGTATAAAAGTTATAGCTTTATGTATCACTTGTATACAAGCTGTATACATCACTCGTATAAAGTTTAAGCAAACATTTCCCAAAATGATGTTTCTGAAATCGGTAACAAGAATTTCTCAGACGCTAATTGACCAATCTAGATCTAGATCTTTTTGTATTATGTTTGTAAACGTGTACACCAGTGGGCAAACTAGGATCTTTGATTAAAATGCTATATTTCAGTTTTAATTCCACTTTTCCTAGTCTAAAAAGGTCGTTTTTTCAAATTTTTAGTAAAATGCGCGCCATTCTTATAATTTTTAATTTTTTGAAAAGATCCTATTTTACTCAACAGAAGTAATCTTTGCTACCGTTTGGTATCTCGTTTTTCGGGCGTCAACTTTAACGCCCTCTGCTACAGAAGCAAATTATGTCAAATTAAAACACAATTTGTTTTTGCAAAGATATGCGTAACGCATTAAAAAAAAGTTTCTATAAATAAAAAAACAATCCTCCTTAAAAAGAATTATTAAAAATCGTCGTGTTTTTATTCAAAAAATGAGAACTCTCCCTTAAGACCGAATAAAGTTTAAAGGTTACTTACGTTGATATTATTTTTAACAGTGAAATATTAAACACAAACAATTACAATTTCTAGGTTTTAACACAGTTTTTAGACAGTTTGGTTTTAAACATTTGGTTTTAGACAGAACCAATAAAGTTTATCAATAAACAAAATCACTTTATCAATAACTTTCAATCAGTTTATTTATCTTTCAATCACTTTATTTATAAGACACACATCGGCAAGTGACTATTATGCCCGGATACTCGTAGTGTAATGATTAAAGACGGCAGACTATGCAGACACACTGTTAAATTTAATAATACACATAAGGTGTGTTAGATAAAAATGTAGATTTTACAAAATTAGGGCAACTTTTTACCAATACTGAAGATCCATTGTACAGATACAAAGAGCAATTTAACTATGCAAATATAACATCTCTCAACGTCGAACAATCCTTCTCAGTGTATAAACATATTATTATTAAATTTGACAGTGTAGGCACATAGTCTGCCGTCTTTAGTAATGATCAATAAAGAATTGATCCGGGGAATCACAGATACCGGGATTTTCCGTGATTATACCAGGGCGGCTGCTTTTAAATACCAAAAATTGTCCCGACGGCGCCGTTACAATCCGCGACGTCGGACTGTCGCATTTGCACCGACTATCCAGATTAGTAAGTGGAATTTAGTTGTGCCGTTAAATTTTTATTACTTTTTTTATGTTACTTCCTTGAATGTTATAAAAAAAGCACGTAACTTTCGCGGAACCCCTGAGTGATCTCCACGGAACCCCGGGGTTCCGCGGAACACAGTTTAAGAAACGCTGCACTACGCCATCCGATTTTATTTATCAATTTTTTATTGGTTAAAAGATTGCTTAATATTAGTTTTACCTGCATTTCCATATCTAGCAAAGCAACCTCGTTTTCCCTTTAGATTCTCTAACCTAGTGATGTTCGGTCTCACTATCAACACGGTACGTATTAAATGTGCTTCTACTGTTTCCGGAAAGGCTATGGCTGATAATCCAGCGCTAAAAAGTGCGTCGACTTAATCGTTAAACCTAATTAAATCAATTAATAAAACGAAACTCACAGCTTTGCGAAGTAACCGAAATCCGCTCCAATTGTGACAACATCCGTCGAGTTCTCATTAATGGCCTCGATGCAATCCCTTCGGTTACTTTTTTGAATACAACTCAAAACCGGTTGGATTCCGTAATGTAAGCCCGCTTCGCTCCACACTTGGCATTTTCTCTGTTCGTTATTAGAGATCGTACACCATTTCATTTCAGTTCTACAGAGCCTGGATCCTTGCGTTGTCAGATTTTGCCTGTAATCTACAAAACGTTTTTCTTTTGACTCATTACATACTTTGTTTATGGTTTTATTTACTGCTAATATGTTCGTTAAGACTTCTTAAATTTGTATCCAAACCAACGATGATGTTATACGAATCGACAGGTTCGGGAAATAAAACTTTCTTCAACAGGTTTATCTGGGTTGTGCTGAGTTCGATCCTGGCGGACAGTTCTGAGGTGTCCAGGGAGCCGATGAACCAGTTACTCAATTCACGTGGCAAATCGCCATAGTTAGCACTGCAAAGTTGAACAGAAGGTTTAAATATGTATAAAATTATGGAATTTTCTGATAATTTTGAAGTTATTCATTATTTTGAAAATTATTTTTTAGAATTACCATACGAATCTACACTGCTTAAAATCGTACAGGGATATTTTTAAAATTAAGATGTAAAAACAGAATATCGTATTGTATATAAATATTTTGAGCAAAAATAATATGCCCAAAGGTTTTATCATATTATCTTGCTAACAATGGAGCGATTGTGTTTTGTTTGCAACATCTACTTATTAAAAAATTCTTTCAATGGAGACTGTGGTTAAATAAAAATTTAAAAAAAGATTTAAAAAAAGGTATATAACCCCTTACCACAATTATATGATGATGACAACTTAGTTGTCGAAATACGTATTTAGGATACGACTAATAATTGTGGTAAGGGGTTATATACCTTTTTTTAAATATCTACTTATTAGTTGTCATAACGGCGTTATTTGTCACTTTCTGTTTAACTACACTGTAGCGTCATTTCTTGCTGCAGAGTTTAAAAACATTCAGTTTTGTGTATAATTTGAGTAGTTTTATCAATGGAAAGGTGTTATTTACCGCGCGTAAAAATGTTATGTGCTATTGGCAAGTTGCAAGCTGGGCGGCGTCAACCTGAAGTTGCAGCTGAATTTCAAATTACACAAAGTGTCATAAGTCGCTTATGACACCGCTATAGGGATACTGCTGAAGTGCGTAATCATCATCGTGGTAACGGTCGGATTTCAACGGCAGTCAAGACCGTTACGTCCAAATTATTGCCCGACGTAATCAAACTTGCACTGTTCGGCAGATACAAAATAAGTTTAACCAAACATATGGCGTACTGATTAACGACCAAACTATTCCCAATAGGTTACATGAGGTACACTTAAGGTCTAGACGACCCTTAAGAGTTCCACCTCTAACAAGAGATAATCGCGGAGAACGTCTTTTATGGGCACAGGATCACTGAAATTGGACAAACGAACAATGGTCATATGTAATGTTCTCTGATGAGTCTAGATTTGGCATGTACAATGATTCAAGAAGAAATAGAATTTGGTGGCAGCCAGGACGCGTAAATCGTTTGAATGCAGTCCAAGAAGTCCATTTTTTCAGAGGTGGTACAATCATAGTATGGGCCGGCATAAGTATTGGTGGAAGAACAGATCTCGTTTTGATTGAACGTAATATGACAGCTCAAGTTTATGTGGAACAGGTCATTTTACCTGTCGCTGTGCCATATGCAGGAGCAGTAGGAGAAAATTTCAATTTCATGAAAGATAATGCACGTCCACATGTAATTCGAATTGTAATGAATGTGCTAAAACAGAAACACATTTCGTTGTTAGCGTGGCCAGCTCAGCCTGCGGATATGAATCCGTTAGAGCATCTGTGAGATAAGTTACAAAGAAGAGTTACAAATTCAAATGATCACACTAATGATCTCCGAGACCCTTTTAGAGTTCTTCAAAGAGAATTGAGAGCAATACCACAGGAAGAGATTGACAATTTAATTTTAGCAATACGCAACTGTATTAGGGCAGTAAGAAACAATCGTGGAGGTCATACTGATTACTAGAAGTTGCCTTTGATGATATGTTTACGATCGCCTTTCAAATTTAAACATCTTTAAGATTTAAAATTACATCGTTGTTAACAAAATTCGTATTTGCAAACTTAAGTTTATTAGATCTTTTTGAATTTACTTTTAATTTTGTACTTTTTTAGTTGAATTACGCTATAAATATACAAATCTGGTCAATAAAGTTGGTTAACAATATATAATAATCTTTTTTCTTTTAATTATGTAAATATCCCTGTACGATTTTGAGCAGTGTATATTGTATCGCCTGAAATTTGTCACTGCATTGTTTAAAAGTCAAAATTCGATAATTCCAATTTGTAATTACACTCAATTAGCATGTATGTAATCTTAGGAACCAGAATATAATCCTTGTCGAAAAAACTATAGAACAAGGATAGCTAAGGTGGTTAGGCCATATAGCGAGAAGAGGTGAGAATAGACTTATCAGTAGAGCAGACCAATTTCCGTGCGCGCCATGTGCGCCGATGTGAGGATGATTGTATTGCATCAGAACTAATAAAAAGCATTCAGTATGTGTTTGGTACTTGCTTAGACTGCATGTAAGTGTAGGCATACGTAATAAAATGTCGGCGACACATAAATCGAGAAAACGACCGTTGTTAGACGAAGTGAATAAGTTTATTATGAATTTCCCGGACTTATTATACGATGGTACAAAAATTAAATGTTTAGTGTGCAATACATATCTAATGTGTTGGTCAAAAACACATTGTAAAGAACACGTAAGCAGTTTGAAACACAATAATAACAAAATTAATGGACAACAGTTTATACATGAACTATGTGTAACTATGATTGTGTGTACACTGCCGTTTACATTGTTAAGTAATGATTCATTTATTTTATTTTGGAATAAATACGCGAATCAAACATTACCGAGCACGACAATGTTACGAAGGAATTTACCATCGGTGTGTAAACAGGTTGAAAATAAAATCAAAGCCGAACTGAAAAATAAAAAACTGTGGTTATGTGTGGACGAAACAACTGACAGCAAAAAAAAATCTGTAGTTAATGTGATGGCGCGTAATATGGAACCACATCAACCAACGTCTTCAATTTTATTAGCATCCAGACGACTAGAAAAATGTAATGCCGAAAAAATTTCAGAGGTGCTATTAGATACTTTGGAAAAATTTAAACTTTCGATAGGCCAAGTATTAATGTTTATGACCGATGGTGCCGCAACCATGTGTTCTGTAGGCCGGTCTCTTAGAAAATATTGTGCTAACTTGTTACATATTACTTGTAAACTCCATGCTCTACACCTTGTGGAAGAACAGGTTCGTAGATGTTATCCAGAGGTAGATGTTTTAATATCGAGTACAAAGGCAGTATTTCTGAAATCTCCAAAACGTATTCGGAAATTTCACGAATTGTGTCCCCATACCCCTGAGCCACCACAGCCGATTCTGACACGTTGGGGTACATGGTTACGGGCGGGGTTTTACTATCATGAACATTTTGAAAAAATTAAGGACGTGGTTTTATCATTCGATCCGAAAGAAAGTGCAGCTATCAATACAAGCCAGAAAAAAATTTCAAGATGCCCAGATTAAAATGGATTTACAAAGTATTCGTGAGAATTACTTGGGACTAGAAGAAGCAATAACAAAATTAGAAAATTCGTCGTTGTCGTTAGAGGAATCACTGTAAATCGTTAAAGATGTTCACGCACAACTGTGTGCTGTAGAAGACGCAAAAAGTGAAAGTGTTCTAATTAAATTTGAAAGTGTTTTAGACAGAAATGCAGATTTTGACACCTTAACACGTATTTGTGAGGGCACGTCTACAGATGCGTTAAGTTGCTTAAAAAAGTATTTTGATTATGCGAATAAAACATCACTAGATGTAGAACGCTTGTTTTCCGAATATAAACATATTCTTTCCTCACGGCGGACATGTTTTTCAGAAATAACCTTAGAAACGCACCTGATGTTGAAAATATACAATCGAGTTTCTCCAGTTTGTTAATCCTTGGAAGACGCTTAAAACGGTAAGTGTTTTTTTAAATCCTCTGTCGTGCACACAATCCCTGATTTCATACATTTTCCATTTTATTTATAGGTACATACAACGCTGCTATAATATGTACTATTCTTATTTTTCGTGTGTTTATGCATATTACTTTAATAGCAGAAAACCAAATGTATATTTAATTATTTCTAATAGAATAAATGTCTTTACTTCTATACTTATATCGGTAACAAGCTCATGTTGCGTCCCTATTCTATCGCATATTCTAATATATTACGAATTACACTCCCATACCGGCGCTCATGGCGCGCACGGAAATTGGTCTGCTCTACTTATCAGACAAATATTCGAAGCGAAAGAAAAAGGAAAAAAAAAAGAGAGGCAGGCCAAGAAGAACGTGGAAGAAGGAAGTGCGGACAGCAGCTGCGAAAAGAGGAACAAGACGGGAGGAAATAAAAATGGTAGTAAATGACAGAAAAAAGTGGAAGGAAATATGGAAGAAAATACCTGAAAATTCAACTCCAACATAACTCAACACCGATAGATACATGAGTTCCCAGGATTAAGTAAGAAGTATGTAATCTTAGGATTTTTCCTAGATATAGATAGGAATGTACTGTCTGCATGGTTGCATTTCATATAAAAATTTTGCAAGTAGATTATTGTTGACTTGCCTCTTCCTTGCAAATTTCTAAGTTACTTTTCTTCTTTGACCCATTTAGGACCACTATTAGACAAATAAAGGAAAACGCAAATTCTTTAAGGAATAAACTTTTATTTAGGTATTTATAAACATCCTTTAAAGTAAAAAAAAATGACAAACCATTGATTTTTATATTTTTTTTGCGCAACAATGGGACTAAATGCACAAAAAAATATTACAATTATTAATTATGGTAGTCTTTGAAGCAGTGTGAATGTAATGGAATTCCACATTTATTACACATAAATACGGTTGTACTTTTGCATATTCTACAACGTCTCCTCCAATTTTCACGATTTCTTTCAATTAGGTGACCCACATTATCTAAACGTGCACTGGATGATAGAGACGCACTGGAACCACGTCGTCGAACAGATTGTGTTTTACATTTGTTAGCACTAATGAGGCTTCGTACAAGTTCAGACCTGAAATCCAGCTGCGAAATGGGTATCTCTGTGTATACAAGTCTGTGCAGTTTCCAAGCATTCACCACAGTAGAATCTAACATATTTATAAATAACGGCCACCACCATTTTTTTCCACGAATATTTATTCGGTATTTGCATGTAGATCAACGCCTCTTACATATTTGTTATATTTGGCAATCACATTTGGTTGTGGTATAGAGATGTCTTCCTTTTCTCTACGATTGTACCGCTTCACAAACACATTAGGCAGTGCAGACTCACAATTGGTTGCTACTGTAACCACAGAATTGTCATTCCAACGGACTACGCTTATTTCATTTACGTGATCGTAACGAGAATCCATTATACCACGAGGTTTTTTTCCTATAGACTTACAAGTCTCTAAAGGGCATTTCAGCATTCTGTTCTCACGTACAGTTCCAGTAACAAAGTATCCTTGACGTTTCAGATGAACTAATAGCTTGTAGCTCGTAAAAAAGTTATCAAAGTATACCTTATGAGTCGACGTATTTTCTAATACGTTCAAAAGATTGATGACCACTGTTTCACCTAAACCAAATTCTCTTTTGGCATTTTCACCAGTTTTTCCAGCATAAGGTATAAATTGATGTAAATACCCATCGCTAGATGCCAGACACCACATTTTGAACCCGAAACGTACCGGCTTCCCTTTCAAAAACATTTTCGCTGAATGGCGACCGAAGTAGGGTACCATTCGCTCATAAATTGATAAGTGATGTCTAAAAACACCATACTTCAAGAAATTGCTGTACAAGAGATCAACCAGCGGTCTTACTTTCGCAAATTTGTCTGCCTTGTCTAATTGATTGTTATCTGCAAGATGAATGTTCTGCTTTATGTCGAGAAATCTGTTTCGAGACATTGCATTTTTCACAAATTGAACACCTTTATCTTCATCAGATGACCAGTAAAGTTTTACCTGTGGAAGAGTGTGATACCCGCTCAAAATCAATATTCCCAAAAAAATTTCTAGATCTAAGGCGAATTGAGTACGGTTATTATCTCTCGCATATTTTATGGAGTTTGAAATAATATGCTGGCCAACATTTTTATCAAACATTTGCATAAAGAAATCAAGCACAGACTTTCCATGTAGCGCCTCAACAATATTCTGTACTTTCCCTTCCTCATTTGACGTAGCATCTTCCTCGTAGTCAACGGGCGTTTTACACCAAATAATGTCTTCAATTCTTGGCGTTTTGTATACCATCCTCTATCTCAAGTTCGTTATTCGGACACACTATCGCAAAAGTTCTCGCTATATCTACATGCAAATTTATACCATTATATATTATTATAACATTATCATCAATGTCCTCCTCGTCCGTTATATCATCGACGTCGAGTGGTATAAAACAAACATCAATTTCCTCATTCAGATCAAGATCTTCAATAATTGCCTCAAGTTCTTTCAAAGTCAACGGTCTGGTAGGATCATCGCGATATTTCACGTGATTCTAAAATAATTTTATTATCAACATCAACGACCAACACATACTTCAGAAATTGTTGTACTTACCATTGTATAATATTTCTGTAATCCTCAAGATAACACTATTATGAACTCTAACTTCTTCAACTTCTCTATCCCACAGCGTAAATGAACTGATTAAACTCGCATCACACAACGGATACCCAATAAACTTCCCCGAGACGTGAGAAAGCATGTTCAGACAGGAATATTACTCATGCTCATGACTACAATTACACCATTTGTCCCAATGTTGCGTTTTCGCAACGCTATGTTTCAAATCCGTTTGAGAAATGTTTCCGGAAAAAAGGGGATTGATTTTTTCCAAAATAATGTTACGTGAAGTATCTTTTATATGAAACCTCTTAACGGTAAATGAAAAAGTAAGCTGTATGTTATTTAATTTAAACTTAGATACACAAGTTTTTTTCTTGAAAATTCCATAGTTTTATTTTATTTTTATTCAAAATTGAAAATGCGATTACCCGTTTCCAAAATGTTTATTAGGTTGTTTAAATATTTATTAACGCAATGTTACTGACAGTACATCCAAAATTATTACTTTTTGGTGTTGCGTTAACGCAACTATGGGAATAAATGGGTTAAAATTTTTGCCATTTTAGTGCCTTTCATCATAATTAGATGTCCAATCTACCTTAACTTTTGAAGTTGTAGTTTTTCTAGCATTGCATGGAAAACAGAATTCAAAGGATATGGATCCAAGGCCCGTCGCCATATAGTTATAATCAAGTTCACTAGTAAGAGGTCTGCCATGCTACTGATGTATATAAATATCTTATTTACAATTGAAATACGAGTGAATGTTGCGGAAAAAGACAAGCTAACACCGTTCAAGAGATAACTTCGCGTTTGCAAAGAATTAACTTAAAAAATTTTAAAAAAGTTAAACTTTTAAACTTACCTATTCGCTACGACTATTCTATTTGGAATAGTAGACCATTCACATAACCGATTGTTAACATCAAAAACGCTGCCATTCCTGCAAATGGTGAATGCTGTAAAATGTCTATTCTGCATTTCACTGGTAATCGTTGCTATCGTTGTTAAAGCTACAGCTGGACTGTTTGAATTCAAGAGACAATCCAGAGATTGTTGGAAGGCTCTTCCAGAATTGGTTTGGAAGGCAGTTGTATTGCAGAGTTGTGTTAGGTTTGAATATTTCTGTTCTGAAATAAAGTAATAAATGGCGATGATGTTCGTTATATTATTTCTGTGGTTAAAATAATAAATCTCAAGTTTACACGTTTTGGTTCACAGAACTAACAAAAAAGTTGGATGATACGAATATCAATGAAACTTTGGGAATTTGATTGTTATTGGACGTCTTCAAATTTTATACGGCTCTCTCTATTGTACAATTATTTGTAAATAAATAAAAAAGTTATAATACTAGGATCATCAAATCAAATCCGGGGCCGCTGTCCGCTGTTCGCGAAGGTTTTTCTTTTTATTTAAGGTGAATGCTGACAGTTAAATATCTTAAGTCTTTCCAGTCGCGAGCGTAATAATAACTTATGGTCCACCAATGCCCCTAGTAATTGATTAAGCTGTTGGGATATAAGGCATGGAATATCATTATTTATATCCTTTTTCAGATGATAAATCAATCTTTAAAGTCTTAATGCTTTTTTCAAGTTTAAAGAGCAAAATGTAACGATTCATTTTAACTAAAGACCAGTTATATTATATTAAAAAAAGGTTGACAACCTACAAGAGCCGAGTTCATTCATTCATAGGAAGGTCTTTCAATTTTACGCATAGGCCTCGTTAATTTAAAACTAGTTGACTTTGAGTACGAAACGTCAACTGAATTATTAGATAGAAATGTTAAATTTTGCAAATGTGACAGTTGAGCCACCAAAACTACTAGACTTCAGAAATTTTTCCAGTAGTATAATACTTCTAATTTATTGTATTCATGTACAATCTGTATTAGGAACTTTACGCTTGTCAGTACGACCATACTCTCAATACTTTTAGACTCTTACCACTGCTCTACATCTAATTGTATAATAATTCACTTACCAAGTTCTTTGGAAAACTCGTCATTCTGAACCCACATTCCTCGTCTACAAGACGGTCCGAAGAAATCGTTTATTGCTCGAATGTGCCTTTCAGCTAGAGTTTCGGTATCATTGAAACATATATCGATATCACTGTCCGTTAAGACTTGTCTTTCGAATTCCATTAGCGTAAAAGGAGTTGATTCCACTGTGTCGAATCCAGGGTGGCAGTAACTAAAGTTTCTCAAATTTGCTAAGCCATTTTCAATATTTGTGTTTGTGATAATTGCGGTCTGATAATCATGTCTAATCATTTCTGAAAAATAAATAAATAGTATGGATGGATTGCCTTTAAAAAAGACACTGAGTTTTTTAACAGAGTTAACGAAAACATAGTCTCATTGCATGGAAATTCATTATTACAATTGTGGTGTGAACGGTATTTTATGTATTCGACACAAAACCGCAGGTGATTAAATTTAAAATTTGTCGGTTTTTCATTTCGATTACGGTTTTATGTATTCGATTGCATTGATTACGAATAACCAAATCACGATCTGATATCTTCTCTGGGTCTCGAGTTTGCGATTTTTTGAGACGCAGGTGATCAAATTTAAAATTTCAAAATTATTTCGGTTTTTCATTTCAAAATTTCAAAATGAAAGAGTTACGGCGTTTTAAAAATTTCGTAATTTTTTAAACCTCGGACGTTGGATCTTAAAAATTCGAAAAATACGTGTCGATATTCGCTATTTTTAATGGCACTTTATGTATTCGGACTTGCTGATTACCAATAACGAAGCTGGGGTTCGTTATCTATTCTAATTCTTGAGATATTCGCGAAAAAGTATAAACAGTTCAAACCGGTAAAAATATTAATCGCAAACTTTCAGGGGAAGATCATTGGGGCAGTTTTTTTTAGCGTCTCCGAAAGCGCTCGAGTGGTGTTTGAATCGAAACTCGAGGTCGTAAATTTTTTGAAATCGCAAAAATTTCGATTTTATGACCTTTGACTTTAAGCCACTTCCGTCGACGTTTCGATGACAGTGTCTTATGTATAGGGATGCGTCAATTACAAGTAGCGGAACAGCGATTCCTCTAGTTCTTGTGATATTTGCAAAAAAGTGTCAACATGGCAAAATGGTAAAAAGACGAATGGCGAATTTTCAGCAGAAAATTGTTGGGTCTTCTTTAACGTCCTCGAAAATATTTTGGGGGTCGTTTTTGGATCGAAATTTAAGATCGAAAATTTTTCGAAATCGCGAAAATTTTGTCGATTTTTACGCTTAGATTTTGGTCCACCTACGAATCACGTGAACTGAGCGCTTACGAATGACCGTTCTAGAATTGACGTCTCGAATCGAGTGGTCAAATCGGAGCCCTCTGCGAAGCTTGGTTCTCCAGTTAACGTAAAGAAAACGTAAAGAAAAAACGAAATTTTCTAATTTCGATTGTCAATTTTGAAAAAATTGGAAATGGCTTAATGGCCAAATGATACGTCGCATACAGTGCAAGTATTGTTTTCTCACTTGTTTATACATATATTAAAAGATATGTTACGTAGACGAGCGTGTCGGCAGTAGGACTTAAGAATGAAGTTCGGCGGCGTCGACCTGACACGTTTGGCGGCCGGATGTCTTCGGTCAAAGCGACAGGCAGCGAATGTACGCACGAAATTCGTGAATGGGTGACACAATCGGCGAAAACCTGATAAGAGATCTGATTTTTTTATCAACAGGTTTAGTCGACAAATAAGGGTAGATGAAATAGAGTTATGGTATCTGCTCAGTGATGACAAGCAATGGCAGATCAAACAGATTTATGCTACTTGCTCAAGGACGACAATTAAGGAGTTCTCTAGGGACTAAGCCAATGCCATTAGCTCAAGACAGGTCGTCGATAACAAAATCAAGAAAAGGAGCTCAATTTATATCCGCCTGGCATAACAAAAAACAACAAAAATGTTGGAAGTTAAGCGTACGCAGATTTAGCATGAAATTCTACAAATTCTACGCGAAAACAACATATTACATTTACATATTTACATGATACATCTTACAAACTAACAAAAACATTATGCAAATATACATGATATATACAATTTCTCCAGAAGTTATGAATTGATTGTGTGCGATGATGGTTTAACGTTTCAATTCGCGCACAACACATTTAAATTCAAAAGATGGGACGGCGGTTTGTCATAATGCGACGATCTAGTAAACATAATTTAAAAATAAAAATTTTAAAAATAAATTTCGAATTAATCTCGTTATAATGAGTTTTATCTGAGTTTTTATCATTTGCTGTACTTATTTATTATGCGCATAGGAGTAAATGAACATCTAAAATTTATCCCGACAAGTCAGTAGATATTTTTACTTTAGTAGGGATTTGTGAAATGATAAAATATCGTTATTTTCTAAACATTCTCTTTTACAATCATTGTATGTTAAAAATTTAAGCTTTTAAGAGAAACAAATAACTATAAAAATAATTGTAAAAAGTTTAAGCTGATTAATATAATCGTTATATTATAATAATTAACATCTCTTTGCGGTATCTTTAACAAATCTTAAACGGCTTACGAAATTCAAATATTAAACCATATCTATATATGCATAGTAACTTAATATGGATAAGTTTGAATAAAATTTGTTTTGTTTTGGACTATTTAATTGTTAGATCAGTTATTTTTACCGACAAAATATTTTATTTGTGTCGTTGTTGATATCGTGCGTTCAAAAAATAACAGCCTCAGAGTTGGCCATGAAATTTTTCGATATGTCGTAACTTAACCGCACTGTTCTGAATTGTCAGATGTTTAATGTCATTAGTTTCATCTAATAAACACGAGAACACGGAATTTATTCATGACAGGAGGATTATAACTTAGCAATTAACCTTGCAATTTTCTGTCGTTTGTCATTTAGATGTAACTGTCATTTAAGAAATGCATATTAGCAAAGATGCGACATGCCTTTTGATGTTACTTAGAAATAATAGCTCACTAGAGGCAACTTTTTTTTGAAGGCACGATATTAATGACAATAGATTGAGTTCTGATACTCCCAGAGCCATCACAGCTTTCGAATCGTCTATAGAAGACGCAGCTCAAAATGAAATCAAAAAGATGTCACTATATGAAGTAGGTTGGTGCTATTTTACACAATTGGACTTCTCTTAATCGGAAACCACTTTCAACTATCTGAAACAATTCAGTAAATGGTCTGAACCATTTTATTCCTATTTAACTATTATTTGTGGGGTCCAGTAATAAATTGCAGGATGATCTCGATGTTAAGCAATTAGGGAAAGTTATTCAACCCGTTCCTAAAAGTACACAGCTCGACAAATTCCTGAATAGACGCTACAAAATTTGTTCAACAGTCGAGGAAGAACTTAAGAAGATGAGTTGTCTGTTTTGGAAATTGCTCACCTTTGAATTACTTTATTTATGGAATACCCTGTCGAGTTGCAGGATCGAAAATCTTCATATCATAATTAACGGTTGTTAGCTGCGAACCTATCGGTGGATTAGCTAAATTGATCGAAGGAAGTTGTTGGTGTATATTGAGACGTTTCAATGACGGTATAGATAATTTTCGAGCGTGTTTAGAGAGAAGAAAGAATTACCCTTATAACGGCTAAACTGTTCATGCAGTTCATGTATCCGTCTTTACTCAGTACGAACTTGGACTATAACTTATCAAAAACGAACGGACACTCGATAAAAGAAAAACACTTTTACAGTTAGTGACGCACAAATATAAAAATCGCGATTTCGAACAGCGATTGTTCGTCAGAGTTCGTGCGATATTGAAATTCTTGAAAAAAAAACATTCACTGAATCATTGAAATTAAGATGTTATTGTTGACAAACTTGTTAAATATTTATACATATAGTCATAGGCAAATGTGTGAAACCATGTAAATATCTCTTAAATTAAAAAAGATATTGTAATAAAATTTTAGAAATTGAAAAAGGTATAACTTTAGTATGTTACATTTTTTTGAACACTCAGTATATTTAAAAAATACTTCAAAAGATGGCTGTTCATTCTTAATTTCCACGTCCCAAAATTTTATTAGAATATCTTTTTTAATTTAACAGAGATTTGATCTGATATATTACACATGCGGTTAGTCCGTAGTATGAGTGAAGACACAAACAAAATACAGTTTCTAGAGAGATGGCTGTGCCACCTTTGGAAGGGCGTCGTTGGTTCGCATTGGTTATGTGGACAGGGCGAGGTACTTCGGCTGTCTGATAACAGGAAACGCTGAATTTACTTCATGCTCGGTCTGGATAATTTCTGTGATATGAATTTCTGTGATATGGCGATGTAGTTCTTCTTTGTGAATGTGTCTGAAGATATCCTTTCTCCAGCAGGGGCGTACCGATGAGCCTGTAGAAAGGCGAAATACGTATCTACGTCTCTGGGGAGAGACATGTTCGGACACGTTCACAAAAAATATTAATAGTGGACCTGTATTTGTGTTCTTCACACCAGATTTTTAATAATATTATATATTATTAAAAATACCTTTGTACTATACAAAACTGGTGGGGTTTACCTACTCATGTATGTTTCAATTATTCTGATATAATTATGTCCTTGTCTTCTTCAAAAGTAAAGAGAACCATCTTTAAAATTAATTAAAACAACAAACAGCAAAGCCAAACACAAACGTAATCAGGAACACGACAAACTTGAATATTAAATATTGAATATGAATTATTCTGATAACAGATATTTACATGCTTTTACACATTTGCCCATCACTATATACAGGGTGTTACAAAATTGGCGGACACGGGCTATATGATGATGTTAATAATAAAAAACTAGAACGAATGTTCCTCTACCATTTTCTAATCCGACTGATATTTTCTAAATTTTAGCAAATTTAAAAAGGAAAAATTAAACATATTTTTTTAATATTACAAAAATAAAAACATATAACACGAAACACTTTATAATATTTCTTCGAATTTTCTTCTGGTAGCAGCTATACATGCTTTGGCGTTACTGTTGCTTGTTGCATCGCTTGAAATACCCAAGTTTCTAATTCATTTACATCGGCCACAAGTGTTTGCTAACGATTTCAAAACCCCACAAAAAGAAATTGCAAGGTGTCAGATCTGGCGACCTAGGTGGCAATGTATTGAATCACCCCAACAATTCAACAGTCATGAATGTCCAGGTAATCCCGTACAATTCGTGTAAAATGGGGACCTACCCCATCGTGCATAAAAATAATATTCTGGAAAAACAATTATAAATAAATAAAAAAAAATTTGACGTAACTTTCCCAGTGGTTCACCAAATAAACTACACCAAATATTTAAACAAAAGTGACGTTTGCGATTTTAACCATCATTAAATGTGTATTTTCATAACTCCAGTGGTGTTGAATATTGAAAATGCCATATCAGGCAATTAAACATTCACCTGTACACAGAATGGAATTTTGGATGTGCAATTCGATATTTAAATACCATTCACAGAACGCTGGCACGAAGTGGACTGTCATTGTCTTCCAAATGATGGTCGCTTGTGGAATGATATGGATGCCGTTGGTGGCGTCTTAGCGCACGCCATATACGAAGTTGATTTGTTCTCAGTTCCCTCGCAACGAATCTAGTACTTCTTGAAGGATGGTTTGTTATCAAATCAATGATTGAATAATCACGAGAACGGTCAGCATTTCTGCGTGGTTGTGTACTGCATCACAGTAAAAATAATTCTATCTTTTAGTCTTCTAAAGACATTAGTATTTGGTAAACGACGCCCAGTAAATCGCATCGCAGACAATCGCGCTGCTTGACCTGCGATATTATTTGGAGCACTAAGAGTCTTCAACATATGATACTCACGATTTGAGTAGATTCGAACCATGATTTCAAATGCTAAAATTCAAAATACATACAGCGTACTTATATTTTTAATGACAATTGTAGAAATGTCAACTGGTTATTTACACACCTCAGTTATTTTATGTATAATTGCAAAGCCTTCTTTGCTCTTGTTTATTCGTTGCCGGAAGGCAATTCGAACAAACGTTATAAAGTGTTTCGAGTTATACGTTTTTAATTGTGTAATATTAAAAAAGTTTACACGTTTAATTTCTCATTATTAAAATTGCTAAAATTCAGAAAATATCAGTCAGATTAAAAAATGGTAAAGGAACATTCGTTTCAGTTTTTAATATTTAACTTCATCCTATAATCCGTGTCCGCGAATTTTGTAACACCCTGTATAATTGTTTCGTGTAGATATTTTTATTAAAATTGAATTTAGTGAAATACAAAATATGCGAAATACCTACCTATCGTGAGTTGAAAAGTAGCTAATGTTACTAGGTTAGAATTTATGGAACCCAGAAAAGCTCCTTGTGCTGATAAAGACGTGAATGTTGCACTACCATTATTAACTCTTTCGATGCAACTCGCTTCATCTTCCAAAACAATACATTGAATGGAATTCGTTCTGTTAATTTGTTCGCATTCGTGAAAAAATTTGGGAGTTGTACATAAGGTATCTGAATTATATGGACAAGTGGATAAAATAGCGTTATATGAAATTAATATTATTTACTTACATTTGTATGTATTGGCACTGTTTAATGATATTAATCCAAAAGAAAAAATTGCTATAGAAATTAATGTAAACGCCATGTTAGACAGTAATAGTATGAGTAAACAACTTCTAGGTAAATGAATACGTTATCTTATCTGATAGGAGCACATTCTTATTACTTATTATCTTATTTAGGTGTTAATAGTAAGACTAGCATGACGTAATAGTTTTTGTAAATAATACGCGGCACATATTTACTTAAAATAAATCGTTTTGTTTGTTAAAACTTCTTAAAATTCGTACTTGTTTGTAGTTATGTATAGAGTGGACCAATTCGGAGCGAAAGCAGAGGCGTGACTAACGTATTGGTTCCCGCATGCGAAACATTATTAATATCTAGAGATATACTATCACGAACGGTGCTGTTATTATGTTAGATACAAAAAAAATGTAAGACGGTTTTTCTAGATTATGAAACGTTCTCGATGATACGTATAAAAAATAAAATCTAAAATGTATGTAATTAGACGATTAAAAAAAAACTTACCGTCTTATGCGTTTTCCGTGACTTGAAAATCTGGAGAAGCGCGATGAAATATTGTTAACATAAGGTGCGTCTCCAAAGTTATTTCTCGAAAACGCAACCGCCGTGAGGAAAATATGTTAAAGAAAACGATCGCTCCACATCTAATGATGTGATGTTTGCATAATTAAAATAATGTTTGAAACAACTTAACACATCTGTAGACGAACCTTCACAAATTTGTCTAAGTCTGGCAAAATCTAAATCTTTATCTAAAACACTTCTATCGAACATAGCTGTGCGTGTGTATCTTTCACAACTAGCACTGATTCCTGTAACGATAGCGAAGAATTTTGTACACCACTTTTGAAATTACCCGCGCAGTACATTCTTCTATTTGTCTGCTAGCTAATAAAATTGAGGATGGCGATTGATTTGGTTCCATTTTACGCACCATAACATTAAGTACAGATCTTTTTTTGCTATCAGTTGTTTCATCCATACTCAACCACACTTTTTTATTTTTCAGATCAGCCTTAATTTTATTTTCTAAATGTACACGAACAGATATTAAATAACGTCGTAAGTGGGTGCAGCTCGGTAATTCTACATTGCCATATTTTTCAAGAAATGAAATAAACGAATCATTGCGTAACAAAGTAAACGGCAAATTACACACAACCATCATTGTACACAAATCAAATAAGAACACTTCGTATTTTGTATAGGCACCAGTGTCTCTATCTTTATGTCTTGCGCTATGCACGTGGCGTTGCAAATTTGATTTTGTTAAATGGTTTATATACCGCCTAATTCTGAGTAAACGCAACGATCCGAATGTATGAATATTTCTCCCGCTTCGAATACAATTCCCCTGAATGCTGTAGGCGCGTCAACATCGATGTCATACATATAGCAAGCGCCAATTAAGTTGGCGCGAGGAGGGGGTTTAGCAACAGACAGTTTTGTGATTGGCTTAACGCGTTCAGGGGATTTTTATTCGGAGCGGGAGAAATATTCGTACATTCAGGCCGTTGCGTTTGCTCAGAATCAGGCGGTATATATATATATATATATATATATATATATATATATTGCACACTAAACATTTTACATTTACCCCATTGTAAGATAAACTAGGATGATTCTCAATAAACCTATTGACTGACTTTGATGATTTTTTACTGTACGCTCCTTCAACATTATTAAATACACAGAATACACTTTCCTGCTGCTATTATACGTGTACACACGATGACCGTGAACAACATACTAAGTAATCGTATGTGCGATGGGGCACGCGGGAACCAATACGTTAGTCACGCCTCTGCTTTCGCTCCGAATTGGCCCACTCTAGTTATGTATAAAAGTTTCGATTAATCGTTTGATTGGTGGGAAAGTAGTCAATAGTAGTGACTACTCATGCAAATTGCTAGATATTTATAATTAATTCATAAAAATGCGTGGCAAAATTGATTTGTCGAATATAGATCTTATAATAGCTTTCATGTAATACATATTATTTTTACTACTCATCTGCATTAATTGTAAGGTATCTACATTATGTTCTATTTCTGTTTGTTATAAGTCATTAAAATGTTTTTGCAACAT
The DNA here is from genome assembly GCA_935421215.2 of Melolontha melolontha. NCBI lineage: Eukaryota > Metazoa > Arthropoda > Insecta > Coleoptera > Scarabaeidae > Melolontha > Melolontha melolontha. The sequence goes on along the minus strand of OW285240.1, from coordinate 135,182,809 downwards.
TATTGTAATGGGCTTTAAATTACCGGTAATATACAGACGAGGGGAGTTTTTTGTTATCTACTATGAAAACAATATGCTATCGATACAATTTTCTTACGTCAAGTTTCTGTGATATTTTAGAGTGCCACCTCCGAGTTTGGTTCGAATCGCTTAACATCCGTTATTTTTACATTCGTTTAAACAAGAGAAAATGACTGATTTGAAATTCGAATACAGAAGCGTCATGAAATTTGTATCAAAAGAAGGAAGTAGCCCGAAGAATATTCGTGAAAGAATGGTAGCAGTGTAAGGAGTCTTATATCCAAGTCGAATTTTAGTGTAAGCGGTTTAAATGCGACAGAGAATCCATTCATGATGACCCAAATTTGGAAGACCTCCTGGAAGCACGAACTGAAGAAATCATCAACAAAGTTGAAGATTTAGTGTTGACTGAACGCCAAGTAAAAGTTTCAGTTATTGCTAGAGAAATAGGAATATCAGAAACGAGTGTTTTTAAAATTCTACACGAAGATTTTGGAATGAACAAAGCGTCAGCGCGATGGATTCATCTGGCCAAGAAGGCATAAAGTTTTCTGGGGCGCGGAGGGGATTCACTTAATTGAATATATGCCAAAAGGGACTACAATAATGGGAAATGTCTACAAAGACACAATTAAGAATTTGAACACACAATTTTGCTCAGAAAACTCTGCTTCTGCACACAACTGCAGCGTGCATAAGGCACGAATTATTTTCTAACTTGTTTCTTTTATAGCTAATCTTTAGGCGTTTACGAAAATTGCACCGGTAGGTATGTACCGGACAATCAGCTGATTTGCGGTAAATTGATCGGGTTAACCAATTTCCGAACGCTGTGGTGTTAAGCAGTGGCGGCTCGTGCTAAAAATTTTAAGATGTTCTGCAAGTTTTACAAAAAAATTTACCTTGCACGGGCAGTAAGAGGTTGTCTCCCATCGATCTTATCGTGCTTTCTTCGCCTTCCGCACTGAAGTAATGTATTTCTGGAACGATTGTCAATTGTCACACAAAAAATAAGAGTCACTAAGCACTACTTTACTAACAAATTATTTCTTATAAATTAAATCTATTCTACGTTCTTTTCGATTTGCAAATTTTGTTATCACGTTGTCATTAAAATTGTCTATTTCGGAGATAAACTTTTTTTCGATAGATAGCATGGAAAGAGATGTTAAACGATCTTCGGTCATTGAATTTCTGAGAAACGTCTTAATTCGATTTAGTGTTGAAAAGCATCGTTCGGCCTCTGATGTTGTCATGGGAGTTGTTATTACAATTTCTAATAATTTTCTAGTCTCCTTCAACGTATCTCCCAGATTGTTTTTTATTAAAAATTTTAGAAGAGGTAGTGCGCCTTTTAAAGATCTACAATCAGTTCTTGAGTAAATAACAGACAATTCAGTTCGTAATCTTTCTTTATCAAGGGTGGGATAATAGGAGCATGCGGAAGTGAGTTTGTCCTCAGGAAATTTACTGCAATACTCTCCAAAGCATTCCGAAAAAAAAGTGATGCCACTACTAGATGCTCTTTAAAATGAAATCGATCTTTTGCACAATTTAGAATAACATCACACACCTCTAAAGCCGAAATTCGATGATTAAATCTACTGTTATTTGGACGTTTGCGTTTTTCTGGTGGTGGCTCATCGCTTATTAAATCTGTTTAGTCCATTTACTAATTTAACATAACTTATAAACAATGTAACACGCTATTTTAATAATGTTCCTGTCACTTGGCTTTTGACACATTGTCGAAATTACTTCAAAAACGTCATCTTTCAAATATCTCAGTGTTATTTAAATTCTTTTAATAAAATTTGTATCGTATATGTTGTCTTTTCTTCGATCCTACCTTGAATAAATACAATAGTGAGTGTATTCTCTTAAATATTTAATCTTCCTTTCTTGTGATCCTTAATTTTTGGATTTTATATCACTTTATGTTTAACTTCTTTCTATAACAGCTTCTCTGTGCCTGTTACTTTTCATTCTCATTGAACTTGTTATTAAATTCCTTCTGCCAATACTATTCTTATTCCAGTTATAATTTCTCGATTGTCAATTTATTACAAAAAAAATGAATATGGCCATCGCTATACTACTACATTATATTATAACATTATTTTCTTTAGATTGACATTTTTAAATTCGTTATATCTTTTGAATGGAATGTCCGATTTTAATAATTTAAAAAGTATTTTATTGGCATTGAAATGGTCTTTAATAAAATATCATTTAATAGGATAAGAAATAATACAGAGGTATGGATAATATGGTTTGATTATTGTCGGCACTTTTATTAACTTTTAAAATGTAAAAAAGTAGTTATAGTGGCATAACTACAGTAGTTAAACATATGGTTTCGCGGACTTTTTTGTAGATATTAATACGTTCTATAATACTGTAGAACATTTTTTTGTTCTATCAACAATAGTTTCCGCAGCGTACGCGATGGCAGATTTTTTGTGACTAATTTTTTCACACCTTGGGTTACATTAATGCATTTTTATTGGGGATATCTTTTTTTTTTGAAAATGTAATATAGCCTATGTCACTCAGTGAAAATGCAGCTTTCTAATGGTAAAAGAATTTTTGAAATCGGTCCAGTAGTTTTTGTGTGAAAGCATTACAAACATGCATACAAAAACACAAATGTTTCCTCTTTATAATATTAGTTTAGATACCGAATCATTTCGCCCTTCGCGCTGGTTTAAATGCAGCGAAGATGCCTGGTAAAATCACGCATTGGTTTATGACAGCCACGGGGGAAGCGGGGTGCGCGCGGGTGTTTGAAAGAGCTCTGAGCGCACGTACGTGTGGACCAGATAAGGAGCAAGTGAGCGATCGCGCGAATTAGGTTGGTTATTCCACTGGTCGCCTATTGTATATTATTTGATAAAATACTATATATAACCGACGTTAGTGTTGGAATTACGGAAGCGAATATCTCGGCTTCTACTGATCGGATTTTGATGATTGAGGTGTCAAATTGTAGGGTTTGATGTCCTCTACAGGATGATGTAGAAAAATATGCAAATTTTTTGATATACAGAGGGAGAATTTTCACAATATGTTACGCTTTTATAAACATCAGAAATGTCGGAAAAATTATGTAAAAGAAAACTAGTTATAACTAATACAGGTTCGCCCGCCCAATTTTTTGGGAGCTCTGCAGCACTGCAGCGCTTATGCGCCAGCCGCCACTGGTGTTAAGTTAAACAAAACTTTCTAACATATAATTAAAAACGTTTTTATTACAGGTGCGAGATAAGTTGGATTTTGAGCCCCTAACTCGATTAAAATATACCAAGAAACTGTACTTGCTATAGCGACAGAGCTACAAGATAGTGAAGATGATGAGATAACTGATTTTCTTACAACATATTATCAACTTAAAAAAAGGTTGGTATATAACCCCTTACCACAATTATTAATCGTATCCTAAATACGTATTTCGACAACAAAGTTGTCATCATCAGTAGGTAAAACCACTAAACAAGGTGTCGCACATGGGGCACAGTAAAGCTAGAACAACTGCTTACGCAACAACTTTACACAGCGTCCACGTATACACATATTATCAGTTTTCACGTAAAAAAAAAAGAATTTCAATAAAAAATTATATTACGAATATTTCTATATTTTTTCATTTGCATATATTTCCATATTTTGTGTATGTATTACGACGACCGAATAGAGATGTAAGAGGTTATGGTTATCTACGGAATGTATGAACCGACGATGTACCGCTTACACCCGTGTAATTTTCAAAAAATTAATTTTTAACCGGTAACAAATTTCGAACGCAAATGTGAGTACGGTATATACGCTTTTTGTCTCAGAATGAGTGATTGAAATATCCCGCCAAAAGCTACTATTTTTCAAGAATTTCATTGGCTCTTGTGCAGCAAAGATCAATATTGAAAAAATCTTAGAAAATGTAGAAATATCATCGGCCATGTTTATTTACTGATTTGTATGCAAATATAACGTCTCAAAGTTCTTTTGCATTTTTCTGTAACTGTTATCGTTATCTACCGTTGTACTAAATCAAATTTGTATTTTTAAATACGAAACAATATGTGCGATCAAGCAGGTCCGAGTAAGACATCAGCTTCATCGCCCAGAAAGCGCCAACGTTTGGGACATTTATCGCGTGACGAAAAGCATAGCATATTGAATATGTATAAAATGTTAACAGTGCGATCTCCAACAATGGGAACAACAGCAATTGTAATCGACATTTCTAAAACATTAAATAAGGCTTAGGTATTACTTCAACGACATTATATTATAGGGGATTGTGTTGCAGGGCTGACGAAATCAATTGTATTTCGGACAATTAAAGAATACAAACAAACGAGCGAATTCACGCCTCCCAAACAATGTGTAGGACGCTACTCAAAACTGTAAAATTTTGATGAAGCTGTTAAAAATTCTGTACGACAGATAGTACATACTTTCTTTTTTAAAAATGAACTTCCAACTCTTAATAAAATCATGACTGGAAATATGTACTAGAGATGCATCTGTACAAAAAATGAGATGAGCTACCTTACACAGATTCTTAAAACCTATTAGTTTCAAGCGTAAATTAAAACTGATGATTATTATTATTATTATTATATGGAACTTTTATTTCATGTCAAGCATAATAGGAAAATTTTACTGATAGAGGATAAAATAATCATATGGAAAAGAAAATATCTGTTGACAATAAAACAGTACAGATATGAAGGTTGACCAATATTTTATTTAGATGAAACTTGGTTAAATTAAGGACATACAAAGGCCAGGGTTTGGATGAATGCAAGCATAGCAAGCACGACAAGCTTTTATTGAAGAATTATCCGTGGGATTAATGAATCCAAGTCGTAAAGACAAATGATTAATAATATTGCATACAGGATCCGAATTAGGGTTTGTGAAGGATGTATTATTGTTCTTTGAAGGTAGAATGACAGCTGACTATCACAATGAAATGAATAGCACCGTTTTTAAAAATTAGTTTGTGAAGATATTCCCAAAGGTACCTGATAATTCTGTAATAGTAATGGACAATGCCACATATTATTCATAGAGCTGAAAAGATACCAACTTCTTCCTGCAGAAAAGCTGCAATTCAAGATTGGTTACATTCAAAAAATATTGAATTTACAAAAAGGTTTAAGTATCTCAATACGTTATGCACGTATTACGAATTTGTTACAAATGAAACAGACATGCAATATACATATCTGTAACTGTACACATGGACAATACACCTCGTATTTTCAGCATTTACTTCTGCTTAAGACACGTGTTTTTGCCATCTATAGGCGTCATCAGTCAAGCTAGTGAAGCAATGTAATACAAATCTTTTTAAGAACAGATGTGTTAATGGACTACACTTATACGTATTTTTTCGCTTATGTACTAGCATAGCTGGTCAAGCGAAAGGTCGCCTTTTTCGGCATAGTCTCTTTCGTCCGTCAGATGTCACTTATTAAATAGTGCCACCTTATAGGACGAAATTTGCTATATCTTGTAGGCGATTTCAGCGTAAATGTATATTATAATTGATTGAGGTCTCGCTAGGCACTTCGTGAAACATATTAAATGATAAAGGTAAAGAAAATACACACTTGGTTATTTGTTTCACTGCAATTTTATTTACAAAATACGGACAAATTTGTTTCGAACTTCACAGTTCATTCTCAACTGAACAAGAAAGGTTTACTTAAAATACGAATAGATAATTTGAAAAGTGGGAGTAACACTTGAAACATAAACGTGAGTTAAGTATTATGGGGGTTTTCCTAGTAATTAACGAGAAACAGCCTTAATAATAGGGGAGATTACAAACTCTGTTTGTTCATTTACTATATTTAAATTTGCTTTTCTAAATTAATTGTATCGACGTTCGTAATACTATTTAAGGCTATTTCTGTGTTTATTGCTAGGAGTTCTAATTCTTTACGATTTGATACATTCGGGCAGTATTTCAACCCCTTGTTTATAACATTCAATTGATTAACTGTGAAATTAATAGTTGACAAATTTACAACTCTAGGATAAAATTTAATATTACTAACTAATGAATTTGTTGAATCCTTGCAGATGCGATGTTGGCTGCTTACCAGGTTTTCAAGTTTCTTTGCTTGATTAATGTAGTGTTTGTGATTTTCTTCTCTCACTATTTCTCTGATGGAACGATCCAACAAGTCGAATTCAAGGCTTGACAGTCTATGCGTTAGTTCATTGTGTATTAACTTCTGATGTAACTTGAGGTTACTCCTTGATTTGTACCATTTATGTAGTTCTAAACTTAACCATTTTCTGTATGCTGTAATTACCGCTGTGTTTGCTTCATCTGATTTATTGTAACATCTAATTTTCATATATTTCGGAAATACTTGTAACTTTAAACACTGTTTGTTAAACCATAGATGATTGCAACATCTATTCACTCTCAATAAAACCTTCCTGTACATACTTGCGAGTTTTACCGTACTGGCTTCTATAATATAATTGATTGAGGTCTCGCTAGGCACTTGGTGAAACATATTAAATGATAAAGGTAAAGAAAAGGTAAAGAGAAATAGTGAGAGAAGAAAATCACAAACACTACATTAATCAAGCAAAGAAACTTGAAAACCTGGTAAGCAGCCAACATCGCATCTGCAAGGATTCAACAAATTCATTAGTTAGTAATATTAAATTTTATCCTAGAGTTGTAAATTTGTCAACTATTAATTTCACAGTTAATCAATTGAATGTTATAAACAAGGGGTTGAAATACTGCCCGAATGTATCAAATCGTAAAGAATTAGAACTCCTAGCAATAAACACAGAAATAGCCTTAAATAGTATTACGAACGTCGATACAATTAATTTAGAAAAGCAAATTTAAATATAGTAAATGAACAAACAGAGTTTGTAATCTCCCCTATTATTAAGGCTGTTTCTCGTTAATTACTAGGAAAACCCCCATAATACTTAACTCACGTTTATGTTTCACAGTGTTACTCCCACTTTTCAAATTATCTATTCGTATTTTAAGTAAACCTTTCTTGTTCAGTTGAGAATGAACTGTGAAGTTCGAAACAAATTTGTCCGTATTTTGTAAATAAAATTGCAGTGAAACAAATAACCAAGTGTGTATTTTCTTTACCTTTATCAGTAAATGTATATATTGCTTCACTAGCTTGACTGATGACGCCTATAGATGGCAGAAACACGTGTCTTAAGCATAAGTAAATACTGAAAATACGAGGTGTATTGTCCATGTGTACAGCTACAGATATGTATATTGCATGTCTGTTTCATTTGTAACAAATGCGTAATACGTGCATAATAACGTGTTGATATACTTAAACCTTTTTGTATATTTACCGCCATCTGGCTCGTGTTAATGGACTACACTTATACGTATTTTTTCGCTTATGTACCAGCATAGCTGGTCAAGCGAAAGGTTGCCTTTTTCGGCATAGTCTCTTTCGTCCGTCAGATGTCACTTATTAAATAGTGCCACCTTATAGGACGAAATTTGCTATATTTTGTTGGCGATTTCAGCGTAAATGTATATACAGATACAAATCTGTTCTTAAAAAGATTTGTATTATTTGTATTACATTGCTTCACTAGCTTGACTGATGACGCCTATAGATGGCAGAAACACGTGTCTTAAGCAGAAGTAAATGCTGAAAATACGAGGTGTATTGTCCATGTGTACAGTTACAGATATGTATATTGCATGTCTGTTTCATTTGTAATATTGATTTAATGTAGAAATGTTATGTGCTGAATTGTTGCATCTAGTATGTCTCCATAAGGAACAATATAATGTATATGTCACCGATGAAATGGCAACTGCTGAAAATAATGTTTTATGGTTACTATCTTATCTTTGCGAGCTTAATCCTATCGAATTGGTTTGGGCACAAATAAAAGGTGAAGTTGATTCTAAAAATAAAATGTTCAAAATATCACATGTGCAGGAACTTTTAATGAAAGCACTTACAAATGATAAAGCGAACAAATGGAAAAATGTTATTGACCATGTAATTAAAGTAGAAAGTCGAATATGGGTCCTAGAAAGATTAATGAACGATATCCTTGGAACCATTTATTATTGTTGAAAACAGTGGCAGTGAATCGTTAGAATCCAGCATGAGTGAAACAGATTAATAGTGCATATGTTTCATTTTTTACAATCTTGTTGTATTTTTCAGGTAGTTTTGTAATAAATTCGAAATGTAGTTTTTGTTTTACTTTAAATTAGCAATATTTGTAGGAATGTGGATAACATAATGATATATACATGAAATACTTATGTATCAGAATAATTGAAACATACATGAGTAGGTAAACCCCACCAGTTTTGTATAATATTTTTAATAATATAAAATATTATTAAAAATCTGGTGTGAAGAACACAAATACAGGTTCACTATTAATATTTTTTGTGAACGTGTCCGAACATATCCCTCCCTAGAGACGTAGATACAGCTCGACCAAATCATCGTGATAGTTGCGCGGTAGCAAAACGTATAGAGCTGCTCGCATCGTATTGGCGCGCTGCTAATTGCCGGTCTGATATTGGTTGCTCACTAATGTATATAAGTACGTATATAAGTACGTGTACTCCACCCACTCTAATACAATATGCGCAGACCGGCCCATCGCTATCACGAGGTTTTGGTCGAACTGTACGTATTTCGCCTTTCTTCCACATTCACAAAAAAGAACCACATCACCGAAATTATCCAGACCGGGCGTAGAAGTAAATTCCGCGCTGCCTGTTGTCAGACAGCCGAAGTACCTCGCCCCGTCCACATAACCAATGTGAAGTAACGACGCCCTTCCAAAAGTGACACAGCCAATCTCTCTAGAAACTGCATTTTGTTTGTGTCTTCACTCATACTATGGACTAACCGCATGTGTAATGTATCAGAATAATTGAAACATACATGAGTAGGTAAACCCCACCAGTTTTGTATAATACAAAGGTATTTTTAATAATATAAAATATTATTAAAAAACTGGTGTGAAGAACACAAATACAGGTTCACTATTAATATTTTTTGTGAACGTGTCCGAACATATCCCTCCGCAGAGACGTAGATCGTATTTCGCCTTTCTACAGGCTCGTCGGTACGCCCCTGCTGGAGAAAGGATATTCTCAGACACATCACAAAAAAGAACCACATCACCGAAATTATCCAGACCGGGCGTAGAAGTAAATTCCGCGCTGCCTGTTGTCAGACAACCGAAGTACCTCGCCCCGTCCACATAACCAATGTGAAGTAACGACGGAATTTACTTCTACGCCCGGTCTGGATAATTTCGGTGATGTGGTTCTTTTTTGTGAATGTGTCTGAGAATATCCTTTCTCCAGCAGGGGCGTACCGACGAGCCTGTAGAAAGGCGAAGTACGTATCTACGTCTCTGGGGAGGGATATGTTCGGACACGTTCACAAAAAATATTAATAGTGAACCTATATTTGTGTTCTTCACACCAGATTTTTAATAATATGTTATATTATTAAAAATACTTGTGTTTTTGTTCTAGTTAAATTATGAATTTCCATCAAGTAACGGCTACTTCAGTTCGAAATATTACATTTAAATTAAACACATTTTAAGTAGGTATTTATTTTTTTATTCAAAATAAAAATACAAGCTACTGTAAATTCAGTCTGGTCTTTCAGTACATAATAAATGTTAATTAGATACCATCAATAGTAACTACAAACATTGTTAAATTAAAAAAATAAGAATTTGTGTATAATTTTATTTTTTCTTAAATCCAGTGAGCTTTATTGTTAATTTTTTAATATCACAAAATATGTTTAATATTTTGTGATATTAACTAATTTACATAATACATTTTTTGGCTTAATTTTATCACAGTCTTTTCTCTATTATCCACCTAAGACGTATAAAAATATCGAGGGTATATAAATCTCTTAAATATTGGAAGTATAAAATTTATGGCTCTTAATATTTATTTAGGTAAAGATGCATTTTAGGTACCTTAGTTAGCCAAAATATATACATGAATTTTATAACCAATCATCAAAGAATTGTTTTCGTAACCATGGAAACTTCATTCAAAATTGAACAGAGTTGCAATGTTACCTAATAGGTACGTTTGAATTGAAAATTCAGTTATAAACAGTTATATATCGTAGTTGTATACCGCTGTTTAATACAAAAAATATATATATTTTTAAATAGATAGTTGCATTTAATTACCACGGTTTTTAATATTTTGTTGAATATTGTCTTCTATAACCTTATCTGTCTTGAAATTATTTACTTCAAATTATCTAACATATGCCAACGCTGTTGAGTGGTAAGCGCGTTTCATTGGTTACAAATTCATGTATAATATTTTGCCTAACTCTTTATAAGCTATGATCACTTCAATTTTATTTAATTTAATTTTTTTAAGTATAGTGGGAATATGTTTTAGGTTTGTGGTACAGGTTTCTTCAATTTGATTATTCATATTATGCATCAAATTAAGCAGTAGGTACTGAAATTTATGTAGCAATGAATCAATATACGGTTAATGAGATTGGACAAATTTACGCATAGCAAATTATGACATCTTTTGGTGTGCTCTGTATTTATATGTTAGACTAAAATTAATTCAAGATAATTTTTTGTTTTAAGAATTTGTCAAAAAACTGTTGGAGGTAAGCAATATATACAATGCTCCTAGACCTAAAAGAAATTCAATATCAAAGTTATGGGAAACGATGAAGCAACGAGTATCAATAAACATGATATTTAAGTAGTACAAAACATTTCCAAAGATGTAAAAAGCTGAAGATGGATGCACCATATCATGTATTATATTTATTTAATTTGTATTTTAACCAAACTAAGCAAAATTGGAAACGTGAAACTTCAATAAAATGTTGGAAATAATTACATAATAAATAATTATGATCATATATTGCTTTTCGAAGATGAAGCCAATGCTAATATTGAACAAAATTATTAATGAACACGATGATTAATTTGCAAACTGTATAATAAATAGTCACGGAAAGAACAAGTAGGTATCTGAACTTAGAATAGAAGTACCTAGGAGTAGCTCAAATACACTGTCTTTTGTTGGTGATAATCAGGACATCAGAAGGAAAAATAATAATAAGATGTTTGCATCTGCTTTTGTGATAAAAAGCAATATAAAACAAGGAAATATATTCTCTAATATTGTTATGACATTGGACAGAAAGAATAGAAATGTCTAAGGTAGCTACCTACCTAAGGAAACCCCTTATAATAAACACTTGAGAATAATATGCAGAATGTTATGACCGAATAAAATTACCTACAAAAACTTATAGGAAATAATAAATAAAGAAACAATAGCTAAAATCGTAAATGAACATAAGTGGAAGTGAATAGCATATATATATATTAGAAAACCTAAGAATATAATTAAATAGGTCCATTATTAGAATTTGCAAGCAAGATCAAAGTGGATAGGCTGAAAACAGGCGAGATCAAACAGTGCAAAGAGACCGACTTGGATTAATGTGGAATGACGTTCAGAGAAAATTTAGGAACAGAGCAAAATGGGTAGCGCTAGTGAACAAAATTGCTGAAATCATAAATTCACTTTGTTCTTATTTTAATTTTTTGAGACACTAATTAAGGTAGGTATTCTTAATTCCGCAGAGATTTTAGAGATGTGATTTGGATGAAATAAACTATAAATGCTATAAGGTTGAAAACTATTTGATATTACTCCAAGAACGTTTTGAAAATTTGGATTTTTCATGCAAGAAATATACTGTATTTTATTCATATGATTGATGCTAAAATGGCTAAAAAGTGTTTGCAAACTATGGCAGAAGATTATAGTGTTTTTCCATTACTATAACAACCAATTCTCAGAAATGTGTTCTAATATCTGTATGCAAGTCAATGGTCCGCATTTTATATTTGAGCTAAAAATAAGAAAATAATTCGGTTTCTTTATTTTCAGGACCATTTATTTTGATCCTTACTGTAATATACTTACAAAATTAATAAGTACTTTAAAGAATAATAGAGAAATATTTTTATGTTACATACTAAATATAATAAGTAGAGCTGGTTGTCAGATTTTCCACCACATTCCAAAATCCTACTCAGTATAAAAGTTAATATATACGTTTTCAAAACAAATCAGGTTTTATAAAGAACACGTGTTCGTATGAAATTACAAGTTAGCATTTTTCGTTAATATCAAGCGCGCCACAAAATTTGTATCCTAGATAGGCCATGAACGACTGAGCTTAGAGAATTGATAAAGTGTTAAATAATCATAAGTCAAATTGACAAGTTACGATTTAACCTATTACTAATAATACGAAATGTAGGTTAGATCACTTAATCAATCTAAGATATAACTGATGTAATCCATGGCATACTCTGAAAACTTTTTTTGTGGCTCACTCCTTATATACAGTCCGATAAGATTTAAGTATTAACAAAGAAATTAGTTGTTGTAAGAGATGTTTACGAAAAGACGAGACGCACTCGGTTACAAAAGAAAGATTGCGAATTTGAAGATAAGCAGGTTTATTGTATGTATTGTTTTAGGTTTTAGGTCGTGTAGGTTTTAGGTTTTAGGTCGTGTATGTCGGCTAGATGTTTATATTTTAGTTAAGCGTAGATCTCTCGGCTTCTTTACGAAACACGATCTATATTCAAAACATTTGTAAACTGACGGACAAAAAACTTTTTTTGCATTATAAAACGATATTTAATATGTCAAAATAATAATTATTATAGCTGTCATAATATGTCATGTAACAAGTCATAATATTACTACGATGGTCTACTTAAAAGAAGTAGGTATAACCTCCAAATTCACATCGTGTAAATATACTTAAAATATTATTAAATGTCAATATCAAAGGTCAGTTTTTTCGTCCGCCAGTTTACATATTAATTTGTACTGAATAGGACTCTGGAATGCGGGAAAAAATCACAACTCTAAAAATAAGTCTATATACAATAGATTTTTAAGAATACTACGAAAAAATTAATACAGAAACAACTTAATTTAAGATAAATCCTATTTACGATAACAGACGCAGCATGTCATAAACACTAATATCATTCTTAGTAACTAAAGGACACAGCTTTATAATATAAAGGCACTATTATTGCTGCATTTAAGATATATTACCTATCCTACACATCGTTGTTGTCAAAATTTTCGTTAATCGTGTTGTGTACAACTGGGTTGCTTACAAAACATTTAAATATATCAATCATAACCTAAAAAGCATTCAATGAAAAAATAAAGTTGCCTTATTTGGAACTAAAGGATTTGAATTGCGCGAAATTTGTATTTTGTGAAATAGAGGGTACTAATAGTTAGCAATTGTCATTGGCAAACTGTAAGACGTCAACATGGTGCGTTTAAGTGTTGAATAACTTTGTGTACAACTATTTTATGAAAATGGACGATCATTTTCGATTGTATTAAGGAATACTCGCACAAAATTAGGGCGAAATGAAGTGCTTACAGAGTTAACAGTTCGTGCCTTAATCAAGAAATTTGAAAAGACGGGCTCTGTTATCGATAAGGCAATACGTCGTGCTCGGTCAAATGCCAATATTGTTGCGTTGAGAGAAAGTGTATTTGAGGATCCCAACAATTGGATGTCGATCACAACAATTGAACCTTTCAAGAGTCACCACGCATCGGATTTAGAGAAAGATCTGCATCTGACCGTATACAAAATTCGGCTGCCTCAATAATTAAAAGTTATAGACATTTGCAATGTTGAAGATTTCTGAATTGGGACTTTGTTCTTATCAAAGACTCAATTCAGAAAATGTAATTAAAAGTTACAGACCATTTGCAACGTTGAACATTTCTGAATTGGGTTTTGTTCTTACCAAAGACACAATTCAGAAATGTTTAACGTTGCAAATAGTCTGTAACTTTTAATTATTGAATTTTGTATACGGTTAGATGATCCTGATTTTTGTAACAAAAATTTTCTAAGCAATGAAGCATAATTTTATCTTGATGGAAGAATTAATAAACAAAATTGTCGCATTTGGGATGAAGAAAATCCACATGTTCTTCACAAAAGAGGAAAGCTTCCTTAGATATTCATTATTTGGTGCGCATGTTGGAGTGGCGGTGCAATTGGGCCATACTTTTTTCAAAATGTAGCTGGTAATACTGTCACAGTAAATAGAGACGTTATCGTGACATGTTAAACAATTTATTTTGTGACCAATTTGATGAATTGGATTTGAACAATATATGGTTTCAGCAGCACGGTACAACTTGCCATACAGGACATGAGACTATAACTCTGTTGCTTATTCAATTTTCAAATCGTGTTACCTCTCGGAATTCTGACATCAATTGGCCTGCAAGACCATGTGACTTAACACCACTCCACGTTTTCCTCTGGGGTTATGTAAAGGGGAAGGTGTATGCCAACAAGCCAGCAACAATCAATGACTTCAAAGAAAATATTCAATGTGTTATTCGAGTCAGGTTTACGTGCCAGTGTTATGGAAAATTTTACTAAATGAATATCATCCCAGAGCAGTCGAGATGGTCATATGAATGATATCCTGCTCCATTTGTAGCCACTAAGTCTAGAATTTATGCTGAATAAAAGCATCAATGCTACAAATATTACGCATTTTATTTAAAAAATCAAATTCTATAGTTCCAAATGAGACAGCTTTATAAACAAGACTTGCCAACGCTGTGTAACATAATTATTGCATATGTTTCTGACGCGCCTTGATTGTTATCATTAGAGTGGACCAATCCGGAGCGATATTGGTAAATATTTCATATAAAAGCCGAAAAACTCCAATAATTTATCAATTAATATATATATATATCAATTTATATATATATATATATATATATATATATATATATATATATATATATATATATATAAATTGATAAATTATAATTATTGGAGTTTTTCGGCTTTTATATGAAATATTTAACAATATCGCTCCGGATTGGTCCACTCTAGTTATCATATATAAACTATAATATATATTATATTGCCTATATTTGGTATATTACCTTTAATTTTTATTAAATTAAAAAACAAAAAAACAAAGCGTTTTAGTCTCTGTTATAAAATAATCGTCAATGTACCCAAAAATTGTTTTGTTATTAATTTTTTTAATTACATCTTTCACATTATATTTGACACATACTTAAAAAAAATCTGGTCTTATATTCTAGTACTTACTATTGGTAATTTAAAACTTTAGATTTTTGCTGGATTTGCCCTACTAAATCTAAAAATAGGTGTATATAAAAACGAGGAAAAGAGCAGTATATAAAAATAGATTTGATTGAATTTTGCTCGCAGAATCTCCATCGCCAGGATTTGTTGTTGTCGTCTTAATCTCCGGGATATTCGTAAACAATTCCATTTGAGCCTTTGTATATTTGTTAGTGGACGCCGATGTAATTTCTAAACCTATAGTATGATCCTTGAAGAAAAACAACATAATTTATTAAAAGAATATTATAATATAATAACAATGAGAGAAATATCGCTACAGGGGTGCAACAACAGTTAAAAGTTAGTTTCTTATAATTCCGAATGCACTATATGTGCCCACTGTCCACTCGATGTTTTGACTCACGTCTTTAGTTGCGTGGCGTTATCACGGACATAGACACCTGCAAATGCATGTATTCTCATTTCTTTCAAAGCCCAATGATTAAACAAGGATAAAACTGAAACGAAAATGTGGGATTGTTTTCGCCGTAAGACCAATAAGATAGAGATAACATGCGGTCACCCGCCCGCCATGACACAATGACACCACTGTACTACGATATTTATGAGTAAGCAATTATGAAAATTAAAAAGAATTTTTGCATAAAGCGTATCGCAAAAGGTTTCTTAAGCTGAAGTAAAAAATGTTGAATATCTCGTACTATTTTCCTAATATTTTGTATATTAAAAATTAAGTTCCAGTTGATTCAATTACAAATTACAATTACAAATAATTAAATTCAGTAAAGATATTCAAAGACTTACAGCAAACATTAAGTCCCTGAGAGTTGCGTATCTATCGAAAACTTTGAAGGGCGTATGAGTTTGAGCAGCAAATCGTTCGTCTATTTCTTGGAGAAGCAATTCAATATCCCTCTTCTTTGATTCCGATTTTCTAACGACAATCACGTCATTAGCTGTGACTGATAGGGCACAATCGTCGTCTATAGTAGCGTTTGCATTAGCTAATGTACCATTTCGGCACATAATGCTTGTGTTAGTTGGCAATACTAACTTGTCTGAAATAGAAAAAAAATATAAAAATTTTACGAAGAAGGTATTGAATAAAAGCTGTATCTTACCCAAAAGTGTTAATACTGCGAAATCTCCTCGATTCTGGAGACATTTCAGAGCACCTTCGCTGCCATAAAAATCATTAGTATAATCTGGTTTACATGTTCTTCGTGCTAATAAAAAAATATATAATGATATATAGAAAATTATATCTAGCGAAATTTATTTAGCAGTTGATCCAAGTTGGCCAAGTCATCATTAACCTATTACCCCCATTGTACCCCCATAAATAAAAGTCAAGGGGATTAAGATCGGGTGATTTGGGTGGCCATGCAACAGGACCACCTCGACCAGTCCATCTTGGATAATTGACGTTAACCCAATTTCGGACAGTAATTCCGAAATGTGGTGGTGCCCCATCCATGTGAAACCACATGTCTCGTCGAACATTCAGTGGGATATCCTCTAAAAGACCTGGCAGTCCGTCAATAAGAAATTGAAGGTAGTTGTCCGCATTTAACTGCCCAGGAAGAACGACAGGACCATTCAACAAGTCATCGTTTAGGGCCGCTCAAACGTTAATAGAAAATTCATGTTGAAATTTATATGGGCATATAGCTTTGGGATTTTCTGATGACCACCTATGCAGGTTTCTCAGATTTGTAACACCACTTCTCGTGAACGTAGATTCATCTGTCCAGAGGACTGTTCTGCAGAAATTAAAATGAAGCCGTGACTGTCTTAATATCCAGGTAGAAGCATAGTGGTCTGCCTCAAGCAAACCGTGTCCCCTGCGATAGTGATATGGATATAAGCCCTCACGTTTTAAAATTCGTCAAACTGTCGTTTGTGACACTCCTAGTTGTCTAGTAATTCGACGTACACTAAGAGTTGGATCCCTTGTAACAATAGCTACTGCTTCTTCCTCTAAGTCTGCTGGCAAATTTACTCCTCGGTCGAAAAGATAATCACGCAGTCCGCATTCCCGAAATTGTCTGTGTACTTCCAGAAACGTTCTGTAATGAGGAATGCGCCTATTGGGAAACCGATGTCAGTATTCAATAACTGCTTGACGTGCACTGCCGTTACAGTAGCCATACACAAAATGCATGCCTGCATACTCTTGAGAAGAAAATCGGTAAGGCATTTTGAATAAAGAAAACGTGTCCACTCACTAATAAGCTGTTGTATGAACTGAAACGTAATGTAATCCTTTATTAAAAAATGCAGCGTTAACAGTCATCTGAACATTTGTTTATTATATGATATTCATGGTTCAGCACTTACGAAATAAGTAAGAACCTTCTTTATCATAAATCAATATTCAGTACTCTTTTTTGCAGATCTCCAAGAAATTACTGTATGCACTTCGACATGTGTTTATTTATTTTAGGATAACATTTCTTTTCAAGATCTGACAATCACATTCATAGATCTGTAACTTTGAAACAAATAAAAATGGATATACAAGTTTTGCGTTTTTGGTACTTGAAATGACGTCTACTTTACACTCCTAAAATTTGAACATAACGATACGGGACACTTGTGTATATAGGTACATATATATATATATATATATATATATATATATATATATATATATATATATATACATATATATATATATATATATATATATATATATATATATACATATATATATATATAAATTTAATATTTTCGTGACCTTGGTATGATAAGGTAAACTTAATAAGTCGGCGATTAAAGGTCTGGTTCATTATTTCAAAGTATATATATTTAAAACAACCCTATATGTTTCGGCAATGATGCCTTTGTCAAGGGAATAAAAAAAATATATATATATATATATAACATGAGAGCAAAATGAATTGAGGTAGTAGGAGGCTGCGGTTCGTAGATCGTATTTCGTGAATTATATTCACAATATTTTTCTGTCAAACATTTAATGACAGACTGTCAGTGTGAATTATTAATTCTTTCAATACAATTTTTTTTAAAAAAAACAGTATAATCACATTCAGAATGTTTACTCAAGAACAAATGGTGTTCATTTTAGAATGTTACTTTCGTAACGGTCGACGTTTGCCAAACGGCGAATGGTATTATTCAATAGAAATGTGCAAGGAAGAATTCCAACAACGTTTTCCTGAAGTTGTTTTAGTAAATAAGAACTTTTCTCGTGACCTATTGAGAATTTCGAAACTTTCGAACAACTGGGTCTGTAAAAAGACAATGGAAAGGGGGAAGATCTTCTCGAGTTAGGACCCAAAATGTTGTTAATAATGCAAGAAACGCAATTAGAGAACAACCTACATCTGTCAGAAGACTGGCACAACAGTTGGATATAAGTTATGGAACCTGCCGCAGTATTCTTAAACGCGATATTGGTTTGCATCCTTACAAGGTTCAATTGTATCAAGAACTATTGCCGCCAGATTACGTTCGAAGAGTTGCCTATTGTCGTTTCTTTAATGCAAATCTTAACGACGACGATGTTTTGGATAAAACGTTTTTCACCGACGAAACGTGGTTTCACCTGAACGGCTACATAAACGCTCAGAATATGCGTATGTGGGCAACAGACAATCCGCATTATTATAGGGAAACAACGTTGCATCCTGTAAAAATAGGGGTTTGGTGTGCCATGTCACGTAGAAGGGTTATTGGTCCGATCTTTTTCGAAGGAACTATAAATGGTGAAAGATATCGCAATAATATACTGGAAACATTCATAAATCAACTGCATGATGACGAGTTACAGTTAGGTTTCTTTCAGCAAGATTCCGCACGACCACAATACAACGTGAAACAATAAATTATTTACGTGAATTTTTTGATGAAAGAATTATTAGTGTTGACCGTTTCCCGCCAAGATCGTGTGACTTAACTTCTCTGGATTACTTTTTATTTCCATACTTAAAAAACTCTATTTTTAAAAATCCAGTGCTTACAATAGACGATTTACGGAACAATATCGTACGACAGTGCGAGTTAGTAGACGGATTTATTTTACAAAAGGTTTTTGAAAACATGAAGTGGCGCGTAAATTTATGTTTGAATGCCGAGGGACAACAGTTTCAACAATTATTGTAAACTTTTCAATAAAATATAAAACATGACATTTGTATGACATTTTATAAATATTTTAAGTTGTAAATTAAATTTGTATCAAGGAGACATTTAAGTGCTGTCAGTAAGATTTATTTACATTATAATTCACGAAATACGATCAGCGAACCGCAGCCTCCTACTACCTCAATTCATTTTGCTCTCATGTTATATATATGTGTATATATATATATATATATATATATATATATATATATATATATATATAAATATAATAACTTCGTGACCTTGGTATGATATGGTAAACCTAATCAGTAGGCGATTAAAGGTCTGTATATTACTTCAAAATATATGTATTTAAAAAACTCTACATGTTTCGGCTGTGTACGCCTTTATCAAGAGAATACAAAACAGATTTTGTATTCTCTTGATAAAGGCGTACACAGCCGAAACATGTAGAGTTTTTTAAATACATATATTTTGAAGTAATATACAGACCTTTAATCGCCTACTGATTAGGTTTACTATATATATATATATATATATATATATATATATATATATATATATTGTACATTTTGTGTTTTTTACAATACAGTCTTTGTTATTGGCCAAGTTGGTCGATACTGCAGTCATACAGTTAATTATATTATAGTGATATAACAAAGTAATGGCTTACAGTATAACCCATTTACCCATTACCCAAAGCTTATTAAATCGGACTATATTAAAAAAGGGAAACGTACTTGGGGAGTCATAGTTAGAAGCCTCACAGATTTCGCAAAGTTGTTCGAAACTTATGCCAACCGTCCACGTTTCTCTATCTTCTATACCTGGCATACAGGAATCGTTCAAAAATTGTGTCAGTTCTACAGGGTACTCTTTGGGCGTGGGCCAAAATTTTTGTCTAAGCAAATCCGTGAATGCTAACCATGCTGAAATTAATAAAATGTTATATTTTCATATTAATATATTAGTATTGTTCTAAGGAAAGATGTTAGATTGCTGTTTACATACTATTGCCACAACCGTAAAAAATATTATCTTTTTGCACCTTTCCAAGCGTTGTTATTAAATTGGAAAATAGCATTTATGGTTGAAAATGCATTCGAAGATAATGTGTCTTTTTATTAAATTTTTGACCATTAAAGGCCGTCATCTAACGGAAATTTGTACAACAATGAAAGCTATGAGATGCTACCCAAAAATTCCCGCAATATATTGTTCTTACAACTTATTCACTACCATCTACTTCAATATACTTTCCTTCCACATGAATACACCGATCCCAGCGACTTGTCCATGACTGGAAGCAGTGCTGGAAGGCTTCGTGTATTGACGTGTTCAACACTGCCTGCGATTCGATCTGGATTTCTTCAATCGTCTTAAAACGGTGTCTTTTGAGATTCAGTTTCAACTTCGGAAACAAAAAGAAGTCACAAGGGGCAAAATCTGAGAGTAGGGAGGCTGAGTTAGTACTGCCGTCTTCGTTAAGACTAGAAACTGACGCACAAGTAAAGTGTGGGTTGGTGCATTGTCGTGGTGTAGGATCCACGAATTGTTGCGCCACTTGGAAGTTGAATGATTTCTTTTAGTCGCTGAATAACATCCCAATAAAATAGTGCATTAACTGTTTCACTTGGTGGGAGAAATTCTTTGTGCACGAAGCCATCAGCGTCAAAGAAGCAAATCAACATCTACTTGAGGTTGCTTCGAACTTGCGGACTTTTTACGGTCGCGGTAACGATGGCGTATTCCACTTCAATGACTGCTGATTTGTTTCGCGATCATACACTACATCCATGATTCGTCGACAGTAATGATTTTGGTACTGAAGTTCGCAGTCCTATCGGCAGATCCTGTCAACTCTGCACACACATGAACACGGTGCCGTTTTTATTCAATGTTGAGTAGTCTTGGCACAAACTTCGTAGTAATGCGCCGCATGTTGAGTTCGCCGGACAGAATACGCTGACAAATGCCGTGCGACAAGTCGACAATGTTACAGATGCTATGGATTTTTCTTCTTCGGTCTTACAGTTTTAGTCTTACACTTTTTGAGACAAAGGAGGGATAACCCTGCACGTCAGTGGCGGCTCTTTAATGAGAGCAAGTGAGCAATTGCACCCCCTGGAATTATGAAACAAAACAAACCAAGCGGCGACTAACTGTGAAAGTATTTATTTATTATATATATTATGTATTCATAGTTATTGACGAGGAACGTGGCACGCTAACAACGTACATATACCGATCGTCGTCACAGATATACTGAGCAAAGCCCAACTTTTGCTCTGTTAAGGCATTAACATTACATTGATGGTGGGGAGAACTGTATTTTGCCGTACTTCAATGTCGTATAATACATAGCGTTGGAGCAACTGAACCAGACTGCTCTCGGGCGTTGTTACAATGATTACGTTATCTTTTTTACAGAACAACGCGTTTTCGCGGTTAACGTATAATGAAAAAATCGCAGTAAAAAATATTAAACGGCCGATGCCTCAATTATGTTTAGAAAATAAACAATCTGTTAAAGGTAAAGACGTTATAAGAAAATTCAAAATGAATATTTATCAGAAAAATGACTGGATTTGTGGGTGTGAAATTAAAAATACTTTGTTTTGTTTTCCGTGTCTTTTGTTTGGTGGTGAACCGTCTTGGTCAAAGAACGGAATAAGACACTTAATTCATCTTAGTGCTAAAATTATTAAACATGAAAATTCCGAAGGGCATTTGAAAAATATATTTAGTCTAAGAATGTTAGGAAAAAATAACATTCAGAATGTTTTAGATTCATCATATAGAAAAGCAATTCAACAACACAATGAAAAGGTAACAAAAAATAGGAATGTGTTAAATTTAATAACAAATTGCATTAGAGATTTTGTGGCGCGTTTGAACCGGCAATTCGGGGTCATGATGAACAGCAAACGTCGAATAACAAGGGCATTTTTCGGGAATTGATAAATTTTACGGCAGAATTGGATAAATCGCTCAGAGATCACATCGAAGCAGCACCGGATTATCAAAAACGATACAGAATGAGCTGCTTGATGCAATGTTGAACGTGTATCATGAACAAGTTGCCAGTTAAATTAAAGCAACCGACTTCATATCTGTGATAGCTGATGAAACCACAGATGTGTCCAATCAGTTTCAGTTGGTGGTTGTTTTAAGATATATTGTGAACGCGAGACTGGTCGAAAGATTTTGGAAATTTCTTCTGCCTAGTGGGCATGATGCTAATTCTTTATCTGCCTCCATCCTTAACGAAATTAGTTTGCTTGTTGATGACCCAGAAAAACTGATTGCACAGAGCTATGATGGGGCAGCAGTCATGAGTGGTGCTATTAACGGTGTGCAAAGACATGTCCAAGACCAGTATCCAAGGGCTAATTTTGTAGATTGTTATGCACATCAGACAAATCTAATTATGTAACATGCTACATCGAGCAGTAGTAATTGCAGAATTTTTTTTGCCAATCTGACGGGATTAAGTACATTTTTCTCCACCTCACCACAACGAGCTGCAAGATTGGAAGAATTCCTTCAGAGAAAAAGCTTACCTCGTTCTTCAAAAATAAGATGGAACTTCAATTCTAGGGCAGTGAATACAATATATGAGCACCGAGAAGAAATAATTGAAGCTCTAGAACAAATCGAGGGGAGAAGCTAGTTTACAAACTACCATTCATGAAGCTAGTGCCAATTTGGGAATTTTAGAGGAGGAAAATTTTATCTATTGGTTAACTTTCTTTCATAAAATTATGCCACATGTGGACATATTGTTTAATCAATTACAAAATGTCAATACAGATGCATTAAAAGTCAAGAATAATTTAGATAATTTTGAACGCGCTATTGGAAAAATTCGAACCGAAATCGCTGACACAGATAATCAGTTGGTTAAACAAAATGACCCAGAACTGACTCCTCGACCATCAAAGCGGCGAAGAGTAACTGATGTTAGCCAAAGAAGGAGGGAAGCTATTGAAGTGTGCGATATTATTTTGCTAGAAATAAAAACTAGATTTCGGTATACAGGGAACTTAATATTAGCAAACTTAATTTCTTTTAAACAGTTCTCCTCTTTTCAAAAAAAAAATTTCCGAAAGATTGCCTTAAAGAAGGAGTAAAATTTTATCCATGCCTCAATGAAAGCAGACTACGAACTGAATTAAGCGTTCTATATTCTAGAGAAGAATTTAGGCAAAATATATAATATATACAGTCGGTGCTGTAGGTCTGCTAGGTCTTCTGCTGGATGGATTAAGCGACACCTTTAATGAAGTTGTTACGCTTTTAAAAATTGTCATTAGAATCCCAATGACAACGTCCGAAGCGGAACGCCAGTTTTCACGGCTGAAGAGAATAAAAACTTTCCTGAGAAATACAATGAAAGAAGAGAGATTAAATGCCCTTACTACTGTTATCTTGTGAAAAAGAATGTATAAATGATTTCCCAAACTTTAATGAAAACAGTGATAGAACTGTTCTGCAAGTCAAAGACACGTAAAATGGACTTCGTTTATCGTCAGATGTAATTAAACTGTGTAGTGTAATATTTACTATTCCCTCAAAACAAACTCTACAATGAACAGTACCTGTCTGGAACAGTACGTCGGTGAAATTTATAAGGATTGGGTAAGCGTTTTTGTATTACACTTTTTAATTTTGAAATTATGCACTCCCTATGTGAACCACCCCGAGCCGCCACTACTGCACGTCCACAAGGTGTTGAACAATAACCGCGAAGCTAACCTGCACTAAAGCATCGATGTAAAAAAAACTCACTAAGGACACAGTCATTCGAAAAGGATAGAAACATACGTTAAACAAAAAAAAGTTCTTGGGTTTATGGGCCACACTAACCCGAGGTATACTGTACAAATAGCAAAGCGACACACTAACTGGATATTTGGCTAACGACACTATTTCACCAAAAACCCAAATTCGAAATAACAAAAGGAGTTATCTACCACCATTCACACTGTTATATCACACTCAAAATTCTAAACCAACAATCGCAAAATCTTGAACTGAAGATGGTCGAAAATTTTTTAAAAGTGTTTTTGGCCTGAAAATGCGTAAAATTGATGCCAAATCCTTCTAGGAACGTTCATCATCAACCCACACACGTCGATTTTTAAAACGGTTGTACAACTCATAAGTTTGCGTCTGGCCTTACGCATCACTCACCAAAGGCTTGTTTCAAGTATCTTCAGAGTCTCCGCTGTCGTTTCACCAAGTTTGAAACAGAATTTGATGCACGTTCTTTGCTCTTTCACATCAGACATTGTATTGTGTCGCAGAATAACAAAGTACTGTTTGACAGACTGACTTAGTATAGACACACCATCTAGCGCTATAGAGCTGTACTACCAACCCTTCGCGCGCCATATTCAAATTATGGGAATGTCTGAGTAGCACATCGAATATGTAGTATCTATAGTTATTCTTATGCGTCAGTCGTTGAATGGTGACAAAAAAGAGATTTTGCTAAAGATTTATCTCCTAAATAATGAAAAATATGAATATAAAATAGTTTTATTTACATACCAACATCTCCATATTCAGAGAAGCAACCTTTTTTATTCCTCAAATCGTCCAGAGAGGTAATATTAATTGTTGTATCGACAACTAATACCGTCCTGTTCATGTATCGTCTTTCTTCTTCTCCGAGTGCAATGATCGATAGGTTTTTTCTGAAATAAAAGCAAATCATAGCCCCAATTTAATTTTTACTTTACGTCATCTACCTGTTAGCTATGTACATTGTGTTTTCATCGCTAATTGCAACGTCAACCGCCAACCTTTGCAGGGCATTTAAACATTCTTCTTTACCAGGTTTTGGCGTACAATATATGACAGGTTGCAAACCGTAATTTAAAGCTGCCTGTTGTAACCATTTACATTTTCTTTCTTCGTCCGTTGTTGTAGTGCATATGTTCACAGAAGATTTGCAGAGTCTGGCCGTTTCTGATGTTGGTATGGTCCTACGTTCTGAAACAGATATTACTGAAATTCATGCAATTATTTATTAGAAGAGTTTTGGCTGCGGGATTACGACCTTAACTGAGTAGTGAATATTTTTGGCCATTCAGATAAGACAACATAATGGTGTCCAATTCGTTGATTTGACAAGATTGTTTTGGAAGTGAAGGTAAACATATGATTAATGCTATTGAAGATAACGCCTGTTGGAATCTGAACTAAAAATTTGAACAAATTATTTTCATATTTTTGTCGCACCTACAATTCGGACCGATTAAAATGAGCAATATTTAATGCGACAAAACCGGAGAATCCCTTTCGCAACACTGTTTTTACCAACCAGTTGTCCTGCGGTAATTCCACGTGGTTTATTTTAGGCTCGGATTGTTTACGAGAATTCTTTCATGTAAAGATTGTCTAATAACACCTGCAATATATTACTTATTTTGAAATTTTTAACGATCAAAAATTATTTAAGATCAACAATAAATATTTTAAGGCTAGTCAATCTAGCTAGCGTTCAAGTACTTATTGTTCAGGGAGACTATTGTGATGGGCTAAATGCTTAAAGTCATGTAATTTTACTGAAAAAAGACTACATGAAAGAAATTTTCAATTAATTAAATAATGAAGAACTAACTTATTATGTTAAATAAGTAACAAGTGTTCATTTGAAAAGTCAATCTAGGTTACTTTGAAATTTTGATAGAATAAGACGCAAATATATTAGTATGTGTTTGTTGTTCCGTAAACGTAAATCCAAATGACATTTGATAATGTCAATCACAAATATCAGTTAGTGCATAAAATAATCGTGCGTCGATTCTGGTTTAAATAAATTGCTTCTCAGTTTTAAAATGGCTTTCACTTTAGAACATAAAATTTTTTTAGTCCAGGCTTATTTTCGAAGTGGTGATAACATTGATGGTTTATGGGTTTATTCAGTTCAAGATTGCATGGTAGAATTTCAAGTTGAGTTTCCACATTTTGTAATAGATTATATACAATTTAAGAATACTTTGGATAGAACCTTAAAACTTTTTTCTGAAACTGGTAGTCTCTTAAGAAAATCAGGCAGCGGAGCAGTTAAGAAACGTACACCTCAAGTTGTCAATCGTGTTGAAGAAATAATGGAAAATGAACCACAAACATCTGTTCGACATTTGAGTCAACAAATAAACCTTTCTGTTGGTACAACTCACAAGTTATTAAAAAAAGATATGCAACTTTATCCATACCGTGTCACAGCAGTACAAGAATTGTTAGAAATTGATTACCCACGTAGACTATAGTTTTGTAATTGGTTTGTAAATATGAACAATAATGGAGAACTTTGGCAAAGAGTCATCTTTACTGATGAAGCATGGTTTTATAAAACGGGATACCTAAATTCACAAAATACAACAATTTGGAGTAGTGAAAATCCACATGTAATTAATGAAGAATCGCTACATCCAGAGAAAATTGGTGTTTGGGCAGCGGTAAGCCAAAGGCGAATCATTGGACCAATATTTTTTCAGGGAACGTTAACTGCTCAAAGGTACCGTACGGAAATTTTACAACCATTTGTCAATCAGTTGCATGATGATGAACTTCAAAATGCATATTTCCAACAAGACGGAGCACCTCGTCACTGTACTGCAGAATCTTGATCTGATGAGCGTATAATTAGTCGAAATACTGAAATTGCCTGGCCTGCACGTTCATGCGATTTAACACCTTGCGACTTCTTTTTGTGGCCTTATCTAAAAATAACATATTTCGAACACCTATATTGAATTTGAATGATATGCTACAGAGAATCGAACAGAAATGCATGGAAATTAATAACAATCCAGTAATGTTGCAGAATATCATCAGAAATTTTGAACGGAGGATTTTAAAGTGCATTGATCTTGAAGGACAACATTTTCAACATTTGTTATAGTTTTCAATAAATACTTTAAATTTGTTATTTATTTGTATGTATGAAACTGTCAAAATATACGACTTCGTAGGTTAAGTAGTAAATTTTAATTTACGAGATACTTCAAAATGTTCTCAGTAAATCACATGCTACTAGATTGACTTTTCAAATGAACACTTGTTAAGGTTACCAATACAAAAATTTTAAAAAAAATTGAAACTTTGAGGGCGAGAAGTTGTACTACCATCGAAATTTTCGGGTTGGGATTCTTCCTTTGTAAGTTATTTGATATAATTTTATTTTGCGAATTTTCATTTTTAAATATTTGTATCTCCAATAAATAAGTTCCGTTGTAATGAAACGAATTGGCATTACATGAAAATACTTTTTTCCTTGCCATCTTAGAGTATAAGAGCATAGGATTTTGTTATGAAGATCACTTCTTGGAGCTTGTTTGGTCTGTTACAAAACAGGCTCCAAAATACATCTGTTATATCATTTTATGAATTCTTAATGTCTTTTTATTGTAAGAAGCTAATTTATTTCGAATAAAAAAATCATTGCATAAATGCGAGTTTTATCATGAACACACTTGTTTATTTGATTAAATGTATTTAATCTTTATTTCGAATATAAAATAATCTCTAGACAGGATATTTTTTTAAATTTCAAAATCATTTACGAGCGATAATGTAATTCTCGAGAAAGTTCATAAATTGATATATTTAGCTCTGCAGTTATATTACATGGTATTTATGTAAATATGATAAGACAAGTAATCTAAAAATTGTTTACTTTACCTTTTATGAATGTTTTTAAAGCAGGCGGATTCGTCAACACATTTATAAGATGTAATTGATTTGGGAATAATAATTCCTTCAAAATTTGCACGTACTTTTCTGATAGACTCAAAATATCAGTGTTTTCTATCGGTAATTCGATAACTGTGGTGCTGTTGTATAAAAATGAATTAAACCATACTTGGAGCTCTCGTGGTAGATTCGTAACTTTTTCTCTGTTAAAAAAATTCTTGGATTATTGTTTATCTTTCCTACATACACTGCCTTTGAAATGTTTGAAAACAGTCGCCATTTTATTACTGTTACTTACACATTTTTTT
Source organism: Melolontha melolontha (assembly GCA_935421215.2). Classification (NCBI taxonomy): domain Eukaryota; kingdom Metazoa; phylum Arthropoda; class Insecta; order Coleoptera; family Scarabaeidae; genus Melolontha; species Melolontha melolontha. The sequence goes on along the minus strand of OW285240.1, from coordinate 135,154,422 downwards.
CTTTTTAAAACGTATAATTCACCAAGGATGTTTTTCCACCTGTATAGCCATCGCCAATTAAGTTGGCGCGAGGAGGGGGTGCGCAGAAGCCGTTTTTAAAAACGTCCACCCCCACTACTCAAGTAATTGTCAGAATACATTTGTCATAGACTTTTGACGGAACATAATGTCTTTGCTAGGGGATCATAAAATTATACACGCTCAGAGGTTAGAATTATCTGACATTTGATGTAAAACCAAATACAAATCTCCCCACTACTTCTAATCCTGCGCGAACTTACTCCTCCTCGCGCCAACTTAATTGGTGTTTGCTATACATCATTAAATAATTAGAAATTTTGAACAAACAGTTCTAACATGATTAGAGATTTAGGTATACTGTTTGATAATTGTTTAACTTTTGCAAGTCACAAAGACGCTGTGACGCAAGCTGCTGCTAGAATTCTTCATTTCATTCTGAGAAATTCTAAACATTTTAATGACACAGATGTGATAAAACATCTATTTAATGAGGTTGTGCGTAGTGAACTTGAATACCCATCTGTGGTTTGGGTCCGATATATTTAAGTCAGAAATTGGAGATTGAAAGGATTCAAAGATGACTTTTGAAATTCTTAAGTTTCAAAAAGAATGAAGTTTATCCCACCAGGGGGCACTGATTACTATGCACTTCTTTTGGAGCACGACGTGGGACGCGGTTACTTTGGACTTATAATTATTTCAAAAACTGCAAAAATAATGAAAAAATTCTTCAGATGAAAGTTATTTGCGTCTTTTTGATTAATATTATGTTGCAAAAAAAATATAGGATTTCATAGAAAAAAAAGTTGACGTTCAAATGACCTACAAGGCAATAACTAAATGCAAAATTAACTATGTCATTCTATAGACTTTAAGAGATAACATAACTTTCATTTCAAACATTTATTTGTAAATATAACCGGTGAGGAGCTGCAGTCTGTACACTAAAATCAAGGACACCAATATATATATTATAAATACATATTTTCAAATTAGTATGTTATTTTGCGAAGTAAATGTGAATGTAAACATTGCTGTCTACAAATTACAACGCAAATTATACGAAATTTTATTTGAAAAATTTTCGTCCACGTTGGGACTTGAACCCAAGTCTACGGTTTGCCGGACCGTCGCTCTAACCAACTGAGCCACGAGGATCTTGGTTTCAAGCTTATTGGAAACGCCTTATAAGGCACCGATGTTAATATTCAGGTAATAATATTTAAAATATTCCAAGAAAATTCCAAGAATTTATCGAATGATATATTAAATGAACGGCTAAGAAATTATCTAAACATATATATATATATATATATATATATATATATATATATATATATATATATAGCAATTTCAAACTGACATCTGACATGTAGGGTTGTTTTAAAGTATATTTAAAACAACCCTACATGTTTCGGCAATGATGCCTTTATCAAGGATATAAAATATAAATGACAGTATACAATTAGACTTCAACCCAATTTTTTTCAAAAGATATGTTGATGATATCATAACATGTATTCCGACTAACAAAATAAACTATCTTTTAAATAAATTCAACAATTTTCACAACAAATTAAAATTCACTATTGAAGAAGAAATTAATAACAGTATTAATTTTCTTGATATTTCTTTGAGCTATGATAGACAGGGTACTATTTATACTAATTGGTATAATAAACCCACAGCTTCTTTTCGATATATGAATTACCACTCAAATGCTCCTACAGTATTCAATAAAATGATTATAAATAATCTGACTGATAGGGCAGTAAAACTATCACATACTCAATACAGAAAAGATAACATCAAAAAAGTTAAAACAATCTTAACTGATAATAATTATCCACCACAACTTATAGACCAAACTATTAAAAAAAGAGTACACCTAATATACAACACTGCAGACACCAATAAAAATTTGAACAATGACACAACATATATCACGATTCCAAATGTTCCACAACTATCAGAAAAAATTAAATACACTTTAAAAAAATATGATATTGCTACAACATATAAACTTAGTAATACTAATAAACATTTATTTTCAAAACTTAAACCTAAAATAGAAAAAAATCGAGAAACACATGTCATATATAAAATACCATGTCGCGATTGCGATAGTTACTACATAGGCCAAACGAAACAATATTTATACAAAAGAATACAAGCCCACAAATACTCTAAAACAGACAAAACTGCTTTATCTACACACAAATTACAACGCGATCACCATTCGATTTTGAAAACACACAGATATTTTATAAGGAACAACACACAATGAAAAGACAAATTAAAGAAATGATTAGTATTAAACAGGAAAAAAATTAACAGAAATGATATAAAAAATTTAAGCAATATATACTATAACTTAATTGTGTAACGATCTGCAATTTACCATCATAATATATATATATATATATATATATATATATATATATATATATATATATATATTTTTTTTTTGTTATATAATTATATATCTTAAGTTATTTAAATATCAATTACATTTAAATATCATATACATTTAGTTATCATGCTGACTGTTCCGTGTTTTGATTCCTGTCTGGTTGTCCGAGTAGGTTTTCGTGGTTTTCCTTCTCGCTTAAGGCGAATGCCGACAACTTTGCATCTTAAGACGCTCCACGGGCGCATACATAATAATAACTCATGTCTTGCTTTTCCCTGTTTTTGTTGTCTATCTGTTTTTGGAATACTAAGGCATGATTTATTATTATTCAATTGGAATGTATCTTTGAATAATTTTATCCATAGCAACTCAATTATATGACATTTGTATACTGTCATTTATATTTTATATCCTTGATAAAGGCATCATTGCCGAAACATGTAGGGTTGTTTTAAATATATATACTTTAAAGTAAAGCCAGACCTTTAATCGCCAACTGATTGAATTTACCATATCATACCAAGGTCTCGAAAATATTATATACATATATATATAATATAATATATATTTTCAGAAATTGTTTGTTTTGTGATAAGATAAAGAAAAAAAATCATCTTTGAATAAAAATTGCTTTTCAACGGGGCAAGTTGCTGCAAATTCCAATATTTGTTTAACTCTCTCGTTCTATTTGTTCAATATCAATATATAAACTATTGAAATTATCGAAAATTATTGAAACACCGCATTTGCGTAAAAATTCGTTTTTATATTGTTTAAAACACGTCTTCGGTTCTATGTGTATTTTGTAATTTTTTCATTAAAATTTTCCATGTTAAAAACGAAAATTAATTAAATAACACGACGCTGTTTCCAAAACTTTTAGACAGCAGTGTATGTATATGCAAAAAAACATATAAGACACTAATTACAATTTTATAAAATAAAAACAATTAAGAAGAAATATCTTAAAAATAGAGTTTAGAATATATTAATTTACCTTTCCTTATACGTAATAAATACAGTTTGTCTCTTATATTACTACTTACTTATTTCCTATTAACAAATAGCCTGGTTGCCTCGTCCAAGAACAGCCTTCAGTAACATTAACATTGGTTCCGTTTTGACATAATAGAGTATAATTAGTTAATATTTCTGGACGGGTTGCTATATGATCTTGTATTTTGTTGATTGTGGTTAGAGCTACGTCACCATCGCCATTAAGCAAACAATTCAATGACTGAAGAAAAGGGTCTTGTGGATTTTCGAGATATGTATTGGAGTTGCACAATTGCATCAGTTTGGTATATCTTTGTTCTATTCAAGTAATTTAAAAATTAATTAATTTTCGTTTGAGTAACCGAAGCTGATGTATATTTGAAATTCGTTAGAACTTAAGTATTAGTGTAAGATTGTTTTATCAAAATAACATTATATACAGTGCATTTAAAAAGTATTAAATCTACTGGGATTTCTTTTATATTTGACTTAGAATACATGTACGTATAAGCTGTCTTTGAAATAAAGGGACGGAATATAAAAAATAAAAAAAAATTTACGAATAAACTCTATTTTGAGAGTTTATTCGTAACAAAATTATTGACAGTATTTTTTTGATCATACCTCGTATATTTAATAAGAATACACTTCTAAGGACACTTAGAAATCAATTTTAGAAAGTAACTTTGCAAAATCATAAATATTTTACTAATATGATATAAATATGATAAATTATTATAATCTTAATGTCTAGAAATAGAATTTTTGTCAATCATAACTAGAGCTGACGATTTTTGCGGTAAGGCAGGACCGTATGTAGTGCATCCCCACCGGCGTATAATCAATACAAATGCAATTAAATTCTGGTATTTGAAAAATGATTATATGTATTACCTTAGTATTAAAATAAACCATCCATTTTTTATTACTAATACAGGAAAGAAGTTTCTGAATCGATAGTTTATAAATAGTTCTACGAATTTTGAAAAAAATGTATGGGTGTACATGCACCAGTATGCATATACTTGCCGGTAAGCGATTTCTGTATGAAAGGATTACTGTAGTAAATAGCAATAAAGAAGATATGCATTATATTTCGTTTAGAGTACCTAATTGATTTTGTTGAATGTTTCTGGACAATCGTTCTTTATTCCTTATTATCCTGGCATATGTTCTATTCCTATAACGAAAGTATAAAAAGTAACATCAGTCATCACTGATGACAGTGATGACTGATGTTACAAATACAAATGTATAATCAAAAGTGTCGCAAATGCAAAAATTAAGCGCTTTGTTTATTGTTAAAGTTTAGAAAACATTTTATTATAAGAGGCAGGTAGTGTTTATCCACTCAAAGAAGTAATTGATACATTTCACAATACTTTTCTTTTAGAAATTTGGTTTGCAGAACAATAGACGATACTTTTTATACTTTCGTTATAGGAATAGAACATATGCCAGGATAATAAGGAATAAAGAACGATTGTCCAGAAACATTCAACAAAATCAATTAGGTACTCTAAACGAAATATAATGCATATCTTCTTTATTGCTATTTACTACAGTAATCCTTTCACACAGAAATCGCTTACCGGCAAGTATATGCATACTGGTGCATGTACACCCATACATTTTTTTCAAAATTCGTAGAACTATTTATAAACTATCGATTCAGAAACTTCTTTCATGTATTAGTAATAAAAAATGGATGGTTTATTTTAATACTAAGGTAATACATATAATCATTTTTCAAATACCAGAATTTAATTGCATTTGTATTGATTATACGCCGGTGGGGATGCACTACATACGGTCCTGCCTTACCGCAAAAATCCTCAGCTCTAATCATAGCCTTTTAACGTGCTCTATATAAAAAATTATTAATATTTTGACACTATTCACTTCAATAGGACCGAAGTTACTCTTTAGATAACTCATACTTTCATTCTAAACCGAGTTTTGATTATATACTTACTCAATTCTGTATCAAAAGTGTTATTAACAATGGACCATTTACCGGGACGGCACGACGGTCCGAAAAATTCATGTAAAGCACTTATATAATTTTCCGTAACCGTTTTTCCATTTTCGGAGCATCCTTGAATGTTATTTTGCTTAAGTATCTCCGTTTCGAATTGTTTCAAAATCAAAGGTGAAGTTTGCATGATATCGATGCCCGGGTGGCAAAATTTAGCACCTTTTAACGATGTAAAGCCATTACCCAAATTATTTCGAACTAGAATTGCTGTCTCATATTCCGATAACGTCTTACCTATTACAAAAATGTAATTTTGTAACAATGACTTCTAAAATTAGTCATTTTGGAATACGAAATTTAAGGAAAAATATATACTAGAGCAAACAAAACGAAGACGGTTATAATTGAGTAAATATAACTTACTGTTTTGATCCACAAATTCACCAAGAACGACTAGGTTATTTGTCAGGGAACTTGCTAAGAAGCTTTCTTCTGCGGACACCGAAGTAAATGTTACGTATCCACTATCGACCAATAACAAGCAATCCACAGAATTTTTTTTCCGAAGACATTGTATATCTTCTGATAGGTTTAACTGTTCACAAGCATTAAAGTTTTGAAGGTTGGTACATGTTATGTCTTCAAAAAAAAAAGAAAAATATATTGAGTAAATATAGCTATCAAATTTTATAGGTAATCCTGCATTTTAGGTACCTTTTTTAAGCAAAATATATACATGAATTTTTAACCAATGAAATGCGATTACCATTCAACAGCGTTGCCATATGTTAGATAATTTTAAGTAAATAAATTCAAGACAAATAAGGTTATATTCAACAAAATAATAAAAATCGACGTAATTAAATGCAACAACTATCTATTTAAAAAATACATATTTTGTAATGTTATTGCATATCACAATTATTTTTTAGGAACAATTATTTGATAATTGTGAGTGTAGTGGACTGTATGATAATAATAATGCGGTGCGTTGTTGTTTTGTATTTATTACTATTTAACAACATTTACTCATTACACAAATTAAAAAATAGATAATTGCGTGAAACATACAACATGTGTTCGTCGTTGCACTAGACACTCTCCTCAATGCACTCGCTCTCGTCTCTCTCCGATGCACTCGCTCTCCAACCCTCTCCACACATCTCGCTTATACAATATTGAACATGCCGCCCCACGTTGAAAGACTCTTTCAACACTTAACCCTCAATCGGTAAAAGCACTACCTTTGACACTGCTCGTTTGAAATAAGCTCCATTACTAAGAACACTTACGACGCGAACACATTTGTCCAAACCAGGATGCACGTCCGTGATTCTTCCTAGCTTCCACGTTGTTGATGGGGTGTTGTCTTCCTTCAGCATCACAATGTCACCTATCTTCAAATTGGGGTTCTCTTTGGTCCACTTCAATCGCTGTTGTAAATGATGCAGATACTCGTGTGACCATCTTCTCCAAAAATGTTGAAACATTTGTTGTACCAGTTGCCATCTATTGAGTCTGTTAATTTTTACGTTCACCAATTCTTCATCTGGCACTTGAGTGAGTGGAGCTCCAATTAAGAAGTGAGCGGGAGTTAAGACAGATATGCTGTTTGGGTCATCGTGGATAGGAGTTAAAGGACGGGAATTGACACATGCTTCAATTTGCGTTAACAAAGTATACATTTCCTAAAATGTTAATTTCGTTTCCCCTACCACCCGTTTGATGTGTGTTTTTACAGTTCTGATCCCTGCTTCCCATAAACCGCCAAAATTTGGTGAATGAGGTGGAATGAAATGCCATTGAATACCGCTGCCAGCCACAGTCTTTATAATGTCCTCCTGATTGGTACCTTTGGTCAGAAAATTAGATAATTCATCTAGATAGTTTGCGGCTCCTCGAAAATTAGTTCCGTTATCGCTGTATATGTGAAGAGGTTTTCCTCGACGGGCTACAAATCGTCTTAATGCAGCCAAAAAATCCTTCGTAGATAAACTTGACACCAATTCTACATGAACTGCTTTCGTCGTCATGCATATAAACAAAGCTAAGTATGATTTCAGCAGTCTCGATTTTCTTAACTTGTTATCTTTCAATAAGATGGGTCCACCATAATCGACGCCGACGTTTACAAAAGGACGTAGTGTTTCAAATCTACATTTGGGTAGATTACCCATACGTTGATTGGGCTGTATCTGAGTTGCACGAACTCGAAAACATCTCATACACTTATAAATTATATTCTTAATCATATTTCTCCCATTTACGGGCCAGTATCTTTGTCTTATGCTGTTTAGCAGAGATTGCGTACCTGCGTGAAGCATTTCAATGTGTTCCTGTGTCAGAATTAGTTTGGTTAAAGCGTGATTTGAAGGTAACACTATTTGATGTCGTTGTTCGAAGTCTAAATTAGAATTCTCCAATCGACCACCCACTCTCAAAATACCCTCTTCATCCAAGAAAGATGTTAGTGATTTTAATCGACTACTCACTTGAATGTGTTGCGCTTTCTTCAATGTCTTAATATCAGCCTCAAAGCACTCTTCTTGAGCCATTTTAATCAATACAGATAGAGCATTGGTTAATTCCTTAACTGTTAATGGTCCACATTCTCTTTGGGTTGCAGTTTTCCTGACATTATTTGCGAATCTCAGGCAATATGCTGTGACTCTTTGTAACTTAGTAAGTTCGGAATATTTCTCAAATAAATTGAAAGGTTCAATTGCTAAATTGCACATTAGTTTGGGTGTTTTAATTTCCAACTCTTCATGTGAATGTGTTTCGTGTTTGAAGTTTTGCTCAGGCCAATACGATTCATCTAACCCTAGCCATGATGGTCCGTTCCACCATATATTATTGTGTACTAATGTTTTTGGTAAACATCCTCTTGATATAATGTCTGCTGGATTATCCTTGCCACTCGCCCATCTCCATTCAGCATTTTTCGTCAATGCCTGCACCTCAGTCACACGATTGGCTATGAAAGTTTTCAATTTGCATGGTAATGTTTGTATCCAATGTAAAGTAATAGTTGAATCCGACCAAAGAATGCATTTATCGATGTTGACGCTTAAAGCTTTGAAAACTACGCTATATAGATTTGACAATAGTACTGCCGCACATAACTCCAATCGAGGTAGAGTTACTCTTTTCAAGGGTGCTACTCTTGATTTTGAACAAATAAGGTGGCTCGAATACCCATTTTCATTGCTCGTTCGCATGTACAGTGCTGCGTCATAAGCATGCTCGGATGCGTCACAGAATCCATGCAATTGTATTTCGGATGGTCCATCATCTACAATTCTTCTCGGAATTTTGTGATCGTTGATAAAAACTAGCTGTGCTTTATACTCTCGCCATGTTTCTGAAATACTCGCACTTACAGGTTGGTCCCACTCTGTCTTTTCTTGCCATAACTGTTGCATTAGAATTTTGGCCATGGATATTATTGGACCCACTAAACCCAAAGGGTCGAATAGCTTGGCTATTTGAGATAGCAACTTTCTTTTGGTAATGATATTTTCGTCTTCTGCAAGGCTCAAATTGTATAGGATGGCATCATCGTTGGCATGCCATTGTAATCCCAATGTTTTGATGGTTTGTGACATATCGAATTGTATTAATGGATCGTTGGATACATCTGTCAAATCGTCTAGCAAACCACTGTCGTTGGATGAAATTTTCCGCAAATTAAATCCTCCCTCATTCAACAATGCCATTAGTTGATCTCTTAACAATTTAGTATCCTCAAAAGAACTTCCTCCAGTTAGGACGTCATCAACGTAGAAGTCACGTTTAACAATGATAGCGGCCATTGGAAACTTTGATCTCTCATCTTCCGCAAGTTGTTGCAAGCAGCGGATTGCCAAATATGGAGCACTTGTAGTACCATAAGTTACTGTTTGCAACTCAAACGTTTTGAATTCTTCATGTTCACTTGCTCTCCACAATATTTTCTGAAATTTTGTATCATTTTCGTGGACTCTTATTTGTCTGTACATCTTTTCAATATCTCCTGTTATGACATAACGATGTGTACGAAATCTAATCAGAATAGCAAACAAATTTTCGTGGAGATTGGATCCTACCATTAACGTATCATTTAATGACACTCCATTACTCGAAGGTGCTGAAGCATCGAAAACAACTCTAATCTTCGTGCTTAAACTTGTTTCCTTTAGAACAGCATGATGTGGCATGTAGTAACCATCATCTTCATTATTTGTTTGAACTTCTCTAATGTGACCTAGATTTAAATATTCTTGTATAAAATTTTGATATTGAATTTTGTGATTTTGATTAATTTTGAAGTTTTTCTCTAAACTCTTGAAGCGTGTCTCTGCATTATATAATGAATTTCCTAATGCGTCTGCTGTCTTCTTAAATGGTAGCTTTACTATGTATCTTCCAGTATTGTCTCTTGTAGTATTTACCATGAAATGTTCCTCGCATGCCTCTTCTTCCTCTGATAGTATTTTATTGTAATTCTCTTCTATCTCCCAAAACCTTCGTACTTCTGACTCCAATGTTTCAGTTGTTAAATGACTCATAACACAAGTCGTTGCAAAGGAATGCTCTATTCTCCCGGATAAAACATATCCAAACTCTGTTTTTTGAACTAATGGTAAATTATCTCCAATGTTATATTTCTGATTTTGTAGGATATCCAGGTATATTTCTGCTCCTAATAACATTTCTATTTCTCCAGGTATATTGAAGCTTGGATCTGCTAATGCTATGTTTCTTGGTAACCTCCAATCTTGATAATCTATCTTTGCAGTAGGAAGATCATTTGTCATTTTCTCTAATACTAAAAACTCTAACTGTTTATGATAGTTGGTAACGCGCGAAGATATGTGTACTGTTGCTACTTTGTTGGCATGAGCCCGAATATGTCCAATCCCACCGACTGGAATATGTTTCTCCGTTGTCATTACTCCTAAGTGTTTAATTAATTTGCTTGACACGAAATTAATTTGACTCCCACTGTCTAGCAATACTCTGCAAGCTTGCCATTGTCCCTTGGCGTCTTGTACACCTATCGCAGCTGTAGCTAGAAGAACTTCTGAACGACCGTTTAAATCTTGCAGGGCTAAAGTGTGTTTCAGTGATGGACTGGCTGTCTCTGTTTCATTCCAACTACTGATGTTTTTCAGATGTGGTCTTGCATATTGTTTCTCAAAATGAATCAACGTGTGATGTCGTTTATTGCACTTTCTACAAGTAGTTTTAGATTTACAATTTGTAACGCAGTGAGAAGCACCTAAGCAGTTGAAACATACTCTCAAACTCTTCACTGTTTCGGATCTCTTGCTAGGCGATTGCTCAAGAAACTCAGCACATTTATATAAACTGTGATTAGCTTTACATAATTTACAATACGAATCGCTAGGTTCTGCCGTGTGATGTGAGTAAACTGGTTTTTGCACCTTTGGTTTAACTGCCACTGCGGCTCCAATTGCCTCCAATGAAAAACATCTCTTTTCTAAAAATGTATAAAGTTCGTCTAATTTCGGTAGTTCTTGAGTGTTTGTATTCTTGCATAACTCCCAATCTCGGCGACATTGGTTGTCGAGTTTTTGAGTAATTAGGTAAATTACTATGTCGTCCCAATTTTCCGTTGGGCGACCTAATGTCTTTAACGATCTTAGATGTTGCTTAGTGTCTGTAATTAGGTTTCTTAAAGTTGATACAGAATCCTTGGATACTTGTGGTAATTCGAACAGGGCTTTGATGTGAGTATTAACTAAAAATTGTTTGTTGTTGAATCGCTCTACTAGAAGTCTCCATGCCTCGTCGTAGTTTTCCGAACACACTGTAATCGAGTCTATGATCTGTAGCGCTTCACCTTTTAAGTGACTCTTAAGATAATAAAATTTTTGTATTTTTGGTACATTATTGTTTTTATGAAGTAACGAATCGAAAATGTCGTGAAAACTCTGCCATGACTGGTAATCGCCTATAAAATTTGGAATATTAATATGAGGCAACTTTACTTGTTCCTTATTTTCAGTGTATCTTGAAGAAGAAATACTAATAGACTGATTGGCATTTGCGTCTATAATATTTTTTAAAGCACTTTTTGCATTATAATACGAAGTTTCAAATATATCTCTATCGGCTTCATATTCTAAGTTTATATTTTCTAAACTGGTTTGCACTTCATCGTATTTAATCCATAACTCTTCTAATTTCGCATTTCTTATTAATATTTGCGCAAGATCACCTTCTTTGAATTCTTTTGCGAAATTATTTATGCGTGTAACTGCCGCTTTTGTAGCTTTTCTAGAATTTTTTAATTCTTCCTCACTCATTGTGTCAATATTTGAAGGAATATATTTTGTAGGAAATGAAAATATATAGTGTAACTAGGATAATGGGAAACTCACTTACTTGGCTTATTCCTCGGTACTTCGAATTTGAAGTTGGCGGGCCACTCGACTGTTGTATGCTTGCTTTTTCGGGATGACGCTTCGATAACCTTACAAATGCACTGGTAAAATAACAAATATTCGGCTCGTACGACCAAAATATGTAGTGGACTGTATGATAATAATAATGCGGTGCGTTGTTGTTTTGTATTTATTACTATTTAACAACATTTACTCATTACACAAATTAAAAAATAGATAATTGCGTGAAACATACATGTGTTCGTCGTTGCACTAGACACTCTCCTCAATGCACTCGCTCTCGTCTCTCTCCGATTTACTTGATGAAATTCCATTATAACTATTATCAGGATAAAATAATAGTTATTTACGATACAAGTGTTAAAAGTGCGATTTTATTTCACGAGTAAAAGTTTGCGACACGAGCTTTAGCGAGTGTCGCAATTTACGAGTGAAATAAAATAGCATTTTTAACATGTGTATCGTACAATATCTTTTCTACAAACACAATTTTTATTATAAAATATAATGAAAATCCACTGACCAAATTTGACAGCTCATGAATACGTTTTGACACAACTGGACGCAACCGTAAAAATAACGTCAAATTAATTTGTCACAATTCATACAAAAGATGAGTTCGTGTTTAAGTTCGTGTAAAGAAAATGAGGTAATAGCGAGAATAATAATTCTGAAAGTACTGCAACACAGGTAATAAATATCTAATAAATAAAAAAATTACACAAACTGCACATTTAATATTAATTATCCAAGAAATATGTAATTTTCATTTAGTAATAAAAATCACTTTAATATATGTTGTCATTTTTGACAAAATGTCATCTCAATTTACTTTTAACACTAGTGTTAAAAGTACATACTACTTTTAACACGCTACGCTATAATATCGCATTTTTAATTAAAGTTAGCCGTGTCAAAATGTTAACTTTTAACGGTGTTTGTAGAAAATAGCTATTTATGGTATAAGTGAATAAAGACAAATTTTATCCACGAAAAAATTGTTTAGCCCACGAGGTGCAAGCCGAGTGCGATAATGTTTTTGAGTGGATAAAATTTGCTTATTCACGTGTATCATACAAGATTTTTTCTATTTTGCGTTCGAAATGAACTCATTATGAAACCCAAAACAGTATCGAAATGAGCTTCATTTCGATACGCTTTTTTTCATTTTTCAATGTTGGCGTTGTTCGAACACAGAAATAAATATCATTGCTGTCATTTGATTTTAAGAATTTAAGTACATTTGACAGATATGATATATGTTCGTACTCTACACAAACAGCGTATATTGTATACAATTGACAACAAGATATATTAGTTTCTAAGTCACTCATGTTTATATTTTTAAATAAAATATCAAGTTATGTTAACGAAAATTAATAAATAATATGTAATATAATATACTTCGCGGATAGCAAGATTTAAATTTGACAATGTCAAGTATCATTGTGACCAACTGCATGCTTTATATAAAAATTAAACTCTGAACTTCCAAATTAAATAATTCCAATTTATTAATGTAAAAAATGCAAAAAGAAAAAATAGTATAAAAACTCGTTTCATAAGGCCTTTTGCCGCACTCGCTCTTTAGAAAACTCGCCGCTATCGCGGCTCGTTTTCTAAACTGATCTCGTGCGGCAAAATGGTGCCTTATGACTAGAGCTGAGGATGTTTGCGGTATAACCATGGTTATATCATGTAACCATAGTAAATTACTACGGTTACATGATATAACCATGGTTATACCGCAAACATTCTCAGCTCTACTTATGACTTATGAAACTTGTTTTTTAATATACTATTTTCCAATTTTGCAAAAGTTTCAAAAAAATTTATTGATTAGGTAATTTATTTACATGAATATTGATTGTACTATTAATAATTTGATGAATTCTTAAACCAGGAAAGTTGACTCTATTTTCGTCAGAGTCAAGTACAGTGCAAGCTAAGTTGACTCTACTTTCGTCAGGGTCAAGTGCAGTGGAAGTTCCAGGCCTTTCATTTGAATTTACATCTGTCAAAATTTTTTTTGACGTGGACATTTTTTGAGCAATTGATTCGTCGATATACTGTTCTGCTACTGTTGTCAATAGCAGTGTGAATAAAGTGTTGCTAGAAACATTTTATTCACTGTTTTGATTAATTTTATTCACCTTTATGATTAAAATGTTGTTTTAATAATGAAATTCAATATATGTAATGATCATTTTAATAAGTAAAATTGGAAAAACCAAATTTTAATGAATTTCACTTTTTAATTGACACTGCAACGATCGTTTCGCTCCAACCTGAGCTTCATCAGACATATAACTAACTTATTTACAATTTTTTTTTTAACACAAGTTAGATATGTTTGTTACCGTATACTTGTGTTAAAAAATTTGTAAATAAGTTAGTTATATGTCTGATGAAGCTCAGGTTGGAGCGAAACGATCGTTGCAGTGTCAATTAAAAAGTGAAATTCATTAAAATTTGTTTTATTTTATCCTGATAAACAAATTTTAAATATATAATTTGAAAATAATAAAGTATAATTTTATATATCGGGCTGAAAAATATTTTAGGAAGGTGCCTGATAAAATAAATATGTCCTGTTAAAATATTTGCCCGCTATATCAGAAATATATAAGGGGAGATTTTTTGTGTTATCTACCTAGCTATGAAAGAAAGAAAACGATTTAGAAATCAAATAAAAATTATTAACGTAAGATCCATTAACATTCTAACGTTTCATTAATAACGGTATGCCTTCGAAAAAAAATTATTTTGGTAATTCCGCAAAATACTTAACAAAGTTAGCCATTTGCTATATACACTTCTGGACAAAATTTGGGGACCACCAGTAAAATTTAAAATATATAATAATAATAAATTTAGAAATTCAAGTGTTTCCTTAGAGTTTAGTTGATTTAAGGGTTATTAAAATTAACAAACTTTACTTTTATGGACTTGAAGAAAAAGCCAAAAATTAAAGTAAAATACCAGTGGTCTTCTCATGAACTTAAAAATCATAATTTGTAATGTTAACAAAAGTAACATTATTAATAGCGCTAATGCCCTCCCCTTGTAGCAATACACGCTGCTAATCTTCTTGGTATGCTCATGATTAAGTTTCGGATCCTTTCCTAAAGTATCTGTTCCCATTCTTGAACAAGTATGTTATAGAGCTCATCAAGTGTTACAAGCGGTCTCTTTGCGTTTTTAATTTTGTTACACAATTGATCTCAGAGATGCTCAATAGGATTGAGATCAGGGCTTTTGGCAGGCCACTGCAAACATTGGATATATGCATCTCCCAACGCAGCTGTGATAATGTTAGCTGTATGAAGTTTGGGCATTGTCTTGAATAAAAATGAATCCATTGTCGAGATTTTCGGCTAATGGTTGAACATGGGGTACAATAATTTCTTCTCTATATCTCATTGCTCTTAAGGACCCATTTCGTATCAAAACCAATTCTGTACGACCATTGAATTGTATGCCACTCCAAATCATTACAGACTCCCCACCAAATTTGTCAAATTTTTTTTTCCAGCGGCTAATCAAAGATAATTTTTTTAACTTACGAGATGTTATAAACCGTTTTCTTAAACTTGGAAGTACGATGTAGCGATCTTCTCTGCTTGTTGTTTTTATGTTAGCACCTTGTCCGCGTCTTCTTTGGAACTACTAATGCTTCTGAACCGTGCTCCCCACCAAATTTGTCAAATTCTAGAATGGTACATGGTGCAAATCGCTCACCTGGTCTTCGTATAACACGAACACGACGATAATTTCTGTTTAGGAGGAATCTGGACTCGTCCGAAAACAAATGCCCCTCGTTCCAACCTTGATGATTTTGACAAAAGTTTAAGCGATTTCTATTCTGCGTAGCTGTGAGAATTGGACCGGTTGTTGCTCTTCTAGCAGACAAATTAACTTCTTTTCTTCTTGTCTTCTTCTTACTGTTTTGGTAGAATTTTTTTTTCCAGCGGCTAATCCAAGATAATTTTTTTAACTCACGAGATGTTATAAACCGTTTTCTTAAACTTGGAAGTTCAATGTAGCGATCTTCTCTGCGTGTTATTTTTCTGTTAGCACCTTGTCCGCGTCTTCTTTGGAACTACCAATGCTTCTGAACCGTGCTGCGTCCTTCTGTAGCACAGATTTGTTGGTATTTAGGATTCCAGAAACTTCTCTTTGTGAATATCTTTCACGAAGAAGAATAATCATTTGGGATATTTCTTCTGGTCTGCACATATTTAATTATCTTAATGCAAACAAGTTCACTAATTTATTGTAGAAACAAAAAACCACGCTTTATTAATTAAACGACTTAAAAAGATGTCAAGAATTAGGCCTTTTTGTCGACATTTCGTTTCCTAGCAGAGAATGTCTTGTTATTGTTAATTGTTTAATGTCACGCTATTCGAATTGTGTTTAGTAAACGTCAAATTACATGTGAAAAGTCTATTAAAACTAATTCTTAAATTGGAAATAGTATATTAAAACACAAGTTTCATGAGGCACCATTTTGTCGCACGAGTTCATTATAAGAACTATTACTATACTAACTATTTTCTAAAGGACGAGTGCGACAAAAGGCCTTATGAAACGAGTTTTTTATATTATTTTTTCTATTTTGCATTTTTTACATTAATAAATTGAAATTATTTAATTTGAAAGTTGAGAGTTTTATTTTTATATAAAGTATACAGTTGGTCACATTGATACTTGACATTTTCAAATTTAAATCTTGCTATCCGCGAAATATATTATATTACATATTATTTATTAATTTTTGTTAACATTACTAGATATTTTATTTAAAAATATAAACATGAGTGACATAGAAACTAATATATCTCGTTGTCAACACTCTAGTGAATTACCATGCTGCATGTATGACGTACTTTGCAAATTTCCAGTGTAGCTACATATGGCATTTTGTCACGCGTGTTACTACTTCAGAAGCGCGGAATTCGTATATTGTGTAAACTGAAATCTGACGAAACGTGTAGACGTCTTTTGTTTCTGAGGGAATACTTTCTGTGGCATGATACGTGCACAAAAATGTGGAAAAGTTCTTGCGATGTGGTAATGAGCACAAGTACCAAACTCGAAATAAAGACGTTTTAAAAACACCTTACCATCGTTTAAGAACAACCCAATGAAATATGGACTACTGGGGTCTCAAAATATATAACAAACTATGTACTATCGTGAGCAAAAAAAGTGGTACAGTCATATTTTAATCGGATTAAATTAGGCTGCGTGAATGTAGATATGTATTAGATGTACGCGTCAAATTTAATTATTTAAATATTCAACTAACCTATAAGTATCAAATAACATATAACGTGTGTTCATTTGAAAAGTCAATCTAGGTTACTTTGAAATTTTGATAGAATAAGACGCAAATGTATTAGTATGTGTTTGTTGTTTTGTAAACGTAAATCCAAATGACATTTGATAATGTCAATCACAAATATCAGTTAGTGCATAAAATAATCGTGCGTCGATTCTGGTTTAAATAAATTGCTTCTCAGTTTTAAAATGGCTTTCACTTTAGAACATAAAACTTTTTTAGTCCACGCTTATTTTCGAAGTGGTAATAAAATTTATGGTTTATGGGTTTATTCAGTTCAAGATTGCATGGTAGAATTTCAAGTTGAGTTTCCACATTGTGTAATAGATTATATACAATTTAAGAATACTTTGGATAGAACTTTAAAACTGGTAGTCTCTTAAGAAAATCAGGCAGCGGAGCAGTTAAGAAACGTACACCTCAAGTTGTCAATCGTGTTGAAGAAATAATGGAAAATGAACCACAAACATCTCTTCGACATTTGAGTCAACAAATAAACCTTTCTGTTGGTACAACTCACAAGTTATTAAAAAAAGATATGCAACTTTATCCATACCGTGTCACAGCAGTACAAGAAGTGTTAGAAATTGATTACCCACGTAGACTACAGTTTTGTAATTGGTTTGTAAATATGAACAATAATGGAGAACTTTCGCAAAGAGTCATCTTTACTGATGAAGCATGGTTTTATAAAACGGGATACCTAAATTCACAAAATACAAGAATTTGGAGTAGTGAAAATCCACATGTAATTAATGAAGAATCGCTACATCGAGAGAAAATTGGTGTTTGGGCAGCGATAAGCCAAAGGCGAATCATTGGACCAATATTTTTTCAGGGAACATTAAATGCTCAAAGGTACCGTACGGAAATTTTACAACCATTTGTCAATCAGTTGCATGATGATGAACTTCAAAATGCATATTTCCAACAAGACGGAGCACCTTGTCACTGTACTGCAGTATCTTTGGATTATTTAAGAGAATATTTTGATGAGCGTATAATAAGTCGAAATACTGAAATTGCCTGGCCTGCACGTTCATGCGATTTAACACCTTGCGACTTCTTTTTGTGGCCTTATCTAAAAAATAACATATTTCGAACACCTATATTGAATTTGAATGATATGATACAGAGAATCGAACAGAAATGCATGGAAATTAATAACAATCCAGTAATGTTGCAGAATATCATCAGAAATTTTGAACGGAGGATTTTAAAGTGCATTGATCTTGAAGGACAACATTTTCAACATTTGTTATAGTTTTGAATAAATACCTATTATTTGTTATTTATTTGTATGTATGAAACTGTCAGAATATACGACTTCGTAGGTTAAGTAGTAAATTTTAATTTACGACATACTTCAAAATGTTCTCAGTAAATCACATGCTACTAGATTGACTTTTCAAATGAACACTTGTTATAACAAACTATGGTATAGCAACCGCCAATTAAGTTGGCGCAAGGAGGGGATGCGCAGAAGCCGTTTTTAAAAACGTCCACCCACACTATAGCAAACGCCAATTAAGTTGGCGCGAGGAGGGGTAAGTTCGCGCAGGATTAGAAGTAGTGGGGAGATTTGTATTTGGTTTTACATCAAATGTCAGATAATTCTAACCTCTGAGCGTGTTACACTTTATGATCCCGTAGCAAAGACATTATGTTCCGTCAAACGTCAATGACAAATGTATTCTGACAATTTCTTGAGTAGTGGGGGTGGACGTTTTTAAAAACGGCTTCTGCGCACCCCCTCCTCGCGCCAACTTAATTGGCGTTTGCTATACTCAAGTAATTGTCAGAATACATTTGTCATTGACGTTTGACGGAACATAATGTCTGCTAGGGGATCAAAAAGTGATACACTCAGAGGTTAGAATTATCTGACATTTGATGTAAAATCAAATACAAATCTCCCCACTACTTTTAACGAACTTACCCCTTCTCGCGCCAACTTAATTGGCGTTTGCTATACATGTGTTGTTAATTTAAAAAATATGTGTATCAGAAGATTTACACGCACTATTAAAAAAATTCTTCTAGAATAGGCTGAATGACGTCTGCCCGATATGTATGCAAAGTTTGTCGTACATGTTCATACAGTGTCCTTTGTAATATATTCTATTTTAGAAATATTTATGTATGTATGTATTTTGAATATTTTAATATTGTTTTTGTTAAGTTAATGACTTTTATTGTAATTGTGATTACACTAAATAAATCATTATTTTATCACTATACAATATACGTTGTTTGTGTAGCCTGCATACATATATCATATCTGTCAAATGTACTTAAATTCTTAAAATCAAATGACAGCAATGATATTTATTTCTGTGTTCGAGCAACGCCAACATTGAAAAATGAAAAAATATAGAAATGAAGCTCACTTCGATACTGTTTTGGGTTTCATAATGAGTTCATTACGAACGCAAAATAGGAAAAGTTATTTTGTGGTCCCTCAATTTTGTCCTTTAATATTTTTGGGAAATCTGAAGAAATAACTAATGTTATTGTGACTACAACGTTGTGCACAAAACTAAACTGGCATTTTAATATTTTCCACGTGGGTCACACTTAACCTATAAATAGAGCAAATATGTAATTACTTAACCAAAATGTTTTTTTTGTAAACCTTTCCGTTTTTTTCTAAATACCTTGGTATTACAGAAGACAGAAAATAGCGTGTCTATATCTTAAATACGCCAGCTTATAACAACAAAAATATTTTGAAGTTCGGTATATGGAGATTTACATATACAACCTGTTTGTTTGCATTCAGTGACTATCCTTGTCTCATTTACTAAATAAGCGTATTGCTTCAGCTACCAGCGATAGATTCGGAAAATGTCAAAGATTCGACGATACCATGTATAGATACTATTAGTGATATTTTATCATATAGTGATTAGATTTCTATTTTTGTCTAACAATAAATGTATTTTTAAACGATATGACGCAATATTAATTCTTATTCTTCTAGTTATTAAAAAAAAGAGAGAAATTCTTCAACGCTTATTTATCGCGACTACATAATTTTTGTACAGTTAAGCCTGTAATTTTAAAGCGGCCATTCTGCTTTTTTCAAAAATCGAGCCCCAATTTATTATCAGCAATCAGAGCAACTACACATGTTATCAATACATAAGTCCATACATAAGTCCGCCATAATGGAGCCGCAACTTTGTTTGCGATTAACTTCAAATTCTTAATCAGCAACCTAAAAAACTCCTGAGAATTTTTAGACCGATATGTCAAAATTTTCAGACTTTAGGGATTTTACGAATCACCTCAACTTTTCCCGTCCATCCGGTATATTGGAGCCGCCATTTTGTTTTTGATTTTTCTGACCTCTAATTCATAATCAGCGATGCAAAAAACTCCACTCTGAGAATTTGCTGACCGATATGTCAATATTTAGAACTTTTGACCAGGATTTCGCGATTTGGCGCCACTGCGTTGCGCCCCGGGGTTTGTGGTTCCTAAGCGAACTGATAAAGTTTTGGAACCCTTGGATTAGGACATCTAAGGATGAACTGATTATAAAAGTAAGGGAGTTCAGAAAAATTGCAAAAATTCAAGAGAACTCAGAACAGAAACGTATCCAAAGCATTTCAGAGTATTACATGATTGATTTATAATTGAAATAAGATAGCAACTGAAATTAATCACTCATTTAATTCATATTAGTTGATTATGTACTACTTACATCTCTGGGCATAGAGAGTCGCCGTAAAAACAATAAGATTTAATAAGAAAACTTTCATTAAAACCATGATTGTATGTATAACACTAAACAACACGTCTGATAAATAGACTGCCGTCTGCGAAGCACAGTCGAAAATACAACTCGCGTTTTACGGTAAAGCTATGCCGCACGAACTAGAGAACACTCGAAAACCAAACTGAATCTGAGTTAAACAGAATGAGAAAATACCGTCTAATCTGCCGGCATCATGCTATCACATTCATTGAGTCATTCATATTTCCGAAGGAAGGGAAGGGAGTAAAAATCTAGAGGGTTAGTAATAGTGAAAGCTTATTCTTCATTGATCTATTTCCAAATAGAATAAATATGTGTATTTCTACAGAAAAAGCTGTAGGTTATAGCAAACAGAGCAAATATAATAACAAATAAAACTATTGTTTTTAATGCAAGCAGTCTTGTAAAATTAGTTGCATATTCTCTCAGCTTTTTAATTACTTTTTGGTTGTATTAAATACTATAAATTTGAAATTTTTGGTATTTTGAAATCCTGAGAATAATGCTCCGTAAATTGACGTAACTATTAAAGATACCTATATGTTCTGTATTCGTTGTATCGGACATATGAATTACAATGAATTTTTATGAATGAATACTAACGTTACCTTCTTTTTAGAAAAAAAGTTTAGTCGTTTATTCATTTACAATAATCTAAGCTAATATGCCGATATATTTTACATAACTTTAAAACGCAGATTATTTCAATTGGTAATATTTTCGATTGATTTCGATTTCGGTAAATAGGGTATTGGTATAAGCCAATAAATTTGATGCCATTTCAATACAATACTCTTTTACCGATGCTAGCGCCATCTACTATTTATTATTTTTACTAGACCTGGTCAATTACCCTACTTTATTATAAAAATTTATTTTTTCTATTTTGCGTTCGAAATGAACTCATCATGAAACCAAAAACAGTATCGAAATGAGCTCTATTTCGATACACTTTTTTTCATTTTTCAATGTTGGCGTTGTTCGAATACAGAAATAAATATCATTTCTGTCATATGATTTTAAGAATTTATGTACATTTGACAGATATGATATATATTCGTATTTTACACAAACAACGTATGTTGTATACAATTGACAACAACATATATATGTTTCTTTGTCACTCATGTTTATATTTTTAAATGAAATATCAAGTAATGTTAACGAAAATTAATAAATAATATGAAATATAATATACTTCGCGGATAGCAAGATTTAAATTTGAAAATGTCAAGTATCAATGTGACCAACTGCATGCTTTATATAAAAATTAAACTCTGAACTTTCAAATTAAATAATTCCAATTTAAGCAATTTATTAATGTAAAAAACGCAAAATAGAAAAAATAGTATAAAAAACTCGTTTCATAAGGCCTTTTGCCGCACTCGCTCTTTAGAAAACTCGCCGCAAGCGGCTCGTTTTCTAAACTGATCTCGTGCGGCAAAATGGTGCCTTATGAAATTCGTTTTTTAATATACTATTAAACTATCAAAATTAAAGAATTCAAGAATATCTTAATTGTATAATATAACGGGTGTTCAGAAACATTCGAAGTCAAAGTAGTCCTTGAAAATATGAAGTCATGTCTGAGATAGATTGATTTTTGACAGACAACAGTTGACATTTAATAATTATTACAAATCAGATATAGCAAACGCCAATTAAGTTGGTGCGGGGAGGGGTAAGTTCACCCAGGATTAGAAGTAGTGGGGAGATTTGTATTTAGTTTTACATCAAATGTCAGATAATTCTAACCTCTGAGCGTGTATGATCCCCTAGCAAAGACATTACAAAATATGTTCTGTCAAACATGAATGACAAATGTATTCTGACACTGACAATTACTTGAGTAGTGGGGGTGGACGTTTTTAAAAACGGCTTCTGCGCACCCCCTCCTCGCGCCAACTTAATTGGCGTTTGCAATACTTAAGTAAAGATATACGACTTTTTGTTCAGAGCCCACTTGACTTCGAATGTTTCTGAACACCCGTTATTAAATATTTTTATATAAAAAAATCATGAGGTCATCCAGGCAGCTATAGGGGAAAAATAACCACAAATTTATTAATGATTAACAATACGTTTCTTAAAAAAGAGTTAAGTATATGTATATAAATTTAAATTTCTCTTTTTTTTAAATTTGATTTATGTTTAAATAATATCAAACTCATTGTTTTTATCAAATATAAATCTGTATAAAACTGTTTGAAATATGTATATGAATTAATTTAATACCTTTTTCAAGTAATAATATCGTCATTCCCTTTTGTAGTATGACGTTTTCAAAATAAATTTTATTTTGAAAAAATTCCTTGTGCACTTTATTGTTTTCTTTCATGAAAAAAACGCATTTTATCCATGGTGTCGCCATCTATTTTTTCATATAGCTGCCGTGGTAGTCTTATACCCGAAGTTTTAAGAAAGTTTTTCATAAAATCTCGTCTGTTCTGATTTTAAAAATATAGTGATATATAAATATAGTGAATATATGATTTAAATAACTTATCAGTGATAAGTTATCACTGATAAGTTATTTAAATCATTTAATATGTAATGATATGTAACTATACTGCTACTGATATTAAAGACGGCAGACTATGTGCCCCACACTGTTAAATTTAATAATACACATAAGGTGTATTAGATAAAAATGTAGATTTTACAAAAAAGGGTGATAATTGATAATGATACATATTACAAACTTAAAAAGTTGAAATAAATCAGGTTAGTGAATAATAATTATGACGACGTGAGTGAATATCAAGCAAATAAAAACACATAATTTTTCAGGATTTTTTTATTAACAAAAAATATAAAAATGTATTGTAATTATAAACAATTGCGCTCATAAAATTATTATATCCATATACATCAAAAAATAAAACTTTCTTTGGATTTAGAGTTAGTAACTAAAAACAAAAATTGGAAGAAGTCTTGATTTGAAAAATAACAGAAGCTGTGGATATTCGATGGACTATCATGATCTTTTAAGCATCGATGTGAGGGATGTAGACAATTGGTAGACTCAAACCTATGTATATTAGCTTAACTTTTTTTGGAGAAATTATGACACCTATTAAAGAAAACACCTATTTACCTGTATGTATAGTAGGAAAGAAAAATTGAAAATGGCATTACATAGACTAGGTATTTGTTACCAATAAAAATATTGCTGTTCTTAGACTTCTTCAAACAAACAAAATAATTAAATAACAAATAAAACTAAGATAAATAACAACAAAAGTGATGTCTTATGAATTGATGCGGAACCTTTAGTCTCTTCGGAAGTTGTTATATCTGGAATGTTCTTGAAAATTTCTAACTGCGCTTTGATATATTTATTTGTTGATGTCGAAGCCACTTCCACACCTAAAGTCGTATCCTAGAAAATAATAAAGGAAAATTATATTACTACAAACAAATTTATAATAGAATTTCATGGTAAAATTACTAAAGTTACAAAACAAAGAACAAATTTTTCCTTAGATACTTCTATATTTCACATGAAAAATATTACCCCAAGCAAAAATTTTGAAAAATTCACCTTGAAGATCAAATCTTTTCCACTTCCAAATTGATCGAATATCTTGAAGGACGTATATGTCTGGGCCGCAAATCTTTCGTCTAATTCCTGCAGTAACATCTCTATATCTTTATTTTTGGAATCGTGTTTTCTGACAACCACCTGATCACCCACTGTGAACGATAGGGCACAATCCTGGTCTATGTTAAATGTGTTTGTCGTTGATAGAGAACCATTTTGCACATTATGTTAGTTCCGTTTGGTAATATTAAATTCTCTAGAAACAAAAAAATGGTAAGTAAATACACTATTTGTTTTCAGCTTTAACAGTGTGTGAATCGGATCTGAACAGCTATACTCGTGTGTAATATCACAGTTGAAATGACCTCGTAAGGCAAAAATAAAGCATCATAAGAAAATACATGGGATTTTGTCCTAGAAATCGCTTACATATTTTCAGGTTTTAAATTCGACCGACTGTTCGAAATTGGGACAATAATTTCAATGTTCAAAATTCTATTTTCCTACATTAGTATACGATGATGGCGAATTGTATCTGAGCCGTACTGGCGTTTAATTACTTGGCTTTCACGGTGTATATTAAGAGTTGTTAAATCCATTATATCGAAGGATAGTGTGAATAAATTTTGAAATAATATATGTACGCGTAGTTATCTGAATTCTGCTAATTGTAGTATATGAACCTATTATAAAAATCAAATCTAAATACTAAAAGGTTGCTCCAGTTTAGGGACAAAAATCCGAGGACATCGTTTATAATTCAATCTAAAAATTCTCTAGTAACTAAGAAACTTTATGCCGATTTACTGTGACAAACAACAATTGTTTGTTCTTCGTAGAGGACACCGGGTATTTCATTAAATACGAAATTTCGGGCAAGATGTGCGCGCTATCTTGGTTTCATATGGCGTACTAAATATTTTTGCTAAATCTCAGTTGTTTTTGTATCTAAAAGAATTATAATCAAACATCAAAGAAGGTTTTGGTATGAAGAATGAGATAGTTTTTAACGTTATTTTCACCAAAAACTCTTCGTTGCTTATATTCTTAAGAAATATGAATAAATATGGTTATACGAGGGCTATTTTCTTTCAAGGTCCGATCGGTCGTGAAATTAAAACCACAGTGAAATTCAAATATGTTTTATTTGTAACATTTAGGTACACCTCCCATCTACTTCTCTACATAGTCGCCGTTCCGATTTAGGCATTTTTCGTAGCGCGGTATCAACTTTTCAATCCCCTCTTCATAGAAGGTAGCCGCCTGTGCTTTCAGCCAAGTTTGTACGCTGGTCTGCAGCTCATCGTCTGTAGCAAAATGGTGTCCTCCTAAGCTCTTTTTCATACGAGGAAAGAGGTGGAAATCGGAAGGAGCTAAGTCCGGGCTGTATGGAGGGTGATCTAATACTTCCCATCTAAAACGCTGCAGGAAATTCTTTGTTGCATTTGCAGTATGGGGCATGAAGAAGAACAAAGCCTGATGACAACATTCCTCTTCGCTTGTTCTGAATTGCCCTTCGTAGATTTTGAAGAGTCACGCCCTATGAGGCTGCTGTGATGGTCGTACCACGTTCCATGAATTCCACCAACAGAACTCCTTTTCGGTCCCAGAACACAGTAGCCATACACTTTCTGTTGGAAAATGTTCGCTTAAACTTCTTTGGTTTTGATGGGGAAGAAGAATGCATCCACTGTTTGGATTGCTCTTTTGTTTCTTCCGTTTCGTAAAGAACCCATGTCTCGTCGCCTGTGACAATTTTGCTCAAAACATCTTCTCCTTCATGTTTGTGTTTTGTGATGGTCGGACAGCATCTTGGGAACCCATCTCGCACACAATTTGCGGTACTGAAGTGTCCCACCCACGATGGTGTACAGAGCTGACCTTGACATTTCGGGAAACGACTCATGCAACACAGAAATTGTGAACCGACGATTTTCTCTAATCGCCTGATCCATTCGCTGAACGAGATCTTCATTGGTTGACATTCGCTTCCTTCCCTGACCGCCTGCATCATGAACGTCTGTACGCCCTGCTTCAAAGTTCCTGCACCATTGCCGCACTTTACATTCACTCATGAATGTTTCACCATACACATTACACATTCGTCGGTAAATTGTAGCTGCGTTGCACCCCTCCGCACGAAGAAATCGAATATCTGCACGCAATTCACATTTGGCGGGTGACGCTATTGTTCTTGGCATGTTTACGTGTACACTGCGCGCTTGTAACTGACATGTACAACTATATGAGACTTGAATTTTGTTGTGGTCGGAGTTACCTCCATTTCCACTCCATTGTTTCGTATTTCCCAGGGTTGTGACGTGTTTGTGTCTGATTAATAAATAATCGTGTGTTGTGTGTTTTTGTGCGGTCCTGTGTTGCGTATGTGTAGTCTGTGTGTTTGTCGCTTTTTGCGTTTAAGTCACTGGTCATCGGTTTGTGGAGTGTAATGTTATTAGCATATTGCCTAAGGCAAGTGCTAGTTCATCAGTTGTGTTAGGTGTTGTGTTTCCTTGTTTTTGTGTCCATGGGTTCGTTGTTGGGGGTGGTGCTGGTATGTATTCGGGTTTGGGTGTGGTTTTGTTTACAGGGTTGTTTGGATTGTTAGGACAGTTAAGGAAAGTGGATAAGTGAGGACCACCGCAGTTTGCACACTTTGGTGGGGTTGTTTTTGGTTTTGTACATAGGTGTGTTGAGTGTTCGTCTCCGCATTTCATACATTTATAGTGTACGTTACAGTGTCTTTGTTGATGTCCGAAAGTCTGACATTTGTGGCATTGCATTATGTCTGTCCGTCTGTTTAATGGTTCGATTTTAATTGTGAGTCCGCAGCAGTCGTGTAAGTTATAAATTGATTTATAATTCATTCGTTTGATTTTTATTGTCGGGTAGCCTTGGTCAGTCAAGTCGTTTGTAATGTCTGTGTCAGTGATAAAGGTAGGAATGCCTCGCATAACTACCTTTAGTGTTTTTTCGATTCGTAATTGAAACGTGTAAAATTGAATGTGTTCTGTGTTGAGTATGTGTTTAAGTGTGCGGTAGTCTTCGTCAGTTTTCGGTTCGATGTGAATGCCAGGTTTCACAAGTTTGTTTTGTACGGTGTTAATGTTGTGTGTCTTAAGTATTTGTCGTATATGTGCCCATTTGTCTTTTCTGTTATTATGATTGGTGCGATTTTGTGTGTTTTGCGTGTTTCGGTGTTTGTGTTTTGTGTGGTGTTTGTTTTGTCACTTACCCTGGGTGTGCTGTTTGATGTTGACGGTTGTGGGGTGAATTCGGTTACTTCTTCCATTTTTTCCTCGTTTTTGGTGTTGAGGGCGTCGTAGGAATTTTTTGTTTCGATTGATGGAGTTGTGTGGTCGGTTTTCTGTCTTTTTGATGTTTTTTTCGGGTGTCTGAATGCGTCGTTTTCGATTTTCAGTTCCGGTTGGCTCTTCTTCGATTTTACGGGAGGCTTTTCTTCTTGTTTTTCTGTGGGGTTGCTTTCTAACTTAATTTGAATCGTCGGTTCTTCTGGGTTAACCATTAATATATTCCATGATTTTTGTAATGCATCCTGGATATCTTCTTCGTCGGTGAGTTGGTTGATTATATTTTTTAAATCTTCAAGTGTCTTGGGTGAACATTTGTCCACGTATTCGGGGTTTATCATCAGGTTGGTTTTTGTTCTCGCTTGTCCGGCCATTGCTTCCGGCGTCGCTTGACGATGTATCGTCGTCTGTGCTCTCAACTACGATGCTGCTATACCAGAGATCGCAGTGAGAATGACATGTACAACGTAACGCGATCTGCTGTTATACTAGAGACACTGCGCAATGCATCTGCGCAAAGCTTCATCTGATTGTCACTGTGGTTTTAATTTCACGACCGATCGGACCTTGAAAAAAAAATAGCCCTCGTATAAGAATGTGTGACATGCGAACGGTACCGAGGATACAATAAAAATGCAAGTCATAATGGGCGTAGTGTTTACAAAATTAGTTTTGAAGAGGAAAAAGTTTTTGGGTAAGTTTGATTATTATTAATTGTTGTAGTAATAATTTGGGTAACGTGGAGCGCCAGTGCACGGACGGTTATCCCAAAAATAAAAATTGGGACGTTTAGAGGACCCTTAGGGAACCAATTTATCCTAATAAATTTTCTGGCGCTGGGGCACCGTTATTCTAAAAAAAAATAAAATACATTAAAAATGAACACTAACCTTTAACGTTACATTTTCGCCCAAACGCATGAAACATCTATTTATTGGCCATATATCGTATTCTTGATTTATACTAATGCCATTCACATTTTTGTTTTCTGTTTATTAGCCTTAATCAATCGTCGATTGTGTAAATAAACGCAATTGGAACTTTGGCTGTCAAATCGAATGATTATTTCAACTGATGTAAACAAAGGTTTGCTACAGAACAACCAACCTATGTATGGAAAAATTTTACTGTTTCTATGTATTTCTGTTATACCTGAACACTACCAATTAATATTTGTTACACAAAAGTTGGTGGTTCTGTAGTAAACTTTTGTTTAATCGGTTGACATAATCATTCGATTTGACAGCCAAATTTCCAATTGCGTTTATTTACACAATTAACTATTAATTGTGGCGAATATACAGAAAATATAAATGTAAATGGCATTAGTATATATCAAGAATACCATATAATGGCCAAAAAATAGATGTCTCATGTGTATTTGGACGAAAACGTAACATTTGCGGTTAGTGTTCATTTTGAAAGTACATATTTTATTTTTTTTTAGAATACCTGTCCCTCAGCGCCAAAGCTTTATTAGGATAAATTAATTCCCTAAGGGCTAAACGTCCCAATTTTTATTTTTGGGATAGCAGTCCGTAGACTCGCTCCACGTATTCCCAAGAAACCACTACACTCTCAGATGTATACTCGTACGGTAGGTCAAATTTTAAGCTGTGTGGACCGAGTTTGGCGGGATATTTGAGTCACTCCTTATTCTGAGAAACACCATAGAATTTGTATTTTTTTATATATTTGTTGAATTTTAAATATTTATTTTTAAATTTAGTTTTTAACATAATTAATTTTTATTTATATGTACGTAAAAATACGTGTCTGTGATTTCTATATTTATAGATATATCGCACTGATGAGACCAAAAAATGTCGAAACACGTATTTAGAGCATATTTAGAACAAAAAAAACATAGTAATTTAAAAATGCCGCCATCGCGGTAGTTTACGAATTTAGTACTACCATATGAACATCAGAGGCGCTAGCGAAGGGTCTAATTTTTAACATGGAATGTGGCACTCGTATATGACATGCCCCTTGTAGACGAGTACAGTTCAGTCATGGATGTAGAAGGAACGATACACAAAATTGAATCGGGGGGACAAATAAAAACAAAACCTAATAATTGTCACAACTTGGCTATACCGCCTGATTCTGAGCAAACGCAACGGCCTGAATGTACGAATATTTCTCCCGCTCCGAATAAAAATCCCCTGAACGCGTTAAGCCAATCACAAAACAGTCTGTTGCTAAACCCCCTCCTCGCGCCAACTTAATTGGCGCTTGCTATATGTATGACATCGATGTTGACGCGCCTACAGCATTCAGGGGAATTGTAGTCGAAGCGGGAGAAATATTCATACATTCGGATGGTTGCGTTTACTCAGAATTAGGCGGTATATAAAAGTTCCTTCCATAGTTTTGTAGAGTTCCGGAGAAATACGTATACAGGCTCAGTAACGCGCCAAGTATCATCGGCGCCGTCGTGCGAAATACTGATAGGCGCCTTTACCCTATATGTATTGAGCCAAAATTACCAGCCACTCTCCCACAGTTCAACATTGAAATTTATGACGAACTCTTTAGACTTGTTAGTACTGGTAGGTATTTTTTATTTGAGGCAAATAATAGGTTCATATACAAAAAAATATTATTAAAATTTTTATTGCACACTGAAACAACAGTAACAAAATAAAAAACAGTATTCCAAATTATTAAAAAACAAAAGGTCAAATAAAATATTTTTAGAGTGCCTGTGTTTTTAAATAGATAAACGTGAAGGAAAACAACGAAAATGTCATAGAAATTGGACTTTTCTAGCTTTACTTTTGGCAAATTCATTAATAAGATTTTCAATATTCAGCTGCTTTAAAAAGTCAGACTCTATAGAAATGATAGCAAGATTTTCTAGCCGCTCCTGGCCCATTCTAGAACGTAAGTAATCCTTAATTAACTTTAATTTAGAAAATGTCAATGCTAAAATAATTGTAATAATTGTTTTATGTAAATTTGTTGATTTGTTGTAAACTTTCAAAAAATGTTTTTAATATTTTTAAAATTTAACTTATCACAAGTGGCCGTAGGCGCCTTTAAGGCCTTGGCGCCGTTGTGCGCTGCACGACCTTGCCCATATGGACGGCGCGTCACTGTACAGGCTGATTCATTTTCGGCCCTCACCATGGGGATCTCGCTTATTATTGGAGATAGAGTATAGGTTTAAATTTGGAAAAGTTGTTAAATTTTGTGTTTGTTATAAATCCGTAAAGAAAATAGACCTGTGACAAATGACCTTCGTTATTTAAAAAAAAAAACGCGAAAACCCTATTTTCTTCTTTTACCTGTAGCACCGACATTTGGCCTTGTAGAGAAAATATAAAAACACATCCTTGTGGCCATTTCTAAACCTCTATCCACTGGTGTACTCTAAATTTTTATACGACGTTTCGTTTCTTTCTGGCCATCATCAACTATCTAATTTCTTATAGGCGCCATATTGGATTTAGACATCTTCAGAAAGAGTTTTTTTTCTGATTTCAACCATGTACCACATGCTGACTAAAGTTTTTGACATTAGGTTTTATTTGAAAGAATAAATTATAAGATTAAATAAGGTAGCCATGGAATTTCAATCTGTCAAACATTTCATTTATTGTTCATTAATAATACAAAAATGTCATACACTAATGAAGAGAAACGAGATATGATAAGTATTTTTTATTCTTCGAACCGAAATTCAACAGTAGCGAGTACAAGATATCTACAATTATATCCAGAACGACAACAGCCTCATCGTACCATTTTTCTAGATCTCGACAGAAATTTGGTCGAGAATGGATCGTTTACTAAGCCGCGTAATGGTCAAGACAACAGGAATTTAAATGAAAATCGACAAGATATTTTACAAATGGTAAATTAAAAGCGTGTTTTCAAATTTCATGTTAATCTTGTATTTTTATAGATAAATAATAATCCATCAATTTCTACACGTGATGTAGCGTCAGAATTAAATTTGTGCCAGTCCAGAGTTTGGAGAAATTTACATAAAAGTAGGTTTAAACCATACAGGATCCATGTTAGTCACTCTTTACTGCCTGGAGATAATTTGAGAAGGCTAGTATATTGTAATTGGTTAATGGGAAGGATAGAAAATGACGAAAATTTTTTAAGCAAAATCATCTGGTCAGATGAAACAAAATTTACAAATTCTGGAATGTTCAACAGAAATACGGAGCACTATTGGGCAGTACAAAATCCCCGACAAAACAGGGCTAGAAGACCACAACATCGTTTTGGAATAAACGCTTGGATGGGTATTTTGGCAAATCGTTTCTTAGGACCAGTTATGTATGAAGGACATTTAAATGGAGAAAGATATTTAAACATTTTACGTACATACGTATCTGACTATCTTGACGACAATATCCCATTAAATCAATTACAATATTTATGGTGGCAACAAGATGGCGCACCAGCACACAATGCAGCTGTTGTTAGAAATTTCTTAAATCAAGAGTTTGCAAACCGTTGGATTGGAAATAGGGGAGTTGTTGAATGGCCTGCGAGATCACCTGATTTAAGTCCGCTAGATTTTTTTTTATGGGGATATGTTAAAAATAATATTTATAAATTAGATGCGCCACAAAACATTGAAGAATTACGAGATAGACTTCAGAATGCCTTCGATGCAGTTCCTAGAAGAACTATACAAAGGGCAGTACAAAATGCCAGAAGGCGTGCCCAATTGTGCATTACCGAAGATGGCCAGATAATTGAACATTTACTGTAATTGTTTATTGTTTACTTTTCTATGTATTTTTATTAATGTTGTTGTTATCTTGTACTCGCTACTGTTGAATTTCATTTCGAAGAATAAAAAATACTTATCATATCTCGTTTCTCTTCGTTAGTGTATGACATTTTTGTATTACTAATGAACAATAAATGAAATGTTTGACAGATTGAAATTCCAAAGGCTACCTTATTTAATCTTATAATTTATTCTTTCAAATAAAACCTAATGTCAAAAACTATAGTCAGCATGTGGTACATGGTTGAAACCAGAAAAAAAAAATTCTTTCTGAAGATGTCTAAATCCAATATGGCGCCTATAAGAAATTAGATAGTTGATGATGGCCAGAAAGAAACGAAACGTCGTATAAAAATTTAGAGTACACCACTGGATAGAGGTTTAGAAATGGCCACAAGGATGTGTTTTTATTTTGTCTCTACAAGGCCAAATGTCGGTGCTACAGGTAAAAGACGAAAATGGGGTTTTCGCGTTTTTTTTTAAAATAACGAAGGTCATTTGTCACAGGTCTATTTTCTTTGCGGATTTATAACAAACACAAAATTTAACAACTTTGCCAAATTTAAACCTATACTCTATCTCCAATAATAAGAGAGATCCCCATGGTGAGGCCCGAAAATGAATCAGCCTGTATAAATAGAGTGCTAAGGGCTCTGCAGCGCATAGGTTGGGAAACACTGCTCCAGAGTACTCCAGACCATATTTATTTTTAGCGCATATTAGCAAAATGCCGAACTTTAATTGGTGATTTCTTCCATAATTTCTCCATTTTTTAAATTCACGCGATGGAGTATTGCTAGAGCGAATTCCTAAAATGACTTACCTTTAATTGTGACCACAGCAAAATCTCCTGTATAACTGAGACATGTCAGTGCTCCTTCATTTCCGTAACATATATTAGAGGGATCGAAATTACAATTTGTGCTACCTAAAAAAACGAATTTTAAATCTCTTTTCGAACGGACTTACCACAGTCTTACTCGTCGATATAGATAGATTACCGCTGCAAAGTGCACACATTTTATCGGCGAGTATATTAAAAGGATACCGCTCGTGTTCGCTATCCTTAATTCCGGGCATGCATGAGTCGCCTAAGAAGTGACTGAGCGCTGATCCATAACTATTACTATCGGTCCAAACGCTTTTTCTCAGAGTGTCGGCGAAGGCTGTCCAAGCTAAAATAGAAAGTTTTGTTAGGTTAGGTTATTTAAAAAAAAAGAGGTTTATTATTTTAGGGTTTTCGATTCATATTTTTAGATATATTCAAAAATATTTTTTATTATAATAAATAGACTCTTTTGTTATTTTAATAAAATTAAAATGATTGCTGGTGTTTTGTACTTGTTTTATTTATTATGACATTGATACATGGGAATTATGTACGGAATATAACATTATTTAACCTTTATGTGACGGAAAAATAACACCTTCTAATGACGACGTAGGTACCCGGGTACCCCACGTTGTATATACGTTGCAGCTATACATATACGGGAGACATAAACTGCGCTGTTATGAACAAGATTAGACATGTCTGAACATCAGTAACCGTCCATTTTTCGAAGTGCTCGTATATAATTTGTTCGCTACAGTACATACTAAATATTTTTAGTGTTTTTGGTAATAACAAGTGCAAATTTTATTATTTTTATCGGAATGTGTGATAATACGCCTGGTCCTAGTTCGGGTTCATTTACAAAACCAAGATGGAGGTGAACCAGGTATGATATAGAAGTTAATGTAAGAGTAAAAGTAATAGTAATAATAAGAACGTAATGTGACATTTTATGGTTTTCAGAATCTGATGCAGAAATAGAACCTGTAATCGAACAAGAGGAACCTTATTCAGATGAAATTAATGATGAAGAAGACGCCTGCACAGCCTACTGTTTTAGTTGCTAAAGATGGAACTCATTGGACTAATACTCCATTACCACAAGCGCAGACAATTAGCCGAAATATCTTACGCGAAAAATGTGGCGCACCAAGTTTTAGTGCATTATATACTGCTAAAGAAACTTTTAAGTCTATGTCCAATGAAATTTGTACCATAATTTTAAGGGAAACTAACAGAAAAGGCACACAAGTAACTGGAGATTATAATGAAAAACAAGCTTAAAAGTACAAAGATTCTAAGCGGCAACCACCACCACGAAAGGTTTTCAAGGCATTTACTGAAGAGGAATTCGATGCATTTTTAGGAATCCTAATTGCAGCTGGTGTACATACATCTAATAAGGAACATATATCTGAAATGTGGAAACTTGAATCCTTACCTCTTATTCGTGCGGCTGTCTCGTGATCGCTTCAAAATGTTTTCACGATTTATTCGTTTTGATAATCAGAATACACGTGCTGAACGATCTAAAAGTGACAAAGCTGCTCCAATTCGTGATATATGGATAATGCTAAATAGTAATTTAGAAAACAACTATAAGCCGTCTGAATGTAATAACGGTCGATGAGCAATTATTTCCTTATAGAGGACATACAAAATTTACCCAATACATTCCTTCAAAACCGGCAAAGTATGGGATAAAAATTTTTTGGGCTTGTGATGCGGCAAATGCTTATTCTTTACAAGGTAAAATTTATACTGGAAAACCACCAGACGGTGAACGGCAAGTGAATATTGGAGAGCGTACAGTTCTAGATTTAGTTACTAAATATAAAGGTTCTGGAAGAAATATAACGACAGACAACTTTTTCACAAGTTTACAGTTGGCTCATAACCTAAATTCTTGCAACTTAACTTTAGTAGGAACCGTTCGAAAAAATAAAAACTTTTCTTCCTTCCAATATGCAATCCAATAAAAGTAGAGTTATAAATTCCACTAATTTTGCATTTACTAAAAGAGCAACTATATGTTCGTATGTTCCCAAAAATAACAAATCTGTCATCCTATTATCATCAATGCATACAACAGGCAAAGTAGAACATACTGGTACTGCAAAACCCGAAATTATTAAATATTATAATAAAACCAAAGGCGGCGTCGACACGATGGATAAAATGTTATCAGAGTATACAGTAAAGCGTAGAACAAATCGTTAGCCCCTAGCATTTTTTTACAATATAGTCGACCTTGCTGCACTGAGTGCATACATAATTTACACGGAGAACAATCCTAGGCTTACATCAACCGACCGACGACGGAGATTTTTGAAAGATCTTGCAAACGAGTTATGCATGTCTGCTGTACTAACTAGAAGCAGTATTCCAAGAGTTTTGGGCAATCATTTTACACGTACATCACTAGAAATGGTTCTAGGACGCCAAATTACACAACCAGTCGTTACAGCAGTCAGAGATCAATCATCTCGAGATATTTCTGGGCGTATTTTGGTAGTTGGAAAATGTTACATTTGCCGGGAATTCAATCACAGACAAAGAAAAACGCGAAAGCATGTAATTCTTGTTCAAAACCAGTTTGAAATGAGCAATCTGTTACTAAGACCGTATGCGATACCTGTAACCAACAGGCAGTTTAATCCTATTATTATTTATTTTCGTTCTTTTTATACATCTTTTTTATAACATATATAAATAAAAAATGTAAAAATGCTACTTTTGTTCTTTCACATCCATCCATATGTAATTTTAAATGGAGGTACCCGGGTACCCATACCGGTCTTAAGAGGTTGTAATAATTTCGGATGCCATTTTTTCGTTATAAATTAAATCTAAATAACGAAGTATATATAATAAAATGTAATATAAAATAAGTTTAGAGATGTCACAGAATTTCCAAGCTTAGCAAGTTCAAACAGAAAAAATATTAATATTTAAATCTGAAAAAGGCATCCGGGTACCCTTCCAGTCACATAAAGGTTAAATGTCCACCTTGGCGATTCCTACGAGAGGTTTCTTCGAAATTGGCATCTCTAGTTATTAGAAAAGACCTTTCGTACCTGGTATTTCTCGCATATCCCCCCAGATCGCGTTAGTATTTATATTGAATTGCCGATATTGACGAATTTTTTCTTCGACATAAGACCTGCGACCCACAAGTTCGTTCGTTACAACAGTTGGCTTTCTACTTCCTTCTTTGTCATGGACATTAGTTTGTCCTTCTCGAATCATTGCTGCCTTGCTTGCGCAAGTGCAGCGTTGGCAATCTGAAGACGGTCGAAATCGGAACAAAACCGGTAGTCGTACCGCTCAATAATACGGGAGCCTCTATTTAACATGTATGCCCTTAGTCAGTAGAGACGGTCGTGGATTGACTAAGAAAAGATAGTAGGTAGCGCACTCTGTTTTGCGTATGAACGCTCGAGTCTGAAAACTGAAAAATGGGATCGCGCGATCGCAGGTGCATGCGCTTATAGACTACTAAGAAAAGAAATTCAATTCGGCGAAATAGTCTATAGGTTACCTGCCAACTAAAGAGAAAAGAAAAAATACTAGAAAATAATTAACTCGTATATTAACTTAAAAAAAACAAAGTTAATAGTTGGTTATCTAGCCACAAGGTATATTAATAATTCAAAAATTCAAAAGAATTAAAATAATCCAAACATATGACCCATTAAGTATATTACGGTCACACAGTATATCAATTTACAGTTAAACATTTACAGTCAAATGCAAGATATATTTCTTATATAGAACTTAATAAGATTTTCCTATCAAAAAGAAATAGATTGAAATGTAACAATGATTAATTAATTAATTATTCAGGTAATTCCAGAGTTTTTCTAACCTAGGCTTGTCAAAAAGTTTAATTAGTTCATCAACGGGTCCGTAGAAAAACCTCACAAAAATAGTTTCACAAAATAAATACCTAAGTGTAATTACAATTATAAATCAGTAATAAAATAATATTAACAAAATTGCAATGTTATTCAATTTGTACCAGTACGATGATGATCGGAGGGTAAAATAAGA
The DNA here is from genome assembly GCA_935421215.2 of Melolontha melolontha. Classification (NCBI taxonomy): domain Eukaryota; kingdom Metazoa; phylum Arthropoda; class Insecta; order Coleoptera; family Scarabaeidae; genus Melolontha; species Melolontha melolontha. The sequence goes on along the minus strand of OW285240.1, from coordinate 135,116,986 downwards.
AGTGTTGCCACGTACGATCCTTGAAATTAGCTAGCCGTCGCTTGCATCGTTCGGTTTTTGGTGTTCGTTTGGTCGAGAATTTCACTTATACGAGGATTCGTTGAAGAAGTTTCCCCTAAAATTGTTGGAATGGGTTATCTCGCTTCCCAAATTCGTTATGCGAAACGGAACTTTTTCCAATTATTCACGTTTCTAGTCTAGATCCGCAGAAGCGATATAAAACTCAAATGACTAAAAAGCACCTGTAATGAAATCTATTCACAAGCGTGGCTTACTGCCTTCTTCTATAAAATTTTAAATTCAAAAATGCACTATCGAAGGGGGGGGGGGGGAATTGCAGCGTTACCCACAACTAAAAAGAGATGGTATATTATGACTACATCGTACGCATTTGTACAAATTGAATTATTAAACAGGGCTTAACGCAAAAAGGAAAAATAATCCGTAACAAGATACGGCACTATCTTCTAAGCATACTTTCACTCATGACATTTTCACCATAAACACAATAGAGTTCACGCTGAATCTCGTTATTTGCACAGAGAAATCGGATAGCAGCACGCAATTCACAGTCGGCGAAATTTTCAATTGCAGCAGTAATTTTAAACGACCAAAGTCGCACGAAGGAATGTCCGAACGATTCTCTCACTAAGACCGCCAGACTCACACTGAACCAGACTACACTGTAGTGCAGCGATCGCGCCGATATCCTTACTCCTCTCATCACTAGGCGAAAACGAAATTTACTTTACGAATCACTCTCGTATAATGGGAACGACTTTTCTTTTTTGACACATTTTATACAAATTTCATGTTACTTACTCATTTTTGACAATAAAACGTTATTTTAAAAAATGTGAATAATTAGATTGTCAAATTTACATACCCATATCGCCGTATTCAGAAAAGAATCCACTTTTATTACGTAAGTCACCCAAACTTTGTACGGTTGCAGTTTTGACGACTAATACAGTCTTAGTCATATATTCTCTCGTTTCTTCTGCCAGAGCAATAATCGATAAATTTAACCTGAAAAAAAGGCAGTCAAGAACTAGTTCTCGCTCTTAAAAATTACACTTTTTCAAGGAATAACTTTTACCTGTTTACAGAGTACATCATATTTGAATCTACGACAACCATGTCAGCTATATTGTTTTGTACAGCTTGTAAGCATTCTGACTTGCTAGTCTTAGTGATGCATGACATGACTGGTTGGACGCCATAATTTAAAGCGGCCTTTTGCAGCCATTTACATTTTTGAGTTTCTTCTGTCGACGAAACACATAATCCCACTGATGATTTGCAAAGTCGAGAACTTTCGGTCGTCGGAACCGTCCTGAAATCTGAAATATTTAGTCAGTTTTGTATACATGAATGTAAGGGTCTTTATGTAACATTTTATATATTTTAAATTATATTGAAATTAAAGAAAAATGTTTCTTTAGAAACTAAAGCTAAGATTGTATATGTCAACATTTTGTTGTGAAATGTGGATTCTGAATGATAGCGAGATGAGAGAGCAGAAGTAACCAGGCGGAACAAAATTAGAAATGACCATTTAGAGGAGTGCTGGAGATTAAAAAAATAGAACAAAAGCAATTAATGTAGTTTGGGTAAGTGATTAGAATGAAGAGGATGAAATTTTGAAAAAGGTTAATAAGAAGAAAAATATTGATACTATACGTCGAATGATTGAAGACGATCGCCATGCAACATATGATGAGATGCAGCCATGCTTGCACACTTCTAGGACCTCCATACATTCAATTTTGCCTACTAATTTAGCTGTGAGGAAACTTTGTTCTCGTTGGATACCGCATTATCTTTCCGCAACACAAAAAGACGATAGCGTAAAATGCTGCAAAACATTGCTGGAAAAATTCAATAACAGATTTTCTAAACATGTCTATGACATCGTTACAGGTAACGAATCGTGGGTATATTCTTACGAACCGGAAACAAAGAAACAATCGACAGTTACGCTGTTTCTAAATGAGAACTTCTGCTAACAAAAGTTATTTGCCAGCGAAGCATTTCTGGGCAAATGACTTCGTGTTTCATAGCAAACTCTGATTATGTCACTACAATTATTCTGGAGATTCGTCGAACTGTAAATGCGGAGTGATATACAACAATGGCGAAAAAGCAACCCTAAACGTGTAACCATCCTTCATCATAATAACGCTACTTCCTATACCGCGCGCGCAACAGTCGATTATTTGTGAATTAAAGGCATCTAATTAGTCACGGCTTTTCCTGTTTAGAAAGAGGTCATTACTGCATTCAAGTCACACATTTTGAGTACACCGACTTAAGAATGGTGTAAATGTGCAAGTGATTGATTCAAACCATTGATTCCCAAAGTGGTCCCGGTGGACCCCCAGGGGTCCACGGGAGACTCGACGGTGGTCTACGTTGGCGTGACAAAAAAATGGGGGTTCACAATTCGTAAGCGGGGGCCCACGAAAATTTATCTGGTTTCGATAGTGAAGAACTAAAATGTTGGCTTGAGTTCACCTATCAATGTAGGCAGATAATATTTTCAGAAGCTCAGCGACTGTTACTTGTAAAAACTTGCATATTCCATATTCAGTACGTGTCGAGACTTGCAAAGCGCTGCCGCCGTCCGCAATGCTTGTTCAGACGTGCAAAGGGACGAAGTACGACTTGTGGTGTGTGTGCTTGTAATCTTGCATGAACTTGTTTGATTCTCCACCAATATAAATACGAATGCCACGAATAAACGTTACTCATTTGTTTCCCGAATTTCGAAAAGAAAAGTAAAGTAAAGTGAATCGATGTTAGTGTTTGCCACTGTCGGAAAAGTAAGTGCTTACCCTGCCTATTTGTTATACATACTTTTATTTTATTTATTATTTATCTATTTATTTTACAATTTATTGTACACGTAAGTAAACAAAAAATGGACAAATTACAAAAAAATACGTAGGTACAAAAGGTGAGGCTTATTCCTAAAAGAAATCTCTTCCAACCCACCTGCGATAGGAGATATATTTATGTTGTAATAAGTATATTTGTAATGTTTGCGTGTAGTACGTATTAAAAATTAAATACTGAACAGAGCCATTATTAGATACTTCCATAAAAGAACAGAAAGCTGAGAAAGGTTGAACTTCTTGTCTCTACTTTATTAGTAATTTTTTTATTACCCGACTGTGTGGTGGTTCACTAATAATTAAATATATTTTCATAAATTGTAGGTACGTGTCTTTATATACTAGATACTCGTAACGTGTATCAAAGTAATAAATAATTAAATAATTAAAATCGCGAAGTTTTGATATCAAAATATTATTTACAAGTATTTTCTATCGAATTTACAGAAATATATCAAAATATAATTAATGAAAAAATGTTTTACATTACATTAAAATCGGTTCAGCCGTTTTCATAAAACTCAATTATTGATCTTAGCGATTTATTGCTTTTAATAATTAGAATCAGTTTGCCGCCGGTACTTTGTTTATTTCATTGCAATAATCAATTAACGTATGCATAAGGAGAGAGAAGTGATTCCGACAATTAAGAGAAGAAAACTGCTGTACAGGGTTATTCATTATAAATGTCCCAGCCCTTACCATAGTTATTATTGCATAAACAAAAAAATTTTTGAAATAAAAGTTGTGTGGTTATAATCTAATTTTATTATAACGTTAACAAAAGTACAGTGGCTTGCGTAGTTTAGGGGACACAAAAAATAATTGTTTTTTTTAAATGAGACACCCTGTATATTATTAAATTTTTGAAAAGGTCTTTTTCTTCTGATTTCAAAAATATACCATATCATACCCCTGTCTTACACCGTTCTTAAGTTATTAAATAAAAGTTTTGTATCTACAAATGAGTTTTGGTCAACATTTAATTAAAATTACAAATAATACCTATAAAACGAATATAACAAAGATAACTTTACAACTATAAATAAATAATAACTTATAAAAGTTGTTCGAAGTGTCCACCATTATTTTCAATACATAATTCTAAACGTCTAATTATATTTTGAATTGCATCAGAAATGGCTTGATTGTTTACATTTAGATTATTTATTTCTAATTGAATTCGGTCTTTCATGACTTGAATAGTCATTATTATTATATATTATGTCTTTTAAAAACCCCCAAAAATATGAGTCCATAGGGGATAGATCCGGACTGTTAGGAGGCCATAATATGGTTCCATTATTCCCTATCCACACTTGAAATACATTGTTCAAATGCTCTTTAACAGGTAGGACATTATGCGGAGTTGCCCCATCCTGCATCCAAATCATATCCTGAAGTTGAACGTCCGGAAAATTCTCTACAAGAATATTTTCAACTTCAGGAAGAATCATTTCCAGATAGGTAACTCCAGTTAAATTGAAATCATAAAATATGGGTCCAACAATTTTGTTTCTGAAAATTCCACACCATACACTAGAGTTTTTCTTCCTGATTTTTTTATTGGTTTTATCAATCTTTTCCTATTCTCCTTGTTTTCCCATGACCTACGATTTTTCCTATTAAAAACTCCAGCCGTAGAAAAGCATGATTCATCGGTCCATAATATTTTAGTCAAATAATCAGGATCTTCATATAACTTTTGGATCATTTGGCGGCAAAACTCTAACCTTTTCCTTTTATGAGCCTCTGTGAAAAGTTGTACGTGTAAAATTTTATATGGTTTGTAGTTGTTAGTTTTCAACGTACGTTGTATTTTAGATATATTTAAATAAGCTGCTGCATTATTTATACTACATTCAGAATTTTCTAAAAAATAATATAGTGTTTAAAAAAACTTTTCAAGAATACCTATAAGAGGGCTTACCGTCGAAATAAAGCAGTACATCTAATTGATCTTCGTTGTTTGCATGAACTACTCGCCTTTTTCTATTAAAACTACCGGTATTATTTACCTGTTCGTAAATACGTCTGAACGTATTGTCTGCGGGTGTTGGACGATTTGGATACAACTCCCTGTATGCTCTTTGCGCTGCACGTTTATCTTTGTTATTTTCTATATAGCAAGTAAATATTTGAATTTTTTCTGCTACACTGTAAACCATTTTGAATGTTTCAATAAAGAAATGACATTTAATAAACATGACAGTTGTGATTTTCATAGCTTTCTTTGATGATATTAACTTTTCAATATTTATAGTAACTAGTTTAATTTACTATATTTATCCTTTAATAACATAAGAACGGTGTAAGACAGGGGTATGATATGGTATATTTTTGAAATCAGAAGAAAAAGATCTTTTCAAAAATTTAATAATATACAGGATGTCTCATATAAAAAAAACAATTATTTTTTTTGTCCCCTAAACTACGCACGCCACTGTACTTTTGTTAACGTTATAATAAGATTAGTCTATAACCATACAACTTTTATTTCAAATTTTTTTTTTATGCAATAATAAATAACTACGGTAAGGGCTGGGACACTTATAATGAATAACCCTGTACATGGGACATGTCATGAGGGGAGAAAAATATCAAATACTACAAATAATTATGCAGGGAAAAATCCCGGGCAAGAGATCTATAGGAAGAAGACGGAATTCATGGCTGAAGAACCTTAGGGACTGGTTTGGATGTAATAATAATGAACTGTCTAGAGCTGCGGTTTCAAAAGTAAGAATTGCTATGATAATTGCCAACCTTCGAAGCGGAGACGGCACTTAAAGAAGAAGAAGAATCAATTAATCCTGTTAAAATAGCCATATCCTGTTAAGTAAGACCGCCTTAAGATTACTACAACCAAGTTTTTTTTTTATTTACAGGTAGGTAACTGATACGAAACATGGCTGAATCTAAGAAGAAATGTCGACAGTACAGTGTTGTTTATTTAAAATTTGGTTTTCTTCCATCAAAGGCAGGCAAGCGATTGCCATATGCCTTTTATGCAACAAAGTTTTGAGCAATGACTCTATGAAACCATCGAAGTTCGAAGATCATCTAAGAAGGTGTCATCCTGATAAAATAGGTAAAGATTTGAACTATTTTCAAACATTGAAGGAAAAATATGAAAAGTGACCCACCGTGCACAGTATGTTCGCTTCAACGTCGGAAAGTAACGATGATGGCTTGCGGGCATCTTACAATATCTCATTACTTATAGCGAAATCTGGAAAATCGCACACCATTGGAGAACAGTTAATTTTACCCGCTGTTGAAGAGGTTTTAAAAACTGTTCTGCACAAATCTCCATTTGACATACTCAAAAGAATTCCTTTGAGTAACAACACTGTACAAAGACGTATTGACGAAATGAGCTCTGATATTGAAAGTTTCTTGTGTAATTATCTGCAAACAACTCATTTTTCTATTCAATTGGACGAGTCAACTTTGCCTGGTAATGAAGCATTATTATTGGCATATGTTCGATTTGTTATGGACGAACAAATTCATGAAGAGCTACTATTCGCGAAAACTTTGGAGACGGACACTAAAGGTGAATCAATATTTAATGTCCTGAGTGATTTTTTTAAGGAAAAATCGATTCCATTCACAAACGTTATTTGGGTGGCAACAGATGGAGCTACTGCCATGGCCGGGCGATGTCGTGGGTTTATAAGCCATCTTAAAAGAATTATACCAGAGGTAACTGCAATTCACTGTGTCATCCACCGACAACACCTAGTAGCGAAAAATTTGAGTGCTAAATTGCACCAATCGCTTCAATTTGTGATTAATGCAGTTAACAAAATAAGAAGCAATGCATTGAATACGCGTTTATTTGCACAATTGTGCGATGAAAATGATGAAGACTTCCAACGATTGCTCTTACATACTGAAGTACGCTGGTTGTCGAAAGGTGCATGTTTAACAAGATTTTTCTCACTTTTTGAATCAGTTTTAGAGTTTCTGGAAAGTAAAGATTTGAAATTGAATTTGAAAGCAGACATCGCGTATTTGACAGATTTGTTCAAAAAATTTAATGACATTAACTTACAATTACAAGGGGACAGCCCCAATTTAATAAAAACAAAGGGTGTAATTTCAGCTTTTCTTGAAAAATTGAAATTTATGAAGCAAAATATTAGTCGGCGCGAATTTTCCCAGTTTTCAAACTTGTCACAGGTAGAATGCCTTGATGAGGATATTCACACATACGTTCAACATTTAATTGCCCTGCATGATGACTTTAAAATCAGATTTGAAGATATTCTGACGATGGAAATACCACCATGGATCATAAATCCACTTGATGAAACGGAAGTGGAGAATGTGATATTACAAGAGGAGCTACTCGAGCTTAGCACTAATGAGGAACTGAAGGTGAAATTTAAAAGAGGGTATCAAACATTTTGGCTGCAGGCAGAAATACCCGAAAAATATCCTGGAGTGTGGGGAATTGCGAGAAAGCTTTTGATACCGTTTCCCTCGTCCTATCTTGTCGAGAAAAAAAGGAGCAGATTGAATATCACAGAACGGGGAGACTTGCGGTTATTCCTAACAAAACTCAAACCAAATATTGATAATTTGCTGTCAATCCATCAAGTACATCCCTCCCACTAAAATTATGACTATTTTGTGATTGTCATTGTAGAAGTTACGTTACGTTATTAATATTGAATTTTAATTCTATTACGACTGTTATCATATTACAATGTAATATGATAACAATAATAATTAATTGTGTAATAATTACATATTTGAATAAATACAACACAAGGAAATATACTATTTTTCTGTTTATTTTTACCACTCCGAATGGGGAGTTTTCTAAATAAAATATGTGAGAATTGATTGGTTTCTTGTGCTGTGAGTAGATGTCAAAGGAGTAAAGTTGGATGGAATCACTTTTTTGATTGGCTAACTTTACTTTTTTGACATCCACTCACAGCAAAATCAATTAATTAATTAACCAATAACTCATCCGCAACGCAAATTTCCATAGTTAGATCTAATCTTCACATTTTTTGTCGAGTTTTGGGAATATGGTAGAATTGTAGCTGCAGGGGTCCACCGGAACCAGCAAAACTTTCAAAGTGGTCTATGAGAAAAAAAAGTTTGGGAGCCTCTGATTTAAACGAATGAAAAAGTGTATAGAATTTAATGGTAGGTAAATATTTCGAAAAACAATTTTTTTTCCCGAAACTTTCCGACTGTCCATCGTACATTAGATGTGCATATATTTTTATGATATAATCAAATTTATCTGTGTTCCTAATAACGGGTGTTCAGAAACATTCGAAGTCAAGTGGGCTCTGAACAAAAAATCGTATATCTTTACTTAAGTATCTGATTTGTAATAATATTAAATGTCAACTGTTGTCTGTCAAAAATCAATTTATCTCAGACATGACTTCATATTTTCAAGGACTACTTTGACTTCGAATGTTTCTGAACACCCGTTATTTTGAGCAGGGTCTAAGACGTGTGTCATTCTTTTGGACAATACTGTATATAAAAAATAACCTGTAATATACGCCAGTAGATTCGGAGTATTATCCGTTACATTTATTAAATAGAATGGAGTAGGAAATATGACATCTCTCAAGTTTTGTATATATTTACTTGCTAATGTTAACACATTAGCATCCGCTGTGAATGGTTGTATTGGAATATGCAAATGTTCCGAAAACCAAGTTCTTAATTCTAGAGGCAGACCGACACTGGACTCGCTAAAAAAATAAAAAGATATTAATCCTAGTAAATTAGGTTAATCAAAACTTACTTATGTCCTATTAGCAATGGCCACGTTTGCCTTGTCCAAGTACATCTATCAGTAATGTTAACCAACTTACCATCCTTGCACAACAGAGAATAATTATTGGCAATTTCTGTTGATTGTACGATATAATTGTTGATAGAACTAATTGAAGTTAGAGCTATATCCCCTCCGTCATTTGTTAAACAATGCAGGGATTGTAAGAAGGGCGGTAAATTTTCCGAATTGGTAGAAGTTGAACACAATTGTAATAAATTGGTGTATTTTTGTTCTGAAATTAGAATTATTATGTTTTTTTTTCTAAATTATGCACTACAACGATTGTTTTTTTATGATAAAAAGTCTGATAAAGTTTAATAGACTGTGATCATGTATTTTTAGGATTACGTAAATATGAGTTAAGCTCGGTGTTATCAAAGAATTAACACTTTTAAATTAATAGACCGTTAGCAAATACTCAATACTGATAAATATGAAAACAATGATGAATTGCAAAAAATATATCTACAAGGAACAAAATAGAATGAATAAACTGCATATCAAGATATATTTCATAAATTTTCTATTAATATAACCAACAGATCGTTATCAGTGTTATCTAATTTTTCTTATGTATTGTATTTTAGTCTGTAATATTCATTACTTAAGTAATATTTAATAGTTAAAATGTTTACATAACGTCTATATTAATCTGAATTACCTTTTTGTACTTGTTAACTGTAAAATTTCATTTCGCGGTTGCGAAATCACTAATGTTCAAATAAAAATGATTATAAAAGGAATAAATCATTTTAATAGTATTAAAGAACAATTATTAAAATGTTAATTGAAAATAAACTATTGTAAATTCCACAAAATTTATTAAATAGCTACTTAAAAGAACAATACCTCCATCTATTATCCATAATGATAACTGTTAATTTAATAATATGATATAAAATAAGCTTTTTCACACCTCATAATAGTCATAAGATAAGTCATAATGCTGTCAAATATATTTTTTCTATTTTGCGTTCGAAATGAACTCATTATGAAACCAAAAACAGTATCGAAATGAGCTCTATTTCGATACACTTTTTTTCATTTTTCAATGTTGGCGTTGTTCGAATACAGAAATAAATATCATTGCTGTCATTTGATTTTAAGAATTTATGTACATTTGACAGATATGATATATATCCGTATTTTATACAAACAACGTATATTGTATACAATTGTCAACAACATATATATGTTTCTATGTCACTCATGTTTATATTTTTAACTGAAATATCAAGTAATGTTAACGAAAATTAATAAATAATATGTAATATAATATACTTCGCGAATAGCAAGATTTAAATTTGAAAATGTCAAGTATCAATGTGACCAACTGCATGCTTTATATAAAAATTAAACTCTGAACTTTCAAATTAAATAATTCCAATTTAAGCAATTTATTAATGTAAAAAACGCAAAATAGAAAAAATAGTATAAAAAACTCGTTTCATAAGGCCTTTTGCCGCACTCGCTCTTTAGAAAACTCGCCGCAAGCGGCTCGTTTTCTAAACTGATCTCGTGCGGCAAAATGGTGCCTTATGAAACTCGTTTTTTAATATACTATTGTAGTATGGGTCTATATCCAATTTCGTTAATTTTCTGTATAATTTTATCTTGAAGATCTATACAATTTTATACTGGTACTTGGGAAATCGACTTAAAAACAAAGAAGTAAACACATGGTACAAGATCACGCGATCTTGGAGGAAATTCATGTTCCTGTAAAATTAATTAAACGATTTCCAAACACTTCCCGTATCATATCTATAGTTTCAGCCGCTGTGTGAGCATTAGCACAATTTAATTAGAAAAAAATTGTTTCTTTTGAAGTCCTTTAGGGGTTCCAATAATTTTTTTTAAAAATTATGGTACATGTATTCTTGACATATAACCGAGTTTCGTTTGTACACAGAAATCTCGAAATTTAATTGTTTACATATTGTCCTCGATCACTTGATGCAAAATACTCCGCCGAAAAGTAGTACCAAATAAATCAATTATTTATTACTAAAATTATGTTCGTTACAAAAAATATTGTATAAACTATGTGTGTGTGTGCTAAAACTTTTTACAGCATTCGCGCAAATTGAAACGAGCGCTCGTTCGGAAAAATTGTCTTGGCGCATTAGGTAGGAATGTAAAAAATTATTAATAACTAAATTTCGAATTTTGTCATACTTTTTCTCCAGGCTTTACATTCTCTACGAAAATATAACATAGAATAAGACCTCAAAAATGTCGACTGAAAATATGATACCGAAAGGGTTATTTACGATTAATATTGATTTTTCAATGTTTATCATTCAGCATTCAGTATGATAAATCTAACCTCAATTAAATTAATACTACCAATTTCAGTAAAACAATATTTACATTCTGCCAAATTGGTTCTGTTTCTCATTAACGTAAATTATTTACTAGAATACCTACTTAATTGTGTATCGAGCGTGGAATTTGTTATGGTCCAACGGCCCGGTCTACAAGACACTCCGAAGAAGTCATTTAACGTCTTTACATAATACTCTGTTAAGGTCTTAGCATCTGTTTCTTCTGGACACACTTCGATGTTATTTTGAGAGATGACGTTCATTTCCAACTCTTTTAAGATAGAAGGTGAAATTGGCATTACGTCCATGCCTGGATGGCAATATTTTGCATTTTTTAGTGATTTTATGTCGCTATAGATGTCTTTTCTGACCAGAACTGCAGTTTCTAATTCTGCGGCTTCCCTATCTAAAAATACGCGGAGAAATAATTGGTAAGAAACAGTTTAAAATTTCTTATATTATTTTTAATAATTTAAATGTTCTTGTATTTTGTATTTAAAGGATAATTGATTCATCACACAGGGACTTTTTCAGCTTTTATTTATTAACTTTTAAGGTAAAAGCTAAAGAAGCTACTGTGTAATAGAACAATTGTTCTAGAAAAATATTAATTATAGATATTATTGAGTTGTTATATAATGAATCTAAGTTGGTACATCAAGTAAAATCTAATCAATCCAATATTTAAAACATTTTTTACCTAATTTTAGCGAATACAAATATTAACTTACTATTTTGATCGATGAATTCCCCTAATACGACCAGGTTAGATGTAAGAGAACTAGCCAAAAAGGCTTCTTCCGCCGATACTGAAGTAAATGTAGCTTCGCCATTTTCAACCATCAATAAACAATCAACGGCGTTTTTCCTTAATAAACATTTTATATCTTCGGTTCTATTCAACTGCTGACACGCGTTCAGATTTTGTGGTGTAGTACATATTTTGTCTTTAAAAAGTAAACATATTAAATTAGTGAATTCCGGAAAACTTTCAAAGAATACTTGTGGTAACACTAGACAACAAACTTTTAATTTTGTCATTATTAAGTATGTATAATTTTAGTTTGTTTTATAGATTTAATAATAATAAAAACGAATTTCTTCTAACATGTCAGTTTTAGGGAAAAGATAACGAAATAATAAATACAAGGTGGCTAATACAAAATGTAAAATATTAAAAGAGGTTGTAGTATGAACCAAAATAATCAAAAAAGTCTTAATAAATATGGTTTCGCAAAGTAACGGTTTCGGAGATATGGAATGTTATTCCTTTTTTACCTCCTTTTTTTATTTTGCAAAAATTTGCGATGTCTTATCATAATTGGCTGATGGTTTGAGAAATAAACATTAACTATTTCACTGTTGTTGTCGGTGCTCAAGTTTTCGTTTGTTATAGTTGTTTACTCTAACGCAGAATTAGCCGACATGCATTTCATGTATGGTCGACATGGTCGTACTAATGGAATTGCCACCGAAGTGCGACCTCTATGTTGAAGCTTATCCAAATCGCCAGATTCCTTCACATCGTATGTTTGGAAGAATTCACCAAAGATTGCGTGATACTGGTTCACTGAACACTGAACAGTGCCAATTGTCCGGAAGACCAGGGTCGGTATTTACAACTAGAGGAGATGAAGAAATTTTAGCACGGATAGAGCATAATCCGGGGACGAGTGTGCTCCTATTGTTTGGAGAATTCTACACGAGCAGTTGCTTTAAAGTGCAGGCCTTAAATCCCCTTGATCATCAAGATCGAATGGAAAACTTTTTTGGGGACAACCAAGCATCTCTTAATACATTTTTGCTACCAGGTGTAAGGCTTGTTCTAGAGGGCCATTCTATTTGAGTCCAATGTCTATCCCTTGCTCGACTATCCCACTCACAAATAAAGCATGGAAATTTTGTATAACCTCCTTGTTGTCCTAGTAGCATGCACAGCACCTTAAGGTCACCACAAAGCATCCACTGATGTTCTTGGTAGTTTATTTTCTTTAAAAGAAGTTCAAAATTTTCATACGTTTCCATTAAATGTACCGAATGGGCAACGGGAACCGAGGCCAGCTTGTAACCATTGTGCAATAAAACGCCTTTTAAACTACGCTTACTTGAGTCAATAAACAGGCGCCATTCTTCTTTTACATACGGCACATTTCCTAATTTTGAAATTAAGTCAGGAATATTGTTGCAATACACTAGCGGCCCGTCTTGAGTAAAATATTGACATAACTCTTTTTCGCGATCCCGGTAAAAGCTTGATGTGACGCCAGGTGTCAGTAAATGTTTCTCACCAAGTCGGGAGGCTAACAATTCGGATGCATCCTTTAGAAGGTGCAAATCTCTAATTAAATCATTTAGTTAGCTCTGGTTAAACACTTCGGGCTCTCTGAAATCTGGTGTGAAATCTGAGTCATCTGGGTCGCAATTAGATTCCTCTGATTCTGACGATATGACGTTTACTAGTGCTTTTGGGGCGGTAGGTATCGGTACATCTGGTCCATGAGGAACTGGTCGAATGGCAGAGTCAAGATTGGGATACACAATTTGTTTCTTATTTTTTCTGTTGAATCCTTGAACATTACACGAACAAAAATAACAATCATCACTGTGATTTCTAGGCTCTCGCCATACCATAGGAACACCAAAGCTTAAACATTTCTTCCTACCTTTTTGCCAGTTTCTTAATGCTTCAACGCAAACGGAACAAACAGTATCAGGAGCCCAGGACTTGTCTTGGTCGCCAATTTTTACACCAAAATAAGCGTGGTATACATTTTTCACAAACGAAGTTATAGTTTGCCTCTGCTTTACTACGACATAACTACCACAGATATAACAAAAGTTATTCGGATTGTTCACACAATGTCTTCTTTCCATATTTATACTTTCTAGAACACTTAAAATATGCAACAACGAAGACAACAAGCGCGCGGACACAGTAGCACGACGACTAACACAACCAAACTGCACATAAGCAGGTTTCAACGTTGTATTGACGCTTCTGCGCCGACTCTGTTGCTTTGCTGAGAAATCTAATATTAACCAGTGTTGCCAAATCACATTTAATTTCATAAAAATCAATTCATTTAAAAATCATGCCTAATATGGAACAAACATATTCTTGTCATAGGTATGTATATTAATAAATTAACATTTTTAAGATATAGAGCGCTATAAAAAAATTTACGTGATAGAGCAAAAATATGGCGTTTTTTTGGAATAAGGGCCCCCAAACATATACAAATTAGCAAACAGCTTTCAAACATCAAAATCACTGTAGACCTGTGTAATGAGTCAACGATTGCAACTATACGGAACCTATGACGAATCTACTACCAAAATAATGTTCGTGAATGTGTAGTAGATCGCCCTGAGACCTCTGCTAGACGTCGTTCTCAAGAACTGGGCATTCGTCGCACGTCATTAGAAACTATTTAAAAAAAAAGACTTGCATTTGCGCCGCTGCCATACAAAATTCAGTTGACCCAAGAGTTACAGCATAGAGACCACAAAAGTCGCTGATAACATAGTTATGTAGCTATTGCAACAACCAAACGAACGATTTTTGCCGAAAAATCATAATGAGTGATGAAGCTCACTTCGATATGAACGGATTTGTTAACAAACAGAATTGTCGTATCTGGGCATTAGAAAACCCTCGCGTCATCGCGTTAGTTTGGTGTGGAGGTATCATCGGACCTTACTTTTTGTAAAGCGCTGCAAGTAATTCTCTTACTGCCACTGGTGAGCACTACTGCGATATGTTGCAAAACTTTCTGACTCCTCAAATTCAACAACTTAACCTGCAAAACGTGTGGTTCCAGTAGGACGGAGCAACTTGTCATATAGCTAGGGAAACAATGAATCTTTTGAAAACAATATTTCCGGAGCGTTTACTTTCTCGATTTATTTATGTCATCTGGCCCCCAAATTCACCCGATTTAACGGCTCCAGACTTCTTTCTATTAGGATTTCTAAAAAATTATATTTATGCAAACAAACTAAAGACTGTAGAGCAGCTAAAGAACAATATTCAGAAAGCGATTCAAAATATTCCTCCTAAAACCTACCAAAAAGTGATGGAAAATGAATTAAGGGGGCTCGGGTTTGTGCGGTTTCAAGAGGCGAACTTTTGTCTGATATTATTTTTCATACATAATGTCTTCTTCTTCTTCAGGTGCCATCTCCTCTCAGAAGGTTGGCTATCATCATGGCTATTCTCATTTTTGATGCTGCGGCTCTGAATAGTTCAATGGAGCTGCATTTATACCACTGTCTCAAATTATTTAACCAGGAAATACGTCTTCTTCCTATATTTCTTCTTCCCTGTATCTTACCCTGAATAATTATCTGTAGCAGAGCATATCTTTCCCCTCTCAACACGTGGCCCAGAATAATGGCACATAATGTCTAAGTTTCAATAAAAGATTAAGATAAAAAAAATGGACGTATTTTTTTATTTCATTTTAAAAATATTTAAAAGACAAACCACTCATTTACATATTGATCACCTGGTATTAATGACGCATCCATCACAATATTTAAATTTCACTTTTTTTCTTAATAAAAATCTACAAAAATATTTCCGAATACGAAATGGTACTGTTAACGATAACTTATTTGCTTTTGTTATACTAGGAACGTCGACACGCATGATTTTCGAATTTCATACGACATCCGCGCACATGGAAAGTTACAGAATACCGCTTTTTGTTCGGAACTATTTTTAGGTAGAATGCGTTCGAAAATATATAATGAAAGCGATACAGAATAGAAGTGCTAGTCAATCAATAAGATTTTCTTTTATTTAACCGACTTTGTAATACATAATTATCGTTTCTATAATAGCCTTATTTTGAAGGTGATGACGTATAATCATAAGGTAACGTTATCGTGGACAGTCTATATATACGATTATATTGATTTAAACGTGAAACACCTTGGAACACTCCTATTTATGATTCATGTTATATGTTACGATAACAAATATGGCTGCATAAGATAATGAAATTTGTTTTCCTTCATAATTAATTTGAAAATAATAAAACATAATTTCAAAATTAAAAAAGTTAATGACATAAATGAACATACTTACATTTTTGTGCTACGCTTAAACCACAAAAACACAAAATAGATATAATTAGCAACCTATGCGTTGCCATTATGATAGCCGACTGGACAATCTACCTCATTTGAGATTCTTTATCGTACCTGATTTTGGCTTATCTTAATCATTGTGAAATTTTAGTGGATGAGTAGGTACGTTCACAGTTGCACTTACGTGTATGTATTTCTGCCGATTTACTAATAATAAATGGGTTTTAATTCAGTGTAAAATATCTTCGGATTTTAACGTTTTAAAACTAAAGTAACCTTGAAAGTGTTTAAAGTTTTATTAGTCGCGATTGTCGCGAATATCTTTGATGTAAACCTGAAAAGTATGCGAAGTAAATCGTGGATTTGAAGAATAAAATTTTGATAGACAATTTCTCGAGGTTTGTATACCTTTAAATAGTTCTTGGTGTATAAATACGGGCGGATGTAATCTCACCACTAAATGATCAGTCTACTTTAATCCTATAGGTAAATTCCTCACCGTCCGTAAGGATTCACGTTAATACCATAGGTATTCTCACCACTAGTTTTAATACGTAATTTTTCATTAAATTTTCTAATGAAGGAAGAATGAATTTATTACTGAGTGCCTTTTCAGAATCTATTATAAAAGTTTAACAAATTATAATTTTGCAAACATTCAACACTAATAAATGAAATTTGAGATTTTATTGAGGATAATAATAAAAAGAAGTAGTGATAGTAATATACAGTGTGGTCATAAAGTTTGGAACCAAGCTTATAACCGCATTATTTTACATTTTTAGGAAAAACGCTCGGACAGGTAAATTTTCTATTTTAAAACGCCATCTTTTGACATACAATTTTTTTCTATGACGTCATTGGTTTTCGAGTGATGACGTTATCAACACTTTCTTTAAATGGCAACCATATTATTTCTTTCTCGTTTTTGGTAGATCTTTATATCCACCAAATAGTGATATAAAACAATTGGTATGTTGCATCACAATTTTTTGGAAAAAATGATATAAATTTAGAAAAAATTACGAAAATTTTATTTTTGTACAAAATTAAAATTAAATTAAAAAAACCCATACCCAACCATAATTAAAATTTCGATTCTTTCTCGCTCAGATAAATGTGCCATTTTTTATATTAGCGAAAATGAACAATTTTTACGCAATATCTCAAAAATTTAACGTCAAAAATAGACGTAAATAATTCAACAATGTTGTCGCCATAGAAACAATTTCAAACTAAAGGTTTTGTACATAAATTGTATAAAAAGAAGGAAGAATGTCATAAAGAAATATCTTGCAAAAAAGTGCGTGTTTTTGTTTTTGTAAATTTTTTGCATAGTAACATGAGTACATGTGCTTTTGACGATCCGGTTTGTTCAAGAAGAATATTTAAGTCCTCACACAATACAGAAGTGTGAAAAAAACTTACTTACATATTTCAGTAAATTTTGTAAGCTTAATTAGTTTTTGAAATCTTCAATTTTTGGGCGATAATTTTAATTAAGAAATGGTCTGCCACATCATGTCAATTTTTTAAATAAATTAAACTTCTTTGGCCCTTTTTTGTGAAACTATTTAATGTTAAATAAGATTTTTTAATAAGTAATTGGCCGATTGGGAAGACGAATTTCTTTTGACCTGGAGCGAATAACGCAGATTACTATTGATCGCAAAGCATTTACACTCGGCTGGGACAGTGTCAGTTGGTTGGTGGTGTCCATTTTGAAAATTTACGTTAACTGTTACAATAAATTTAAGTTCAGATGTATTTTTTTTTAATTTAATTTTAATTTTGTACAAAAATAAAATTTTCGTATTTTTTTCTGAATTTATATCATTTTTTCAAAAAAATTGTGATGCAACATACCAATTGTTTTATATCACTATTTGGTGGATATAAAGATCTACCAAAAACGATAAAAAAATAATATTGTTGCTATTTAAAGAAAGTGTTGATAACGTCATCACCCGAAAACCAATGACGTCATAGAAAAAAATTGTATGTCAAAAGATGGCGTTTTAAAAAAGAAAATTTACCTGTCCGAGCGTTTTTCCAAAAAATGTAAAATAATGCGGTTATAAGCTTGGTTCCAAACTTTATGACCACACTGTATATATATTTTTTGGCTAAAAATACAAAAATAACGAAAAACATCATATGGAATTCAAAACACAAAAATAAAAAGTAACACGTTACATAGCATGCACCACAGTAAACAGTAAACATTTATATACATATAAAAATAAATCACTAAAAAGTTATAGAAACTATTAGGTATATACATATTATATATAAAAAAAGCAAAATTAATTGGGTAACGAAGAATGACAAACACATTTTATGAACTCTACTGAATTATTTTTATAATGTTCACTTAATCCAAGGAACTGAATTTTTCTGTACCATGCTTGGTGTAGGTGAAATCTACAGCCACTGATTTTTACACTGGGCCAAACATGAATTATTGCGGTATGTATTGATTTTTCAAAATCAACATAGATCACGCTAGGTTCGAAAAATGAATTAAATGATTCAAAAATGTTATATTTCAACAACAAAGAAAGTGTTTTATATGTGGTCCAACTTTTGTTTGGCAACAAGCAATACAGTAGTGGGACATAGTGTCCATTCTGAAGTCCATGGATGGTAAAAAATTATAGAAAGTATTTCGTACAATATGAGAATGTGCCGTCCATATACAAAGTATTCATTTTAGACAAGGCACGAATATTGGCTTCACATGTAAATACGATAATGTTATGTTCTGCACTATTTATAAACAAAAAGTTTTCACCTTTCGCGGTTTTAATTTTAGGAGAATATAGATTTACAACTTCATGCACTTCGTTTATATTTGCAGGTAGGCGACTAGGAAATATTTTCCGACGGCAGTTATACATATTTCTTCGTACATAATTGACATCATTGGTTGTAACAGACTCTGGCATATTGGCACTAAGGACTCTTCGAATAATCTTTGAAGGTTTTTCCAATAAATCTTCTTCTGCTTTTCGCTTGCACAAATTTTAAGCACTTTCCTGTTTGTTTTTTGCTCATCTACTTCATGGTTATGAACTATATCACTCCTCGATATTGTAAGCTCAGGACCAACAGTAAATACTTTAGCATTACACTTTCTTCTTTGGACACATCTCCAGAAAACTTCTCCGCTTTTCAATTTTTTTTCTTTAAAATACATAAAATTCTCAAAGAGAAGTAAATCTTTACCCCGTATACTTTTTACTAACGTAGCTGACATCTTATAAATCGAATACTTATATTAAATTATTATCACAATAAACAACACCAATTGTAAGTACTAACATCTTCTGTTGAGCAAAAGAAACTAACTTGTGAAACCGTAATAACTTTGCAAGAACATCAACCTTAAATAGACATTAGTTAATATTAGTACTGGAAATTCCCAAATTACGGTATATATTGCTTTTATTACCTGAACTCTGTTAGTGGTGAAAATACCTGCCGGATTATGAGATTATTCTATCGATGCAGGTAGAGGGTAACATTTGGTGGTGAGATTACCTCCGCCGATAAATACATATATAGAATAAATACAGAATATTTTCATCGCCGTAGGGGGATGCTAATATTTATGCTATTCCACAAATTTGGTTAGTCTGGTCGTAATTAAATCGTGAGTTTGAAGAATAAAATTTTGATAGAAAATTTCTCAATGTTTGTATACCTTTAAAAAGTTCTTGGTGTATAAATATGTACAATAAATACAGAATATTTTCATCGCCTCTATGGGGATTATGCTATTCCACAAACTTGGTTAGTCTGGTTGTAATTAAATCGTGAGTTTGAAGAATAAAATTTTGATAGAAAATTTCTTGATGTTTGCATATCTTTAAATATTTCTTGGTGGAATAAGTACATAATATTTTCATTATCTCTAATATTTATGCTATGGCACAAATTTAGATAGTCTTGTTGTAATTAAATTATAAAAATCATTCGGCACCAGGTTAGAAAACTAAATGTGTAACAAAGAAATATGCAGAAGATGACAAAAACAAAATTTTCTTTTGTGAATCAAGAAATTATTAAAATTGATTGGCAGCTTTACATTTCTGCTCATCGTAAGTCAATTTATTGTGACTCAAGGCATATGCCTGTTTAAAATCATTTAATTATTTTATATTTTCTTCGTGTGTGACTTAAGAGTTTATAAAGTACTAGTAAGCATTCTATGGTAGGTGATATGCAGGAAAGGATGGAACAGGCTAGCAGTATTGGCGTAAATTAAGGAAAATTTTTGGAAGTCGAAAAGTAAATGATGAATTGATGAGAAGAGCAAATGCAGAATTGTAAAATCTGCGTGAAGATACTCCCATTATAAATATAAGAAAAGCAAGCAGAATTCGGTAGATGGATCATGTGGAATATATGGAGAAGAGAAAGGTCGTAAGACAAGTGTTAGAAAAAGGCTGTCTAGCAGAAGAAGAGCCTAACCAATAACAAAACCAATATACCAAATAATAGAGGATTTAGAAGAAGTTTAGTAGTAGTGGAATGGAAAAAAAATTTGAATAGTTAGAGAAGGAAGGAAACGAGGTCTGAGCGCCAATCGCCTGTTGTCTTGGTTATATCAGTATACTTCTTATAAAATAATGTATTTTTGTTCATTTAGTCTTAAATAAGAACATACATACATTTTATACGAACTTGCCCTAATGCGGATCTTCCGCGACACCATAAACAACGATTATGGTTTGATTCAAATCAGTATCAAGCAGCAATCAGTATCCGTATAATAGCCGCACAAAGCACATGTCGACTCGTCAGTAAATAGAATATTTTTAATATTTCTATTTCGATTGTATTTTGCTGTGATTATGTGCCAAAATCCAATACGTTTATATTGATCGTTAGAATTGTTTCTTTTCAAAACTTTTCGTAAATTTCTGTCCGAAATATCAAATTAATGTGGAATTTGTTTACTGCTTTGGTTCGAATTTTCATCAATGAGTAAATTACCGTTAACGTTGCTTATTTAAATTATAATTTCTAAACTTTTTACACTGTTGAGGTGAAATGCAACCAAACTTCCCGAAATTGTTAATAACACGGCATAAAGTGCAGAGAGGTCGTTTTCCATAATAAAAGACCTGGCAGTTGGTCAATAAGAAATTGAAGGTAATTGTCCGCATTTAACCTCCCAGGAAGAACGACAGGACCAATCAACAAGTCATCGATTAGGGCCGCCCAAACGTTAATAGAAAATTCATGTTGAAATTTAGATGGGCGTATAGCTTTTGGATTTTCTGATGACCACCTGTGCAGGTTTCTAAAAATTTTTAACACCACTTCTCGTGAACGTAGATTCATCTGTTCAGAGGACTGTTCTGCAGAAATTAAAATGAAGCCGTGACTGTCTTAATATCCAGGTAGAATAAACTAGACGAGCATTAGTGGTCTGCCTCAAGCAAACCGTGTCCCATGCGATAGTGATATGGATATAAGCCCTCACGTTTTAAAATTCGCCAAACTGTCGTTCGTGGCACTCCTAGTTGTCTAGCGATTCGACGTACATACTTTGAGAGTTGGATCCCTTGTAACAATAGCTACTACTTCTTCCTCTAAGTCTGCTGGCAAATTTACTCCTCGGTTGAAAAGATAATCACGCAGTCCGCATTCCCGAAATTGTCTGTGTACTTCCAGAAACGTTCTGTAATCAGGAATGCGCCTATCGGGAAACCGATGTCGGTATTCAATAACTGCTTGACGTGCACTGCCGTTACAGTAGCCAAACACAAAATACATGTCCGCATACTCTTGAGAAGAAAATCGGTAAGGCATTTTGAATAAAGAAAACGTGTTCACTCACTAATAAGCTGTTGTATGAAGTGAAACGTAATGTAATCCTTTATTAAAAAATGCAACGTTAACAGTCATCTGAACATTTGTTTTTTGTATGATATTCATGGTTCAGCACTTACGAAATAAGTAAGAATCTTCTTTGTCTTAAATTAGTTTACAGTACTCTTTTTTGTAGATCTCCAAGAAATTACTGTATGCACTACGACACGTGTTTATTTATTTTAGGATAACATTTTATTATGCGACGTTAACAATCACAGGCCTGTTATTGAATCGTATAACTTTTTTTTGAATTAAAATTAGTTTGTATTGACTTTAGGATTACATTGTTTTTCATGATCTGACAATCACATTCATAGATCTGTAACTTTGAAACAAATAAAAATGGATATACAAGTTTTGCGTTTTTGTTACTTGAAATGAAGTCTACTTTACACTCCTAAAATTTAAACCGAACGATCCGGGACAGCTTGTATAGATATCAGTCAATCGATATGATCATTATACTTTTAATCTAGTTATTCTTCTTTTAATAGTTTTGTTTTTATAAAATTATTAAAATTTATTTGTATTTTTTATTTTACTAAACTATAAGATTTTGTCAAAAATCTGAAAACTTTCTAATTTATTGGACACCTAAACTATTGATTACATTCGCTTAATATTTAAAATATTACCAAAAATATTTTATTGTGTTAATTTTTGAAAGACTTTTCGCATGATAGAACAATATCAGAGAAGCATTATCTTATTTAATCGAAACGTTACTGTCATTTTAAATTCAAGATAACCAAAATTATTTAACGATGATGGATAGGTAAACAAATACAATATTTGTTAGTTATTTAGAAATTACTTGAATATAGCAATTTATTTTACACATATTTGTAGGTAATTTTATCACATTTCTAAAGTGTGTTAATATTACAATTTATTTTTGAAAGTTAAAATAATTCTTACTGAGAAGGAAACCCAGTTTTTATGAGAAACATAATTTAACAAGTTTTTGAGCATAACGATACAGGACACCTTGTATATGTGTGTGAATTTGAAGCTAAATATCTTCTTTTAACTATGCCAATCTGTATATATAAATTCAGCCTGCGTGTGGGTATGCCTGTCTTCGGAAAACTTGAAAAGTAGTCGGTTAATTGACTTGAAACTTTGACACAACATTGCATTCGAATACGCGCGTGTTTTTATAGTAAAGCGATTTTTTTTAAAACGGCGCTACAAAAATCTTCCCGCACTGGTGAAATCTACGTTGCGCTTCGATATAAATAGCGTAAAAATTTCTCAAATACTTGATTTGGTAGTACTTTTTTTATTACAAATTGACGTTTGCTAATCATATACTCTATTTACGCTAATATATTGTTAAAAAGGGAATAACTTAAAAAATTATTTTTTGCAGGAAACGGATAAACAAATGTAGTCAACTCACTAGCTTTACAATAAAAAATATAAAAATATATATTTTTTTAAAACATTTTTTCCTTGTTTTCCTTTCATTCCACATAGCCACAGCAACGCAAGGCAGGGTATTGAATTGAACGATGTGTCTTCTCGGTGAATCTATGTCCGCTACAATACTTTTATGTATTTACTTCCCCATTAATTTCATTTCAGATTGAGACACAGCGAAGCGTGGTAGAGTTTAGCTAGTATTCTATATAATTACATATTTCTATTTTTCAAGGCCACCCGGTATGTTGTAAGTATGAAAAAATAGGCAAAATAAAAGACAAAACGTACAAAATTATTTATTTATTCAGTCATTCTTTCTAAATACAAACATATACACAAGAAAAATTGCGACATTCATTCCCATACGACGCCTTTCATCTACGCCCATTCAATTTGACTGCAATCATCATCGAATCACACAAAAGACGTTACAAATAATTACAAATAAAATTCTTTGCTTACATTATGTGTTTATATAAATACATTACATAATATACAGGTTTTCTCGGCATGTTAAAAAACCCTTAATTTATATATTCACGTCATTTTTACTTACAACTTCTTAACTGACTATATGTATATATATATAAAAACAATATTATGTATAAAAATAGTACAATATTAACAAATAATATATATTTTATGGAATCATTTTAATTTAGAAATAAATAAATCATTGTTGGTGTGATATATTAATAAAGGGGGGCTCGGTGGTACATATTTGAAAAAAAAAATAAATTAAAAAAAATCATTTGAACGTTACTTAAAATATGGCACCACCATTTTCTTCCTGATGCAGTTTAAAAATCCTGTGCCTATTTTACCTTTAAACGGACGATGCGTTATTAATTTATGAATATTCGAATGATTTTCTGTATTTATATATAATTGAAAAGTACTATGTTGGTCGTTTCGTCGTTCGTTGCTAAAAGTTTGAGCGTATCTACTGACCAGAATACTTCGTTTTAAGTCTTTATTGACCTGCTTCACTATCGCTATCACTTTTATCTGAAAAAAAAATAGAAATAAAAAATTATAGTATTGACACATTCTATTTTTACACGAGGTAACATTTTTATCAATAAGAGCGTCAAAATTTTAACATGGGACACAATAAAGATTGTAAGTAATATTTCATTAATTCTTATTTTATTTTGAAGAGCAAGTCAGTGAAAGTTTTGAATTGAATATCATTTAAATGATTTTCCCTGCTTTGTTGGCATAAATGGATTCTTGTGAACCAATTTATGATTACTTTTTCATAGATATCAGGTGATAAATCTTGAATTATGCGTGTGAAGTTCTCCTTAACGCCACGAATCGTTCCTGACTTAATCTTGTAGACCTGACACTAGAGATGACGCGAAATGTTTGTCGAACCGAACGTGCATTTTGATGATAAATTGTAATTTCTACTCGCTGTTGAATACTGTATCTCACCATAATGAACAGACACTTCTGACAACCGCGATGCTAACGTTGATAATTTAAGTAATGTTGCCAACATTGCATTTTAAAATTATGACACTCTTATTGGTAAGCTCTACCTAACCATGAAAAAATTAAATGACAATAATAGCTTTTGCTGTCATACAGCTGTCACATTTGGATTTCAACTGATCAAGTTTAGGTCACATCGAACGAGTGTTGGCTATTTGTACAGAGCTTTATTCAACCAAAAACGAGTGAAATTCAGTTTGAACATAGAAGCGTGACAAAATTCTTGACAAAAGAAGGAAATTAGCCTCAAAATATTCATCAGAGTCATGCTCTAGCGTGTAAGGAAGATGCTCCGTCATATTTTATAGTAAAATTTTGGTTTAAGCAATTTCAATGAGATAGGGAATCAATTCTAGACGATCCAAGATGCGGAAGGATAATCAAAGCAAGAACTAAGGAAAAAAATAAAGAAAGTCGAGGAACAGGTGCTAGCAGATTGAAGAAAGGTGCCAATTATTGCTGTTGAAGTGGAGAGATATTAGACGCTATAGTGTTAAACAATTACAGAGAAATGTAATAATTAACGACTCAATATTTTTATGGAAGGTATAGCGTTATTAGAAAAACTCTGGAATAAGTGTGTAACCGTTGGTGGATCATATTTTGAAAAATAAAATATATCTTTTCTTATTGGCAAGTAGACATATTGATATTTTTAAAACTATTAAATTGGCGTAGTAGAGAAATTCAATTTATAATGTAAAAAAATCAACTGTTTATGCATTCAAGTCAACTATTAAAAATAAAAAAAAAATCTATTATGTACGTAATATTTGTTTTGTTACGAGAAGTAGCAAATATAATGGATTTAGAATGTCTAAAAAATATCGCTATTGAATATAATGTTTATGTTTATAAAAACTAGAAGATAACATTATGTGGACAGATTTGTACGCTAATGGCTTGATTAGGATGTATTAAAAGACGATGTAAGATGTATGTTCTACGGGCATTTAACGTCCTATTTGGTAACAATCTATCTTTAATGGAAGACGTAAATGTAAATTGTATCGAACGTACGTAACGATCGACAAAAACAAAACTTAAAGCAAAATGAACAATAACATAGCTATTCTTTTTGTTATTGTCCGTCAATTTTCAGTGGCGTGACATTTTTTTCTTGCTTACGAGAGGGAATTTTGGGAAAATATTTGGATATACTTCTATATATACAGGCTTAGTTAAAAGTATGGAGACGGCGATTTATTGTCGTTAATATTCATTTTATGGAATTATGTTCAATATAAAAGTTTGTTAGGATATTTTGATCTACATTTGAGTATATTTGAATTTTTTTTCTTCAATTGTTTTTTAGTTACGCCCGTAAAGCAAGAGTCCGCGCAGTTTTTTTAAATGGGAACTAGTAAATTTTACTCTACCATTCGATAGAGAATTTTTTTCTCTTTACAATAATTTTTTTTTTTTTTTAAATTCATTTTAATAACTTTTTTATAAGAAAAGGCCGGTTCATGTGTTTAACAGATGTTCGGTACATCGCAGATAGACAGAAGCGTGCCGATAAACAAACTTGAGCGACATAATTTTATCAGTGGTTATTGTGTACGTCAAATCTTTGACAGAAATAATTCATTTGTGCAATTTGTTGCTGTTAATATTAACAATGGCGAGTTTAAGTGAACATGAACGAATTGAAATACTTATGATGTTGGGTTATGGAGATAGACGCAGAAGTTTACAAGACGTTTGTAATTTACTTAATGATACGCATCCAAATAGAAATCCAATTTCTAAATCCGTTGTTGGTAAAACTTTAAGACGCTTTGAACAAACGGGTAGCGTTAAAGATTTGCCAAGGAGTGGTGACCTAGAACAGCAAAAAGCGATGATAACAAACTGGATATTTTATTGGCTGTATCTGAATATCCCCATTTATCAACCAATCAATTAGCGGCAAATTTCAATATTTCACAGTCATCGATCGTGTCATTTTTAAAAAGTGAAAAGTATAAACCTTATAAGGTACACCTTGTACACGAGTTAGCGGAAGATGATTTTGATAGGAGATTACAATTTTCTGAAGAAATGTTAAATATTTGCAATAATAATGAAAATTTTGTCAACAATATTCTTTTCTCTGACGAAGCTACTTTTTGCCTTACCGGTGAAGTAAACAGACATAACTGCAGATACTGGTCATCGGAAAATCCCTCTTGGTTTTTGGAGCACCATACGCAGTACCCCCAAATGGTTAATGTTTGGGTTGGCATTCTAGGCGGTCATACTATCGGTCCCTTTTTCATCAATGGCAATTTAACTTCGGCTCTGTATTTGCAGTTATTGCAAAATGAAATAATACCCGCTTGTGCTACGCTCTATCCTCATAAAAACAATGAACGCCTGCCCAATGACAGTATCTGGTTCCAGCAAGATGGCGCCCCACCACATTATGGTGTAAATGTTCGTCAATATCTGGACAACGTTTTTCCCCACAGATGGATTGGAAGACGAGGAAACATTGAATGGCCAGCCCGTTCGCCAGATTTAAGTCCTTTAGTTTTTTTTCTTTGGGCAGACGTAAAAAGCAAAGTTTACAAAGATAAGCCCGATAACGTCGAAGATTTACAAATCCGAATTACCAGAACGATACAAGAAATTCCCCATGATTTTTTACAGAATTCTGTTCGGGGTTTTGTAAATCGATTGGGTCATTGTCAAATTACTAATGGACGACAATTTGAACACTTACTTTTATTTACTTTGTTAATAATTTGTTTAATTTTTCTTGTAAAAAAGTTATTAAAATGAATTTTAAAAATACAAAAATATTATTGTAAAGAGGAAAAAATTCTCTATCGAATGGTAGAACAAAATTTACCAGTTTCCATTTAAAAAAAAATGCACGGACAGGCGTATCTAAAAAAACAATTGAAGAAAAAAAATTCAAATATTCTCAAATGTAGATCAAAATATCTTAACAAACTTTTATATTGAACATAATTCCCTAAAATGAATATTAACGACAATAAATCGCCGTCTCCATACTTTTCACTAACCCTGTATATAAATTCAGCCTGCGTATGTTTGCGTTCGCAAAACTCGCAAAGCAGGCGGTTAATTTTGTGACAACGTTGCATTCGGATACGCGCGTGTTTTTGTAGTAAAACGCATGTTTGAATTTTTTAGAAATTATTTCTTCTTCAGGAGTAGTATAGCTAAGGAATTTCTGGACCAAAATTCCATAAGATTTAACAGAAGGGTCAAAATTTTGATTTTTATCCCCTCTACTACCTACCTCATACGACGCTATCACGTAACTCCGTCCATAACCGCGCGAAATTCAAACACCAAGGAACCGTAAGCAATGGAATCTGTCTGTTTGACAGACAGACCCATCTATTTCTGTCTGTCTGTGAAACAAGCAGTCTGTTTCACAGATAAACCGACTCTATTGCTTCCTTAGCGTTTGAATTTCGCGCGATTGTGGGCGGGATTACGTGATGACGTCTCGTGAGAGAGGTAGTGAAGGGGATAAAAATGCAAATTTAGGCTCCCGTGTTAAATCTTAATGGGAATTTGGTCCAAAACTCTCTTAGTTATATTACTTGCAAATATTGTTTTAGATTTCTAAACGTGTAGAAAACCAATCAGAAATTTTGTTTGGTGATTTCAACGTACCTTTTTTACCCGGGTAAGCGTGTCTCTTTAGTCTATCATACAGGTCATCTTTAGTGCCGTATATGCTGGCGTTTGATCGCGCTAAACTGTTCATTTTGCCATTCATCCCGTTATGAAGGCTCTCTTTCATGTAGGTTTCGTTGTAAAAGTTGGGCATCTCCCAACCGTCCTCCTCGTCGTCGTAGTAATGGGCGTACGTCGAATGGTGACTTGGTGCTATGCTTTCGGCGTATGGTGGCGCGCCGTAGTAGAAATTGACTTGCGATCCGTTTTGATCTGTCGCCGGTGTCAGCAATTTTTTCGGTTCTTTTCTGCGATTCGCTCTATAAAACAGGAAATATTAAGAAATTAGTAATTCATTGCCTACTTAGGATAATGTGATATTTTGATAAATACATATGTATTTAATTTTAAAAAAAATTGATAATTTGAAGAGTTAGCTAAAACTGCTTTTCTAAATCTAAATCCAAATTAACAAAACATACCCATAGTTTTGACTATTTTACAGAATAAAAATCTATTCGACGCTAAAGTTAGTATCTACAATACGTTAATAATCGACGAAGGAGATACTTGTTGAAACTTCATTATATAGATATAATAAAACACAGTTGTATAGTTTCAAAATAATATATATGCACTACATATGTTTCACCACACTGTGGCTTCATCAGGTGGATGAATATACTAATTCAAAATATCAATTAGATCTTATATATATCAATACAAAGTACAGAACTAATCTTATTCTAAGAGGGGGTGGACATGTATGAGTTTTAAGTTTAGTAGGGGGGAGTTATTTATGTCTAGTTGGTCATTTAAAATTATACCTAATTTATTATATTTGTTAAATTTCTAAACTTTCTAACATATTAAGTTTTTTACTTTTATCTAGAACATGCAAAGTTTTAAAATTAGTGTTAAATTTGTGATTATGTTCTAGGCAATGATTGGCAAAAGTTGAGTCTGTCTTCTTGTCTCTGTGGCTTCTTTCATGTTCTTTCATTCTAATATCAAATGTCCGTCCTGTTTGTCCGACATACACTTTTTTACAATCTTCGCATGTCAACTTGTAAACCCCTGAGTTTAATCTATTGTCCGTTTTATCTTTGTTGTTTTTTATAGCGTTTTGTAAGGAATTGTTGGTTTTGAATAAAATGGTCTCTTCTTTACTTGTTTTTATTAAGTTTCCTACTTTGTTTGAAATTGTACCGATGTATGTGATGGAATTATAACTAAATGTTTTATTGTTTTTTACTGTGGGGTAAATTGAAGATAACGTTTTAGATTTCTGTAGTTTTTTTAGAATATTATTAATTAAATTTATGGTGAAACCGTTATTTAGCGCTATAACGTGTATTCTATTTAATTCTATATCGAAGTTTTCTTTACTCAACGGGACGTTAATTAGTCTGTGAAGCATTGATTGATAAGCAGATAATTTGTGTGTAATTTCACCCCATTACACAGGCTTGTCATACCACTCCTTCTACCGACGCTGAAATAAATTCTGTGACAAATATCCAAAGTAGTGAGGTAAACTTACATTCACAAAACCATACAAATTCTAATGCGTGTCCAATTACTTTTAATAATTGTAATATTTCGACTATGAACATATATAATTATAATAATGATCATTAATAAATTAAAAAAAAATTGTGAACTGTTTTTCTCCACTTTAGAAAAATATACGGTCGACGGAAAAGTATTGTAACTAACTCTTACATTAAAATGCGATTAATGATCTCGAACATTAAAATATCTCGATCATTAATCGCCTTCATTAATGTACTTGTTGGTTAAATAACTATTAAACATTGACTAATTGAAATATAAATACTTAAACAAACTAAATTACGTCAGTCGGTTTGTCCAATGTAAACTTCTATTTTTTATACATTTTTCATATTTGCATTTATTTATTTGGTTATTAGGAAATCTAAACGGCTAATATAACGTATTTAAAAATACTTACCTCGCACAGATCATCCATATTAACAACACGATAAATATAATTAGTATAACGGAGGCGGCTATTCCTCCCGCAATGTAGGCAAACTCGGATTTTTCAGCGCAATGTTTGCCGGTGAAACTACCAATACACCTGCAAATAGGAAGATCGCGGGAATCCTTCACGCAGTGACCTTCGTTTTCGCAATAGCCTTCGCAAACATCTGTAAATTTATCGAATTTAAATTCTAAACTTTCGATAACATTTTTAATCGCAAGGAATGTAAAAAAAATGTGTTTATCAATGCTGATAGTGGTACTATCGAATGCAAAAAAAGTAGTACAGTACTGAAGTTTGCTACGACCTGACGTCGAGCTTGAAAAAAAAAAGAAAATATAAGGGAGTAAACCCCAGTCCCGGGCGACTGAAACCGCCCACCTGCCCGTCCTTGCCAACGGCCCACCCGACTTCTGAGGCTGCCTCAGTCCAGGGGTGGGGAGACCCAGAGGTACTAGCAAGAAAAAAAAAACCTAAACTGGTGGTTAAGGGCGCCACCGAATTTATGCCCGCTGGACGTCGTAAATTCGGAAAATGGTAATCACAAAAAAAGGCAAGTCGCGCTGGGTAGAGGGCCGGTTCCCCGACCGAAACCCGCTCCACTCCCGAGGATCGAGAAAAGAAAAGAAAAACACTTCGTGGCTACCAACAAAAAAAAACCCTATTTATTGGTAGGCTCGGTATAATCATTCAGAAACTACAACAAAAAAAAAAACTCTAAGACAGTGAGCTTAAATGCTTATTTAAAAAATTTAACTAAGAACAATAGTGTATAAATGTATATATTACAATTTTATAGAGTGGCAGATGGCCTTATTAGTGACAATTCAAAACTCTGAGATTGTGAGCTTAAAATGATTATTTACAATTTAACTGGAACAATGGTGTATAATTTCAAATTTATAATTTTATAAAGTGGCAGATGGCCTTATTTCGCCCTGAAAAAAAAACAAATACGTATTCTTTTCTTTTTATCGGTTCACAAATTACTTGTAATTCAACAATCCGTTGAACTAAATCTACCTTAATTTACGAAATTTGGTTTAATGAGTTAATTCCCTTGGAATTACTCTTAAGTTTGAAACATATGCAACGTATAAAACTAAAATAATCACATAAAAATACACAAATAAAAGTATGTTAACATTAAAAATTTTACATTGGTTCGTGAAGCGATTAGAAAACAAAAAAATTAAGAAAGAAGAGGAAAGAAAAGACCAAAAAAAAAACTGGTCGAACGACACCGGATATTTTGTAGGGAAACACCTGGGCTATTATTTAAGCTGACTAAAAGTTAATTAAGAATTATTGTAAAGGCAATGAAACAGATAATATAATAAAAGAAATGGTAACGGTTAGATAAGAGGAAGTATAGAGGCTTATCTGCTGAGTTCGACGACTTCGGCAACATTTTCCCCAGATAAAGCGTCTCTAGCGGTGCAGAATAAGGTGGTGTGATTCGCCCGTCGATTGAACCATCAGTTGAAACGTTTGATGGCTTTGTAAGTTATTTAAGAGGTAATGGTTAACGTTTTTTTTTCCAATTCTATGACTCAATTCCTCCCAGGGAGATATCGCATAGGCGATTAATTACGGTATCGTTTATCAATTAAATCCCACATGGGGCCGTAATTCTTATAAAATTACACTAAGGCCGCATTGATTGATACCAGTGAACGAGGGAAAGCGTGACCTCTACTAAGATCGGCACTTAACTTACGTCTGCGTGCAGAGAAAGAGTTTCGTACTTTAGAAAAAGCAAGTACTGGAGTACGAGAAAAAAAGTAAAAAAACTTGAAAGAAATCAAATATATTAACAAATAAACGACTATAGATACCTATACAGTTAGGTTCGATGGAAACGGAGCAAAATATAATAAAGAGAACATTTATTTATTACAAAATAAACGTTACGATGCATTGAGCGTTACGGACACGTAACAAGTTATATGTAAAGTCAATTTTTAAACATTTTAGTATTGTTACATTGCTAAGGTACTTAAGATCGTAGTAACGTGCAAAAGTAATTTTTAATACTTACACCTATCTGTATATCAACGTATATGTTATTTGAATATTTAAATTTGACGCCTACATTTAATATATTCCTACATTCACGCAGCCTAATTTAACCCGATTAAAATATGACCACTTTTTTTGCATTCGATAGTACTTTAGCTGTTAAAATACACATTCAGAATAATAATAAGATATTTTTATGCATGCCGAAATCTGTTTTATATCAAATAGTTTAGATACAAAAAAAATCTTTTTAATTTTATAAAAATAAATTCAAATTAAATTAGTTTTTTTTACGAGAGCCGCTCTCTTTCGGTTGACTCTAGTAAAGTAATATATAATTTCTTGACAAAACACATTTACTGCTCCCCTTCGCAGTCAATATGCATGACTATATTGACTGGAAACCAATCTTCAAAATAAACGATCATCTAAAAAACTCGCCTACGAGATTTATTCAAGAAAAGACCGAACTTTTCAAATTATATGCGAATATTGTACAGTTTGAGTTTGCGCACCATATCACACCTAGCGGCATTCTCTGGAAACAAAACGAGGCTTAACGCATTGCGGTAGTTTGATCAGTTAGTGAATTAGAGCCGGTTAAGTGAATAAGTGCAGTCAGCGCTCTGTGAAGTAGTGAGACAGTGACGATGAAGGACTTTGTGGAGCAACAGAAAAACTTAGCATGCATCGTGTCTCAGTAAAATTGGTGCCACAGGTACTCACAAGCGAGCAAAAAGAAAGTCGTTAAACATTAGCTAAAACACATCTGACGGCCAAGAGAGGTACGATGACAACGGTTTTCTTGAGTAGTTAAGTTACTACTAGGAGGAAACAACTCACCACGGTGTCCTTCGGCAAATCGGCCGGAAAAATAACAAAGCGAAAATGATTGCCTCGGGGCCCGCCCACCAAGGGAATCCAAGACTCTACCTCACAGGAGAAAGAAAGAAGTCAGTACAAAAAAAATATTGGAGGAATCTAACAGACTAGGGGACAACAAAAGAAAAGACAAAATGGTACTAGTTCGCAAAGCTTTAAGTCCAAAGCAGACCAAGAATGGACTGACACGCTGAAGGCGGAAAGAAAACACAAAGCAAAACAGAATCACAATCGAGATCCTGAACAAAAAGACGCGAGAGAAACGAAGGAAGGGTCAGGAATCTATCCAAATGACGGTCGGTAGTTAAATGGCTGACAGCCTTTTTGAAGTGTAAGGTCGTTTAAAAAGTTACAAAAAGTACATCTTCGTAACGGAAGTTAAGTCACGCTTCTTCGACTTATAGAATTTCACGTTAGTGAATATTTTAGAACAGCCAATTTTGCCGTTTGCGACTCAAGGAGGTTGGAGAAAATTATCAATCGACGTGGGTTTTTTTTCTGCTTAGCGTTCTACTTCGACTTCGTTTTCGGAAAAAAAAAAATTAACATTCCGCGGAAGACACCACGCACACTGCAAAAGGCTGTCGGCCAGTCTCTGTCTTCCGCGTACCAGCAGACGCTCGCAGATGAGGATGATAGTTACCAATTCAAACACAGATAACGATATCAGCACTCATACTTATTA
Organism: Melolontha melolontha; assembly: GCA_935421215.2. Taxonomy (NCBI): domain Eukaryota; kingdom Metazoa; phylum Arthropoda; class Insecta; order Coleoptera; family Scarabaeidae; genus Melolontha; species Melolontha melolontha. The sequence continues at coordinate 135,082,800 of OW285240.1, read as the reverse complement.
AATGATACGCAAGCAAAATAAGACACCGGGACTCGTCAATAAATAATGAAAACTATTAAGAAAATTTTAGAAGGGAAATAAAGGCGTAACAAGATGTTTCGAAATGCTCTCTTATGACATTTGAAGTAGAAAATTGTGTTATATTTAAAGGCAGTCTCGCGCCGTAATTTTGTGCACGTGTGCAATGCACACAGGACCCAAATGCCAAATCAAAGGGCGGCGAAAATTATTCGACATTACTAGAGACACTGGTCATTAATCAATAGGTTAAGATAATATTAACGTGTAATTAAAAAAAAATTCTTTAGTCTATCGAAAGAAAGAATTCTAGTGGGTGACCGGTTATGTTTACTTTAAACAACCATACTCTCGATAACACGCATCTTCTAATCGTTATTTTTTTTGCGTGTGTATAGAATTTAAAAGGTTTCAAGCATTCAATTTATTAGTGCAAAAAATGATTATTAGACGTATTCTGTAAAAACGCGAAGACCTAAAGCTTGACCTAAAAATACCATTCGATAGGTAATTAAAAAGTGTATTTGCTGGTAAGTTAAAAAATATGGCTTTCTGTTTAAATTAATCAAGTTATAGCCACTTAAAGTTCTTATTTGATTAGTTTTAATTTATGTACACCCTGTAACGGGTGGGGCAAAAGTCCCGCTACCATTTTGATTGCGCGACATCTTGGTTATGTGACGTTTAGTTCAGTTTAGCTTTAACCATTGTGTTGTGTAGACATCCAAATTTTATTATGGATAAATATACGCCACAAGAACGAGCAGAAATAGTGACAATATTTATTGAAAATAATCGTTCCATTATTGCCACTCAGCGGAAATTGCGTCAAAAATATCCTAATCGTCCAGTGCCTCACAAAACCACAATTTATCGTTTACATGCGAATTTTCGACAGTACGGTACGGCAGCAGACAGGCCTCGTTCTGGAAGACAACGGACGTCTCGTAACGCTGAAAATGTGGCTCTGGTGCGCGATAGTGTTGCAGAGTCTCCAGAAACATCAATTCGGAGACGTGGTTCCCAGTTACACATGTCTGCACGCAGTTTAAGGGGAATTTTGAAAACTGATTTGAAAATGTTCCCATACAAAATTCAATTAGTCCATAAATTGCTACCGAGAGATCATGATCTACGAGTTGAGTACAGTAATGCAATCCTAAGGCTGTCTGATGAAATTGAAGATTTTTCGTCTAAATTGATAATGAGCGATGAAGCCCATTTTCTTCTCAGTGGCCACGTCAATAAACAGAACAGTCGGTTTTGGGGGACACAGAATCCTCAATTAATTCATGAAACGTCATTGCATCCACAAAAAACAACTGTATGGTGCGGTATTCATGCTGGAAACATCATTGGTCCCTATTTTTTTTGAAACTGGCGAAGGTGTTGGAGTTACTGTTACTGCTGAACGGTACCAAGACATGATTCGAAATTTTCTTGTGCCTGAAATGGAAGAGCAAGGACTAGAGGAAATGTGGTTTCAGCAGGATGGGGCCACAGCACACACAGCTCGTTCAACAATTCAATTATTGAATGACGTTTTTCCACGAAGACTAATTTCGCGAAATGGCGATTTAGCATGGCCAGCCAGATCTCCGGATTTAGCTGCACCTGACTTTTTCTTATGGGGTTTTTTAAAATCAAAAGTTTATGTGAATAAGCCCCAAACGATTTAACATCTTAAAGAGAATATACGTCAAGAAATTGAAGAAATTCAGCCTGAGATGTTGCAGGATGTCACGAAAAATGCCTTAAAGAGAGGCGAAAGTTGCATAGCGAATCGCGGTCACCATTTAGCCGATATAATTTTCCAATCATAACGAAAAAAAATGTAAAGAGCAAATAATTTTTTTTTGAAAACCAAACTTACTTATCTTTTCTTTCAGCAAAGTTATAGGCAATCAAAATGGTAGCGGGACTTTTGCCCCACCCGTTATAAGATGGCAAGTTTATTATAATTTGCATATTGTTACACGTCACTGTAAATTTCGCTTACATTACTTAAATACTTCTTAATTACTTGAAACATGAAAATTAGGTTAGATATTGACCAAATTCAAATTATTAAAAAAAACCTTAAGGTTTAGGTATTATAAACCTCATTAAAACAGACACTTATTTTGATCGGAGAATCCAAAAATGCAATAATATACAGGGGGGCTCCATTAAAAAAAAACACAACTTTGATACTTTTAAGGCTTTTGGAATAACATGTATAATATGAAAATAATTTTGAAAAGTAACCAAAGTAGACCCCCATATATCCAAAAAGTGAAATTTTTTAAAAGTCAAGTATTTTGGCGACAATATTCCCTGTAGGATATTACTGTGCACGAACTCTCAATGCTGGTTCGCAAACCCATTCCGCTGGGGTTGAGCTACCCAACAGGCGCGCACCTAGGTGGCGGATAAAGGGAGGTTGAGGTCTCTCTTGGGGAAGGTGATTAGTGGCAGTCATAGCGGGATGGGTAGGCCTGAAAACCTTATAATTCTAAGCGAATGCTGTCACCGCGAGCCAGCTCTCCCAAATTACAGTGTGAGGCAACGTGCCCAAAATTGAATGGCCATTGGGGTATGTGATCTAGAATGTTCCCCTGGGGTTACCAGGAGGCACTCCATTGTACTTACGTCTTGTGCCCGTAATGGAAGATCTGCGGACATTGACTCCAACTTTTTTCGTACTCTGGAGAACAGAATGAGTCGAGATATAAAACAAAATAAACTAAAAATGATGTAGATTGAAGAGAATCCAACGCCTGAGGAGTCAACTGAGATTCCTTTGGTACATTGAAAATAACTAGATTCAAATGTCTAGAAAAATTTGTAACAATTTTCTGTTGGAATCGCTAAGGATTCCGCTAAAAGGGAGATCTGGTTATAGCTGGAATAAGAACATAAAAATAAATGGAGGTTAACTCCATACCCAAACACTACTAAGGGAGCTGGGCGGAAAGTTTACAGCCAACCTAATTCGTAGTAACAAAAAAAGAAATTAAAATAATTACCGGGTTAATAACCGGATATTGTCCTTTAAGGAAGCACCTGTACAGCATGGGCTTAGTTAGCGACCCCTGGTGTAGGAGATGTGAAAAACAGGAGGAAACTAGCCTTCATGTAATATGCACGTGTGAGGAACTGAAGGAACTGACAGAAATATTTCGGGAGAGATCTATTGGATCCTTCGAGTGTACTCAAACTTCCCCTCAGGAGGATCTAGGACACTAGTGGAACTGAGAGATCTATTGGGGATGGTACAAAGAGCAGTGTGCTCAAGTGCCTGGACGTTTTGGCGCCCAACCTAAAACAGAAGAAGAAGACTATTGCCTGTTAGATAGGGCCAGCGGAAAGAGAACAGGTTGGGTAATTTTAAGAGGTTACACGTAAATTTGAGTCTACAGTGTTGAATTCGAAGGTTTTTTTCGCGGGAATTTTTACAATAAAATCCTCCAATATATTATTAAAGTTTTAAAAATCTAATGGGCGAAAAGGAATGTAATGCAATTTTTCTTTTTCAGATGTATTACTTACCGATACAGATTTTACCAGTTCCATTGTAACCCGACTTACAGTCACAATCGTAATCATTAATTTCCTGTTTAAATACGCAATAGGCGTTTTCACCGCAATGCATACCAGTTCCCATAGCTTCGCAAGGATCTATACAATCGGCCTTGCTAGTCTAAAAAAATTAAAAGTTGATTATGGCTGCAATTCTTATTGTTTTAAAAATAACTAACCGCTGCTGGACCTTTAGTACTGGTATTAGTTTCACAAGTTATACACCTTGTTTGTTGACTTTCCGGTTGATATGTGCCCTTCTTGCAAGGTTCGCAACTGTTCAATGTTCCATTAAGGAACGTTCCTAAACATTTTTTTAAAAGTAATTTTTATTTTAAAGTCTTAATCAGGTATATTTTACCTGGACTGCATACAGGTAAAGAGCATTCTTCTATCGTCATTGAACCTATTTTAGGTGTTGTCCTTCCTTGTGGACACGACTGACAGGACGCCTGTACACTTTGCAAGCGGTAAGTACCTCTCGGACAAGGTTCGCATTTTCCGTCGACGGCCAACTGCATTCCACTTCCGCATTCGTCTCTGCACTCTTTAGCAGAGGTCGCTTCATTAGTTCTTGTGGTTTTACCCAGACCGCAGATCTGACAAGAGAATTGTCCTTCTTGCGATTGATAGAAACCGTAGCCGCAACTTCTGCATAATCCAGCGTCATGATCGTAGTATTTACCAGCGGGGCATCTTTCTGTAACGTGTGATTAAACATTTAGAAAAAAACGAGGAGACGAAGGGGGATAGCGCGGTGTACTTTACCTTTACAATCTGCTGCACTTCTCGCGCCAGGTCCTATTGTAACACCCTGCCTGCCGGCGATAACTGGGCACGTTAGACATTGTGTTTGTCCAGATTCACTTTGATAAGTTCCGAGAGGACATGGTTGGCATGTTTTCGTTTCTTTTTCGTAGAATGTGCCGATAGTACATGGTACTGCAAGAATTATATAGTTGAAGAAAGGAAGGAAATATATTTGAAGAGTGATCAGCTGTATCATTTTCCAAAGGTTTCAGAATGTATAACGTTTTTTTTTGTAACACAATATTAGCTTTTTTTAATAGTAAATATGTTAATAAGCAAACGTAAAAGACAAAAATTAATATTTGACTAGATATGTATATAACTTGAACATATTGCTGTGTACTTTGATTTTTAAAATGGGCGCAAATCATCGTACACACATATTCATAGTTTAGACTCTTAAAATTGACCTCAGGGTTTTGTTTTAAAAGGGGTTCCTTGCAACTAGGCCTAGCATCCATTGTAATAAGGAGAGAAATAATACGATAGCGTGTTAAATTTAATACCTTTATTAGGACGCCGTGTAAAGTTGTTGCGTGACCCGATGTGCTAGCTTTACTGTGCCCCATGTGCGACACTTTGATTAGTGGGTTTACCTACTGATGATGACAACTTAGTTGTCGAAATATGTATTTTTTAGGTTATTCTAATTTGTAGTGTATATCAAATAATAATATATATTTTATACTTCAAGACCTTAATGGATGTCTTTGTTCGAAATTTAACGTACATCGTAGCTGTCACAATAAACAACGTTTACGTATTTAAGAAATTCACAAAATTTTAGTATTGATTATGAAATTTACTATTACTATAATACTTTAAATATCCTTTTATATAAATTGGTAGGTATAGCATGATTTAAAGTTTAACCCTTGTGTGCATGACAGACTAATGCGTACGTAACCACATACGTGGGGTCCTGTCGAGACCCCATTTTTTTTTAGATTTAAGGTACTTTAAGACAAATTAAAATTTAAAAAAGTCTTAAAATTGAATTTTATCGAAGTTACATATAATATGATGGTTGTACAATTATTTTTATATTAGAACAAAACAAAAATGTGTTAAAAAAACATTAGATTTGACAATGCTTTGAAATTACATATAACTTTAAAAAAGAAAATTTAATGGAAAACATTATTTTAATGAAAGGCATGGAAGACAAACCGTCACTGTCTCTTTTTTTCTATGTGCGTCACAAACAAATTTGTGACAGTCCTTACATTTTATGTTAACCTTCTTGTCTTGTTCTCTTGGACATTTATAGCATCTACCCCTTTTTGTCGAAGTGGTTCTTTCTTCATCTCTCTGTGAATCTAAATTTGTTTCTGCTAAGGCAATACCACAATCCTGGAGTGCTGTTTTTTACAAATATTGGAAGTTTTCTATTTTGAGCCCGTTTTTCCATGTTTCCACGAGTTAATTTGTCTCCCAGTTGTAACAAGAACAACATACGTCTGGCTTTATTTTGTTTTTTCCATTCGGGGTGTTTTTCATTGAATATTACAAATGTATTCATGGCACATATATCTAGAATATTCATGAATAGTCTATAAGGCCATTGTAGTGTTGTACGCGCGCATGAAAATTCTCGAATCAATTTATCTGCGTTGTCAACTGCACCTTTAGTTTCGTTATAGTCTAGTATCATAATAGGCTTATTTTCGCTTTCAGGAGATACGTTATCGTCTTGATGTTGTGTAGACAACAAATGAACCATTCTGCCCTTTTTTGGAATGTACGATACCATGCTTACATCCATTGTGAAAGCGAACATGGATGAATGAACTGGTCTTGAGATTACATTGAGTTGAGGTGGCGTATCAGTTTTATTTTTTCGATTCCAAGCAATGTAAGTCCTTTGCTCAACAAATAATTCGCTAAAGGTACACTTGTAAAGAAATTATCTGTAGTTATGCCTCTACAGCTACCGAAATATGGTTCAACCATATCTTTTACTACACGCATTCCTTGTTCTTTTTCCCTCACTCCACTTGGAAGACGACCACAGTAAACCTGAAGATTACATAAATAGGAAGTCTTTACGTCAGCAAGTGCCCAGACTTTTATGCCGTAACGACCAGGCTTTGATTTTATATATTGTCTAAAGGGACATTTGCCCCTAAAACATACTAGTTGTTCATCCACTGTAAGAGATTCGTAAGGTTCAAACATTATTTTGCAATTTCTTACAAATAAGTCCCAAATCTCTCTAATAGCCGCTAGTTTATCTTCCTTCTTTCTGTCAATTCTTGTAGTTTTATCGTCAAATCTTAAGAATCTTGATATTTCTTCAAATCTGTTGACAGACATAGCTGCACAAAAAAATGGGCGGCGTATAGAGGAATCTCTTGTCCACATTTCACGCGTGGATTCTTTCCTGCACCTGCTTTTATAAGTACACCGAAGAAGCAATCTAGTTCACCCTTTTCTAAATCTATCCAATTCATTGGTGAATTAGGTTTTTTTTTATTCCATTCTGCATAATTCTTCTTTGCTTCTTCATTTGTATAACGACATATAATATCTTTCATTTCATTTCTAATGAATAAATTGAAAATATCTATAGAATCATTCGCTTCTTCGGTAAACGGCGTCGGCCCAGGACGTGCATTTACTAAATTTCGCAGTGGCGTTTTACTACTGCGAAAAGGTAAACTATTCCACTTCAAACCTGACTTGGCAACGTACTGAGTACAATGAAATTCTTTAGTATTACTTTCATCTGGTAATTCATCGGAATCTTCTTCGCTCTGACTTTCGAGGTTATCTTCGGACTCAGAAAGAATTTCTTGAAAATCGACATCATATTCATCTTCTATATCCGACAAATCTTCGATATTTTCAGCAAGATGGGTCAACTCTGGGCTAGTCAATGGACGGCGACGATCTAAACGACTCATTCTTTTCAAAAACTAGAAAACACAGATGTATATTAAAATGTTATATTTAGTACGCAAAAGCACAGATGGGGTCCTTTACAGACCCCACTTACCTAATTTAACTTTAATTTGAACAGGGAAAAACTTATAGTCAAACTACCACTGCACAACATAACCTCAAACTGCAAATGACAAATAGATGGACGGCCAAACGCCTACTAATTCAGGGTAGGCAACTGTGAAGAAAAATGTGGTGCTGGGGTCGCCAAAGGACCGCGGTCATGCAGACAAGGGTTAAGTTATTAATATTTATGAACTAAAACTTAAAGAGATATAATAATCTATATAATATTCAACATTCAATATAAATTTACTAAATATACACAGATGTGTTTTCTTCTTAATACGATCTGTATTATTGTATATTAAAACTTATTACTGAAAGTAACGAGAAATCCTACATAAAAAAAACATTAAATTTGTTACATCGATTGCATTCAAAATTTACCTGTTATCTATTTAATTTTTCAATTTATTTCGCTTAGAAAGAAACACAGCGATTTGTTCAACTTATATTGGAAATTCCCAAATTTTTGCGGTGTAAATTGGATTTAGATTACAGCGCCATCTGTTGTTTTTTTTTAGATTGAATGATGTATGTATACTACTTCCAAAAATGATGTTTCCAAATCAATATCAACGTAATTTTAAGAATTAAGTCTTCGCACTTACCACAATCGGGGGCCATTACGACTTCGCCGACGCGACAAGCGTAATCTGATTCCAGTAGCAAAGATGACGGATCCGGAACTGTGTTTGGTAGAATATCATGAACGTCGAATTGATCCTCTTCTAGAATTAGTTTCTCCAGTAAATCTTGAACGTGCGATCGTTCATTGCTGTTCGAGTTGACAACCGGATCACTAAAGAAACGTTAAGCTGTCGTAAGATGGATCTTTCCAGAAACGAAACAAAACGCAAGCACTAAATCGAAGCGATGAACGAACAAAAGCATGCATGAAGTAAATGAAGACATAAATAGCAAAAAAAAGGCAGATTTAAGAGGAAGTTATGCTAGGGTTTATATTGAATAAAAAAAAGAATTTTATAGGGTGCTTACTTGACAGCTGGGAAGGAGATTTCAATGTCGTATGTATCACCAGAATGTTGGCGTCCTTGACGGGTTCTTCTACAATTATAGGAAAGAACATGCTAGGTGCTAAATACTACACACATACACACATATAAAGACACCTAAGACTACTACTAAGTCCATGCTTTCTTTCTTACTTCAGTTATCGAAATGTGTTGGAGATAAAATTATTTCTTGCAGGATCCATTCTTATTTCAGTCTTTTTGTGGATGAAATAAAATAAATTAAAGGAAAATCCCTATATGTCAGATTTAGGGATCATTCGTCATGCTAAATATCACTACTTAAGTAATCTAAAGACTAATATAATAGCCCGGGAGCTAGTGACAGTTTTCGATGTTTTATTTGCTCGTCGATTAGAGTATATTGAAGTCATCAATTTGCATGTGTACATCGCCAAAAGGGACCGCTTACAACTAGATAACGGGACAATACTTAGAAAGAGCGTTTATAACATGTAATACATATATGAACGACGAGCAAATTGACATTTTTCGACTGTCGCTAGCTCCCGGATTATAACAGGTTTTAAAATTATGCCAGGAATTAAGTATGACATCCATGATAATATTTCTACTTTCTTGTAATTTTTATTTTTAGATTTTTGAAGCAATGCTGCCCAACTAGTTACTAAGTTTGTAACGAGTGTATTGGCTAACGCCATCTAGTGTAAAACGACATATATATTTTTACACGGTTGCAATGGTATGACCTTCACTATTGAAGACAAGGTGGAAGACTACAAAACTTGCGAATGTATTTGGAACAAGATGACAGATTTTAGCCAATCACTTGGGTGGACGTGAGTGAAAGTTTTGATCGTGGAAAGTCATTGGAAACGATTATAGTTCTCATATCACAAGCTGAAAAATTTGTCAAGGAATATGTTATTAACACATTGAATACTACTCGACTCTGGAAATGCGCAGACGAAACACCTGATATAGACCAACACAACTCTAGAATTATTGACTAATTTCGTATCTGCACTGGGTGAGGTAGTTGAAATTATTCTAATTCGAATTCTGAAATGCGAACAATACATATTTACAGATCCTGCGGTTTTCTGAATGCATCAAGGAAGCATACAATCTGCACGGATATGCTGGCGTGGTTGAAATTATTCTAATTCTAATTCTGAAATGCGAACAATACATATTTACAGATCCTGCGGTTTTCTGAACGCATCAAGGAAGCATACAATCTGCACGGATATGCTGGCGTGGTTGAAATTATTCTAATTCGAATTCTGAAATGCGAACAGTACATATTTACAGATCCTGCGGTTTTCTGAACGCATCAAGGAAGCATACAATCTGCACGAATATGCTAGCGTGGTTCCTTAGATGCTTCCAAAGCATTCGACAAAGTCCGATATTAAGATTTGTTAGACAAAATAATCAACATCTTAAACCAAATAAACTGAACTTTAACCATTAGGTGATCCTAATGTCTCTGAAAGACCGGTGTTTTCGCCACTTTCATTTACGTCTACGCTAGCAGCATCCCATACACATTGAAAGTGATATTGTCGATGAATGCCGATAAGGTATGCGTCTATACTAGATCCATAAGCGCCGAAATAGTTGAATGACGACTTTCAGAATTCTTGGATGAAAATAAGGGAACTCAAGAGGAAAGACGAACCCAAAGAAAGACGGGAGTTCGCCATTTTGAGGAATGCTAATTCCTGGCGATTCTATGATAGGTGCCATCCTGGATTCGCGAATTATCTTGGGCTCGCACATTCGTTGACTAAGCATTCCGTCATGAGGATGTTAAAGGCATTTTTCACGTTAATAAATCGACAAAGTGACTTGATTCTACTTGCAAGAAGTATAAATCCATATTATTTGGTCCACCGTTGCGATTCACATAGTCATCGATTTTCAATTAAACTTTAATATTTTCCTGGCATAATTTTAATAACATGTGTTGTCAAGAGTTGTACGAATAACGAAGAGACAAAAAAGCCTAAAACACATAGCAAAAACATAAAAACGATGTATATCATGCTCAACATACCACAGAAATTGATAATATGCCTCTAACTAACACAATTATAGAAGAATCTTTTAGAGACAAAAAGCAACGATCAAAAACACTTGAATAAATTTCATTTAGTTAGCGCGTGTCGCTGGTATTTTTTCACTTTTATGATGATGTAAATATTTTTTTGGCTTGTAATAACTTGTATTTGAATATAGCACTCACTCTTTTATTGGTAAAGTGACATTTAGAGTATATATCTCCCGTTCATCTTCTTCTTTGGCGTCTCTTGTAATTCTATTGGCTCTGTGTTCGCATTTTACGTCGATATTTAATTGTTCGCATTCTCTAGTACCCTCAATCGAGAACGAACAGAAGTTCCAATCTCTATTGAGTGCATTGACAGCATTTCTAACTTTCTGTCTCAATACTCCTTGGCCGGCCTCGTTGCAAAGAACAGATGTAGGGAACAGCATGGATATTCTAAAGACTCGCTGGGCAGATTTGGCAACTAAATGATAAAATAGTATCTTAAATGTTTGCATTGAAATAATCACGTTGTTCGACTAACCTGAACAAGCTGGATATATCATGGGAAGTGTGGGATCTTGAGTGGGTCTCCAGAAACCTTCACCGCCGCATGTGTAGAATTTAGGAACTTCTTGCGAGAATCTCAGTCCGACATTACAACCGATTTCGCACACTTTGAATTGACCGCCGGCGCCCCAATCTTTGCATGTTTGGACACCTCCAATGGGGTCGGGTAATTCCGGACAAAATTCAGCTGCAAAAAAGAAGTTTCAAAATTATATTTAACGATTGCTTCTGGGATTTCACGTCCTTGGCACTGCTTCCATATTAGCCGACGTTTCTACTTTTGCAAGAGACATATTCAGAGTGGCTACTATTATTATTGATGCACTGAAATTATTCCAGTACAGCAACACTAACAGTGATCTTGAATATGTTCTCTACAACAGTGAACGAAGCGGTGAAACCAAGATGGAAGCAGTACCAAGGATGTGGTTCTAGTTCGAAATGACAGAAGCAATAGACAACGACCGCGGAAGCCTACAAGATTAATATTTAACGATTTCGCTATTGAAATACAAACAATTTCTAACGTTACATACCTAAAACTGAAATTTTTAAGGTGCACGTCGCTACGTTTCCTGCTGCGTCGTAAGCGATATAGGCTATTTGGTAAATTCCCCAAAGTAAAGTTTGACCTGGTCGATGTCCGTTACTTTCCACGACTTTTACAACTTTGACGTTATCACTGAACTGCGGTTCGTCCCATGATACTATAGCTGAACCATTCCTTGCTATTACCCATAAATCTCCAGGGCAGTACTCGACTTTTGGTGGTACCTTCAAATAAATTGAATTGTTGAAGTGTTTCGTCGTAAAACGAAATTTGTATATATTAATATAAAATAATTAAAGTATAACATTTCAAATTTTTTTCAAAAGTTTTTAACGTGTATTTTCAAGTGTAAACCACTGTATAATGTATTTTATTAACATATTCAAAATTATAATATTTTCTTAAATTGCAAGAATTTACCTTTGCTAACCTGTTTATTAGCTGCTTTATACATTAGATCGTTTCTTTATTGGCTAGGGTTATTAGTGAACGATTTCAATAGACCCTTAATATGGCCACCCATTGTTAATTAAATATGCGTAATAGGTTCACGATTCCTAAATATTGTTATGATTTTTTTCCCCGAAGAATATTTAAAAAAAAACATTTAAGTATATTGAACTTATATTTGAAGTTATTACTGTGTATATTTTGAATTATGTTTATATTTTTGAATTTATTGTAATGACCGTGACTGTATAGTTAATTTTAAACAGGAAATATATCGACTGGTGGATTTATTTGGTACGACTTGTGCCCGATGTCCGTATATTTTGCCGGTTTGGGAGGAGAGATATCAGGTTCGTTGCATTGTACAGTTGGGGGTAAAAAACATCATTTTTTTACTTCTATATTTGATTTAATTTCGGTTTATTTTGTTTTGAGTGTTTTTGATGTGTATTTGATATTTCATTTACGCATTACGAGTGGTGATTATCTCGTATGTTATTTAATTCATATTATATTTGATATCTCTCGCATTAGTTTTTTCTTTATAAAAAGTGTTGCGTACGTAAGTACTTTTTACAATTGTTTTATATAAATTCTATTCTTGATAATTCTATGATATTTGTGCTTATTTGTAATTTTGATTTATTTATATTAGCTTATAATATAGATAGCTAAGAAAATTACCATATTTTTTGAATGAGGGAGTTTTTTTGGTCACGATATTCTAGAACATTTTATTTAGGATTTTGGTGGGAAATTTGATACTTGTGCTTAGTGCGCACGAGTAAAGTAAATTACGAGGTTGACGTTTAGTCTATTTACGAATTGATTTTTGGGGTTATTTATTTAGATTTGTAAATTTGAGAACTTTCCTAACAATCTATTAGTTTTAATTTTTGCTCGTGAGTCATTAGAGTTTTTTTTAATTATGTGCGACTAAATTTTTCACACAATCTTTTTTACTCGAAGCTTTTGTTAAATAACGCATTAGCTCTCTTTACACTTTGTAAAGAGGTTTTTTTTATTTTTTTAAATATAATAAAAGTGTGAAATGAAATTGTGACTATTATTTATTGAATCTTTAATTTGTCCACATTTTCACTCGAGAAAAAGAGGGAAAGCCTGGGAGCAAGCTATCTCAAGCAAGCGGAATCTTCGACTGAATTAGCACGGACATATTGTGGTGAACTGTGGATCTACCCTTTAAGCAAACTCACAGTTCATAGCAATATGTATTTTCCGCAAAAAAATTATTATTGAAGAATGGAACAGACGGATATACGTACTTAGATTTTTGGCATCTACTAATACTTAATTAGGAATTCTATTATTTATTATTATATTTATTTATTAGTAAGATCTTTAAGACTATCGTAAACATTTTGTATTGTTGCACGTGGGTACAATTTCCAAGAAGTAATAATGTAGAAAATTCCTCATTATGACGTCAAACATATACGCATCTTTTAATTATATAATACTAGGGGTAGTGGTATATTTTCTATTTACTTGTAACACCACATACATTACATTCACATCCTTAACACAACACAGTACAGAACAAGACACACAGTCTGAACACAAACAGTAAAGAATTTAGTTTAAGTTTACATTAAGTGCTACATTGCGAGATTTATCTTATAAAATTAGGTTTAAGTGTTTTTTGTAAAATAAATAAAATATTCAGAAAATAACTGCCACCAACCAAAATAAATAACCAGTTCATACGGAAGTTACGCCCCGTAAGTGGTGGGTCAACACAAATTTGGCCATGGTCCTTCGAGAGTCGAATACAATCCAAAATTTGGCTTACGAAAGCAAATTTACACAAAGAATATATGAAGCCTGTGGAAAATTAAAGAAAATTGCCCTAACAAGATAGTTCATAGTACTTAGTACCAATTGGTGGCTTTATTCAAGCCAAATCAACAGTAGATGCGATATACACCGTGAAACAAATTAAACAAATTAAAAAAAAGTGTCTAAATATGAGGTGCTACCCAGAAATTTCCGGAATTTGAATATGGCGCGCAAAGGGATGGTAGTACAGCTATATAGCGCTAGATGGTGTACTATGTCAATACCAAATCAGTCTATCAACGGTATTTTGCTAGGTGGTGACAAACAGTTTTTGTGTTTATACGAGGGTATATCAAAATACAACGAGACTGGTGCTATAACTTCTTTCGCAAATAGAATTTTATAACACAAAAAATAGAACATGAAATCCCTATCTCTAATGTACTTATCCTCAAGCAGGCTTTGATTTAACTTTTGACGTTTATTACAAATTAATTATTGAATTGTCAGTGTTTGACGCACCAATCGAAAAAATGAGAGTGGAAGAAGGACAGACGATAAAATTTTGTAACAGTAACTGGAAAGTACTATTCTAATGTACTTCGAGGAACCCTAAAGGCACAATTAAAGAAAAAAATGGTTGCTTTATCAAGACATAGGTTGGATCCTGTATCACGGCAATGCTCCCGCTCATAGCGATTTGTCAATGAACACTTGAATTGGGGTTGGAAATTATGGAATAAATTATGGTTTAGCCTCTCTATTCACCTGACCTTGCGTCATGTGACTTCTATTTGTTTCTTGAAGTCAAAAAAGAATTGAGTGGTCGAAAATTTGAGTCGATTTTAGAGCTCACGTGCGTACTAAATAGACTCTCAAAAAATGGTTTCCCAGATGTTTATGACAAGTGGACAAAACGATGGGACAAGTGTGTTGCACAGAATGAAGAGTACTTTGATGGAGTGTTGTTAAAATTTTCTAAATAAATGTTTAATTTTTGTACTACAGCATCGGTCTCGTTATTTTCTGATATTTCATCTTCATGCATCTTTGCTACACATCAATAAATAATTATGTGTATTCAAAATTACCTTGTCCACTTCCAATTCTTGACATTTCGTGCCTGTGTAACCTGACGGACATTTTCTTTGACCGCAGAAGGACGGTACTATCCTCTCCACACCACCAGCCGTATCCTCGTATCCAGCCCACGTTAGAACTAAGCCTCGATACAATACTGGTTCGGTACGACAGTCTCTAACTTGCTTTTGAACTTCGCTAATAACATCTAAAGCCCTGCTCCATATTTGTACTTTAGTTAAGTGACCTTGAAAACCAGATTCCGTATATGCTTTGGGATTTCCAGAACGCGGCTTGCCTAGTGTAACCCATCCACTGCAAATTTGGAAAAAAAGTACATGAAGTATTAGTCTGTTAAATCTTGTTCTAGTTACAATAAAGAAGTGTTATAATATGAAGTAAATTTCTAATAGTTTTAGAACTAGTTTTAAATATAAATGTGTTGAGATACAGTCGAAATCGATTATAACCACCGGTTAGTGGAATTGGTTCGTAATATCCAGATGTTCGTTATAAAAGAACAATCAAAATTATATTGTTGCTTTGGTGTCTTTATTTTGCAAACACAAGAAAATAAATATGTTACAAAAAATTAGCAAAATCTATAATTTGTTCTTGTACGCTTCTGTTCCTCAATATCTTTTTATTGCTTTAATTTTTATGAGCCGTCTCTTGCTTTTAAAAATTTTTCATTTTCAAAATGCACAAGGTGTCTCAGAGTTTTGCAATGTTGGAAAGATTTGACGACTTTCACAGAATTTTCTCCTCTGCACATTTTCATGTGCATGGTTAAACCAACAAGCGAAATAGTCGTTATTGGTCGCAAGAAAATCCACGGGAGAAACGTCAAACTCCAATATACAACCCGAAAGTTGCTGTTTGGGTCCCCGGAGACTACAGAATTTGTATCGGTCGATAGTTTAATTGGGTTGGGTTGAGCGCACACACTCAGCCAACTAAACAGTCTGGTTGGTGGTGAGTGCGCAGACCTGCCAACAGTCAGCCGATTACTCTCTCCTGCAATTGCTAGTTGGTACGGTGCTCTTGAAGAGAGCGATGCTAACTGATAATTAATCAAATGTTGTCCAGAACTGTTATTATTGCTCTTATACAACGGAGGAATAATCAAGAAGAGAAGCCGAGAGTATTGGGTGCATCCCAAATACAGTGACAGATTATTGCAAGGAAAGTTTAACACGATCCATTGTAAATTACTGAATTTCCCGAAAACATTTTTTGCATTTTATAGAATAACCAGCTTGAACCCATAGTTTTTTTTTCTTACGATTCGCGTCAGCATACTCTTTCAAGCTATTTTTATAAAGAGCAGGTCTTTTTTCTCCGGAGAAAATGATATCAAGTACAGGCGACATTAACGGGCTACCAAGAACTAGGCTCTAAACGATTTTTTTGTGGTCGAGTTTATAATAACGCCGCGGCAAATTTAATTCAGCTATATAATCGTATTCACGAAGAGATTGAAGCTATTGTAATAACTAAAGTAGGACATCCATTTCTACATATTAAATGTATTATTTATTTGACGAAACACGTCCTTATTAATTGTTGCACTTTCGCACTCTTGTTCAATTGAGTAACTAGGTCAATATAACATTAAGTAAGTATGTTAGGACATGATATATAAACTGAGGACAGAAGAGAACAAATCAATCTAATCTAATCAATGTTGTACATGTGAACGTTGTAATATGTACCTAATGTTATTGTTAAGTATAGCAAGCGCCAATTAAGTTGGCGCGAGTAGGCGGTGCGCAGAAGCCGTTTTTAAAAACGTCCACCCCCACTACTCAAGTAATTGTCAGAATACATTTGTCATTGACGTTTGACGGAACATAATGTCTTTGACGTTTGACGGAACATAATGTCTTTGCTAGGGGATCATAAAGTGATACACGCTCAGAGGTTAGAATTATCTGACATTTGATGTAAAACCAAATACATATCTCCCCACTACTTTTAATCCTGCGCGAACTTGCCCCTCCTCGCGCCAACTTAATTGGCGTTTGCTATATTTATTAAATGTTGTTTTTATATTGTTTCCGAGCGTATTATTTTTTACATCAATAAAACCGGTTTATAATGAGCCCGCCTCGTAACTAGGATCAGGGGACATCACACGGCAATCCTGCCAGTGGCTGGCTGAATTTCTGACATCACATGGCGATCCTGCCAGCCACTTCTGACATCATATCATTACTCCTTACTTATTCACAAGAGTAATGGAAAATCTAAGGCATGGGCGACATCTAGATGATGGAGAAACAAAGTTCTAAATAAAGTTAGTTGAGAATACTGCCAAACTCGATAATGACTCGTCTGTGCAGACGAGTGATCTTTATATATCGAGTTCGTTATCCTGTTCATCTGCTGTAAAAGTTAATTAAGCTAAAATAGGTAATATATACAGTGTATGTTCAAAAAATATATTCCAATTAGAATTGCCTTGTCAAAAGTAAAAGTTTTAACTAATATTAATTTAATTAACAAAAATCTTACTATTCTGTTATTTTCCTTCCAGCTCCATAACCGTCGACTTTACTAGCTATAAGACCTTCAGTTATTAATTTTAATTCTCCACCATTTTCGCCATCCCAAACAATGGCTATGTGATGCCATTGAGCGTCGTTAATATCGGTGTAATCGTGGAAACTCAAATACACGTCTTGAATATCCGGGAATAGGGAAACTTGTACACCATTTGAATGGGCTTGAACTAAGACTCTCCTATTATTTGCGACATGTTTGGACCTGTTAAAAATATCGTAGTTAAGATTTTATTTTTAAAAATATTAATTTCGACTTACGAAACTGCGTATAAAGTGAAGAAAATTCCGTTTTCATCCTTCTCCGTGAATTGTACCCACATGGCTATAGTTAAGCTCGAAGGTGAACCAGTATAAAATGGTATGATTTGCGCCGCTGAACTTCTGGAGAAATCGCTAAAGTACAAGTCATAATCGACAGAAATCGCTGCAATATTTACATAAATTAAATAAAATAATTTTAATGTAATTTAAAAATACTTTTTCTGCAATCTTCGCCAGTTAAATTGAACGGACATTGGCAATAAAATTTGTTGGTCAAATCGATGCAAGTGGCGCTTGGCGGGCAAGAATTGTCTTTACAATCCACGATGTCTTCATCGCAAAATCTACCGGAGTAACCCGGCGGACAAATACATTGGAATCCATTGCCGTGGTTGGTGCAGGTAGCTCCGTTCTTGCAGTCGTGAGACTGGCAAGCGTCGTATTCGTATTGGCAGCCGATACCGGTGAAACCGGTCGAGCAGGAGCAATTCAGACCCGATCCGAAATCTTGACAGTTACCGCCGTGCATGCAAGGATTGCCTAGACATCTTTGTGGAGCTGTTTCGCATCTTTTACCGTCAGTACCAGATGGACACCTTTGAAAAAGGATAATTATAAGTTTTTTATAGGACAATAATCTTGTGTGTTAGGCAGTCCTTGGAAATTTCCGTATTTTAAATTATGAAACGTACAACTTTAGTTTTGTATAGCAACAAAGAAAAAAAAGGGGCGAAAGATACATACGGGTAATGCCTTCATATAAAAGGTCACGGTCCAATGGTCACGTAATAACGAGAAAATTATTTTTCTTTACTCGAGTTCGCCCCTGTCGCATTTAAAAAATGGGCGGCAATACGGGCTTCCTCCTCTAATTCATCAGTAATTCTCTTTACCGACGAATAATTTTTTCTGTTTCGTCTGCATCGGTATTTGTCAATACCACCACAAATTAAAAAATAAAAAATATATAAAAATAATTGCATGTAGATAATTAAAAACTAGGACACGCTACATAAAGCTAACGATTAAAGATTTTCGTTTTATTGTAAATAAATATAATAATTTTATTTTAAAAGAAGTTTAACGTTAAAATTATTTAACTATAATTATATTAATTAAAATGCGCCAAAGGATTGTCGACATATTCGACGTAAAAGTTATTATTGATATCAATAAAAAATAATCATCGCAATAGAAATGCCATATGTGCAGTTGACTATATTACGTAAGAAAACAATATTTACTATTCTTATGAATAGGAACTTATTGTTAGACATTATCTTCCAATAATGCATTTTATGGATTTTTTTTGCAGATCAATAAACTCGAATTACAGCTGTATCTTGGTAAATATAGAATAAACAAAGATATGGACCGATTTTAACTAAATTTTGGCCGTAAAAATTTGGAAATCTTTGATAAATTACAAAATTTTTTTTTTAATTTTCGGTTATATGCATTCTTAACATTCGTATAGCTTTGGTAACCTTGTAGATTGATAGGTGTAAGAAGATACAAAGCGAAATTAGGAGAAATGATAACAAAAAAAGGTCACACAACAGTGAAGTGATAAAATTAGGCGAAGAATTAAAATTTGGCGTATTAATATCATTTATGTGCGTTACCGGATATTTAGAACAATACTACGTGATGTACGTAATCCATTGGACCTTCTTAAAATTGATCTGCCAAAACCCATATAGGAAGTTTAAATATAGCAACAGTTTAAGCAAGCCCAATACAAGCCAATTTAAAACACTTACACGCAGAAGTAATCCTGGAATAAGTTAATACATTTAGCATCATTTTGGCACGGTGTACTTTGACATGTTCCAATATCATATTCGCAATTAATACCTGACCATCCAGGCTGGCAAACGCATTTGTAACCTCCAATTCCGTCCTTACAACTTCCTCCGTTCAAACAGGGTTCGGATTTGCAGTCGTCTTCATTAATCTCGCAGAATTGTCCGCTGTAACCGTTGCGGCACATACACAAGAACTTATTATCGAGATCTACGCAGCGGTCTGTACCAACGGGACTGCAAGGATCGCTGAGGCATTCGTCAATTTCCGCTTCGCATTGCAAACCGACAAAACCCGGTCGGCACTTGCACGAAAAGCCTTCGACTTGATCCACGCAGGTTGCTCCGTTTTGACAGGGTTTCGAGTAGCAATAATCGATTGTGTGCTGACATTTCTTGCCGGTAAAGCCGGGTTCACACGTGCAAGTGAAGTCGTTGACTAGATCTATGCATTGGCCTCCATTTTCGCATTGTTCATTCAAGCAGTCGTTAATGTTCGATTCGCAAGATTCTCCTAAATTGAATGAATTTAAAATTAATATTTTTATTTTACTAAATTTAAAATACAACAACCTGTCCATCCAGGCAAGCATATACATTGGTGATAGAAAAGCTTGTCTACGCAAACTCCATTCTTGCAGGGACGTCTGCTGCATAAATCGATTTTTTGTTGGCATCTCTTTCCAGCAAAACCTGGCGGACAACTACAAGTGAAATCGTTTACTAAATCTGTACAATTGGCTCCTAATAGGCATGGATTTTCAGCGCAATCATTGGTGTTGACTTCGCACATCTGAGCTTCCCAACCTGGTAAACATTCGCACATAAATCGACCTTGTTGGAGGGCTATACAAGAACCTCCGTTGCTGCAGGGATTTCCATGTGCCGAGCAAGGATCAATCTGTAAAAAAATAGAACTAGAAGTTGGATCTTTTCCGGATTTTTTAAGAAATCTTTCCCTTTTATAAGATTCATATTAGTCTCATACATGTTTAGAAGCAGTCATATTGTGATGAGTCATCCGACGATATGTCAGGCACGACCTAGCAACGTCTAGAGAAAACGTCGTTGCAGATGGATGGAGAAAATCGAACATACGAGAGTTTTCCGTTGAATATAAATAGCACTCAAGAGACCCAGAAAGACAAATTTTTTACAGTATGTTTACAGTTAGAAAGTAGAGGATAAGAAGAGAAATAATTGAAATTGGAGGAATCAAACACACATACACAGAGTGTCAGTCGGTGTCAGTTGGTGTCTGTCGGTGTCTGACGGTGTCTGCCGGTGTCTGTCGGTGTCTGACGGGGTCTGGCGGTGTCTGTCGGTGTCTGGAATGACGATGGAATGACAACGTAAAATAGAAATACAAAAGGCGCCACTAACACGCGAAACACAAGTACAGGATAGCAGTCTTAATCGGAAAATACATCTTATATTTTTTTTTGTGGTGTGTGACCCAAATTTTTGCATCCTAAACCTGGAACTTTCACAATTACTTCCTAAAATGTGTTTTTCTTGGTTTCCCCACTTTAAATTTGGTAATTTTTTCCCAACAGAGGTAATTTAGTAAGTTACAACTTACAGTTATATCGCAATCATCTCCAGTATAACCAGACCTGCACAGGCAAGTGTAGTTATTGTATCCGGGTTCATCTTTGCACATAGCTCTTTCAGGACAGGTGCTGTTATTACAATCCGACCTCTCTTCTTGGCAATTAATTCCCGAGTATCCCGGGGCGCATTGACAGCGATAACTTTGCGGAAGGTCGACACAAGTACCACCATTATAGCAAGGTTGCGATGAGCACTCGTCTATGTCGACTTCGCAACGTCTACCAGAGAAACCAGCTGGACAGAAGCACTGAATACCGTGTCCTGAAATTGAGTGCTTAGTAACGCTTTGATTTTAAATTATTTTTGCCGTACTTACCCATTGGTACACAAAGTCCGCCATGTTGACAAGCGCCTTCCGTACATTGAACCGGATTGCAAGCCTCTCGTCCAGTAGATCCTGAAGAATCGGTTTTCATATTTGACGGGCATTCTAAGCATGTCGTCTGGCCGCTGAGAGGCTGGAAGAAATCCCTGGGACAAGGTGAACAGGGCGCGAGTCCCGTCGGCGAATACAATCCAGGTGAACATTTGGGTCTGCAATGTTCCTTAGATGGCGCTGACGGCTGGTAAGTGAAGGTATTCGCAGGGCAAGCTTGACAGTCTATGTATCCACTAATAGGTGGATCCCCGGTGTAACTATTCCTAGGACATTCCAAACAAGGAACTAAACCAGTAGGTGAGTAAGTGCCGTATCCGCAGACGGGTACACAATCGTGGATACTCTTAGAACCGGGTTCTTTGGTGTAGGTACCGACGGGGCAACGCATGCAAGAGCCTTGCCGGTCGAGATTTTGGTAGAATCCCCTTTGACAATATGTACATTCTTGTTGTTTTTCTCCGGCGAATGTTCCAGCAGGGCAATGCACTGAAAATACAGTAAATATAAAGAGAAAAGGTTATAAAATTTAAAGGAATTGACTTACGGCATCTAGGAACATCAGCTGTGTCTGTATTTAGAACTTCCCCCACGCTACAAGCGAATCCTTTCGTAATATTCGAGGACAAAGCTTTCAGCGGCGGACATTGATTTCCTATGGAGGCTATATTTAGTAATGGTTCTATAGCTGCGCTTGCATATGGAACCGATAAATCGAAAATTAAATTCAATGTCGAACCGCACAAATCGTATAATTGTGGCTGTCTCACGGCCGGTATGACCGCTAGAATGTAATCTATTTTGACAACGTTTTCTTGAATTAGAGCCGGCATAGCTTTTATGAATGTGACGTTCATGTTAACGTTAACGGCGGAACAACGTTGAGTTAGAACGGCGTTCAGGTTGTTGTAGTATTGCTGTAACAGATCCGTGTACTGATTCATGCAAGCTTTTGCAACTGCTCCGTTTGCCCTGTATCTTATGGTGGGGATGACATGGTAATCGGCTTGTTGAGTATCTGTTTGCAAAAAATAGAGAATTAGGAAGGAAGCAATGTTATTCTAGTTTTAAGTATAAAGTGAGGGGTAAAAACTGAAAGTTCTTCACATTATTTAAGACTATTGGAGATGATTCTTTCTGCTTCATAACACCTCAGCTCCAGATGTGTAAAAATATTAACAAAAACAAAGAAAGTCCTGCGAATTAGAAAAAAAATTACCTTCAGACACGCAGTCTGGAACAACGGATGTGGGTTTCCATTCAAATCTATTAGCGCAGGTAAATGTCTTCACGGTCTGTCCATCTGTAAATCTGTATCCGTGCGAGCAAGTAGCAATACATTCTAATCCATGATCACCGGGAACACAGTTTATGGCACCGTTTGCGGGTGGGTTCAATTCCCAATCTACGCAAGGAGTCGCTTGAACGGAAACCTAAGCAAAAATCAAAAGAATTAGTTTACGATTACAAGTGAGTGTAAAGTATTGGTTGGTTGCATAGAAACACAGATTAAATTTGAATAAACCTCGCATTCATTTAATAGTTAAACGATGTATGAGTAACGGGCTGTTTTTAATTATATAGGATGTCCTTGAAAGAAAGAGCGCGCGAAAGATGGAAAGATACGAATTATATAGAATATGAATCCAAAAAATTAGGAGTTAATTAAGAAGTTAATTATGACTCCCTGAAAATTGTATTTTATGCCCCTATGGATTCAGGATGTCTATAAAAAATACCTGTATTGAATTTACATGCAAACATACGCTGCAATGTTTATATTTATAAAAACTCTAGAAGATAACATTGTTTAGACAGCTGATGATGTTATAAAAACTCTACAAGATAACAGTTTTATATGCTTAGGGTTCAATAAGATTACGTACGAATATATCAGCTGCAAATAATTTATAAATTCTTTTTTATGTTTAAATTAAAAAACTGTAAATCATATTGAACAGTTCATGCGTTGTGTAAGGCATAATCGAAATGTACACATGCGACGATCGAAACTGATTAAGTCACAGGCAGAATTGTGCAAAATGCAGTCGCGGGTCAAATATTTTTATAAATATTTTTGTCATTTTTTTCTCGTGTTTGCGAAGGAATTTGGGGAAAATATTTTGGATGAATTCTATACAGGGTGTCCTTGAAATAAAAAGACAACGCATGAAAAATGGAAAGACTAAATTATATAGAACATATACCCAAAATATTTTCCCAAAACTCAACCTTCATAAGCGAGAAAAAACATTACAAAAAAATTTAAAAAAAATGGTATTAAATACGGTATTTTAGTTAAAGTATTTGGAGTAAAATTCAATTTTCTAAGAGACGGCTTGATTTCGTTTAAATCTGGCAAAATTTGTATCATCTCGATTTATTATATCACTAAAGGTGTACTGATGAGTTGTATAACAACGAAACGATCTGCTGTAGTTTGTAGTGTTTCATTCATTAAGTAAATAGGTTTTAAAATCAAGTAAAATAAGTTCATATTAAGTAAATCAAAAAGCAAATAAAATAAAAAAAACTCAAGTATCCACTAATATAAATTCTAGTGATTTTTTTTGTTATTAAACCCTAGCAAGCAATGCTATGAAAATTATAATGAAAGGTTGGTAGCTATACCTGGAAATGACAGTAAGCTTTGTTGCCATATTTATCCGCAGCTGTAACGGTAACATTTTCATATTCTCCTATCGGTATCTTCGCTTGGTCCGGCGTAAACGTAATGAAGACTTCACCAGAGGCATCGCTTGCATTTATTCTGCGTTTAGTTTCGTTGAAATTGACCGAATAACTTTCTTGTTTGTTGACCAATTCGATAACGTAACTTTGTGGACAACTCAGTCTTGGTGGAGTATTATCTGAACAAAGAAATATACTTTTTACACAGAGATAAAATGATTTTAAACATTATTATTTATTAGAAATTCGTACTCGGTTCAGATTCGATCTCTGTAATCCTATAATCCAAGTACTATTTAACATTTTTTTAAAATTCGTATTTATTTAGATTCTATTCCATCTTAGTTTGGAATAATAAGTAAATTATTTTATATCTTAGTATCTGGCATGTGGGAATTTTCTCCAGTGATAAACTTCCTTTACTTACTAATTAACTATAGTTTGAAACGCCGCTATATAAGGCTATATAAATCACAAATTCGTTTGTCAAGTCTGTAGGTTTAAATGTTCTTTCTGTCGCATTTCACGAGTTATCTCAAATAATTCACACACTAATACAAATAAATGTTCACTGTTTTTGCCTTTGTATTTATTTTAAACTGCATTTTACATCACTATACCACCGACGTATTAATACTGTCAGTGGTATAGTGATGTACTTTGACTGTGTAAAGTCTGCGGCGCGGCTCGTAATGACGCACTGTTGGGGCACGTACAATGATGCGAGTGCTTCGTGTATTCTCCTGTACTAACTGTAGCGTTTTCTTAGTAAACACCGAAAACACACGAGGCACTCGCATCATTGTACGTGCCCCTACAGTAAGTCATCACGAGCCGCGCCTGAAATCTGTGCCAGTGTTCTGAATGCAATGTTTCTTTCTATTGCTGATGATGATAACTTAGCGGTCGAAACACGTATCCAAGATTAGGAGGATCTCATTCTCATTTCAAAGTAGTCCTTTTTTGGCTGAACACACTCCAATGGTGTTTCCACTTTCGGAAGCATTCGTGAAAATTTTCTTCCTTAAGGGTGTTGGAGTCAAATCGCTTTCTCTTCAGCAAAGTTTTCAATTTAAGGAACATGCAGAAGTCGGCAGGGCTAGACCAGGAGAATAAGAGGGTTGCGGAAGCATAGGAATTTTGAATATTTCCAAAAATTCCCTGATTAAGAATGTACAATGAGTCGGTGAGTTATCGTGGTGGAGAATTCAATTCTTATCTCACCAGAGTGCAGACTTTTTTCGCAAGATTTTAGCGGAAACACTCAAGAACACTTTTATAGTATACTTTATTGACTGTATGTTCTCTAGGGCGTATTCATGATGTACAATACCCGTAGAATGGAAAACAATAAATAGCATTGTCTTCGCATTTGACCGACTTTGATGATTGTGGCTTTGTTCCTGTGTGATACTCATAAACTGATTCGTATTCGTCGCCTCTAATAACTCTATTCAACAAATCTGGGTCACTCTCAGTCCGTTTAAGCAGTTCTTGTGACACTTGAAGTCAGTGATCTTTCTGCTCGTTTTACAGTAATTTTGGAATGAATTTCGTTGACACTCGACGCATGTTCAAATCTTCAATTAAAATTTACTAAATCGCGTGAACACTTAAATTTAGTTCATCAGCCATTTGCCTAATCGTAATTCCGTCGACTTTCTCAGAACCTATGAATTCGCGAATTCTCGTTGATTTTTGAAGTGGAAGGTCTGCCAGACTGGGGTAGTCATCAACTGATTTGCAGCCATATTCAAATCTGTTGAACTTGAGAAAAACATTTTATCGGGCTCATACATTTTCAAGAGGTCAAAGCTCCAAGTTGATTTCCTAGTTTGAGTTTCTTCAAAATTTTATTGTTATGCCTGTTGTCCAAGTACATGTGAATTCAAAAAGTTATGGTCAGAGTTATGAGATGCTGTCAAGTGAGCTTTGAGGTCAGGAAACGTCAAAAAAATGTAGCAGAGCTTAAAGATGTACAGTTACTGCTCAAGGCTGTTGGTTTTAAGAGATCCGTTTTCCACACCAGGTCAATTAATAATATTTAGTTTGTTATCGAAGGCCAATCAGTCACACTTCGAATAGTCTTTCTAATCACACCTTGTATATTATGATAAGACATATTTTAAACTTTTACGGAACCAGATACAATCTCCAATTTACCCAGATAGACATTGAATGAAGGAAAGAAAAGCTTATGTTTACTTGAAAGGTGAAATATGCGTACAAATCTCACTTGGTATCGACGTTTGTCCAATAACTTAATTCAAATTTGCATTTGCTTGTAGCAAATTAGAATTAAATTATTGGACAAATTTATTATTAAGTTTTAGCTTACCCGGTACTGTGATATTAATTTCACATATTGCTACGTTTCCGTCATAATCGAAAGCAACATATTTGACTACTGTATCTTCGAAAACGTAAGCGGGCGTTTTAAAGTACTGGGGTTTGATTTCTAAACGAGCTATGCTGCCTGAATTATCTACAGCGGTTGGTTCCGTGAAGTTAACTGCTAATAAGCCCCCATTCGCATCCTTTTCTACGATTATCGGTTGTTGCGGGCAATTCTGGAATACGGGTGTTTCATTGTCAACGCACGGGGAATAACCGTAATCGTAACCAAGTAGTGGTTCAAGTTCTGGCTCATCACAACCCATTAATTCGAACTTCAAGCAAGCGTTGTCCATATAACTTACAATACCTATGAAAAGGAAATAAATGTGTTTGAATTAGTTTCAATTGTTTTGCATTTTCTCTAAAGTTACTCACCTAATATAACAAATCTAGCTTGGACGTATTTTGGCAGTGAAATCATGGCAAGTTCTCCATAGTTTCCAGGATCTCTCATCGTCAAATTGAAGTTGGGAAAGTAAACTACGTAATTCTCCTTCTCGGCTTGTTTATAGAAAAATCTTATTTCCGTCGGTCTTCCGACTATATCATTCGTTACCACTCCTTTGACTAGAATAGCTTTAACGCGATAAACTTTTCCCAAATCAACGCTTACGTATGTGAAAGGTTCTTCTTTGCCACACCAACCTGTCACGGAATTCAACCTGACATTTTTAGCTTCATAATTTGACCTGAAATAGTCATAATAGTTAACTGAGATAGTTGTTCAAAGACTTTGAGATAAAGGGGTTGAATCGCAAATTGATTCCGATTCTAAAAAAAGTCATGCAAACAAAGTTAATAGCGAAATAATTTTAGACATCTATTTTATCCAATTTGGCGGCATTACCTTTGACTAGTAGCATTAATAGCAGAGTCCGGAATTTTCCCGGAAGTCAAACCTAACGGTCTAACAACTTTACATTCCGGTTCTCGTACGCAAGTGATCGGACGCGGATTGATCAGGATATATCCGGGTCGATTGCAGCCGAAACTGACGTCGGATCCTTGTTCGTAACTTCTAGCTAGCTGGTAACCGTCACTTGGACGTCCGGGATCTTCGCAAACGGGCCCTTCGCATCTCAAATCGCCAAAGTCCCAAACGGAATTCGCTTGGCAACGCACCACGTTGTCGTGTTTGTTACTTTGTCCGGCCATTTTGAAAGTGTTTTGACAGCCGAAGAAGAACGAAGATTGGTACTTGGTGTCGATATATTTTCCGTAAACTGCTCCTGACGTTGGTGGGGGAGTTGCACAATCAGCTCTGGGACAGAAAGGCTTCGCTCCACTTAACCAATAATCTGGGAGACCCTGCGAGTCGATGAGTACAAATTTAGTATAAGTATGTTATGGCTTTCTCCTAGTTCATAAGTCTTAGATGTTGCAAAGAAATTAAACCAAAAAAGTGTGTTAGGTGTTATGACATTATTTTATTATTACTATTGAAATCTTTAATTTCTTAAATGTTAATTTGTATTTAAAATATTTTCTTTTTCCTTTAAAGAATTTAAGAAAGTTTGGAAAGTGTAGTAGACAGGTAAAAGTCAAAAAAAGAGTTACTGAAATTAAGGTCAAGACCTAAGGTATAACATAAATTAAAAGTATGAAAACAGCGTGTTTTTTTTTTAATTGTTAGAACTTACTGGTTTTGGATCGTAAACACATTGCCTGAAACCCGAAGTGGCAGTTTTTCTTAACTTACGACCATTAAGTTCGCAAGTTAGTGTGACGTTCTCTCTGAAAGGTACTAGCACGCTAGCTTCGTCTGGGCGAATTATTTTAAGCCCTTCATCCTTGTCATCTGGTAAAGATACGCAGTTTGCATCTGAAAGTTTGGAGTATATTAATTTAAGGAAAATTATTTTAAAAAAAAATTTCAACTAAGAAATATGTCAAGATGTACCCTCATAACTATATTTAATTATATTTAATGCACGCTAATTATGTACTTAAGCTGTCAATATGTTACACATACATCCTTCCTCTACGCCCCATAATTTTCTCATCAACTAAATTGTGTCCAAATGACCCTGCATTTCGCCATTTTGTATTCTGCGCAATCCAATTAGTATATTTAAAATTAAATACTATGTTACACTTCGTATACATGAAAGAATGTTTTAATTTAATTTTAAATAATATTTCTTCAAATATTTCAAATTTTAAAATATTCGTTTAGCCATTTTTCTGTAATTCGTATTGTCGCATATCATTTTAAAGCTTTTTTCACAAGGGGTTTGATGGGATAATGATATTTATTTCATCAATATCGCGTCTCTTAACTCGCGCTTTTAATTAATTCATAATTCTTAGACAACTACAATTTCGATCCCTCTCTACCTTGAACCATAAAACAAAACCTTTTTTCTAGTACACCAAACTCATCCTGCTTCTTAGTCCAGCTGCCATGCCGTAACCATTATTTCTTCGTAACAGCTAACTCTGCGTACTGTTCAAGTACCTACCCGCCATGAAGCATGTGCCCACATGTCTACGTTTCTAAGGTAATTTTGTATTGTTCTATGCAGAGATTATTTAATTTTAGTTGCATTCACATTAATTTAACTAATTCATTTTCTTCGTCGTCCTGCCAAACATCGCTCTCCATACTTGTCCAAGTACCTGTCGCGAACCACGTGGCCGACCAACACACGCTTCCACAGGTAACCCTGTATTGTTCAATGCAGTGGTTATTTTATGTTAATCACATTTAATTCCCGTTTAATTTTTAACATAATTTAAATTACTTTTCAGGGTATTGTTTGCTACTATTGTTTGCTGTTATATTGCTACTTTTATTTAATTACTTTAATACATTTTAAATCGCTGAATTTCTTATGTAAATATTCAATAAAACTTTAAGGACAACGTTGTTCTTTTATTTAGTTAATAACTTATAATCACCAACATAATTATTTAAACATTTACAGTATTGTTAGGACGCTCCAGCTAGTCCGAAAAGAATTAACACGAGCCACAAGCGTACATCTTGTATCAATTCGGCGCTCTCACGTGCTCAAATACAATACACTTAACCCCATCTAGCGTTCTAGTAACTCCTAGTTCTAGTAACAACTAACATGTGACATGTTTCCCAAACCTACCAAAAATCGAAAATTTCCAATGGGAAATACCACTTCAAAAATTCAATTTTTCAGTCACTAGACGCTTGGCGGCCATCTTTGCTATTTTTATCCATAATGTCAGAAAAAATTCTAAATTTTTCACAAATTTCCTTTCTCGACTACGGTGCATTTTAGACTTAATAAATTACATATTCTTATTTTACACGAAACAAGCATTTTAATATGGTATACTCAAGATTATTTTCCGTGAAATTTGAAACTTGATAGCTCAACGACATGATATCTCGCCTAACTTTTGAAATACCCTTATAATATCCCAAAATATGCTTTATCATATATAGAATTGCCAGATTGTCCCTACATTCCAGAATTTTACTCAGTATAGGTTAATACAGGGTGGCCCAAAATGACCGAAGGGGTTTCAATTCCTTATAACTTTTTTATAATTTTTTTAAATATTTTTATAATAATTTTTTTTTTTGTTTTCAGTATTTTGTAAAGAAGACTTGGGGAATTTAAAATGGAACAGTACACAATTGAACAACGTGCCAAAATCGTTGAACTTTATTTCTCAAATCAACGATCCATTGTTTTGACTCAGCGTGCATATCGTCGTTATTTTATGTGCGGGTTGGACCCTCAGAGTCAACAATAAACCGTCTGGTTGCAAATTTTCGAGAACAAGGGGCAGTAAGGAACCTTCCTGGTGCCGGCAGACGATGAACGGTGCACACGGATGACAATATTGAACGGGTACAGGAGAGTATTCGGGAAGATGGAGAAACATCAACCAGGAGACGTTCGACACAACTTGGCCTCTCAATAGGGTCGCTGCAGAGAATTTTGCATACAATAAGAATGTTTCCATACAAAATTCAGCTTGTCCAACAATTGAAACCGACAGATTACCAGCAGCGACTTGATTATGCAATTTATTTTCGTCAAAAAGCAGAAGAAAATCATGATTTTATTCATAATTTAATTATGAGCGACGAAGCCCATTTCCAATTAAATGGGTTCGTTAATAGGCAAAACTGCAGGATATGTGCTACGGAAAATCCAAGAGTAGTTCAACAGCGAGAATTACACCCACTTAAGTGTATCGTTTGGTGCGGTGTTTCGTCGGAAAGGGTAATTGGCCCATATTTTTTGGAAAATGAACACGG
The DNA here is from genome assembly GCA_935421215.2 of Melolontha melolontha. Lineage (NCBI taxonomy): Eukaryota > Metazoa > Arthropoda > Insecta > Coleoptera > Scarabaeidae > Melolontha > Melolontha melolontha. The sequence continues at coordinate 135,051,947 of OW285240.1, read as the reverse complement.
TGTCGCCGTTTCCATCACTGGTGTTAGATATCGGACAATGTTGGAAAATTTTTTAAGGCCAGCCGTGGAAAACCATCCGCAAGTATGGTTCCAACAGGATGGAGCCACAGCGTACACTGCGAGGGACACAATGGCTCTTTTACGCGACATCTTTGGTGAACGAATTATTTCCCGTACAAGCGATTTTAATTGGCCTCCGCGTTCACCGCGTTCACCGGATTTAACCGCTTCAGACTGTTTCCTTTGGGGTTATTTGAAAGGAAAAGTCTATATTAATAAGCCTCGACGAAATCAACAACATAACACCTGAAGTTTTGCGAAAGGTTATGGAAAATGTTTTGGAAAGAGCACGAATATGCGAAGCAGAAAATGGCCACAACTTGCGAGATATAATTTTTCATAATTAAATTAAAAATATTCTCCATTAATATACTGTATTTAAAATTAAAAAAAAATAATAATTATGTCTTAAATAAGAAGTTATAATGAACTCAAACCCCTTCGGTCATTTTGGGACACCCTGTATATACGTACGAACGTTTTCAAAACACATCTAGTTTTATAAAGAACACGTGTTCGTATGAAATTACAACTCAGCATTTTTATTAACAAAGAAATTACTTATTGTAAGAGATGTTTACGAAAAGGTTTGTTTTTTTACGAAACGCACTCCGTTACAAAAGAAAGATTGCGAATTTGAATATAAGCAGGTTATGCATTGTGTTAGGTCGTGTATTCCGGCCAGATGTTTATATTTTAGTTAAGCGTAGATCTCGATGCGAGGCGGTTGAACTTGTGATGTTATAAATGTGGGGAAAAATAACAACTCTAATCATATATCAAACTAGCAGAGCCCGGTAATGCTTTGCTATTGCTAGAGTTGAGTATATACAAATCATTAAATAAACGCAATTGAAAGTTTGATATCAAATGTATTTAATTAAAATTAGATATTTACATATACATTATTGGATTACATAAATTGTAATTACTGTTGTATTCGACTTTAAGTTCATTACATTGTTTTTGGTGATTCTATTTGGTATATATACAAAAAAAATTATTGGTTTTCCTACACGGGAGCATACAATGTATAATTGTCCATGTGAACTTCAATGCGAGAAGTACTGTGTCGTGGTACCACTTACATTTAAATAATAGGACTGGTACTATTGATTTTATATTATTATATTAATTTTCTTTCTACTGGTCAGGTCGTTTATTTTAACAGCTTTAAATCTTCCCTAGACTACGCGAATCATTTTGCGAAAAACAGGGCGTAAATCGCCCAGTAGTTTTTCGGCTTTAAAGGCAACACATGCGATTGCCTTTTATATAGGGTTTATATCCGAAACGGACTTCCGGTTTAGCCGGAAACGATGTCAACTTTTTTATTTTAAATGAAAATTTTTACGATTTGCAATAGAGCTCTGCTCTGGGAGTTTAGCAGTAATCTAGTATATTATGGTGTCAAACTTACATTTACAAGTTGGTACCGTTCCGTTCCATGCTCCTGCTGTTGTACATAGTAAAGCTGAAGATCCGGACATTATGTAACCAAAGTTACATTGGAACGTAACTAGATCTCTATAGTGGTATTTTTCCTGCAATATTATATGTGTAATTTAAAGAAGAAATCAATTATTTACGATTATTATTAATTCTTACCTTTGTAGACAAAATCATTCCATTTTCCGGTGGATTTAATGTAGGACACATAACAGGTACACAAGTTTTATTCACTTGATAAGTATCTCCATCTCTCAGACCATTTTCACTCTTCTCCACCGCGAAGCCAGCCGTACCATTCTTAGCGTACAACTCGTACCCTACGTTACAAGCGCACATGTAATCTCCAGGATTGTTCAAGCATTTCTGATCGCATCCGCCATTATCGACAGCGCACTCGTTAATATCAGCGCATTCCAATCGCGTGCAGCCCATGATTTCCAATTTCAAACAGGGCGCACCCGCGTAATCCTGTATTTTAAATTTGATGTATTGCGCTTCGATCGGTAGTGGCAAGTTTAGTATGGAAAGAGCGGCTTCGAGGATTCTGAATTCGACCGCAGTTCCATCTGGATTTCTATAATCTTTGAAGACGTCAGTGAGATCGTTTGTGTATTGGATTCGGACTGCCGATGTAAACGCTATGGTATTGTCCGGTCGGGGTACACTCATAGTTCTGAAGCCTCTAATTATGGTCGGAGCTTTCAAGTCGATTAGTACCCAGTTGGAACCCGGTTCGTTCGTGTTACCGCACCATCCACCGCCGCTATTAAGTCTAACCATCTGGAGAAGAAAAGTAATCAAAATTAGTAATTTCAATAAACCTATGGGCAATGCGTTATTAAAGCAAATTTAGATAAGTAAAGTAACTTTTATAAAATTGAATTGAATTAAGGGGACAAGGATGTTGTAAATGGTTAAGTGACTCATCTGCCAAATTTATTTATTCTATCAGTCCTCCATATTTATTTGATTATGCTCTTCTACTCAAGTTGTTGAGTTAGTTAGCTTATAATTAGAGCGATTATTATCCATTTTTAATTCAAAAGAATGAGATAAAAATTAAGTTTTTCATTGACTTTACCAACTCACATTACATGTAATGATTACTATTTTAAAATTTATTGATATACAGTGAACATGATTAACTAATTGATTGATAAGATACAATACGTTACCCCTTTATTATAGCTTTCTTCTGTACTGGAGACTGTAATCGAATCGTCTGGAATACCGCCATTTATAAGCCCTAAATCACCAACGGGTCTGCATTCCAGCGTTGGCGAAAATCCTTTTTTACATTTGCAAGAGAACGAACCTGGTGTATTCTCGCATTCTGTTGAAGCCAAGTCACATTGGGAGCTTATACATTCGTTAATATCTGTAATAAAGAGATAATGTTTGAGATGGTTTTTTCTTAGATATATTTAAAGCTTCCAGTGCGAAATAATCCTTAAAAATTGCTTTGAAGTCATGTATTAATTGCTTGAGAGTCATAAAATTAACTTCTAAGTTGTATTGTGATTTGAGAAGGCAAAAATGTATGGTGTTTCATAAGATGTGCACCCGGAAAATTTGTGGAGGGAGATGCAAACAAATTCTACAATATCTCTCGCCCATAGCGTCATATTGACTATTGTGTTACACCGTTTTGTGCGCTGTTTGTAATTACGTAGATCGAAAAAATGAAACATACTTGATGTTGCATATATTTAACCGATTTTATCCACTTTGCGATAATATGATAACACTGCTTAAAAATATTATTTCTATTTATTTTATCTATTTTATCAATTTTATCTACTTTATCTAATTTACTTGATTTATTTGATTTATTTTATTTAATTTATTTAATTTATTTTATGTATTTTATCCATTTTATCTATTTTATCTATTTTATCTATTTTATCTATTTTATCTATTTTATCTATTTTATCTATTTTATCTATTTTATCTATTTTATCTATTTTATCTATTTTATCTATTTTATCTATTTTATTTATTTTATTTATTTTATTTTATTTATTTTATTTACCTTATTTACTTTATTTACTTTATTTACTGTATTTACTGTATTTACTGTATTTACTTTATTTACTTTATTCATTTTATTCATTTTATTCATTTTATTCATTTTATTCATTTTATTCATTTTATTCATTTTATTCATTTTATTCATTTTATTCATTTTATTCATTTTATTTACGGTATTCCCTCGATTGTAGTTTCGAACGCATTAAATAAGTCGACATTTACATGTAAGAATGTGATTTAATATTCATTAATTCTCACTTGCAGTAAATTCCAAATGTTAACTATATATACAGAAAGTATAGAAATGAAAAAGCAATGTCCGTCATCGAGGGAATACCGTACATTGAAAAGTTCCAACTAGAACGAAACGTCGTCTGTGCGTTTCCTCCCGTTGATAGACTTGTTTTTTCAGTATTTCTTAATGCTTAATTAACCTAATCACCAGGAAGTTCGTTGTCGCGAAAGGGTGTGTTCTGCATACTAGTACAAACTTAGTTTGTCGGATTGTAGTTTCGAACGCATTAAATAAGTCGACATTTACATGTAAGAATGTGATTTAATATTCATTAATTCTCACTTGCAGTAAATTCCAAATGTTAACTATATATACAGAAAGTATAGAAATGAAAAAGCAATGTCCGTCATCGAGGGAATACCGTACATTGAAAAGTTCCAACTAGAACGAAACGTCGTCTGTGCGTTTCCTCCCGTTGATAGACTTGTTTTTTCAGTATTTCTTAATGCTTAATTAACCTAATCACCAGGAAGTTCGTTGTCGCGAAAGGGTGTGTTCTGCATACTAGTACAAACTTAGTTTGTCGGATTGTAGTTTCGAACGCATTAAATAAGTCGACATTTACATGTAAGAATGTGATTTAATATTCATTAATTCTCACTTGCAGTAAATTCCAAATGTTAACTATATATACAGAAAGTATAGAAATGAAAAAGCAATGTCCGTCATCGAGGGAATACCGTACATTGAAAAGTTCCAACTAGAACGAAACGTCGTCTGTGCGTTTCCTCCCGTTGATAGACTTGTTTTTTCAGTATTTCTTAATTCTTAATTAACCTAATCACCAGGAAGTTCGTTGTCGCGAAAGGGTGTGTTCTGCATACTAGTACAAACTTAGTTTGTCGGATTGTAGTTTCGAACGCATTAAATAAGTCGACATTTACATGTAAGAATGTGATTTAATATTCATTAATTCTCACTTGCAGTAAATTCCAAATGTTAACTATATATACAGAAAGTATAGAAATGAAAAAGCAATGTCCGTCATCGAGGGAATACCGTACATTGAAAAGTTCCAACTAGAACGAAACGTCGTCTGTGCGTTTCCTCCCGTTGATAGACTTGTTTTTTCAGTATTTCTTAATGCTTAATTAACCTAATCACCAGGAAGTTCGTTGTCGCGAAAGGGTGTGTTCTGCATACTAGTACAAACTTAGTTTGTCGGATTGTAGTTTCGAACGCATTAAATAAGTCGACATTTACATGTAAGAATGTGATTTAATATTCATTAATTCTCACTTGCAGTAAATTCCAAATGTTAACTATATATACAGAAAGTATAGAAATGAAAAAGCAATGTCCGTCATCGAGGGAATACCGTACATTGAAAAGTTCCAACTAGAACGAAACGTCGTCTGTGCGTTTCCTCCCGTTGATAGACTTGTTTTTTCAGTATTTCTTAATTCTTAATTAACCTAATCACCAGGAAGTTCGTTGTCGCGAAAGGGTGTGTTCTGCATACTAGTACAAACTTAGTTTGTCGGATTGTAGTTTCGAACGCATTAAATAAGTCGACATTTACATGTAAGAATGTGATTTAATATTCATTAATTCTCACTTGCAGTAAATTCCAAATGTTAACTATATATACAGAAAGTATAGAAATGAAAAAGCAATGTCCGTCATCGAGGGAATACCGTACATTGAAAAGTTCCAACTAGAACGAAACGTCGTCTGTGCGTTTCCTCCCGTTGATAGACTTGTTTTTTCAGTATTTCTTAATGCTTAATTAACCTAATCACCAGGAAGTTCGTTGTCGCGAAAGGGTGTGTTCTGCATACTAGTACAAACTTAGTTTGTCGGATTGTAGTTTCGAACGCATTAAATAAGTCGACATTTACATGTAAGAATGTGATTTAATATTCATTAATTCTCACTTGCAGTAAATTCCAAATGTTAACTATATATACAGAAAGTATAGAAATGAAAAAGCAATGTCCGTCATCGAGGGAATACCGTACATTGAAAAGTTCCAACTAGAACGAAACGTCGTCTGTGCGTTTCCTCCCGTTGATAGACTTGTTTTTTCAGTATTTCTTAATTCTTAATTAACCTAATCACCAGGAAGTTCGTTGTCGCGAAAGGGTGTGTTCTGCATACTAGTGCAAACTTAGTTTGTCGGATTGTAGTTTCGAACGCATTAAATAAGTCGACATTTACATGTAAGAATGTGATTTAATATTCATTAATTCTCACTTGCAGTAAATTCCAAATAAAAATGCTATGCTAACAAAAGGAAAGAAATATTGAAATAATACCTTCACATTTTGGCGAATTATTAAACTTCTGATTCTCCCCGCATCTTATAATATTGCTACCCATTAATTTGTAACCTTTGAAGCACTGGACACGAGCTTCGTCTTTGAAGTGATAATACCTGGATGTGTCAGTTATGAAACCGTTTGGTATATCGGGAAATTCTGGACATTTAGCTCCTAAAAATCATTAACTTTTAGGGAATTTGTTTTTATTTTCGTGAGCGAAAAATTACTGGAACAAGAAGGTACATCTCCAGACCAAGTTCCATTACTCATACAAAGAATTACTGGGTGTCCACTGCGTACATAACCAGGTTCGCATTCGTATCTTACTATAGTACCGTAACTTCTTCCAAGGCCATTGAGTACTGATACATTAGCATGCGGTACTTCTGGTAAAGCCACACATTGAGAAGCTGTAACAATAAACATTTTTTTATACTTAAAATTATATTTTCAAAAGGATATTTTTACCTAAACAAGACGGTTTCTTTTCCCATCTACCATCGGCTAAACAAGAGATCTTCTCTATTGGTTTGCCAGTTGGAAATGCGAATCCTGCATAACATTGGTACATGGCTTCTCCTCTGTACGTCACGTTAGTAGATCCAATAGAAAATCCATTATCGATTTGAGGAACAGGTCCACAATAAACTTCTTGACATTTAGGGATGTAACTAATAGACCAGTTTCCTCCGGGTAAGCATTGCGTTGTTATACGATGTTGACCAGTGGCAAATTCTTGACCAGTAGGGCAAGTGAAGGTTATTACAGTACCGAAAGCTGTATCTCTACTAGACGCTAAAGCTCCAATTCCAGGTTTCAAATACGGACAATCTATTCATAACAATAAAATAAGCAAAATTGGAATTCCATCGGGTCATACTTTAGGACCTTTATTCTTTATTTTTTTTAATATCATTTCAATACCTGCTGAAAAGTAAGCGGACCATCCTTTACTGTTGTGTAAAGCATCAGAAGCGAATCTTATTAACATTTCACCGCTGGACGCTGTCAAAGTAATTTTTGGTATTGAATTGCTACTAAATCCATTGCCAGAGTGTAGCCTTAAACCGCTAGTACTATTCCCGTCATAGACTTGAACGAAATCCGATTTGTCCACTTCAAACTTGTCGAAATTTAGAGATAAAGGCCTACGTCCCGGATTCCTAATCTTATAAAGACATTCTTGATTGCTAGGGTAGTTTGACAGACCGTAAGCAGGTGATGTTATTGTTCCATTTCTAGCGACAATCGTAGCTTTACAACCTGAAACAAATACGAAGGTGAGTATATTAAAATAAATTACGAACTTTTAATTTTACCTTGAGAATATCGCAATCTAAATCCTCTTTTTGAATCGCCCAAGCTGGTTTTGAAGTATAAATAGAGTTGACTTTTAGTTGACATGACGATTCTTTGGTTTGATTCGAGGTCACCCGTAAGTCTTGCGATCGGTTGGCTTTTAGGGGAATCACCATCACGTACCAAAATGTAGTCTCTAGAATGATCTAGATCTAGATCATCAATCTAAAATGAATCAAAAATATTATAGTTTGCGACGTGTGATTTGTAACAAAACATACTTCTAGCGTGACGATTCTTCCAGATTGAGCTTGAATAATGTATAAACATTCCAAACCGCCGGGATATTGATCAGGGTATCCTGGTGATGTTAAAACTTGACCTTGAGGTGTCGCTCTTAAGATACCACCGCATATTTGTGGTTCAGTTTTCCAGGAAGCTCTAAAAAAAAAATAAATTTTGATTTAGATTTGTTCTTAAATAGTCTATTATGAGCAATATTATACCTAAACCCTTTTCTTTCGACTGTAGCATCTGTACTGAATTTGATTATCATGAAATTCGAGGCTGAAACGAAGGATCTGTTCGTTAGATCTGGTTTTCCCGAGAGCGTTGCCAAATTTACTGATATATCTTCGGTTCGTCCACCTGCTAAAATTTGGACAGTGTCGAAAGTTTTTTCCGTTTCGAATTCTTGGAACTAGAAATTTAGAACAGGTTGAAATGAAATATTTACAAAATATTGTCAATTTTACTCCTTAGACTGACAATGAAATTTTAAGGATTTTTAATGTGATTAATGATTAAGTATTGGCGAGGTTTGGCAGAATTCAATAATCTGATAAGCTCAAATTCCATAAATAAAGTATTTTTTTGTCGAGATAGACTTTATCTAGAATATAATTCAAGATAATATTACAATTTTCTTCTGGATTTCAATGTGTGATCAACACCAGTCCTGAAGCCTACACAACTTCAGAATTCAACTTAATAGTTTGTAAATTTCCATGGTTATCTATAGAAGTATATCCAGGTGTTCCAGGTTCTCTCGTAATTATATACTTGAAGTTCCTCTCATCATTCTGTAATCTTCCTCAGAAGTCCTTTAAAGGTGGATATTATTGTTATTTGCTCTTAGTTACATACGAGTGTTGCTTGAATTGGTTGAGTGGTGTCTGTGTCTGTAAGCTAGGACTATAACAATCCTTAGATAATTTTTGAAGAAGTCGGAAATTACAATAGTTACTGCAACACAACACAGAAACAAGCTTCAAAGATTTTAACTTAATTTCAGAAGTCTTTAGAAGAATTTATTGATTCATTTTAAACGGTAGACTTCCGAAGCCACAAAAGCAGATGTTGTCGTTAAGGTAAATGAGAAGATTTTAGGAGAAGCTGTTGCGTCTTGAGGGGGAAGGCTGCCTTTCAACCCTAAGCCAAGAACGCAGAGGTTGTCGTTAAATTAAATAAGGAAACTTTATGAGAAGTTGTTACTTTATTTTCAGTGGTAGACCCCCAAAGCCAAAAATGCAGAATTATCTTCATTGTGCATGTCCAAAAATTAGCTAAAACATAAAAAATGCTTTACAAATTTTATTCCCGATGTAAAAACACCACCTTCCAGTTTGGTACTGCTCTTGCTTTGTAGGTACTCACTATAAGTTGGATTAAAGTTAGATATGATGGATATTAAAGCAACTATTATGAAGAAATGTTATGAAAGGTGGATTGGCTTTTAAGTGGATTAGGTAAAAAAAAAGTTTAGCGTAATACTTAGAGCTAATATGATTAAATCTTAAGACATGAAAGACGAAAGCGCTGTAGGTTAATTGTTACATTTTGGAACTTAAGAAAAAGTGATGGTGCTTTGCTAAAAATTGGAAAACAATCTGATAGATTTGGTCTTTTTTGTCACACGTATGAAGACCTATATTAATCGATTACTTTTTAAAAAGTAGTATTAGGAGAGATTACGCTATTTGGTTCCAAATGTACTTGATTTAGTTCAAAGTTTCGAATTTCAGACCTAGTTCGAATCTCACAAGAGTACATTTCGAAATAAAAAATTGGGAAAACATATATGTCAGATATGAGTTTGGCAAGAACTATCCCTTCTTAGAACTACCCTAAAGACGACAGTAGATTGACTGCCGAAACGTCGGATTATTCGAATCCTAGAACCGATGGAAATAACCCAAATAACTACTCAACATCGTCAACAACTTCTCGTCACGAGTTAAAAATTGTTGTTGCACATAAATTTTTGGAAAACGGCCTGTAAATTAGAGCCACATATTATGCAGATCTTAAAATATAAAAGTTTGAAGAAACTTAAATGTAATGAGGACACTTATGTTTAAATTAAACAATATTATAAATGCCACGCGAATTCTCGACCAATTCTTACAAGCCATTTTAACAGTCTTACTTGTAGGAGAATGTTATGTCCTTGTGGACCTTCCAAGGTCCATTTACAGTTAGTTAGCGGTGCGTATTTCTGTGGATAGTAAGGACTTTCCACCACATCTCCGCTGCTCGCCATGTAAAAGTTGCAATTCGACGGGCAGTCGATTTCATCTGAGGAGTCCCCGCAGTCGTCTTGCTTGTCGCATCGGAAGGCATCGTTGACGCAGTTGCCGTTCGAACAGTGAAATGAACCGGCTGGGCATGCCCTTGCCCGACACATGAACGGCAACAAACTCTCACATGTGGATAATTCCCATGATTGGCCGTTTGGTTTAACCGTTACGTCGACGCATTCGCCGTCTTTTGAATTGGGTTGTTTCAGAGACCAGAATCCTTTAAAATAAGAAAAGTTTCAATTAGCTTTCAAGGTTTAATATAATTTTGCATTTTTCAACTTTAATATACAGGATGTGACATAAAAATTTTAGCTTTATGATGTATAAAATAAGGAGATACCTATATGTACTAAAACTTTTAATTTTAATGCAAGAAAGTCTAACTCTATAATTACAAGAATATAGGATTTTCACGATAGGAGTGCGTTCACATCATTGACGTCGTCTATGCTGTCTTGTCAGCAATGTTGCCAGCTCTACCGATTTTTCTGTAGATCTACCGATTTTCAACACAATTCTACCGAAAAAATCAGAACTACCATCATTCATCAATTCATCATTCATCAATTGTATAAATATTAAATAAAATAATATATAAATTTGTTGTTTTTATTGCGAATCGACAATGTGTATACATATATCAGAATAAAAAATTGCCAGTATGCAATTCTCGCTGTAACTAAAAACAATATTTAACAGAAATTAAATTTTTGGATCCACACATAGTTACAAGTGGCACTATTCACACCATTACTGATGTTGCCATTAGGTTTCCAAATTTACTCAAAGATCTTAATGGTATACAAAATTTCGATACAGAATGGCGTCTTATAATGGCATTCTATTTAGTTAGTTAGTTATTTGTAGGTATTTGTTTATTTTGAATAAAATTCATTTTGATTTTATCCTTTGTAATTTTAAAAACTTTAAATCTACCGATTTTTTTACGGAATCTACCGAAATTTGTCGACTAGTACCGATATAACGTTAACGCTGGCTGGCAACACTGCTTGTCAGTTGTATTTGTTATTTACAGGTTTAACAAATGTTTTTTATTCCATTAAATGTGAACTAATAACTAGAGCAGACCAATTTCCGTGCGCGCCATGAGCGCCGAGGGGATGATTGCATTGCATCAGAACTAATAAAAAGCATTCAGTATGTGTTTGGTACTTGTTTAAACTGCATGTAAGTGTAAGCATACGTAATAAAATGTCGTCGACACATAAATCTAGAAAACGACCGTTGTCAGACGAAGTGAATAAGTTTATTATGGATTTCCCGGACTTAATATACTATGGCTCAAAAATTAAATGTTTAGTGTGCAATACATATCTAATATGTTGGTCAAAAACACATTGTAAAGAACACGTAAGCAGTTCGAAGCACAATAATAACAAAATTAATCGACAACAGTTTGTACATGAACTATGTGTAACTATGATTGTGTGTACACTGCCGTTTATCTTGTTAAGTAATGATTCATTTATTTCATTTTGGAATAAATACGCGAATCAAACATTACCGGGCACGACAACGTTACGAAGGAATTTACCATCGGTGCGTAAACTGGTTGAAAATAAAATCAAAGCCCCCAACTGAAAAATAAAAAACTGTGGTTATGTGTGGACGAAACAACTGACAGCAAAAAACAATCTGTAGTAAATGTGATGGGGCGTAATATGGAACCACATCAACCAACGTCTTCAATTTTATTAGCATCCAGACGACTAGAACAATGTAATGCCGAAAAAATTTCAGAGGTGCTATTAGATATTTTGGAAAAATTTAAATTTTCGAAAGACCAAGTATTAATGTTTATGAGCGATGGTGCCGCAACCATGTGTTCTGTAGGTCGGTCTCTTAGAAAATATTGTCCTAACTTATTACATATTACTTGTAAACTCCATGCTGTACACCTTGTGGCAGAACAGGTTCGTAGATGTTATCCAGAGGTAGATGCTTTAATATCGAGTACAAAGGCAGTATTCCTGAAATCTCCAAAACGTATTCGGAAATTTCACGAATTGTGTTCCCATACCCCTGAGCCTCCACAGCCGATTCTGACACGTTGGGGTACATGGTTACGAGCGGGGTTTTACTATCATGAACATTTTGAAAAAATTAAGGACGTGGTTTTATCATTCGATCCGAAAGAAAGTGTAGCTGTCAATACAAGCCAGAAAAAATTTCAAGATGCCCAGATTAAAATGGATTTACAAAGTATTCGTGAGAATTACTTGGGACTAGAAGAAGCAATAACAAAATTAGAAAATTCGTCGCTGTCGTTAGAGTAATCACTGCAAATCGTTAAAGATGTTCACGCACAACTGTGTGCTAGTAGAAGACGCAAAAAGTGAAAGTGTTCTAATTAAATTTGAAAGTGTTTTAGACAGAAATGCAGATTTTGACACCTTAACACGTATTTGTGAGGGCACGTCTACAGATGCGTTAGGTTGCTTAAAAAAGTATTTTGATTATGCTCGTTTTCCGAGTATAAACATATTTTTTCCTCATGGCAGACATGTTTTTCAGAAATAACCTTAGAAACGCACCTCATGTTGAAAATATACAATCGAGTTTCTCCAGTTTGTCAATCCTTGGAAGACGCTTAAAACGGTAAGTGTTTTTTTAAATCCTCTGTCGTGCACACAATCACTGATTTCATACATTTTCCATTTTATTTATAGGTACATACAACGCTGCTATAATATGTACTATTCTTATTTTTTGTGTTTATGCATATTACTTTATTAGCAGAAAACCAGATGTATATTTAATTATTTCTGATAGAATAAATGTCTCTACTTCTATACTTATATCGGTAACAAGTTCATGTTGCGTCCCTATTCTATCGCATATTCTAATATATTACGAATTACATTCCCATACCGGCGCTCATGGCGCGCACGGAAATTGATCTGCTCTACTAATAACACAGGCCTACAATGAGATTTTCCTTTAAGATTTGAGTAGTGTTCCCTAAATTTTTAATGCGCTAATTACGAGAACAATAGTCGAAATCCATCATGCCAGAATATTTTTTTATTTAGTATTTTAGATTTTAAAATTGTCCGTAGGATTGAATTCTAAAATGGATGCTTTAAACACATACATATCAAGTAAAGTAAAGTAAACCGGACCTTTTGTTAGATAGATTTGACGATATATCATCAAGTGATTCTGAAGATAAACATATATCATATCACGAAAAAAGGACCGAATTTATTTGAATTGAATGAAGTGGAGTTTAAAAAACGGTTTAGATTAAGTAAAAATTGTGTTAGACATTTGATTGAATTACTCCCAAATAATTTCCAATCACAAAACAACAGAATTCATCCAGTATCTATATCCAATCAAGTATTAGTATGTCTGAGTTATTTTGCAAGTGGAACTTTCCAGATTAATATTGGTGATCTCTTAGGTGTGTCACAAGCTACTGTGCACGTGGACATTGTGGACAAAGTATCTACTGCAATAGCTCAATTGGCACCTCAATTTACAAAATTGCCGTTATTGGAAGGTGAACAATTAAGAGCTGCACAGTCATGTTATAATATAGCTGTATTTCCCAGTGTATCGATTGTAATCGATTGCATCAATGTTAAATTAAGATCTCCAGGTGGTAATGATGCAAAATGATTTCGTAACAGAAAGGGCTAATTCAGCATTAACACACAGGTTGTCGGAAGTGCCCAATTAAAGATGTGTGACATAGTAGCAAAGTGGCCAGATTGTGTCCACGATAGGACAATTTTCAATAATTCATTAGTGCGAGCACGTTCTGAAAATGGCAGCTTCAGGCATAAATATTTCTTAGGAGATACTGGCTATGCTTGCAAGCCTTATTTACTAACTCCTTTTGCGGAAACCTTCAATGCTGCCCAACCAAGATATAACAATGGACGTATACATACAAGAAATTCAGTTGGGCGATTATTTGGTGTATGGAAAAAGTCGCTTTCCCTGTTTACATCTAGGAATTAACCTAGCTCTTGTTAAGGAATGCACAGTAATTGTAGCAACAGCTGTCTTACACAATATGTGTATTGATATGAACGAAGAACTTCAAGACTTTGATTATAAAGTTTTCGATCCTGTAGAAAACATCCCGTCATAAATATAATACAAAATGAAAATATTGCTGTCAGGAATGTGTTTTTTCATAAGATTACAATCTTTGTTCATATTCATCTTATAAATTATTGTGAAATGTATGTATAAAAATAAAGTATGTATTTCTAAACACTATTCTGTCCACATTATTATTTACATCTACACAAAAGACACATCTCTTATAAATTTTTCGTTTTGACCATGTGACATACGTCATGAAATGACACAATATACAGGGTGAGTTTTTTTGAATGATTAGCATTGGGATCTCAGAAGCTACTGGAGATAGAAAAACGCTTAAATGGAGAAAGATGCGCAGTTTTACGAGTTTGATTTAAAACTGCTTTTGTTTCTCCGATAACTTTCATATCTTATTATTATTAGATATTCAAAGAAAACTAAATTTTACGATTTTCTTTAAACGTGCTTAGCATCGTTAATAGTAATTTTAGAGAAAAAGTGTTCAGACAAAAGTTTTAGATAATTTTACGCCAAATAAAACTATGTAGCTAATATTTTTTTTCGTTCACCATTATCGAGTTATGACACAAACTTGTGTTTTCTAAATGGAAACCATAGTTGGTTTTGACATCATTAAAAAGCTTATTTTTTGCTGATTACAATGATATAAGGTTTGATATGGTTATTTTAAAAAATAAAGATGATATAGATATTTTCATGGTTTTTATTGAAAACAATTGAATTTCGAACTGATAAAATACAAACCAAACGAAAACTTATTTTGAAATCTTATGTAGTAATAAAATGAAAACTATAAGAACTTTTATTAAGGGCACACAACATTATTAATATTCAAAGATACCTCCATTATTATTAATACACAAATTGCATCTCTTCACAACAGAATTTGTAGCATTGCGGACTTTACGCCTATCGATGTTATTAAAAGCAACTAAGACAGCTTCTCTTAAATCGTCGATTGTTTCATATGTTCTTTTGTATACTGTGTCCTTTAGTACACCCCACAAGAAAAAATCCAAAACTGATAAATTAGGGGATCTAGCCGGCCATTCAATGGGTGCATTTCGTCTTATCCATTGATTAGGGAAGTTCAAATTTAAATAATTTCTAACATTCAGTTGATTGTGCGGAGGCGCTCCGTCATGTTGAAACCATTGCAGCATTGCTCGGGTTCTTAAATTTAAATTATCTAACATTTCCTCGAAATCTTGTTGTAAAAAATTAAGATAACGATTGCCAGTTAGTGATCCATCAAAAATAAAAGGAGGAAGAACAGTTGATCCTATAACACCACACCAACCATTAAACCCAAATTTAATTTGTGGTCTCCTATGTTCAACGTGAAGTGGATTTGTTTGAGACCATATGTGCTCATTGTGCCTATTAAACATTCCACAATTTGTGAAACGAGATTCATCAGTCCTTAATATTTTCATTGAAAAGTGTGGATCGTTTTGACACTGATCTTTAAACCATCTACCAAAAGCTATTCGTCTGATGTTATCACCTTCATGTAAAGTTTATGATACTGATAATTTGTAGGGACGAAATTTATGCTTCTTCAACACTCTAACAATAGTGCGTTGAGAGGAGCCCATTTCTGTTGAAATTTGTCGGGTCGATGTAGATGGATTCTGAGCGACACTTGCTAATATGTTTATTTCTCTACCTTCATCCATCCCTTTTTTTGATTTTGGTTTAACGAACGAACCATAATCTGCTAAATTATCCCATAATCTCTTAAAAGTAGATAGCGACGGCTGACGTCGATCAAAATAATTTTCAAAATAAACTTCAGCAGCTCTAGTAGAATTTTTCTGGCACTGAATGTAACATTCAACCATATCACGCTTTTCTACGTTAGAAAATTCCATAGCCAATGCAAACTTATGAATTTAACGGCCGTTGGCACCGCTTATAGTTAAGTTACAATTAAATTAATTAATAGTTAATTGTCAATGTTTGACAATTAACTTGACTTAAAAGTAAAAATTAACAGCTCTCACTTCTGTGACTCAACTTGAAAGCAATGTTAGTGTGTATATTTATCTCGACTGCTCCAACGAACACTATTTTAACTCAGATTTTTCGTTTTTTGAATTACAATACATCAAACATTTTTTTTTTAAGTTTTTATCTTATAAAGTGAACAATCATAGAAATGTCTATATCCTCTTTATTTTTTAAAATAACCATATCAAACCTTATATCATTGTAATCAGCAAAAAATAAGTTTTTTAATGGTGTCAAAACCAACTATGGTTTCCATTTAAAAAAACACAAGTTTGTGTCATAACTCGACAATGGCGAACGAAAAAAAAATATTAGCTACATAGTTTTATTTGGCGTAAAATTATCTAAAACTTTTGTCTGAACACGTTTTCTCTAAAATTACTATTAACGATGCTAAGCATGTTTAAAGAAAATCGTAAAATTTAGTTTTCTTTGAATATCTAATAAGCCATGAAAGTTATCGGAGAAACAAAAGCAGTTTTAAATAAAAGTCGTAAAACTGCGCATCTTTCCCAATTTAAGCGTTTTTCTATCTCCAGTAGTTTCTGAGATCCCAATGCTAAACATTCAAAAAAACTGTATATGAAGATAGTTTACAACCGTAAATGTTGGTGGAAATGCGCCGATGTTGCTATGAATTAGTCTAAACAATCAATTTTAGCTAACCTTAACTTATCGGACTGTTAGTTAACTAGCTGCTAATTTTAGCATGGTGAATACGACCGTTAGTGACTCTATTAGGTTAATAGATTAAATCTTGTAATCACGTATGAACAACTGGCTAGTCAAATTCATGGTTGTCTTGACAGATTTCGTGAAACGGGGACAGTATTAAAATAGATTTAAATTATATCTATATAACAATTCAAGCTGTTAATGAACTCCCTCCCGTTGATTACGATAGAAGAATCGAGTACTGCCAATGGTTCTTGAATAACTTGAATATCTATGATGTTCTTAATACATGTTTCTTTACTGATGAGGTCTGGTTTCATCTTTCGGGATATTTAAACAAACAAAATATGGGAATATGATCGGCAGAAATTCCTCATGAATTGGTGGTAACACCATTACATACGCATAAAATTGGTGTTTGGCTGGCGGTGTCTGTTGTGGAATAATAATTTACTTAGGTTGGTAACTATAGAACGAACTAAGTGAGTTGTAAGTAAGGAGTAATGGCCGTCGTATCTTTAAAAATGTCATGTTATATTGTATTAATGAAAGTGTACAAATAAATCTATGCATACATGTATATGGTAGGTATTATTTATGAAATAAGTCGAGATAATATAAGATACACAACAGTGTCAAGTTGGCGAATCATTGGACTAATATTTTTTAATGAAACAATAAATGCTGAAAGATACCGAAATGACTTATTAGGACCTATTACACTGCACAACAATATGACAACTTTTGTCTGATGATAGACTTTTATCACGTGATGTTTACTAATTTGACGTCGCTGATTTCAAATATACCCTCAGTTTTTTTGTAAGAGCTCTTGTTTACGAGGTATAGCTTTCACGAAAAAATCGCTGTGTTAGTGTGTTAATTTGCTTGTAATTAAGAAAATATTAAGTTTTCTTAATATAATTTGATATGGCATCGTCAAGAAGAGTTTGTGTCAATGATCCAAATCATTTTTGTTTCATTTGCGGAGAGTATATATTTAAATAATACCGTTTGAATGTGACAGCGTTCGTGATTGAGGCTTACAAAAATTACTTTGGTCACACACTGGAAATGAAAGACAAGCCTTGGATTCCGCAAAAGGTATGCAAGACGTGCGTTGAGTTTCTACGTTTGTGGACAAATAAGAAAAGGAATAGCTTTAGGTACGAAACCGCTATTATCTGGACTGAAATCTTGAACCACCACGACGACTGTTATTTGTGTTTGGTGAACATACCTGGCATTAACCGAAAAAATCGAGCCAAATGGGAATATCCTTCCATACGGTCGGCACATAGACATGTTTTAAGTCCTAAAATATCACTTGAACCTCAAGCTGATGCTCCACAGGAGGAGCCTATGCATTTTGAGGCGAAAACTGACAGTAGTGATAGTGACTTTGAATGTGACCTGAAAGCGTCAAAACTATTCAATCAAGATGATTTAAACGACCTTATCAGAGATCTACGAATGTCAAAGGCTGCTTCAGAAATTTTGGCTTCTAGGCTAAAAGAAAGAAACTTAGTAACAAAAGAAACGAAAATTTCTTATTACCGCACAAGAGAACAAAATCTCCTCAAATATTTTGCTGAAGAAAATGATTTCGTATTTTGTAAAGATACCTGGTTTAATGGCTGCAATCGGACTTCAAAATTACGTTTCTAATGAGTGGCGTCTATTTATAGACTCATCAAAACGTAGTCTAAAATGTATTCTCTTACACAATGGGAATAAATTAGGGTCGTTGCCTATTGCACATTCCACAAAAGTAAAAGAAGAATATACAACTATTGCTCTGGTTTTAGACAAAATTAAATATGTGAAACACAATTGGCTCATATGTGTTGATTTAAAAATGGTCAACTTTCTTTTAGGCCAACAAGGTGGTTATACAAAATATCCCTGTTTTCTTTGCTTGTGGGACAGTAGAGCTAAATATTAACATTGGATTAAAAAAGATTGGCCTCCTCGGGAAGCGCTAGTTGCAGGACAACAGAACGTGATAAACCGACCTTTAGTATCAAGGGATCGTATAATTTTGTCTCCGTTACATATAAAACTAGGACTTATAAAACAATTTGTAAAAGGTCTTGACAAAAATGGAAATTGTTTCCTTTTCCTATCAAAAAAGTTTCCAAAACTGAGTGCAGAAAAGATAAAAGCGGGAATTTTTGATGGGCCACAAATAAGATCATTAATAAAAGACTGAGTTTGTTTGGCTTGTTAAAAATTTTTTGGGAAACAAGAAAAGTTCTGAATTTTCTCAACATGTCGAACAACTGATGAGTCACTTTCAAAGGCTTGGATGTAACATGAGCATCAAGTTACACTTTCTTCACAACCACCTGGACTATTTTCCCGCCAATCTTGGGAACCTAAGTGAAAAACAGGGCGAGCGATTCCACCAGGACCTCCGTACCATGGAGGAACGCTATCAGGGCTACTGGAACGCACACATGAGGCTGACTATTGTTGGACCATTGAGAATAGCTCTCTGCCTTCAGCTTCAGCAAGAAAATCATATAAGAGAAAGTTTTTTTCATTATAAGAATTAAATAAATTAGAATTATCTCTAAATTTATAGTTTTGTATTATAAAAAAACACCCGTATCATATTTTTTAACTAGAGCTGATACAGAAATTTCAATCACGGAATTGAAATCGTCATCAAAAATTGGAGTAAGATCATGTAACATAACCCAATCATCAGAAATGCTGTTGTGCAGTGTTATTAATCAACTACATGACGATGAAATTACAGAAGGAATTCTCCTACAAGAAAATATTTCACCACATACGGCTCGACTTGCTCGTTTGGAAGAGTTCTTTGATAATCTAATAGTGAATTTTCCTCCAAGGTCTCCAGATCTCACAATTCTGGATTACTTCATTTTTCCGCACATGAAGAACACAATTTTTTAGAACGCCACAATACACAATTGAAGAACTTTGCAATAGTATTGGAGAAGTTTGTGAGAATATAGTCAAACGCATTTAAAAACATGAAACGCAGACTTCGTGTGTGCATTGAGACAAAAGGGCAACATTTCTTTTACGTAGAGTTTTTACAATAAACGCATTTCCGTAAATAAATGTCTTTTATTTAAAACATTTCACAAGAAATAAGATTAAGTTGTAACACAACTAAATATCTGTAGATGACGGTTGTTAAAATTTGACTTTCGAAAAACCTTACTGTATTCCACAGTGTTCCCAAATTTCTATTAAAATCATAGGCTTTGAAGACATCGTAGATTTAGTTACAGACATGGATTTTGCAGTCCTCCATGCCTGCCGGCGACATAAAGTCCTTTTGAACATTCGTAAATTAAAGTTTGAATTTTAATAATTATTAATGTTATTACACACTTTGTATAGTCAAGTCGAACAATTAAAATAAATATTTTTTTAAATAAAAATATCAGAATATTTATTTATGGGTAAGACTTACCGGAATATTGGGATACCAAAGTTCCCGCTGCAGATTCTAAAGTGTTCGTTTTGAGGTCATCTAACGATGCCAGTCCCAACCAGTAGTGATTAGCACTTCTTCGGTCCAACCCAACAGAAGACGTTGCAATAGCGGCCGTTAAATTGTTTTCTCCGTACGACTCGACGGCCATGAGATCGCTTCCATATCTATTTTTTAAACAATAAAATCAAACATTTACCTTCCTATACTATTACTATCACTTGCCATAAATAAATACAATTATTTAAAAATATTTATTTGTACAGGAAACGTATTTACATAAATAAATTTAAATTTTTTTAACATTTCTCTCATTCATCGATCGGTTTCGATCAAAATTGTGACACGCATATTTTTTGGATCGCCTATGGTCAGTCTCAACCTCGATTCTCTCTTTTCGCTTGTGATGGGTCGGTGAACTCTTGGATGATATTTTGTGTGCGAAACGGGAAAAATAAATATTCTTCTTTCGTTTGCGATGAAAGGGCCGAAAACTATATATATTCATGCGATGTGTTTCGCTTGGAAAGGCGCGGTCGTGAAAGTTTGTGGCAAACAAAAAGACGTGTAACATGTGCGAGTCGGTATCTTCGTACGTTCTTAATTTTTTATGTAAATAATTAATGCAATACAATAAAATGTAAATAAAATATACAATGAAAAAAAAATTACGGAAAGAAAAGAAAATGAAGGTTACATAAATTAAATGTATAAATAATAAAATAAAATAAAACAATAAAATAAAACAACCACTTTATTCACATGTAATAGTGACCGCGGTTTCGACATACAATGTCGTAATGTAGTAATCTCAAACACAGATAAGTACAAACTTTTCCATATGAATCCTCCCCCCCCCCCCCTAAATTATACGGTTTAATAAAAATTCACAAAGAGGAAGCACCCATCAGACCAGTTGTTTCGTTTATTTCTTGCCCCAATAAAAAATTAGCCGAACAATTAAACATAATAATTAGACAATATACCGAATTTACAGATAGCTCTTCCATAAAAAACGCAATACAGTTAACAGCTAAATTAAAAGATTGTAATATACAAAAGACAGAAATCCTGGTATCATTTGATGTTTCCAACATCTTTTCAAAAATGCCACATAAGGAATGCTTAAGGTTAATAGAAAACATATTAGTAAAGAAAAATACAAACCCGGTTGTTATACACGAAATAATATCTCTAACGGAGTTAGTCACCAACCAAAGTTACTTTACATTTAACAACAAATTCTACAAACAAACAGAAGGTCTGGCAATGGGCTCACCTCTAAGTCCTCTATTAGCTGAAATTTTCATGAAGCATATTACAGAAAAAATTCTTCCATCACAACTAGGTAAAAAACATATTAAATTTTGGTATCGGTATGTAGACGACATCCTAGCTTGCTTTAAGGGTACTCATAGACAACTACAAACATTTCTGAACTACATAAATTCAATGCATTCTAATATTAATTTTACAGTAGAAATAGAAGAGAATAGCAGTATTAACTTCCTGGATTTAAAATTAAGATCAGACAATTAGATCAGAGCTTAAAATTTGATATATATCGTAAACCTACTTTCACTGATTGCATTATTCCCAAAGATTCACTACACCCTAAGACACATAAACATTCATTTTTTAATTCTATGATACATAGAGCATTAAATATTCCTTTGTCTAATGAATCTTTTGTTCGTGAAATCAATACTATAAAACAAGTAGCGGTAAACAATAGTTATAAAAGTAGCGTAATTGACAGTATTCTAAAGAAAAAACAGTTACAAGTGACCCTTAGTTTAGTATATCCTAAAGATAGTGCTAATTTGAAACAATTTGTCTCGTTAACTTACTTCGGTAAAATAAGCGAGCAAATTGGAAATATAATTTCAAAAAATAATAGTAATGTTAGTATAGCTTACAAACCATATGTAAAAACAAGTAATTTCATTTTTAACGCAAAACCTAAAACAGCTATCAATAATAAATCAGTGTACAAATTATATTGTGTACAAATTATATTGTAATTATTGTAAAAGTGTATATATAGGTCAGACTGGTCGAAGTTTTATTATACAGGTAAAAGAACACATGAGGTCATATAAACTAAAGAAGACAGATTAAACATTCGCAAACCATCTTATTACAGAAAGGCATACATTTGGTCATCATAAAATATTGCATTTGGCCGAGAAAGGTCGTAAATTAAATCTTTTAGAGTCACTTGAAATTTTTAAAAGCGGAAACAACACAATAGATATTGTTCTTAACGACCAGTTGGATCTTATATATACACCTCTTTTCCAATGTTGTATATAATAGTTAAGTATATAGTAGTAATTTTAAATAACATCATAAACCACCCCCATATATTTTTGTGTCATTTATAAGATCTATGTAGGCCTGTAACTTTTGCAGTTTGATAATGACATTGTATGTCGAAACCGCGGTCACTATTACATGTGAATAAAGTAGTATAACAAAGTTATTGTTTTATTTTATTTTATTATTTTCAAAATGAATTACCACAGTATTAATTTTCCTAAATGTATAAATTCTATTGGTGCACATATTATATACACTTTTTTATTCATAATATATATACCGCCTGATTCTGAGCAAACGCAACGGTCTGAATGTACGAATATTTCTCCCGCTCCGAATAAAAATCCCCTGAACGCGTTAAGCCAATCACAAAACAGTCTGTTGCTAAACCCCCTCCTCGCGCCAACTTAATTGGCGCTTGCTATATTTATGACATCGATGTTAAGCCAATCACAAAACAGTATGTTGCTAAACCCCCTCCTCGACAAAATTTGCTGGTGCATAGAAACGAGTACATAAAACCCGTAAACTAACATATTATCAATGTAGACCAGGCTCATCAAATTGACATGTCTTATTTGACTTGTCAAATTTGACTTAAGTTATAGGTATTAAGCAATGCATGTATAACCTATGAAGTCTATAAGTGACAGTATGAATATATTTGTCCCGTTTACGCAACTAAAAAACTCTGATATTATGGTACGGGTTTTATATTTCACGCAGTATACAGCCGTATTAACAAAAAGGTTGACAACCTACGAGAGCCGATCCCATTTGGGACGGTATTTCACTTTTAGGCACAGGCTACGTTCATTGATAAAGCACACCCAATATCCCTTACTATAGTCTATTTTTAAAGTAGAGAGACGAATTTCTGAACGTACGCCTGGCCCAAAGTACATGCACGAAAATCTTGAAAACAATTTGTACGCGGCAAAATTCAAATAATTTTTGCATTTGTGACACGCATACATTAAGTATAGACCTATGCAGAAATCAACAACAGGAATTTATCTAGGATGACAGAAGAGGAAAGAAATTAAGTAAATATTAGAAAGTGTAAACGGAGAATAGATAAGATACATAACATTTATTTATTATAATACAAAATATACATTAATAATACATTTATTGTAAACTTACTGGTTCAGCAAAAATTACATTCAAATATTTATTTACAGAAATTGCAAATGTAATAAAAATATTTATCATAAACTTATGAGCTGCTCATAACTATTAGAAGTAAATTAATATATCTCTAAATTATGATGATGATATCGAACTACAATCAAAATCTTCACTGTCACTATCCTCTTCAACTCTAATGATGAATGGTTC
Organism: Melolontha melolontha; assembly: GCA_935421215.2. Lineage (NCBI taxonomy): Eukaryota > Metazoa > Arthropoda > Insecta > Coleoptera > Scarabaeidae > Melolontha > Melolontha melolontha. The sequence goes on along the minus strand of OW285240.1, from coordinate 135,028,037 downwards.
TACTACTTCGTCAATTATTGCATCAAGATCTTTCATACAGGATTCCTCTTTTATAACATGGTTTATGCATTTTAGCCAAGTAGTAGCTGCTACATTTCCCAAGGCGTCAAGTAATAATTGTCTCACTTCAGATAATTTAAAGGTTTTGTTTTTGGCAGCCACTTCATTCTTTATTTGGGCCCAAACAAGCTCGATAGGGTTCAGTTCGCAGTGGTAAGGAGGTAATCGTAACACAGTTTTATTTTGTGATTTTGCTAGTTCATCAATAACATAGGAATTATAAATATTCTTATGAATTTTAACCAAGCTTAACAGTTCAGCTCTGACCATATCCTCATCATATTGTATTTCCTTACTTGTTAGCCAATTTTGAATATCCACCTTTCTCCATGATGATGATGCTGGCTTTTCTATTTTACGACTATGATATGATGCATTATCTATAACTATAACAGCATTGCCCTTCGATAAAGGCTTGTCTACGACTGTGAATACTTGTGTCAGTCCACCCTTTCTGTACTGTATGACCCTCATTCACCCAAGTTTCATCCAAATAGAAAATTGATCTGTCCTGAGCTCTATATTGTGAAATATCTCTGAGATATTGTCGCCTCCATCTTACAATGTCATCTCTTTCGGTCAAAATACTATTTCTGCTCCTTTTTAAGAAGGTACCTAGAGGACATAGCACAATTATATACATGTATTTCTATATAATAAATATTTCTTACTTAAAATTCATTTGCTTTATTAGCAAATACAATGTTGATCGACTGATCGGTGATGTTTGGCAAATCTTCGTCATTTCTTACTTGCACCAGCACCTTATCTAATGTCGGAGGTTCATTTTGTCGAAACATATTGTGAACTATTTGGCGTATAGCAGTTTTCACAGTCTCATCAAAGGATTTCAGTAAAGAAGGCCTACCACTAATCTTTTTAGGATCTGCACATTTTCCAGAGGCTTTATACTCCTTAACCACCCGATACACTGTTGCTCTTGAAATTCCTGTAAGCATACTCTGTAAAATATAGATCATATGTAATAAATTGTATTCACTTGCCTACTACGTCAGAAATTTGTTTTATCATGTCAAGTTTCTTGATATTGGGTGTATCGGCTATAATTTTCTTGTAAGCATTGATCAGGGTCTGCTTTTCGGTACTACGCAAATGATTCGTATTTTCACGCTTTTTCGGAGGAGAACAAGCATGTTCACGGCCAGCGGCACTTGTACTTGGTTGTGCATCTATATTGGAGACCAACTATTAAACTCTTTTAATTGTATTTATTTCAATATATTGCTTATAAATTACTTACGAGTGTATCTGATAACTATTACTGTCGAACTCCGAAAAGAACTGGTAAAGTATATAATGAAATAACGGAGAAATAATAGAAACAAGGCTTAATTATAAACAATGTCAGTTGATCAGAATCTGAGCAAGATTTGTACGGTGTCATTTGGCCTTGCTTTCAACCAATGAGATTTCACTGTCAAAGTGGTCTGTTCAGAAATTCGTCTCTCTACTTTAAAAATAGAGTATAGAGGTTATCGTTCTAGAGGTTATCGTAGATCTAGTGAGCAATTGTAAATATTTGTAAACAAATAGGCTTAAGAACACTATCATACGCATGACATAACCTACTAAATTTATGAATACAAATACAAACAGGTTGGTAGTATAATCGTCAGTATTTTATGGTTGACATTAACTGAATAACTTCAATAAAATATTTTATCGTGTAATACAAGTATGAATTTTCGATAAATTCATGAACTTCTCCATGAATAAATGGATTTCATGAATTTCCTTGACCGTGTAAAGCTACCTTTAAGATTATCTTCATGAATGTATTGTTATGCTAATTAAACGTATTGTAAGCGGTTTTAGACAGTCAAAGAAATTAATTAAATTGAATTTTTGATATTCTTCGTCAAGCCGCTCATTCAAAAAAAAAACGATTGACTTCCTTCCTGATGAGAATTTTTGACTGCGTCAGTTCATACCCAATGTTGCATTTTATCAAAAACCCCGTCACTTTGACAAATTTAGCCATGTTTACATTCTCGTGAACCAGTAACATCGATTTCATCATAGAATATTTTTTTCGACTGCAATTCAAATGTACTTAGAAAGATTTCACAAAATGATTTTTAGAAGAATATCCAGATATTGCTGTTCCATATAAACAGTTTTTTAACTCTATTTGTTGTTTTGTGCAATTATTCATCGAAACAGGAAACGTGGAAACAGGAAACGTCGCAAAAAGGACAGTGTTAGGCCAATAGTTAGAAATGAGGAAAATGTTAAAGCGGTAAGGCAATTGGTAGAAGATCGTCAGCTTTCTGTGCGACATTTACATCAAGAATTAAATCTTTCTTATAGCACTTGCAGACGTATTCTTAAGCATGATCTACAATTACACCCCCACCGCTTGCAAACGACTCATGAAATCCTTCATATGGACAAACCGAAACGACAGCAATTTTGTCAAAGATTTCTTGACCATTTTGCTGTTAATGATGGAGGCATTGAAACGGTTATGTTTACTGATGAATCCTGGTTTCATCTCGCTGGCTACGTAATTTCTCAAAATATGAGGATGTAGAGCGCAAATAATCCGCATTGTTTCGTGGAAGCACAAATTTATATCCACAGAAAATTAGACTTTGGGCAGCTGTTTGTCAGAGAAGGATTATTGGACCTATATTTTTCGAAAGTATGTCAATTAAAAATACAAAATTTTAAACAGTAGCAAAAAAATGCTTACACCTTTTAGGAAGAAAACCCCACATTGTGGGTTGTTATGTAGTAACAGTTTATTTGACCGATTAGTCAATATAATTGATTCAGTTTAAGGCTTAGCTGCGTAGGTTTGGTAAAAAAGACATGTATTCGCCATGTAAGATGGATACCAAGCTATTTTGTGTCAGCTTGATGGAGTTCACAGTTGTCCATTCTGACGAGTGGACCAGGTTTCAAGTCGCAATGTAAAAGTATAGCTGTAAAGGTATAGCTTTGGATTCGTTGGCCCTCATACGCCATTTCGTAATTGAATCTTGAATTTTGTCTGTTAGCCTGAAGATTTGTTAAAGCCATAATGTGAGATGTAAGAATTGCTGTATCATCAGAAAATTTTGCTGTAATATTCTATAAATTGAAGAATGATTTATGGAGTGTCAGTATTTCAGAACGGTAGTGAGCCGCTAATACTCTTTTTGAAGGAAAAGAAAAGAAAAAGATAATTTTCAATTGTTTTTTTTAGGGGGGATAGTATTGTGGCTGACTGTACTAATAAATACAGCTGTTTAATAATTTTATTTTCCATTTTTTTATATGTTAAGGTATAAACTTATCAACCTTTCTTCATATGTTTTTATACTTAATCGTTTTCAAAGTATTTTTAAAGCGATTAATATGCAGAAAACACGTCCCACGAAGGTCAATATCATGTCCGCACTGTCTAAATAGAAAGTACACGGTTAGTGATATAGTGTTTGTAAATACCGTGAAAATGAATACGTTTTACTTCCACGCACGATAAAATCAAACTGAGTAAATATTTGAGTTGTTGTTAACCTGTAAAGTGAGCACAGAATGCACGAAATCGGTTAGCAACGTATACAGAATCTTGTGTGGAAAATTATATTTTTCCCAATTGACGGAGAACACGATTAAGAATTTCACTTATGTTCTTGTTCGAGGAAATAATATCGAGGTGTGTTTTAAGTAAATAGAAATAGATTTTTAGAAATTACGAGTGCAAAATAAAAAAATACTTGAAAAACGATGAATTATATGGTAGATTTATTAATTTAATATTAGAAAATATCTTAATATGAATCTTAATAATGTAAGTATAGATAGATGAATTGTGTGCAATGAAGTCAAGATACAAAAAGGTTCTTTACAAGTAACATGGCACGTCTACACACAGACGTTGGAGGTTTTCTGACATGAGATGCAGGTAGTCTGAGCTGTCTGGCAGGTCTGGCATAGATTGTAAATAAAAAGTCATCCTTCAAACACTATTGACAACTCCAATAACGAAAGTCATACATAGCCATTTTTTTCGGGACACTGAATAATCGATTTCGATGGCATATCCACTGGTTGACCTAACTATGGCTTTTCTTCATGTAAAAAAGTTCTTTATAAGTAACATTTTTAATTCTCATTCAAATCTGCTGACGGGCATCTTTTTAAATTCTTCTGGTAATCTGTTGTATAGTTTGGTCCCCCGAAAATTCGGATACTTTTACATTGCATGAAGATGATGGTACAATACACTGAAAAGGTTTCTTTCTTAGGGATGTTAAGAGCCTTCTCCGTATTTGCCAAGATGTCTTCAATGGAGCCAAATCGCTTTCCTTTCAGTGAAGTTTTCAATTTAGGAAACAAGTAGCAGTCGGCATGGGCTAGATCAGGAGAATAAAGGGGTTGGGTAAGCGTGAAAATGTTTAATTTTGCCAAAAATTTCCTGATTGAAAACGCACAGGGAGCTGTTGTGTTATTGTGGTGGAGAATCCAAATCGTGTTTCGCCAGAGTGCAGTACCTGATTGAACCTGATTGACTGTACGCTGCCCTCTAGGGGCATATTCATGATCCATAAAACCTATAGAATTGAAAAAAAACATTGTCTTCACATTCAACAGACTTTGACGCGGTTTTGTCGGTCGCAGCGGACCTGAACTCTTCTACTGCGATTATTGTGCCGCCATATTTATGGGTCATACCCACAAAACCACGATTCGTCGCCTGTAATAACTCTATTCAGCAAATCTGGGTCACTTTGGGCTTGAGTCAGTAAATCTCGGGACACTTGACACATGTTTAAATCTTCAGTTAAAATTTACTGAACCCTGTAAAAACTAAAATTCAGTTCAACAGGCATTTCCTTAATTGTAAGTCGATGGTCAGAATGTCACTAAAATGCGAATTTTCGTGATGTTTTCGTTGGCTCTTGAAGTGGAAAATCTGACAAACTGGAGGTCATCATCGACCGATTCGCGCTATTTTCAAATCTGTTGAACCAGATAAAAACATTTGATCGGTCTAGACATTTATGCCCGAATACTGTTTTCAAAAGCGCATAAGTCTCTGACGCTGATTTTCCAGTTCAAGTTTTTTCAAACTTTTGTTGTTATGTCTGCAGTTCAACTACGTGGAAATGTAAAAAGTTATGATCAAAGTTACGATCAAAGTTATAATCAAAGTTATGATCAAAGTTATAATCAAAGTTATGATCAAAGTTATGATCAAAGTTACGATCAATGTTATAATCAAAGTTATGATCAAAGTTATAATCAAAGTTATGATCAAAGTTATGAGATGCTGTCAAGTGACGTTTGAGATCAGGGAACGTCAAAAAAGGGGTAGCAGAGCTTAAAGAAGTACAGTTACTGCTCAAGGCTGATCCGTTTTCCACATCAGGTCAATTAATAATGTTTAGTTTGTTGTCGAGGGCCAATCAGTTACACTTCGAATAGTCTACCGCTGAATAAGACGTGTATTATCGCTTAGGGTTGAATACCGACGGCGGAGTTTAAATTGATGCAGGAAAACGCTCCAGTGGAAGACCGAGTGGCATAGAATTGTCTTCAGCGACGAATCTACACTTTGCTTGGGATGCATTACAAATCACAGATGGTTAGAGGGAGACTGCTGGAGTTAAGGTATTGGACGCTATTACCCATGGAGTGGGTCACCTCGGGTGTTCAACAGAGGAACTATGTCCGTCTAGCGTTTAAAAAAAAACTGTTCAATCTCATTTCGTTTTTATTTTTTTAGCCTGGAGGATCCGATTTTCCAACATTCCTGTTAGATTTGGACTAAAATTCCTAAAAATGATTCACATCAACCTTTTGCCATAGCTTCCCAAATCTTTCGATACTTCCACGAGAATACGTATGGCAGATTATCAATAGTAGATCAAGTACCAATGTCTACACACAGACCTTGGAGGCTATTTGGTATGAGATACAGATAATCTGGGATGTCAAAGAATTTCAATAAGTGGTGTTAGTGGGCGCTTTTCCGTTATTTTCCATTTCTTAGATTGTAAATAAAAAATAACATAGTAGCATATTATGATTATTATATTTATTCATAATTCTTCATTAAGTCTTTCATACACTATTGAATACTCCAATAACGAATGTCATTCATAGCGATTTTTTCCAGGACACTGAATAATGGATTTTGATGGCATATCCACAGGTTGCCTTAACTCTGGTTCATCTTCAATAGATTAATAGATTAACTGTGCTTCTTTTGCCCTCTAGTTCAGAGTGGTCTAGCTAGGAACATCTCTGTAAAACCAATCCATTCATCCTTTTTTTTTACAAAGTGATCATCTTTTTGATTACTTTATTCCACTTTCACAGTATTAGACATACTGGATAAGTATTTACTCAATTGGCAACATTGTTTACGTCGCGTGGTTGAATGTACGTGAAACTTCGAGCATTGAGAAGTTATAAATTAACACTCGTTTGTGTACATACTTACACATAGTCACAGGTTACGACGGTAATTTATGGATCTTACCTGGTAATTTCTTCTTATTCAATAAATTATGAATTGATTTTCGAATTGATATATTGAGAGAAATATTTAAAAAAAATATTAATCAAATTTAGAAATGAAATTTACGTTTGAAATTTCGAAGCCTTTTGCCATCGGTGTTACCAATACTAAAATCATTTTCTGAATTTGAAAGTGTGTTTCAATGTTTCGATGTTTATACAACATCTGACTCTTCAGGGTCTTTTATCAAACTCAATCCGTTAGGATAGCGCGATTATACGGTGAAGTCCGGAAGAGGATTGTATTATTAAGCTGCGATTGTATAAGCGAAAAGTTGGCGGTGCATCGCTACATACCGTGTAATAGTAAGAGATTCATCGACGGAATTGGTTTGCACTGTAACTAAGATAAGCAATAACATTTCATAGCTTATGTGTTAGATTTAACATAGTGTTTGCTAAGACACTTAAATATAATGTCTAAAAATCTAATTATCACTTTAAACTAATAATTTGTTGTGTAAGCTCTGGATGAATGTCTTGCATTACGCACATAACTGTTTATATATTAAAAGTAATTAATATAATTTAAAACATACCTCCTGCATAATTCTGCTGCTTTTTCCCATGAATGTATTATATTGAAAAACTTATAACAATAAAGTCCCCTGAGTTCCCAACCTGAAAATTAAAAAAAAAGTTATTAATGTCATGAAAAATTACAACTATTTAATGTTATTTAATACAATTTTTAATGGAAATTAGAAATGACTCTGCAATAATTGTGAGAAATTATCCAATGCGTTCCTTATTCAACTGTTATGCAAGGTGTCCCGTATCGTTATGTTTAAATTTTAGGAGTATAAAGTAGACTTCATTTCAAGTAACAAAAACGCAAAACTTGTATATCCATTTTTATTTGTTTCAAAGTTACAGATCAATGAATATGATTGTCAGATCATCAAAAAAAAATGTAATCCTAAAGTCAATACAAACTGATTATATTTCAAAAAAGTTATACGATTCAATAACAGGCCTGTGATTGTTAACGTCCCATAATAAAATGTTATACTAAAATAAATAAACACGTGTCGTAGTGCATACAGTAATTTCTTGGAGATCTACAAAAAAGAGTACTGGAAATTGATTTATGATAAAGAAGGTTCTTACTTATTTCGTAAGTGTTGAACCATGAATATCATACAATAAACAAATGTTCAGATGACTGTTAACGTTGCATTTTTTAATAAAGGAATACATTATGTTTCAGCACTAATAAGCTGTTATATGAAACAGCTTATTAGTGACTGGACACGTTTTCTTTATTCAAAATGCCTTACCGATTTTCTTCTCAAGAGTATGTGGACATGCATTTTGTGTATGGCTACTGTAACGCAGTGCACGTCAAGCAGTTATTGGGTTTCCCGATAGGCGCATTCCTCATTACAGAACGTTTATGGAAGTACACAGATAATTTCGGGAATGCGGACTGCGTGATGATATTTTCGACCGAGGAGTAAATTTGCCCAGCAGACTTAGAGGAAGAAGTAGTATTGTTACAAGGGATCAACTCTCAGTGTACGTCGAATCGCTAGACAACTAGGAGTGCCACGAACGACAGTTTGGCGAAATTTAAAACGTGAGGGCTTATATCCATATCACTATCGCAGGGGACACGGTTTGCTTGAGGCAGACCACTGTGCTCGTCTAGTTTATTCTACCTGGATATTAAGACAGTTACGGCTTCATTTTAATTTCTGCAGAACAGTCCTCTGGACAGATGAATCTACGTTCACGAGAAGTGGTGTTACAAATCTGAGAAACCTGCACAGGTAGTTATCAGAAAATCCCAAAGCTATACGCCCATCTAAATTTCAACATGAATTTTCTATTAACGTTTGGGCAGCCCTAATCGATGACTTGTTGATTGGTATTTTTGCAAATTCATCAATTTCAAAAGTGTTTTTGACAGTTGGTATAGTGCTACTCACTTTGAAGGATTTAAATTTGTAACTATAGTGTGAAAAACATTAAATAAAACACATGTTAAGTTTTATACATTTATTAATAGAATTCAAATTAAAACGATTCAAATTCAAATTTAGTATCCACTACATAAAATAAATAAGCGTGCTTCGTAGCCAATTTTTCAAATTTTACCCTGCTATTAATTAAGTGTAAGTGGATAATTTAAAAGAATATTTTAACGAAAGGTATGTCTTTATCGAAATCCACGACAAATCCATGATGATAAGCGACATACACTGGGTGAGGATTGTCCTTAGTATACAACCGTCAGGAAATGAAGAAATGAATTTAAGCATGGCAGGAGCAGCTTAGAAGATGATCGCCGCAGTGTTCGGCCGAAAATGGCAATAAGTTTGTTGCCAGACCTAGCACCATCTGACTTATCTATTCTCTATATAAAAAAAATTCTCGGGGGCAAAAAATTCTGCACAAATGAAGCGCTAACTTTAACAGTGGACGATTACTTTGATGGGTTAGAAGAAAATTACTTTTGAGACGGCTTTCGCACTGGATTTAGTGCTATCGGGCTAAAGTCAGTGCAATAGCAGCCGTTCGCAAGGTCCCCCCCAATTCGCTCCTCATGAATTGCTGGCAAGTTTATGTAATATATTATTACCATCACCAAATTCAACATTCAGCTCTCCGTTAGCTTCTTTGTTACACAAACGAAGGGAATTTATGATTCGGATTTTGAAGGTTTTGGTTGTGAGCGCCATGTCTTGTAAGATTCGTCTAAAGCTTGCAGATTTTCAGCAACTTGCAATTTTCCATCCTCTAAATTCTTGTTTTGAGTACGTAAAGCCAAGTAATCTGCATATAGAAATTTTCGTGATTTTGTGGGCGGGAGATCATCGGTGTAAATCTTGAACATTAAAGGAGTCAGAACCAAGCCTTGAGGAAGGCCATTTTTCAAGGTTTTACCATTGCTAGTTCGGCAGACTTTTCTAGATATACCCGTCAGGAGCCTATCGGAAGTTGACTTTATAAACAAAACACTATAGAAGCTTCAGAAGTATTTATAATACAAAAATTCAGTCGATTTAGAAGAAAAAGTCGTAGATATTAGATATGGTTATTCATTTTTGAAACTGACAGATATCATTGTATCACATTACCGTGTTAGTCAAGACACTTTCGGTAAGTAATAAAAAAAATTAAATATGTTTTTCTCCCGACCGAGAATAAAGTGTCATCTTATACATCTGACAATTGACATATATTAGACTACTTTATTCTCTAGGGAATAAAATATTCGATTTTCCCTAGGGAATAAAGTGAATACTGTAGTGAATGACTTTTGGTTCATTTATTTAAGTCAAAATTAATTTAACTGCCAGATTGACGAAGCATTTAAATATATCAATCAATTTTATTTTGTAATCGTAATAGTAACATTAGATGAGTTTACAATATTTATATATAGACACAAACAAACTCGTTTTACCTTAGTAACCAGAAACTATGCACATTTTCATGACAAACCAACTTAATTGAATGACATCAGATCAATCTATCAATCAACTGTCAAACTAATAATGAAATAAATTATTACATTTAAAGTCGGGAGAAAAGTTTTGTATGTAATTCGGGAATAAACGTCTATAATCCCTCAACAGAAAATGCCCTCGCTTCCTTCGGTCGCTCAGGCATTACTTACTGTCTCGGGATTAAAACTGTCGTTTATTTCCTTAATACATAAATATCTATTATTATTCTATTTTATTCAGTGTTTCAGAAATATACATAAACGTCTATAATCCCTCAACAGAAAATGCCCTCGCTTCCTTCGGTCGCTCAGGCATTACTTACTGTCTCGGGATTAAAACTGTCGTTTATTCCCTTAATACATAAATATCTATTATTATTCTATTTTATTCAGTGTTTCAGAAATATACATATATTGTCTTTATAACTATATAATATACATACATTGCCTAGAGGCGAAAGTCTTTATATATTGCATCTTTGGACGGCACAATTATTGAAGTCATGTCATATAGTTTTACATTCAACCGTTAATTTAGTCGCAAATTTATTACGCATCAGTAATCTTTGGTGAATTTTACCTTAACAATACTGTGATATATTAGAGAAAATTCGCGTTAAAAAGTGGATCGAAATTTGTAAATCGTCTCACCGCCAATTATAAACACGCGTTTTATTTAAAACGAACATGGATTCTCGTTTACCAGACACAGTCGAACTGTGCTCTTTGAATAATAAAATTGTAAAAGTTGCGTGCATATGCAATTCTGAAGAATAAGAATTAACACAATATATCCATTAGGTACGAACGGAAGAGAAGCCTTGTTTCTTTATTTAACGGAACAGTCGAATAAAAGGAGATGGCATATCTTTTTAAGTATTATGCGATGTTTCTGCAATATACCGGATATGATACAGAAGGAATTAGAATTCATTTAATATTCGAAAACGCATTTAAATTTATGTATTCAAGGTGTTTCACGTAACCCGTTCGTTAGAATTTTTCTATGTTAACGCCTTAGGACACTTTTGAAAATGTGTGACACGTAATCTTGATACTTGATGTGTTAAAATAAAATATTTACTCTAATGAACCACTTTCGGTTGTATATTTTAAATGGAATGTTATATTTTTATTGTTTTTAGATTCCTTGTAAAGTGCCAAACACTTTAAATTATTATCGGGATAAAATAAAACAAATTTTAATGAATTTCACTACTTTTTACTTTACACAGTAACGATCGTTTCGGTCCGCAGGTGCTTCGTCAGATATATAACTAACTTCTTAATAGTTAGTTATATGTCTGACGAAGTTCCTGTGGAACGAAACGATTGTTACTTTGTAAAGTAAAAAGTAGTGAAATTCATTAAAATTTGTTTTATTTTATCCCGATAATAGTTATAATGGAGTTTCATCAAGTAAAGGCTGATACAATCCTACACTTTAAATTAAGGTTTCTTTTGTAAAATTAACCATTTTTTAATATTTATATTGATTTTTATGAATTTTTTTGTTTTTTTAATGCACTTTTTAAAACCACGTATCTAAGGCGTATTTGAACTGAACTACGTCATATTTCTACTGCGAAAGGTATAAGTTTCTGAGTAATATTTAAACAATTAATAAATCTCTTACAGGTGTATTTTCGATTTTTTTTTAATGGAACAGTCTGTAGATAAGCACGTCAAAGTAAGTAGATAAACATTTTGCATCGTACAAGTGTAGGTTTCCCTATGCTTATCTCTCATAGTTTTAGAGTTATTAATAATTATTTTCTAAATTGTGCATTATTAGTAGAGAACGGACACGCTTACCACATGACGCAAAGCCCAGTGCAGTACTGGCGAAAGGCTGTATTTCTAAAATATTTAATTTTATTTATATAATTGGAAAACGAACGGGTGGTGATCTATCTATCTAAAATTACGAAATACATATGTATTTGTTGAAAAGTTGTATTTTTAAAGTTTTTAATTTTATTTCTATAATTTCTATAATAAACATTTTTATTTGTTCATGTTGTCGTTCAAGTTGAGTAAAGGAGTGTTAATATTGACTAGCAATAGTTTCTCAAGGTTTTCTTCTGTCAATTTTGTTCTCTTTGAATTAAGTACATCCTTATAAATAGAAAACGTCCTTTCTACATGGCAACTGGTTATAGGTGCGTACTGGAAATATTCTTTTATTTCTTCATATTTAGCCGTTAGATTTTGTGGAATTGTCTCCATACATAATTGCTGCAATGTAATTAAATCTGGATTTCTATTAAAAACTATGTGTAACTCTTGCCGAAGGCCACATCCGAAGTCACTTGGAATACTTTTCAAATTATTAACAGCCACATCTAATGTGGTTAATCCGTCATTTAATTTGAGATTTCAATTTTCAAAATAAGTGATTAGTTTTAGCAATTTTCCAAAGTGTTCGTGAAGGAAGTACAACTGATTTTTTAAATTTGGGATTTGTGTGAGCTCCTTGCACTCACCAATACTTCTAGCATCCTCCTTTAGCAGTGTTATGAAATGTTTTAGACTATCGAAATTCTCAGCATAATAACTAGTAGCTTCCAGCCATGTTCCCCATCTAGTTATTACTGGAGTGGGAGGCAGTGACAGAGATGGAAATTTTTCCCTGAAAAGAGCTACTCTCAATGGTGCTTTTCTGAAAACTTTTTTAAAAGCTGATACAAGTCTATCAACTTCCGGAAAAGTGTCTCTGATATATTCACAGATTCTGTGGAGAGCATGTGCTACACAAGTAATATGCAGCATATTAGGATATGTTTTCTTCAATAGTCTGCCTGTTTTTAACATATACGCAGCACTATCACTGACAAATAAAAGTATTTTTTCTTTGTACGTGGCGTCCGAATGAAGCATTTTTTGCATATTCTCCTTAATGGTTTCAGCAACTGTTTCCGCATCAACTCTATTTATAACACTTGTTGCTATTACATATGAGTTATAGGGAATAGTTGGATGTAGTACACCAGCTACCACATTTACCACACAGCGTCCTAACATATCCACTGTTTCGTCGGCGCTTATCCATATGTATTGATTTAAAAGATGGCTTCTAATGCGTTCTACTGTTCTCGTATAGCACCTAGAAACATAATATTTGCGTAAAGTTGATTCATCAGGAACATTTCGACCAGTATATTTTTGAAGAAATATTTTTAAAGTGGGATTGCTAAGTTTATTTAAAGGAATATTAGCCGCCATAAAAGTTTTACAGAGTTCAGATGTGTTTGCGATCCTAAGTGACGAATTTTTGACGATATTTTACGGATTTTGTAATAAATTTCGGAATCACTGACAATGGACATACAATCAGTATGACCGGCAATCCAACTCGCCATTGTTTTACAATGCCGTTCTCGACATTCTTCCATATCATGTCTGAAAAAGTAACTTAAACAATGCTCTAGATATAAATAAATGAAAACTAAAAATGTGTGCGTAAGTTATTGAAACTGAACGAAATTCAATGCACACTTACGTCGAAATAATTGGTAGAAATAGATTCAATCAAACGATATTAAACAGGATCTATCACAAAAATTACGATGTAATTAACAGTTAAAACTATGAAAACAAGAAACTTACTCACAGCACTTTATTTATCTTACGAAATATAAACTAATAAATAAAATACATTATAAAAACCCCGCTTCTATCTACGCTCATGAAAACACTTTAAAAAACACTATATTCTCCGAATACAATAGCTGAGTTGTCCATTGTTATCGTGCGAGACCAGGTGGCCGAGTAAGTCACACAAATACTTCATTGAAATACGCCGGGATGTACTGTGCGACGTTATACACAATTCCAATTGCCGATTGCGTTTTATGGAAATTGCATCCGTTCTCTAATTATTAGTAGTAAAAAACTCTCAATAGTTTTGGAATTATACCAATTGTATTTAGATTCATCAAACTATTTGCGAAAAAGTAAAAAAAGAAAATAAATTGCAAAACAGAGAATAGGTTTTATATCATATAAGTTAACAAAAATAATCATACATTAACAAGCCAAAAGTGAATAAAATCAACATTTTAAAGACAAATAAATCATTAAGTTACTCACTGATAACATAAAATTTACTACTGGCGAAAAGCGAACCTAGCCGTTACTCCATAAACCCGCACTGATGAAGTCGTAAGACAGAAACGCATGTGTCTGTCGTTGAAGTGTCCACTGGTTAAATACGTGGTGTATGTCGATGTGTACAGTTGCATACATGTTTATGCACATTTATATTGTTTGTATACATAAATATATGTTTTTAACATTTTTGTATTTTTGTAGAAATATTGAAAATGGTTATTATTATGGGCACTAACTACCATTCAGAACCAGGAAGCAAAAATATATGCAGAATGCTTTTTTTTTTAGAAATTTTGCTATAAAATAAAGCCGTAAAAGTTATGATAATAATAGTTAAATATTTTAGATTAAAATTCTTGCAAATAAATTAACTTATTAACATCTAAAATATACCTGTATTTGAATAAAGTTTTTCTATATATTTTATATCCGTTTTTAAATTAACATATTTTTAGATTCTAGACTGCGAACTTGATCTTTGCAATATTCAAAGTTACTAGCTTACCTGTATGTAGTTCTTCCTGTATCGAATTTAAAGTACTGGAATATTTTGCAATTAATAAACGGCATTGCAAAGCTTAAGTTTCTGATAAGAAGAATTTGTTTAAAGAAATAAATTGTTTTACGTAATCGGTCTAACTGTAATAAATGTTGTGTAACTTTTCATTGCGTCATACATTATTATTTCATCTCAAAGCAATATCAAACAAGGAACGGTGTAAACAAAAGTGTTTAACATGCAAAAATTATAGGGGAATGGATTATGCGGAAGTGTTATTACACAATATTATCTTGCTTAAGAATGTTATTTTGTTCTAACACAGGCACATGTTCTAACGCGTGACTGTATTTCTTTGATCCTTGTTTATATATATATATATATGTATATATATATATTACAAGAATTATCGACCGTAGTATATTTATTAATAATAAATCAAAACGGGCAAGCGGTCTGTCAATTAAAACTCATTCATTTTCGCGATCTCTATATTTCGCAACGAGTTTGTTGCTTCTTCAGGAGATGAAAATGTAGAGTTAAAAAATGGAAGTGATGTACATAAACATACTAAAACTGATTAAATTTAACTTCACTTCCATTTTTTAACTCTACATTCTCATTTCCTGAAGAAGCGACAAACTCGTTGCGAAATATAGAGATTGCAAATAAATGGGTTTAAATTAGCAGACCACGTTTTTAATTAATTTAGTTCAAGTGAATGTGCCAAATAAGTATTATAGCATTCAAAAGTGACTAGAAAAGTTATCTATTGTTTAAATTCAACTAAAGTAAATGCAATCTACTATCGTTTAACTCTACGTATTTTAAATATCATCGGAATTAACTGAGAATAGCTAAATATAATAACGTATCGATGACAACGAAATTCTACCATTAAGGTTGGAATATAGATAACTGCAAAAAACTGTCGTAAGTCTCTCGACCAGTGAACAAATTGATACTAAGTTCATTTGAAAACTTAATAGATTGTGACAACATAATTTGAAACATACTTGAGTGGGTAAAACCTCACTACATTTGTATAATACCAAAGTATTTTTAATAATATAAAAAAATATTATTAAAAATGGGGTGTGAAGAACACAATACAAGTTCATTTATGTATTTTTGAATGTATCTTCTCCAAAGACGTAGATGCGTATTTCACATTTCTACATGATTCTTAATACGCCCCTATTGGAGAAGACACATTCAAACAAACATAACTACGTTACTATCTAGCCGAAATTATTCAGACAGAGCGTGAAGGAATATTCAGCGCTGTCTAGATAATAAAAGCCGAAGCAGACGTGTTTTCTATAGTCGGTAACCACCGTATCTATAAAAAACTGTATTCTCGTGTCTTCACTACTTATCGGCGTGAGCCGAATATGTATATGACAACATAATTTGAAACATACTTGAGTGGGTAAAACCTCACTACATTTGTATAATACCAAAGTATTTTTAATAATGTAAAAAAATATTATTAAAAATGGGGGGAGAAGATACATTCAAAAATACATAAATGAACTTGTATTGTGTTCTTCACACCCCATTTTTAATAATATTTTTTATATTATTAAAAATACTTTGGTATTAATAGATTATGAACAAACAAATGATGATATTACTTTGATGTTCTATCACATTCATTACATGTGCAGAAGAAGACGAAATTTTAAGTGAATTAAATTCCATTGATGTTGTCAACCTCAATTTAATAATATTTATATGTACATTGTTTCTGACACTTCTAAGTAAACATTAGTGTAATTATATAATAATTTTTAACTTAAGAAGACTTTAATAGGTAGTTAAAGAATTTATTATTTTATGATAATACTTTCGTAAGCAATTTTGCATGACATTCTTTTAAAGCAATTTAAGTTCTTTTCTTAAGTATTCAGTCCAATAATCTGCATGTAAGAACCTAAATTAATTTACATAGAGACTTGGCAAAGACATTACATATTTTTCTTCTTATATAATCGCGATCATTTGTAAATATTACATTCTTTAAATAATTAGAATCTTACAATGAATTATACATGGATGAATAATTTGTTAAATGGTAAAATCCACAGGTTGTAATAGGTATGTGATAATTACAAGCCCATATAATAGACTTACATCATCAAGGTTAAATACTTGAAGTTGTATTAAAAAATTGTCTTCGTCTTGGAAATATATAATCAACATATGGATCTTTTACGTAAAAGAATATTTTAAGACACGGAGTGTAATAAGTTTATTAATCTTCCTCTTTTAATAAGCAAAATTATTCAAACATTGTTACTAATATACTCGTAATAAGATAATAAATATAGAAAAAAAAAACATAATAAAGCAGTTTTGCTGTTGTAAAAGAAGTTCAAAGTTAAATATATTTTGCCTGCAAGTCATTGGTTTGCGTTTAATTTTTGAGAGTTGTGTAGGTCTTAGAAATTAGTTTTAATAGTCTGCCGTTAGCTTACTGACGAATTTCAAGGAGGTCGCGCAAAATCGCTTGTTGTGCCAAAAAATATGGATGCTGTGCTTGAACTGGTAATGCAAGGTCGTGATGTGACATGCCGTGAGATTGAGGCATCTCTGGGAATTAGTACGTAAGCTATTGCATCAAAATTTAGCCGCGAAAAAGATTTGTTCGCGTTGGATCCCGTCCATTTCCAAAAAAGGGCTCGTGTCGATTGGTGCAAAGAAGTGCTTTAAAAATACGTCAAAAGCCGTGTATAGCATCTAAACAGGTGACGAATCTTGGGTCTATGCGAATGAGCCAGGAAGCAAACGGCAGTTGCCGGTGTGGGTTTTCCAAGATGAGCAACAAAAGTTGTTCGTGCAAGAACTTCGAAGCAAGTCGTTCCCTGCTTTTTTTGGAGAAATTGGACATGTGGTTGTTGTGCTACTAAAGATCATAGAACGGTCAATTCTAGATGGTGCACAACCATTTGTTGTTGTCAAAAGTCTTTGGAGAAATAAGAAGAAACAACGAGCGACATAGGATCATTTTGCAACATGATAATGCCATCAGCACAAACACATCAATATTTGATCGGTCAAGACATCGAATTGATGAGTCATTGTGTTGATTTGGCATCACTGATTCCCTTTTGTTGTCGTACGTCAGGAATAAACTACGTAATCAATGATTTTTGATGCCAGAAAAAGCGGATGATGTGTTCGAAGTGCATGGTTTGGAGACATATCAATCGGAATGGAAAAAGTGTTGTGAAAATTGGTTCAAACATATGTGAAAGTGAATCGATCATCACGAAGAATATTTTGAAAAGCAATTTAACTATTTTCAATGATAAATATTTGTTTTTTTACCTTATTTTCTTTAGTTTTTGCTATAATCTCGTACTTATTTTGTAATATACAAGGTGTGTATAAATTGGCGGACTCACTACACGTGGCGACATTCTTGGTCAAATTTTGAGTTAAAAGTCCTAATCCTAAAACGATGTATCAGGCCTCCTTTGTATTCAGAATGAATTTGACAGTAGTAATGTATTTGACTAGAACAACATTAGGCTGCCTACTTATTGTTTTACAACGTTGTCAGATGTGTTTTTGGTCAAAATAAGTTAATAAACAAATATTAAAAACAAACTTTAAAATCAAAAAGAAAACTTTAACGAAAGGATAATAACAACAATTCTTCTTTCTTCTAAATTGTAGCTCTTTCTGTCAACAAATATCGAGTAATAATGCTTATTTCAAGACTGAAAGTCCGAACTTTAGGAACCTCGTGCAAAGATATGGAGCATGGTACAACATTTTCGTATTAGGATTTTGGACTCCGAATTTAACGAAGAACATCGCCGCGTGTAGTGGGTCCGCCAAATTTTTACACAACTTGTATATGTTTTCTGTGATTGGGTGTATCCCAATTAATTAAACATTACTAATAATTATGAATGTAGAGCCAACATGACACAGAACTCATTTAAAGCTCTTGCTCTTTACTGTGTCTACCTCATTTTCTAGCTTCACATGTGATGGAACGGACTACTGTTCCGTACCATTTGCCTTCTCGTTATCCTCTGAGGATGAGTTAATTAATTTAATTGTCATTTTTTCAAATAAAAAGGCCGCTGGAGACGATTTCTTACCCAGCTTTTTGATACACGACTGTAGATTTATCCTGGCATATCCTCTGAAACTACTTATTAACCTACTCATAACAGCGAATATCTATCCTGATCGGTGGAGGAACACAAGAATTATTCCCGTTCATATGATAGGAAATCGTGTCTTGATTAGTAATAATAGATCGATCTCTATTATATCAAACTTCGCCAAGCTCTATGAGCAGGTATTATACTCAAGACTTTTAGTGGCATGCGCTCTGATATCTCACCGAACCAGCTTGGTTTTATCACGGCTAGATCTACTTTTATCAATATGGCGCAGATTGCCCAGTATGTCGGTGAAGTTTTGGACAATCAAGGACATGTCGATGTAGTTTATACTGAGATTTTGCTTCATAAGCTAGGATCTTTTGGTATTGTGTTAGCTTTTATCAGCCTTCTTCGGTCTTATTTATTTCAAAGAAACTGCTAGGTGACGTACAATGGATTCTGCTCCAATGATTTCGTCCTTTCTTCTGGTGTTCCTCGGGGATCAAACTTGGGCCCCATGCTATTTGTTTTGTTTATGAATGATCTCCTTCTCCAAGTGAAATATTCCATAGAGATGATATAAAAATATATGCTGAGATTTCAACAATTGACGATGTTGTTAAACTGCAGTAGAATCTGAACGTGTTAGTTGGATGTTGTGGCCGCTTTAAACTTAATTTAAATATTAATCAATTTAATCAATGCTGCGTGGTTACTTATACTTTTAGATCGTATTTAATTAATATTCGTTCTGATGCTTACAAAACGCTGGGATTTATTATGCGTGTGTCAAAATACTTTAAAGATATCAATTTGCTTAAATCATTGTACCATGCTTTATGTATTAAGCAAAATTTAATACGCCCCACTAATTTGTGTTCGCCATAAGTTTTTAAAGATTCGCACATTTAAAAGTGATGGAGTTTACTCAGAACGAGGTGCATCCCAGGCTGATCTACGTCCACGCCATAGCATGCCATCTCTGAGCGTTCGAAGGGAGAATATATGTAGGAAAATCTTAAGTAAACTGATTATTAAAAACATTATGGACTACCCCTTCATACTGGAGCGAATGCCTTTCTTGGTTCCCCGTATGAATTCCGGGTGTGGTTCCCCTTGCGAAAACGAACGTCAGGAAACGGACTGCAATATGTATTCTGTCCAACGTAACCATGCTGATGTGTTTGCGTAAAAGATGATTCGCAATACATACGTCCATACCTTACTTTGTAATTGTTAACGTTTATGTATATATAATGTGTAAATGGGATTTAAGTAAAACACTTATACTAATTTCCAGTATATATTACACTTTATTATATGTATTAATAAATTGACGACATGTTTCGCTACGATGTAGCTTCTTCAGATCTTATATTACTACTGAACACGCTCTTCACAAATGTATGGATTTTTTCTAAACTATTTCAATGGGTTGCACTTGTCTACATTAGAATCGTCTCTTACCGATATATCGTCTAAAGTTATTGTTATCTTAATATTTGATGAAACCAGTTTAAAAGTGGGGAATTATTAAGGTCTAATTGGTCATTTAACAATATATCTGCATATTTAAGTTTATTTATTTCTAAGGATTCCAGTAAATTTAACTTTAATCCTTTTTAACAAATTTAGTATAAAAAACACACTTGGCTATTTCAAAATTTTATATTCACAAAAATTGTGAAATAGCCAAGTGTGTTTTTTATACTAAATTTGTTAATTACAAAATGTTTCACCAAGAAGTGTCTGCTACATCAATTAATGAAATTTAATCCTTTTTGTTGTTACTGTAAAATTTCAAAATCTGTATTGAAACTATGATTATTTTCCAACAAATGAAGTGCATAATTATGCACTTCAATTTTTTAAAAGCTGAATCTTCTGTAAATTCGATTCCAAATCATGAAATGTTTATATTAAAATCAATAATAAACAAATCAAACAGCAATAATATTATTTTCACAAAAGCAGATAAAGGAAATACAGTTATAGCATTAAGCAAAAACGATTATATTAATAAAACTATGCAATTTTTAGACCCATCAAAATATAAATTGTTAAAATCAGATCCCACAGTGAAATTTCAATCTTCAGTTAAGAAGTGTATCCAGAATTGTAAAAGTTTATTTAATGATAAGGAGGAAGGTAAACTTATCAATATGAATCCACAAGCTCCAAAATTATATTCATTAATTAAACTTCATAAAAAAGATAATCCTATCAGACCAGTCGTGTCGTTTGTCACAGCTCCTTCATATAAATTATCCAAAAAATCTTAGAACATATTAGAGAAAATACTGAATTTTCAGCGAAATTTACAATTAAAAATTCATTAGAGCTAGTTAACAAAATAAAAGATACTAAACTTCCAGATAATGCCAAGCTAATATCATTCGACATTACTAATTTATTCCCTAGTATCCCGATAAAAGACACCATTAATTTGGTGGAGAATTTGTTAACAATTCAAAATGTTAATATAGTTAAAAAATTAGATATCATAAGTTCTCTTAAAACTATCTGTTTAGATCAAAACTATTTTGAATTTGACAGTAAGATATATTCGTGTAATGATGGCCTAATAATGGGCAAACCATTGAGTCCGTTATTATTAGAGATTTTTATGGATAATTTAGAAAGTCAAATTAAAGAACATCCCAATTTTAAATATTTTATATACTGGCACAGATATGTAGATGACGTATTAGCTTGTTTCAGAGGCACAGATAGACAATTAAACCAATTTTTTGAACACATAAATAATCTACACCAAAACATTAAGTTCACCATAGAAAAAGAATTAGATCATAGTAGTTCTTGGACCTTACAATTTTTAGACAAAATAATAAACATGTCTTTTCAATATATCACAAACCCTCACACACAGATGTTATCATTCACAATAGTTCCTGTCACCCGGTTAGTCATAAACTAGCATCATTCCATTGTATGATACACAGATTAATATCAGTACCTTTAAATAATGAAAACTTCTTTAAAGAATTAAATATCATTAAACAAATAGCGCGAAATAATGGATATAACCCAAATATAGTAGATACAATTTTAAGAAAAAAGAAATATAGGAAAGCAATAGAAAATGTGTACCCAATAATAAAAGATAAACCAAGCAATTATAAATTAGTAACATACATAGGACCGATAAGTGAAAAAATAGGAAAAATTTTACGAAAAACAGATATAAATGTAGCTTATAAAACTAATAATTCTTTAGGGAAATTCATAAAAAATAATAAATCCAAGACAAGCAAAAGTAATAAATCCGGAGTATACAAACTAACATGTAAAGAGTGCCCTAAAACATACATAGGCCAAACTGGTAGGAGCTTTGAGAAAATAATACAGGAACATTTTAAAAGTTTTATTAACAAAAAGACAGATTCCAATTATGCACTTCATTTGTTGGAAAATAATCATAGTTTCAATACAGATTTTGAAATTTTACAGTCACAACAAAAAGGATTAAAGTTAAATTTACTGGAATCCTTAGAAATAAATAAACTTAAATATGCAGATATATTGTTAAATGACCAATTAGACCTTAATAATTCCCCACTTTTAAACTGGTTTCATCAAATATTAAGATAACAATAACTTCAGACGATATATCGGTAAGAGACGATTCTAATGTAGACAAGTGCAACCCATTGAAATAGTTTAGAAAAAAGCCATACATTTGTGAAGAGCGTGTTCAGTAGTAATATAAGATCTGAAGAAGCTACATCGTAGCGAAACATGTCGTCAATTTATTAATACATATAATAAAGTGTAATATATACTGGAAATTAGTATAAGTGTTTTACTTAAATCCCATTTACATATTATGGATTTCCAGCAAGTATCGACCGATTCAATGAAATATACGAGTATACATATAATGTACCTTGTTATTGGGCTTAGTCTGTTGGGTATTAAAGGACATTATTATTATAAAAGTGTCTTTATTATATCAAATTCCTTTCAAGCAAAAATATGTTAGGGATGATTTTTAAGGTCTCTACATTTTCTTTGCTTAGAAATAATACATGAATTTTAATATTCATTGATTAAGCTATTTCTAAAGGTATCAATTTCAGAAATTTATCTAATATTTACATCACTGTCTTACGCCTCATATGCAAATAACAGTTATTAAATATTTCCAAACGCACGCAAAAAAAAAATATTTACATTCAATAAGAATTTATCATATCACCAAGCAAGAACGCTGGAACGAGGCAATGAGTCATTTTTTTAATTGTTCCTACATCGTAATTTTTATTCTTTGCGGTAATGGTCCGTCCACATGTATAATAAGTCCGTACGGATAGCCAATGGTGTGTGATTTGACTGAAAAGGTCAAATATCCACGGACGGTGACTTTCACTTAGCAAATTCCACCGATACTGGTAGAGTTCTATTCCATTTACTTTAATAATATATCTAGACAAGTACAAATACTGATTAAAATCAGTGTTGTGCTGACACTTTCATACATTTTTCACACATGTCGATGATAAATTTTGTGTAATTATGTTGTTTCACTTCCTAGGGGATTCTAAGAATGCAGTTGGACGGGCTACTTTATTCAAAAATAAAATTGTTTCCGTGTTCTTATTATCAATGTACAATTACGGTTTAATAAACTGTCTTGATTGAAAGGGTTAATTAATAGAGCCCAGATTTCTAGCTATTATGCCATCATATATATATCATTTGTCATTTGATAAATTCTTGAAATTTTCGGCTTTTATATTAAATATTTTTAAATTAGTATGTTATTTTGCGAAGTAAATGTGAATGTAAACATTACTGTTTACAAATTACAACGCAAATTATATGAAATTTTATTTGAAAAATTTTCGTCCACGGGACTTGAACCCAAGTATACGGTTTGCCGGGCCGTCGCTCTATCCAACTAAGCCACGAGGTGTCAATTCTTTTGGAAACGTTTTATAAGGCAACAATGTTAATATTCCAATGTCAGTTTGAAAGTTTGAAATTGCTAATTTTTCATTTTTCATAATTTCTTAGTCGTTCATTATAAGACGTTTCCAAAGACTTGACACCAAGGTCCTCGAGGCTCAGTTGGTTAGAGCGACGGTTCGGCATACCGTAGACTTGGGTTCATGTACCAACGTGGACGAAAATTTTTCAAATAAAATTTCGTATAATTGGCGTTGTTATTTTGTAGACAGCAATGTTTACATTCACATTTACTTCGCAAAATAACATACTGATTTGAATATATATATATATAATTTCTTTTTCTATTGTTCTTAGCCGTTCTCTTAATTATAAATGGTAAATTATTTCTTGGAATTCGGCATGATAACTAAATAGAAATGCTCATTTTAACGTTTCGACTTTTATTTTGTCTTCATCAGAATAAATATCATTACAATACTAGTTTACCTGCAAAGGTAAATTTAAACTAATAATAATATAATAACTATTGTTTTATGTAAAATGTAAATTGATATATATTTATGGTACTTACAATAAGTACCATAAATATATATTCTTCGTTTTTATTTTTTTTAACAGTTTGAACTATTTTACTTAAAATATAAAATTGGCACATTGTACATTCAACATATGGAAGTAGACTGAATTTTAGTAGGCCTAAAGTATGTATATATTTCAAATTTTTGTGTTTTGTGATGTAGGGGAGTTTTAAAAAGTTTAAGTGTTATTGGATTTGAATTGAATTGAAGTGAATTTTTATGTTATTTATATTATGGATGTTTTAGATCAATGGAAGATATAATTTTGAGAGATTTGAAATTTCATGACGGTCATTAATGACGTTTTCTTCATGTTTTTTTAATATGAATTAACTCTAATACTGATCTTGCTTTATAATTTGTTTCTGTTTGTAGTATTTTAACTTCTTTGTAATTGAAAGTGTGGTTATTTTTAGTTTCATGTTTTTTAAAGCTGTAATGTTTTTTGAATATTTATGGCAATTGATTCTTTCTTTTAAATATTGTTCTGTTTGGCTTATATAAACAAGATTACAATAATTACATGGTATAAACTATATGCTATAAACTACATGTGATTTTTTTTTCCCGTGGAATGGCTGCTTTTAATTTTGCTTTAGTGAAACTTAAATTACTGTAATTTTTGTGAGCAATGTGGACATCATACTTTATAATTATTTCCTCCTGAATCCGTTATTACAACGTGGTGTACGTGGGCAAGATGTGCCTGCTATTATGCTGATCATTTCGAGTCTTTCTGGAATCATCTCCGAAGCAATCGTAAAGTGTCAAGAGATTGTAAAATAATGAAACAGTTAAACAAAATTTAGCATTTATGAAAACAAACTACAGCTTTGTAAGCAAAGCAAAGCTATCACGAAACTCGAAGAAGAGGATTTGGCCCTAGTAGAAGCTATGGAAATAATTGAAAATTTTAAGAACAATACTTCAAAAGTGTATTCAGGAGAAATAATTAGATGATAATAATAATAAGTAGATGTCAAACGACGTTCTTCTCACTTAAAATATATGCTTAGTAATAGAAGAAATGGATGTTCTGTTGAATATTTAGAGAAACAATTAGTTATCGGTTTATTCAAAAATGAATAGTATGTGTTCCAAACTATGTATAATATTATATGCTTTAGTTTCGACATTCTTTTTTGTAATTTTTTATGTTAATTAATTAAATAATTACAAATGAAACAGACATGCAATAATATACACGTCTGTAACTGTACACATGGACATTTCCAACATTTACTTCTGCCTAAGACACGTGTTTCTACCATCTACTATCAGGCTTCTTCAGTTAGGCTAGTGAAGTAAGTAAAGCTTAAAGAAATCGCCTTATAAGGTATAGCAAATTTTGTCCTATCAGGTGACACCATATAATCTAGTGACATCTGACGGACAAAAGAGACTATGCCGAAAGTGTCAATTTTCCCTTGACCGGCTATGCCGGTACAGAAGAGAAAAAATACGTATATAGGTGTAAGTCCATTAACGCGATGCCAGATGGCAGCAGATTATATGGTGTACAGTTACAGACGTGTATATTATTGCATGTCTGCTTCATTTGTAACAAATGCGAAAGCCGTGCTTATCGTGTTGATATACTTAAACTTTTTTGGTATAATTAAAGAATATTATTAATTTTTAATGTCTTTATTTTTATGCCATTTTATGTGCGTATTTCGAATAGATTTTTTGATTTTTTAAGAGCTTATTTTTGAGTTTTTTTAGCTTATAAATCTGCACTATTAATCAAACGGTTTTGTTTTAGCATATCATTGAATATTTGCGCTGTGTGCGATTATACACATTAAAATTATATTTATATGTATGTATATCTCAAGGTAAACTGCATTATATTATCAATTAGATTTTACAATATTTTTTTGTTAACATAATAGAGATGATTAAGTTCAGTGATATTAAAACGTAAAACGTGAAGTTACAATTTTTCTTTAATATAATTAAAATACTGTTACCGAATAAATATAAATAAATACTAACCAGTCACTGCTGATAAAGAGCTTGCGTGACTTTGTCTTAAGGTCAAAACACCGCAAAATTATTTAATTATTTATTTATAATATTGCTGTTATTGGCTTAAATAAATAATTACTTTAACAAGGGTAATAGATATGCAATTTAGATTATACATTATTTCTGTTGACATACAGGATTCACCTCTAGTGTTGTTACCAACTTAAGAAATTTTATATTAACGTTAAATATACAAAAAAGGTTTAAGTATATCAATACGTTAAGCACGTATTACGCATTTGTTACAAATGAAACAGACATGTAAAAAACATCTGTAACTGTAAACATGGATAACACACCTCGTATTTTCCAGCTTTTTACTTCTGCTTAAGACATATGTTTCTGCTATTACTATTAAGCGTCGTCAGTTAAGCTAGTGAAGTAATTTAAAAGTTTAAATCGCCTATAAGGCATAGCAAATTTCGTCCTGTCAGGTAGCACCATATAATATAGTCTCTTTCGTTGACAAAACAAGTATGAAATTCGGATAAGTACTTCTTCTGTTGGCTTAGGGGCACAAGCATGCATTCAACAGGGAGGTGGACATTTCGAAAATATTATTAATTGAACTTTTTTAAATAAAATCAGTTTTTATTGACTTTAGGATTACATTTTTGTTCATGATCTGACAATCACATTCATAGATCTGTAACTTTGAAACAAATAAAAATGGATATACAAGTTTTGCGTTTTTGTTACTTGAAATGGAGTCTACTTTACACTCCTAAAATTTGAACATATCGATACGCGACATCTTGTATATCACAATTCTCCAAATTATATTAACATTTTGTTTGTTAATTAAAAAAAAATTATTGAAACATTATATGATTCATTTAAATAATTTATTCGAAATTCCTAATAAACCATACATCGTCAAGGCTATAACTGGTTCATATCATACGAACATATACATAAATATATGGATATAATATACGTATATTTAAAAACGGTTAATTTTTTTTAATAATGTTTTGGCGAAATCAACCTCATACATTTATTTATAACACATAAAAGAATTATTGCGAGTTTGTCCTGGTGGGATGCTTATGAAATACCTTGACAAGAATCTCGCCTAGTCCTTGACATTTTTTTAGCGTTGTCCTGAACATATTGAGTGGGCAGAAAGTAACATTTATGCGGTTATTGTCTAATGGAATCCAAGAAGTCGTTACTAGGAAATGGTTGAATGACAGACACAATGAAACAGACAAAGAAAACAAGTGATTTAAAGCAGTTAATTAATAATATAAATAATTAATATGTATTATCGAGTAACAAGTATTATTTTTATTGCAAACAATAAAATATTAAATAAGAATTTGATTCATTACCCAAATATTTTAGCATTAAAGTGTATTTATTTGTTTATTTATTTATTTATAATGATTGCCATTAAGTCAAGTGATTTTTTTACAAAAAAAATCATATGTCCTAACTTTCCTAACTATGATTTGTATTAATTGTAAAATATAAAATGTTGTTTATCAAGGGACGACCATCCAATTGTAATAACTGCTACCAATTATGCTAAACATTACAAATCTATCATATATCAATAATAAGTGTATAATAATAATAAGTATAGTGTATTTCTGAATTTTAAAATGGTATTTAATAACGTACACAAAACATTCATAGTATAAATCATATTTTCGAAATGGTCAAAAGATCTACAGACAGTGGAGGCACTCCATTTTAGATTGTTTAAAAGAATTTGTTTAGATGAATTGCCCAACCTGTTTTCGCTTATAATACTTTTCAGAATACATTCAATTGAATTGTTCCAATTTTTCGCCAAACCGATAGTGAGGGACGATAAGAAGCTAGTGGGTGACCAAAAATCCGGACAGAAGAAGCGATTATTAATGTTCGACAAATAATGTCTGATGCCCCAAATATTTTAATACGAAGTCTCGCTCAGCAAACTGGGTTGTCAAATTTTAAGAGTTGTCATACAATTTTAAGAGAAGATTTACAATTATTTCCGTATAACTTCATTCATTGCAAGAAATCCTCGATATTGATTATCTGCGACAGTTAGCATTTCGTGAATAGTTTTCAAATAATTTTAACGATGAAATCTTAGACAAAACTTTATTTTCAGACGAAGCGTGGTTTCATGTCAATGGATACGTTAACAATATATGAGAATATGGAGCGATAGAAAGCCCAACAATTTTCATGTTGAAACTCCTCCACATCCTCACAATGTCGATGTTAAGTGCACTATAAGTAGAAGAAGGATTACTGGAAGGATTCAATTTTTTTGATCGTAAATCACTTCTGGGAAAAGCGAAAGATAAATTAGATATGCCTCAGAAATCCGATATACACACAACCCAGTATTTACGGGAAACAATTTAAATTTTGCGAATAAATTACAATCGAATAAAAAGTGTGTTTACTACAAAAAACAGTTGGATTCATGCAAACATGATAAGACTTGTTCCTGCACTGTCGATTTCACTGTTCCGATATAAGGTTCTAGTGAGGATGTAAGTTTTATCCTTCCGCGAATTTAATTAAAAATGCATTATGTGGGGTTATCAGAAGCTCTGAGGGGCAGAATTATTGCTTTTTTGGAACAGGGCATGTTACAAAAGGAAATTTCAAGAACGATGTGGGTTATACAAGGGGTTGTTTCAAAAACTTATTCAAGGTTTCTGGACTTGCGAACTCAAAAAAATAGGCCTAGGAGAAGTCGTACAAAAGTCACTACTACTAAATCATATTTGAGAGTCAAGACCGTTTTTTAGCTCAAATAGCAAGAAGAAATCCCACCAGATCCCGAGCTCCAAAAGCAACTTTTGCAAGCTACAGGCGTTTCGGTCGAAACTATCAGGAAAAGACTGCGAGCTCGAAGACTTTTCCAGATTTATCAGTGCAAAATTAAGTTGAAGGTTTAAATTGGTGTTTGGAGCATCAAAACTGGACAATCGAAGACTGGTGAAATGTCTTATTTTCGGATGAAACCAGAATTGGCCTACAATCAGACGACCGGCGAATTAGTGTTTTAAGAGGTCGTGGGAGGCAGGCTAGGCTTCGAGCTGTTCGATCTGTTCCCAAATACAAAGGAGGAACTGTAATGTTTCGGGATGGCATCATGATTTGTCAAAAAACTTCTTTGATTCCCTTTAGACAAACCCTAATAGATCAAAGGTATGCGAATTTAGTGCTACAACCGGTAGTAAGACTCTGGAGAGGTGCTTTTGGGAGATTTTTTATTAATTATGCACGATGATGAACATATTTTTTAGAAGAGGAAGATGTGACCGTTTTAGGTTGGCCATCTTGTTCACCGGATCTTAATCCAATCGAGCACTCGTGGGAAAACATTAAAAGAAGGATTGGAGCATGTCAAAATAACCCTGGCAACGCAAAACAATTAATACGAGCAGTTTTAGAAGAATGGAGAAATATTGTCTAAGAAGAAATTGATGATTTAATAGAGAGCATGCCTTGTCGAATTCGTTATTGTATTAACGCTAGAGGAGGCAATACTGATTATTAAATTTTAAAAAACTTTCATTTACTTAACAATTATAATTTTCAGAGAAATTCGTATTTTTTTTGTAATTATAACATTTGTTTCTAAAATTTTTTTTCTGTTGTAAAATGTTTTTGGATAAACTGGTTTATATCTTTAAAAATGATTTTTGTTCAAGTAAAATACAGTTTTCTAGTAATTACTGAGTGACTCTATATAAGTTTGGTTGTGTGTATATGACTATTGTAAATTGAAATATATTGGTCGAACAAAACGCTCAATAGTAAGTGGTTATAAAGAGAAAATATCGCATATTTTATTCAAGAGACCGGAAGAATCGAATGTTACCCGTCATACGTTAGAAACCAATCGTAATATTACCGCGGATTGTTTAAAACTAATTAAAAATATAAACGATCCAAGGGAATCGACATCTATGAAAGTATTTGTATAATTTAAACGAAAGTAACATCTACGACAGATAAGGATTCAATTATATGTACCTGCTTGTACAACTTCTTAGAATATATACAAGGAGAATTTAAGAAACTTAAATTTAGGTCACTTACTCCTCTCAGAGATGATATATATATATATATGTGTGCTGTTACACCCTGCACATATGTATCATCTCTGAGAAGAGTAAGTGACCTAAATTTAAGTTTCTTAAAATTCAGTGTATACGTAGGCGTCTAGTAAAGTGTTTCGCGATTTTTATGGTGGCTTTACTGCTTTCCATGTTCTTCAATACTGTTATTTTTACCTACTGAAGATGGCAAGACTGGAAGTTGTCGAAATTGTATTTAGGATACGAATATTAATGTGGCAAGGGATTTTACACTTTCTTTAAAAGATTTTACTTAGTCGAGGTTTCCAATGAAAGATATTTAAGTATACGAACAGGATTTTGAAATTTCTCCCACACTAAGTTATCTAATGAAGAGATGTTATTTTTTAGCAAGAGTTCTGAAGATATGAAACCGCTTAATTTTAAATTTGCAAATTAATTATTCTGACCTTCTAATATCATTATTTGATTTATTGGCGTTAATTAATACTTTTTAATCCAATTTTAAGTAATATATCTTTTGACATAAACTGACATTTGCGTGTACGAAAACCCATTTAATTGTGTTTAAGTAAATCTATCATTTTATCCCACTCGATATCAGACATTGCTTTAAATTTTCATGGATTATCTTGAACAACGTGTAGTGATTAAGTCTTTTAAAAAAAGGCATGTTCTTTACCGAAATCTATGATGATATGGGAGATATACTGGGTGAGGGTTGCTCTTCGTATACGTCAGAAAAACTGGAGGGAAATGAATTTAAGCGTGGCAGGAGCAGCTTACGAAATGATCCCCGAGCGGTTCCAAGTCCAGAAATTGTGGATAAGTCCATGATTTGTTGCTAAGTGACCATTGAAAGTGTTAGAAATAGCAGAGGCAATGAACGGGTGCTTTATATTTTGCATGAAGAACTTAATATAAGAAAACTTTCGACACAATGGATGCTGCGTTTACTGACGACGGAACAAAGACATGTTCGCCGTCAATAGATGAATAATTTAGAAATTTTTAAACGCAACACAACATAATTTTTGCGACGATTTGTTATTTGTAACGAAACATAGGTTCATTATTATACACCCGAATCTAAAACACAGTCGAAGATGTGGACCAAACGTGGGGAACCAACTCCAAAGAATACCGTCACCTTTCCCACCCATAAAACTCGATGGGAAAGGTGGCGGCATCTGTATTTTGAGATGCACAAGGAATATTGTTAATAGACTATCTTCAAAAGGGCAAGACCATAAATAGGGAAAATTATGAAAATCTTTTAGATCGTTTGAAAACAGTTATTGCTGAAAAGCGTCCAGGAATTACTGAGAAGAAAGAGCTGTTTCACCATGGTAATGCACCTATGAATTTCAGTACGGTTGCTCCAAAAAAATTGAAGAATTAAGGTCTGAATTAGTACCCCCCCCCCCCATTCGCCAGACCTAACACCATCTGTGACTTTCATCCATTCCTTAAAGTGAAAGATATTCTCGGAGGCAAAAAATTCTGCACAAATGAAGAGCTAACTTCGGTCGGTTATTTTACAGGGTTAGAAGAAAACTATTTTCGAAGCGGAATAAAAGGCTTCAACACAGATTGACCAAATGTATCGGATTAAAAGGAGATTATGTAAAGAAAATAAAGTTTGTTAATTTAAATTATTCCTTGATTTCTGCGCGATCGCACGAATTAATCAAACTGCCCTTGTATATTTGGTTTCAGTAATTATTTATTTTCAAATATTATGCGACTTTGTGGGCATCGAAATTTAAAAATTCAATTAAACAGTTGAAAATGTTCGCACAGCATTTTTATAAAACAAACATGATAAATTTATAAGACACTTTCATTTTAGAATCATTAAATATAGTATTGTTATTGCTTATATACAGAACAAATGCACATACATCCTGATAATGTCCCAGTTACTTGCCTAAAGAATGTAGCAACTCGTTAACTTTCTAACAATAATTGTTAAAGAATCTACGACCTCTAATATGATACAATAAGCTAATGCTAAAAATACAATTGCCTAAGATATAACAACTAACCTATTTCCTATCAGCTTTATTATAAGCAAAGAAATTATAAATTATAAACAGTTAAAAAATTTAAGACAAAAATATTAATGTAATTGCCAAATTTCAAGTCAAATATTTCAAAACAAGAAAAATTAATTAATTTTTATTTCGACGTTAAGTTATTACAACATTAACAGTTTCTAAAATTACAAAAAAAAACTCGTAACACTGTTTGTACTCGGTCATTTGGGAATTAATTTAAAAATTAGAAAGAAAAACAGGTTCATTTTCTAGGAAAAAATGTCGCTTGTAAAAGTTCCCAGAAATATTTCAAGTCAGGTTAAAAAACTGACTCGATATTGACGACTTAATGATTTCCAATGCGTTGCGAGAAATGAAACGAATTATTTCCAATATCAACGTGAAATTGAGTATCCTAGGTAAATGATTTGTAAGATGTTCACGTCATGTTATTCAAGAAGAACTGAAAGTTTACTGAATCACCGCGCCGCGCCGCACCTTATCTTGAATAAGAATTACTGTTATAAATTTGTCGCATTCTTGATTTGATGCGATCGCATTTTAATTACTTGGTATATCGTAGTTTGTCTTGTTCCCTTCTTTGTGCAAAGGGGTCACACTTGTTATTTACTAATCTTTGTGTAATCTTCTGCAATATATTATGAGTAGAGTTAAAGGATTTTATGTAAAAAAAAATATTTTTTATTATTAGGAATATCACCCAAGATTGTGGATATATTCATTTTACCCTGAAATAATGTGATTAACGGTATAAAAAATTATATATTTTGCATTAAATTAAGCTCTATTAGTTCGTATTTTTAGTTTGTGTGCATAAAGTGAATATTTTTTACATTTTCAACATAAAATCGTAATTTTTCATGCAAGATTAAAGAAGAGACAATTAGCAAGTTTACTAGGTGTATCAGTAACCACGGTCTTTAGAATTTTACAGGACTACCTTGGAATGGTAAAAAAGTTAATGCAAGGTGGGTTTAACGAATGCTTTCGCCATTGAAAATGGGTGTCATGGTAGAGACTTGTGGTCAATTCTTAGCGCTTTGTGGTAACGAACGAACTTAATTATCGACCGACTTGTCTCTGAGATAAAATTTGGGTCCATTATGATCAAGAATAAAAACAAGAGCCGAAGCAGATACATGGTAAGGGCTCAAGCCTCAAGAAGTTACCTCTTCTGCAGGAAATGGCAAAATAATAGCAACTGTTTGGGACTGTCGAGGAATTTCTCTGATTGACTACAGAGGCCTGCATTTTTCAACACTTTGAAAGTTGATTTAAAAATTTTAACTGTTTTCTAGTAATTGGGTAGCGCTGATTTCAAATCTGCTTTTATTTTTTTTGTATCACGTAAGGTTATTTTTCAAACCAGTAAAATCAAAAAATATAAAAAAAACACGATTTATTTCATTTATAAGCTAGTTTTATATTATATTAAAAAAAATACAAAAATATACACATAGAAACTATTAGAAATAGTTATTTATTCTTTATGCTTCTTAAAAAAACGTTTTCGTTTTTCAGAAAAGCTTCGTTTGGTTGTTTTTCTGTCATATTCATCCAACCAACTTAATTATCGACCGACTTGTCTCTGAGATAAAATTTGGGTCCATTATGATCAAGAATCAAAACAAGAGCCGAAGCAGATACATGGTAAGGGCTCAAGCCTCAAGAAGTTACCTCTTCTGCAGGAAATGGCAAAATAATAGCAACTGTTTGGGACTGTAGAGGAATTTCTCTGATTGACTACACAGGCCTGCATTTTTCAACACTTTGAAAGTTGATTTAAAAATTTTAACTGTTTTCTAGTAATTGGGTAGCGCTGATTTCAAATCTGCTTTTATTTTTGTTGTATCACGTAAGGTTATTTTTCAAACCAGTAAAATCAAAAAATATAAAAAAAACGCGATTTATTTCATTTATAAGCTAGTTTTATATTATATTAAAAAAAATACAAAAATATACACATAGAAACTATTAGAAATAGTTATTTATTCTTTATGCTTCTTAAAAAAACGTTTTCGTTTTTCAGAAAAGCTTCGTTTGGTTGTTTTTCTGTCATATTCAGCTAAAGGAAGATCTCTTCTCAATGTCCAACAGGAATCGGCCATCATTTTTGTGTCCCAGCGCCCTTGGTATCTTTTTTCCATCTTTTTAATATCCTGGTGAAATCTTTCTCCTTGGTCTTCACTCACGTCCCCAAGGTTTTCTGGGAAATAGTCCAAATGGGAATGTAAAAAGTGAATTTTTATGCTCATATTGCAATCAAGAATCCTGAATTTTTCCAGCATATTTTCAACGATCTCAACATAGTTTGTGTCTTTATAATTCCCTAGAAATTTATGTACAACTTCGTTAAAAGCATGCCCTGCATGTTTTTCCTTATCTTCCATCACATTTTCAAATTCTTGATCTTTCACCAAGCTCCTAATCTGCGGGCCTACAAAGATTTCCTCCTCTAATTTTGCCTCTGACAGAGTCTGAAATGTTTTACACAATGTTACGCTAACAAATGCACTTTTCTGCAAACGACCTATATTAGTGCAAGATTTCTCTATTATTACTCTTAAAACCCTCGTAGTTTTATCTTCTAAATAATTTCTACTGATGCTATTTAATTTGCTTTCAAACTCCTTATATCGAACAGTTAGACCCTTCAACTACTATATTGTCGATCCCTTACATTCTTTCAAATCATTCTGAAAGCCTATGTTTTAAAGCATGCGGCCATCTTTATTTACCCTTTACCGAAACGATCGCAAGTTTTACACTGATAACTCGCTTAATGCCTTACCGAATGTCAAACTGATTTTATAGGAATTTTTGTTACGAAATATAGAAAACCATTTTGCGAGTTGCTGGTATTTTATTTAATTATTATGTAAATTGTCTTACAGTTTAGGCTTATCCAAACTTGTAATTTCTCATTTAAATTTTCTTTCGTTTAAATATTTTGGGATGCCTATGTATTAAGTCATATGGCTTCCATCTTGGAATATTTTCCGCTTAGTCATTTCGGTTGTAATCCGCCTTAACCTATTAATTAGTAACTTCGTTAACCTTTTGTTGCTGTAGTAATTTTTGCTTTAAATTGTAAGTCATTCTGGTCGTCTTTTTTTTGCAATTAGACAATCTTCCGAGAAGATGCCGTAATTATATCCTAACTAAGGAAGCGCCCTCTTTCCGCAACTGTTGATACTGCCTATTACAGAGTGTTGTGTGTGGAATTTTGCATTGTTTATTTAATTAAAAGCTTCCGCTTTTGATTTTAGTTGATTTAATGTATCGGTTTGAGCTTATGTCACTGCCTGCTTCGTTTGCGGGATTTTGTACATTAGCTTTTCGACTTTTGTTTCGTAGTATGCTGCTGTATTAATTCGTATCTCTGACGTTGTCAGACATTTTGTCGTTTTCACGTTGCACGTGTGGTGGAGACTTCATCTTAAGTCAGATTAGCGCTTGCCTGTGTTTTCCTTGTGAAAAGCTGTGTCTGCGGTAAGGGAATTTGTGTTTTATTAGATACGTTACTTATTTCAACTTTCGATCTTAGGATTTATTATTAAATATCCACGGAAAATTGCAAATCCGGTTGGATGGCTTCCATGTGAAAACTAATACTTTTTACTGAAAATTTTCCTACCACGTGGCTGTAGCTGCACCAAATTTTGTGGTCTAGGACCTCCGTTTGGCGAACAAACTCCTCCTCGACTTCCACGGAAGCAATTCCACGAAGAAGGGGGCCCGGGAGATCAAGGCCGACGTAACGAGTTTTTGTACTAAGCTAAGTGTGGTTATTATATTTGATAATGTCAAAGTTTCACGATTAATTTTATTATTATATTTTAAATTTCTCCGATAATAAGAGATACAGCTTTGGCGTGACTTGATAAGCACCCGTTAAATTCAATTCACATATTTACGTTTATATTTTTTTCCTAAACTTTGTTTTGTATTATTTTACTCTAATCTAGATTTCATTTCTTAAGATAACTAAATTCATTCGAGATCCATTTTAGTGTGTGACACGGAATTATAGTTAATTACGCCTTTTGTTAAAATTTCATTGTTGATTAATTCAAATCCAATATAACTAATTTCATTTTTATTCTATTATTCTATTGTAAGCTTTATTAACTGTATGCATTGTGAAGCGCAAGGTATGATATCATACAGTCGCTCGACTGAGTACCTGTATTGCTTAGTGTCGAATTAGCTTCCGATAATTTACTTATATTTTCTCCTGTGTATACAGGGTGGTGCGAAGTGACTGTAATTCATTTTAATTTTGACTCTTTACGATCACCTTTAGATGCTACAATCAGTAGCAACACCGAATCGTACTTGAGTTTTTTTTTTATTTCCATAACATATTTAGAACTGTCATTAGTGTTATTTTTGTGACCCAAAGCAATTTTTGAACCTTATATTAAAGCTTGTTACCGTTGACGTGGTTGTTTTAATTTCCCCATCCTGCGAGTGGTGAGAAGAGCAAGCCTTTGTATTTACTTTTTTTATTGGACTCGAGCAAAAGGGAGCTGACCCTCTGGTTGTGGGGCTACCTAGGTCCCGCCACTTCCGCTTTCGGGTTATCTGCGGGCCGAGAAAGTGGTGGCGCTTTTTTTTAAATCTTTTGCGACGTTGTTCTCGCGACGCTCTACCATCTTGGGCTGGGTTAGCCGGCAGAGACGCTCCTGGGACGATTTCCAGCAGGTAGGTCCAGGCCAGAAGAGTCAACCTAGCAGTCCATCGCGCTAGCCCCTGTTTGCTCGACGTCCACCGTATTTTGAGTTTTGTCGCGTTTTAGGTTATAAATCTTGGCGCCTCACGCGTGGGCTTTTTTTTAAGTTTTTGGTAGATCTTGCTTTCTCACACTTGTGGGGGGGAAGTTGGACAACTCATAGGTCACTGTTTGTGAAGTTCTTCCTTTTTGGGAGT
Organism: Melolontha melolontha; assembly: GCA_935421215.2. NCBI lineage: Eukaryota > Metazoa > Arthropoda > Insecta > Coleoptera > Scarabaeidae > Melolontha > Melolontha melolontha. The sequence continues at coordinate 134,990,659 of OW285240.1, read as the reverse complement.
ACTTGTGTATTTTTTTTGATAGACCACACTTTGTTTTGTTGACATAATTTTGGAGTGAACTGGTAACGTTCTGAAGTTTAGTTTTTTTTGAGATTTGTCGTATTTTGGGTATTTTGGAAGTATAGATTTCGTTATTAAAGTGTGTCGATACCTTTTGTAGTACAATGGAGGGTAAGTTCGAAATTAATAGGCTGGAGAGGGACGAGCTGGTGTACGAACTGAAGGTTCGCGGGGCCGAAGTCAACGTGCCGGTGAAAACAATGAGAGCTACTCTGCGAAGTTTCCTCCAATTAGAGTCTGGTGGTGTAGAGGTTTCTAGACCTGCTAATCCCTTCACTGTGGAAGAAGATATTGTTGAGGTTCAAAGGAAAGTTTCTGAAAGTAAGGATCTTTTGGAACAATTTGCTGATGTTGAGACGAGCTTGAAGTTTCGTAAAATTAATTCCAAACTCATTCATGCTTTCTCTCGTATTAGGCGAGTGAAGCCTGTAACTTCTTCTAGTGAGGAGACGGTGGCTGGAATCTTAGTAGAGTTGGTAACCCTTCAGACAACTCTTAAGTCTAAGGCGCGGAAGGCTAGGAAGTCAGCTTTGGCAGGTACCGTTCCTGCAGATATGTCGTTTGTATTCGCATCCACTAGTGTAGCACAAGGTCCTACTGCTTCTGATAGCGAAATTTCTGATTCTGAAGAATCTGTGGGAGAACCGATTCTGTCACCTGTTCGAGCGACTGCGTCACATGCGGTGAGTTCGGCAGCTGTTTCTGCGTCATCTCCGTCGTGTAAGGTTGTTCCGGTGTCAAGGTGGAACTTCTCCAAATTTGATGGAGAAAATTCGCGTCAATCCTTGAGTGCATTTCTCGAAACCATCGAAGACAAATGCATAGCTAATAATCTCGCTAAGGAACAGTTAATAAGGTCCGCTACAGAGCTGTTTTCAGGAAAGGCTTTGGTTTGGTGGCGTTCCACTCGCCATAAGGTAACGACTTGGGTCGATTTTGTACGAGAACTTCGTCTTCAATTTCAACCTCCCAACTATAATGACAAATTGTTTCAGGAAATTAAGAGGCGAACTCAAGGGCCGAATGAGACGATAGGTATGTACGTGGCGGTAATGAATGGTATGTTTGGGCGTTTGACTGTGCCAGTTGCCGAGGGACTTAGGTTGGACGTTCTGTTGCAAAACATTGCTCCGTTCTATCAGAGTCAATTAGGGCTTACAGAAATTAAATCCGTAGACCAGCTTTTAGAATTATGCAGAAAACTAGAAGCTTGTAAGATCTCTATAGAAGCTTTCGCACCTCCACCTCGCAATAAGTCTTCTTTATGCGAACCGGACTTAGCATATGCTTATTCTCCTTCAACATCTAGTGTAGCAGCAGTTTCGGCACCTTCGTCCAGCAATGGACCGAAGTGTTGGAATTGCAACGTAGTGGGACATTTGGTTAGAGAATGCCCTAATCCTCGCAATTCAAGATTCTGTTATAAATGTGGAGCAAGTGGTCAAACCATCAACACTTGCCCTCGTTGCCAAACTTCCAAACGTTCGGGAAACGGCCAGGGGAGACGTCAATAAGACCGCGTACGATCTCCAAGCCAGCGAGTAATCGCTTAGTCGGTCTACCTTATCAAATTGTTCCGTCTCGTTTGAATTTCCTTTTAGATCAAGCATATAATGACGAACGGCCTCATCTCAGTGTTCTTATTTATGGGCAACCTTTTCTTGGACTTTTAGACTCTGGTGCTTCACGCACAATTATTGGGGGCTCCAGTTGGAACCTTTTGCAATCTATTAGAGTTGGTCTTAAACCTACTGCTGCATCTTGTATTTTAGCCAATGGGCAATCTTGTAAACCTATGGGAGAAATTTCGGTTCCTGTTCAACTTGGTGATCGTGTTAAAATTTTGGACATTTTGGTTATTCCTGAATTACCTTATGGTTTGATTTTGGGTACTGATTTTTGGAAGGTTATGGGCATCGTCCCTGATCTTCGTCGTGGAGAATGGATTTTCTCAACCGAACCTACTGTAATTGGGTCTATTGGCATTCAACATGTCTTAGATAGCCACCAGCAGAAATGTATTGATGCTCTGGTCACTGACTTTTTTACAAAAACAGCTCCCGAGGAATTAGGTTGCACATCTCTGGTAGAACATCGTATCGTGTCAAACAGTCTTCCGATTAAACAGCGTTATTATCCCATCTCTCCAGCTTTGCAAAAAATTGTCGATGTTGAACTTGAACGTATGTTGTCTTTAGGTGTCGTTGAAAGATCCAACAGTCCTTGGTCCTCACCTATACTTATGGTTCCTAAAAAGGACAAAACCTATCGATTTTGTGTTGACTACCGCAAACTTAATCAGGTTACTGAGCGCGATGCTTATCCTTTGCCTTACATAACTCAAACCTTGGACAAACTTCGGGATGCTAAATTTCTCACATCTCTTGACATCAAGTCTGCATATTGGCAGATTCCTATCGAAGAATCATCTCGTCCTTATACCGCCTTCACAGTGCCGAACAGAGGTTTATTTCAGTTTCGACGATTAGCTTTTGGACTTCATAATTCTCCTGCTACCTGGCAACGATTTATCGATCAAGTTTTAGGACCAGAACTAGAACCCCATGTTTTTGTTTATCTTGACGATATCATCATCGTTACTTCTACTTTTGAAAAACATCTTGAAATATTGCGAGAAGTGTTATCTCGAATAGAGAATGCCGGCCTGACTCTGAATAGAGAAAAGTGCCTCTTTTGTAGAGAAGAACTTAAATATTTGGGTTATGTTATTAACGGACATGGACTGTCTGTCGATCCTGACAAGGTTCGAGCAATCATTGAAATTCCTATTCCGACTAACGTAGCTGGGGTCAGACGTATGGTGGGCATGGCTTCTTGGTATCGTCGTTTTGTACCGAATTTTTCGTCAATTATTTCTCCTCTGACTAACCTGTTGCGCAAAAATGTTCGTTTTAGTTGGGACACCTCTCGCGATGAGGCTTGGGTTAAATTGAGAGATTGTTTGGTTACTGCTCCTATCTTAGCATGTCCTGACTTCAAGCATGAATTTGTCATTCAGACTGATGCATCTGATTTCGGCCTTGGTGCTGTGTTGACTCAGCATATCAATGAGGAGGAAAAAGTGATCTGCTATCTCAGTCGTTCTCTCTCTCCGCAGGAGCGTAAATTCGCGACGACTGAAAAAGAATGTCTTGCTGTCTTGTGGGCGATCGAGAAACTCCGACCTTACGTGGAGGGAGCTCACTTTTCTGTGGTTACCGATCATTATTCACTTTGTTGGTTGAATTCTTTAAATTCTCCTAGTGGACGATTAGCGAGATGGGCAGTTAGGTTACAACAATATGATTTCTCTATCATACATCGTAAGGGAAAGGAAAACGTAGTTCCTGATACGTTATCCCGCTCTGTGCCAATCTTGTCAACTATCGATGAAACTACTCCTGTTATCGATAGATGGTACAATAGACTTGTTCGTGCTGTTAAAGCGACTCCTGATAAATATCCTGCCTTTCAGTTTGTCAATGGTAAACTTTGCAAGTATCTTCGTCCTTCTCGCAACTACTTTGGTGATGATGGTGACTCTTGGAAAATTGTGGTTCCTAAGGAACGCCGATCGGAATTAATTAAAGCTTGTCATGATCCTCCTACTTGCGGCCACTTAGGAATTACGAAAACCTTGAGTAGAATTACTCAGAAACATTATTGGCCTAAAATGACAGCTGATGTCATTCGTTACGTGAATCGATGTCGCACATGCTTACGTACGAAACCCGAACAACGAAAACCCATCGGTCGTATGGGAGGTCACTCTCAAATTGACAAACCTTGGGAAGTTCTCAGCGTTGATATTGTAGGACCCTTGCCGAGATCTAAGCGCGGGTATAATTATATTCTCGTTGTTTCTGACTGTTTCAGCAAGTTTGTATTAACTTACGCTCTGAGTAAAGCCACGGCCGCTAATATCATTAAACATCTTGAGAATGACGTGTTCTTGCTGTTTGGCGTACCTCGCACGATTATTTCTGATAATGGGGTTCAATTTAAATCTAAAGAGTATCGACAAATGTTGAATCACTATCAAATCAAGTCTGCGTTTACATCTTTCTACCATCCGCAAGCGAACCCTGTCGAGCGAGTGAATCGTGTAATTAAAACTATGTTGATCTCCTATGTGTCGGAGAATCATCGTGAATGGGATCTAGTTCTTCCCAAGATATCTTGTGCTCTGCGCACCGCCAAGCATGACGTAACCGGTCTCACTCCCTATTTCATCAATTTCGGCAGAGAAATGACCACTAGCGGGGAACGACCGCTGCAGAAACCTGAAGGTGGGAATACTCCTAACGTTGTTTGTATCAGAGATCCTGAAGAACTTATTTCTAGATCCTATCAATTTTCACGTATTTTCCAAGATGTAAAATCTCGTCTACAAACGGCTTACGAGAAAGCTAAAACACGTTATGATATGAGACATCGAGCAGTGGAGTTCTTGCCGAATCAGCTGGTCTGGCGAAGGAATTTCGTTTTGTCTGATGCATCTAAATACTATACGGCTAAGCTGGCAGATAAATTTTTGGGACCTTTCTTGATACATCGTCGTTTGTCTACCGACACCTATGAATTGAAAACTTGCGAAGGCGAACTTCTGCCTGGAACTTGGAATAGCGCACACCTAAAAGCGCAACCTGGAGTTGTTTAGTTTTTTTTAGTGGCCTGACTGGGGGCTGGACGAATACTCAGTCGGGTGTAATCCGCCCTGGCGTAAAAGGCGTCCAAAAAGGAGTCCTGCTTGGTTGTACATTCTATCTTGAATACATTTTTGTGGCCTGTCTGGGGGCTAGACGAATACTCAGTCGGGTGTAATCCGCCCTGGCGTAAAAGGCGTCCAAAAGGGAGTCTTGCTTGGTTGTTCATTCCATCTGTACATTTCGTTTTTTTTTAGGTTGAAGTTAGTTCTCAATAATTTATCGTACTGTATACCGTTTTGGACTTGACTTATTTACCGTGACATTCATTTGTCTGTTCTGGAACGATTGTTCGTGTTGACAAGTTTACGTATCGCAGATCCTTTAATTTTGGTATGTTTTGTTTCTAGATGTTGTGCTAGATTTTTGTTGTACTTATTTTGAGATAAGTTTGGTATATCAAGTTTGGATCGGACTGCGTTTGGTTGTTGATACATTTATCGATTCTTGATTCTGACAATGTTGGTTTAATATGATGTTTTTAAATTCTATGATAGCTTATGCTTTCGAGTTGACTCTGTAAACAATCTTGTAGATTGTTATACTATAATATGAGTATGGACGTTAAAAGGTTTAGAACTGTTGATAGTGTTGTTCTATTTGCTGTTTTGCATCTCTATTTAGAGGATTTGGAGATCACACTTATATACAGATCTTACCTGTTTGAATTGTTCTGGTCGTATAGAGTTTTATTGTACCGTGTAGGTTTTCCTCGAGTGAGGGTTTTGTAAACTCTTATACGTACTGGACGTTTGTTATTGACTTTTGGATTTTATATATTCCAATATTCTTTATATACCGATTTTGACTAGTGTTTAATTTTCTTATAGAAATCTTCACTTTAGGTTAATATTTGGCATATGGGTTGTTATTTTGCCTGCATATTTGCTGTTTACCGTTTTCTCCGTGACCTTTGTGAATGATTCTTTAAGATAATAGTATGTGGACTTTTGGATACATCTTGTTGTGTTCTATATATTTACCGATTTTGACTCTTTCGCTTTAAGAAGCGGGATGGACGTCAATAAATTCCGTCGTCCATTCCCGATAGCTTCTTATAGGGCTGAGACCGACACCCCTCGTTTGTAATCGCGATTTTTCTTTTATCGGTCATGGACGTGTCTATGTTTGTTTACTTTTTTCTGTGTATTGGTCCTCAACCGTTTCAGAGTGGTGGTAGGCCGCCGCTGCACTTTAAACTTTTGTTGTAACGTAATCTCTTATTTTGTTTGGCCAGATTAAGATTCTTTATGTTGTTGTTTCTATCGCATGGCGTAACGTTTGTAAGAATGTTGGAACTCGTAAGTACACAGTGTCACAGTTACTCATATCCTACCTTTTAGATTCTTACCTACTTTTCCTTATCCATTTGCTTCCTTTACAGTAGTAATAAACCTTTTTAGTTAATCCTGTTTTTTTTTGAGCTGCTACTGCTTCACGGTAGTTAGTCTCTTTTGAGCTGTCGGAAGTTGTTCCCTAGTTTTGGTTGTGACGCGACGATTTTCGTGACTTGTGTTCATAGCGCAGCTTTCTATCTTCTTTCGCCGCTAGGAGTAATGATCCCCTTCTAGTCTGTGCTTTTTCGGTGCTTTATGCAGCTTTTCCTTCCCCTTTCTTGTTTTCTTCGTGGCGCATGAACACTCGGCATGATATCGGCTGTTGCACATTCTGATGCTGGGGTGACGACCGTTCAGTACTGATTGTTTTGTTGTTTTATGTTCTCGTTATTTGTAATCCTCGTACCGGCTGAATGTCGAAGGGCCTTTGTGGTGGTTTAGGCCGAGCTAACTGTTGACATGGTGTGTTGGTTTGGTTATTGATGTGCTAATGAGTTTCTGCCGTCGAACAATCGGTGCGTCGATAGTTTTGCTGACCTTGGGTCATTATCGCCTTCTGCGTTTTACTTTTCTACTTTCTAGATTTGGATAGTTAGATGACTTTGTGTCAGTTTCGCTTTCTGCGTATTACCTGGTTCTTATCTAGTTTAAGTTAGTTTTGCTTGACTTTGTGTCAATTTCGCTTTCTGCGTAATATTTTGCTCCTATCTTCTTTAAGATAGTTTTGCCTGACTTAGTGTCGTTTTCGCCTTTTTCGTTTAGTTTCGCTCCTATCTAGTGAAAGATAGTTTATGCTTGACTTTGTGTCGATTTCGCCTTCTGCGTTTCGTTTTGCTTCTATCTGTTTTAGATAGTTTTGATTGAGGTGTATTTCTGATTCATGTTCTTGGGTCGCTCTTCAGTGCTACCTTTTGTTTACGACTTGTGTCGTGTTATAACTCAGCTTACGTTTATATTTGGTTTTACCGCAATTCTCTGTATTGTTTCATCAGATTCTTGCGTTTCGCTTTTGTGACTTTAGGTCACTATAGTTTCAGAATTTAGATTTATTTGCGTTCCGTCGATTCTTATCAAATGTTTTGCTAGATACCGTCGTTTATGGACACCGCTCCGCCGAACTTTTGTTCAGTTTTTTTTTTTAAATTAAGGCTCACGTTTTCACTTTTCTGGATTTCTTTAGGAGACTTACCTTCTACTTCTGGAGAAATTTACAAGTAAATTTCTGTTGTGAAAGGGGGGAATTTGTTACGCTAACAAATGCACTTTTCTGCAAACGACCTATATTAGTGCAAGATTTCTCTATTATTACTCTTAAAACCCTCGTAGTTTTATCTTCTAAATAATTTCTACTGATGCTATTTAATTTGCTTTCAAACTCCTTATATCGAACAGTTAGACCCTTCAACTACTATATTGTCGATCCCTTACATTCTTTCAAATCATTCTGAAAGCCTATGTTTTAAAGCATGCGGCCATCTTTATTTACCCTTTACCGAAACGATCGCAAGTTTTACACTGATAACTCGCTTAATGCCTTACCGAATGTCAAACTGATTTTATAGGAATTTTTGTTACGAAATATAGAAAACCATTTTGCGAGTTGCTGGTATTTTATTTAATTATTATGTAAATTGTCTTACAGTTTAGGCTTATCCAAACTTGTAATTTCTCATTTAAATTTTCTTTCGTTTAAATATTTTGGGATGCCTATGTATTAAGTCATATGGCTTCCATCTTGGAATATTTTCCGCTTAGTCATTTCGGTTGTAATCCGCCTTAACCTATTAATTAGTAACTTCGTTAACCTTTTGTTGCTGTAGTAATTTTTGCTTTAAATTGTAAGTCATTCTGGTCGTCTTTTTTTTGCAATTAGACAATCTTCCGAGAAGATGCCGTAATTATATCCTAACTAAGGAAGCGCCCTCTTTCCGCAACTGTTGATACTGCCTATTACAGAGTGTTGTGTGTGGAATTTTGCATTGTTTATTTAATTAAAAGCTTCCGCTTTTGATTTTAGTTGATTTAATGTATCGGTTTGAGCTTATGTCACTGCCTGCTTCGTTTGCGGGATTTTGTACATTAGCTTTTCGACTTTTGTTTCGTAGTATGCTGCTGTATTAATTCGTATCTCTGACGTTGTCAGACATTTTGTCGTTTTCACGTTGCACGTGTGGTGGAGACTTCATCTTAAGTCAGATTAGCGCTTGCCTGTGTTTTCCTTGTGAAAAGCTGTGTCTGCGGTAAGGGAATTTGTGTTTTATTAGATACGTTACTTATTTCAACTTTCGATCTTAGGATTTATTATTAAATATCCACGGAAAATTGCAAATCCGGTTGGATGGCTTCCATGTGAAAACTAATACTTTTTACTGAAAATTTTCCTACCACGTGGCTGTAGCTGCACCAAATTTTGTGGTCTAGGACCTCCGTTTGGCGAACAAACTCCTCCTCGACTTCCACGGAAGCAATTCCACGAAGAAGGGGGCCCGGGAGATCAAGGCCGACGTAACGAGTTTTTGTACTAAGCTAAGTGTGGTTATTATATTTGATAATGTCAAAGTTTCACGATTAATTTTATTATTATATTTTAAATTTCTCCGATAATAAGAGATACAGCTTTGGCGTGACTTGATAAGCACCCGTTAAATTCAATTCACATATTTACGTTTATATTTTTTTCCTAAACTTTGTTTTGTATTATTTTACTCTAATCTAGATTTCATTTCTTAAGATAACTAAATTCATTCGAGATCCATTTTAGTGTGTGACACGGAATTATAGTTAATTACGCCTTTTGTTAAAATTTCATTGTTGATTAATTCAAATCCAATATAACTAATTTCATTTTTATTCTATTATTCTATTGTAAGCTTTATTAACTGTATGCATTGTGAAGCGCAAGGTATGATATCATACAGTCGCTCGACTGAGTACCTGTATTGCTTAGTGTCGAATTAGCTTCCGATAATTTACTTATATTTTCTCCTGTGTATACAGGGTGGTGCGAAGTGACTGTAATTCATTTTAATTTTGACTCTTTACGATCACCTTTAGATGCTACAATCAGTAGCAACACCGAATCGTACTTGAGTTTTTTTTTTATTTCCATAACATATTTAGAACTGTCATTAGTCATTATTTTTGTGACCCAAAGCAATTTTTGAACCTTATATTAAAGCTTGTTACCGTTGACGTGGTTGTTTTAATTTCCCCTTCCTGCGAGTGGTGAGAAGAGCAAGCCTTTGTATTTACTTTTTTTATTGGACTCGAGCAAAAGGGAGCTGACCCTCTGGTTGTGGGGCTACCTAGGTCCCGCCACTTCCGCTTTCGGGTTATCTGCGGGCCGAGAAAGTGGTGGCGCTTTTTTTTAAATCTTTTGCGACGTTGTTCTCGCGACGCTCTACCATCTTGGGCTGGGTTAGCCGGCAGAGACGCTCCTGGGACGATTTCCAGCAGGTAGGTCCAGGCCAGAAGAGTCAACCTAGCAGTCCATCGCGCTAGCCCCTGTTTGCTCGACGTCCACCGTATTTTGAGTTTTGTCGCGTTTTAGGTTATAACAAATATTTAAAACAATTTCCTTCTTTGTTTAATGCCTTAACAAATTGTTTCATAAGTCCAAGTTTTATGTGAAGCGGTGGAAGTAACACTTTTTGAGGGTCAATAAGACTTTCGCGAATTACATTTTTGGTTCCAGGTGTTAAAGTGACACTTTGTGGCCAGTCTCTTTTTATCCAATGCTGTTCTCGATTTCTGTTATCCCACTTGCACAGGAAACATGGAAATTTAGTATATCCAGACTACTGACCCAAGAGAAGGCCTAAAATTTTTAAATCTCCACACACTTCCCAGTTGTGATTTTCATATTGTATTCTTAAAAGTAATTCCTGTAAATTTTCATAGTTTTCCTTTAAATAAACAGAATGGCCGACCGGAACAGAAGCAAAAACATTGCCATTATGTAAAAGAACAGCTTTAAGGCTCCTTTTTGAAGAGTCGATGAAAAGTCTCCAGTCAGAAGGTGTGTACTCAGGAGCTCCGAGGAAAGTAAGTAGATCAGAAATTGCTTGTACTTCAGAAAGATCTTTTGAAAGTCCCAAATCTCTTACTAAATCATTCGGTACGGCTTGTGAAAATAGCTGAGGTTGGTTTTGACCTGAGGTTGATGGTTCAAAATCACTATCCATCTGTACGGAGCCGGAAGTTGAAGAGGTTTCAATATCTTCTTGTAGTACTTTGGGGGGTATAGGTACATGATCACTGTGAGGAACTGGTCTGATAGCTGATTTAATATTGTTTGGGTACAAAATATGTTTCAAAGTTTTTCTATTATGCCCCTTAATATCACAAAGACAAAAGTAGCAATCTTCATGATGATTTTGCGGTTCTCTCCAAACCATCGGTATTCCAAAAGGAAGGCTTTTTCTATTCCCTTTGGTCCAATGTCTTAAACCTTCTTCACATACCTTACAAACAACGTGCGGTGCCCAATCTTTATCTTGATCTCCTAATTTGATTTTGAAATAAGCATAATATGCATTTTTCACAAATTCACCAATTGGTCTCTTAAATTTTTTCAAGACGAAATATCCACAAATATAACAGAAATCATCTGGTTTGTTTTTGCAACACCGGCTAGACATATTTTTAAGCAATGTTTATTTATCAAATACCTCGCACAACACTAAAGACAAATTACAATTAATTTTACTTGTTTACTGATCGACACTCAGAGCTATAATGAAGTAAATGACATTAAAATATACATTTTGTTTGGAGTGATAAACTTGAAATCCTTCTTCGCAGTACTAATAAAGTGAAAGCATAATAAATAGGATTTAGCAAGTACAAATTCCCGGAAATCTTGTCCAAAATTAATACATGTAATAAAAGATTTACATCAGGTAATGAGAGCCTATTTAACAAATTTCTTTAAAGCTACAAGAGAAAATCATTTTTGAGTTAATACCTAGAATTTGAAGTAGTACATTCATTTTAAAATGTATTAAAACGCCTATTATAAGATTTTTTTTGTATTTTTTTCTTTTTCTTTTGTGGGTGGTAGAGACCAACTGTATTTTAATTAGTTATTGCTATATAAAAACTGAGCTTAACAAACAAAAATCACGTCATCACGAATTTTATGCAGGCCTGTGTTATCTAAATAATGTAAGGGGATTAAAATTGGGGACGGTGACGTGCTTAAACAGCTGTAGAAAACCATTTTGCGGGAAAACAAGAAGAATATTTCAAAAGCAAGAAAACTATCTTGAAAAATACATTTTTATTGATGCTCTAGTCTTTTGTTATCATGCTTAGTGCGGGAAGATATAAGCGTCCCCTCGTATCAAATAGTTTTTGTTTCACACGCTTTCAAAGCGAATTACGAAGTGGTATTCAAAAGTTTTTGAAATTTGAACAATATGCGTAAACGAACGTAGTTACAATTAAACCTCATTAGGTGGAGCTGTTTACACCCTTTGTGAGTTTAAAATGTTTCCGGCCTTTTTAATAAAAAAAATATATTTCTAAGCAAAACAAAATTTATTTTTCGACGTAATCTTCCTGCAACTCCATATATTTGGTCCAACGTTTTTCCTATTCGTTCAAACCGTCAGAAAAAAATTTATTGTCGAAACCTGAAAAATACTGATTTACAGTGTCTTCAACCCATATTTATCGGCTGAGATATTTGTGCAAATTAGGGATTTGGAAAAAGTCGCTGGGAACTAGATCTGGCGAATATGGTGTATGCGGAAACAATTCAAACTTTAATTCGTTTAAATTTGATATTGCAACCATACACGTGTAAACCCGAACGTTAACCTGGTGAAACAGGATTTTATTTTTTGATAAATGTGGCCGTTTTTTCATAATTGTGGCCTTCAATTTATCTAACAATGCAGTGTAGTACTGTTCGTTGATTGTTGAACGCACTTTCCCTGCAGAGAGAACAACCTTCTTCGGAGTTGATTCTCCCACCTTAATCCACTGCATTGACTACTCTTTGGTCTCGGGCGTATGGTGGTGTATCCAGGTTTCATCGACGGCTATCAATACCCGCAAAAATACCTCCAGATTTTTTTTAATACAGGTTGAGACAATCGCCTGACATGTCCGTCAGTATTCGCTTTTGGTTGATCGTCAATAAACGCAGTACGCAGTATCTCATTTATAAATCTTGATGTAAAATCTTATACACCCGCTCAGATGATATCTCATAAGCCTTAGCTATATCCATAACAGTCGACACTGACGATCTACCACCACAGTTTAATGCACTAAGTTCACCATTTCGTCAGTTGTAACAGTTTCTCGTCTAAAATGCTCGTACGACCACGTTTGTACTCGGCCACCCAATCTTTTATCGTTGTAAATGAAGGCTCTAACAAAGTCTAATTAATCTTTTATTTCCTGAGTTTTTTCCCTTTCAAATCAAGGAATTTTATCACTGCGCGATACTTAAGTTTCTCCATTGTTGAACGACGATGTGAATTGACAACTTTAGAAGTGTACCATAGACAAACTAATGATCAGTATGACTTGCAATTTTGATAGTTTACATATATCTAGGCCATCTATCGGACGGTGAAATAAATTTTTTATACAATTACTTTATGTCGCTAAGGCCAGAAACATTTCAAATATCTCTCATAGTATGCCAAGCAATATCATTGTAAGTAGAAATGTTCTTTGTTGACAAACAATTTTTCGTTGTTTTGTCAGCTTGCGTTTGCAATTTTTCAATTGTCGATTCGAGCGAACGGCGCCGGCGTATATGTATCAAGTTCTGTTGCAAACTCGGTAAGACTGCCATAGAAACACGTACAATGTTAAAGAAAGCATTTGGGGACCACGCTTTGGGTCAAACACAAACTTCCGACTGATTTAAACGTTGCAAAAACGGCCGAACATCAGGTGATGACGATGAACGTTTCAGACGATCATTAGACATTACACCAGAACATGTTTTAAATGATCGTAGGCAGACTATCGAAGACATTTGTAACATTATGTGATTATTTTACGGCAAATGTCAGCGAATTTTATTGGAAGAATTGAACAGGAAAAGTTCTACACCATGAGAACATAAGGCCACATGATACTGCATCAGTTTTTAGTGAAAAACTACATGGCTGTTGTTCCTAATCCAACGTGCTCACCAGACTTGATTCAATGCGACTTCTTCCTCTTTCCAATGATCAAAATGTAGTTGAAAGGGCAAAGATTTGACACCATATAGGAAAACGATGCTGACACATTAACAAAGCAAATCATTCAAATGAATTTCTTTCGTAACAGTGGCGCTGGAATTGGTGCTTTCACTCGCAAGGGTACTACATTGTGAATTGCAGATATTCTGCAATTTTATTTATCGCTACGTTCTGGGAACTTTTGGGTACCATCTCGCAGTTCGTAGTTTATTGTAAATATGGGAGAAGAATAAATTTTTTGAAATAGCTTTTACAAAGGACGAAGAAATGTTAAAAAATATTTTCATGGAATGGTTCAAATGTATTCAGGTGCATTTAGTTGTGGTTATATGCACATGGCTGATGCTGAGCGCCCAGGTCCTTCGATTACAGTAAATATGAGTACTCATACGTCCTCATACTTATTGTTAATTTTGTTAATGGCATATTTTTAATATCGAAACTGCAGTGACCCTATCTGTTAAATCAAAGTAATAGTTTCTTTGTGTATCAAAAATTTAAAAATATGCCACACACAGTAAAGTAATTTGCGATAAATTGGCCAGAGTAATAATTGTTGTATTCGCGGAGTGTCTCATAAAGTTTCCAAACCGCTGATAAAGATTGACATATTGCAATTAATCGTTAATTACTTTTTTGGCGACTCTAACATATTTTCAATGGGTAAGCATCCTAAGTTTATTATATCTAATATAGTCTTTTATAAAATAATCAATTTGTAAGTGACATAACCTCAACATTCTAATTACAAATAATAATATAATGAACCCAAGCTGATACTTCAACAACAAATGTGTAGTAAGACACGAGAAGAAAGTTCTAAAAAAATGCAGTTTGAAACGTACATTTCAAAACAGGTTTCAAACTATATTAGGCCGCACTTAATGCGCTCTCGGTTTATGAAATCCGTTTACGAAAAGTAGTTTTAAAATGAATTATTGCGCATATTGTGTACGCACAAAATATGAAATATTAGCGATATCGCAGTTATTCGTAAATATAATACAAATTGATCGATAGACATTTTTCCCATTTCACTTGGTAAATTATGTCTTAATTGTAAGAACGTGTGTTAAGCATTTTAAAATTAACATAAGCAACTATTGTCTACATATAATTTATTAGCGTGGTGTTAGGCAGTGTTTAATGAGTTTCACTATAAATTATTTCGTACTTACCATTCGGGCAGCTAAATAAATTTGTTATTTCCTGAAACAATAAAAGAAACAACGCTATAACACGATTAAAAATACATAATTTTAACTAAGGAAAACATAATTTCTCACAGTCTCATCTCAAATTAGGAGTTCATTATTCAGTATTATTACGAATTAATTGGTAATTTAATCCGCTATTATAATTTATAAAAATAGCGCCGTCTAAAATATATTTATGTCGTGATTTTTACTTTATGAACTCAGGAAATGAGCAAATCAAACAGTGCATAAAAACGTTTTCGTAATTAAATAGCAATTGATTGATTGGGATTTGTTTTATTAATTAGCTTGACTAAAAGTGATTTCACATTGATTTAACGCTTAAAGCAAATACTCGTGTTTTAATTAACGTTCATTTGTCCGTTACAAAACAAAGGAAGATATTGAGCGTTTTTATAAGGAGATTTAGTTGCAATTCTAAACTTATTTTATATAAGTTGGTTGTTTTCTATATAAAAATCACGTAAAATACTGAAATCACTGTTGGATGTTTTCAAAGTCTCTAGTACTCAATTTCATTTTTCGGCTAACTTATAAACTTTAAAAGTTCACTTTTGCTAAATCACTTCCCGTATCTCGATGAAACTTTAGATTTAGGTTAACAAAAGATTGATATTAATTTTGACACATGCCGTTTTATTACTGGCGCCCTCTATGAAGCTAAATGCAACACTAAAAATATCCCTCGTATTGTAAATAGTATTAAGAATTTTTTAATTATTTAAAGCAGGTATGTAGCTTTAAATCTTTGCATATTTAGTAATGAAACAGATGATTTAATTTCTTGTCTAATTTGCTGCTATAACAATACAATAACGTTATTGAAACATCGAAAGTTTCTGACGGTGCTAAATTCCGAGAATATGGCGGGAATAGCGTCTGGAATTGGTTGACCAAACGTAAAAAAAATAATTTCATTAATTTCTTGCAGTGCAATTAACAACTTGTGGGCAGGAGCATTGCTCCTGCATAAAGAGGACACTTTTGGCAAGTTCTCTGTTCTTTGTGTGTCTCTCTGTCTGTCTCTCTCTCTCTCTGTGTGTGGCTGTGTCCGAGCGTCTATGTGCCTAAGTGTCGGTGTCCGTGGGTGTTTGTTGGTGTCTATCGGTGTCTGTCGGTGTCTGTCGGGGTCTGTCTGTGTCTGTCACAGAAAATCGAAAAACGGCGAAAATCGAAAATCAACGAAAATCGAAAATTGAAAAAAATCGACGACATTCTAAATTCATCGAAAATCGAAGAAAATCGACGAAAATGGAAAATCGGCGAAAATCGACGAATATCGAAAAACGAAGAAAATCGAAAATCGACGAGAATTGACGAAAATCGGAAATCGACGAAAATCTAAAATCGACGAATATCGAAAATCGATCAAATTTCGAAAATTGACAAAAATCGAAGAAAATCAAAAATCTACGAAAATAGGAAATCGACGAAAATCGAAAATTGACGAAAATAGATGATCGACGAAAATAGAAAATCGACGAAAATCGAAAATCAACGAAAATGGAAAATCAGCGTTCGTTCGAAATTTGTTTACGTAATCGAGCAACTTGGTATAATATGCTCTAGTAATAGTACTACCTTTTCCTAAATAATCTACCACAATTATCCCATCTTTGTCTCAAAAAAATTGAAGCAAGAATCTTGGAAGCCCATTTTTGAACATGGAAGTTTTGGGTCGTGGAGAACCAAAATGCTTCGATTCTAGGATTGCTCTGTAGTTTCTGGATAGTAGGGCTGGGCGAAGTACCGATATATTGTTCAATACCCGATGCCACCTGGAATCGATTCCCCGATACCTCAGATAACAAAAGTATCGATTCTAAGGTATCGGTATCTAGGAATCGATACCTGGGTATCGATACCAAGAAACCAGTACCAGAGTATCGATACGAAGGAACCGATACTAAAGTATCGATACCAAGAAATCGATGCTAACTACAGAAATGACTGGAATTGATCTCAATGTATACTGAAGTACCTATTCATTCCAAGGTATCGACTCCAAGCAAGGAAATCAAAGCATCGATAGTATGCTAAGATAGTATGTCGGTATCGCTTTATTTTGGAATCGGGTAAACTTCTACAAAACTCTTACCAATATATTGTTTGTAGCAATTTCATTTTTATTATTTAATAGGGTCTTTTTGTTTATTGCATTTGTATTGCAAGTTTAATTTATGATTCATACAAATGGAGATTAAGAAAATATCACAATATTGTAAATTTCATCGTAGATATGGTAGAATCGGTAAATTAAATTTATATCTCTTGAAACCGATATCAAACAATCGATACCTAGAAAACGAGTTATAAATACTGATTCTTAGGTATCGAACTAAGGTATCGATTCAAGGTATCGATTCAAGGTATCGATTCAAGGTATCGATTCAAGGTATCGATTCAAGGTATCGATTCCAAAGTATCGATTCCAAAGCATTGATACCTATCGATACTTTATTGATTCCAGGACTACCAATCGATACCGTGCACAGACCCGATACGTCGCTAAATATCGATACCTCGATTAGTATTAGTATCAATAACCGATATTTAAAACGTCGGTATCGCCCAGCCCTACTGGACAGTAGTGATGGGATCAGTTTCGTCCATTGTAAAAATGTTCAAAACTGCGGCAGATTATCTTCAACGTTGTTAATCGAATGCATTTCTGATCAGCATTCAAGCATTTTGGAAATTCATTTCGCCGATAGCTTTCTCATACGCAAGTCGTAGTGAATGACGTAAACCACACGCTAGTAATAAATGTGGAATACTTTTGCAATACCATTGATGCCAATTCGTCGATCTTCTGCAATCATATCATGAACAGAATCAATGTTTTCAGGCGTGGTCACAGAAATTGGTTTTTTAGAGCGGTGTTGATCTTTAACATCTGATCTGCCTCTCTGAAACTGCACAATTCAGTTTTTAATAGTGGTGTGCGAACACTGGTTACTCAGGTTTCTAACATTTCAGCAAAAATTGCTTTGCCCAATAACTCTTTCAAAAATAAATACCTAACAACTACCCGAAACTCTATTTTTTCAAAATCTAGTTTTTTGTCAGCTCTTTTTTTTTAAAAAACTCCCAATTTCGTAACCGCTAAGCTTTGTCAAACTTTGGCAACTTATTTATAAAACATCATAGTTGTAACTATAGCAACCATATTCAATTTTGTCTATTAGAAATTATCAAGGCTAACTGTATATCAGTACCCATTCCTTTACAGTCCAGACTCGCCTTCCAGACTTCAGGATTAATAATCTAAGAAAACACTTTAGGAGGAAAAATTTTTGGAAAGTTCAATACTACTGTTAAGGTCCGTTTTAGTAGCAAGCGTCCTGGTTACATTTGAGTCTAGAATTGCAAAATAAGAACATACATAAAATAATTCAATCAAGCAGGTATATGGAATTGGCCACTTATCTACGTTGTAAGTGTTGATTAGTTTTTAATTATACACATGCTTTCATAAATGTCCAATAATTTTGGATTGTTTGTGTGGATAATGAGTTTTAAACAATTGTTTAAAACTCAATACTTACAACGTAGATAAGGATCCAATTCTATATACCTGCTTGTCAGAATTTAGTATAGGAAGATCGAAAAATGGTCAAATCGTTCGTCAACACGTTCACCACCTCATCGCCAGGACGAATGCGTTAGTTAAAGCATCTTTATCGCATATGGTACACAATTCTCGAAATTGTAGAAGTATATATCGGAGTGTTTAATCAGCGATTCGAATTTATTCTATTTATAACAATTTACGGACTATGCTGCATGTGATAAGTATCTTTGATCGCGGCATTAATTCGTGAATTTTGAATGGTAATTCTAATAATTTAAGATCTTTAGAGAACAGTTGGAATGTAATTCCACTAACTGATATAATGAAGGATATTTCCTTGTTTCCAGATACGCTGAGGTTCCATCTTTAGAGGTGTGTATTTTTTAATTTTGTTTGAGTGTTTTCTGTTAATGTTATTGTCTGCTGGGATACCTACATCTATTATGCAATGTGTTCTACTTTATCTTGAAGTTTGATGTCTGATCTATTTGTTGAAATGTGTTTGTCTGTACGTATTGTGATATCCTAATAAAGTTTAGATCTTTGGTTTTCAAGATTTGTTGTAGTTATAGTGGAGTGTAGATATATCATTAATGAAGTTGTATTTTTGTGCTATTTCTTGGTGTAGTATTTCAGCTACAATACTATATTCTGTTCCTGCTAGTGTTCTATATCCTGCAGTAATATGATCTATAGTTTCAGAGTATAAATCTCCTGCAGTTATCTTTCTGGTATTATTATTATTAATAATATTATAAGTAAATTAGAATTTCGTCAGCCTCAGAATATATTTTTATTTTTATTGGCCAATTCTCGTAGAAAAGACACGACAAGAAGAACTGGTAGGTTGTATTAAAATTAGTACATATCATTTTATGGTAATTGTAAAAATTGTTATTCCATCAAAAAATATGTATATAAAAATATGATTCTTTTAATTTAATTTTTATTGTATATAAAAACTATAGTATTAAATAACTTACCTGAGAATAAATTATCCTAAAACTTAACGCCAGTAGAGCGACCCTAATGGCCGCCTTTAACCTTATCATAACCCTGAAACAAATAAAAAATGCAATTAATATAAAAGTAATAAAAAAATTTAAAATAATTTAAAACATAAAATAGAAAAAAAAGAATAATCATGATTAAAAAATTAAAATTATTTTCCCCGATTAAAACATAAATAGAAAGGGGTTTGGGGGGGGGGGGGGGGGGGGGGGGCATAATATTGTCAAACATAGTTTAGGAACCCTTTAAAAATGGCAAATATTTATTTAGAAAATGACAACGACTTATACAATTACGCGTCATTTTATTGTCATAATTCTCCATATACAACATTGTACATATACTCATGTTTGTCCTACATACATTGATGTGGCGATTCATGTCGTACACCAGACAACTTAATTTTAAAATTTACGTGTTTAGTTGTTGAGTTACTGGTCCGGTTGTCATTTTATGAGAGTAATAAAATATTATGATGTTGTAAAATTATCATTATGCTAAGTGTTTTAACAATTTTGTTGTAAAAAGTTGCCCGGATTGTGGAGAGCTTTAAAAATATCTCGGTAACGACCTACTTGTAATGATCTAAGGAAAAACTCAACTATTTGCGACCTTGTTTCTGTAAAAGTGTTTTATTTGGCTTTAGATAAGATATTCTTTTATATTATGTATGTTAAACAGTTTGTAATATACAAAAATTTGTAAAAAATTGAAAAATGTTAAATTCCAAAAGTGGTAAAGTTAATATGTTCATCAAGACTTAAACTTCAAGTAAGAAACAATAAAATTAATTAATGCGTTACACACTTCTGGTAATTACAAACTTAAAGAGAATTTAAGGTAATTTTTTTTTATGCAGAGGATTTGATTATAGCTGCACGAAATACAAATTAACTACAAAAAACTATAGTTGCATAGTAAGAATATCTAGAAGAATATAGGGGGTGAATTAAATTAACAACAAGAACAGATACTGGTGGTGACAAGAAAAGAAGAAGATATAAGTTTTGACATAGACGGGGTACGGGATAAATATAACAAAAAATCTTAAATACCTGGATACAACTATAAATAGCACAAAAAATATAGAACAGGGCATAAATAATAGCGTACACTGTAATATGATATGAAATGTTTAGAACCGAAAATTTACATAAATCTGCCAATACTCCTTTGGGTATACAAGCAGACTGTCGAGCACAAGTGCCGGTGACGCCGTGGTTAGGCTTTGCCGAATTTTGTATGTTGAAATAATTTAGGTTGAATTGTTATAACGATTTTGTGTTCTAAAATAGGTGAATACTCCGAAAACAAGTGATTTCTTTCCTATATGCGTATGGCATCTATTAGCTTGAACATTTGTTATGTTCAAACCGCAAGCAGACATAACCTCATTTTTCTAATATTATCGCACGGGAAAAATTTGTAGACGCATGCATTGTTGGGTAAAACCGACCACAGTTGGTCGGTCTTACCCAAGCCCGGTTGGTCTTGCCCGAAATTTATCATTCTTATTTTTTTTTCCAGATGTGCTAAAAACGCCGTTTCGTTACAACAGAACAACAAATCGGGGTTCATAGTCTCTTGAAGACATGACTCGGGCAATAAATGCCGTTCAAACTAAATCTATGGGAGTGAGAAGTGTATTTAGAACGTATCACGCCTTAGAGGCAAAGTCGTTGAAAATAATAAGAATTTGGATAGACATCCAGTTCTTGATCCTGCCCAGGAGGTGGAGCTTTGCAATAATATAATTAAAATGTCCAAATTGTTTTACGGATTGTCGAGACTTCAAGTCAAAAAGATCGCTTTTCAAATAAGGAAGCTAACAATATCTCGAATAATTTCAATAAAGTAAAAAAAATGTGCGGTAATGACTGGCACTACCGGTTCTTGAAAAGGTACACTAATATATCCCTGAGAAAGCTAGAGAGCACGTCATTGAACAGGGTAAAATGGTTTAACAAGCAAGAAGTCGACTTATTTGTCTCTAACTTGTCTAGAGTGTTTGCAGTTTATAATTATCTTGCAAATCGTATTTACAAAGCCGACGAAACCGGTATAACTCCTATCCACATTCCTGTAAAAATTTTAGCGGATAAAAGACAACGGTAAGTTGGTGACATTTCAAGTGGAGAACGGGGAAAGTTGGTAACCGTCCTTTGTTGAGTGAGTGCCGCTGGAGAATATGTTGTTCCCATGCTCATTTTCGGATTGAAATATGAGCTCGCAAAAAATGGTCCTACAAATGCTCTCTATAGGACATCAAAAAATGGCTCAACTAAGACCTCTTCTCTGAATGGATGGAGCATTTCGCTAGACATACTAAATGTTCAGTCGCGGATAAAGTGTTATTATGGTTATAGATAACCATAGCAGTCATTGTACACTAAAAGTGTACAATTTTTGTAAGGAAAATGGTATAACCATAGTGACCTTACCGCCTCACACATCCCATCGACTGCAACCTCTAGATGTTTGCTTCTATGGGCCATTGAAAGCCGCGTACATTCACGAGTGTTATTCATTTCTTAGGTCAAAAAATTACCAAAAAATTTACAAGTCCGATATTGCCGAGCTGTTTAAAAAGGCCTACAACAAGATAGCAACAATTGAAAAAGGCGTGAAAGGATTTGAGGCAGTAAATAGAGATGTCATAAATGAGGAAGAATTCATCATTATTGGAGAAAACGTGATAGAGGGAGAGGAACCGCAAGGACAATATGACAACAAAGACAGGGGATAAGGCAAAATAGAACGTATGAACTAAGGATAGCACAGCAAATAAAATGAAAAAGATTATGAAAGATCCTTTTAAGATAAACAAATCAAGTAAGATGGTCCATCGCGAATTTCAACACGAAAAATTATTGATAAATTATCGAACGATTTTGATACCGATAACGAACCAGACACTAGCATAGTTTACTATACAGATAAGGATAGTGATAATGTCTTAGAAAAAAGTGAGTGCTAATGTGTCATTTGAAGACATTCAGCCAATTCCACGGTTCTTAAGGTCAGGTCAGGGAAAGAGTAAGAAAACACATTCTCAATTATTTACCGAGACAACAAATAAAATAGAGGTTGAGATTAAAGAAATTCAAAAGTAAAAAAAACGGAAGTGACAAAATCAAAAGGAACTAAACGGAAATTAATGAAAGATAATAAACTAAAGACAGACAGACCAAATAGCAAGAAAACACATTTGAAAGAGGCCAGAGACTTTGCATCGTATGCACGATATTTGGCAAGGACAATGAGTGGTGGGTGACTTGCCCTTGTGGAAAATCATTACATGCAGAATGTGCAGGTCTGGAAATCACCCAACTCTACATTTGCCATTTTTGCCAGCCATCTTTTAATAAATCATGGAATTTTTAAATTATTTGTTATTTAAGGACCCCTTTTTATAAGTTTTATGGTCGGTATTGCTCGAATAGGTAGTGTAATACCGCTCATTTACATTTATACTTTTTTTTATTAAAGAATATTTTGTTTTGCTTAATTACCATGTTTCCACTCTCTCTTATTCTTCCCAATTGTTAAATTTTACATAAAACAAGTTTTAAATTCTAGCTAGTTTGGTATATATTAATTATTTTTCTTAAGTGGTCGGAATTCACCATATTTTCCCTAGCACTCGTTTTAAAATAGCTAGAAAACAGTGAAACGCCCACTTCAAAACAAATGTTTACAATATCGTGCACACACCCTCAAGTAAATTATATTTTTCTGCACTATTCATGAATGAAACATTTTGTGACGTAAGAATAATTTTTTAAAATAAAAAAAGATATTTAAATGAAGTTACGAATTAAATTAGCCGTATAAAATTTCTAATTAGTAATTATTAGACTAGCACTTACTTAAGCTACTCGCATAATTTTTATTTGCCTGCCTTCTCGCAATAAACTCTAAGAAACGTAATAATATCGCATTACTATAAACATTACCCAACGAGAAAAAAATTATATGTCTTTATACAAAAACACTTTCTAGTTTCTGTATTATAGAATGGAATGGCATAACCTCCTAATAAACCGTTGGGATATTCTCACGACGAAGATTCCGCCGGTGTGCTGTTGCCTCACGAACTAAATGCCATCGCGCAACAAGAAGAGTTTATACACAAAGACTAACAATTATACTTCACGGTTGTTTTATAACGAAATCGGTTCTTCGTAATATTTTACTTAACTTACAATACCGTTGTAGTTAATGCACAAATGTAGTAGATCCTTTTGTTGTTCATTATTTACACTACTGAGCATGTGTTATTCGATTGAATAAAAAAGAAAAAAATACGTGTAAAGACGAGGATATTTTCGCTTTACAAGCTTGCAATAATTGGAATATATCGTATTATACTAAATTGAAATTAAGGTCTCGAAACGGAATGAACGCAAAACCGTACGTCTTACTGTAATTTAACCTATTTATTTACAATAAAAATAACATTACCGAATGGTAAAGTTGGTAGCGCTGAATAACTGTATTTGAAATGTGTTGATATGCACCTAATTTCGCTTCAAATTATTAATACTTTTTACACGATTAATGCAATAATATAATTATTAAGAGTTTTTAAATTATTAAGAAACGCGACTACGTTAATTCTAAAGTCAAGTATCTGTAAGTCGTCGTTGCGTATTATAAACCAACTTCCGAATTCTCTGTTGCACTTGTAAGTTATACTCTAGTGGCTTTACTTATATGGGGTTTTGCAAGAAGCCACGATGTGCAGCGAGGTTGAAAAGGTAGATGATTCGATGTGGAAGTCTTGCAAGCCGTGTGTAAAACAGAAACAAGGAATCATTTTAAATGAAAGGTTCTTGTGGACTTAATTTTTGGAAAGGAATGGAAAGTAAAATGCATGTATTTCGTATGTGCTGTTTACTCTATAAAATTTTGTACAGTTAATCAGTCATGGTCCCTATTATGTATCAGGATCGCTACGCCCGGATACAATACTGTATAGTTTATTTAAAATTATAAGAATATAACTTTGAACGGCTCTAATGCTTTTATTTGACCACCTGCGGCAATAACTACATGGCCGCTCAATACGATTATCTTTTACGCAAACAAACTGCTGAGGTCCGTAATGACAAAATTTAAGTAAATTGTAATTACTGCAATTTAGATGAAATAAAATTTAATAATAATATAAGTACCAACAGTTGTTAATTTGAATATATAGTTATTATATATAGTTAAATAATCATTAAATTACAATTTAGATGAAATAAGTGCTTATATTTATTAAACAAAATTTAAGTAAATATAGTTATGAGAGTTGGTATATATTACATCTAATATTGAGTCTATTTATCATTTATTGTTAATCTTTACTGCTGTATACATATTTGATTTTTCTCTCTTTACTTAACGAACATGTGGCGACTTTTTGCTGAAAGTGTTAGTGATTATGATGTGGATAGTGATAATAATGTTGGAGCACGACAGAGAAAGCATATATCAGAAGATGCAAAACAGATAATTTTCTATAGTAAATAATAAAAATAAATTAAAACACTTGGCTTGTTTCACTATGAGATTTATTTAAATTCTCTAACAATTGTTTCGGCTGTTATGCCATGGCATAACAGCCGAAACAATTGTTAGAGAATTTAAATAAATCTCATAGTGAAACAAGCCAAGTGTTTTAATTTATTTTTATTATTTACTGTATGAAGTTAAAATGTTTCACCAAGAAGTATCTGCAACAACAGCCGAGAATAGATAATTTTCAATGTCTATCATATCCTGATGGAAGAAAATAACGAACTACAAACCCAGAACATTCAGCGAACGTAGCAATTAACCAAGGTGCCTTTTGGAACAATATATAAAATAATTTAGAATAACGCAGGGCCTCGGAAGCAAAGAAGTGGCAAAGGAGCACCGAGAAAAATTGAAGAGTATGAAATTGATACTATTAGGCAGCAATATACTCCTTCTACAGAGGAAATGTTGTATCTACACTTGACTGCTTACATAAAAGAATCAGTGATGATCCTATAAATATTCAGTGTTCTAAAGCAACCTTGTGGCGGACGCTAAAGAAAGCTGGTTTTAAGTTTGGCACTATAGACAAACGTCGCACAATTATGGAAAGCCCGAGGTTACAGAAACTTCGATATGAATACTTAACGGCAATTAGAAGGTATAGACAGGAAGGACGATTAATATGTTATTTAGACGAGACGTGGTATGACACCCATGACACAATTTGCAAAGGTTGGGTGGATAGTTCAAGTATGTGTCAGTTGGACGCGCCGGTTTCGAGAGGGAAGAGAATAATCATTCTTCATTCTGGGTCAGAAAAAGGATGGATCGGACAGCCGCTATTATATGCTAAAAATGTTAAATCCTCAAGTTTAGATTACCATGAAGATATGACCTGATATTTATTTGAAGAATGGTTTTATGACACTTTGCTGCCAAATTTACCAAAAGATAGTGTGATAGTGATGGACAACGCTCCGTATCATTCTCGACAGCAAACCAAAGTTCCTATAAAATGTAATAATAAGAAAGATATTAAAACATTTTTAGAATCAAATGATTTATATTTTGAGGATCATTATACAAAAAATCAATTAATAGAGGTGATGAAGACAAAAGAATATTTAAAGGATTATTATGTGGATAACAGAGCCAAAGAAGCAGGACATACAATTTTGCGTTTACCACCATACCATTGCATTTTCAATCCCATTGAATTGATATGGGCGCAATTGAAAAATACCATAAGACGAACAAATCAAACACCGAAATTTAGTGAAAGCAGTGTAACACACATAAAAAATGCTATGGACCATATAACTGCTGTAAATTGGAAAAATGCTGTTAAACAGACAATAGCAAAAGAGGACGAATATATGCGCATGTACAAAATAGTAGCACCTTTGATTATAAATTTGCAATACGATTCAGACACAGACATCGATTTGCAAGACGACTAAATCACAGATGATTTATGAAATGCGGTGACACATAAAAATTTTATTGTGTATTACAAATAAATTGGCTTTATATATCTATATGTATCCACTACACATGTTGCCACACGATTTGTAATTTTTTCTTTGTATATAAACCCAATGTACAGATATTTTTTATTATATACTTGAAATTAACAGCGTTTTATTATTATATTATAGGGCCCTAATTTATAGTCAATACGGCTCCTAGATTCATACGTTGCAAATAGGTAAACCGTACCCGTTCAACAAGGAGACCAGGTATAATAATTATCATCACAGAAGGTGGTGCAATAAAAGCATTAGAGCCGTTCAAAGTTATATTCTTATAATTTGAAATAAACTATACAATTGAGATAACTGTATAAGTCTTGTTTTCAAAAAAGGTGCTAATACTTATGTTAATAATTATAGACCGATATCGATTCTATCTAATTTTATTTATGTACTTGGTAGGAATAGCAACTTAGTACATAATGCAATAAAAAGTAAAATATTAGATTTATTAGAAATTCTAGAAATTAACCCCCATAAGCCCATAAACAAAATGTAATATTCGCTAATACACAGCTAGAATTTATAAACACCTTTATCATAGACACCATTAATGATATAACCTCATCACAAAACTAGATATATAAGTTACACTGTTACATAGATTAAGTTGTAAGAAACGCTTTGAGAATGGCATAACATATATGTTAGAGAAATATAATAAAATGTGTGAAATATAGTCAAGTGTGTTATTCCTACCAAGTACATCAATAATTACTAAAATGTTTCACCAAGAAGTGTCTGCAACATCAATTAAGGAAACTATCTAATTTTGCTAAGGTTTTTGAAAGTATAACAACATAATTTGAAACATACTTGAGTGGGTACAACCCAACAATTTTGTATAATACAAAAGTATTTTTAATAATATAAAAAATATTATTAAAAATGGGGTGTGAAGAACACAATACAAGTTCTTTTATGTATTTTTGAATGTATCTTCTCCAAAGACGTAGATACGTATTTCACATTTCTACATGATTGTCAATACGCCCCTGTTGGAGAAGACACATCCAAACAAACATAACTACGTTACTATCTAGCTGAAATTATTCAGACAGAGCGTGAAGGAATATTCACCGCTGTCTGCATAACAAGAGCCGAAGCAAACGTGTTTTCTATAGTCGGTAACAACCTTATCTATAGAAAACTGTATTCTCGTGTCTTCACTACTTGTTCACTACAGGGGCGTATTGACAATCATGTAGAAATGTGAAATACGTATCTACGTCTTTGGAGAAGATACATTCAAAAATACATAAAAGAACTTGTATTGTGTTCTTCACACCCCATTTTTAATAATATTTTTTATATTATTAAAAATACTTTTGTATTATACAAAATTGTTGGGTTGTACCCACTCAAGTATGTTTCAAATTATGTTGTTATATACATTCGGTTCACGCCGAACAAGTAGTGAAGACACGAGAATACAGTTTTCTATAGATAAGGTTGTTACCGACTATAGAAAACACGTTTGCTTCGGCTCTTGTTATGCAGACAGCGGTGAATATTCCTTCACGCTCTGTCTGAATAATTTCAGCTAGATAGTAACGTAGTTATGTTTGTTTGGATGTGTCTTCTCCAACAGGGGCGTATTGACAATCATGTAGAAATGTGAAATACGTATCTACGTCTTTGGAGAAGATACATTCAAAAATACATAAAAGAACTTGTATTGTGTTCTTCACACCCCATTTTTAATAATATTTTTTATATTATTAAAAATACTTTTTTTTTTTTTTTTGAAAGTATCATTTACGAGTATTCTTTTCTACAAGTGAATACCAAATTCTACATTTCATCGTGCCAACACGGGTTTGTCTGTGGTCGATCTATTGTAACAAATCTTGTGACCACAAGTGAACACCTTGATGCACGTGACCAAGTGGATGTCGTTTATACTGATTTTAGTAGTGCCTTTGATAAAATAGATCAGGGAATTTTACTTGCTAAACTTTCATCGTTTGGGTTCAGTTCCTCATTTCTTCTGCTTCTACTGTCATATTTAACTAACACACCTAATTATGTTTATTGCAATGGCTATAAATCATTTGAATATTTTCCTTCATCGGGTGTGCCACAAGGATCTCATTTGGGACTATTATTGTTTGTTCTCTTTATTAATGACTTATTGACATCTTTGTCGCGTCCTACTCGGATGACCTGAAAATCTATGTCACCATCAGGACATGGGTTGATATACGTCACTTGCAATATAATATTGATTAAATTACCCAATGGTGTTCTAAATACAAGTTGGGGTTAAACATTAAGAAGTGCTGTTTTGTTTCTTATACGACAAAGGTTAATTCTATTGACGCAGTATACTACATTAATGACTACAATCGCGATAGAGTTCATAGTGTAAAGGGTCTTGGGATTTTATTTCATTCTAACCTAAGCTGACAAATATTTTGTCAATATTATTAATTTAGTGAATAGGGAGAGAAAAACGATATCGAATACAAGACAATTTTAATAAATTTGATGATGAATTTGTTCGTCGATATAGAATTTCAAAACAATGTGTTAAAAATATTTGTAGATATTGAAAATCAACACGACTCAAATAGGTATTTGCTTATACTTTATAATCAGATCAACCAAAATTCTTGATTCCTCGATAGAGAAATTTGCTGATCTATCACGTTTCTAACTTTCCGATTTCTCTGAAATTAAGTTTTGACGATAAAATGATAATGATTGCTTGGGATTAGGTCATAATTTAAGTAATAATATAACATACCTTTTCTATATTAATTGATATTGTTTATGTCAACACGACTGACTCATTTGTAATGTCGGCAACTAGAATTACAAATTAGGGAAAGCTATACATCCTTCTCTATCCCATATGTTTATAGTATGGTTAAATCTTTCTCTGTTTTTTGCTAAACATACGTATCAGAACATCGAAAATTTATACTTAAATTTTTTCGGACTTGCCTGAGGTTTAAAAAAAAAATTCAAAATACCATAACCCACTCATTCTTTGTTCGATCGATGTGAACTTTACGGCGAATTGAGGTATTCGTTGACACGATTAATAGGATTAAAACAAAATTTTCGGATTTCTGGCAAAATTTCGGTTGATCAGAGCTCGAAAGTTGGGCGTTTCAGAAGCTTTTGGTTTTTACCACTTCGGGTTTTCAATTCACATCCGATGGTGTGGGAATGGGGGCTGTGCATTTAGTTTCGGAGATATATGGGTGCCACAAGATTGAAAGTTAAAATTTTAAAATAATTTCGCGAGTTTTCGACTCAAAAACCACCTATGGGTGTTTGAGGACGCTAAGAAAGGCTGTCCAAACGTTGTTGCGTTGAAATTTGACGTTTTAGATGTATCGGAATTGGTTTTAAATTGGTTGATTCTCTCTCTTGGTCTATTCTCCGGATTTAGCACCGTCAGATTATTCTCTATTCCCAAAATTCAAAAAAAGCGTTTGAAAGGAAGTAAAAGACAAATAATATAGGAAGTATACACGTTGGTATAATTATAACATTCATTTCTACAGAGATTATTTTATAGAAACACTTTTAGCGGATATAAATGTTAAATGGAATTCGCTGTGTGTAAATCACATAAAGAATTTAAAAGCATCTCAATTATACGCACTAATCTGTTGTAAAATACTTGGCTTTCTGGGTTCTTCTAAATAAAACTAACGGCAATTTAAAACACACTATATTAATAATAAAACACACTAAATACACTAAATAACTAATAATAACTGTGTTTATTTCAATATTTATTTCACACTTATGTCACAATATCAACTCGATGGCGATTACTCGTTGAATCAATCATAATCCCTTCCGAGCGCTATATACAAGTCCTGCTGTTGTCACGTATGGTGAATGACGACATTGCATGACTCACATTACCCTATAGAGTTCGTGCTGGTAAAATTGCTGCCATTTCGTTTTAGCGATTGTTTAGATGCGCCATCTGATACTATAAGGCAGTTCTCCCTTTGAGCCGTTTGGGCTATATGGAGATTAATAGTACCATGCAGAAGAACACCTTTTGTGACACTACTTGGGCATTTATTCTTGATGCTAGTAATATGGAGTCATATGGTGCCGTTGAGGAGTGGTTTGCAAACCAAGACAAATAATTTTTTAAAGGTATTGTAACTATTTTTTTCAACTTTTATTTCACATTCTGCCAAATGTTTAAGATTTAAAGAACATTATGTTGAATAAATAAAATTCTACGTTCAAATATTGTGGTGTTTTATATGGTAGATTAAGTAATTATCAATATCTCCTTGTATTATTGACTGTATAGTTGTATTTTGCTATATGTACACTATATTATATTAGTTTTTAATTGATCAATAAAGTATTATTACAATAAATATACCATAAATATTCTCTTCGTGACAAAAAATAATATCCGTTTCTTGACAATAAAGTTTAGTTCAATAACATAAATGTATTTATTTACTTTTTACACCTACCATAATACCTACACACACATTTTCTGCTCGAGTTATTTACATGTAACTGGAAGAAGGTACCGCAGTATGAAAAAAATCATTGTAATGGTATGTGATATTTACAATTTTAATTTTAATATGTGAAATGAACGGTTTTAGTCAATGAATCAAACACATGACTCCTTGGCTAACGTAGCAATTTACACAGATACTCTAATGAACAAATACGTATTTTAAATATAAATTTAAAAGAATCGTTTTAGACATTTCGAGATCGTTTTCTTTTGCAAATTATATATATATATATATATATATATATATATATATATATATATATAATGAACTTCATGTGTATGAGAATTAATAATTATTAAATCTCATTTTACATGCGATTGTCGCTATAATTTGTTGCATTTAATTCTACAATTCGGCAAATCACTTTTGCCCTAGATTGTAGACGCAACAAGCCGCGACATCAACTGTACAAGTTGTCAGTACAAATGAAAAATTTTTGTGAAAAACTTATCTGCGCGGAATGTGCATATATCGATATTTCACTGTTTTTTACAGATCATCA
This sequence comes from Melolontha melolontha, assembly GCA_935421215.2. Taxonomy (NCBI): domain Eukaryota; kingdom Metazoa; phylum Arthropoda; class Insecta; order Coleoptera; family Scarabaeidae; genus Melolontha; species Melolontha melolontha. Next base: position 134,959,478 of record OW285240.1, on the reverse strand, counting down.
GTGCACCTTACCGAAGACAGACATGATATTCACTTCTATACTACGTGTATATATACGAACTGTAATGAACTTCATGTGTATGAGAATTAATAATTATTAAATCTCATTTTACATGCGATTGTCGCTATAATTTGTTGCATTTAATTCTACAATTCGGCAAATCACTTTTGCCCTAGATTGTAGACGCAACAAGCCGCGACATCAACTGTACAAGTTGTCAGTACAAATGAAAAATTTTTGTGAAAAACTTATCTGCGCGGAATGTGCATATATCGATATTTCACTGTTTTTTACAGATCATCAGTGCACCTTACCGAAGACAGACATGATATTCACTTCTATACTACGTGTATATATACGAACTGTAATGAACTTCATGTGTATGAGAATTAATAATTATTAAATCTCATTTTACATGCGATTGTCGCTATAATTTGTTGCATTTAATTCTACAAGCGACAATCGCATGTAAAATGAGATTTAATAATTATTAATTCTCATACACATGAAGTTCATTACAGTTCGTATATATACACGTAGTATAGAAGTGAATATCATGTCTGTCTTCGGTAAGGTGCACTGATGATCTGTAAAAAACAGTGAAATATCGATATATGCACATTCCGCGCAGATAAGTTTTCACAAAAATTTTTCATTTGTACTGACAACTTGTACAGTTGATGTCGCGGCTTGTTGCGTCTACAATCTAGGGCAAAAGTAATTTGCCGAATTGTAGAATTAAATGCAACAAATTATAGCGACAATCGCATGTAAAATGAGATTTAATAATTATTAATTCTCATACACATGAAGTTCATTACAGTTCGTATATATACACGTAGTATAGAAGTGAATATCATGTCTGTCTTCGGTAAGGTGCACTGATGATCTGTAAAAAACAGTGAAATATCGATATATGCACATTCCGCGCAGATAAGTTTTTCACAAAAATTTTTCATTTGTACTGACAACTTGTACAGTTGATGTCGCGGCTTGTTGCGTCTACAATCTAGGGCAAAAGTGATTTGCCGAATTGTAGAATTAAATGCAACAAATTATAGCGACAATCGCATGTAAAATGAGATTTAATAATTATTAATTCTCATACACATGAAGTTCATTACAGTTCGTATATATACACGTAGTATAGAAGTGAATATCATGTCTGTCTTCGGTAAGGTGCACTGATGATCTGTAAAAAACAGTGAAATATCGATATATGCACATTCCGCGCAGATAAGTTTTTCACAAAAATTTTTCATATATATATATATATATATATATACATATATATAATTATTTCGTGACCTTTGTATGTTATGGTAAATTCAATTTGTTAAAACAATCCTACATGTTTCGGCAAATGATGCCTTTTTCAAGGAATATAAAATATAAATGACAGTATATTAATATCATATTTATACATTTGTAGTTGCTATGGATAAAATTATTCAAAGATACATTCAATATAATAATAATAAGTCATGCCTTAGTATTCGAAAATAGATAGACAACAAAAACAGGGAAACACAAGGCATGAGTTATTGTTACGTATGCGCCCGTGGAGCGACTTAAGATGTTAACCTCTCGGCATTCGCCTTAAACGAGAAGGAAAACCACGAAAACCTACTCGGACAGCCAGACAGGGATCAAAATACGGAACTGTCAGCATGATACGCAAATGTATAAATATTTAAATAATATGAGATTATATAATTATATAATAGCAACATATATTATGATGGTAAATTGCAGTTCGTTACATAATTAAGTTGTAGTATATACTGCTTAAATTTTTTATATCACGTCTGTTGTTAATTGAATTTTTTTCCTATTTAGTACTAATCATTTCTTTAATTTCCCTTGTCATTGTGTGTTGTTCTTTATCAATTATCTGTGTGTTTTCAAAATCGAAATGGTGATCGCGTTGTAGTTTGTGTGTAGATAAAGCAGTTTTGTCTGTTTTATTCGTGGGCTTGTATTCTTTTATATAAATCTTGCTTAGTTTGGCCTATGTAGTAGCTATCGCAATCGCGACATGGTATTTTATAGATGACATGTGTTTCTAGATTTTTTTCTATTTTAGGTTTAAGTTTTGAAAATAAATGTTGATTAGTATTACTAAGTTTATATATTGTAGCTATATCATATTTTTTAAAGTGTATTTAATTTTTTCTGATAATTGTGGAACATATGGAATCTTGATATATGTTGTGTCATTGTTTAAATTGTTATTGGTGTCTGCAGTGTTGTATATTTGGTGAATTCTTTTTTTAATTGTTTGGTCTATAAGTTGTGGTGGATAATTATTATCTGTTAAGATTGTTTTAATGGAACATTTGCAATAAAACGTTATCAATTCAATTAGACTTCCACCTAGGCGCGGCTCGTGATGACGTATTTTGGTTTGCAGTACAATGATCCGAGTGCTTCGTGTATTCTCGTGTACTAACTGTTACGTTTGCTTAGTAAACACCGAAAACACACGAGGCACTCGTATCATTGTACTGCAAACCAAAATACGTCATCACGAGCCGCGCCTGCTTCCACTCCATTTTCTTCAAAAGATATGTTGATGATATCATAATATCTATTCCGGCTAATAAAATAAACTATCTTTTAAATAAATTCAACAATTTTCACAACAAATTAGAATTCACCATAGAAGAAGAAATTAATAACAGTATTAATTTCTTGATATTTCTTTAAGCTATGATAGACAGGGTAGTATTTATACAAATTGGTATAATCAACACACAGCTTCTTTTCGATATATGAATTACCACTTAAATGCACCTACAGTATTCAATAAAATGATTATAAATAATCTGACTGATAGAGCAGTAAAACTAACACATACTTAATACAGAAAAGATAACATCAAGAAAATTAAAACAATCTTAACTGATAATAATTATCCACCACAACTTATAGACCAAACAATTAAAAAAAGAATACACCAAATATACAACACTGCAGACACCAATAACAATTTAAACAATGACACAACATATATCACGATTCCATATGTTCCAGAATTATCAGAAAAAAATTAATACACTTTAAAAAATATGATATAGCTACAACATATAAACTTAGTAATACTAATCAACATTTGTTTTCAGAACTTAAACCTAAAATAGAAAAAAATCGAGAAACACATGTCATCTATAAAATACCATGTCGCGATTGCGATAGCTACTACATACATCAAAGTAAACTAAAATGTCATATAATTCAATTACTATAATTGAATTATATGATATTTGTTATATTTTTGTATTTTTTTTTTTATTTTCTTTTATATTTTATATTTTGTATTCCCTTGACAAAGGCGTACTGCCGAAACATGTAGGGTTGTTTTGAGTGTATATACTTTGAAGTAAACCAGACCTTTAATCGCCGACTTATTGGGTTTGCCTTATATATATATATATATATATATATATATATATATATATATATATATATATATATATTGATAAAGAACCGCCTTACTGGGCTGTGGTGAGATTATAAAATGTTAATGAGATAAAAGTGTAAGATAAAATTATGTATTTGAAAAGATTAGTTGGGCGCCTTAATTTAAAAAATCTCACCCCAGATTGCGCTATCTTTATCTCAAATAGCCAACTAGTCGGAAAGCAAGAAACTATTTTTAATAAAACTTTACTAAATGTGGGTGATCTCGGGCTCGTTGTGAGTTTTAGGTTGTTGCTTCCAAAAAAGAGAATAATATTAATGTTGACGCTTAATATAATAACTCCTACAAATAAATATGAACAAATAAAAGATTCATGTAAAATTAAAAATATTATGTTTATTAAATTAAAGGAAACTGTAAAAATATAACGTATTACAAATGTGATATTAACGAAATTGCATATACGCATAAACAACAAGGTGTTACTAATGTGAAAAGAGGTTATGTGTGTTAAACTAATAAATAATATGAATATAAATGTGAATACTCTTATTACAATAATGGTGAGTACCCTTTTATTGCTATCTCTAAGTTATAAATAGATTGTTTAATTAAATATAAAGATCATGACAGGACGTGATAGATTAGGTAAATAATTCGAGAATATTATTAAATAAAAGTTTAAAGAATTTAATTTTTGAAAAAAAATAATAAATATTAACTGAAAACCTGTTATAATAATGATGCTGATGTATGTTTGTAGATCGTCTGTGTGAATTGGGAAGATCCTCGGTGATCCGAAAATGTTCGGGTGCAGCACAAAACGATGGCGGTGTAGGTGGCTGTTTACGCAGACGCTATCGAAGATTTTCCTCGGACTTCGTCTTCGGTGCCTAATTACTCACTGCGCTCGTTTCTGGCTGTAGAATTTCAGGTATCGTTGTTGATGTACGTTAGACTATTTTATTGAAGTTCGGCGATGGATTCTTGAATATATTTCTTCTGATTTTCTATCGTTTTCGGTGGAACTACGTCTGTGACGCTATGTTGTTTTAAAGTTCGTTATTACCGAAAATTCTTGTAGTAATTCTCTTGACGATCGAGTTAATTAATATTCTGGATACTTTTTATCACTTTTAGCTGAATTTATAATTTAAATTTGTGTTTTATACAAGATTTCTAAGGCTTGGTCTAAAAAGATGCGTCTATTTGTTTTTCAAATTCAAGGATCGAATAATTCGACAGCACTTGTCTGAATATTACCAAACACGCTATCTATTGATATCAATAATCTCGATGATTTACCCTTTTAACAATTTTATATAAAACGAATTTAATTAATTTAGATTATCTAAATGATTTTAAAAATTATATTATAAATTACCAAGTTAGGTTAAGATAAATTTGAATGATACAAATCGCATACTGCGCATGATAAATGTAAACATAGCGAGATGTCAATTTGTAGGCGTGTCTTACTAGTGTCGATATAATACAAAGTTGCATATGGATTTAAATATGTTTTTCGCGCTAATATTTGAAAATTTGAATATGATATAATAAAATTAAATAATGAAAGGAAAATGTATATAGAAATTTAAAGAATGAAATGATCGTTATAAAAATACATATGCACTTCGATACTACTAAGACTTAATAATATTATTTATATAACCATTATATTATAACCCTTTTTCACTTTGTATGTCTTATTCTTCCTATTTTAGATGCAGCTCTATGTGGATAACATGCATCACAACAATATATATATATATATATATATATACGAGTATCTATCAACGATAAAAACTGTCCGAAAAGAGTAACAAACTAACAGGAACATTGACAATGGATGTTATTTTATCAAATACATTTTCACTTTTAGTTCGCATTTGGCCAGGATTAATCCAGTAATAAAGCTATATTTTACTATTCACAAGTTGTATTAAAAGATGATTTATTGAAATCTAGTTAATAAGATACATTCATATATTTTGTTTATGGATAAAGTGTTGGGTTGGAACAGTTTTCAGTAGTTTTATGAAGCGCGTAAATGAAATCTTTTCCCTACGTTGCTTCTTTATAGGTTTACATTTCTTTCGTCGCATTTGGCAGATGGGTGATGGGGGTATTTTGTTTTTCAATATAATTCATTTCCAATTCTATACACTTCGACTTTCCAATTTTTTTACGTCGTCTAAAAAGTAATTCTTCGGAAGCTCGTTAAAATAGACATCTGCGGCATCACCTTCTCATTTTTTCCAAATCTCCTTCCACCAAGCAATTTTTTCAAGAAACTTAATATATGGGTTGGTATCTTTGGCGATCGTCTCATAGGACACCTATTCATTGACGGGACTATAAACGGTCAAATGTATTCGAACATCCTTGACGAAACAATCAATCTTTTGATTACAGAAAAATTGGAGCAAGATCCAGATTTGTTGGAGAATGAGGTAATATTTCAGCAAGATGGAGCGCCTCCACATTACGTTGCCGGAGTAGGATAATTTCTGGAACATCACTTTCGCGATCGTTGGATTGGTCGAAGGGGGCCTATAGAATGGCCTGCCAGATCGCTGGATCGTACACCCCTTGATTTTTTCTCTGGGGGTCTTAACTCTAAGGTGTATACCACACGTTCAGCTTCCCTACAAGAGTTACGCCAAAAAAGTTTTGAAGAATGCCAACGAATAACCCCAGAAATGTTGCGAAATGTCAGGAGAGCATTTGAAGCAAGTTTGTACTATGGTACGGAGGCTAATGGTCATAATTTTGAAAATTTAATAAAATAAAATCCAAGCCATTTCACTCTAGTCGTCTTTATTACATAGGTTGCAAATAATGCACTTTTTGCATACTGATAAAAAAATTACTTTTTGATACATGTTGTCGTAAAGAGAATGAAAAGATCTTTTGAATGAATGGTCACAAGACTCATCTTACTTATTTAAATTTTTATGGTGGGGACTGCTGCGCAGGAATTATTTTAAATCGTCAGGCTCGACATTAAAAGTTGTCCCCCTTGATATGAAAATTGACAGGTTTCATAATTTTATATAAATTACAGCAGGTAAAGAGTTATTTAAGGTGGCTCGTTTCAATTGAAATGCCCTGTATAAGGTATACAAAGAAGTTGTATACAGGGTGAGTTTTTTTGAATGTTTAGCATTGGGATCTCAGAAACAACTGGAGATAGAAAAACGCTTAAATGGGGAAAGATGCGCAGTTTTACGAGCTTGATTTAAAACTGCTTTTGTTTCTCGGATAACTTCATGGCTTATTAGATATTCAAAGAAAACTAAATTTTACGATTTTCTTCAAACATGCTTAGCATCGTTAATAGTAATTTTAGAGAAAAAGTGTTCAGACAAAAGTTTTAGATAATTTTACGCCCAATAAAACTATGTAGCTAATATTTTTTTTCGTTCACCATTATCGAGTTATGACACAAATTTATGTTTTTTTAAATGGAAACCATAGTTGGTTTTGACATCATTAAAAAGCTTATTTTTTGCTGATTACAATGATATAAGGTTTGATATGGTTATTTTAAAAAATAAAGAGGATATAGACATTTCTATGATTGTTCACTTTTTAAGATAACTTAAAAAAAAATGTTTGGTGTTTTGTAATTCAAAAAACGAAAAATCTGAGTTACAATAGTGTTCGTTGGAGCAGTCGAGATAAATATACTAACATTGCTTTCACGTTGAGTCACAGAAGTGAGAGCTGTTAATTTTTACTTTTAAGTCAAGTTAATTAATTTAATTGTAACTTAACTATAAGCGGTGCAAACGGCCGTTAATCATAAGTTTGCATTGGCTATGGAATTTTCTAACGTATAAAAGCGTGATATGGTTGAATGTTACATTCAGTGCCAGAAAGATTCTACTAGAGCTGCTGAAGTTTATTTTGAAAATTATTTTGATCGACGTCAACCGTCGCTACCTACTTTTAAGAGATTATGGGATAATTTAGCAGATTATGGTTCGTTCGTTAAACCAAAATCAAAAAAAGGGATGGATGAAGATAGAGAAATAAACATATTAGCAAGTGTCGCTCAGAATCCATCTACATCGACCCGACAAATTTCAACAGAAATGGGCTCCTCTCAACGCACTATTGTCAGTGTTGAAGAAGAATAAATTTCGTCCCTACAAATGATCAGTATCACAAACTTTACTTGAAGGTGATAACATCAGACGAATAGCTTTTTGTAGATGGTTTAAAGATCAGTGTCAAAACGATCCACACTTTTCAATGAAAATATTATGGACTGATGAATCTCGTTTCACAAATTGTAGAATGTTTAATAGACACAATGAGCACATATGGTCTCAAACAAATCCACTTCACGTTGAACATAGGAGACCACAAATTAAGTTTGGTTTTAATGTTTGGTGTGGTGTTATAGGATCAACTGTTCTTCCTCCTTTTATTTTTGATGGATCACTAACTGGCAATCGTTATCTTAATTTTTTACAACAAGATTTCGAGGAAATGTTAGATAATTTGAATTTAAGAACCCGAGCAATGCTGCAATGGTTTCAACATGACGGGGCGCCTCCGCATAATCAACTGAATGTTAGAAATTATTTAAATTTGAACTTCCCTAATCAATGGATAGGACGAAATGCACCCATTGAATGGCCGGCTAGATCCTCTGATTTATCAGTTTTGGATTTTTTCTTGTGGGGTGTACTAAAGGACATAGTAAACAAAAGAACATATGAAACAATCGACGATTTAAGAGAAGCTGTCTTAGTTGCTTTTAATAACATCGATAGGCGTAAAGTCCGCAATGCTACAAATTCGGTTGTGAAGAGATGCAATTTGTGTATTAATAATAATGGAGGTATCTTTGAACATTAATAATGTTGTGTGCCCTTAATAAAAGTTCTTATAGTTTTCATTTTATTACTACATAAGATTTCAAAATAAGTTTTCGTTTGGTTTGTATTTTATCAGTTCGAAATTCAATCGTTTTCCATAAAAACCATAAAAATGTCTATATCCTCTTTATTTTTCAAAATAACCATATCAAACCTTATATCATTGTAATCAGAAAAAAATAAGCTTTTTAATGATGCCAAAACCAACTATGGTTTCCATTTAAAAGAACACAAGTTTGTGTCATAACTCGATAATGGTGAACTTAAAAAAAATATTAGCTACACAGTTTTATTTGGCGTAAAATGATCTAAAACTTGTGTCTGAACACTTTTTCTCTAAAATTACTATTAACGATGCTAAGCATGTTTAAAGAACATCGTAAAATTTAGTTTTCTTTGAATATCTAATAAGCCATGAAAGTTATCGGAGAAACAAAAGCAGTTTTAAATCAAACTCGTAAAACTGCGCATCTTTCCCCATTTAAGCGTTTTTCTATCTCCAGTAGTTTCTGAGATCCCAATGCTAAACATTCAAAAAAACTCACCCTGTATATTATAGAAATGACTTCAATAATAAGTAGATACAATTACACTTTCTTGAACACACCAAATTAATCTACCCATTTTGAGCTTACTAAATCATGTAAAAAAACCTCAATTACAAGACATAATTCTGAATTTGAATGCGGGTAAGATTTCGTTTGCATAATTGAGAGGTTAGTTAGATTGCGCTCCAGATAATGTTACATAAACATTTTGTGTCACAAATTACGACACTTAAGTACCAACAACAATGTCTCATTATTTGAGAGCACAAACGTGAGAATACGTCGTTCATTCAAAAGGAGAAAAATTAGTTTTCACTGAATATTTAGAAAGAACATTAATTGTTTCCACGTTATAGGCGTGTGGGTGTTTTAATTAGTTTTTTTTTAATTTAGGTTGTACTTTGTATTTACACTTGGATTGTAAGAATATATAATTTGGTAAGTGATTAAAAAAGCAAATCCTGTATGTAAGTAGTAACAAGTTAGAAGTTTTTTGGAATGTATTTTGTGATATAGTAATATAGTAGTAATTGGAAGATTTTAATATTCCATTATACTACCAAGATTTGAAAGATTGTTGGAGATTGCTCTTCAGAACTTTATGCAGTTCTAGAATCAACAGCAATGTAATTCTGTTTCCAATATTAATAACCGTTTGGTAAATTTGGTGTTTTCAGATTTGGCTTATGTCGTTGAACGTGACGATTTTCCGTTGGTCAAAGAGGATCCAAATCACCCTTCTATACAAATACATATTGCTGTGTTATTTCTAAGGTAATATAAATAAAGTATTTACAAATTAATGATTAAACAAGGTGAATAGAGCATAAATAAGCATAGAACGAAGTTAAAATGAGTTTTGCACCTGTATATTACGTAATACAATATCATTATGTGAATATATTTGTAGGTTATGATACGATTTAATGACATTTATAATATAATTAAATAAAAACTCATGCTTACGTACCATGTTTTATAATAAAAACGAATATTAAAAATAATTTTTAGTATTTCAAATTCATTATCTAGTGTACAACATTTTTTTTCTTTATAAAATGTCCAATGTTTATGACATAGTTAGGTACCGGAAATTTGTATTTTTAAGAATTTTTTAATTTTATTTATATAATTGGAAAACAAACGGGTGGTGATCTATAAAATACGAAAGACATTTTTATTTGTTCATTTTGTAGTTCAAGTTGAGTAAAGGAGTATTAATATTAACTAGCAATACTTCCTCAAGGTTCTCTCCTGTAAAATTTGTTTTACTTTGAATGAAATACATCCTTGTAGATAGAAAACATCCTTTCTACATCGCAACTGATTATAGGTGCATACTGGAAATATTCTTTTGTTTCAGCGTATTTAGCAGTTAGATTTTGAGGCATTGTCCCCATACACAATTGCCGCAATGTTATTATTTCCATACGATGTTCTTCACCGAATACTCTGCGCTTGGGTTAATGCAGTAGTAAATTAGAAATTAACACTTGTCCTTTGTTATTTCCCCTTTTACAATTTTTATTATTTGCATGTTTTTCGGTTTGAAGATGTTAAGTGATTTGAAGCTTTTTTGTCATCGTAACATGAAGTTTGCATTATTTACAAAATAACAGTCGCCCATCTGTTGTAAAATCATTATAATCCTTCACAAATTCACTTAAAATTGTTAAAAGTTTTTTCTTTTGGCATCTTGATAGATGTTAATACTATTTAAATAGTACACAACTAATACATATTGTTGGAATGTAAAAAAACCTGGGAAAATGAAGCTCCGCTCCGCTCCGCTATATTTATTTCTCGTTGTTCGTTTACCCGGATAATCCCCGGTAGTTCTCTTATTATTTCCAATTATTGTGGTTGCAAAATACTAACTATAGTGTTGGCTGTTTATAGTAAATCCAGCTTTAACTTGTTATTCACTTCACCTATCTATTCAATGGTTTAGAAAACTATTTAATTGTCTGCTATAAAGTGTCTATTTGAGTTTGGTATTCAGTTAATTGGTGTTATTTTACAAGTATGCGAAATGTCTTGGGGCTAAAAAGTTTTAAGAAATACTAACCGGTAGACATGCAAACAACAGAAATCGTAAAAGTGTAATTATACTAACAAGAACATTAAATATTTAGGTGAAGTCATAGACTGTTTGAAAATAATATTTTGCTGAAAAAAGGTCAAATATGCGTTTATAATGACAAAGGTTCAAAATATGCACTTAAACATAACAACAACTAAAATATGCATTTGCAAATGCATAATTATCTTAATTATTACCCTATCTCATATTTTTATTTATATATCTATTAATTTGAACCCACAATTCCAAATATCTTACTTAATGCATGGATTTGAAATACCCTATAATACACACATAATACATACATTTCTCTTATTATTTAGTCGATGATTAATGTTTTATGTCTACGTAGAAGTGTTGCTGTCAATTTACAGCGTTTGTTATTGCAGTTAACAGTTACTGGGTCAGATATCACTGCCCGTATACTACTCTCAGCCGGATCTTTACTCTCGCTACACCGCTAACACAACGTAAATTATACAGCTAGAACAACTCATATGTTGCGATAGAACTTTGCAGATATTTAATTGCATGGCTTAGAGGAAATCTATCTGTAATCGTAGTCGCGATAGAAAAATATTTATTAGAGGTACTTGTTCTGTGACTAATAGGATACAGTAAGATTTGTATATAAATAAATGATTAAGTAGGATTACTCAGATTTAATCGAGTGGTTAGGAAGTTCCCCATGAATTTAATGTCAAGGAAAATATTTAGGTTTTCGCCTTTTCTTCACGTTATTAAATATTATAAACATAATTTTGTGGTGCTATTCTTGAGCGTAGCCTTTGATACTTCCCTAAAATTTAATTTACGTATACAGGGATGGTATTGAAAACTATTTAGCCTACTATGCCGGGTGTCCTTGAAATAAAAAGACAACGTATGGAAAGATTAAATTATATAGATATACATTCAAAATATTTTTCCAAAATTCCCTTTCATAAGCAAGAAAAAAAATGACGGAGATATTAAAAAAAGAATTGTCACGCCACTGTACGACTGACTATATTATAAAAAGTTCAGAGATGATAACCTAAAGTTGACCGATTAATAACAAAAAGAATACTTTTGTTATTCGTCAGCTTTAATTTCCGTCTACGATGCAGTACATTCGATATTATTTCCATTCATGTCTTCGATTAAAAATGGTACATTGTTACTAAATAGGACGTTAAGTCCCCGTCATACATGTTTTTCAATACATCGTTTCTAAAAATTCCATGCAAGTATAACTTTTAAACAAAAGGTTATCGAACCTTTATCATACAATATTGATTATTCAATGTTATTTTCTAGAGTTTTGATAAACATAAACATTGCAGTATATGTTTACAATAACCGTTTTTCTTATATCCATATTAATAATTTATATTTGCTACTTCTCGTAACAAAAAAAAAACATTCACGTAATACAGGTGATGTGGATCAGATCTAAAAGTTTTAGTCCACAAATCATTCACAGCAGATATATCTGTATGTAATTGTATTGAGGTTATGGAACCCTAAGTAAAGAAAGCCGCTTCATATTGAAGGGTTCTTATAACATTGACGGCCGACTAAATAATGTTATCTGTTACAGTTTTTATAAACATAAACATTGCGGCATATGTGTACATTCAAAGGAGGTATTTCTAATAGACATTTGCAACGACCCTAATTTATTCCCATTGTGTAAGAGAACACATTTTAGACTACGTTTTGATGAGTCTATAAATAGACGCCACTCACTAGAAACGTAATTTTGAAGTCCCATTGCAGCCATTGAACCAGGTACATCTTTACAAAATACGAAATCATTTTCTTCAGCAAAATATTTGAGGAGATTTTGTTCTCTTGTGCGGTAATAAGAAATTTTCGTTTCTTTTGTTACTAAGTTTCTTTCTTTTAGCCTAGAAGCCAATTTCTGAAGCAGCCTTTGACAGTCCCAGATCTCTGACAAGGTCGTTTAAATCATCTTGATTGAATAGTTTTTGCGCTTTCAGGTCACATCCAAAATCACCATCACTACTGTCAGTTTTCGCCTCAAAATGCATAGGCTCCTCCTGTGAAGCATCAGCTTGGGGTTCAAGTGATATTTTAGGCCTCAAAACACGTCTATGTGCCGACCGTATGGAAGGATATTCCCATTTGACTCGATTTTTTCGGTTAATGCCAGTTATGTTCACCATACAAAAATGACAGTCGTCGTGGTGGTTCAAGGGTTCAGTCCAGATCATAGCGGTTTCGTACCTAAAGCTATTCCTTTTCTTATCTGTCCACAAACGTAGAAACTCAACGCACGTTTTGCATACCTTTTGCGGAATCCAAGGCTTATCTTTCATTTCCAGTGTGTGACCAAAGTAATTTTTGTAAGCCTCAATCACGAACGCTGTCACATTCAAACGGTATTCTTTAAATATATACTCTCCGAAAATGAAACAAAAATGATTTGGATCATTGACACAAACTCTTCTTGACGATGCCATTTCAAATTATATTAAGAAAACTTAATATTTTTTAATTACAAGCAAATTAACACACTAACACAGCGATTTTTCCGTGAAAACTATATCTCGTAAACAAGAGCTCTTACAAAAAAACAGGGTATATTTGAAATCAGCGACGTCAAATTAGTAAACATCACGTGATAAAAGTCAATCATCAGACAAAAGTTGTCATATTGTAGTGCAGTGTTATTATTATATATTACATACACTTAACCATCCATTCTCATTTATCTAAGCACATAAAAAACAGGTTTATGTCCCCTACGTGTTTTTTTTTAATAAAAGTATACAGGTTATGTTATGCATGCTCAAAAGTAGGTAAATATATTGAGACATTTTAAACGCATAAGTACGACTTCGTTTTAAGTAATTAACAAATCCCAAGGAACCGGTTTTGTTGTAGTGTTTTTGCAAAAGATTCTCGACATGTTTCACATTCCAAAGTAATCATTTGATAAAAACAATTCTTAGGTAATTATATGTATTTTTAGTGGCTTAGAATATCTTCTGGCATTCTGAATATTAGAGTGAATACTGAGTTTAATCACTATTGTAGATAGATCTGTAGTTTATGGAGAATGTTACTTTTATGCTTGTATTTATCATTTATAACTTAAATTAACGTATTTTAAAGAAAACCATTTTTTTATCATCTACTGTACATTGAAAATCTCTATATAAGTTGATAAATTATTTTTTTGCAGTTCGTACTACTTAAAGTGCCAACCGTCAATTGTACTTTATCTCTTTCTAACATACATAAATACGCGCTGTAATACTGCACACGTTAGACATTTTAAGATTTTCTTATACCTTAAATTTGGCCTTGGACCGAAAAGAAATACTTTATAGCTTGCGTAAGTTTGTGTTAGCAAAACTCGAAAAGTAGTCGGTCGATTGACTTGAAATTTTGACACAACGTTGCATTCGAATACGCGAATATTTTTATAGTAAAATTATTTTTTTTGGCGGTAAAAATCTTTCCGCATCGGTGAAATCTACTGTGTGCTTTCGACATAAGTAGCCCAAAAATTTCTCAAATACTTGATTTGATAGTACTTTTTTTATTACAAGTTGCCGTTTGCTAATCATATACTCTATTTACGCTAACATATTGTTAAAAATGGAAATAACTTTAATTTAATCTTGAATTGTCTTATATGAACACTTAAAATAATGTATATAGGTTAGACGTAAATGTCAGGAAGATATTATTTTTGATATAATTGTAATAGGCTGTTTTCAAATTTGAAAGGCGAAAATATTAATAATATTGATATTTGAAAAACAGTTAAACAAAGTAACTGTGTTTTTGAAAGAAAAGGAGAAATTATTATTGATTTTCAATGTACACGATATGAACGAAATTATTCTAAACAGAATCGCAGGTGAAACAGTGACATACGAATCCATTGACATGATGAACCAAAGTGAAGTAGTGAATTTTCCAACGGAATTCTCTCGATGTTTCCGTATTACAGTCACACATTCTAAATTTGAAAATTTGAATGCCAATTATAATACTTCGAAACATCAGTCATCCGAAGTTATCAATGGGACACGATTAGCAGTTAAAAAATTGATGAACAATCTAATTGAAGCAATAATTCAGATTGGACCTCATAAAGGTGAAGACGTATTACTTCCACGAATAACACTCATTTCAGCCGACACGACCTTCTATTTCGAACGACTTCAATTTCCAATACGCCTTACGTTCATTATGACTGTCAATAAAGCGCAAGAGCAATCTTTGCAAGTGTTCGGTTTGAATTTAGAAAACGATTGCCTCTCTCATGGGAAATTATACGTTGCATGCTCTAGAGTCGGCAAACCGTCTGATGTTAATGTTTTTTGCAGAAAACAGAGAAACAAAAAATGTAGTTATTCCACTAGCTTTATACTAAAAAATATTTTTTCTTCCTTTCCTTTCATTCCACATAGCCACAGCAACGCAAGGCAGGGCATTGAACTAGTTTTGTTTACACAGTATTTAATTCACCAAATATATCACTTTGCGATTTCAATTTGCTCCGAAACATAAAAAGTGCGAGATGAGCAATTTTTTTCGCCCGAATCTTGTAAGATTCCGAATATTGGTTTCCGAAGTTTAAGCGTCGGAGGTGAAAAGATGATTTGCAAATTGATTCGAGAGTATGCCAGTGTGTATTGATGTGAAAGATGTATACTTTGCTAAACAATAAAGTCGCGTACTAAATTTTGCATGTGTTTTATACATCGCTTTCAGAAATATCCCCAGCAGTCTTTGTATAAGGATATCTACCGCTTCTAATTTTGTCTACACACTTTAAGGACATCTCATAAATAATAACACGTGATAAATTATATAAATATTATATATATGTATATTTAAATATAGTATTAGAACCGGTATTCCGAGGTACTGTTTCATTTTCTCATCAAAGTGTTAATACGTAGTTATATAATTATGTTTTAATTAGAATAATTTAAATTTTTAACTCTTTGTTTTGTTTCGATAAAGTTGCTATTGCGTTCATTCCTATAGTTATATTAATTATTCAATAATCATAATTCTTTGGTTAAATCATCATTCGATGAGTCATGTCTACTAAATTATAACTTATAACCATTAAAAAAAAGTCTTTTGTTGCGGTAGCAATACACACAATATAAGTATGTAAAAATGTTAAAACCTTTAAGTATTTTCAATAAGAAAAGTTTGTTGAAAATATATGGTGTGAGTCGGAAGGAACGGAACTCTAAGAGTGTATCATGCACGTGAAAATAATGTATAAAATAGTATATTAAAGTACAAGTTGCATAAGACATGATTTTAGTGCACGCGTTCAAGTTTAGAAAACGAGCCGCAAGGCGAGTTTTCTAAAGAACAAGTGCACTAAAATGTCTTATGAAACGTGTATTTTATACTATTTTTTCTATTTCGGACATTAAAAGTTCAAAAAGACTTAAAATAAGAGGCATGTTTTGTACGAAAATTGTAGAAATTTTTTTTTTTTGAAGTTGGCAGCATTGATGTTTAACTAGAGCATTTTAAATATTTGAAAATCGCCGGTGTTATATGTCATTTTAAGTTTAAAATTTAGATTGATTTATGCAATAAATTATTAACGAAATGGACGAAGCAAATAATTGCACGCCCCCAGAGATTCGCAAAATAGCAGAAGATAATTTAAAAATCTTTTGCCAACAAAGTCTCGACATATTTATCAAAAGCAATACGAGCACTTTTAACTTGGTGTAAAGAAAATAATATCGCGAATATTACTGAAAATGTAATTATTGCTTATTTTGATAAGGAAAGCAAGATAAAAAAGGCATCGACCTTGTGGTCCACATATTCGATGTTAGGATGTTGTTTAAATATTTATAAAAATATAGATATCTCAAAATTTTCTAGGCTTCTTGCATATTTAAAAAGATTATCTGAAGGCTACTAGCCTAAGAAATCCAAGATTTTAGAAATAGATCATATTAACTGTTTTATAATAGAAGCCGATGATAAAACATACTTAGCAATGAAAGTAAGTAATACAAACATCCTTGTAATAGTATTTTATTAATGTTCTACATTATTTTGTTATAATAGTCATATTAATATTGATAGGTTATCCTTATAATGTTATAATGGCGTGCGAAAAAGTAATACTTTATGCAACCCAAACGGGTGTCGAAAAGTGCACTTTATAGCACCGAAATAGAAAAAAAATTTTATACATTAACGTTTTGGTAATCATAGAGTTCTTATAACAAATGTTTAAAAATTAAAAACACCGCCATTACAACTCCAAACATTTTCTGTTTCGTCTACGAAGGGCGGCGCTTGGTGCTCTTCTGATTGAGTCATGTATTTGTTCAAGATCAGCTGCAGCGTTTCTAATATGTTAAATTAGTGCATCTCCAGTGTTCACTTTTACTTTATATACTTCATCTTTGAACCAACACCGTAAACAATAATCTAATGCTGTGGGATGGTGTATACATATATGTATGTGATCTGTGGCTAATGTAAAGGTTTGACAAGAACACGACTTCAACAAATGGGCGATCAATATTCTAAAGTGTAAGTAAAAAATAATTACCGGGTTAATAACCGGACATTGTCCTTTACGGAAGCATCTGTATAGCATGGGCTTGGTTAGTGAGCCCTGGTGTAGGAGATGTCAAAAACAGGAGGAAACTGAAGGAACTCAGACAGAAATATTTCGGGAGACATCTATTGGGTCCTTTGAGTGTACTCAATCTTCCCCTGAGGAGGATAGTGACTTTTATCGAGGACACAAGACTAACAGAGCGGACCTGAGAGATCTATTGGAGATAGTACAAAGAGCAGTGTGCTCAAGTGCCTGGACGTTCTGGCGTCCAACCCAACGCAGAAGAACAAGAAGAAGAAGAAGAGATCCTAAAGTGGAGCTACGAGATGCTACCCAAATATTCCCGGAATGTGAAAAAAAACACTTGGAGTTTCCGCTGTCATTTTACCAAGTTTGAAAGAGAATTTAATGCTCTTTCACATCAGACATTGTAGTGTCGCAGAATAACTCAAACACGACTAAGAAAATATAAACACAAAAACTGCTTGTCCCCACCTAGCAAAGTTTCAGACTGACTTAGTATAGACTCATCTTAGTTACACGAAAACTGCTTTATTCTCTTTCATACAAAATAGAATGAAGTAATTAATTTTTTTAGAATTTAAAAAATATTTTTGTGATTTTTTGAATTTTTTTGTTCTTTTTAGTTTTTTAGTTTAGTTTTAGTTCTTTTTTTTTTGTAAAACATAATTTTACACTTAGTTATTACTAAACACCTTAACACTAGTCTAAAAAAACCATTTGTGTAAAAAAATCAGACAAAAAAATAACTTGGGCAATAATGGGTTAAACGAAAAAGAACGTATTGAAATTCTGATGATGATTGGTTTTGGTAACCGCGTCTGAACCTATGAAGAAGTATGCAATTTATTTAACAATTTGCATCAAGATCGGCATCCAATATCACGAACTGTCGTCGGTAAAACTTTGAGACGGCATAACTTGACCGGAAATGTTAGAAATTTGCCGAAAAGCGGACCACCAAAAGGCGCAACTAATGAAGTTATTGTTTAGGATATTGCTATAGCATTAGAAGAATTACCACAAACTTCTACTACATCCCTAGCACTAAATTATGATATAAATTGCCGATCAGTAGCTAGAATATTGAAACACGAAAAATATCATCCGTATAAACCACATTTAGTGGATTATTGGACGGAGATTGCGATCGTAGAATTTAATTTTGGAAAAAAATAATGGAGATTTGCAAGAATGACCAAAATTTTACATACAATTTGCTGTTTTCCGACGAGGCTACGTTTTGTTTGATTGGTACAGTTAATAGCCGTATTGTCGATATTTGTCAATAGATAACCCTCATTAGATGCTTGAAACGCATACGCAACATCCGCAGAAATTAAACGTTTGGGTTGTCATTTTCAGGATTATTGGTCCTTTTTTCATTCATGGTACACTAACTGGACAGAGATATTTAGATCTTTTACGTGATCAGGTTGTTTCTAATATTGAGAAAGACGGGAAATTACCTGTAAGTGTTTGGCTCCAACAAGATTGAGCACCCCCTTACTATGCCCTAAGTTTTTGAAACGAAACATAGATCACACCATTTAGCGCTATACAGCTGTACTACTATTCCCTCACCCGCCACATTCAAATTCCGGGAATTTCTGGGTAGCGCCTCATATATTTAAAAGGATCACAATAGATGTAGAAAGATCACAGTGGAATAGGTTTTACGACTACCTCAAGTAAACTAATCTAATCTACCTCCTAATTAGATGAATTTACTGCTTAATTTAATTAAATAGCATTTAGACAAGTCATCATTTATAGAATTAAAAGATTATCTGTCTTCAATTTATTTAAATGTTTCTTAAATTATTTCAATACATTCTTTAATTCCCATAATTAACTAATGTTTATTTATAAATATCGCGTTGGTTAATTTTATTAATAAAATCTAATAATGAAAATTAACATTATTACCGTTGGATTCACAAACAGTTACAATCATAACACTTGTTACGACGCCTTCGAATAATAAAATATGTGTCTAAATCACGCACGTAATTAGCAAAACTAAACCTCTCCTTCTCTTCAGAGTCCATTTACACTTTCAAAACAACATAATACCATATTTATAAAACTCTTAATTCTTAATTACAACCACGATTGTGTGGTAGTAATATTTATGCGCATTTTGACACCAATACTCTAGGCGATTTGGTATTTCGGTTAGGTTGTATGTGTGTACCGTTAGCTTGAGTTAGATAAGTTGTAAATTAAAACGAAGCATCCATATTATCGAGTGCAAATACACGATAGGAATCTATCGTTAAATAACTGCGACTTTTGTTTTAACGATTGCGAAGATCATTAATGGACATTAAAATTTAATTTGTAAGCACATTTCTGTGACGCTATTCAATCCAATAACAGCATTATTATTATTATTATGATTAGTAGTATTGTTTTAATGAGAGAATTATATCGTTTAAAGAAAGCGTAACATGTCTATTTACTATGGATAAAACCGTGAAAATCCTGTTTGAATGTCTGGTTCTATGTTGCAATATACAGGGTTAGGCAAATGTATAAACCCATTGGAATATCTTTGATAAGCTACTTAGATTTTAATAATACTTTCCACAATTAATTAAATACAAAACGGTAATTCGATGAGTATATTTATATCCGAATCAGATTTCCGGTTTAGCCGGAAACGATGTTAACTTTTTTATTTTAAACGAAATGCCCTGTACATTTTTACGAATTTCAATAGAGCCTCTGTAATAAGGTTTGGCACCCTTTTCTTCAACAACAGCAAAGATATTTAATTAAAACTGCTATTTTAAAATCATGTTTATGTTTAGTAAGCCATGGAATTGAAATTCAGTACTTGACTTAAACTGTCAGAATTAATTTTGTAGACGTCCAAATATTAATAATGGTTTGTTTAAACGAAAAAGAACGTATTGAAATTCTGATGATGATTGGTTTTGGTAACCGTGTCCGAACCTATGAAGAAGTATGCAATTTATTTAACAATTTGCATCAAGATCGGCATCCAATATCACGAACTGTCGTCGATAGAACTTTGAGAAGGCATAACTTGACCGGAAATGTTAGAAATTTGCCGAAAAGCGGACGACCAAAAGTCGAAACTAATGAAGTTATTGTTCAAGATATTGCTATAGCATTAGAAGAATTACCACAACATTCCACTAAATTCTCACACTAAATTATGATATAAATTGCCGATCAGTAGCTAGAATATTGAAACACGAAAAATATCATCCGTATAAACCACATTTAGTGGATTACACAGGCTACAGTGATTTTGATGTTTGAAAGCTGTTTGCTAATTTGTATAAGTTTGGGGGCCCTTATTCCAAAAAACGCCATATTTTTGCTCTATCACGTAATTTTTTTTATAGCGCTCTATATCTTAAAAATGTTAATCTATTAATATACATACCTATGACAAGAATATGTTTGTTCCATCTTAGGCATGATTTTTAAATGAATTGATTTTTATGAAATTAAATGTGATTTGGCAACACTGGTTAATATTAGATTTCTCAGGAAAGCAACAGAGTCGGCGCAGAAGCGTCAATACAACGTTGAAACCTGCTTATGTACAGTTTGGTTGTGTTAGTCGTCGTGCTACTGTGTCCGCGCGCTTGTTGTCTTCGTTGTTGCGTATTTTAAGTATTCTAGAACGTATAAATATGGAAAGAAGACATTGTGTGAATAATCCGAATAACTTTTGTTATATCTGTGGTAGTTATGTTGTAGTAATGCAGAGGCAAACTATAACTTCGTTTGTGAAAAATGTATACCACGCTTATTTTGGTGTAAAAATTGGCGACCAAGACAAGTCCTGGGCTCCTCATACTGTTTGTTCCGTTTGCGTTGAAGCATTAAGAAACTGGCAAAAAGGTAGGCAGAAATGTTTAAGCTTTGGTGTTCCTATGGTATGGCGAGAGCCTAGAAATCACAGTGATGATTGTTATTTTTGTTCGTGTAATGTTCAAGGATTCAACAGAAAAAATAAGAAAAAATTGTGTATCCCAATCTTGACTCTGCTATTCGACCAGTTCCTCATGGACCAGATGTACCGATACCTACCGCCCCAAAAGCACTAAAAAACGTCATATCGTCAGAATCAGAGGAATCTAATTGCGACCCAGATGACTCAGATTTCACACCAGATTTCAGAGAGCCCGAAGTGTTTAACCAGAGCGAACTAAATGATTTAATTAGAGATTTGCACCTTCCAAAGGATGCATCCGAATTGTTAGCCTCCCGACTTCGTAAGAAACATTTACTGGCACCTGGCGTCACATCAAGCTTTTATCGGGATCGCGAAAAAGAGTTATGTCAATATTTTACTCAAGACGGACCGCTAGTGTATTGCAACAATATTCCTGACTTAATTTCAAAATTAGGAAATGTGCCGTATGTAAAAGAAGAATGGCGCCTGTTTATTGACTCAAGTAAGCGTAATTTAAAAGGCGTTTTATTGCACAATGGTAACGAGCTGGCCTCGGTTCCCGTTGCCCCGCCTGTCGTTTTACGAATAAAGAGTAAAAGTGAAGATTAAAACCGTAGTTTTATTTCTATTCATGGTTACAATATCATATTTTAACAAAGTAAGGATTATTTCCTTATTAGAAGCTGGTCTCTCTGAAGCTACGATAGCTTCTCGTGTAGGACTCGCAAAAAAATCCGTAAAATTTATTGCTAGACGGTGGAGAGATAATATTACGCTTGATAGAAAGAAAGGATCCGGACGTCCGAGAAGATCAACTGAAGAAGATGACGTACAAGTGATTGAAAACAACCCTTTTCTGTCGGTCTTACATGAAGTGGGTTTGACAAATTTTCCATTGTCGTATACAAGCGGTTCAATTAAAAAACTATTCAGCCGTCGGAAAAAATCGAATGACTACTAGGCATAAGGAAACTAGACTGGGATTTGCACTAGAGCAAATATTCAAACTTTTGTAGTTGTTAGTTTGTGAATGTAGTTTGGTTACCGTATTTACTTTATTTCACATATGTTTATTTATTTTATTGCAATATACTTCATCTTTCATTATTATTTTTTTCCTGTTTGTTTGAAATTATATCGACATTAGAATAAGTAACAAAATTTGATACAAACAAATAATGAGTCATATAACATGTGACGGATTAAATTGTAGGTTATTACCAAATACGATCATTTCATAATACAGCAACTTACATTTTGTCAAAGAATGACATTGACGACCAAAATTTATTGCTCGCAGCTGTACATATCTGCTTGCAAGGAACAAATTCATACAATGCAGTAATGTATTAAAAAAGAGAATAAAAATATCAGTAACTATAGTGGTATTAAAAAACATATCTGAGCAAATGTTTGACAAGGATACATATCTGCCCAATAAGAACATGAACTCATATTAGTATCATTAAAATATCTATGAAGTTTGTGCCACTTAAATAAATATTAGTATTAATGTGTGCAACAGCAATCGGTAATTTTTAATGGTGCAGCATTTGATATGCATATTTGTATCCGTTTAATTAGAATCTATTTAGTATTTGAAAATTCTAAAATAACCTATATGAATATATTAATGTAAGTAGAGCGTAGAAATCTACATATTTAATATATTATTACCTAAAAACCTAACCTAAAAATTTGTAATTTTCAAACGATTAGAAGTTATAATCTCCTTTTAAAATAATGAAATTACTAGAAAAATGTTAATTACTATTTTAAAATAGAGTAAAAGTAAACTTGTGTTCTTCCATGGGCACTTGATTAGCCTGTCTTTCTATTTAGAAAAATATTAACATATAGACTTCATTTTAAGTAACAAAAACACAAAACTTGTATATCCATTTTTATTTGTTTCAAAGTTACAGATCCATGAATGTGATTGTCAGATTATGAAAAAAAAATGTAAGCCTAAAGTCAATACAAACTGATTTTATTTAAAAAATGTTATACGATTCAATAACAGGCCTGTGATTGTTAACGTCGCATAATAAAATGTTATCCTAAAATAAATAAACACGTGTCGTAGTGCATACAGTAATTTCTTGGAGATCTACAAAAAAGAGTACTGGAAATTGATTTATTATAAAGAAAGTTCTTACTTATTTCGTAAGTGCTGAACCATGAATATCATACAATAAACAAATGTTCAGATGCGTTGCATTTTTTAATAAAGGATTACATTACGTTTCAGTTCATACAACGGCTTATTAGTGAGTGGACACGTTTTCTTTATTCAAAATGCCTTACCGATTTTCTTCTCAAGAGTATGCGGACATTTTGTGTATGGCTACTGTAACGGCAGTGCACGTCAAGCAGTTATTGAATACCGACATCGGTTTCCCGATAGGCGCATTCCTCATTACAGAACGTTTCGACAATTTCGGGAATGCGGACTGCGTGATTACCTTTTCGACCGAGGAGTAAATTTGCCAACAGACTTAGAGGAAGAAGCAGTAGCTATTGTTACAAGGGATCCAACTCTCAGTGTACGTCGAATCGCTAGACAACTAGGTGTGCCACGAACGACAGTTTGGCGAATTTTAAAACGTGAGGGCTTATATCCATATCACTATCGCAGGGGACACGGTTTGCTTGAGGCAGACCACTATGCTCGTCTAGTTTATTCTACCTGGATATTAAGACAGTCACGGCTTCATTTTAATTTCTGCAGAAGAGTCCACTAGACAGATTAATCTACGTTCACGAGAAGTGGTGTTACAAATCTGAGAAACCTGCACAGGTGGTCATCAGAAATTCCCAAAGCTATTCGCCCATCTCAATTTCAACATGAATTTTCTATTAACGCTTGGGCCCTAATCGATGACTTGTTGATTGGTCCTATCGTTCTTCCTGGGAGGATAAATGCGGACAATTACCTTCAATTTCTTATTGACGAACTGCCAGGTCTTTTAGAGGATGTCCCACTGAATGTTCGACGAGACATGTGGTTTCACATGGATGGGGCACCACGACATTTTGGAATTGCTGTCCGAAATTGGGTTAACGTCAATTATCCAAGATGGATTGGTCGAGGTGGTCCTGTTGCATGGCCACCCAGATCACCCGATTTCAATCCCCTTGACATTTATTTATGGGGGTACATGAAAAATTTAGTCTACGCGCAAGTTTCGAATACATGAGAAGAGTTGTTGGATTGTATTCACCTGGCTGCCGAGCAAATCCGACCAAACAAGTCTTAAATTCGGATAAGTACTACTTCTGTTGGCTTACGGGCACAAGCCTGCATTCAACAAGGAGGTGAACATTTCGAAAATATTATTAATTGAACCTTTTTAAATAAAATCAGGTTTTATTGACTTTGGGATTACATTTTTTTTCATGATCTGACAATAACATTCATAGATCTGTAACTTTGAAACAAATAAAAATGGATATACCAGTTTTGCGTTTTTGTTACTTGAAATGAAGTCTACTTTACACTCCTAAAATTTGAACATAACGATACGGGACACTTGTATATAAGATATATTTATATTAATTTTCTTTTTTTTGCTAATTTATTTATAATTTTTATTGATGCATGCTAATGCCTTTTTGAGCCTATATTTGGTTATACTGTTGGGCACTTAATAAACCATTATTATTATTACAATTATTATGAATAATATCGAAATCGTTATAAAGTTTGACAAATTCGAGGAAGATGTAATTTTAGATAATATTGTGAAATGAGTCAGCCGCAATACGTCTAGTGAAGACATCATGCGCCGAACATGCCAGCTGTCGCCAGGAAAAGTCTAGAAGTTGCGGATAAATCTGGATTGTGTATAGATCTCTATAGGAACTCGAAATTGAGGGGGGCGATTCATTTAACGAGTAATCGCAGTCGTGTGAAATAAATATTGAAATAAATACTGTTATTATTAGTTATTACCTGTTATATAGTGTATTTTGTTTTATTATTAATATAATGTTTTAAATTACGGTTAGTTTGATTTAAACAAACCCGATAGACAAGTATTTTACAATATTATCCCCGTGAGCTATAAAACATCGCAACTTATCATAGATAGCAAATCATTAATATAAATATTGAATAAGATAAGTCAAGAATGGAGAAGTATAAAATAACACAATGCTAACAGACACATAAATAATACTGTTGCAAAATACTTTTCTATGTCCACACAGTTTTAATAAAAATTTAATCGAATTATATCTGCGTATTTCTTGTCACTTTCAATTTTGTAAAAAATTTCACGATTTAGTTGTTAAACTATAGCAAAAATTATTGAACCGATAACAGTAAGAAACATTAATTCAATTCCAGCAATCCATGTATATTGCAAAAACTGATTTTTGTACTCAAGGATACTTTTACTAAAGTCATTTTTACATGATACGCTCGCGCTCTTTGTTTGTACCGAAAGAAACAATAGTTTCATTAGTTTCTATAATATATATGACGTTGATTTATTAAAACAACGGTAGGCTAATATATAATTAGAGCAGAAATAAAACTCGATTAACGGAGGAAGTGTTTAAATTTGACCTTAACTGTCGTATAAATATAACATTAAATAGTTTTTGTAATTGCTTAAATATGTGCATGCAAAATATCTTCGACAATTACATATAATTGCATTCAATTGGACTTGTCGCAATTTGTAAATTAGATAAATTCATTTTCTCACGGAATTTTCAAGGACGTATCTGTCTTGGCGCGAAAAATATTTAAAAATCTGTAACCAAGCTTATTTACTACAGGTAAAACTCCATCCATAAATTTCTCACACTTACATAACCAGCAATAATAATAAATTAGCGATATATTAAGATTCGTTCTATAAATATTCGATTTGCCACTGCTTTATCCGTCTTTTTTCGAGAGAAAGTTTATGTAATGGCAATAAATATTTAACGATAATATGCATAAGCGCCTGAAAAACGGATGTTGGCTTTCCTAAATTTATAATTTGTCTTCCTTCCATGTTATGTCATTTATAATACTTCATAAATAAGAATTATGTGAATTAAATCTCTTGCACTTTGCACTTTTATTTATTATGAAATAATTTAATAATAATATACGAATATTCCTTCAGTATTTGTATGTTCAAAATAACGGGTGTTCAAAAAGTCCTTTCGCCCCGGGCAACTATGAACTGCAAAGCGCATTTCTGTACTTAAATCTATTTTATCCAACCTTAAATAAAATATCATTCAAAGTCAAGGACAGATAGTAAATGTCTAATAGGATTGCTTAACCTCTATCTAGTAATGTATTTCGAGTCACGTGACTACGTTACATCAGCTGCGTTCCAAATATGTCGCGTTCTATGCTATGCTATTACAACGCGATTTTCTGATTTTTGATTACAGTTTTTTTTTTACATTTTTTCTTGTTATGCCATTATTTATTATATCTAAGCTTCCCTATATTATCTATTACAAGTGTTAGCTAGGAGTAGAAAATAAAAATAAGAGAAAAATAGCGGAAAAAAAATAGCAACTAAGTAAACTAAGTAATGAAAATGTACGAGGGTTGTCCAGAAAGTATCGTGTTGAAAAAAAAACTCATAAAAATATTTTATTTAAAACAAAATTTATTTCTTCATGAAAGAGCAATTCTTAAATTATTTTTCAACATTGTTCATAGCGGAAAACCAATTTTTCTGTGCCCTCTTCATAGAAAGATGCCAGCCACTGCAAAACACCGTGTTTTCTCAATATTTCACAGTATCGTTCCGTATTAATGGTTTCACCTCTGCGAAGGAACTCAACAAGTAGAATACCCTGTCTGTCCCAGAACACAGTGCACATAATTTTTCGTGCTGATAACATCGTTTTGAATTTTTGTGTTTTGGAGAAGTGTGATTGCCTCCACTGCATCGACTGCTATTTTGATTCTGGAGTGATATGGCAAATCCAAGTTTCATCACCGGTCACAATACTGTTTAAGAGTTTAAGAATTCATCTTCCTCAACACTGTATCGGGTAAGAAATGTCAAAGCACTGCCAAGTTGCTTCGTTTGGTGAACATCCGTCAGCATTTTCGGAACCCAACAAAATATATTTTGCGATATTTTAAGCGATTTGTGACCTCATGCAAAACAGTTTTTGAAATTCAGGAAACTCATCACTAAGCATTCTTATTGCGAACTGTCTGTTTCCACGAATTTTCTCATTCACTTTTCAACTAAACCATTGACAATAGAAGACCGTCCACTCCGTGTTTCGTCATAAACATTGGTTCGTGCATCATTGAATTGTCTAACCCACTTTCTCACCATTCCATCTCTCATTATATTCTCACTATAAATCTCTAGAAGTTGACGATTAATTTCAGCGGGCTTAATATTCGTTGCATTCAAAAACCGCATTAGAAAACGCACTTCACAGTTGGCGGGCTTAGCAATTGTCTTGAGCAAACGTTTTGAGCGATCTCTAACAAATGTAAACACAACACAATCCGGTTGTAAAGGCGTTAGCGGAAAAATTATTAATCAGAGAGACACGTGCGCATGCGTGGAACTACGACAATCGCGCTGCGGTGGCGGTAGGTACTTAGTTTCCGGACAAGCCTCGTATTTCAATTTTAATTCAGGTGGGTGAAAATCTTACATGGTGATTAGTCAAAGCTATCGAAAATCGTTTGCAAATGTCTGTTGGAATAAATGTTATTTATATAGGCTTACCACTGAATAGCACCAAAGCTATGCGAATCTGAAGAAAACTTATAAATGTCTAACTGAAAATTAAAACAGAAATTTCTTTGTAATTCATCAAAAATTTCCAAATTTTTAGGGCCAAAATGTAGTTAAAGTCAGTGCAGTTTTGAATCTTCTTCTTGCCTTTCCCCTACATTCAAATACTTAGTTTTTTCATATTCATATGCAATTCCCATTTCTTATACTCTTCCTGGAGTTTTCTAAACATCTAGTAAGTATCTTGTTCGACACAAGCTATAATTACTTAATCGGCAGTAAATATAAGGGTTCTTAAGCATAAGCATTGGCTTTCTATTTGATACTATATTCCTCTAGTTTTTCTTCTCAATTTTCTAACGTTTGTTGATTACATATTTTACAATAATAAAAGGGATAATATAATGGGGAATATATAATAATATATGTTAAATCGTACGAAGGAAATAGGTTGTTTTTAATAAATATTCCAGAGTAGCTTGTGGTCTAGCAGAATTATCGTCTAGCAGAATACTCAAAAAGGTATAAAACCCCTTATCACAATTCATAATCGTATCCTAAATACGTATTTCGACAACTAAGTTGTCATCATCAGTAGGTAAAGTAGGTAATCCAAGTGTCACATATGGGGCACAGTAAAGCTAACATATATAATAACGCAACAACTTTACACGGCGTCCACGTATACATTGACTTTAAAAAAAATATATACAGACCAAAAATTACGACAACTTACCGCTCTTAAGGAAACGGCAACCACATGTGTTTATTCTCTATTCGCACGCCCTTAACTTTTCTACCTCTTTTCTAAGAATGAAAAAAGACAGCTGTATGGTATCGGGCCGTTGTCCAAGTTAATCGTATTACTTTTGTTTTTAACGATATGAATGCTTTCTTTCATAGGCGTCGAGATCTCTGGGATTGTTGATGGCTTTGACAAGTTTTAACCCTTTAATCGACATATTGCGATCTTTGTCTAATGAATGATTAGCTACGTTACATTTTTTAAGCTCTTTTGAATTTAATATGTGATATGTGGTCTTTAAAGCGGGTTATTATTGAGCGTTTCGTTTGGCCAATATATTTCAAATTACAATCATCGCAATTAATTTCGTATATATCTGATTTCAGATTGAAATTAACTTTATCTTTGATATTACCTAGCCTCTAGCCCTAGTATTACCTACCTTCATCACCGCGGATTCAAATCATAATTTTGATAAGACATAAGACAGCATCGTTTAATTTCTATTGCGTTATTATATGCGTTAGCTTTACTGTGCCCCATGTGCGACACTTTGATTAGTGGTTTTACCTACTGATGATGACAACTTAGTTGTCGAAATACGTATTTAGGATACGATTATTAATTGTGGTAAGAGGTTTTATACCTTTTACCACAATTGATAATCGTGTCTCCAAAGAGAGACCTTTTAGCAGAATACTGTTGGAAATAGTCAGTTTGAAGTTTCTTATCATGAACTTTGTTTATAAAGGGCTGCGATAATTTTTCCGTTAATATTTCCCCCATAAATATCGAGCCAATGGTTCTTCTTCTGAACATAGGTATCTATACTTCAATTTTTAAAGGATGTAAGTCAGTTTCGCGAAAATAATGATTTTCAGTGCTATCTAAGTGCATGTTTTGAGAATTGGTATATGCATTTATATGAAACTATGCTTTATCAGTAAAAATATTTTATTCAAAACTTCATTATTAATATTGTTATTAGATACATGAGAACATGTAATTCTCTTTGTATAATCTGAAGGAAGCAATTCACTGTTGATTTGCAATTTCGGAAGTAGCATTTAAAAGTCCTTTTTACGAACAGTATATGTCGAGTTTAATTTTTGAGACGGCCGTAATATACGAATGGTAAGAGCTTTGTGGACTATATTTGTACTTGGCATGTCTTTGGTGGTCTCCAGATTGTGTCGGTTAAATTTTGTATACTTTTAAATGGAGCTCTTTTGTCAAAAGAAACGCGATGGAAGAAGACGTAGAGGTTTTTAGACTGTCGTGGATATTTTCTCGAACATTCTCGATGTCTTTTAGTGTACGAATACCAGATTTTCAAGCATCTTTAACGTCCCTCAATACTTCAAATTTTTGCACCCGATTATAAATGCATCTACACTTGTTATGTTACAACAACCGAATTTTTCAGTTAATTTGCGTACAGTAGCCAATATTGATAAATTATTTTGACAAAAGGTTTTTCATAACACACACGCATTGCTGAAGCATGTAATGTACTATGACAAACTAGTAATACCTCTTTTACATAACCTCAAAATTTAAGCGTTCTCAAATGGCGAGGTATTCAAATCAGTCAGTTATATATAATCCACCTAGTATTATGAGATTATTATTATTTAATAATTTAATCTAGAACTAAAACATAATTTATTGTTAAAAATATGATATCCTGAAGAATATAAGATAAACGGAGCGGTTTATATTTCAAGGCATAACACAGAAACTTAACCTCAAAATGATTTTTAACTTAGAGATCTTAAACGAACTGTACTGTGTAATTTCTAATTAATAAACAGGAAATAACTTCGTGACACAAACGTTCAGGATATGAACTCTCGCAGTATAGAGTGCAGAAAGGAATTATAAACTGGGAAAGTAAATCAACATACCGTTATCTTTGCTATTGAATATCTAGTTAGACTTGCTATATATATATTTCGTATTCCATTAGTGTAATAAATTAGCACAAATGAATGCTTAAGAATTAATTTCATTGTGGTGTTTTATTAATTTTTAAATTGCGACGCTGGCACAACGTGATGAGGAAATTTTTTTCGTACTATAGTCAATACGTACAATAATTCGTATATGAAACAGTTTCTTGACTAATAGAAAAAGAAAAACACATTCCGATACTCAAATGCACAAACACGTTTTCACATATTCCTTGCGCACGTTTAATACTTAATGTCATCGTTTTACAGCCGTAAATTACTATATGGTCAAGGAAAATTACACATTAGACACTGGGACATAAACTTTAAACTATTCTGTTTGTCAACCGGCAATGATTTTAATTCATTGTGGCACACCTAAACACGATTGTCCTCCTGTACATAATTGTAGCAAAAAAAAAGTCTAAATAAATCACCTAAAAGGGAGCCTTTGTTGGTGATGTAGTATTGATAATGCCAATATTTTTTTAAAATTTCTAATAACTTAGTTCCTTTGGCTTTGCGCCAATTTCATGAATTCTTATTTAAAAAATCGAATTTTTTATCTAGGGTCGTACAACATCTGGTGTGCTTCAGGTTTCCAACTTGAGGCCACTTCTTTCAGTGTTGTTTATCAACGACCAGCTGGCTACTCTCACCTGTTCTGTTTTAGGATATGCAAATGACTTAAAGATTTATACTGAAATAAATAGCCCTCAACCACATTTCTTTTCTACAAGACATTTAAATATAGGGTAAATTGGTGTAATAGTTTTTAATTAGAATTAAATACTTACAAGTGTTGTTCTGTATGCTACACCCGCTCCAAATTTACTATGCCGCCGCAACATATTGCTGTGGACGTTTCCCCATAAATATTTAAAAAATATTTGACTTGCGCAGTTGGAGCAAGCCGTTTCTTCTGCTGTGGACGATTGTAAAACTGTATTTTTTATGCGGAGCCTGCGCGCTTGCTGTATCCTCAGAGACAAGTGTAATGTGAGATAAGAAAGTCGTGTTTATAAAAAGATTATTCTTTATCTTTTTATTAAGTAACTTCGGGTATTTTTGATTTTATTGTGTTTGGTGCTGTGTTATTTAATTACCGCTATTTAACGAGTTTGTTTATCTCGTAATTGTTATATTTTACACTTTCTTACTCATGTGTCTTGAATATATTTTTTACGTAAGTAATATATTATTAAAAGATATCTTATTATATTTAAAAGAGTTAAATACTGTATTTTCTAATTGTATTATTATTATCGTATTGATTTAGTCTTAGTTATTTGATATAAATAACAAAGAAGGTTTTTAAACTTTCTAGTAAAAAAATTCTGTTAACTGTAAAATTTAGTACGTTGGTATATCAAGGAGATTTTTTTTGTTACATGTGGTTGCATATGCGTTAGAGTTTGTTTCGGTCTGTCTAATAGTTTGTTTATTTTGTTCTCTAGGGAGAAATGAAAAAGTTTCGTTGTAATTTATTATTTTAAATTTTGATCGGCTGTCATAAAGGAAGTTTTGATCGCATGCAGCTGTCGGGTGTTTGCATTTTCGTCACCAAGGTAAGAAAAGTGATAATCGGACATGCATTTTCGTTACCGTCCTGAAAAGCAGACGTTACTTACACATGCATTTTCGTCATCGACCATTTTCTTATCTTATTAAGTAGGTACTTAGCAATTGAAAATGAAACGAAACAATTTATATAAAACAAGGTTGTTTATTCAAATATATATACATAGGTACAGAGCTATATAAAAAATATGTAAAACATCATTTTATGTAAAATATCAATGATATGTGAGCATATGTAAGCATAGACTCAATAAATTGTTGCCTTTTTTTAACTTTACGATTGTGAATTTTTGTAGGCATATGCAAACTTTGTATTTTAATATAGGTATCTATTTGAAATTCCTTCAATTTTTCTATAAAAACAAATAAATTTGGATGATCCTTGTATAACGACTTTGGTGACGAAAATGCATGTACCCCAGCTGTCATTTCCATGCGTTATTTTTACCTTTATAATATTGTTAAATGAGGCAATATTAATCTTTATACTTTATAAAGATTTTTTTCTTTTTTTTTTGGATTTTTGTATTAAAGTTTCATTTAAATTTTATTGTGTTTATTATTATTATTTATTTTAAAGAAATATAATTATAACATTTGTCAATACTCTTTTACTGGCGCTTTATAAATTTTGTAGAAGAGACAACCACTTTTCCGATTGGAACCATGAGAGGAAAGCAGTCCCATTTTTTGATATTAAACCGACTGAGTATCCTAGCTGGATAGATTTGTCGTGAATTGTTAATAAGCAAATTTCAAGATCACAATTCATAGCAATATGCAATACATATCCAGAAAGAAAAATTGTCGTTAAGGAAATGAGTGTACTATTTGATTCAGAATTGCCTTTTAGGCCACAATTGCAAACTGCCTGTACATTTTCTTCGCTTCATTATCCATGTCTCTACCAATTTTAGTAACATATTTTTTTAAATTTTTGCTTTTATTTAATTAATTTAGTGTTTTTTTCTCTTTATCAGTCTTTCTTTAATCAAATTAAGAGTATCTAAACATTGACAATTTGAAAACATCAAAGTGTCAATAACTATCATTTAAAATACGGAAAATTTAATAGATGTTGATTTTCAGCAATTTTAAAAGAAAGAATCAAATTTTTAACATTATTTAGCAAAATTAAAAATACAGTTTTCGGAAATGTCCTGAAAAATTATGCGATCCGAAGCTTTCCAAGTTTGTAAAAGTTCTTGGAGGGAAAACATTTCCACTAGTACTTTGACAAGCCAACGACTTATCTGACGCTGGAACAGAATTTAATATCATGCTGGATACTCTATTGTTAGAAGAAATGCTTTCCTCTATGTATCTTTTTGCTACAGATACACTTTTCCATTTCCCATGCAATTTTAGGGTCCCGAACGATGCATCGGCCTTAACATATTAAATGCGTAACGACTGTCAATGACATGACAGTTGACAGAAATCTCGGAACTGTTCCAATGTAATTTGAATTTTCCGCTTAAGAAATTTATTTTCATAAAAATAAAATCTCTTATGGGAATTATATTGCTCTGAGGTCGACATTCATCCCTCGGGCTGAATTAACGTCGACCTCAGAGCAATATAATACCCATAACGCTCTTGGTGCATAAATAACTATTTTGAGAAGAGGCTATATTGTATTGTTATTATTATTAATTTTTGTTTTTTTTCTATTATCAAATTGTTACCATGTAATTGGATTTTGTTGGGTAAATAAATAAATATTATTATTATTATTACTATCAACATGGAATTGCTTAAGGTATTGTATTTCGCTTTAGTTGTCAGCAAAATGAATTGTGCAGCTATTTTTTTGTATTTCTTCTATGCTTTTCATAGATTACTTTTAGATAGAATACGCCGGAGACTTTTAAAATTTCTCTCCTTCAAAATTGATGAAGTTTACCCACATATTGCAACAAGTCAGGGAGATTTGCTGCAATGACACAATATGCCTTCGCTCTCAGAAAGAATCGTCACTGCCCTACCTTCTTATTGAAATTCGTAAACAATAAAAATAATTACCTATTCCTTCTGTTATGAATTTCCCTACACGCACCGAGGTTTAATTCACATCGCTCATGGGCCTTGTCAATATTATGAGTACTACAGCTAATAAACTTTTTGAAAATTTCTTTTTCAGTTCCTAGACTAGTTAATCGCTTATACATATTATTCTGCCCAGCTTAATTATTTTTGTTTTTTATTTTTGTCTGGCCTTTTCTTTTAGTAATTATAACGATAATTTTTTTTTTTTTTTTTTTGAAAACTGATTATTACATTTTTATACCGTAATTGGGATCACCTGTTTGGAATTGAAGACTATTTATATGAAATAAAGCAAAAAAGCTTTGTAATATGGAATTTCACAGCAATAACAATAAATAGTGGAGGTGAGGTTTAGCTAGATAATGTTAAGATATGTTATTCACTATTCTTACACCTAAAATTTGATTCTGACGCAAAATAATCTAAATTAAGAAGCGGCTACCTCTACTATTGAAATTTATTTATTTATTTCATATGAGACGTGCTAAATCCTCCGATTTCGTATATGGTTCTAGTTTGTTATCCAAAAAATTTTGCACGAAATTGTCAAGCTATTCGTCGTTAGAAAATTCGTCGTCTATTTTGTATTTTTCGTTATTGGAACCTTTTACAAGGACGATAGGTTTTTGCGTAGAAGATATTTGCCCAAACTTAATTCACTGAAATGACTTATAGCAAATATTAGTTTATCGTTATATTGTTGAGCGACCTTTAACCCATTTAGGACCACTATTAGACAAATCAAGGAAAACGCAAATTCTTTAAGGAATAAACTTTTATTTAGGTATTTATAAACATCCTTTAAAGTAAAAAAAAAAAGACAAACCATTGATTCTTATATATTTTTTTGCGTTGCGTTAACGCAACAACGGGACTATATGCACAAAAAAACATTACAATTGTTAATTATGGTAGTCTTTGAACCAGTGTGAATGTAATGGAACTTCACATTTATTACACATAAATACGGTTGTACTTTTGCATACTCTACAACGTCTCCTCTAAACGTGTACTGGATGATAGAGACGCACTGGAACCACGTCCTCGAACAGATTGTGTTTTACATTTGTTAGCACTAATGAGGCTTCATACAAGTTCAGACCTGAAATCCAGCTGCGAAATGGGTTTCTCTGTGTATACAAGTCTGTGCAGTTTCCAAGCATTCACCACAGTAGAATCTAACATATTTATAAATAACGTCCACCACCATTTTTTTCCACGAATATTTATTCGGTAATTTGCAACTGCGTTATCGTGTAGATCAACGCCTCCCATATATTTGTTATATTTGGCAATCATATTTGGTTGTGGTATAGAGATGTCTTTTTTCTCTACGATTGTACCACTTCACAAACACATTAGGCAGTGCAGACTCACAATTGGTTGCTACTGTAACCACAGAATTGTCATTCTAGCGGACCACGCTTATTTCATTTACGTGATCGTATCGAGAATCCATTGTACCACGAGGTTTTTTTTCTATAGACTTACAAGTCTCTAAAGGGCATTTCAGCATTCTGTTCTCACGTACAGTTCCAGTAGCAAAGTATTCTTGACGTTTCAGATGAACTAATAGCTTGTAGCTCGTAAAAAAGTGATCAAAGTATACCTTATGAGTCGACTTATTTTCTAATACGTTCAAAAGATTGATGACCACTGTTTCACCTAAACCAAATTCTCTTTTGGTATTTTCACCAGTTTTTCCAGCATAAGGTATAAATTGATATAAATACCCATCGCTAGATGCCAGACACCACATCTTGAACCCGAAACGTACCGGCTTCCCTTTCAAAAACATTTTCGCTGAATGGCGGCCGAAGTAGGGTACCATTTGCTCATCAATTGATAAGTGATGGCTAAAAACACCATACTTCAAGAAATAGCTGCTTAAGAGATCAACCAGCGGTCTTACTTTCGCAAATTTGTCTGCCTTGTCTAATTGATTGTTATCTGCAAGATGAATGTTCTGCTTTATGTCGAGAAATCT
The DNA here is from genome assembly GCA_935421215.2 of Melolontha melolontha. Classification (NCBI taxonomy): domain Eukaryota; kingdom Metazoa; phylum Arthropoda; class Insecta; order Coleoptera; family Scarabaeidae; genus Melolontha; species Melolontha melolontha. The sequence continues at coordinate 134,922,942 of OW285240.1, read as the reverse complement.
GTTTCGACACATCGCATTTTTCACAAATTGAACACCTTTATCTTCATCAGATGACCAGTAAAGTTTTACCTGTGGAAGAGTGTGATACCCACTCAAAATCAATATTCCCAAAAAAAATTCTAGATCATTTTGATCTAAGGCGAATTGAGTGCGGTTATTATCACTCGCATATTTTATGGAGTTTGAAAAAATAAGCTGGCCAACATTTTTATCAAACATTTGCATAAAGAAATTAAGCACAGACTTTCCATGTGCCGCCTCCACAATATTCTGTACATTCCCTTCCTCATTTGACGTAGCATCTTCCTCGTAGTCAACGGGTGTTTTACACCAAATAATGTCTTCAATTCTTGCCGTTTTGCTTGGTGTAGATAAAGCTGCCTCATGATGTATACCATCCTCTATCTCAATTTAGTTATTCGGACACACTATCTCAAAAGTTCCCGCTATATCTACATGCAAATTTTCTACTCCACCTATAACATTATCATCAATGTCCTCCTCGTCCGTTATATCATCGACGTCGGGTGGTATAAAACAAACATCAATTTCCTCATTCAGATCAAGATCTTCAACAATTGCCTCAAGTTCTTTCAAAGTCAACGGTCTGGTAGGATCATCGCGATATTTCACGTGATTCTAAAATAATTTTATTATCAACACCAACGACCAACACATACTTCAGAAATTGTTGTACTTACCATTGCATAATATTTCTGTAATCCTCAAGATAACACTATTATGAACTCTAACTTCTTCAACTTCTCTATCCCACAGCGTAAATGAACTGAATAAACTCGCATCACACAACGGATACCCAATAAACTTCCCCCAGACGTGAAAAAGCATGTTCAGACAGGAATATTACTCATGACTACAATTACACCATTTGCCCCAATGTTGCGCTTTCGCAACGCTATGTTTCAAATCCGTTTGAGAAATATTTCCGGAAAAAAGGAGATTGATTTTTTTCCAAAATAATGTTACGTGAAGTATCTTTTATATGAAACCTCTTAATGATAAATGAAAAAGTAAGCTGTATGTTATTTAATTTAAACTTAGATACACAAGTTTTTTTCTTAGAAATTCCATAGTTTTATTTTATTTTTATTCAAAATTGAAAATGCGATTACCCGTTCCCAAAATGTTTATTAGGTTGTTTAAATATTTATTAAAGCAATGCTACTGACAGTACATCCAAAATTATTACTTTTTACTACGAAAAAAAAATGTTTTTTGGTGTTGCATTAACGCAACTATGGGAATAAATGGGCTCCTTCCAGTACGCTCCTTCCAGTAATTTGTACCTTTGGGATTCCATCTAGTAATAGGCAATTACACTGGGAATTTTTATGCCTTTGTGATTAGTATTCATTTGATGCCCTGCCAACCTAAGATAATTACTTAAAAATAAATCTTCTATTTCCTCCACTGATGCATTTCTAGAATATTATACGCTATCGCTTTCAAATTTACTATGTAAGTTGGGCAGGTTTGAAGAAGATTATGTCATCGCTTCAAATTTTTCTATACATCTTTCTGAGAAGTATGCCCGGATTGAACTCCTTCTTACCACTTTCTCATCATTTATTATTCTCATCACAGTAAACATTTGTACCTACAAAATTTCGTAGAAAAATATATACTTTTACTGACTAACTTTTTTTGTTACATAGTACATATATTTATTTATATAAAAAATTCGGATCCACCGTTATATAACATAATCTCAATTACATTAATACGTCATATCACTTATTCTCCCATTCTTTTCTGTTTCGTTCTTTGTTTAACATATGTGCATCAGTATCTTTGCATGACCAACTGGTTTAGTTTTGAATAGTCGATATGCTCGACCGTAGTGTACCGGCACAAAGAATTTTAATGGAGATTTCTTTTCTTAACACGAACCTTGATAAAGGCATCGCCGTTCGCGGGTAGGCAGGAGACAACGAGGTGTGGTTCAAAATTCTCGCTTTGTTGATTTCTCAAGAACGAATACATTATTAAACCGTTTAATAAGTATGTGTGTTTTCGCGTGGAGTATGGACATTTCTTGTGTATTACGTAATCGATACGTATCGAGATATTGTTAAAATGTATCGCATGCTGTGTACTAAAGAGAATTGAACATAGGTTTTAGTTATATAATTTTCGCTAATATTAAAGGATATTTTAAACTAGGAGTGTAGTTGTAAATGTATACAGGGTTAGTTAAAAGTATGGAGACGGCGATTTATTGTCGTTAATATTCATTTTAGGGAATTATGTTCAATATAAAAGTTTGTTAAGATATTTTGATCTACATTTGGGAGTTTTTTTTTTCAATTGTTTTTTTAGATACGCCTGTTCGCGCATTTTTTTTTAAATGGGAACTGGTAAATTTTCCTCTTCCATTCGATAGAGGTTTTTTTTCTCTTTACAATAATATTTTTGTATTTTTTAAATTCATTTTATTAACTTTTTTACAAGAAAAATAAAACAAATTAATAACAAAGTAAATTAAAGTAAGTGTTCAAATTGTCGTCCATTGGTAATTTGACAATGACCCAATCGATTTACAAAACCCCGAACAGAGTTCTGTAAAAAATCTCGGGGAATTTCTTGTATCGTTCTGGTAATTCGGATTTGTAAATCTTCGACGTTATTGGGCTTATCTTTGTAAACTTTGTTTTTTACGTATCGCCAAAGAAACAAATCTAAAGGACTTAAATCTGGAGAACGGGCTGGCCATTCAATGGTTCCTCGTCTTCCAGTCCATCTGTGGGGAAAAACGTTGTCCAGATATTGACGAACATTTACACGATAATGTGGTGGGGCGCCATCTTGCTGGAACCAGATAGTGTCATTGGGCAGGTGTTCATTGTTTTCATGAGAATAGAGCGTAGCACTAGCAGGTATTATTTCATTTTGCAATAACTGCAAATACAGAGCCGAAGTTAAATTGCCATTGATGAAAAAGAGACCGATAATATGACCGCCTAGAATGCCAACCCAAACATTAACCTTTTGGGGTACTGCGTATGGTGCTCCAAAAACCAAGAGAGATTTTCCGATGACCAGTATCTGCAGTTATGTCTGTTTACTTCACCGGTACGACAAAAAGTAGCTTCGTCAGAGAAAAGAATATTTTTGACAAAATTTTCATCATTATTGCAAATATTTAACATTTCTTGAGGAAATTGTAATCTCCTATCAAAATCATCTTCCGTTAACTCGTGTACAAGGTGTACCTTATAAGGTTTATACTTTTCACTTTTTAAAAATGACACGATCGATGACTGTGAAATATTGAAATTGGCCGCTAATTGATTGGTTGATAAATGGGGATATTCAGATACAACCAATAAAATATCCAGTTTGTTATCATCGCTTTTTGCTGTTCTAGGTCTACCACTCCTTGGCAAATCTTTAACGCTACCCGTTTGTTCAAAGCGTCTTAAAGTTTTACCAACAACGCATTTAGAAATTGGATTTCTATTTGGATGCGTATCATTAAATAAATTACTAACGTCTTGTAAACTTCTGCGTCTATCTTCATAACCCAACATCATAAGTATTTCAATTCGTTCATGTTCACTTAAACTCGCCATTGTTAATATTAACAGCAACAAATTGCACAAATGCATTATTTCTGTCAAAGATTTGACGTACACAATAACCACTGATAAAATTATGTCGCTCAAGTTTGTTTATCGCTACGCTTCTGTCTATCTACTATGTACCGAACATCTGTTAAAGACATGAACCAGCTTTTTCTTATAAAAAAAGTTATTAAAATGAATTTTAAAGAAACAAAAATATTTTTGTAAAGAGAAAAAATTCTCTATCGAATGGTAGAGTAAAATTTACTAGTTCCCATTTAAAAAAAATGCGCGGACAGGCGTAACTAAAAAACAATTGAAGAAAAAAAAATTCAAATAATCTCAAATGTAGAGCAAAATATCATAACAAACTTTTATATTGAACATAAATCCCTAAAATGAATATTAAGGACAATAAATCGCCGTCTCCATACTTTTAACTTACCCTATATATTATTATGGAGGACAACGAATTTTCTAAACGTTTTACTTTTAGTATTTAATTTCAAATTCACTTTTACCTCAGATTCGTGTATCTTTCTTTACCCTTAGTTTTTTTAGGAAATAAATCCATTCGAAGATTTAAAATTGATTCTAATCTATTCATATCTATTTTTTTTATTTATTATATTATATGAGCATGATATATTTTGAATATTTAAAGATTAATTTAAATGTTTTTTTAATGTAAAATAATTACTCTTTTTATTTAAACAATAACATAAAATTTGTATTTACTTAATTTATAAAATACTTAAACCTAATTCTCTTATTTTTAGTATTTTTTTCTGAATTTTTGTTATCATTCGTGTATCCTAATTATCGAAACTGACTTCAAATAAATTTATTTTCTTTATCTATACTTCCTTTATAGAATATAGATACACATGTGTCTTACGAAAAACGCACCACGCTATAATTCTGCCATTTATAATCCGATTTCAGAAACTCAAAAACCGCACGAAACAGGTGTATAAATACTACAAAAGATCTTTGATTTTTTTTAATGGGTCTATTTTGTCAAGCAATATTTTTTTTTTAAATAGCAACACATATTTTTTTTTATTCGTTTCGTAGAGATTTTTTTCTGAATACAATGGAATATTCTTGGAAAATAATTCAATTTTTTTAAACAAAGTTAAAGTGTGCCCTGGAATACAAAGCAATGGAAAATTTTATTAAATTCTAAAATAAAACATCGTAACAAATCATAATTATTATAAATATTGCTCAAAATTCCTCCCACCTTGCTGAACACAAAGCTGACAGCTTCTAGCTACTCCATATGTTGCATTCAAGATCAAAACAGGAGGTATCTCTCGACAAGTATGAATAATTATCTATCTTAAAACATGCTCGTTCTCAGGGAGCGTTAAATAGACACGGTCTTGAACATAACTCCATAGCCAAAAATCGAGCAACGTAAGATCAGGCGAACGCGCAGGCCACCAAACTGGCTCGTATGTCCCTATCCATTTTTAGCCAAATTTAGCATTCAACCAGTCAACATTTATCCTGGCATTATGTGGCGTAGCGCCATCCTGCCGGAAAAACATTCTATTTGATTCTGCAAGAGGTAATTCATCCAAAAAATTGTCCAAATTTTGAGTTAGTACTTGGTGATACTTTTCCTGATTTAGGGTACCATCAATGAAAAAAATGTCCAATCAATCTGTCACCGAAAATACCACCCCACATATTTGCGGTGAATCTATGTTGTCGATTGCTTTCAACAATAACTGTCGAATTTTATTGACTCCAATAACGGTGAATTCGTCTGTTGAAAACGCCTATTGCCAAAAGTGTACTCATCAGACCAAATCACATTTCTATAGAACAGGCCATTCTGACCTGACATGTTTAAAAAGTAAACACAAAATTGGTGTCGTCTCCACAGTACGGATATGCAGTTTAAATGTGTGTTTTTGTTTAAGATTTTATGAACAGTGTCCTTTGAGATGCTTATTATAATGTGCGATTTCCCGAGCTGAAGTTCTTGGATTTTTTTGAACACTTAGAACGGCATCTAACTTAACACTTTCACGAAATTGGGGTCCCTCTTTTAGGTTTTTTAAAAGCACCGTGATTTATTAAATTTCGTTCAATTCTTCTAAATTTCTGACGGTTAGGGGGTTCTCTATCGGGAAAGCGAGCTGCGTAAATGCGTACTGCTTGACCAGAATTTTTGTGACACATGAAAAACACTTGGATCATATCAGTTAATTCATTGTTATTCATAATGAAATAACCATATGATAACAAAATAATAACAAATCTGTAAGTACAACTGTAAGTGCAAATATTAAATGACAGTTACTATTTTGTGCGGTGTCATTGGATTCCTAGGCACACTTGAAAAAACAAAATTATTCATCAAAAACATTTTATAAGATCAAGTTAAAACACACCATTTGTATTCAGAAAAAAAATCTCTACCAAACGAATACAAAAAAAAATGTGTTGCTATTTAAAAAAAAGACTATCGCTTGACAAAAAAATTAAAGATTATACTCTTTTGTAGTATTTATACACCTGTCTCGGGCGACTTTTGAATTTCTGAAATCGGATTATAAATGGCAGACTTATAGCGTGATGCGTTTTTCGTAAGACACATGTATATACCGGGTGTATTTTTTAACTTGAAACTTTCAAATATCTCGAAAAACATGTTCACGAAAAAATGTCCAGATTTAAAATTTAAATAGGAGCCCGTATATTTGATTACAGATTCGAATTCTACTGGAAAGAGTACGTAGGGTTTGTCCAAAACATTTTTTCAATTCACAATAGATGGCGCTGTAATCGATGAAATTCAATTTTTTCAATTTCTCGCAGTGAGAACCTACGCATATGATTCTGCAATGCGTGAGCAATAAAAAACCGTTTTCTTTGTAAATAATCAAAATTAGTATTAGAAAAACAAAATGTTTCCTTAATACTATACGCTTAAATTTACATTCTTTAAGCAAGCCTTTTGATTAACAATTTATTAATTTTTGGCCATAACAAAATATATTGTCTAACTTAATTAGTATCAATACATTAGTTATTTGTTTTACTAGGCAGAAAAGATAAGCATTTCATAAGCCAAGGCTAGGAAACCAGCCAAGGCATTAAATCTGCTTTTCTGCCGTGTGAAACATATAATTTTTTCTCCGAATTTGTTCCAGTTTCACGCAAAATCGTCTTTTTTATATTTATTAATTGCGTTTCATTATCAATATCCAATTAATTAAATTATTTTAACAAAGGTAACTGGCTCTTCGTTACTTTGTTTACCGCTGATGACGTTTGTTGAATTGTTTGTTTACTTTAATGTCACTGTCAATTTAAAAAAATTGTCAAGTAACTGTTCGAAATGGATCTAATTGAAAGTGAGGATGAGTTATTACCTTATTACCATTAACACCACCTGAGATAAGAGACCTGGCGCGATATTGAATCTATTGCCGAATAAGTCAAGAGCTGTATATGAACTCACATACAGTAGATTCATGGAATATAGACAGAAGAAAAATATAGGATCTTTCTCTGAAAATGTGCTGATTGCCTATTTTTCCGATCTTTCAAATAAAATGAAACCTTGAACGTTATGATCTACCTATTCGATGTTGAAAGCTACCCTGACCATAAAAAATAACATTGATTTGGCAAAATATTTGAAGTTACGAGCTTTTTTGAAACGGCAGTCAGATGGTTTCCTTGTAAGAAAACTCCGAGTTTTTCGAAGAGAGGAAATTTTTATCAGAGGCCCCAGATGAATTGTATTTGAGCACGAAGGTAGGAATATACTGAAAATTAGCTATTATGGATTTTATCATAGCCAACACATGATGAAAATTGCTGTCTTTTTACAAATACAACCTGCATTTGGTGTATTATCCTGGGTTGTAAAAGCACGTGTTCTCCAAACAAAAAAAAATAGTATTCAAATTGTCTCCTTTAAAATATTTAAAGAAAACATGACGAGTTGTTTAAAGAGTAATTTATTAAATGATGAATTTTGTATGTGATAAATATTTGTGTTGGTCAAACCTGATTGACAAAAATAATTTCACGGACTTGCAAGTAAGAATTCAATATTTGCTTTGCAACAATTATTGGATGCAAATTGCATACAATAAAAACTGCTGCAAGAAAAATTGCAACCTGTAAAACAACCTTAAGCCGCTTTACAGTTTGAAATTTTTGTTGCATGCTATTTTTGTTGCAGTAATTTTTATTGCACGCATGCGCAATCCAAATATTTTCGATCAGCTGTTGAAATTTTTTATGCATTGCAAGAAATAGAACAGTCTAGTATTTTTTTAGGGATTTTATCATAGCCAACATATAATCAAAATTCCTGTCTTTTTACAAATATAATCTACATTTTGGGGTTGTGATTTTCGAATGATTTTAGATCGTTGATATCTAAAAATTGTTCTCTTAAATCTTTTCTTTTTTCTATTTAACCAGGGTTTAATCCACGATCTTCGTTTGCAAATGTTTGCGTTTTCTGCTAATAATGCTGAAAACGCAATAATTAGAGCTTTAATTTTAATTTTGCGTTGATTTTTATCCATAACAGTCGTTTTCTGCTTTCATAGGATGTACAGATTATGTATGTTATTTTGTTTGTGATACATATGTGTTGGTCAACCCGATTGATAAAAATAATTTCACGGACTTGCATATAAAAATTGCAAAGTGTAAAGCACGCGCTAGTCCGCAAGAACAATTGCATGTAAGAAAAATTGTGTGCAAAGTTTGTGTCCATTAAAATGTGATGTATATATTTTTTTAGATTTTATATACACAACTTAACTCTGTTAACTCCTAAATTGACTTTTATTTTATAAATATCTTGTATAAATATGTACAATTAATATTAACTAATTACTTTATACCCTTTTTTGTTAATATTTTTTCTAAAAATTATATACAAATTTTTTAATAGTCGTCCCGCCATCGTCTTATTATTTTTGTTGTTAAAAGAAAATAATATATTCTGTGAGCATTATTACATCAGTAGGAGCTTGATATAATTTGTATCTTCTATACATATATCCAATAATATCCATCTGTTAAACATGTCTAATATATTTCAGTAATCACAATTAGTTCTGTTGTAAATATTAACTACAAAACGTTGGTATAAACTTTTCGTAACCTCTATATACACAAAACTATATTTTAACAAACGTTTTTTTCTTATATTCAACCATTCTGGTACCAATAGTCATTAACAGTTGCGGTTTAAAACCAATTTCCCGCAATTTTTGCGGAAGAAAATCTGTTTGTATCTCAATTTGACATGGATAACTTACCCTCCTTTCTATTTTCCTTCCGGGCAAAAGTTATCAACTTCTCTCGCACTTTTTAACGCACATAGAACTGTCTTCAGAAGCCGAGTCGAACACAAAAATAATACAAATAAGTTATCACTGCCTAGTGTTAGGATATTTACAATTAAAGAAGAAGCGAATGGCACTCTTGTACAAACTATATTACTATTGCTATAAAGCCGTCCCAAGAGAACCGGATATACAAGAGACGGGGTACCACTTCTTGGTCTTACTACTAAAGACTGGGTGCTCAGGTGGCATCATACCTACAACAGTGCGCATAGAAGGTGGGAGAAACAAGTTTTGTCTATTTACGTTATTATATAGACCCGAAGTCATTGATACTGATTATTATTCTTTAGATGATGTATCGAAGTAACTATAACATTTCCTAAATATAGTTTTTCGGATTGGTTTTAGAAAAGAAATATTTGCAAGTTCCCTATTGAATACTCGCTTGTATTTTCACGTTATAAGTCCATTTGGATAGCGCACGAAAAAGACGTAGAGGAAATATTAGGTGATATGAACGCAGGTAAAACAGACGAACCTTGAACGGCCCGAGACGCGAAAATAAACTCTTAAAAGAAGCTAAGAGACCAGAATAATGCTGACGTCATTCTTTAAGTTGACTAATATAGGTGTAATTTGGGCTTATTTCGGGGTAGAGAACATGGTTGCGTCTTCGTCCTTATTTAAAAGTACGCGTTTGAAGATCCGGAATGCGAGAGAGATGGGTAGGGTATACATATAGGAAAAGAGGAGGAAGATATTAAACGCGTCTCCTTTGTTTATATGTTTTCGTCTTCTTTAAACTCTTCGGTATGTTAATTTAATAGATAAACTTCATTTCGTACGGTGGAGGTATGTGGGTCAGCGAGTTGCTTTGGTTTTTTTCTTCTTAATTCTTGTGACTTAACGGAATTTGTGACAATTTAAGTGTTTTAGTTTTATTAGATCATGTGGGTTGCTTGCTATGTAGTTATAATTCATCATTAATGGGTCAGTGTTAAGAAAATTTTGCATCGAAGTTGGCTGTGTAAACACGCAAATTAGTATTAAATTAAACAACCTAATTTTATAGGTTAGGGTTGCATAAATGTTCATGTTTTAATCATTAATACGAGGGATAAACTTAATTTATTGAGAATAAGAGTATCTAGTAGACTGAAAAAACAATCATACAGTGTTTACTTAAAGCAATTCTTTATCTGTCATTTGACGTTTTGTTGTTGAAATTTTGTTCATTATAACTCAGCTATTTTATTTTTTAAAAGTAAAAGAAAATGAAATTAACCAGAGAGCATTTTCGAATCACAATTTATTTTGATTTTAAAAGAGGTTGAAGCGCTTATGAGTGCAAAGAGAGTTTAGATTCAGTTTTTAGTGAACAAGCATCGTCCTTTGCTATGATTTACCGATGGTATAAGGAATTTGAACGCGAAAGGAATTCTGTCAGTGGCGGCTCGGGGTGGTTCACATAGGGAGTGCATAATTTCAAAATTAAAAAGTGTAATACAAAACGCTTACCCAATCCTTATAAATTTCACCGACGTACTGTTCCAGACAGGTACTGTTCATTGTAGAGTTTGTTTTGAGGGAATAGTAAATATTACACTACACAGTTTAATTACATCTGACGATAAACGAAGTCCATTTTACGTGTCTTTGACTTGCAGAACAGTTCTATCACTTTTTCATTAAAGTTTGGGAAATCATTTATACATTCTTTTTCACAAGATAACATAGTAAGGGCATTTAATCTCTCTTCTTTCATTGTATTTCTCAGGAAAGTTTTTATTCTCTTCAACCGTGAAAACTGGCGTTCCGCTTCGGACGTTGTCATTGGGATTGTAATGACAATTTTTGAAAATGTAACAACTTCATTATAGGTGTCGCTTAATCCATCCAGCAGAAGACCTAGCAGACCTACAGCACCGACTTCTATATTTTGCCTAAATTCTTCTCTAAAATATAGAACGCTTAATTCAGTTCGTAGTCTGCTTTCATTGAGGTATGGATAAAATTTTACTGCTTCTTTAAGGCAATCTTCCGGAATTTTTTTTGAAAAGAGGAGAACTGTTTAAAAGAAATTAAGTTTGCTAATATTAAGTGCCCTGTATACCGAAATCTAGTTTTTATTTCTAGCAAAATAATATCGCACACTTCAATAGTTTCCCTCCTTCTTTGGCTACCATCAGTTACTCTTCGCCGCTTTGATGGTCGAGGAGTCAGTTCTGGGTCATTTTGTTTAACCAACTGATTATCTGTGTCAGCGATTTCGGTTCGAATTTTTCCAATAGCACGTTCAAAATTATCTAAATTATTCTTGATTTTTAATGCATCTGTATTGACATTTTGTAATTGATTAAACAATATGTGCATATGTGGCATAATTTTATGAAAGAAAGTTAACCAATAGATAAAATTTTCCTCCCCTAAAATTCGCAAATTGGCACTAGCTTGATGAATGGTAGTTTGTAAACTAGCTTCTCCCTCGATTTGTTCTAGAGCTTCAATTATTTCTTCTCGGTGCTCATATATTGTATTCACTGTCCTAGAATTGAAGTTCCATCTTATTTTTGAAGAACGAGGTAAGATTTTTCTCTGAAGGAATTCTTCCAATCTTACAGCTCGTTGTGGTGAAGTGGAGAAAAATGTACATAATCCCGTCAGATTGGCAAAAAAAATTCTGCAATTACTACTGCTCGATGTAGCATGTGACATAATTAGACTTGTCTGATGTGCATAACAATGTACAAAATTAGCCCTTGGATACTGGTCTTGGACATGTCTTTGCACGCCGTTAATAGCACCACTCATGACTGCTGCCCCATCATAGCTCTGTGCAATCAGTTTTTCTGGATCATCAACAAGCAAACTAATTTCGTTAAGGATGGAGGCAGATAAAGAATTAGCATCATGTCCACTAGGCAGAAGAAATTTCCAAAATCTTTCGACCGGTCTCGCGTTCACAATATATCTTAAAACAACCACCAACTGAAACTGATTGGACACATCTGTGGTTTCATCAGCTGTCACAGATATCAATCAAGTCGGTTGCTTTAATTTCACTGGCAACTTGTTCATGATACACGTTCAACATTGCATCAAGCAGCTCATTCTGTATCGTTTTTGATAATCCCTTAAAAACCGGTGCTGCTTCGATGTGATCTCTGAGCGATTTATCCAATTCTGCCGTAAAATTTATCAATTCCCGAAAAATGCCCTTGTTATTCGACGTATGCTGTTCATCATGACCCCGAAGTGCCAGTTCAAACGCGCCACAAAATCTAATGCAATTTATTATTAAATTTAACACATGCCTATTTTTTGTTACCTTTTCATTGTGTTGTTGAATTGCTTTTCTATATGATGAATCTAAAACATTCTGAATGTTATTTTTTCCTAACATTCTTAGACTAAATATATTTTTCAAATGCCCTTCGGAATTTTCATGTTTACTAATTTTAGCACTAAGGTGAATTAAGTCTCTTATTCCGTTCTTTGACCAAGACGGTTCACCACCAAACAAAAGACACGGAAAACAAAACAAAGTATTTTTAATTTCACACCCACTAATCCAGTCATTTTTCTGATAAATATTCATTTTGAATTTTCTTATAACGTCTTTACCTTTAACAGATTGTTTATTTTCTAAACATAATTGAGGCATCGGCTGTTTAAGATTTTTTACTGCGATTTTTTCATTATACGTTAAACGCGAAAACGCGTTGTTTTCTAAAAAAGACACGAAGTTCATCGCAATAACGCCCGAGAGCAGTCTGGTTTAGTTGCTCCAACGCTATGTATTATACGACATTGAAGTACGGCAAAATACAGTTCTCCCCACCATCAATGTAATGTTAATGCCTTAACAGAGCAACGGTAGGGCTTTGCTCAGTATATCTGTGACGACGCTCGATGTATGTACGTTAGCGTGCCACGTTCCTCGTCAATAACTATGAATACATAATATACATAATAAATAAATACTTTCACAGTTAGTCGCCGCTTGGTTTGTTTTGTTTCATAATTCCAGGGGGTGCAATTGCTCACTTGCTCTCATTAAAGAGCCGCCACTGAATTCTGTTGAGCATCAAAAAGGAACAGGGGCGTTCTTCTACGGCTGTTCCCGACAAAAATATTGCAGCTGTTAAAAAAATAATTGAAGAGGACAATAAAGCTACTTCTGCGGTAATAGAGCATCAACTCAAGATTGGATCCTTAGCTATTAAAACAATGATACACGATCACCTGCATTTAAAAAAAGGTGGTAAGTTGTGTTGTGCCACATTTCCTTTCTGGCTACCAAAAAGCAGAGCGTGTAATAATTTGCCATGAACCTTTAAATTTCTTGAATTTCTTGAATAATTCCAAAATAGTGACAGGTGACGAAATTTATGTTTCCTTTTTCGACTTTCCTACCTGCCAAGAGAGTCGTGTATGGATTCACGAAGATGAGCCAACTTCAACAACGACTAAGAAGCAGCGAGCTATAAAAAAGGTTATGCTTGCGGTATTCTTCAGAAGTACGGGCTTAGTAAATGCAATTAAGTTATATGGACAAAAGACAGTTATAGCTAAGTGGTACTATGAAAAATGTTGGCCTAAAGTGTACAGTAGAGTTTCATACAAGGCAATTATGCTTCATCATGATAATGCATCTCGTATGGCAGTTTTAACTCTCCACTTTTTTTCTGGAAAAGATGTAAAAGTAATAGAACATCGGCCGTACTCACCTGATTTAAGCAACGTGTGACTTTTGGCTATTTTTTGGGCTTAAACATAATTTGCGGGGTAGAGAGTCTTCGTCTGAAGAGAAGAGATTGATACCTTGGTTACCGCTTATTCTGAAGGTATTCCGAAAGAAGATTGGTTAGGAGCTTTTAAACAGTGGAAAGAAAGAATGGTTAAGTGTATCATTGCTGAAGGGAATTACTTTGAGCATAAAATAAAATTAAAAAAACCCCTTACCACAATAGAATTTAATGATTCTAAATACGTCTTTCTACAACCATGTTGTCATCTTCAGTAGAAAAAACAGTGTAACACTTGAACGCACAAAAACACTCACAGAAGGATTGTTCTGAACGTCTTCTAGTTTTACACTAAAATCTTCAATCTTAAATGCTACAAAAATTACCTACATTTTGGTAAACCCCACCTATTCATGCAAGAGCATTAACCCATTATTTGTAAATTCTATAGAAAAACCGTTTAAAAATATTATAAAAGCCGTAATTTAACATACATTACGAATCCATTTATGAAACTATCCTTAAATTATGTTGAAATATAAATTTGGAAATTAATGTTGAGTCAGAATATTTTAATGGCAAATATTGTAATGAAGCGAATTTAAAAATAAATTCCATGAATTCGAATATTTTTTAATGGTTTTCCTATTTTTCTTGCTTTAATAACATCTAACTGTCAATTAACTCAAATAAAGAAGAACCTGGTATAGGACCCAAATATAAATATAAATATAGCAATATAACCTAGGCACTAACGGATTTGCACATTGTAATTTATAAAGGTTGGAATTAGTTATTAAGTTTGGACAATTTTTTAACGCGGCTTCAGTTTTACTTATCATTTTGGGTAATGGGTTCTTATTCAGTTCTACATAAGGCCCTTCAGAAATTAAATTATTAACTCTATCTATAAAACTAAAGCCGCGTTAAAAAATTGACCAAACTTAATAACTAATTCCAACCTTTCTAAATTACAATGTGCAAATCCGTTAGTGCCTAGGTTATATTGCTTACCTAAAATCCACAAACCAGGTAAGTCGATGAGACCTATTGTTGCTGGTATTGACTCACCGACTTATTTGATTTCAAAATGTTTAGTAAATGAATTCAGAAAATTACCAGAAAAACCAGTTAGTTTATCGGTCAATAATTCTTTAGAATTTATTCCGAAAGTTAAAGATTGTCGACTGGAAGATGGTGACATTTTGGTTTCATTCGATGTAACGTCCTTGTTTCCTTCGGTACCTATCCCAGAAACGTTAAAATATTTGTCTGAATTACTGCATAGCAATCACGTCGAAAAGGAAAAAATAAATGAATATTTGCAGTTAACAAGCCTATGTATGGCCCAAAATTGCTTCCAATTCGAAGGCAAGTTCTTTGAACAGCAACAGGGTACAGCCATGGGTAATTGCTTATCTCCATTTATCGCGAATTTATTTGTGAGTCACATTGAGATTGAGTTTAAAAAGTCAGCCAAATATTTTCCAAACATATGGGTCAGGTATGTAGACGATGTGTTTGCAATTTTTGATACCAATAGGTGCGACTTAGATTATTTTGTAACAGAATTAAATTCAAAATTTCCTAGTATTAAATTCACGGTTGAAAAGGAAAACAACGGAGGTTTGCCATTTTTAGATACCTTAGTAATTAGGAATGACAAAAACGTAGAGTTTGATATTTACCGAAAGGAAACCAACGTCAACAGATTTATAACCGCAGATTCAAACCATACTTTTCAGCACAAGAGTGCCTCTTTCAATTTTCTTATCAATCGTTTGTTAAGCATGCCATTGACAAAGGATAGATATGAAAAGGAATTAACTTTAATTAAGATTCAATCATTTTTATTTTTTGTACGTCAATTTTATTATTTTTCAACTCTACATTTTTTTTTACAACGGTTTCGATTCAGAAATAATAAACAAGCTAGTTAGAAAACATAAAGTAAAAAAAACAATTCAGGATTCCACATGTTTGCTGATGTGATATGTGATGATTGTGATAAAAAATATGTCGGCCAAACAAAACGTTCGATTCTAACTCGTTATAAAGAACATGTTTCGCATATTAGATTCAATAGACCGGAAAAATCAAGTGTTGCCCGACATATTCTTGAATCAGATCACAACGTAACATCTGACTGTCTGAGATTAATAAAAAACGTCACACGCCCCCGCGAATTAGATAGTTTTGAGAGCATTTTTATCTTTAAAAATAGGAATAACGTAATTAACGCATATTTGGGTCCTATACCAGGTTCTTCTTTATTTGAGTTAATTGACAGTTAGATGTTATTAAAGCAAGAAAAATAGGAAAACTATTAAAAAATATTCGAATTCATGGAATTTATTTTTAAATTCGTTTCATTACAATATTTGCCATTAAAATATTCTGACTCAACATTAATTTCCAAATTTATATTTCAACATAATTTAAGGATTAGTTTCATAATTGGATTCTTAATGTATGTTAAATTACGGCTTTTATAATATTTTTAAACGGTTTTTCCATAGAATTTACAAATAATGGGTTAATGCTCTTGCATGAGTAGGTAGGGTTTACCGAAATGTAGGTAATTTTTGTAGCATTTAAGATTGAAGAATTTAGTGTTTAGCTAGAAGACGTTCAGAACAATCCTTCTGTGAGTGTTTTTGTGCGGTCAAGTGTTACACTGGTTTTTCTACTGAAGATGACAACGTGGTTGTAGAAATACGTATTTAGAATCATTAAATTCCATTGTGGTAAGGGTTTTTTAATTTTATTTTATTCACTTATAAGCCACAGTCTCCGATTTGTTAGTTACTTTGAGCATATTTAAAATAAAATCCTAGAAAATAGTAACCGTGTTTTTTATTCTCCATAATTTCAACTTGTCCCTCGTATAGTAATATATAAATTTTCCCTTTTTTTTAATATCACCAAGTAGAACTGTAAAAACAACCAAATTCCACTGGTCAACAAATTTTCATTTTTCAATTTTTCTTTAGAAACCAGGAACAATTTTCGTTTCTTTTATAGTTCTAACAATAGTGATAACAACAAATTTATTCTAGCACGTCAGCTTTTAAAAAAGAAAATTCTGAAAGGTAAATTAAATAATATTAATTAGATATGTACATTATATAGCCTGTCCCGTAAAAACGCCAGTAATGATAATTCCGTTATTTCTTGTCCGATTTTATTGAAACAAAAAGTAAATTTAATAGCATCAAAAATACTACAAAATAGCAGTGTAATTCTGTCGTCGGTTCTGTCGTCGGCTAAAGATGAAAATTTAGCAAATTCCAACCGACGATAGAATATTAACATCTTTCCTTAAAACGTAACTTAAGGTATTTATAACTAGCTCGATACTATGTCCTTTGTAGCTCAGAGGCTAGAGCCGTGGTCCGGAGAACCGATGGACGTGGGTATGAGGCCACCTAAGGACGAAATTTTTTTCAATAAAAATTTCGGATAATTAGCGTTGTAATTGTAGATAGCAATATTTACAATTCAAATTACTTCGCGAAATAACATTTTAATTTCAATATTTAATATAAAGCCGAATTTCCAAGATTCATTAAATAATATACAGGTGTCCCGTGTCGTTATGTTCAAATTTTAGGAGTGTAAAGTAGACTTCATTTCAAGTAACAAAAACGCAAAACTTGTATATTCATTTTTATTTGTTTCAAAGTTACAGATCTATGAATGTAATTGTCAGATCATGAAAAAAAATGTAATTCCAAAGTCAATAAAAACTGATTTTATTTAAAAAAGTTCAATTAATAATATTTCCGAAATGTCCACCTCCTTGTTGAATGCAGGCTTGTGCCCGTAAGCCAACAGAAGAAGTACTTATCCGAATTTCATACTTCTTTTGTGAGATTTTCTCGGCAGCCAGGTGAATACGATCCAACAACTCTTTTCTTATGTTCGAAATTTGCGCGTAGACTAAATTTTTCATGTACCCCCATAAATAAAAGTCAAGATCGGGTGATCTGGACGGCCATGCAACAGGACCCCCCCCAACGCCCAAACGTTAATAGAAAATTCATGTTGAAATTTAGATGGGCGTAGAGCTTTGGGATTTTCTGATGACCACCTGTGCAGGTTTCTCAGATTTGTAACACCACTTTTCGTGAACGTAGATTCATTTGTCCAGAGGACTGTTCTGCAGAAATTAAAATGAAGCTGTGACTGTCATAATATCCAGGTAGAATAAACTAGACGAGCATAGTGATCTGCCTCAAGCAAACCGTGTCCCCTGCGACAGTGATATGGTCTGCTGGCAAATTTACTCCTCGGTCGAAAAGATAATCACGCAGTCCGCATTCCCGAAATTGTCTGTGTACTTCCGGAAACGTTCTGTAATGAGGAATGGGCCTATCGGGAAACCGACGTCGGTATTCAATAACTGCTTGACGTACACTGCCGTTACAGTAGCCATACACAAAATGCATGTCCGCATACTCTTGAGAAGAAAATCGGTAAGGTATTTTGAATAAAGAAAACGTGTCCACTCACTAATAAGCTGTTGTATGCACTGAAACGTAATGGAATCCTTTATTAAAAAATGCAACGTTAACAGTTGTCTGAACATTTGTTTATTGTATGATATTCATGGTTCAGCACTTACGAAATAAGTAAGAACCTTCTTTATCATAAATCAATTTCCAGTACTCTTTTTTGTAGATCTCCAAGAAATTACTGTATGCACTACGACACCTGTTTATTTACTTTAGGATAACATTTTATTATGCGACGTTAACAATCACAGGCCTGTTATTGAATCATATAACTTTTTTTAAACAAATTCAGTTTGTATTGACTTTAGGTTTACATTTTTTTCATAATCTGACAATCACATTCATAGATTTGTAACTTTGAAACAAATAAAAATGGATATACAAGTTTTGCGTTTTTGTTACTTGAAATGAAGTCTACTTTACACTCTTAAAATTTGAACATAATGATACGGGACATTTGTATATATATAAATTATTGTATAAATATTACAAAATACACCCCTGCGCATCTACGATATCCAGGGTATCTGAATCTCATTTATATTATCGTTAGCTGATCGCACTTTTTTACCAGGGGATGTTATAAAGATACATAATTTCTATTAAAGTCAAGTTAAAATTAAATGAAACGAACTATACATTAGTGAATGAAAATGTATTATTTCAAACAAAAATTGTTTTTTTAGCGTCTTTAAAATATCTGCAATTACTTCGTTGCCAAACCACTATTTCTTAAATTTCTAGAACGAATAAACATTTAATAAAACCAGTAATTTAACATACTTTAAAGAATTCCTTGTTTATCTTTCAAATATTTTATCTACGCGCAAGACAAGTTAGTAACCATTACAATAGAATTCGAAAACCAAATATTATTTATGACACTTCTCATATCATTAACATACCTGTGACTTTCTCTCGCCTAAAGATTACATTATAATAATTTACATTTTATTTTACAGCGGGTATTAATCTTGTAACACCTACCATTATTGGCAAATCCGCTAAAGATTATGCCATAATATAATTTCGACCATTGAACAGGTGTGAAATGCAAAATGTTCCAAGAAGGTCTGTTCATGACTGTACTTTGCGTGGCGAATATTGGAGTCTTAAAATGTTGGCACGTAAACGGTCATCTTTACCTGTACATCAGGTACATAAAGCTAAACTATTTAATCAAAAACGTTTGAGTTGTAAAAGTGATTCGAACCGCGTGTATCGACGTCAAAGTTTTAAGAAAGTTTCAAAATGTAGTTCATGAATACCTACTACTTTAGTTGTGATTTCACTTCGTCAGTGAACGTGCCGTATTGCTTTTACAAATGATCGATTAGTTTTAAAACGTTTTAAATATTTATAGCGTCCCGTATATGCAACAATACTCGCAAAATATATTTGTTTGGCAAAGACAAATAGAGCAAGGAATATATGCAATAAAATTTAATGAAATATGAGCATGCATCCTACAAATTTACAACAGTTCATAAATAATAAAAGCATACATTATACTTTGTAAGAATACTCTTTATTGAGCTTAAACATCGACTGCGGATTCGACATGCCAAACTGTTACAATTCATTTTTGTATCTAATATACAGCGTTGCTATTATGTATGGAGATGGTCAATTATTTCGAGAATGGTTCGATATATCAAATGAAATTTTGTACAAGGATATAAGGGAATGTTTGGATCTTTTTGGCTATATTGTCATTTTTGTTTCTTATCGCATATTTGAAATCCAAGGCTTACTTGTTTTTTTTTTAATGGCAACAATGCATGAGTTCGACATTGTTGGAAAGATTATTTTTTTTCTGAATTCTGAGATATATATATATATATAGTATCTCCTCTGTCCAAAATAGTTTAAAAAAACGGAGGCCCAAAAACATTGCGTTTGTACTAGCAATTAATGTATTTACTCATGGATAAAATCTACGAATCGTTTTTACATGTTACCAGTAAGAAGTTACCACTGTATTCTTTAAGAGATCGGCCTAAGGAAAGCATGTTTGCGGTGCCATCACTCACAAACAATAAAAACTGCTTTGTTGAAAGTTCAAATTTGTTCAATAAGTTCAAGACCACCTTTAAAATATTATCGACAGTACAATTTTCAACTCTTTTGGAAACAAGTAAGATAGAAGATGACGGTTGATGTGGTTCCATTGTGCGTACCATTATATTAACCACGGAATGTTTCTTGCGATCTGTTATTTCGTCCACACACAACCACAGTTTTTGATCTTTCAATTTAGATTTAATTATTTTTTGAATATGTTCACAAACAGATGGCAGTAAATGTCGTAACGTTTTCCGACTTGGTAATTTACAATACCCGTATTTATTCCACAAGAAGACAAATGCTCCGTTGTCTAATAAAATAAACGGTAGATTACATATAATAAGGGTAACACTAAATGAAATTGAATTGTTTCATTGGAGCGTCCGGCACTTTTTTTTTATAAGAATGCTGTGGGCTCTTGATGTGACGTTAACAATCCCTTTTGGACGACCAACATATTATAGGCAAATTACAAACTACACATTGAAGTTTTGCGTCATCATAAATGAAATCCGGAATATCTGCAACTATGTTTTTAAGTGTCAGATATTGGTCGTTTTCGCAAAGTACGTAACTTTTTTTTTAATTTACAAGCCCCAAACGGCGTTGAGCATTGTAACTAGACACGGTTTAGTTACAATGCTTTAGTCTCTTGAGCCGCTGAACAAGTTCGTTGTTGTCGAGTAGCGAGATCACTTCGACATTTTCGTGGCTTTCCAACCTCTTCTGGTGTTTGCCTGCAAACCTCTTGATCTTCTCTTCAACAACGGGCACCTTTAGTTCGAGATGAATGTCTTCATTGAGGATGTACCACGGCGCATTGACGATGCTTCGGAGTACTTTATTCTGAAGCGAATTACGTAACTGCGACATTCTTTGAGCAAACATACAACAATATAGTAGTAGTTACGGCAGCCCATATGTACGAATTAATACATAGCACGCATACATAAGCTCTAGTACTCGGCTGAAGCTGCACTGCGTCGACCGTGAAACATTGGCGCGAAGTGGAATTTCTCAGCTTTAATTATGACAGTGTTCATGAAATTTCCGAACTCGTTTGAAAGATTTGACAAATACTGCTTTAGTCTGCGCCATTAATTTATTTATCTATGACTAAACAATAAAGTAGGTATTATATTAGTGATTATTAGTTAATAATGGGACTCACAAATTCCCGCAGGGAATAATGAAATGCGACCGTTCTTATTGGCGCAATGCAGGAAATAATGATAACATTATGTCTCATTTTTCCCTGCGTTCCGCCAATAAAACATAGTCATACCAGCGTTACCATAGCAACGATAAACAAGCCTGGATATTCTAATTGTCGTCTAACGTGTTTGACAATTAAAATGTTTATTTTTCTTTTAGTAATTTTCAGTTAGTCGTAGACAAAGTATGATGAAGTATGATGATGAAGTAGTCGAGATGAGTTACTCCCTGCCGCTTCGCGGCTCGGTTCGTAAATTCAGCTCTCGTTGTATAAACTACTATTACATTTGGATAGCGGTGGCGAATACTTTCGACTACATGTAACGAATGTATGCAGTATCCACGTAACATGTATCAAATTAGGAAAAATAGATTTAAGCAAGTGGCCAACACGAAGTAAAGCTGATCCGCTGTCAGTTACAAACATTAACCCTTGGGTTGCCGAAATTTCGGCAACACAAGTAAACGCCTTTTGTAAAGTGGCTGGTACCAGTTTTTAATACTTTCACCTGTACATGTTTGAAATTATTTACTATCCATTTGATTTTAATATTATTTTTATTTATTAAAATAAATTAAATTATATTCGTATGAAAATACGAAAATATAGAGAAATACTATAAAAACTTAGTAGATTTCTTTGATTAAATAATTAACAGTTGAATAAATATTTAAATAAAAATACTAGAATGCATCTACAAATATTTTCGACAACATTTTAGTTCATATTTTTAACAGATCGTGATGGTATGAGTAATCCGTCTGGTCTAACAGTAAATATCAAGCCCAACATCGCACAATACAAGTCAAAGATCGTAAAATTTCGTTTTATACGACGTTTTCATACCTCAATCGCTGTACGGTTAAAATTCTAAAAGTAGGTAACCGGGCATAACTGAGCTGTATAGTAATGGGTATCCACGTAAAATAAACGTGGCGAATTATCTCGGTGACAATTGTTCTTAGGTAATTTATGTTCGTAATCGTGAAACGTCTCGACATTTGCTGGTCGGTAATGTTTAAAAATGTAGGTTAGATTGCTTTTTTTGTAGATTTTTGTGTTTCTGTGTTTATGTGCAATGTAAAACGGTATATAGAAAAATATCTGTACAAATTGCGTACTTTGTTTTATGGAAGTAATAATAATAATAATAATAATAATAATAATAATAATAATTATTATTATTATTATTATGATTATTATTATTATTATTATTATCATAGAACATGTAGTAAATACCGTTTTATTATGTATACCAACACCATGATATCAACCGCGTACCACCGAGCTCATATACAGATATATGTGGAGGAGGCTGAGGAAGTGTGAGATAACTCGACATAATAATTAAAGACCGGATTATATGCAAAATATGATTTTTTAATTCCCTTATTTTGTTCAGAAAACATTAAATAAACTTAGAAAACTCATAATTTTGTTGTTAAAAGATCTATCAACAAAATTATGAGGTTGCTGGGTTTATCTAATGTTTTTTTGAATAAAATAAGACAATTACAAAAAGCAATAATAATAATATAAATAATAATACGAAAGAAAGCTTGCATAATGCGATTGCTCAAATGGACAATTGTACGCCACTCAAACTGGCTAATGCAAAGATACAATTACAAAATTATATTTTATAATTGTATCTTTATAACGCGTTTGTAAATTAATGTAATACACATCTTAATTTTTAATATTTTACGTAATATATTAATTATAAAAATTAAGATGTGTATTACATTAATTTACAAACCCGTTTCAAAAATAATACTAAAAATGATTTACGGGGGTATTAAAAGAATATGTAAGGCGTGTGTTCTACGGGCATTTAACATCCTATTTGGTAACAATCTATCGTTAATCGACCACGTAAATGTAAATCGTACCGAACGTACGTAACGAGCGACAACTAAACGAAACTTAAAACGAGACCGACAATAACAAAATTATTCTTTTTGTTATTGTAGGTGGGCTCTAAGTACCCTCTTTGATACTTTTTATAATATAGTGTGTCGCACAGTGGTGTGACACAATTTTTTTAAATCGCGTTGTCGTTTTCTTTTCTCGCTTATGAGAGAGAATTTTGGGAAAATATTTTAGATTCATATTCTCTTACCATTTTTCATACGTTGTCTTTTTATTTCAAGGACACCTGGTATATATTGTAATAATTGTGGTGTGTAATAAAATGTTTCATTTTCGTATTTAATAAAACTTCAGTTGCAAATCAAAACAATTTGTAAATGCAGCGAAGAAATCTGTGTTCATATTATTTTTACGAATGTTGAAAGTTTTATAATAAATCTATTTTCTAGCAGTCATTTATGAAAACTGCTCAATAAAATGTTTCATTTATATGCCCCTTCACTCGTTAATCGGTAAATTTAAAATACCACATTAGCTTTTTTATTTTTGTTATGAAAAAGGTAAATGAAGTTAGGTAACAACAACTATGATAGCAACATATGCGGATGAGACTACAAATAAATCCAATTAACGTATTCAAAAATCTTCAAACAGATTTTAAATCAAATACAAAAGGTCCAAAAACAACACGAACTGAGAAGTAACATTCTAAAATCTGTACATATGACTTTTACAATGAGAAAGGAAACTTGTCCGCTTGTTACTCTCAATAATAAATTAAGAAAAGCACACGAAAAGGTAAGTAAATTTATATTTTGAAACTCATAATACAAAGTGTGTTTCTTGAAGTTTTTTTTATGAAAAACAATGTCTAAAACATGATGTGCCCGAAAGGGCGAAAGGGTGAAAGGGTATGTCAACAAGAGTTCATTTCTGTCAGATATGAGCTCCTTTTGACACACTTTTCATGACCTTTCGTAAAGTCTCTTGAGATATCCCCAAAATCTCTCGCCTAATATCCACTCTAAGTTGTTCCAAGCATTGCTTGTTTACATAAACCTTTTCTTTCAGATAACCCCAAAGAAAATAATTTGGAGCAGTAAGATCTGGAGATCTTGGAGACCATCTCAAGTCTCCGTTTCTCGAAATTAATCGTTTCGGGAAATTGTCCTGTGAGCAATTGTGGCTCTGGCACTATGGGCAGTGCCGCCATCTTGTTGAAACTAGTAGTGTCGATCCTCTTCTTATCTCGGCAAAAAACGTTTTCCAGGATTTCCCTGTATCGATCTCCATTTACCGATAGTGTGTGACCAAAAATAAGAGTAATAATAATTCTTCGGGCTGAAATTGCGCACCATACCGTAACCTTTTCGATATGGAGAGGTCTTTGGTGAATTAATTGTGAATTCTGCATACTCAAATACAGCGAATTTTGCTTGTTTACAAAGCTACATAGGTGACAATGTGCCTAATTTGTCATCCACAATTTGTTTACAAAACTTTCCTCTATGTCTGCAAGATTTAATATGGCTCGACTGTATTATAGACGCGTATTAACGTCTCACGGACTCAGTTGTTGCCCAAGCTGGATTTTATATAGATGCACGTGGAGATCTTCTTTCAAAATGGGCAGCATCATCGTTTGAACCCTAGCTACAAAGAACGTTGTCGTGTTGAAGTTATTGGTGCTTTGAGAACGTTTTCCTGCACACGCTGAATATTTTCAACGGATCTTCCTGTTCGCGGTCTTCCAGCCCTCTTTGCGTCTGCTACTGATCCTGTCTCTTCAAATGTTGCTACAAGTTGCAATATCGTATGGTTAGAACGAGCATATCTAACATTAAAATAGTTTCTCCGAGTAGCAATAATGCTTCTTCCATTTTCCAAATAAAAAGTTACGGTCTTTATCCTTTTTCCAAGCATGTATCACTCCATATCGAAACTTACAAGTATTTATTTTAATATAAAGAGAGAAACTCAATAAATATTAATTCCAGAAAGAATTATTGAAATTAAAAATCGTGAAGAAAAATCGTTGCGTCACCCTGTATTTTATCTATCCGATTTAATTGCTTGGAGGATAACTATCGGGGACCTCATCTAAAGGTGAAGAAAACTTTAGTTTAAAGACAGTCCGGCTCTGACTTTCTCAACTTAAATTAAGTTACTGTTGACGTTAAAACTCCAAATTTCTGCGAACGAAATTGTTATTATTTACTGATTTTACAGTTTCTAAATTTAAGTATCACCACCAAGCACGATAGCTTACAAAATTTTGAACATTTTCCAATGTCGTGCCTATCTACATACGTATGTATTGGTTCTTGTAGTTTTTATTCTCGAAAGAAGGTGCACGCGGTCGCTACATTCCAGGTCCCCTGGTCGTGAAACGGTTTCTAGGGTCGATGGCCGCCCAATATACTACAAACTATACTTATTCGCTGTTAGACGTACATATATATGCGCCTCTTTAATGTTATTCAGAAGCACATACAAGTCACAATAAGCGCCCGCTAATAAAATGTTAATCGAGATTAGATCGGCCACCTGTGCCAGCCGTAAATGTGGGTAAACGTGATCTATGTATGCATTCGTCACAAGCTAGGGTACATTATTTATTGATTTGGTCATCGATGCAGGGACTCGTATTGCTTGTGCTAGTCCTTTTTGGATAATATTTACTTAGTTTTTGATGAGCTGAGGTGTACGATATACAGGATGTGATTTACGTGAAGATTTTTCTAATTCAAAAGTAATTCATTAATTAAAAATCGCTTATGAACTTAATAACTGTTATATAACTGTAACTTACACAAAATTGGATTTATATACTGCATATACATAAATACGTGTGGTGTCTTTTATATATAGTTTATTCCTAAAGCAGACATCAAATCAGCGGTTGTTTTATATGCATGCGGCATGCATAATTGAGGTTATGTTCATATAAAACCTATAAATATATTCACTATGGAGTTAGTTCAATATGCAAATATATATATTTTTTTTAAATCGAGAGCTTTTCTTCCAAAATTATGCCTTTGATTGCAAGTACAAGTTGAAAATGTATTAAAGGACACTTACAAGTAGAGGCGAAATTGAGCTGGGCGTCATAGGCGTGCTATTGATAATAGGTACATAAAATAAAATAAATAGCAAACGGTATTCTATTAAATACGAAATTTCAGGCAAGATGTGCGCGCTATCTCGATTTCATATGGCGTACTAAATATAGTATTGTTGCTAAGTCTTTGTAGTCTCTATATCTAAAATGATGTATCAAACATCAAAGAAGGTTTTGGTGTGAGATAGTTTTTAGCGTTATTTTCACCAAAAAGTCTTCACTCATATTCTTAAGAAATCTATGAAAAATACGGTTAATGTAATTGGTAATATGGATATAAGTATATTGCTTAATTTTGTTTTATTGCAAATGTATTGCATTTTTTTATATATTTGTTGAATTTTAAATATTTATTTTTCTTACAAACACAGGTTAAATTTATTTTTTAACAAAATTAATTTTTATTTATATGCACGCAAATACGTGTCTGTGATTTCTATATTTATAGATATATCACACTGATGAGATCAAAAAAGATCGAAACATTTATTTAGAGCATATTTAGAACAAAAAAGTAATTTAAAAATTCCGCCATCGCGGTTGTTTACTAATTTAGTACTACGATATCAACATTAGACGCGCTAACATAAGGGCCTAATTTTTATCATGGAATGTAACATTCTTATATGACCTGCTCTTTGATAAATAGTAAGTTTATAATTTAAAAAACGTGGGGAAACACTTGCCGTTTTAAACGACTTCCGTGAAGTCACAAAGTGGATAGAATCTGTTAAATATTTGAAGTATAAGATATGTTTCCATAGTTGTCTAATAACACGGCCATTTCTTGCATCATTTTCACCACACAGTAGTGCGTGAACATCGTCCACTACTTGCAGTTACTCCACTGACGATACGGAAGGATTTTGTAATTTATCTATAACCTCAACTAGTCTTAAATAATTCTGAATAGTTTGTAAATCTGTTACGATGACTCATCCGGCGATACGTCACGTATCACACGTCGCCCACAGTCTATAAAGATGTCGATTCGGTTGAATCGAGAGATCGAACAAACGGGTTTTCCCCGTGTTTTCCCGTGAATATAAATACCACTCAAGAGGGGTTTAATTCATTCAACGAATAAATGCCGTCCTGTGATTACTAGAGTGGGCCAATCCGGAGCGATATTGGTAAATATTTCATATAAAAGCCGAAAAACTCCAATAATTTATCAATTAATATATATATATATATATATATATATATATATATATATATATACAGTGAAAGCTCTCATAAGCGGGCAGTCACGGTTCCAGGATTTTTGCCCGCTTATGGGAGGTGCCCGCTTAAAAGAAAACTCTGAGAAATCAAACAGAACTCGTATAATGTAACATGTAACTACTATATAGGTACATATATGTATGTACATAATATGTAATGACATAGACACAAACAAGTTATTTAGGAACAGCTGGAAAATATCTTAAAATGGATGACTGCTTCATTTTCCTTTGCTGTTCTTCCATACGGCACTTCTGAAAATGACATTCCAGATTTTTGATATGTTCAAAAGCCACATAGTCATCTGTAGAAAACTTTTTCAGTTCCCTGATGCAATTTAAAGTTTCATCGAAGCACTTTATTTTATTTTCTTCTTCTTTTTGTTCTTGAACGTCTTCTATTTCGTCATCGGTCTCGTTCGCTTCACTAACTTGACTGGATGTAGTAGTCTGGTTTTCAAAATCATCATCTTCTGTTGGTGTCTTATCATCAATTTTTATAAATTCGTCTAGGTTCTGGTCACTGGTAATATTTAAATCTTCTGCAGCTCTCCTCATCATCTCCATTGTCGCAAAAACAGACAACGGTAAGCCATCCTCATCCTCAGAGTCAACCTGAGGAACCGTCGCATCCGTTTTTCTGAACCCAGCCTTTCTGAAACAATTTTGTATTGTTGATGGAGTGACCTTTTCCCATGCCGTTTTGATAAAATATAATGCCTCTAAAATATTAATTTTTTTTGATAATTCAGATGATGGTTTAGAAGAATCTATGTTTGATAAAATATGTTGTATAATCTGGTTGCGGTAATAAAGCTTGAAATTCTGAATGATGCCTTGGTCTAGTGACTGGCAAACAGAGGTTGTATTGGGAGGCAAAAAAATTAATTTCACATTTTTGAAGTGTAATTCTCGAGGATGTGAAGCAGCGTTATCTAAAAACAGTAAAATTTTTCTCTTTTCAATTCCCATTTTTCGATCAAGCTCGATTAACCATTCACCCATTATATCGCCTGTCATCCAGGCTTTCCGGTTTGACATCCACTTGACAGGTAAATCCTTAATGCTTATGTTTTTCAGTGCTCTAGGACGAGCCGATTTTCCAATCACTAGTAGTTTTTCTTTCTGCCCTGTCATACTTGCACAAAACAACACTGTAAGTCTTTCTTTGGCCAATTTCCCACATACACACTTTTCAGATTTTAAGGAAAGGGTCTTATTGGGAAGCGCGCGAAAAAAAGGGCCACTTTCGTCGGCGTTGTAAATGTCTTCGCATTGGTATCCGAGTAATAGTGAAGGAAGTTTTTCTATGAATGCATCAACTGTCTCTTGGTTTACATCAGCTGCTTCACCAGAAATGCATTTAAAGCTTACATTATGTCTTTTACGCCACTTTTGTAGCCACCCATCAGATGCACTGAAACTGGTGTAGCCAAATTTTTCTGCAATTTGTTTTTCTTTTTCTTTTAGAAGCCCTCCAGAAATGGGTATCTTCCGATTTCTAGCATTTACGAACCACTGATAACATTCTTTATCGATGTTGGCACCTTCAGTTCTGAAAAAACTTTTTTTTATGCACATTTACACCAGACTGCCATAAACGTCTAATGTACTCTTTATTTTTTGCTATCATCGTAGCTTGCGTCTTTCCTATCGAAAATCGCGCTGCTATAGCCCGAGTAGATAGTTTTTCTTTATCAATTATATTCACTATTTCCATTTTTTCTTTTAGTGTTAACATTCTTTTTTGTGGAGGCATTGTTACAAATGCACACACCCGATTCTCTATCACAACTAAAGCAGAAAGAACCAACGACCAGCTGTTTCTTAAACGGTAAATCCCCTAAGGGAATCACCGAGTCTAGAAATGTGTAATGCGTGTTAAAATCTGAATTCGCCCGGTTGTTGGAGCTTATGGTCGCTCGTGGTCGCTTATGGGAGATATTTTCTCGTGGTCGCTTGTGGGAGATATTTTCTGGCTTTGGCTAAAAAAAATGTTGCCCGCGCCTGTTTATAGGAGCGCTCGCTTATGGGAAGGTGTCTTATGTATTAAAAGATAGGGCGAAAATCGGTTCCGAACAATTTGGTCGTTTAAGGGAGATGGTCGCTTATTAGAGCTGCCCGTTAAGGGAGCTTTCACTGCATATATATATTATATATATATGTATATATATTATATATATCAATTTATATATATATATATATATATATGTATATATATTGTAGTAGGTCATACTCATATACAAAAGGGGCCCTAGAATTAAAAATACAGAACAATTTTTAGATTTGCAATGTTAATTTAGAACATAAGATATGGTTGGAACTGCATTTTTCACATGTCATATCAATAAAGTTAATTCCGCGTTTTTAATTGCTCAAATTTGAATCACGTGCTTATTTATTTTCTTGTAGTCATTTGCTTAAGTCATTTTCATCAACATTATTATTTTACCGAAGATTTTTAACTTAATTGATTAAATATATTTTTGACACATACTATGGATATAGCTGTACCTTGTTTGAATTGTATACGGCGGGAAATATCCCAATTGTAAACAGGTATCAAGCGAAATATTGAACATTTCAAAAACAGTTTTGTCTATCATAAAATTAAAACTATAATTTCTCTAAAATATCCAAACGATTAGTTATAGTAAATTATTTCATTTATAAACATTAATAACGAGATTAAATAAATACAAACAAGAATTACGAATAAGATGCCTGGATTAAAAAAACAACCGAGAGTTAGCGTGAGTAAAAAAAAATTTTGCACGCGTCGAGATATTTAAAAAAAAGTGTGTTCCTGAAATTTAGTGAAAAGTAATAAATAAAGTATTATAATCTCACCACAAAATATATCCAACGTATCTCATACCTTCAAAGCAACGATCGACGAAATTTCCACAACCTAAAACCTTCCTGGACGTTTTTAAAACGAAATTCCATTCACCGGGGGACGCTACCTGCATATTTACCCATACCAAGAGACGATACCTGAATAATTCCACATCCAGAGCCTTTATTCTGAGTATAGGAATCCAAAACACCCTCCAAACATCCTGTATCCTCCGTCAAACCAACTTGAGTATTTATTTATTTACATTTCCTAAAATATTGAAATTTTTATTTTAATTTGAAC
Source organism: Melolontha melolontha (assembly GCA_935421215.2). Classification (NCBI taxonomy): domain Eukaryota; kingdom Metazoa; phylum Arthropoda; class Insecta; order Coleoptera; family Scarabaeidae; genus Melolontha; species Melolontha melolontha. The sequence goes on along the minus strand of OW285240.1, from coordinate 134,892,107 downwards.
ACAATCGTTGATATTATTATATGTATACCAACTATGTTAATACTTAATTAGTATACCTCTAAAACTGAAAAATACAGTTCCCTTGCGTCATAAATTTAGTAACTTTAATCAAATTTAAATGCATTATCTCATTAAAATTAGTTAACCTAACTATTATGAACATATTTGATCACGTGACTATTCATAGGTTAATGCATCTTACTATCATGTTAAACACTTACCTTTTTGAACAGAATTTTTCTATTAAACCATTTATTTATGCTTTCCACTCTCTTGTTTTATTTATTAAATTATACATCCAGAATCACCATATATTTAATAACTTGTTTTAACACATACATCTATATTCTATTGGGCACCGAACTCGCACATCTACTATTATTATTAAAGTATAATTTCACTAGTATCAACACAGCTAGCCGGCATTTAGATTAAGATACACATAAGGTATTAAACAATAAGTTTTGCACTTGGAAGAGGCCTTTTAAAGTTAAGTATAAATGGTTTATATACATTTATTTATGTTCTGAATTTTATGCAAGTGACAACTTAAATATTTAAACTTAACTCCATCTTTAGGTCATATTTGTAACTACACTAAATAATTTTTAAATTATTTTTATATCACTAAATCAATTAATTCATAACCTTTCATTTATATTTAACGTAAATTCTCATGCTCATTAATCACACCTATAAGGCCGTTTAACAATATATGTTTTTCGGCTTTTATATGAAATATTTACCAATATCGCTCCGGGTTGGTCCACTCTAGTGATTACTATATAAATGTGCAAATAAATATTGTAAAAATAAATGTTATTAGTTATTAGTTTTTAAGTTATTATTTATTATTTAGTTAGTTTTAGTTAAGTTAAGTTAGTTTTATTTAAGAACCGGGAAAGACAATACAAATATTACACTATTTTAACCTGACTATCTTGAAATTTTGTCGGTTTTTTTTTTGATACGAGGGTTGTCTTATATTTTGCATATAAAGATGGAATCGCAGATATATAGCTTTTAAATACTTTATTGTTTTTCGAAGTATTCTTCATGAAGATTTGTGAACTTTTGCATGCGCTCGAACCAACTTTGGAACCAGTTATTCCACTCGTTTGTTGGTACCATCAAAATTACGTTTTTGAAGGCATTGACTGCTCCTTCTGACGGCTGGAATCTTTGACCACGCAGTCCGTTGATTTTCGGAAACGTAAATAAACCGTTGGGGCTTAGGTCGGGTCCAGCAATTCGACGTTTTCTTGCGTTAAAAAATAAATTGTCTTGCGAGCTATGTGCGGTTGAGACTGGATAGCTCGTAAAGGATAAAAAGAGCTGTATTTTTGATTAGGTATTCGTAATCTACACATTAAGACGAGTAATTTGATATATGATAAAGCATATTTTATAATATTATAACAGTAGTTGGGCTATTAAATTAGAGAAATCCCTGAAAACAATGTCAATGTTTTCCCATTTAATCTCGTATCAAATATTAAAAGCAGTTGATTAAATTTTACGAATGGCTACAAAGAAAAGAAACTTCAGGTTACATCAGATAATGTTTTACCTGAATATTTTCATATTACAACATTCTAAATGTAAACCATCTACTTTATAGATGATTATTTGATGATTATTGACCACCTTCACATTGACAACTCGACAAAACATTTTTTGCTAATCTTAGAATTAAAAAAAAAACTAAATTGTACTAGACTAAATAAAACAATAAGTATGTTTATAATTATAAACGCATCGTTTTCAAAGTTTTAGGGATCGTTATTTGTTATAGCAGTAAATTAGTATAACAATTACTAAGAATGGATCTTGCTGGTATTAATACATATATCGGATGTTTAGAAATATTCGGTGTCAAAGTAATCCATAGAAATTTGAAGGGATGTCTGATAAAGAGTACAATAGAAGATAGAACGATACATTTACTGCATTTACTTAACACAATTTTATAGGTTATCTTATACGCAAATATCGGTTTATGACAAATGAGTTTTCAAGTAATTGTAGCATTGCTTGAAATTTTATTAAAATTTCATAATAATAAATAGAAATTAGTCATGAATGCTTTGCATACGTTATTAAATAGGATTTTAAAATGCAAAAATGCACAATACTATTCTTGATTTTAGATTTTAACAATTTTTGACACTTAAAATTTAATATAAATCAATAACATTTTTTGTCCAAAACTTATTAACACCGGATTTTTCTGAATGCCCTTTTATTTAAATGTAAATGAATTAGAATAGTTTGACATGCTAAGTATCTGAAGAAAGTTTATGAAACGATCTTTAGGAATATTCAGAAGTATTAAAGTAATTTTGGGTATTTCATTAAATTTAACGTGCTTATATACACCTAAAACGTTTTGTAATTTAATATAATAACTAAACTAAATTTGGACATTATAATACATTTGATCTAGTTGGAGAATATTAATGTACAATATTTTGCTTACCTTAGAGCTTATGCTATGTGGCAAATGGTGGCAGCACTTTTCAATAAAATCTATATCACAAATTTGTTGTATATAATTTCAATATACCTATCGTAAAAATAAATAAAATTTAACTAAAACTAAACTAAAACACTATGGAATAAAAAACTCGCGATACACGTTTTATAGGTTATGTTTTTGTTATTTGTTTGTAAAGGTTATGTTTATGTACTCTTTGAATACAGAGTTTAAATCTTAAAGGTTGTAGGTACTTATGCAAGTTGATATTTATTATTAACTCAAAGAATAAAATTTAATCCCATGATTTTTTAGGTAGCAAATTATTTGGTAAATTTACTTCTTTTCTTACATACTTATTCCGCGTAAAACTTCAATTTATTTAATAAATTAAATTGCTTGCTTAGTAAATAAAATCTGTAGAATTTTATCGTTTATAATACCGGCCTTTAAATTAACTAAAGACTAAAACCAAATCAGATTAAACATAGAAATCATATGATTAGCACAACGTTTTTAAGTTAATCAATTTTCAGAAAAATTAAATGCTTTGCAAATATTTTTTTACAGTAGGACGTCAAAATATAGGTAAATATTTGTATCGGTTTTAGTATTACAATGTAAAGAAGAAACTTGTTATATACTGATAATGAGTTTGCGCCTATTATTTAATACATTTTGCTATATCTAAGTCTTAATTCCTTCGATAAAAACACACAATGTTGTATTAGATTTACACTTTATTTAATAATAATAATAATAACTATATAACAGCTGTTTCACCGTACAACGGTTTCTTCGGATATAGCAAGCGGTACTATAAAACATTTTACTTAAACGTAAATATTTTTTTTTTTTATTTTATTACTTAATGGTATTCTCAGAAATTGGAAACCGAAATATTTTTACCCGCCTCTTTTAGTAGGGATACAAATAGATAACATAAATTATATAAGTGACACATATCTAACAAAATATTTCAATCACAAATAGGAAATAAATTCAACAGAGGGGAGGAATTAAGCTCTGTTTTGTCATTTAATAATTTATTTGAAAATTTTTGTTTATTAATTTGCATTGCTTCTAATAAATCTAGTTTCTTACTTTTGTTTTCTTCGTGTAGGATCTTGAAATTATTATTAAAACTATGGCTTTCTTCAATTAAATGGTTGGAGTATGCTGAATCTGTTTTCCCATTTCTAAACGAATAATAATGCTCGTATATGCGCTTTTTGAACGTTCTACCTGTTTGCCCGATATATGTTTTAGTACATGTGCCACAAGTTAGTTTATACACAAAACGAGAAACTAAAGCAATACAAGATATATATCCGATTACTAAAGATCATGACAGGAAATTTAAAATTATTACTTACCTAGGCAGACAAAATAAACCATTGGAAAAATTTTTAAGAAAACAAAATATAAACATTGCATATAAAACCAACAACCATATTAGTAACTACATCAAAAACAATAAAAGTAAAACAGCACATCATAATAAGTCAGGTGTGTATAAACTAACTTGTGGCACATGTACTAAAACATATATCGGGCAAACAGGTAGAACGTTCAAAAAGCGCATATACGAGCATTATTATTCGTTTAGAAATGGGAAAACAGATTCAGCATACTCCAACCATTTAATTGAAGAAAGCCATAGTTTTAATAATAATTTCAAGATCCTACACGAAGAAAACAAAAGTAAGAAACTAGATTTATTAGAAGCAATGCAAATTAATAAACAAAAATTTTCAAATAAATTATTAAATGACAAAACAGAGCTTAATTCCTCCCCTCTGTTGAATTTATTTCCTATTTGTGATTGAAATATTTTGTTAGATATGTGTCACTTATATAATTTATGTTATCTATTTGTATCCCTACTAAAAGAGGCGGGTAAAAATATTTCGGTTTCCAATTTCTGAGAATACCATTAAGTAATAAAATAAAAAAAAAAAATATTTACGTTTAAGTAAAATGTTTTATAGTACCGCTTGCTATATCCGAAGAAACCGTTGTACGGTGAAACAGCTGTTATATAGTTATTATTATTATTATTAAATAAAGTGTAAATCTAATACAACATTGTGTGTTTTTATCGTTTGATATGGATTTACATCAAGTAAAGGCAGAATCGATTCAATTCTTAATTCCTTCCTTTTATTTTTGATATGAACTTTCCATTTTAGCTTGGTATATAGGTATATTGAATTTAAGCCTAGATTATTGATATAAAAACAAAAATTTTCTTTAAAACTTATTTATTAGAAACAAAAAGAAAACATCAACATTGTATAAACAAACGATAACAATCTGTGGAATTTACAAAGCTTATAAAAGGTTTGTCACCATTTCTCATGGCTAATTTAAATTTAATATCAGGACCTTTATTCAACCACACAACATTGAATGGATCAAAAACGGGTCTCGGCGCAAGTCGTTTGGAAGTGTCGAGAGATTTTATATAAGTAGCGTTATTATCGATATAGCCTAAATGTTGGCAAATTTCATCTATTTCTTGTTTGGTTAGATTTTCTTCAAAGCAACCTTGATGCCAAACACCAGTTGTACGTACTAATACTTCTCCAGCATTTACACTTGAAAAAAATAAAAGAAATAAGTAATTAAGAAGAAATTGCAGCTTATCACAAGAACGTGTAGGCGATTATTTCTAAGAAAGATTAGATAAATATTAATGAGTTTAGCTATTAACTAGCTAGCAATGATTGTTTGGTCGGCGTTCAATAAAACTTTAGTATTGTTCTGAATGTGGATCTGTGCGTAGTAGTGTAAGTATTTAATAAATATTCTGAAATATTCTGATTTAATAAAGGTTTTGAAGCGGTCTTTTTATGCACTTATTTGAGAAAATCTCAAAGATTTTCCGAAACGCTAAATTCCTGCTACAATGACAAGAAGACAGCACTAAATTATCGTAACAATATTTCGTCAAAGCCAAGTTTAACACTGCATCGAGCTCAAAAGAAATTAAAACTGATTAAAAAGGAGATCGGGAAACTAAATAAGAGATATTTCGAAAACTTCATGACAATTTAGTTGTGGAAACATATTGAGGGATTAAAGCAGCGATGCACATACCGCGGCCCACTGTCTATATTTATGCGGCCCGCCAACGAATTTTAAAAATTGTTCGAAAAACTACAAAAGTAGGTAAAAATCCATTCAAATCAATGTTTCTTAACTTTTTATTTTATTCTAACTTTTGTAATTATTAGTAAGATATGTAAAGTACCTTCTACTTTCTTGTTCAAGTTTACTACGTAGGACAGGTATGCTCCTCGTCGTTCCAAGCATATTGTTACGAGACTAGAAATCTGTCGAACCAACTAGATTACTCGACGATTCGCGAAACACGTCGGTATTATCCCCGAACAATGTGGTAGGTTCTCGATGTTAGGTAACTAGTATAAATACAACGCATCGCCCGCTCTTGGGGCAGTTAAGTTTTAACTACGGACAAGCGAACGTTATATTGTTTGAATTGTAATCTGTGAAGAATAAATATTTCGTCGTTCGAACTTGGCATCTACCTACGTAACAATATAATATCAATTTTGATATGGATTAACCAGGCCCCAGTAAAAAACGTAGTCGTAAGGTTGAAGATGAAAATCGACAGTTTCAAGATATTTGGACCGAAAAATGCTTTTTTATTTCATCGCATAACAAAAGTGTCTGTTTAATATGCAAGAGTAGTGTTTCTATTTCGAAGGAATATATGTGAAAAGGCATTATGAAACTCAGCATCATACTTTTACCAAATTAACCGGCGAAAATCGAACGCAAAAAATTTCCACTTTACAAAGGGAACTAATAGGCCAGCAAGCTATGTTTACAAAACCAGTTCAAGATGCTGAAACAGCTACTGAAGTTAGCTTTGAAATATTTCGAATAATAGCGAAAACTTGTCGGCCTTTTAAAGATGGTGAGTTTGTTAAGCAGTGTTTAGATATCGCCACAAAAAAAATGTGCCCGAAAGATGCAAAGAGGTTTGAGAAAATTCATCTAAATCGGATGACTGTTCAAAGGAGACTTACCATATTAGCAGCTAATATAGAAGAGCAATTAGCTACGAAATCGAAAAGTTTTGAATATTTTTCTATAGCACTCGACGAATCTACAGATATAAGTTCCACGGCTCAACTCTTAATATTTTTACGAGGTGTAACGCAAAATTTTGAAGTGAGTGAAGAACTGATTGGTATGAATATTTTGACAAGTCAAACCAATGGGAGTGACATGCTCAAAGCTCTTCTGGAAAAATGTTTTATAATGGATTTGGATTTAACGAAATTTTCTGGAATTACGACTGACGGAGCACCTTCAATGGTTGGAAGTAAATCTGGGATAATAACTATGTTAAAAGAGTATTTACAAACTAAAAACATAGATACCAAGGAATTAATGCAGTTTCATTGCATTATACATCAAGAGGCCCTCTGTTCAAAATTATTGGGATTTGAAAATGTGATGAAAGTTGTAGTACCTACTGTAAACTTTATAAAATCACGAGGTCTCAATCACCGACAATTCACACAATTTCTAGAGGATATCGAAACCGAATATGGTGATCTCCTGTTTTATACTGAAGTAAGCTGGCTAAGTCGTGGGTTGTCACTAGAGCGGTTTCTTAACTTGATTGAAGAAATCAAAATATTTCTGGCGGAAAAGGAAAAAGGACGTCTCCGAACCCGACAACCCTGATTGGCTGTGTGACTTAGCGTTTCTTGTAGACATCACAAATCACTTGAATGTCTTAAATACGCGACTCCAAGGCAAAGATCAATTGATTTCGCAGTTATACTCTCATGTTTCATCCTTTCAATGCAAATTGAGTCTTTTCAGGACACAAATCAATTCAGCCAATTACAGCCATTTTCCGAACTACAAAAAAATTATGGAGAAATTCAATAAAACTGATGTCAATTTCGCTTATGTTGAAAAAATTGATATTTTAATACAAGCTTTATATGATCGTTTTCTAGACTTCAAAAAAAGTTAAACCTCTATTAGACATTTTCAGCAATCCTTTCAGCATTTCACCCGAAAATGCACCGGAATCAATACAGCTGGAATTGATAGACATGCAAAATGATGATAATTTACGAAACAAGTTTAATGAAGATAATTTACTCAACTTTTACCGTTGCGTTGACAAAACCGCTTATAAAGAGTTGCGAATAAATGCATTGAAATGCCCAAGCTTATTTGGATCGACGTATATTTGTGAGCAAACGTTTTCAGTGATAAAACTTAACAAAACAAAAAATCGAAACCGTCTGGCAAATGAAAATCTGGAAGCAATTTTACGTGTGGCGACAAGTAATGTGGAGCCAAACATAAACAAAATTGTTAGGTCAATGCAATGTCATGCATCAAAATAATAAATCATGAAATATTACGTTGTAATGATTAGATTACGATTATATAATTACAACAAACATTTTTGAATGTTCTTTTATTTTTATCATTTGTAGTAATTCATACTATTTAAAAATAAAAATATTAGTGTTAATAAGTATTCCTTGTAGTGGCCCGTCCTTGGCTTATAATTTTCCCGAGTGGCCCCTGTTCCCTATAAGTCTGTGCATCCCTGGCCTAGTTTAACACAAAAGAAATTAAAACTGATTAAATAGGAGATTGGGAAACTAAATAAGAGATATTTTGGAAACTATACTGTTAATGATAATTTAGTTGTCGAAACATATCGAGAATTAAAAGTACATTGTGGCGAGGGTTATTTTCAATTAACAGTTACTTGAGGAAATTAGCTAAAAGGGGATTAAATATATTCACAAAGATAATTAGCCGACGGTATAAGCAGGAAATGTTAAATATAACACTACTAATCTTAAGCCACCTGTCAGGCGCGGCTCGTGATGACGTATTTGGGAGTGCATGTATAATGATGCGAGTGCCTCGTGTGTTTTCGGTGTATACTAAGAACGCTACAGTTAGTACACGAGAATACACGAAGCACTCGCATCATTGTACATGTACCCCCAAATACGTCATCACGAGCCGCGCCTGCCTGTCAGTCAAGAATAGTTTTGTTATCCATTTCTATGGCCGCTGAAAAATTACAACATTGGGTCAATGCTTACCGGTGAAGCCTAATTTAGGATGGCTGGCCGAAATAACTGATTATAGCCTTTAAAAAATTCATATAGGGTATTGCTTTAATATGCAGATGTGTTGATAATTTATCGTAGGTGTTTAGTAAAGTCCGCCAAAAAATGGTTTGGTTAAAGGATATCAAATTGGATACTTCAAGAAGATAACGATCCAAAACACTGGAATCATGTCGCGGGTATGGAAAAACGTTGTCAAGCAACAGTCGATAATACAGCGACTGGACTACATATTAGGCAGGCGCGGCTCGCGATGACGTATTTTGGTTTGCAGTACAATGATCCGAGTGCTTCGTGTATTCTCGTGTCCTAACTGTAACGTTTGCTTAGTAAACACCGAAAACATACGAGGCACTCGTATCATTGTACTGCAAACCAAAATACGTCATCACGAGCCGCGCCTGATATTAGGTAATTGTACTCCTAAACTGCTATGACCAAGCCTTGGCGTTAACAACGCACATTCAAACAGGTTTTCAGAAGGATCGGAAAACATCCGCTGCTTTTCTAGATCTCTCCAGTCCCTATGACACAGTCCGGGAACAGTCTAGGAAGAACAGTCTAGGAAGATTGGAATTTTTTTAAATTAAAAAAAAACATTTCATGTGTTAAATTAAGCAAATTTATCCTGGATATGCTGAGTAATAGCAGAATCGCTGTCTACCTAAACAATTGAATTAGCAATGACAAAATCTTGAAAAATGGTCTTCCTCAAGGCTTGGTTCTGGATCCTATAATGTTCAACATTTACACCAATGATCTTCCATCCACAAAATCACGATTGTATAAAGGTAGATAAATTATATTTACCTGTTACTAAAAGTTCTTAATTTCATGCATTCTTGTTCATCTTCATTATTAGGACAATCCGGATAACCATCGCATACCATTTTCATTGGAATGCAGTGTCTACTTCTGAAAGAAAAATAATACTAAATTAAACTTACCAATGTTATAGGAAGTTTGTAAAAGAAATGATTTTAAACATACTTCAATATTTACGCAGATAAAACATTAAAAGTTGAAAGAATAAAAAAAATTAATAGACTTACTGGGCACATAAATATTTACCGACTTCGCAACTACATATCTCTGGATTTTCATCAGTTCTATCATGACAATGTCTAACGCCATCACATATCTTGTCTGCATTTGTCATTTTCAAGTATTCGAAACAATTACAGACGTCAGGTTCATCGGACTCATCTGAGCAATCGTTGATTTTATTACAAAATGCTGATTTAGGAACACATTTCCCATCGTTGCAGGTTAATTGTTGTTTCGTACAAGCTGTTATAATAATAACAATTATTGAATGTTCAACTACAGGAGTACAATTTAATACGCGGTCTGACAAAATTTTACTTTTTCTAGTGTGTAGATTCTTTTAGAACATAATTTTAAGTCTGATTAAGTTCAATTGAGCATAAAGTTATGTAACAGTGTGTTTGCTTCTCCTGATGAGAAGTTGTTCACGAAGGATGATTAATTGAGTAGTTGTTTAGGCCATCCATCGTTTGTAGGATTCGAATAGTCCCTCAGATAGTGTAGTGGTTAGTGTGCTTGGTTCAGGTAAAGCTTTGGAATTTCAGATCAGGTTCGAATCTTACCCGAGACATTTCGCAATTAAAAAATTGGGAAAGCATATATAATATAGACTGAATTTGACTCATATATATGTCGGACATAAATTTGGCAGAACTAGCCCTTCTCGGGGCCACCCTGAAGACGTCAGTAGATAGACCGACTGCCAAAACGTCGGATTATTCAAATCCTAGAAACGATGGAAATAGCCCAAACAACTCAAGTGTTTTTGTTAATATAAATTTCATTCATTTTTATATTTTTCAAATTTTCTTTGCGCAGTTGATTATACTTTCAACACTATATTTTTGTCATTAGATTTCACATTTAAAATGCTTCTTTAAACGTCTTCTAAAAGTTCCAATAATTATTTTTCAAAAACATTCTACAACCATATTTTTTACATTAGCTGCTTTTTCCAAATCCACTAAATTTTTAGTGGATCTGGAAATGTATTTTTTACCTTAACTGAAAGATTTTTTCCAGATCCACTAAATTTTGATGTAATATATTTTTGATTCCAAGATCAGACCTACTCTTTTAGGTTACTCTTTTTATCTAAATCACAATCTCTCTTGTCCCAATCATAAAGTACGCAGTGAAATTTTTAAGTCACTATAAATTTTACGTTTTTTTTCTGAATATAAAATTTTTCCTTGCAAAATTTATAGATTCTGATAAGTTTCTTTTAAATAAATAGAATACGCGAAATGAAATTTCTCATTGCCTGAGGTATCTAAGTCAAAAGTCAAAAATTCATTTTGTAAAAACTATACTGCGACAAACTTGATATGGAGTTGGGCTTTAATTCTGATTTATAATCTTGAAACCATAGTAAGTGCAACATGTTCTTTTTATAAATTCGCTAACGTTTCTTCGCCACCTTTTAACAACAAAAAAAAACACTAACTAATGTAACAAAAAAAAGTATCGAAATGTACATTTACGAAAATTATACCGGTTGATAGATACCGCTAATCAGATGTTCAAACGATACATGAATTCGGCTGATAACTGGTCGGTATAGTAATTTGCGAACGTGAAATGTTACCGAAACGCGAAACTTATATTAGACATAACCTTGGAAATAATAATTGAAAATGAATACAAAATGTGTTGCTTTTCTGCAACTTGGCATGGAGTTACCTATTAGAAAGTGTCGATGAAGGCGAAAGATATTTAATTCTAAGCAACACGAAGAAAGTTTATCATACTGTTGTAGTAATTCTGAGTTACGTTAAAGTCTGTTATCTTTTGGTACGTTACCTTCTTTTTAGATTAAGTTTTAGTCGTACCACCATAATTCTCGATCCACATTTCATTAACCTGGCTAATATACACATACATTTGATGCAATTTTAAAACGCAAATGATTTAAAATATAATATTTTTGAACGATTTCCGTAAATAAGCTATTTATCGATATGATTCTCGTAAATGCTTATTGTATTTGATCAATGTCATTTCAACAACTCAAAACTTGTTAACCGATGCTTGTGCCATCTATTATTTATTAGTTTTACTAGCCTTGCTCAATTGCCTCAGGTTATTTCATAAAATTTATTAAACTATGAAAATTCCTGAATTCAAGAACATTTTTATATAAGAAAATCATGAGCTTATACAAAGAGCTATAGGGAAAAAATAGGCACAGATTTATTACGATTTGTAACTTCTTTCAGAAGAGTTAAATTCAAATTCTAATAACTTCAACTTCACTTTCGTGTTACATTTTTAAAATTTGATTTATACCTAAATAAAATCAAATTAAATGTTTTTCTTTAAATGTAAAACTGTATAGGACTGTTTGAAATATGAAAAGATAAATTTAAAGAATGAAGACACACAGTAGTAGAATATTCAACACAGATGGCGCCACCATTTGGCTTTTTCTAATAAGTATTTAATGAATTCCTATACTTTCAAAACAATAATCCAACAATTTATTGTTTTAGAAAATATGGAATATTTGAACTTTAATAAAGATATTGTTGTAATACTCTTTAACTTTCATTAATAAAATTATAGAACAGTTTTAGTTTCGAACTAGTTATATTGAATAAATATACAAAATTAAATTAATTGAATTAAAAGTTTTTTTTGATTATATATTTCAAAAATACCGTTAGTGACCTTTCTTGGAGATCGTTGAAATTTTTCAAAAAATATATTAGGTTCGCAGCTTGGATTTTTACAGATTCGTATATGATTATAATTACCGCAATTATTTGTGAGATGGCAGTGCGTGTTTCGTGTGTAAAACTTTAATTCATTTTTCTTCACTTTAATAGAGATATTATTGTAATACTCTTTAACTTTCTTTAATAAAATTATAGAATAGTTTTAGTTTCGAACTCGTTATATACAATAAATATACAAAATTAAATTAGTTGAATTAAAAGTTTCTTTGTTTCCATTTACAATTATAGAGAGAATATAGCGGGTGTTCAGAAACATTCGAAGTCAAGTGGGCTCTGAACAAAAAATCGTATATCTTTACTTAAGTATCTGATTTGTATTAATTATTAAATGTTAACTGTCAAAAATTGTCAGAATCTAATATCGAAGATACTAATTTGATAACCTATAGAATTGTATTAAGTAAATGTATCAATCTAAGACACGACTTCATATTTTCAAGGACTACTTTGACTTCGATTGTTTCTGAACACCCGCTATTTCAAAAATAATTATCGGTAGTGTCCTCTCTTGGAGATTGTTAAAATTTTCCAAATAACATATTAGGTTCGCGACTTGGAATTTTACAGATTCCTATTTGATTATAGTTACTGCAATTATTTGTGAGATGGCAGTACGTATTCCCCGTGTAATTTTCGTCTTCACTTTAATAACGGGTGTTATAACGGTTATACGGGTGTTCAGAAACATTCGAAGTCAAAGTAGTCCTTGAAAATATGAAGTCATGTCTGAGATAGATTGATTTTTGATAGACAACAGTTGACATTTAATAATTATTACAAATCAGATATAGCAAACGGCAATTAAGTTGGCGCGAGGAGGGGGTGCGCAGAAAACGTTTTTAAAAATGTCTACCCCCACTACTCAAGTAATTGTCAGAATACATTTGTCATTGACGTTTGACGGAACATAATGTATTTGCTAGGGGATCATAAAGTGATATACGCTCAGAGGTTAGAATTATCTGACATTTGATGTAAAACCAAATACAAATCTCTCCACTACTTCTAATTCTGCGCGAACTTACCCCTCCACGCGCCAACTTAATTGGCGTTTGCTATACTTAAGTAAAGATATACGATTTCTCGTTCGAGCCCACTTGACTTCGAATGTTTCTGAACACCCGTTAGATATTATTGTAATACTCTTTAACTTTCATTAATAAAATTATAGAATAGTTTTAGTTTCGTACTCGTTATATACAATAAATGTACAAAATTAATTAGTTGAATTAAAAGCTTCTTTGTTTACATTTACGATTATAGGGAGAATATATTTTAAAAATAATTATCGCTAGTGTCCTCTCCTGGAGATCGTAGAAATTTCTCAAATAACATATTCGATCCACGACTTCGATTTTTACAGATTCCTATATGATTATAGTTACCGCAATTATTTGTGAGATGGCAGTACGTATTCCGCGTGTAACACGTTAATTCATTTTCGTCTTCACCATCCCGGCAATCCTGAATTCCATCGCAAATTCTTCGAGGTTCTATGCATTTTCCGAGGGCACATCTAAATCCTTCGCATTCCTTCTGGTAAATCGTAGAAATCTCCATATTTTCTGGAATGTTGACAGTTAAGGAATATTCCGTTGTGTTTATTACGCTAATTGTAAGTAGTAAATTTTTAAGCGTTGGAGACTTACCCATTATATCGAACATATTTTTTTTGAATATGGATAAAGAGGTAAACGGTGTTGTTCGCTGGAAACCGCACAGTCCGTTTTCTTCATAAAACACGGCTAGGGGGTAATATCCTTGCCCTGATTCGCAGATTATTGTGCCGCTCCAGTGTTTTTCAGTGTTCTAATGGGATGAGATTTAAAAATTTTATTTATATGCAGCTTGTACATGTTCCAAATGAATTTATAAGTTGTGTATGAATATTAATGAAGTAAGTGTGAATTATATAAAATACGAGGTTATAAAGTAATTCGAAAGAAATATTAGCCAGTATGAATCTTTCAAATCTGTGATATAAATGTTATTTTTACTTACAACATGACTGCGTTAATAATTTTAACGATCTGGTTAAATTATGTGATTTACTATAAAAATATGTGTTAAAAGTTTTTTCTATTTTGCGTTGATAAAGTGATGAAACGCAAAGCAGTATCGAAAAGATTTCATTTCGATACGCTTCTCGTCATTTTTGAATGCTGGGGCATCATCGAACGTAGGAATAAATATTTTATTAACTGTCATTTAATACATTTCACATGTGCACATTAGACAAAAATGCTATGCAAATATTGTATTTATAATGTTAGCAATTTGACTTTGTAATATTATCTATGATGTTACATCAGCTGGAGTGTTACATATATTTGCTTATATTTACTTATATATAGGTGTATTTTAAAGAAAATACGAGTAATGTTAATGAAAATTAATAATAATTCGCGAATAGCGGTATTTGAATTTCAAATTGTGAAGCGTCAATGTGACCAACTATTGCATATAAAAATAAAACTAGTAAAGGAAGAATGGATTAGACGTTGTCGATGGGCAGATAAATTCAATGCGAATATTAGTCAAATATACTTGGTCCATATGTCTCAAACATATTACGACCAATTTTACATGAAATTATTAACAAGTGTTCATTTGAAAAGTCAATCTAGTAGCATGTGATTTACTGAGAACATTTTGAAGTATGTCGTAAATTAAAATTTACTACTTAACCTACGAAGTCGTATATTTTGACAGTTTCATACATACAAATAAATAACAAATAATAGGTATTTTTTGAAAACTATAACAAATGTTGAAAATGTTGTCCTTCAAGATCAATGTACTTCAAAATCCTCCGTTCAAAATTTCTGATGATATTCTGCAACATTACTGGATTGTTATTAATTTCCATGCATTTCTGTTCGATTCTCTGTAGCATATCATTCAAATTCAATATAGGTGTTCGAAATATGTTATTTTTTAGATAAGACCGCAAAAAGAAGTCGCAAGGTGTTAAATCGCATGAACGTGCAGGCCAGGCAATTTCAGTATTTCGACTAATTATACGCTCATCAAAAAATTCTCTTAAATAATCCGAAGATTCTGCAGTACTTTGACAAGGTGCTCCGTCTTGTTGGAAATATGCATTTTGAAGTTCATCATCATGCAACTGATTGACAAATGGTTGTAAAATTTCCGTACGGTACCTTTGAGCAGTTAACGTTCTCTGAAAAAATATTGGTCCAATGATTCGCCTTTGGCTTATCTGCCCAAACACCAATTTTCTCTGGATGTAGCGATTCTTCATTAATTACATGTGGATTTTCACTACTCCAAATTCTTGTATTCTGTGAATTTAGGTATCCCGTTTTATAAAACCATGCTTCATCAGTAAAGATGACTCTTTGCGAAAGTTCTCCATTATTGTTCATATTTACAAACCAATTACAAAACTGTAGTCTACGTGGGTAATCAATTTCTAACAATTCTTGTACTGCTGTGACACGGTATGGATAAAGTTGCATATCTTTTTTTAATAACTTGTGAGTTGTACCAACAGAAAGGTTTATTTGTTGACTCAAATGTCGAACAGATGTTTGTGGTTCATTTTCCATTATTTCTTCAACACGATTGACAACTTGAGGTGTATGTTTCTTAACTGCTCCGCTGCCTGATTTTCTTAAGAGACTACCAGTTTCAGAAAAAAGTTTTAAAGTTCTATCCAAAGTATTCTTAAATTGTATATAATCTATTACAAAATGTGGAAACTCAACTTGAATTTCTACCATGCAATCTTGAACTGAATAAACCCATAAACCATCAATTTTATTACCACTTCGAAAATAAGCCTGGACTAAAAAATTTTATGTTCTAAAGTGAAAGCCATTTTAAAACTGAGAAGCAATTTATTTAAACCAGAATCGACGCACGATTATTTTATGCAGTAACTGATATTTGTGATTGACATTATCAAATGTCATTTGGATTTACGTTTACGGAACAACAAACACATACTAATATATTTGCGTCTTATTCTATCAAAATTTCAAAGTAACCTAGATTGACTTTTCAAATGAACACTTGGGAAGTAATTTTGCACTAAATTCATATTTCTAAATGTTTAAATGTTTAAACAATTACCAATATTCAAATACGTTACTGAAATACGTTTAAAGTTATGTGAAATGTCAGCGTTGACGAGTAAATATCAAATATTAACATTGACAAATATGTATGCGTGTAAGTTGATATTAGAATTGCTTAAGTTAGAAAATACGTTTTCCCATGCACAACCTACTTTAACTCCGTATTTATTTGATCGCTCGTTATTTTGTCAGTCGCCGGCAGACAACGTTGAGCGTATTTCGCTCGTGGGATGTTACGCCGATGGAATGTTACTCGAATGAACCTATCTAATTATAATTATTAATTGTATTTGAAATTCTCTAACTTATATTAATTAGTCATGTTCTTTATACTGAGATTTACACTGTTGAGTATAGATTTGGGACTAGGAGTAACTAGATACTGTTCTAATACAAAAATTACAACGTATTCAGTTGGAAATACTTTGTTGTGCTCGAAAGGACGCTCCAACTGAAATGAAAACTTGAGACGATGTCATGTACACAAGTAAAGCGACTATAGCGCGCACCGATGGAGATACACACACATACACACGTAAATGCGGCGAAAGCCTAGTGTATAGCGGAGAAATAGGGCGCCAGCAAACGCACAGGTTATAGCTTTCACCTATATATATATATATACACACACACACAGTATACGCGTTGTAGAGAGAGGGGAGCGTTAGCGGTATGGCGAATAGAGGGAAGCGCTGACTGACCGATCGTCCCGTGATGCCGTGATGGCATTTTCAAGAGCCGTGTTTACCCCCGTGGTGCGCCATTAGATGTTTCACATCAAAACCCGCTGAAAATTGTAGTATGCGCCGTTTATTAATTCAGAATATCTTATCTATTCAGCTTACACACGCATACGCTACAGCGTATACCCATATATAATAATATACTATTACTATATTTTTATACAACAAATATTGACTCAAATCGTTTTGAGTTAATTCTTTGGGCGGGAAATTTAAAATACTTTATAAAATAATTGATATACAATATTATGAACTACAAAGTTTAGTCAGGAAATTGAATTTATTGCTTTTATTAAGTTTTCTAAATTTCAATCGAAGCTTACCTCACATTCGCGGTATATAGGACTAGTTCGTTTGAAACATCTCGAGTTGGCCGTGCAGTTTAGAGTTCTTGTGAGCTGTACCGAAACTAGTTTGTTTTCTTTATTCCTTCCAGTTGCATAACAGGTTTCCTTCAGGCCATACAAGTCGTTCCTAGTGAAATAAACAGAGGAGAGTATCATAAGCAAATCCATATTTGTATATAGTTTTATGCTCCTAGTGGATACATATTTATGCATTTTATTATTAACAAATAATTTATTTAATTTTAATATTAATTTCTTTAAAAAATAAATTGATTGTACTCTCGGTACATTTTAACTAGTAAATTAAAACATACTTGGTATAGCTTCACAAAATTATATTTTATCTACTTCTCTATGTATGTACATTTCTACTTTTATAATATTCTGCTGATGCCACAAGGTGAAATGTAAATAGAGAAACAGAAAAATATAATTTTCGCCGGGAAACATTTGGCTCAACCCACATATTTATAAGTATAAGCTGGCGGGGTTGGTTTTGCGATGTTAGTATGCATCATAGAACGGTATTTATCTAATGTTATTATTAGGTAAATAAAAAATATTTTTTGAAACTTACTGCATTGTAAAGCGAAGGGGTCTGATATATCTAGTGTAAGAGACATTTTGTGCTAATTTTAAAAGAAAAACATCGGAATATAAAACGGGAATTGTCTTCGTAACATATTTAATTTTTTCATGGGGTCCGGTAATGTCCAAGTATCCACCATTAATTCCCAATAAAACAGTCACATAATGAAGATCTAACCTTAAAAATAATACGCTTAAATATTCTTTATTTAATAAAAATAAACTATTATAGTTCCAAAGAAAACGACGTAGAAAATATGATTTAATAATGGAATATAACCTTACTGTTGCATGCCTCGAAAGCAATTATAGCTAGTCAAAACCCAATTTGAATTTAGCAAAGTTCCGGTGCATTTGTATTCGCCGTCGACGTAAATCGCCCCGTCCCAAGGTGCAGGATACAAATCAGTTATGCCCTGTTCATACCATCTAACCGTGTCATTCGAACATCTTACATACAATACTTTACAAACTGCCTCGTCCCCGACTATGAATTTTTCGTATAGTCCGTCGACATTAGAATGCTGCTTTCTCCAATTCGTCACGATATTCAAAGGTTTATTGCGGATTTCGACTTGAAAATATCGTATGTAGTCCAAGAGGCCCAAAGTAAGGCACACTTCGGAGGCGACGGCCGATTGCATCTCTGTCTCGTTGTCATCACACATCGGTACCCAAGAGCCCCGATAATAAAAAGTCACGACGCCGTTGGTATTCAAATGGGGGCGTAAATTTTCGTCTAGTACGACGGCGGTGCCATCTGTGAGAGCGACTGGAAGCGTAAAGTGTTATATAAATTTTGGGTTATTGCTTGGATGAATCTTATTATATGTATGGAATAAGAGTGGGGTATACTTACAACAATAATGTTCGTCTTCGTTGTGGGGACAATCGCGGTAGCTATCGCATTTTTTATCTAGAGGTATGCACGCATTGTTGGAAGTGCAGTGGAATTCGTCTTTTTTGCATGGTTTTTCTAAAAAAATGTGAGGAAAATCTTTAATACAAATTTATAATAATACTGAGATATTTTAGATTGTTACAGCAGTCAAACACAAGAATGTAATCCCTGCAATACCAAAGAATTCCGAGGCAAGCACTCCCAAAATATACTGGTTTCGTCTGCATTACAAATCTGTTGAATTGTAAGTTGCTCGTTTTGAATGTATCTTTCTAAGTCGTCCACATACATCGTGGCAGGCTCATAATCAACACACACCTTTTCTCCTGTTGATTTTAGTTTATGAATTCCATGTCGTTTTTTGAATTTTTCCAGCCAACCAGATTAATACTTACACTCGGAATTTATGTTTAATTTAGAATGGAAAATTTTTGCCTTTTCAGTAATCGTTTCGCCTGAAATTCAGAGGCGAATTTCAGTTTACGTTCATGACTGTCTGGATTTGAGTTATTTTATCTGTAATTGAAGTTCCCTTAAATCTTTCTTGGTGAAATCATTCATATATTGCTAAATCAACCTTTGGTTTTTCGTATTTTTCAGACAACAATTTATTGGGTGTGTTGTTTTTGCGATAGTCGTTAATCAGTTCTATTTTCTCTTTAATTGACAGAATGTTTCTTCCTTTTTCTGTCGATTTAGTCTTTGATGGTGTCATTTCCACAAAAATACGTGTTGAGAAATCAAATGTCATTCACAGAATGAATGGAGATGAAATTTGATACGCAACTTATTACATAAAAATAAAAAATGTGAATTCCCGAATGTAACGAGCCATCAAAAAAATTCATAATTGGAGTAGACTGTGAAATTGGGTTGGTACTTTAGCCACTTCCACATAATGATATTTATTATTTGACATTGAAACTAGAAGTTTGTGACAAATTTTTCAAAATTCTTATTAAGAAAATTAAATTTATTTAAAAAATGGTATTCAACATAGAACAAAAAGCAAAAATTATCGAATGTTACTTCCGTACAGGTGTGAAAGTAAACGGCGAGTGGCAGTATTCAATTACGCAGTGCATGTCTGATTTTAGTGAAGAACATCCTGAATTAGTGTTTGACTACAATGTTTTGACAAATTGTGTAAAGTTATTCAGAGAGAATGGTAGCGTCGGTCGAAAAACTGGAAGTGGACGGCCATCTAAACGTACAGCTGATAATATTGAAGCTCTTCAGCATATTATTGATGAAAATCCAAAAACATCCAATTCAGTAGTGACCTAACAAACAAATTTATCTTATGGTACGTGCCAATTCATTCTTAAAAAGTCTTACATTGTAATCCATACAAGCTGCAATGTTTTCATGAACTTTATCCAGTGGATTATTTTAGACGAGTGGAATTTTGTCAATGGTTTCAAAATAATCTACACAATCAGGATATCCTTGACACAGTCTTTTCACGGATGAGGCCTGGTTTTATCTTTCTGGATATGTTAATTCACAGAATATGAGGTGTTGGTCCTCCGAAAATTCTCATTTCTTGTTGAAAAGCATTGCATCCCCAAAAAGTTGGTGTTTGGGTTGGAATATGTCGAAGAAGATTGGTGGGTCCCATTTTTTTTGAAGGTACACTTACTGCTGCACGATATCGCAATGAGATACTCGGCTCATTCATAAATTAACTGGATGATGAGGAATTACAAAATGGGTATTTCCAACTAGATGGTGCAACAGCACATACGACCAGAGAAACACTTCAATATCTCAGAGAATTTTTTGATAACAGAATAATAAGCAGGAACACTGAAATCCCATATCCAACTAGGTCTTGCGATTTAAACATATGTGATTTTTTCGTATGGCCATACATCAAAAATTCGATTTATTCAACGCCAATTCATAATCTGGAACAACTGAGAATTCGCATAACAGAAAAGTGTGAAGAGATCAACAACTCACCGCAAATGCGTCATAAAGTTTTTGCTGGATTGCGGAGAAGAGTTGGTTTGTGTTTAGATGTAAATGGACAACATTTTCAACAACTTCTGTAGCTATATGTAAATTTTGATTATGATTTCGATATTACATAAATTATTTGTTTTCCTTTTTGTTGTAGTACCATTTCAATGCCATAACCTTTTTTTTACAATGAAACCAAATGAAACTGTCAAGCAAGTGGCTAAAGTACCAACCCAATTTCACAGTCTACTCCAATTATGAATTTTTTCGATGGCTCGTTATAGTGTACATGCATCCATGTGCTTCACGGATAATAAAGGTATATCACGGTTAGTAGAGGAAATGATTGAAATCACGGATAATAGAGGGAAATCACGGTTAATAGAGGTATAAAATCAACCACTCAGCATCCCGGTTAATAGATGTTCCCGGTTGATGGAGGTCCGGATAATCGAGTTTCAACTGTAGTTGGGGAAGCAAGTACAACATTGTAGTTTGAAGAATTGTTGCTTATGTTGAAGAAACTTGACCAAACACGAAAATAACTAAATGAAAAGAATTGGAGTAGTAAAAATAATAAAAGTCTTAAAATGGTACTTTGAGGAACTCCATACAGTAATTGTCTAAATTCAAACATGCGCAATCTTTTAATAAGATGTGATTGTGTAGGCGGTTGAAGGTTTTTAATAAGTCTAAAGATACAGACGTCCAAAAATAATGTATCTGCAACAATGCACTGTCATAGAATTTCCTTTAACTTAGCCAATTTGGTACATTATTTTGGCTACTATGCTTTTGTCCGAAATTTTCTATTGCTTTGTAAACAAATGTTTAAAATTTAAGTTTTAGACGTTTCCAGGTCTGTCTTTTTTATGTTAATGTTACCTAATGAGGTTAATTTTAATTTTCATAGAAAATTTACTTATTTTGAACGGATGATTGGTCAAAATTTTTATTAAATTTTTTCTCATATATCAGTATTACCAATTAGACATTAGGGTATTTTATTAATATTACCCCAACATTAATAAAAAAAAGAGTTCGGAATCTTATTTGAATTTCAATTATTGTCCGATACATTTATCAAGCAACAGATAAGTAAATATTTTTTACGGCGCTAAACACGACGTCTTAATGGAATTTGTTCAATATATTTATCGCTCTGTCTGACTTCAAATGCGATTACTGCAGAGTGTGCACAGTGATTCGCACATTCCCTTCACGTCAATCTAATTATCACGGAAAAATTATAGCAATCACAATGTGTAAATTGAATTTTGCGGTGCTAACTAAGCGATCGATTAATAGCGTTTAGCTCCTTTCGATGTTAACAATAACAGATTGTACTGTAATCGTGCAATGTTGAAAATAAACGAGAACATAAAGAGTTTATTTGTGTGAAAAGTGCGAAATCCATTTTGATTTGTTTACTTTGGATATTGTTAATGGGAGCTGGCGCGATGTGATTTTTTAATGATTACGTCTGCGTGTATATTTTTGTAGAATAGGTTGTAGAGAAGTTACATTTAAGATGATTTAGTCATTATCAGAACTCAGTTTCATTATACCGTGTAGAAATAAAGTAACGAATAAATTCGTTAACTTCACTACTATTAATTTTTTGGAAAAAATCTCAATAGCGATTTCAACTATGGTAAATATTTTCTGTAGGAATACCATAAGAGCTTTGAATTTATCGATAATTTCACGAATACTTGTTGGACGAGTTTGACAATTAAATCACTCGATTATACGAGACGTATTGCCTGAAACACCACGAGACCAAAACTCGAGTGGTGTTTTTTTAGGCAATACGTCAAGTTTCGAGAATTTTCCAGTGTCGAGTTGTATACAGGTAGACTATATCATGAAAATAAAAAGAAAAAAAGTAGTGCTAAACGAGTCATAATGATAACTAACAAATCTGACAATGGAGTAGGTACTGTCAAATTATTGAAGTCGAAATCATAGTAATCTAATCGTAGTTTTGGCAGCGAATATACAAGAGTTCATATATTAATAACCGCTGTAATACATGAAAACTACGGAAAAGCCTGCATTTTCATTGGTTCATAATTTAAAAATGATATAGTCGATATTAATTCAAAGCTCGTATTGTATTTGATTAGATTATTTTACGTAATACAAAATGAATTATCGCCAAATTTATGCTTTGCTTTCTTTCGTATTAGCTGGTTCAATTTCTTCTACTATTTCATCAATTTTTTACATCGATTCTTCCCCAAATCTAAGAATTTTTTTATCATAGTAAAATCAGTTTTTCACTTGTTTTTTTTTTGACAAAATTTCAAAAAGTCTACCTATGTTATGCATTTACTTGACGACGCACTATGATTCTACTATGAAAATGATCAAAATCCTACTATGAAAATTATAGAAAAATTACCGGTGGTAATGCCATAAGAGCTTGTGTTTATCCGGACAAACTTGCGTTTTGAACGAAAACTTTGTTGCTTGGTAACTGACGAGAATAATAATGGTAAAACAAAAGATCTTACCTTCTGTTATTTGTTCGAGTCGTGTTACCTTTAAGCAACAAAGTTTGAGTTTTGTTAAAAGGAATGTTTGTTTCGGATATAAACACAAGCTCGAATGGTATATGGTAAGGCAATTTAATGAATCATTTAATTAATTTAATTAAAATTAATAAACAAAAATGTTTTTATTTAAACGTCAAAACACAACACTTCTTAGAATACGTAGGTAAATAATAGCTTAATTGTTACTAAAACTACAATTAGAAAATGTACTGTTATTATCAATTATTTTATTCGTGGCCGACTGAACACTATTTAAGTTATTATTATTGTTAAAATTGCATGAATTGCTTCATATTGACGTTTATCTGAACGTCACTATCAGAATTGAACTCTAATTACCATGGGGAAATCAACATGCAGCTTATCTACTTGCAAACATACCTACTTGCAGTTTATCCGATATCAAACTAACATAACGTGTATTCAAATGTCATGATTTTGACAGATGAGTTAAATTGTCGCTGTAATTTCGAGTTTCTTAAGTAATACGTGTATCTGATTGGTTCATATACGTATGTGTAAAATAATAACTAATCGGCATAATTTCAGTTTCTAATGTCATTTGTTTTTCATGTTATGACGTCAACGATATTTTTTTTAAATAATAATTTTATTTTTCTTTGAAACAGAAATAAGAAAAACACCCTAACCACAATATATATTAATAAATACTATATACGCATTTCGGCAACTAAGTTGCCATCTTCACTAGAATAACCTTAAAACTGAAAAAAAGTGTTAAACGTAGCGTTTTTGGCTAAGGTGAACCTTAGAAGATATGCTCTTCACCAAATCGCCAGTGAGATAACAGTGTTATCCCACTGGCGATTTGGTGGGATAACAGTGTTATCCCACTGGCGATTTGGTGAAGAGCATATATTCTAAGGTTCACCTTAGCCAAAAACGCTACGTTTAACACTTTTTTCCAGTTTTTAGGTTATTCTACTGAAGATGGCAACTTAGTTGCCGAAATACGTATATAGTATTTATTGATATATATTGTGGTTAGGGTGTTTTTCTTATTTCTGTTTCAGATTTCAAGCCACTGTCTCCACCAATTTCGGATTGTTTTTCTTTATCGATTTCGGTAGTAACGTGCCTTCAAAAACAAAAACTAAATTACTTACTATTACACAAATTTACATTACATAACCAAACTATCAAAATTATACGTTTGTGACAGATTACGTGCACTATCACCAACCATTAATCAAAAAGCATGTCCGTCTCTAATAAGGGAAGTTTATGAAGGCACGTTATTTACACGTTATCGAATTAAGGGTTGATAATTTCGCCAACCAACTTCAGTATAATAATCAAGTAATTTGAAAGGATTCTTTTATAATACATTATGTCAACGCTTTTGCTATCGTAAACAAGTTAATCGTTACATTTTTAACAATCTTTTAAGGGGTGAGAACTATCTTCGTATATTTAAGGTTCTGTTAAAATGGGAGGTTTTACACTCGTATACATCTTAGTTGCAGTGAAACAGTAAAATTACATGAAGTTAGAATAATTTATCTCAGCTTACCGCAATTTTGTTCATCAGATAGGTCGTAGCAATCAACTGAACCATCGCAGATTCCTTCGGGATGTAAATGCCTCATATAATCTGCACAATTGCAATTCTCCTCGTCGCTAACATCTTCGCAATCAGCTATTTTATCGCATCTCTTCGATAAAGGAATGACTTGCAACATTCTGTTCGAATTTGCGGGTTGAATATAATTAGTTTAACTTTTTACTTTTATATTAATTATTATTTCATTTTAGAAAAAATAAAATTAATTAAAAATAAAATATTAAGATGCAATATTGATCGACATATTTACCTGATGCATTTAAAATGATCTTCAACACTACCTGAAGGTGTAACGTTCCCATGTTCGTCTCCAGACGATGTGAAAACATCGTTACCTTTAACATCTACGGTGTCTGCATCTTTATCGAACATCTTTCTCGCAATTTTCGCGGACGTACTGTACACTATTGTGGTTGGTGTAGTTTGGTCGTAACTTATGGACTGACCGTCATCTGATATCGTCGACGAGCTTGCAAATGAGGTGTTTTCTTCGATTGTATAACCAAAATCGCTTCTATTCGAGTGCTTCGGTGTCGAAGTATTTTCCATTTTAAATGTGGTGCCGGAGATATTATCTGGAGGAACGGTAGTCAACGTGCTTTCACTGGTCGTTATTGATGTAGTGCTCTCTTCTGTAGCGACCGCGTCGGTAGTTTCGAAGTCCAATAAATTCGATTTGTCCTCTTTTGCGCTGTCGTTTTGGACACTGTCGACTAATATCATGTGCTTAAGGGCGTTTCGGAATAGTTTATTTACTAAGTTTTGGTCGCAATTCAGTTCATCATCGCCTAGAAGGCAATCGACAATTCTGTCGCAGCGTCTTTTGATCGGTAAGCATTTGTCGGACGCTTTACAAGAGTATCCGGGACATTTTTGAAGCGGCTGCCTTTTGGGAAGGATACCATTATCTATGAAAAATTAATGCTAAATTATTAGCATCTAGTTAATATGTGTTTAAAGCAAATAGTAAAAAAGTCAAAGTTAGTGTTACTTTACTGGCGATTATGTGATGAGCATATCTTTTTTTTTTTTTTTTTTTTTTTCCAGATTGTTCTACTGAAGATGGCAACTTAGTTGCCGAAATAAGTATTTGTTTTTGTTGTCGTTTAATTGCTTTCTTGTTTTTGTCTGTTTTAAAAAATAAAACTTGGTAAATATATTTAAGAGAAAAAACAACTGAACAATACGAGAAATAGAAGGAATACAGGATATTATCTAAACAAAAAATTAATTAAAGTTAAAAAAGAATTGTGGCTGAAATTTGGAGGTAAGGAAAAAATTGTTGTATATTCTTAAAAAGCAACACGCAAAATAGCACAAAGTAGGTTATATATATCTAATATACAGGATGTCCCAAAAGTTAACGCTATTCCTTGGTGAGCTGATAGGCTAGTTCATAACTAGCCAGAATAACTAAATATGCTCTCAGTAAAAGTGTGTTAGTTTTCGAGATAATGGCCCTGTAATGAATTTCGAGAAAATTGTCTGCTCACATGAGTTTTTCAAGTGCCATAGCTACAAAATTTGATATTCTAAGATTATAATTTTCAAGTGCAACTCTGAATAACCCTGCTATTGATGACAATCTAAAATAAAACTAATAGTTTGTATACGTATTAAAAAAAAACTTTTTCCTCGATTTATGAGATATTATTTTATCGGCGGGGTTGTTGCGTCAACCGATGAGGAAATAACGAAATCATGGAAATCCAGAGTAATTTAAAGACCTATTAGATGTTAAAAAGGACGCGGATAACATAGAATTTGATGAAATAATCACGGAAATAGATAACGTTGAACAAAATGGCGAATCTAAAATAATGGAAGAGCTAGAAAAGGTTATAAATAAAATCAAGACAGTAGAAGCTCAAAGGCATGATCAAATAGCTCTCAAAATGATAAAGTACATGGGGAGTATTGAAAAAGAATTATAAATTTTTTTTTTGTAACTCCTAGTGAGTTCTGCCATTTGACCAATGGGCAATCAGACTTTGTTGTAGCAAGAGAACGACTGAACGTACGAAGTGTGATTGTAAAGTTTGAAGACTGGGCCTGTAATTTCAAAATGACAGTACATACAGGCTCCTTCACAGCTAACCGCTTTTGTCTGAAAATACCGTCCCTAACGGTGTTTCCACTTTTGGAGGCATTCTTAGAAATTTTCTTTCTTAAGGGTGTTAAAAACCTTCTCCATATTTGCGTAGGTATCTTCAATGGAATTTAAATCGCTTCACTTTCAGCGAAGTGGCAGTCGACAGGGGATAGATCAGGAGAATATAGGACTTGTGAGAGCACAGGAATTTTAAATTTTTCCAAAAAGTTCCTTAACTGAATTGATTGATCCAATTCTTCTCTAGCCAGAGTGCAGGCATTTTCTTCAGCAATTTTTTTTCCGCAAACGCTTAAAGGTGCTTTTCTAGTGTACCTAATTGACTGTATGCCCCTAGGCGCATATTGGATAGTACCCATAGAATTGATATAAATTAACAACATTATCTTCACATTCGATTGGATTTCACAGTTGAGGCAAACCTGGACTTTCCACTGCGATTATTGTGGCTTTATTTCTGAGTTAAACCCATCAAACCAGGTTTCGTCGCTTGTAATAATTCTATTCAAGAAATCTGGGTTACTTTCGGCCTGATTAAGCAGTTCTTGGGACACTTGAAGTTTTAAAACAAAATTTTACACAAACTTTTTGTTCCGTTATTTTATCGATTTTCGAAATCGATAAATCCGCTGGGAATCGAAAACACGTATTCAGTTAGCAGACTGTCACTCTAGTGAACACATATAACGTTGTGATATTTTTAGAACATTTCCAGGACAAAACAAGCTTTCTTTACGCAAGAGCAGAAAAAGCCATTCTCTCGTATTGAGCAGTGGCGACGCCACTGATAAAACTTTCAAATCACAACTCGCAGAATGTGATTCCAATCAGTGACCTTCAAATATTTTTTTAAATGTATGTTTACAGTTTATTTCTCTTTGTGAATTGCCGTCTCAAGTGGTGAATAACTTTCTTGATGTCATGTTTAAAACGTAGAATTTGGCATCGTCTTTGCAGGTAGCACTTCGTTTTGGAACCTCTGCAGTATGGCGTTGTTAGAATTGCTGGCAGGGTCCCATAGTTGGATACACTATGTGCTCACAGATTTTAGGAATAATTTGTTATCTAGAGATAGTGTCGATCTACGCCTGATAGGCTTGATTTAATTCGTGATCTAAATTTACGTTTGTTGAAAATGTTTTTTTACTATACAGGCTGATTCATTTTCGGCCCTCACCATGGGGATCTCTCTTATTATTGGAGATAGAGTATAGGTTTAAATTTGGCAAAGTTGTTCAATTTTGTGTTTGTTATAAATCCGTAAAGAAAATAGACCTGTGACAAATGACCTTCGTTATTAAAAAAAAAAACGCGAAAACCCCATTTTCTTCTTTTACCTGTAGCACCGACATTTGGCCTTGTAGAGAAAAAATAAAAACACATCCTTGTGGCCATTTCTAAACCTCTATCCAGTGCTGTACTCTAAATTTTTATACGACGTTTCGTTTCTTTCTGGCCATCATCAACTATCTAATTTCTTATAGGCGCTATATTGGATTTAGACATCTTCAGAAAGAATTTTTTTTTTCTGGTTTCAACCATGTACTATAGTTTTTGACATTAGGTTTTATTTGAAAGAATAAATTATAAGATTAAATAAGGTAGCTTTTGGAATTTCAATCTGTCAAACATTTCATTTATTGTTCGTTAATAATACAAAAATGTCATACACTAACGAAGAGAAACGAGATATGATAAGTATTTTTTATTCTTCGAAACGAAATTCAACAGTAGCGAGAACAAGATAACAACAACATTAATAAAAATACATAGAAAAGTAAACAATAAACAATTACAGTAAATGTTCAATTATCTGGCCATCTTCGGTAATGCCCAATTGGGCACGCCTTCTGGCATTTTGTACTGCCCTTTGTATAGTTCTTCCAGGAACTGCATCGAAGGCATTCTGAAGTCTGTCTCGTAATTCTTCAATGTTTTGGGGCGCATCTACTTTATAAATATTATTTTTAACATATCCCCATAAAAAAAATCTAGCGGACTTAAATCAGGTGATCTCGCAGGCCATTCAACAACTCCCCTATTTCCAATCCAACGGTTTGCAAACTCCTGATTTAAGAAATTTCTACCAACAGCTGCATTGTGTGCTGGTGCGCCATCTTGTTGCCACCATAAATATTGTAATTGATTTAATGGGATATTGTCGTCAAGATAGTCAGATACGTATGTACGTAAAATGTTTAAATATCTTTCTCCATTTAAATGTTCTTCATACATAACTGGTCCTAAGAGACGATTTGCCAAAATACCCATCCAAACGTTTATTCCAAAACGATGTTGTGGTCTTTTAGCCCTGTTTTGTCGGGGATTTTGTACTGCCCAATAGTGCTCCGTATTTCTGTTGAACATTCCAGAATTTGTAAATTTTGTTTTATCTGACCAGATGATTTTGCTTAAAAAATTTTCGTCATTTTCTATCCTTCCCATTAACCAATTACAATATTCTAGCCTTCTCAAATTATCTCCAGGCAGTAAAGAGTGACTAACATGGATCCTGTATGGTTTAAGCCTAATTTTATTAAGTTCTCCAAACTCTGGACTGGCACAAATTTAAATCTGACGCTACTTCGCGTGTAGAAATTGATGGATTATTACTTATCTATAAAAATACAAGATTAACATGAAATTTGAAAACATGCTTTTAATTTGCCATTTGTAAAATATCTTGTCGATTTTCATTTAAATTCCTGTTGTCTTGAACATTACGCGGCTTAGTAAGCGATCCATTCTCGACAAAATTTCTGTCGAGATCTAGAAATATGGTACGATGAGGCTGTTGTCGTTCTGGATATATCGTAATTGTAGATATCTTTTACTCGCTACTGTTGAATTTCAATTCGAAGAATAAAAAATACTTATTATATCTCGTTTCTCTTCGTTAGTGTATGACATTTTTGTATTATTAATGAACAATAAATGAAATGTTTGACAGATTGAAATTCCATGGCTACCTTACTTAATCTTATAATTTATTCTTTCAAATAAAACCTAATATAAAAAACTTTAGTCAGCATGTGGTACATAGTTGAAATCAGAAAAAAAAACTCTTTCTGAAGATGTCTAAATCCAATATGGCGCCTTTAAGAAATTAGATAGTTGATGATGGCCAGAAAGAAACGAAACGTTGTATAAAAATTTAGAGTACACCATTGGATAGAGCTTTAGAAATGGCCACAAGGATGTGTTTTTATTTTTTTCTCTACAAGGCCAAATGTCGGTGCTACAGGTAAAAGAAGAAAATGGGGTTTTCGCGTTTTTTTTTAAATAACGAAGGTCATTTGTCACAGGTCTATTTTCTTTACGGATTTATAATAAACACAAAATTTAACAACTTTGCCAAATTTAAACCTATACTCTATCTCCAATAATAAGCGAGATCCCCATGGTGAGGGCCGAAAATGACTCAGCCTGTATAAGACACCGGTACAGATACATGTCGAGGCATTTGGCATTTTTACATACGGACATGCTCTTCTGCGTAGTGATGTTACATAGGTAGATTTTGTTTCATTTTCTTTAATGCGTCATGTTTTTATTTGACCAGTGAATTTTATTTAGGTTAGTTTGACATAGGAATAAGTGATATATGAAAAAATGCGTGTCTATCCTGAAACGTGCATATTCCACCATTTCATTCTCATTAGAAATAATCAGTACACGATATTCTGGATCTCAGGATAGAAGTGGAAGTCATGTCTGTCTCCGAATATCGTGTACTGATAATTTGTAATGAGAATGAAATGCTGGTATAGACGTGCTCTCGCCCATTTTATTATTTATCCTCACAACTAGGGACGTTGGCATCGCAACGTGTTGCGCTCTGCATACTGGTACAAACTTAGTTTGCCGAACTGTAGAAATTAACTAACAAATTTGGCGACAATTGCATGTAAAATGAGATTTTAATAGTTATTAATTCTCATATACATTAACTTCAAGTTATATCAAATTTGTGAAAAAAGTAACTTACTTAAATGCGTATATAACCAGTCCAAGTACAAACTAACCCTGGTGTAAACACCAGGTTCATTGGGTCTAGCACAACCCTCCCCATGAGATACAATTCCGGCTAAATACCACTGTTCGGGTAAATTAGGATTTTTACACATAAAAGGACCACCACTATCTCCTTGGCAAGCGTCTCTACCTCCGTCAGAGAAACCTGCACATATTTCATGACCTTCTTCATCTTCCCTATGCTTACACTCATCCAATACAGGAACTTCGACTTCTCTTAGGCGATCGGCTGAAAGTGCATGAAAATTGTAAATTAGTACGATAAATATTACTCATTATTTCCTACGATCAGATCCATGTTCTATAGTTGCACCCCAGCCTACAGCTGTGCAGTATGTTCCAGGGAATGGTTCTCTTAAATAATTTATTCCAGCTGTTAATAATGCCGGAAGACATATCGGTCGCACATAACGACTATATATTAGAGGTCTTGATAATTTCATCATTGCTAAGTCGTTTTTTAAGTTTGCTCTATCGTAGGCGGTATGGGAAACGACATGGGAGACAAAACGTGTTTGTTGCATTGGAGAATACGAAAACCTTCTCAGTATTCCAGCTTCGATTTCATAATAGTAGTGGATGAACCTGAAATGTAAAACCATAATCTTGACAGAAGATCACTAATTTAGTCTAGAATGGATTTGAAAATCATTTTACCTATCGACACAATGGGCTGCTGTAATGACCCAATTATCATTGATTATAACACCTCCACAATGGAATAATCCATTTCTGTAAATGGAAACAACCCAAGGCCAAGCCGCTGGTTGACTTGGATTACCACCGACAACTCTACTTAACTCTAATAGGTCAGTATCGTTGGTTCGTATACGACCAAACCGAGAAATCTCATCATCCATACTTTCGTCGCTGTCCTCCTGTCCTTGATACGATTCCTCGAGGAGATTTCGTAAACCGCATTTAGGCGAAGGGCATTCTACATATATTGCAAAGCCATTAAAACAATAATCTACAACCTTCACGTCACCGTCGGGAAGTTTTTTCAGATAAGAACCTTTATAGTTTGTTTGTATTGGCACTGTATAGGTTAAAGGTGGACTGTAATAAATTCGTGTGATAAAAAGTTTAGTTTTAAGTTTTATTTAGAAAATATTACAACTCGTTTTTGCCAGTTTCCTTCTCGCAGATTTCAGAAGACCATTGCTCAGGATCAGAACACACTGGATACCAAGTGCCTTTATAAATCCTGAAGAGAAAACCTTTCGCTGTGGACACTTGAAATAGCGACTGAAAGTTTATGTAATGATTGCGATTGGATGTTAGTAAGAGAATACAAAGTACTCACTGAGGGTGTCTCATAGGATTCCAACAAAATAGAGCAGTCCTCTTCATCTTGGCCAGAAGTACATTGAGATACTCCATCGCATCTTTGTTCTTTAGGAATGCACGATGCTTTAATATCGTCGCTGGTCCAACGATTACAACTAACATTGTCCGAGCTGCAACCTATAAAGCAAGAAACATATGTCGCTTTGGTTCTATTGTATAATCACAGCACAACATTTTTCAGGTCATTGATTTGGGACTCAATTCTGAGAATTGCACGTGAAAGTAGCCCCACAGAGAAGAACTTCTGCATCATTCGTTTTGTCAAGTTGGCTGCATTAATAATTTAATGGCTGTGGAATAAACAATCCTTTTGTTCAGAGTGAATTACATTTTAAAACCAGAAGAACATTGAATATTTCAATATGGAAAATAACAAGTGCCCTAAATTGGATTATTTTTGTTACGTTTGTGGTCATATCGTCCCAAAAATAGGCAAACAGGATCGAAAAAACTTGTTTACTGAGGAATTTAAAACAGCGTATTGTCATAATTTTGATGAAACAGATTTAAGTGGTGCAAATTTTACGCCGAACACAGTGTGCAAAAGTTGTTACAATACCCTTATAATGTGGATAAATGGAAAAGGTGTACAGTTTTCTTTTATGAAGCCAGTAATTTGGGTGCAAGACCTAACTGGGCATGATGAATCCAGGTGCTATGCATGCATAAATTCCGGTTATGGATTGAACAAAAAAAATTGAAAACAAAAGTATACACAATCCCGCTTTTACTGCGACACTTCCAGTACAACGCGCTGCTGTTGATCCACCTAAACCTCCGAGGCTGGATACTGTGTCCCTGCAAGCCGAAACCGTTTTCACCAATCCGACCAATGTGAATGATGCAGATTGGACACCCGATATTGAAAATAATTCACCACAACCGGTAACACAAATCTAAATGGATTACATTGTGGCTAAGATGGGACTATCACAAAAAAATTCAGAATTTTTGACATCTTTTTTGAAGCCTTAAAAACTGACAGAGCAAAATGTCAGCGCAACATCATACCGAAAACGCCAAGCTGATTTTCAGAAATTTTATTCCGTTGACGAAGCAAATACGTTCACTTACTGCCATGATATCCCAGGTTTAGTGAAAAATATGGGAATGGATTATAACGCTGGCAACTTGCGTTTATTCATCGACGGTTCAGTTTCAAGTTTGAAGGCAGTGCTGTTGCACAAAACAAACAAAAAACAGTCCATTCCATTGGGATTCAGCACAACTATGAAGGAAACGTATGAAACATTGGGCGAAATTTTAGAGAAAATCAAATACAATATACACAAATGGAAGATTTGTTGTGATCTGGTTGTCAACATAATACAAGGCATTATATTAAAGGGCGGTTTTCCAAAATACTTCTGCTTTCTTTGTAATTGGGATTCGTGATACACAGGGAATCAATATCAATGTAAAGATTGGAAAGCAAGAACTCCCGAGCTCGAGAAACAATTAAAATTACGTAATGAACCTTTGATAAAGGATGTAGATGATATTTTGTTGCCATCGCTCCACATGAAATTAGGAATAGCTGGGAAATTCGTTGAAGTGGTAGTCAAAGATATTGAGGACGCCTATGACTGTTTGAAATCCATCTTTCCAAAACTCAGTGAAGCTAAAATTAGAAAAGGTACGTATCGTTGTCTGTATTTAAATATTGTCATATCTAAATTTGTTCAGATATAATAAAACACAGTTGTATAGTTTCAAAATAATATACATAATGTTAACACACTACATATGTTTCACCACACTGTGGCTTCATCAGGTGGATGAAAATACTAATTCAAAATATCAATTAGATCTTATATATATCAATACAAAGTACAGAACTAATCTCATTCTAAGAGGGGGTGGACATGTATGAGTTTTAAGTTTAGTAGGGGGGAGTTATTTATGTCTAGTTGGCCCTGTACTTTGTATTGATATATATATAAGATCTAATTGATATTTTGAATTAGTATTTTCATCCACCTGATGAAGCCACAGTGTGGTGAAACATATGTAGTGTGTTAACATTATATATATTATTTTGAAACTATACAACTGTGTTTTATTATATCTATATAATGAAGTTTCAACAAGTATCTCCTTCGTCGATTATTAATTTAAATTTGTTCACTTCGATATATTCGCATTATAATTACCAATAATTTCTTCGCAACTGATTTTTTTTAAATTTCAAATAGGTACTCTGAATGGACCGGATATACGAAAATTAATGAAAAGCGAATCTTTCACAAATATGCTTTCGAACCATTATAACCACCTATGTGCATGGGACGCATTGAAACAAGTCATTGAAGGCGTTTTAGGAAAGAACCGTGTACAGCGAGATGACATACAGACACGAGTGGACAAGTTGCTGTATTATTTTGAAAAAATCAATGCATCCATGACGTTAAAATTACATTTCATGCATTTCCACCTTGATACCTTTTTGACACAATTACCTCAGGAATCGGACGAACAAGGAGAGAGGTTCCACCAAGTGATCATGCCAATGGAAAAGCGATTCAAAGGCAAAAAATTAGATGCGTTGCTTGCGGAGGTTTGTTGGTGGAGTTCCAAAATTATGCAGTTTAAAGATGAAAGCACCGTAGATGAAGATGACACCGAAATTGGTGGACACACTGAAGAAAACATGCCCTTGAATATTATGTCTAACTCGGATGATGATGCAGACTCAGAACATGAATATGAACAACCTACGAAGAAAACAAGATTATCAGAACCACAAGCGTCAACTTCAACGAGGATAGATATTGACAATAATTGAAAATGTTCTAAATTTTGTTTCCATGCATAGATAACAAATAAAAATCTCATATTTTCTGTGTAAGAATAGCTGTAATATGAACCGGAATTTTTATTTTCATGCAAAATAAAGTTTATAAAGAAAAAAAACAGCATATTTGTGGATTTGTAACCCAGTTATTGAGCAAAAAAGGTGAAAAATGGGGAAAGAATGGGCATTTTTGCGATTTTTAAGACACTGGATGCACTTTTTTCGAGTAGGTCTGTTCCGCTTTTTTTTTCTCCAATTCAATATCTACAACTTTGCTTGAGACACAAAAGAGATATTCCGTACGGTATACCGAGATATAACCGTGTTAAAATATAGAAAAAGTGATCAAAATCCACCTTGAGCAAAAAAATTCGTATGGCCATTAAATTATTAATGCAGCCAACTTGACAAAACGAATGATGCAGAAGTTCTTCTTTTTGGGGCTACTTTCACGTGCAATTCTCAGAATTGAGTTCCAAAAACATGTGTTGTACTGTGTAAGTCATGATTTTTACCAAAGCAACCAATTTCATCTTCCCCATTGGGACAGTCGAAGTAGCCATCGCATAGTCTATCTTCTTTTATTCTTTCTGGACAGGAACAAAACATTTCGTCGCTGGCATCGGGACAGTCTACCTGACTATCGCATATTTGCGTCTGCATTATGCATTTATTATCACGAGAACAGCTAACTTTACCTATAGGGCATCTTCTTAAGGTTCTTGTCTTGTCACTGCAAAAACATTGTTCAATTATACTTTATAAAAATATACGAATAAACATACTTTATTTCTTCGGCAGGTTCTTCAGTATTCGAGCTTTCACGTACTTCAACACCAGGTATATTGGTGAGTTGGTTTGTTACAGACGCAGTAACTGGATTGCACAGATAATATTGTCCGGATGGATTTTGAATATTTTGACTCCAATAGTAAGGTTGGTTTAGTGAATACATGTTTGGCATTGTTTGATAATTTGCATTTGCATATTGCGGATTAATAAAGAACGGATTCAAGGTTTGTTTCGGCATAGGTAATAGTTGCGTGAATTTAGAACTTGGATCGTATGGATAAGATACGTAAGGTGGCAATATTGGAAATGCAGATCCGACTTGAGGAGTGTAAGGAACGCATTGCTTCTGCAAGTATGACGAATCCAACAGATTTGGGATATCGTTCGAGTTTATAGTAAATTGAGGTTTGTTCTTTCCCGATAGGTGACTTCCTATATTTATTCTCAAAGTGTCACTGTCTTCCTTCTTCATGTCGTCTGAGTTCTGGTCTAGTTCATTGGAAACCTTTGGATCTAAATTATCTGTATATACATCATCATTTCTTTTCATAGCAGTTTCGTAATTATCGAAACTGTTATCATTAGAAATTGGTAACTGCAAATAAATATTATTATTTTCGGATTCAATAGGTTTATGACGATTTTGATATTCTTTTTGTTGAAAAACTTCTGCTAATATGTTAGGTTCATAGTACAACAATGGTTCAAAGTTTTTGTTATTTTCTCCATTTTTATATAGACTCCTTTCTTCAGAATCACTAGCTATATTTTCCTTATCAACTTCTCGCCTATACCATTCATAAGATCTTCTATCTCTAGTATTTTTATTTTTAATAATTGTGGAAATATTATTTCCATCATACCCAACCAGATTTTTATCTCGATTAATAGACTTGTCCGTTTTGAAAATTTTAGCATTTATTTGATTTTCATCTGCTTCCTCAGTTGATAACTGAGAATTTGTCGAGTTTTCTAGATTTGTTTCTCCGTCCAGAATATTAGAACTCCAATCATCTTCAATCGCTACTGGATTAAAATTTCTGAAAGAACTAAATAACTTATTCTTCAATTTCACAAGGAATTCCTTAAATTTTACGATGTCTTTGCTAATATCATACGCTAAATCGTCCATTAACGAGCAATTTTGAATTATGGTAACGTTGTTGGTGTACCCAAGCATTAAGCAACAATTTTGGAGTGACTTATTGTTTCTGCATGTGTTAAATTCTTCTTCGTGAGCTACTGGTAAATTTGTTGAATTGCCTGAATTTACATTTGCTTCCTTTGTAAGTCTAAGTGGCCAAAAATCTTTTAAATTTTCGATTTCTAAAAAAAGTTTTTTTTTAAGTAACCTATAGCTGGATTACGATGTAAAAATGTAAATACCTGATCGAGAGAATATTGCCAGGAGTGTAAGGGAGCCAAATACTACGAATATTGTTATTATTAAAGTTCTTATGCAAGTTTTCCGAAGTGAATCTCGACATGTTTTTCCCTTGCGTGATTTCTCTAAAATATGAACTTTGGTATGTTATTTTGTTGACGATATAAGAATGAAAAAATAATTTTACTTAATTTCCACTTTATTGGTAAAATACCATGACAATTGTTTCGACGCACAGTGCCTTCTTCAGATAGAGTTGTATTATAAACTAAACCTGAAGGGTGTTAATATATTTCAACTTAAACGAAATGATTATAATTAAGAAACACTCAGAGAGATAATTGAATGAGTACTTTACGTTCAAGATTTGAACCTTAATTAAACAAAAGGATTAAATTTACCTGAACACAAACATATTATTAATAAACAAAGTTACAATAAAGCTATTAAATTTGTATACCCTACAGATACTATTGAAATAAATAAGAAATATAAAATAATTTCTGTCAATCTTCCGTACAAAATTTCTAAATTCTTATCGAGAAATAATCATAATCTAGCTTTCAAAACCAACAACTCTTTGAGTTCAATTATTAAAAACAATAATCTAAAAATAGATAAAAATAAAAAATCGGGAGTTTACAAACTTGTATGCAGTTCATGCCCTAAATTTTACATAGGTCAGACAGGTATATCTTTTTCTAAAAGAATTAAAGAATAGTTAATTGACGAAGGAGATACTTGTTGAAACTTCATTATAACGCTAAGAAATAAGTAATTAAACTTCTAGTTTCAAAAATTCTTTTATAGTAAATACCACTACAATATTGTTTCGCCATACAATGGCTTCATCAGGTGGATGAAATACTGAATATTTACAATACTAGTTTGAATATTTATGTGAAAATTATTGGGGAAATGGTGGTGGAAAAATTTTTACAATCTTAAATTTAATAGAGGGGAGCTGTTTAAATCTAGTTGGTCATTTAAAGCTAATCATAAACTATTGTATCTATTAATTTCTAAGTTTTCTAATAGGTTAAGTTTTTTACTTTTTTCTTGAATGTGTAAAATTTTGAAATCTATATTAAATCTACGATTGACATCTATACAATGACTTGCGAAAGTTGAATCTGTTTTCTTTTCTTTGTGGCTTCTCTCGTGTTCTTTCATCCTAATTTTGAATGTCCTCCTCGTTTGTCCTATGTATACCTTATTACAATCTTCGCATGTTAACTTATATACACCAGAGTTTGATTCTTTGTCTATTTTATCTTTGTTGTTTTTAATAATGTTCCGTATAGTATTGTCTGTTTTAAATGATTTATGTTCGTTATTAAGTTTTTTAATGAAAGTACCAATTTTTTCCGAAATTTTTCCTAAGTAAGTGATTAAATTATAGGAATTAATTATATTGTATTTTAATTTTGGATAAACATCCTAAATAGCCAACAAAAATAAAACCCTTTCCTTAGTTTATCCAAAATTAAAATACAAGATAATTAATTCCTATAATTCAATCACTTACTTAGGAAAAATTTCGGAAAAAATTGGTACTTTCATTAAAAAACTTAATAACGAACATATATCATTTAAAACAGACAATACTATACAGAACATTATTAAAAACAACAAAGATAAAATAGACAAAGAATCAAACTCTGGTGTATATAAGTTAACATGCGAAGATTGAAATAAGGTATACATAGGACAAACGGGGAGGACATTCAAAATTAGGATGAAAGAACACGAGAGAAGCCATAAAGAAAAGAAAACAGATTCAACTTTCGCAAGTCATTGTATAGATATCAATCATAGATTTAATATAGATTTCAAAATTTTACACATTCAAGAAAAAAGTAAAAAACTTAACCTGTTAGAAAACTTGGAAATTAATAGATACAATAGTTTACGATTAGCTTTAAATGACCAACTAGATTTAAACAACTCCCCTCTATTAAATTTAAGATTATAAAAAAAAAAAATTTTCCACCACCATTCCCCAATAATTTTCACATAAATATTCAAACTTGTATTGTACATATTCAGTATTTCATCCACCTGATGAAGCCATTGTATGGCGAAACAATATTGTAGTGGTATTTACAATAAAAAATTTTTGAAACTAGAAGTTTAATTACTTATTTCTTAGCGTTAGAATTAAAGAACATGGACGAAGTTATATTAATAATAAGAATGTCTCACATTATGCAATCCATCTGAGAGAAGGATCCCATAATTTTAACTATAACTTTAAAATTTTATATACGGATAATAAATCACAAAAATTGAATTTATCGCAAGCAATGGAAATTTTTTGCTTAATAACCAAACTGAATTCAGCAATTCTACTTTATTAAGCCTATTTCACAACTATATCCTTATTGTATTTTGGTTTACCCTTCATTATGTTTGTATTGGTAAATTTAATTCCTTTGTTTAATTAAGGTTTAAATCTTGAACATAAAGTACCAATTATATTATTAAATTATCTTTCTAAGTATTTCTTAATTACGTAATTCATATTTAAGTATAAATATCTTTTATACTTAAACCCTTTAGGTTTAGTATGTAATACATTTGAAGAAGACACTGTGTGTCGAAAGAATTGTCACGGTATTTTACAAATAAAGTGGATATTAATTTTGTTCGGTCCATATAGATTTAACTTGTATTTCAGTTTTATTTGCCTATAATCAAATAGATTTAGTTTGAATTTATTTTACGTATTCAATCATAGATTTTCATTTTATACTATTTGTAAATGTAAAGTTTATAGAAAGATCTTGGAGTTTCCTAAATATCTAATTTGTTAATTATCATAAGTGGTCAGGAAATTATATTGCTTATACATTGTCTTGTTTCCTACGGTCATAAAACTTTTTATTCAATACAGGTATAATCCTTCTTGTAAATTCATTCATTTGCAGATGTAAACCTATATAATAGCATAAGTTTTATTGTTATATTTCATTTATTGTATTTATTATATTGAATGTTACAATGTATTCATATTTTACGATCACGTTTAGAGATTACGGTTTAATTGAATTTTTACTGTATTTTTAGAATACAGCTCTTTATCTCTAGCCCACTTCCTGTTTATTGTCATTTATGTACTCGGTATATTGCCTTTTAATACCTGTAACAATTGTATTTAGTGTTTAATATTTATTTCATTTGCCAATATTACAATTAAGGGTTCATGTGTATATTATTTATTTTAATCCATTTATGACGTTGGTAAATTACATCATATACCTTTCCTTGAAGAAGGGTGAAATATTGGCATCGCAATTTCATTATAATTATTTAGTTGTTTTCTCCCTC
This sequence comes from Melolontha melolontha, assembly GCA_935421215.2. Classification (NCBI taxonomy): domain Eukaryota; kingdom Metazoa; phylum Arthropoda; class Insecta; order Coleoptera; family Scarabaeidae; genus Melolontha; species Melolontha melolontha. The sequence continues at coordinate 134,851,103 of OW285240.1, read as the reverse complement.
CCTTGTAACTGGCGGTGACAAAATATTAATTGTAAAAATAATTAAAACAATAATCAGTTCCAACCCAGACATCAGCGATCTCGTTTCAAGAATATATTTACGTATAAGCCAGTTTCTTGGTCTTTACTATTAAGGTCAGATTCATACATTTATATTAAAATGGAACTCCAAGATTCAATTTATTAATAATTATCTTATATATAATGGTGTTAATTTAAACGTAAATATATTAGTGTTAATTCAAACTAGTGTATTATTCAAAACATATATTTCGGTCACATTCCGAAAATTCCTTCAAACCAGGAGGAACAACAAATTTATTTTAACAATAGTATGAATTTGACGTGAAAGCTACTTCGATTCAAAATATGTTATTTTGGATTGATTTTGCAATAAATTTCACAGAAAACGCTTTCGTCATATTTAAAATGCTGTGATAAGTCAATTTCTCTTTGATTGCAAGAAATTTTTTGAAATAAAGTTTATATTTAATATTTCAGTCCCTCCCTTTGTATAATCACCTTTTCCAATACTTCTGATCGGATTGTGGTGCGAGTGATCAGTTGAAAGCCCTCAATTTGTGCAATCGTCTCCAAATGGCGATTTAATTTTAGAAATATTGATTAAATTTACCACCCCTCGAAGACTTTTTTAACAATTTTAACAACAAAAAAATTAAACTGGAAGAAATCGATTTACCTGCCTGATGAAGTAATAGATTTTATTGCACATATTGAAAATTTTTAAATATTGTATTAAGATATTAAATTTATGATAATATCGAAATTACAACCTTACTTTTAATTGGAGTATTTTGTTATTGCTGTATACATTAATTTATTGATTGTGTCGTGTTGTTTTTCATTAATCTTGTAGCATCTCCTGAAGAAGCAACAAATTGGTTGCGAAATGTAGAGAGATTATTGACAGACAGCTTTCCCGTTTTTTATTTATTATTAACTAAGATAATTCTGATAAGTTATGTATGTTATTCTTAATAGTATTTTAAAGAACGAATGCCATAAGACAAGTTTTTCATATTATTTTTGACGATTTATTTTACATAATAGTATATTAAAAAACGAGTTTCATAAGGCACCATTTTGCCGCACGAGATCAGTTTAGAAAACGAGCCGCTTGCGCCGAGTTTTCTAAAGAGCGAGTGCGGCAAAAGGCCTTATGAAACGAGTTTTTTATACTATTTTTTCTATTTTGCGTTTTTTACATTAATAAATTGCTTAAATTGGAATTATTTAATTTGTAAGTTCAGAGTTTAATTTTTATATAAAGCATGCAGTTGGTCACATTGATACTTGACATTTTCAAATTTAAATCTTGCTATCCGCGAAGTATATTATATTACATATTATTTATTAATTTTCGTTAACATTACTTGATATTTCATTTAAAAATATAAACATGAGTGACATAGAAACATATATATGTTGTTGTCAATTGTATACAACATACGTTGTTTGTGTAAATACGAACATATATCATATCTGTCAAATGTACATAAATTCTTAAAATCATATTACAGCAATGATATTTATTTCTGTATTCGAACAACGCCAACATTGAAAAATGAAAAAAAGTGTATCGAAATAGAGCTCATTTCGATACTGTTTTTGGTTTCATAATGAGTTCATTTCGAACGCAAAATAGAAAAAAGTAATTTAAAAATTTGGAAATTTTCATGATGATTTGAAGTCAATTTAAAATTTGAATTTTAAATTTTTGAATTCAATTTTCTATTGAATATTTTGTACTTGTTAAATTTTATGCAAAATTAATGAGAAATTTTCGTATACACCATCTGAGATTGCTTGCCTGAAGACACTATTTCCCATTAAATCTCATATCAATTATGAAAAGGGGCTTATGAAATTTGAAGAATGATGTAATGAAAATAAATTTCAGGTTGTATCAGAAATTTATGTACTTGTATATTTTCATTTACAACATTCTAAATATGAAATATGTTTTATGGACAATTTATTTGTTATTATTTGACGTTTAATTTACTAAGTTTGCGTTTGATTATTCGATTTTACATTTTTTTACATTTGGGCTTGGTATTACAAAATAAATTGCATTAGACTAAAAGTGCCTTTATAGATTATAAACTTAAGATTTTAAATGTTTTAGTTGTGTTAATGTTTATGAATTCGTTACATTTAAATAAGGCGTTTAAATATTATGAACTTCTATATTGATTCTTTTTATAAATATTATTCATAGAGTGAGATTCGAACCTATGATCTTCTATTTTATAGACAGATTTGCTAAAGCAGTCTTACAAGAGTGTAGTTGTTAACACCATTGCCTATAACACAGGAAGTTCTTAAGTTATCCAGTTTTATTTTTTGCTTAAAAATCTTTTTTAATTAAATTAGGACATTTTATCACGCGGTATTGCTTAAGTGCCGATACAAACTATCTACACATCTACAAAATCAATAAAAATTCGTCTGTACTTGCCAATTTTAACATCCTCTTCGACAGACTGCACATTCCTCAGATCGATGTTGGTCATATCCTCGGGTTCTTGAAATTTACGATAACCTCCCGGCTTTTTAGCGCCGTTGGCCTGAAATTGAACACATTTATGGCCGACCATTTATTACAATTACACCGCAGTTTTCGTAAAATATAACTGCGAAATCTACTAGTTTAACCGTCGGTTCGGTCGGTCAGAGTATATATGAGCGCCAACACGCTGCTAAAGTTACGATTTCGAAATCGCCCAGAGTTCTTGGATATGTTCCCCTAAGTTGCGAGTTCATCGCTATAACTCATGTCTATTGTCAGCATATTTAAGTAGTTCTTTTATAAAACTATAAGTATGTGCAATTTTAAATCTAGGTTAACAAAGTTATGTGTTTCGTTAGTTATAGGTTTATACAGGCTGGTCAGAATATATAAACTTTATTCGTCAAACAACGGTTGCTACTAACGGGACATTATAGGATTATATAATTTGTGATGTAGACATTACATAAAAATATGAACATGAAAATAGTACTTAAAGATATGCAGGGTGTTCACCGCGAAAAAAGGAATTTTTGTTATAGTTTTCTTTAATTTTTATCCGTCGAATATGTTTTCTGATGGTACGAAATACATCAAAATAAATGTAGAAAATTAATTAGCATTTGTGACACTTCGCGAACGTTGTAGCATGTTAATCGCAGACAGGTTTGTTGCAATCGCAGCATGCCTTTCGTGTCTTTCTCCTCCTTTTTATTGTTGCTTTGTAGCAAATATGACAGAAGCCAGTGATTTGATCCTTCCTGACATATCTCGTTCATTAGCAGGACCTGGAGCGATCTCCACGGGGTTTAATGACTGCCCGATCACACTTTCAATGGCGATTTTTGTGCTGTAATTTCGCATTATTTGAACGTTTGGCGACTGGTTCTCAATTAATGGTTTTGCGAGTTCTTCACTTAATTGGCGTATAAAAAGTCGTCGTTGGTTTGTTCTCTTCGGAAGATTCTTGTTGTTTTCGTAATAAATGAAATAGGACGCGAGTGAGCTAATATCCAGCTACCGGCCATCGACGTTGCGTAGTACGACGTTGCGTAGTGTTTCGAGTGATCATTTGATCCGTGGTATCAACGGCAGCTTTATATTTATTGTAGTGTGTTATGATGTGAGTTTTTTTCTTAGTGTCATCATTTAGAGAAATGTTGGAATGCATAGTCGACAACATAATGACAGCTTTATTTTTCTTTGGCACGTATGAGCACATCCTGACCTTCTCATTGAAAGCATACTCTGAGAGTATACTTCTCTCGACTTATGTGGAGCCATTACACTTGAAACATCTTGATGCCCTACCAGAGTATGTAGTGATGTCTATTTATAGAAATGAACGTTGGGGAACCAATTTCAGGGTCATAGTATTCGATAAACAAAGAGAAATGAGAGGTGGGTACCTGGGTACCCCGGGTGCGTAACAACGTAGGTAAAGTTGGGTGCAAACACAAGGGTTAAAGGAGCTACCGCACTTTAGAGATGGCGTCGCAAAACTGGTTATTAAAACTGGTCAATTAGTCTGGGAACTAAATTTAATTTACGATTCAAATTTGGTACATGATTTACAAATGATAATTTATACTTTCTATGTTCATTGGCCAGTGACTATCGCACACAGGATTGGAGAGGTGTCGGGGACACTATACATTTTTGACACTAACTTTTTATAACTATTGAATTCTAAACTACCTATAATAAATTATAAATTCTCCACGTGACGACCGTTGGTTTGAAGACATAATGTAATTCTTTTGTTTAGAGAATTTCTGATCCGTCTTTAGGTAAATATTTTTGTCTGAATTCATTGGTTGCCAAAGTATATATTGGTAGAATCCGTTGCATACGTTTCTTCTGAAAAATAGGTTATATTATGAAGTGATTTCTCTACGATTACGTTTGGCTGCTTGAATTCCAGAACACAAGTTGTTCGTCGCAGTGGCGGCTCGTGTTAAAAATTTTAAGGTGTTCTGCAAGTTTTACAAACAAATTTACCTTCCAATTGTTGCATCCACAAATCTAATCGTTTTTTGAATAAATATCGCTACTAAATTTACGTGTATAACTTTTCCCTCTACTTACACCAGTTTTTTCAATAGTGATATCTACTAATGGCCTACCATTTGCTTTTAATTTTAGCTTTTCTTCGAATGAATATTTAAAGAATCTCTTCACATTAATTAAATTAAAGACCACCTCCATAATACACAGAGTTTATAAAAAACAAGCACGCGCACTCTAATATTATCGTTTTTACGTTAAACTCGCTGGACAGAATGCAGCGAATATGCCTTATAAAATCACGCATTGGTTTCAGACATCCTCGGGGGTAGCGGGGTGCGCGCGGGTGTTTGCAAGAGCTCTGTGCGCACGTACGTGTGGACCAGATAAGGAACAAGTGAGCGATCGCGCGAATTAGGTTGGTTATTCCACTGGTCGCCCAGTCGCCTATTGTATATTATTTGATAATACATATACTACATATATATAAAACCGGCGTTAGTGTTGGAATTTCGGAAGCGTATATCTCGGCTTCTACTGATCGGATTTTGATGATTGAGATGTCAAATTGTAGGGTTTGATGTCCTCTACAGGATGATGTAGAAAAATATGCAAATTTTTTGATATACAGGGGGAGAATTTTCACAACAATATCGCTTTTATAAACATCAGAAATGTCGGAAAAATTATGTAAAAGAAAACTAGTTATAACTAATACAGGTTCGCCCGCCCAATTTTTTGGGAGCTCTGCAGCACTGCAGCGCTTATGCGCCAGCCGCCACTGCACCTATAACCAGTCGCGATGAAGAAAGGACGTTTTCTCTCTAACGTGTGTTCATTTAAAAAGTCAATCTAGGTTACTTTGAAATTTTGATAGAATAAGACGCATATATATTAGTATGTGTTTGTTGTTCCGTAAACGTAAATCCAAATGACATTTGATAATGTCAATCACATTTGTTATTTATTTGTATGTATGAAACTGTCAAAATATACGACTTCACATGCTACTAGATTGACTTTTCAAATGAACACTTGTTACAAGGATGTATTTCATTCAAGGAGAACAAATTTTACTGAAGAGAACTTTGAGAAAGTATTGCTAGTTAATATTAATACTCCTTTACTCAACTTGAACTACAAAATGAACAACTAAAAATGTATTTCGTATTTTGTAGATCACCACCCGTTTGTTATCCAATTTTATAAATAAAATTAGAAACCGGACACTTTCGTGTCCGGTCCATAGTCACTGCCATCGGTCATTGTTACTGTCATTAATCCGTTAAATTTATTAGTTTTACATCTTCTGTGTGAACAATTATTACCTGAATAACAACATATCTACTAAAATGGTTATTAGGAGCAACCCATTATTGTCTAAGCTTTCTTAATAATAAATATGTTAATAAGCAAACATAAAAGTCATTCAAATAGATAATTATATGTAAATGGGATTTAAGTAAAACACTTATACTAATTTCCAGTATATATTACACTTTATTATATATTAATAAATGGATGACATGTTTCGCTACGATGTAGCTTCTTCGGATCTTATATTACTACTGAACACGCTCTTCACAAATGTATGGCTTTTTTCTAAACTATTTCAATGGGTTGCACTTGTCTACATTAGAATCGTCTCTTACCGATATATCGTCTAAAATTACTGTTATTTTAATATTTAATGAAACCAGTTTAAAAGTGGGGAATTATTAAGGTCTAATTGGTCATTTAACAATATATCTGCATATTTAAGTTAATTTATTTCTAAGGATTCCAGTAAATTTAACTTTAATCCTTTTTGTTGTGACTGTAAAATTTCGAAATCTTTATTGAAACTATGATTATTTTCCAACAAATGAATTGCATAATTGGAATCTGTCTTTTTGTTAATAAAACTTTTAAAATGTTCCTGTATTCTTTTCTCAAAGCTCCTACCAGTTTGGCCTATGTATGTTTTAGGGCACTCTTTACATATTAGTTTGTATAGTAATAAATCCGGAGTATACAAACTAATATGTAAAGAGTGCCCTAAAACATACATAGGCCAAACTGGTAGGAGCTTTGAGAAAAGAATACAGGAACATTTTAAAAGTTTTATTAACAAAAAGACAGATTCCAATTATGCAATTCATTTGTTGGAAAATAATCATAGTTTCAATAAAGATTTCGAAATTTTACAGTCACAACAAAGAGGATTAAAGTTAAATTTACTGGAATCCTTAGAAATAAATTAACTTAAATATGCAGATATATTGTTAAATGACCAATTAGACCTTAATAATTCCCCACTTTTAAACTGGTTTCATTAAATATTAAAATAACAGTCATTTTAGACGATATATCGGTAAGAGACGATTCTAATGTAGACAAGTGCAACCCATTGAAATAGTTTAGAAAAAAGCCATACATTTGTGAAGAGCGTGTTCAGTAGTAATATAAGATCCGAAGAAGCTACATCGTAGCGAAACATGTCATCCATTTATTAATATATAATAAAGTGTAATATACACTGGAAATTAGTATAAGTGTTTTACTTAAATCCCATTTACATATAATGGATTTCCAGCAAGTATCGGCCGATTCAATTAAAAAAAAAAAAAAAAAAAAAAAGATAATTATATAACCTGAACATATGACAGCTAACGTATTTTCTACTTGTATGAAATTATAAAATTTATCCGGTGTAAACTGCATTCAAATTGCAGCGCCATCTGTTCGTTTTTTAGGTTGTTTTTAGGGGAGTTCAGAAGATACAGAATTCGAGTCTACGATTTATATTAGGAATTAGTGATTTTTTGTGTGTTTTAACCAAAATCGTACCTAGCTATTATAGTTTTATATATTGCCGTAAGTCGGGATATAGTTTACTTCTGTATTTACTGTCATAATTTTACTTTTGTGCTTGTAAAGGCAAATATACACGTAAATTCTAGCGCATTAGCATTTTAAATTCGTAATTTATTCAAAGCGACGCCAAATTATCCGACAGGACGGGAAATGTGTTTCAACAAGAGAAAATTACATCTGTACAAACGGGACCGCGTTTTGTTTTTGCGCTAAGTAGACAGGCACTGAAAAAAAATGTAGATAGAGTAAAAGAAAACATCAAAGGAAAAGCGATGAGCAGTGAAAAATGAAAAACACGTAACTGTACCTAAAGCGCACACGGTCGTAACAAATAGAAAGATGTGTTAGAACAAAGTGTTTGTGCGCCGTTCTGACGGCGTTAGTGCCTTTCCGAATAGAAAACGTTGTCTGTTTTCGGGCTGTTGATGCCGTTTCAGCCGTATTAAGGCTGTCACTGGGAATTTTAAAATCATTACTCATTCCGATTCTGGCCTTTTATCCTGTTTAACGGCCTGTGATTTCGTGTGTTTTTGCGAAATGTCAGTTCTTGTTTGCGGGAAAATGTAGACAATAATGGATTTGAATTGTTTAGCGAATATGTTTTTTTCTTAATGTTATGTGTCTTTTTTGGACTATTCATACATTACGGAGACAGGATAGTTCGAGGTAATTTAGGTAAAACTTTTTATTTTTTGGATATTAAAGGGTTATATAATGAAACAGATATGCAAAATACATATCCGTAACTGTAAACATGGACAAACACCTCGTATTTTTAGCATTTACTTCTGTTCAATACATATGTTTCAGCCATCTAGGCCTCATCGGTTGAACTAGTGAAGCAATGTATATACAAATTAATACAGATCTGTTAAACAACGGATCTGTATCTGTATCTACATTTACGCTAAAATCGTCTCCAAGCCATAACCAGTTTCGTTCTATCAGGCGACACCAATTTAATCAGTGACATCTGACGGAAGAAAGCGACTAGGCCAGAAAAGGCGACCTTCCGCTCGAATAGCAAGGCTATTACGAAAAAAACGGAAAAATACGTATATTGGTGCTGTCCATTGTCTATGTTTACAGTTACGGATATGTATTTTGCATATCTGTTTCATTATATAACAACCGCGTAATACGTGCAAAACGTATTGATAAATATCCCCTTTTTTGTATATTTACCGCCATCTGGCGCGTGTTAATGGACAGCACCAATATACGTATTTTTCCGCTTTTTCGTAATAGCCTTGCTATTCGAGCGGAAGGTCGCCTTTTCTGGCCTAGTCGCTTTCTTCCGTCAGATGTCACTGATTAAATTGGTGTCGCCTGATAGAACGAAACTGGTTATGGCTTGGAGACGATTTTAGCGTAAATGTAGATACAGATACAGATTCGTTGTTTAACAGATCTGTATTAATTTGTATATACATTGCTTCACTAGTTCAACCGATGAGGCCTAGATGGCTGAAACATATGTATTGAACAGAAGTAAATGCTCAAAATACGAGGTGTTTGTCCATGTTTACAGTTACGGATATGTATTTTGCATATCTGTTTCATTATATAACAACCGCGTAATACGTGCAAAACGTATTGATAAATATCCCCTTTTTTTGTATATTTACCGCCATCTGGCGCGTGTTAATGGACAGCACCAATATACGTATTTTTCCGCTTTTTCGTAATAGCCTTGCTATTCGAGCGGAAGGTCGCCTTTTCTGGCCTAGTCGCTTTCTTCCGTCAGATGTCACTGATTAAATTGGTGTCGCCTGATAGAACGAAACTGGTTATGGCTTGGAGACGATTTTAGCGTAAATGTAGATACAGATACAGATTCGTTGTTTAACAGATCTGTATTAATTTGTATATACATTGCTTCACTAGTTCAACCGATGAGGCCTAGATGGCTGAAACATATGTATTGAACAGAAGTAAATGCTCAAAATACGAGGTGTTTGTCCATGTTTACAGTTACGGATATGTATTTTGCATATCTGTTTCATTATATAACAACCGCGTAATACGTGCAAAACGTATTGATAAATATCCCCTTTTTTGTATATTTACCGCCATCTGGCGCGTGTTAATGGACAGCACCAATATACGTATTTTTCCGCTTTTTCGTAATAGCCTTGCTATTCGAGCGGAAGGTCGCCTTTTCTGGCCTAGTCGCTTTCTTCCGTCAGATGTCACTGATTAAATTGGTGTCGCCTGATAGAACGAAACTGGTTATGGCTTGGAGACGATTTTAGCGTAAATGTAGATACAGATACAGATTCGTTGTTTAACAGATCTGTATTAATTTGTATATACATTGCTTCACTAGTTCAACCGATGAGGCCTAGATGGCTGAAACATATGTATTGAACAGAAGTAAATTCTAAAAATACGAGGTGTTTGTCCATGTTTACAGTTACGGATATGTATTTTGCATATCTGTTTCATTATATAACAACCGCGTAATACTTGCAAAACGTATTGATAAATATCCCCTTTTTTGTATATATTAAAGGGTGTTAAAAGTACCAGGTATACTAACAAAGTTACCAAAAAATAGCATATTGATTCAAAAAGGTATAAAACCCCTTACCACAACTAATAAACGTATCCTAAATACACATTTTGACAACTAAGTTGTTATCATCAGTAGGTAAAACCACTAATCAAAGTGTCGCTCATGGGGCACAGTAAAGCTAACACATATAATAACGCAACAACTTTACACGGCATCCACGTAAACACTGAGTCTCTCAGTATACACTCAGTGTAGACTGTATATACAGAATATATATTGTAGTAGCTCTCCCAACGATGACTACGGAAGCGAGACTTGGCCTGAGATAAGTAAACAAGAACACAAGGCAATAGCTGTGAAGATAAGTACTTCCGAATAATTTTTGGCAAAACGGGACGTGATACATGTAGAAATGTGGAGATCAGAGGCTAAGTAAATCAAAAGGAAATTAGTCAAATGACTGAAGAAAACCAATTAAAATGGTTCGGCCATGTGCAAGGAACGCAGAACGATAGACTGTTCGAATAGGTATCAGTTTCGAAAATATATGGTAATAAACGAAAAGCTAGCAGACCGAAAAAGAATGTGGAAGATAACGTGTGTACATTTGAAAACTCAATCTAGGTTACTTTGAAATTTTGATAGAATAAGACCCAAATATATTAGTATGTGTTTGTTGTTCCGTAAACGTAAATCCAAATGACATTTGATAATGTCAATCACAAATATTAGTTAGTGCATAAAATAATCGTGCGTCGATTCTGGTTTAAATAAATTGCTTCTCAGTTTTAAAATGGCTTTCACTTTAGAACATAAAATTTTTTTAGTCCAGGCTTATTTTCGAAGTGGTAATAAAATTGATGGTTTATGGGTTTATTCAGTTCAAGATTGCATGGTAGAATTTCAAGTTGAGTTTCCACATTTTGTAATAGATTATATACAATTTAAGAATACTTTGGATATAACTTTAAAACTTTTTTCTGAAACTGGTAGTCTCTTAAGAAAATCAGGCAGCGGAGCAGTTAAGAAACGTGCACCTCAAGTTGTCAATCGTGTTGAAGAGATAATGGAAAATGAACCACAAACATCTGTTCGACATTTGAGTCAACAAATAAACCTATCTGTAGGTACAACTCACAAGTTATTAAAAAAATATATGCAACTTTATCCATACTGTGTCACAGCAGTACAAGAATTGTTAGAAATTGATTACCCACGTAGACTACAGTTTTGTAATTGGTTTGTAAATATGAACAATAATGGAAAACTTTCGCAAAGAGTCATCTTTACTGATGAAGCATGGTTTTATAAAACGGAATACCTAAATTCACAAAATACAAGAATTTGGAGTAGTGAAAATCCACATGTAATTAATGAAGAATCGCTACATCCAGAGAAAATTGGTGTTTGGGCAGCGATAAGCCAAAAGCGAATCATTGGACCAATATTTTTTCAGGGAACGTTAACTGCTCAAAGGTACCGTACGGAAATTTTACAACCATTTGTCAATCAGTTGCATGATGATGAACTTCAAAATGCATATTTCCAACAAGACGGAGCATCTTGTCACTGTACTGCAGAATCTTTGGATTATTTAAGAGAATTTTTTGATGAGTGTATAATTAGTCGAAATACTGAAATTGCCTGGCCTGCACGTTCATGCGATTTAACACCTTGCGACTTTTTTTTGTGGTCTTACCTAAAAAATAACATATTTCGAACACCTATATTGAATTTGAATGATATGCTACAGAGAATCGATAAAATATTCAATATATTTTCTCTAGTTTGTCTACGAACTATGATTTTAGTACTTAACAATTCTTTTTAAAGTACACAAAATGAAAAATAGAAGTTTTTATATATTCAGTTGCATATTGTTTTGTATTGGACGATGTTTTATACAATCCAGTAATGTTGCAGAATATCATCAGAAATTTTGAACGGAGGATTTTAAAGTGCATTGATCTTGAAGGACAACATTTTCAACATTTGTTATAGTTTTCAATAAATCCCTATTATTTGTTATTTATTTGTATGTATGAAACTGTCAAAATATACGACTTCGTAGGTTAAGTAGTAAATTTTAATTTACGACATACTTCAAAATGTTCTCAGTAAATCACATGCTACTAGATTGACTTTTCAAATGAACACTTGTTATAATACAGGAAACTGCACACAAGAGAGCTGCAAGAGTATTGGAATTGAAAGTGAAACGAAGCAACCGGAAGGAATGGAAAAAATGGATCGAGAATCCAACCTTGAAGCATAGAATGTAGGTACAGGAGAAGAGAAAGGAAGAGGATATTTTCACTATTCCAGGGAACGGTTATTAAGTTCACGGAATAGTGAGGCTGGTGGATGGTAGTAGCTCTTTCAGCTCTTTCATGTCGTAATATATTCCGTGACTCATTATTCTTATAATTATAAAGTTTTGTCATAAGTGCGTCGATAATGTTTGAAGTATCATCGACCAAGCAACTCAGTCGGGAAAAAAGGGTGAAATATTGAGAAAACCGGGTATCGCGTTGTTATAAAATTCCTTACAAGGCAAGGAAAATCTGCTCCAATCATACTGAAAGAGGGGTCATCGATTTACGAGGATTCTTGCCTGGGAAAAACTATGGTTTATAAGTGGCACGGTCTCTTTAAGTAAGGTAGGTATCACTTGTTAACGACCCACGGCCGGGGCGAACTATTGAACTGACCACTCCAGAACTTGTTCGAAAAGTCGAAAAATTAATCATGGCAGGTGATCAACTAAAGAAGACACAACACGCCGAAATTATTGGGGTGCCCGATACAACCATTTTTAAAATTCCTCATGGTCATCTTGGCATAACTAAGGTCAGCGTAAGATAGGCCGAGAATGTTGAGGCCAACAAAAACAACAGCGTGTGGAATGCTCCCGTGCGTTTTTGGACGTCTGTAAAGAAGATAGGGATGGTATATTTAGTCAAATTATTACTGGATGAAACTTGGGTTTATAATTATGAACCTGAATCCAAGTAAGACTTCATCCAGTGGTATAAAAAGGCACACCACCATCCAAGAAGTTTAAGGCGTAATAGTCGGCCGAAAAATTCGTGGCGACGGTTTTATTTGGGAACTTGAAGGAATCTTGTTAATAGATTAAAAAGATAAAGGCGTTTCCATAAAAGCGATCATTAAAAAAAAGATTGAAATCATTGGAAACATTTCTTTCTGCTAAATTCTTCTGAAAAGACAAAGCAGTACCTTTGTAACAATCTGTTCCTGATTTTCTTTTTTGGTTATACACCATATTTATAAGTTAAATAAAATTGTATGTTTAAACAAACGTTGTTAGTAATATACGCCTATATTTATTTTACATAGAAATGTATGTTTATATCATCGATGTGTTTATAGAATGCAATCTATTTACCTTCGTGTCGATTGTTTTGGAAACTCCCCCGCTATTTATATTTAATTCCGTATATGAAATTAAAACGTTCGCATTGATGTATTTGCATTCCAAATGTGTAAACACAGGTTTTCGTTGAACATTTATCAATATCAATCACGGCTGTTAAATATATTTTATTAGTTTCATAAATTTTCGATCATTCGAATACGTATCGGTTTTCAGCTGGAGATTAGTATTTGTGTTGCGGAGGGAGTAATAATAAATTGACCTTTATTAATATATCGCTGTACGTATTATATTATATTATATTATATTATATTACGTATATTATATTTACGTAAAATTGTGGGGAATATAGAGTAAAATATAAAATGAATGCGTAAAACCAGAAATATTATATTTCTATTAATATCGAAACATTATTAAAAATCAGGTGTGGACAACACAATATAAGTTAATTATTTTGTGAAAATATCTTTCCAGGCATGCAGATACGCGTTTCGTCTTACTATAGACTCTTCAGTGCATGATACTGTGAAAGATAAATTTTACACAAAAAATATCGAAGACAATATCGAAGAACATTTAGCGCCGTTCATTAACTAATGTCAATATTACGAACGCCAAATCAACCGTTGTCGTCCACATAGCCAGTGTGGGACTAAGCAAGTGGCTTACATAGGACAGTCACAGCCGTAACCGACGTAAACTGTATAACGTGTCTCCACCATCAGTCGAATTACATGGACGGTGTGTTTAACAAAAACGATTTGAAACATACTACAAACGCCAGTGTTCGAATATGAGTAAAGTAGCTGGTATAGTGAATGGCTTAAATCATCCCGTATTTCATGCAGTTTAATAATCATGGACTCGTAGCCAGTGAGTTTTGCTGTAAGGCGTATCAGCGATCAAAGTCTGTTATTTAAGAGCAACGACAATTCTGGCATTAATATAATGTTTCCAAGCGTGGTAGAATTTCTTCGCGCAACACAATTTTGCTGTGGGTTGCAAGATTTCGTGATTATGGAAATATACAAAATGAATATGTCGGTTCAGTGCGTACTTCAGAAAACATGGAACGAGTACGGAAAGCTGAAATAAGAAGTCCAACTCATTCAGCAAGGCGTTAACCAATGTCAAGAAGAAGTTCCGGTCGAATTTTACAGAAACACGATTTGATCCATATAAAATTCAAATTGTTCATGCAAGACTTATCAGCACGAATACAATTTTGAAGAACATTTTTTGATTTACTTAACCCAAATGTTTTAAATGATGTGTGATGAGGGGCATTTCCACTTATCAGGATATTTGAATAAACAAAATTTTCGGTACTGCACTGCCAACCCAACCACACAAATTTACTGTTTTGTCTGTTTTGACTGTTTTTACTGTTTTGACTGTTTTGACTGTTTTGAATGTTTTGACTGTTTTGACTGTTTTGACTGTTTTGACTATTTTGACTGTTTTCACTGTTTTGACAGTTTTGGCTGCTTTGACTGTTTCGACTGTTTTGACTGTTTTGACTCTTTTGACTGTTTTGACTGTTTTGACTGTTTCGACTGTTTTGACTGTTTTGACTGTTTTGACTGTTTTGATTGTTTTTACTGTTTTTACTGAGGCAAAGACCAAAGAGGGCATTTTTGTTAGACCGAAAATTAGACAACTGTGCCGAGATGCCAAATTTAAGGTAACTTTAAGTGACAACTGACTGAGAATTTGGGAGCAGTATCAAACGAGCATGGAGACAGATTTCACCAAGATATTATATCGACCGAGAAAAGGTATACCGGAAAATGAAGCTCAAAAATGTTGGCCGACTATTGTTAGATTGCAACGGTATTGTTAGATTGTAATACGTGAAACCCCCGGTTAATCTTATAAAAGGAAGGTTACAAGTAAATGTTCAGTAAATTTATTTAAAATGTGTATATAGTTCTTAAGTTTATTGTTAATAATGTATGGTTATGTTTCCGATTGTTTAAGGCGAATAAATTGGTTAGAAATGTCGTTTTCACTGAGTTTTAGTTAATATCACAGTATTTCTATTTCATTTATCATTGGAGAAACAGCTAAAAGTATTCCAGGGGCAAAAAAACTTTTGAAATGTTCAATAGTGTGTTTAGAGGAGGTGTAATTTTTTGTAATGTATTAGAAACGAACTATAATTTCAAACATGGTACTATGTTGCATTAAGAGTTTTGTTTGTTGGAACATTTTCAAATTAATTAATGACGTACTAGAGTATTATTATTCACCCCAATTAGTATCTTTATAATGGATTCTTTTTAAGTTTTGTAAATGTTTTTCTGTACATCGAAATATTTGTTTTTTTTTTTGCAAATAAATATCACGTTCATATCACTAATAATCCTGTCTTTTAATTTGTATTAATAGAAATATATTCGAAACCTATCCACATGCATACATATTTACAAATTAAATATTTATTAATATAACGCCGCATTGACCCGTAAATTATAATTATACCGTCGGATAAATGCACACGTGAAATATTTTATATGTACATTTCGATTCAATAAATACCAGATAAAACATATTTGGAACCTGGATTCTAAAATTGAATAATACATATATTATTATAACGTTTTAAATAAATTTCAGCATATCGGTGATATTCAATTTGCAACAAATATGAAAATATATGTGTGTTTATATATGTATGCCCTATTAGTTGTCTCGTTTTACCCCCCCCCCCCCCCCATTTCCCACCCTTTGATACCGTGCAAAATTAATATATCGTTCCAATGATATGAAATATTAAAAGCATTAATTTATCGTAAAATATTAATGTGCGCGTGTGTATGAAGGTGTGTTTGATGAAGCAATAAATATATCATATCTGTTCCAGAAGTAATGAGAAAGAAATGCTATTAATTTGTGTATTGATTTTATTTACGTATTTATAAAGAGTTTTCAATTGTAATTAGCCATTTCTGAGTTTGTATCTGTATAAAAAAATAACGAAAACGATTTGAAACACTTGAGCGCTCACAATCTGTATAAAACAATTTTTTTTTTAATAATATCGAAATATTATTGAAAATAGGATGTGCAGAACACAATAAAAGTTAATATTTGTCTAAAAATTGCTATCCAGTCACGCGTTTAGTTCTGCTATTGACTTGTCAGTGCATGATGTTGGGATAGACAAAATTCACCACAACAATTCCTTTACAGTCAAGTTATAACAGACAGCATGGAAGAACACTTAGCGTCGCCTATTGACCTAATGTCAATATCACGAATGGAGAACCAGCGCCGCCCTCATAACAAGTATAAGACTTACCAAGTGCTTCCATCGGAAGTATGTAACAAATGGGGTTCGTAGGCCAACACCCCATGTATTTTCTTATGGGGTTTCATTTTGCAATTCAAGGTCATTTGAACTGTGACGTCACAGTTAATTAACGCAAAATATGTATGAACAAATGATTAAGAGGTTAACTTGATGCATTATCTGTTTACATCTCTTTTATACTTGGTTCAAACAGATTATGAACTGATATGGAACAGTGTCACGCCCTTAAATTGTGTAGGTAACAAAAACCACAGTGGGAATTAGGACAAAGCCCTAATTCCGCCCTTGGTCTACAAAGGCCCCCGAAAAACTCACCGGCCAGCTCAGAAATAAATTGCGGAAGCGTTGTGGGCTATCACAACGCATAGATAGTTAACTGGGCACCACTACGTTAGGTCTGGCAAGTTCACAGGTCAACGTAGAATCACCCTTGGGCCATAAGGGCTTAAGAATACTATAAAGGTGATCGTATACCTGGTTACTAAAACTAACACTTTTGCTCATAAAGACTTTCAGAAATGAAACACCAACAACGGTATACAACAATAACAACTAAATTTATTAAGAAAAAAAAAATAAGACAAATTATAAATTGCACCAAATAAATTTAAAAGAGAGTTAAACACCCTGTATCAACAGGTCAGAGATTGATTCAACAAAATAGTTTTACGTTATAGAATATAAAAGTCAATATGAACTTCGTGTATTATGATTTAAAGTTTGCATAAGTAGTTCCTCAAAGCTTTGACGTACCTTACAACAATTATGCTACACTCAGTATATGTAAAATTATATGTATGAATAATATAAAAAAAACTAGAACAATACTCTATATGGTGAAATTGATTTCTAATAAGGTGATTAATTTATTTAAACAGTTTTAGATATAAAAAAAAACATCAGAATTTGATACTGATTAATAAAAAAAAAGAATTTAATTTACGCAATTTTCTCACTTTCATACAATCTTATAACGGGTGTTTTTTTATAGAGGTATAAAAATTTAACTTGGCAACACTTTTTTAACTGGCGGCCATTTTGTCAGCCGTCAAGTGATTTATGTTTAGTTTGGTTTGGCATTTCAACATGAATAGACTGACGCCTGAACAACGCTTCCAAATTGTGCAAATATATTTTGAAAATCATGGTTCTGTTCGAAATACGTATCGCGCACTACGTCCATTTTACGGTCAACATAATCGTCCATCCGAGCAATTAATTCGATTAACTATGGAACGTTTTCGCACCACGTTTACTCTAAATGATAATACGCATCCACAGAGACGTCGTACAGTGCGTACAGAAGAAGTCATTGCTGCTGTAGAGCGTAGTGTAGAGGAAGACCCGAATCAGTCTATCCGCCATCGTGCACAGGAATTGGATATGTGTCCATCCACGTTATGGAAGATTTTGCGGAAAGATCTTGGTTTGCGTGCTTACAAAATCCAACTCGTGCAAGAATTGAAGCCACACGATCACCTAGCAAGGCGTAGATTCGGTGAATGGGCCCAAAACAAGATTGCCGTTGACCCCAATTTTCATAAGTGAATTTTGTTTAGCGATGAAGCTCACTTTTGTTTGAATGGATACGTCAATAAACAAAACTGCCGTATTTGGAGTGATGGTAATCCTCAAGTGTATGTTGAGACACCGTTACATCCAGAAAAACCGACTGTTTGGTGTGCTTTATGGGCTGATGGAATCATTGGTCCGTACTTCTTTAAAAACGATGCTGGTCAGAACGTTACAGTCAATGGCGACCGCTATAGAGCCATGATTACTTCTTTTTTCGTTCATCAATTGAACAACCATGATGTGCAGGAGCTGTGGTTTCAACAAGACGGCGCAACATGTCACACAGCTCGTGCCACAATTTATTTATTGAAGGAAACGTTTGGTAACCGCATAGTTTCACGTTTCGGACCCGTGAATTGGCCTCCAAGATCGTGCGATTTAACGCCGCTAAACTATTTTCTGTGGGGATATGTGAAGTCGCTAGTCTACGCCGATAAGCCCGAAACGATTGACCACTTGGAGGACAACATTCGCCGCGTTATTGCCGATATACGCCCACCAATCTTGGAAAAAGTCATCGAAAATTGGACCTCCAGATTAGACTACGTCCGAGCCAGCCGTGGCGGTCATATGCCAGAAGTCATATTTAAATTATAATGCCAGAAGATTATCTTTCGAATAAAGTAAATTTCATGTCAACTTAAAAAATTCATCTTTGTTTTATTCCATTTCAAAGTTCTATACCTCTATAAAAAATACACTTTATATATGAGGTTGATATTATATTCATATAAGAAAAAATATTACAGCAATTTATATTAGAAAAAAAAGATAATGCTAGTTGTATAAATGAAGTACTGAAAATTTACAGGGATGCAAGATCGCAAATATTATTATACAAAATGGTGGGTCGAACACCATGCGGTCCTCCCAAAAGAAATATATATTATTACAAAAATCTAGAACTCTGTCACAAGAGAATAAAATGCTACGGACACTACCTTGCGACTTAGTTGTCCTTGTATCCAATTAGGAGATTTTCCTGGATACCAGTTATCAGATGATCAAGGATGCGTATTTCGGCGGGGATGCTGACAAAGTTCGATATATCTCGCAGAAAATCTATCAGCAGCGTTTCCCTTATTCGACATAATAAAATAGCTTTTCAGTAGCCTGCACTAGCAGCCCTAAATCAATGAGAAAAGAAAAGAATAAATGGAAGATTCCAAAGTAATATTAAAAGCGGAGACCAATGCCGTGATAAAATTACAGCCGTCCCCTTATCTAGAAACTCACCTGAAGCAACACGTGGTCATGAAAACTTCCAAAACCGAGGAACAATCCCCGAATAAAGACACTACACCAGTGAATTTAATTAACAAAGTCAAGATTGATCAAATCAAGTAACACTATATAAATTTCAAAAATTGACTTCGAGTTTTCAAACAACTGACTACTTCAGAGCTTGAACGGTAAAGAAAGAGTATCTTCCTAACGAATGTACGGCTATTTATTCGGAAGGAAAACTACGTCATAGTAACAAAAACTATACTGGACGGAATATTTGAAAGAAAAGAAAATAATTACTCAAACACCCTGACAAGGTTAACGAGTAAATAAGGAAACCAACATAAAAAATTCAGCAATAAATACGCAGCAACAAAGGATAGTTAGCCAATTAAAACTATACCAACCGTCAAGCGATCTATAATCGGAAGTTAAATTAAGTTGCGCGAGGATGTCGCTCTGAGCAAGTGAAACTAAAGAAACCAAAATTAAGTTTAAAAAAAGGTTATCCAATAAATTAAAGCATCCTAATAGATTTACAAAATTCTAATAAAAAATACCACAATGTTAGAATTGTATAAG
Source organism: Melolontha melolontha (assembly GCA_935421215.2). Lineage (NCBI taxonomy): Eukaryota > Metazoa > Arthropoda > Insecta > Coleoptera > Scarabaeidae > Melolontha > Melolontha melolontha. The sequence goes on along the minus strand of OW285240.1, from coordinate 134,831,090 downwards.
GAGAAACAATAATCAAAATATCAATATAAATATACGAATCGTGACTTTGCATAAAATTTCCAAAATGTCGAACTGCGCCGAAGTATATAAAAATAATCCGGGAAATAAAATATGGATATAGTGACATCCAAAATATTTGAACATACAAAAATTATGAGATGATATTAAAGTTTGAAATGGCCTATGTTGATCGATAATTAGTAATTAAAGTAATTAAAATATATAAAACGATAATATTGAATTTTGAAAAGCCTAAGATAACTTAAAGTTAACAAAAAATGTAATTAACTCATTAAAAATGCCCAAATGGAATAAGGATAATTTCTCGCGCGTAACAACAGATTTGAGCAGATAATTAACTTGTTAATCTGTTGTAAAATTAATTCCGCGGTCATTTCACGAATTAAGAGATATTTATTGGCTAATGTTTCATGTCTGTTTATTATCGGTTCGAGCCAGGTATAATAGATGTGTGAACAGATAATGAACAAGTTTACCCTTTTATTACCTGTTGATACCTGTTTTGGGTTACTCAACTGTGACGGCACAGCCCAAATGACCTTGACCTGCAAAATGAAGATACTTTGCTTATCTACTATCAGACGATGACAGTCGTAACAGATGGAAACATTGTATAATGTGAGTCATTCTTGTTATTAATATAACTGGACGAAGGTATATTAATAACAAGATTGACTAACATTATGCAATACATTTGAGAGGAGAAACCGATAATTTTAATTTAAAAAAATTAAATTTACTTGAAATTATGGAAATTTTTAAATATAAAAATACAGACCTTTTACTCAATAATCATATAAATTTCGGCAAGTGTCCTTTATTATGCCTATTTTACAACTGATTCTTTTATTTATTTTGGTTTTCCCGTTTTTATGTTTCTACTCGGTAAACTTTGGTCTCTTTGTGTAATAAAGTTTACATCTTGAATTGAAAGTGGCTATTATCGAACCATCTTTCTGAGTATAATTATTTTTTCATTATAATAATTCATTTAAGTTTAAATTTGTCAACATCCTTTAGGTTTAGTTTGCAATACAACACTGTGTGTCGAAACAATTGTAATGGGATTTTACCTCAATAAAGTGGAAATTAAGTAATATTGTTTTTTCATTTTTATTTAATTGATTATGAATTTCCATCAAGTAAAGTCTGTTTCGATTCAAAATCTTTTGTCTTTTTATTCTTTAGTTGAGTTATGAGTACTTATAAGCCATACTTTTCTCTAATCTTTTCTGCTTTGTCTTCTCTGTCTTATTTCTTTCTACTCTATAACTCTTTTCAGTAACATTTCTTACTGCTTCTGTTCATGACTATCTTGTCTTTCCTTCTGTCCTATTTTCTTTGTTCGGTCTATCCTTTTAACCAAGTTCATTTCTTTAAATCTGTCAATTTAAAAGTCACGTATATACAAGTTCAAATATATTGAAACCTGAATACTCATGTGCTTTCGATACAATTACGTAATCAAATATCACACCATGTATGCCACATATTTGTTGTTACTTTTAACCGTAAATATTTGTTAATGCTATGTTTTTCGGTTGGACATGTTGGAATGGAATTGAAATTATAATTGTAGTCGGACTCGATACTCTCATAAATAATTTCGGCTTCTAATTAATAATTAATAAATTTATTCAAAACCGACCAACCGATATGTTTATACCAGCGCGATTAATGGTTAGTGCATGTCCTGCGGTTTTTCTAAATGTCATCGCCGGATTGATGTTGAATTAAATTAGACTATTTATATGTATCGGTAAAATTTTCGATCTAACAATGATCAAATAGTTAATAGAAAAGTTTAATTTTACGCTTAATTATACACAATTAATATAAAATATTCTTGTATTAATTTTATGGAGCAATAAATTTTTATTTGAAGTATTTAATATGAGTTTAATAATAAATCAATTAATGTCAGTAATATATTCCAGTTTTGATATTAATTACAAACTATTTAATTATTAGATTATTACTATACATTATTAATTGATGAAAATTGTATTAGCAAAATTATTCGTTTTATAGTATTCCTTTATATTCGTAACCATTACTGTTCTGAATGTACTTCTATGCTTGGTTTTCAATAATTTCTGTGAGATAGTGAAGTCGTTCTATTTGTAAAGGTATCCTTCTTCATGAGGGACGCACTGAGGAATCTGTAGAAATATCAAATACGTATCTACGTAAGAATGCGTTCGCAAAAATATTAATTAACTTGTATTGTATTCTTCACACCAGATTTTTAATAATATTTTATATTGTTAAAAGTACTTTTGTATAATAAAATTTATTTTCACGATTACTGAATGTTTTGTTTTCGATTTCTTTTCTTCAGAACAATTTGAAACAATTTCATTGAATTGCGAGAGTGATTTGACGGAAGAGTGACATTTTAAAAGTTGGCAATACTTTCATCATGATAAGTAAAAGACGGATTATATACACGACAAGAAAACTAAATATATACATCAATTTTTGAAGAAACGTGCACTCAGTTTGACCATATATGCAGTATAATATGCAAAAGTTTGACAGCATGTGTACAGATACAGATATGTATACGAGGGTCACCTTTTATGTATATAAATTGTGGTGTCGCTAACCCATGTACGAGAGGGCCTATAACAAAAACACAGAAGTAACATTTAAAATGTTAATTTTAGATTAAGTTTTTTTTGTAAGAACTGCATTTTTCACAGGAAATATCAATAAAGTTAATTTCGCGTTTTTAATTGTTCAAATTTAATCCTCACATTTATCTATTTACATGTTTTCATTTGCCATGGTCATTTTTCATCCATATTTTATTGTATCGAAGATTTTTAACTTAATTGATTAATAATAAATAGCACACATACTTTAGGTAAAACTGTACTAATTTGAATATAATGCAACGGGAAATATCCCTATTAGAAACAAGCATAAATATGAGCATTGAACATTCAAAGTATAATAATTTATAGATTAAAAATCAAAAACATAATTTTGTAAAATATCACGACGATTTGTGTGTTGAATTTATTATTTTTACATAAAATTATGACGAGATTAAATAAATACATGTAAGAAGAACGAATGAGAAGCCAGCATTAAAATATATATATATATATATATATATATATATATATATATTAAAATAATAAGCTTTTTTTTGGTTTAGCGACCTTTATTGAAATTCAATTTATTTAACTAACGACGTTTCGACTTTTTTGTATATAATTAAGTCTTTTTCAAGTTATTTTAGAACTAAAAAAGACCGATCGTATCTTGCATTCAAAGCCCGTTTTATGAACTATCAAAATATCTAACAAAAACATTAACCAATGTCATAGGTCAAAATAAATATTATATTAAAAATACTTTCGAATTCAAACAATACATCGATAAAATCAAAACAAATAACAACGAAAAACTTGTTTCCTTGGATGTAGAATCAATGTACACCAATATACCTTTAACACTAGCAAAAAAAGTAATTACAGAAAAATGGGACTCCATCAAAAATTTCACAAACTTACCATTAACAGATTTTCTTGAAGCAATAGAATTAACTTTAACTTCCACATATTTTCAATTCGACAATAAATATTTCAAACAAATAGAAGGACTAGCAATGGGAGCACCTATATCGAGCATAGTAGCCCAATTAGTATTAGAACACATCGAAGAAAATGTTATTAAATCCCTAAAAATCAAACCAACTTTTTTCAAAAGATATGTCGATGACTGCATAATGATGTTACCAGGTAAGGAAATAAGTAATGTACAAAATAGCTTCAACAACTTCCATCCAAATTTAAACTTTACCATTTAAATTGAAAAAAACAACTCCATAAACTACTTAGACTTAACACTAATAAAAACAAACAATAACATACAAACAAAATGGTACACTAAACCAATCACATCCGGCAGATACGTAAACTTTTATTCAAACCAACCCCTATCCCACAAAAAAAATGTTGTAACGGCGTTAGTGGACAGTGCTTTAAATCTCACCAATCCAGTTTTCAGACCAACAGTACTAAATAAAGTAAAAACTATTTTAACAGAAAACAATTATCCACCACAATTTACACAAAACATTGAAAAACAGAGACTTAATAAAATATATAACAAAACTAAGTGCCAAAATATAAATAAAACAACCAATGAATTAACATATATCCCTACACCCTATATAACAGGATTATCCGAAAAACTAAACAATATAGTTAAACCATTTAATTTTAAAATAGCACATCAAAGCGGAAAAAATCTAAAATTTCTACACACAAAACTAAAAGACTCAACACCAACACTTAAACAATATACAATATATAACATACCATGCAAAGACTGTGACAAAGTATACATAGGCCAAACAAAACAGTTACTACAGGAAAGATTAAAAGGACACAAATATGCAAAAAATCAGACAGCTTTAAAAAAACACCAGACAACATTAAAACACAATTTTGATTTTGAAAATACAAAAGTAATAACCAAGCAAAAAAATACAAAGGCTAGGGAGGTATTAGAAATAATTCACATTTTCAAAAATAACAAAACAATCAACGGCCGAAACGAGTTTGATGGACTTTCAAACTGTATTATCCGCTCATTAAACAATAGAAGACAACCCCACCCACACAAAAAAACAAAAATTCTTTTTCGTTCCCATTGTAAACACACTGTTTTTCCCAAACACATGGCCTGACCAAACAAATTTTAAAAACGAAATAATATAAAAAATTTCATTTCTATAACAAGACATTTAGTTACACTTAAGATTCCGAGATACGCGGTCAGACCCTGTAGTGAAGGGTCGACATGTTTCCGACCATACATATTGCACTGAGCACATGTTTTTTAACACGAAATAAATTGGTGAGTTTTATATCCTTTAAGTTTTTAAAATTTTTAAAATTTTTAAATTTTAAATTTTGACTTTCTTTACTCTAATCATTATTTTAATTTTGATTCATTCATATAATGTAAATATAATTCTTACCTTTCGTTTGTAATTATTTTTTAGTTCTAAAATCACTTGAAAAAGACTTAATTATATACAAAAAAGTCGAAACGTCGTTAGTTAAATAAATTGAATTTCAATAAAGGTCGCTAAACCAAAAAAAAGCTTATTATTTTAATATTATGCACACGGCCAATAAAATAAATAAGAAATAATTTGTATTCTTATTAACACTAAATATATATATATATATACATATATAATTGAAAAACCTCTTTACCCTAGGGTGTGAGGTATTATACAGCTTACTCCTTCTTCTTCTTCTGCTGCTGCTGTGTTTATTCATTTGCAATACACCTTGTCCTTTCTTTTTAGTTTCTGTGATAGCCAGTATGTCCAGTTCCGCATTTTCAAATTCTTTTATTAATTCTTGTTCCTTCCCATTCAGACTTCTTATATTCCAAGTTCCGATCTTTATTATATCCTCTTTTTGCCGTTTATTTTCTTCTTTCCTAGCTACCCATTTCTTATCCTTTTCTTTCTTCGTCGTTTTACCGTGTCGTGTATTATTTATGCATATTGTCAGTGACTTTTCTTCTCTGCTATTGTTCATTTCATGCCTATTTACCATTTTGTTATCGTCCACTTCTCTAACTGTTCTCTTTACCGTGTCCGTTGCCATGTCCGTTGTCTCCATTGCTCCATCGTCATTCATTGTTAGTTTGGTGTCACTATTTCAAGCTTTTCTAAATTATTATTCCATCACCATTTCGTTCCTTCTATGACCAATTTGTTATACCCAATTTTAACTGTTCTGCCTTCACTTCTCTCCTTTTTTGTCATATTTCTTATTTGCTTTTCTTTTCTCTTTCTCTTTTTGTTATGTCATCGTTAATATAAATCATATCTTTCTTGTTTTTTAATTTGTATTTATTTCTCATTATTTTTGCTTTATCCTCTTCTTTCTCCAGATCTACTAAGCAAGTTATTCTACCTAGTTTATGGGCTCCTCTGATCTCCACCTGTACTTCCAATTCTTCCTGAGTCACTCTCTTCATCTGGTCTTTTAGTAATGTTGGGTCCTCTCTCTCTCTATTCTTAATCCAGTCACCACTATATTATTCCTCCGTTTCTCTCTTTCTAGCCATTCTATTTTATCGCATACTTCTTTAAACTTTCGTTTAATTCCTTCATTTTCTGTTTTAAGTTCTTGGTTTTCCCTTTTAACTACTTTGTTTTCCTCTCGTATTTTTCTTATTTCTTCTTTGATTTTTCCTTGATCATCTTTTATTTGGGTTTGCTCTGTTTTCATTTCCTTAACCATTTCTATTAGAAGATCTAATTTTTCTTCGTTTCTTTTACTTGTTTTCATTGGTGATTTGGTGTTTTTCTGTCTTTCATAACTGCTTTTCCCTTCTCTGAGTCTTTTCCTGCTTCCCTCATCCGTCAAATAATCGTCACTGTCCGTTTTCCTCACCCTAGTAATTATTTCTTATGAGCGACTTCTCTATTGACGTGCCTACACTGATAACTGTCTTGCTCGAGTGATGTAATTTGGGTTGCCGGACGGCGTCAGATATCGCCCGCAAGTCAACCTTTCGAACGAGCTCAATCTACCAACCGCTGTCAAATCGTCTTTAAACTATTAAATTATTTATCTCACCTTACGTTTCTGCTTTCACCTACAATTTCACTGTTTCCTCTCGCTTCACTTTCCACTTTAATACGTTTTCTGTATTCTTATACGCCAGTTATGGCCCGTAATTCGAACTTAATAACGTGTCGTTCAGAACACCGTGTTTACCAGCACAGTGGCGCTCAATATATCACCTTTTATATTTTTACAAAATCTGGGAAGAAAACAAAATTTTTTGGAACAATCTATTTTATTGTCCTTCAAAATATAATTTAGTTTTACAATAGCCCTTGACGAGGTATTGAATGCAAAGTGGAAGTATAGAAACAAAAAATATTTCTGAATATTACTGAAATTGATCGACACTCCATTAATAAAAATCTAATCAAGAAAGCATAAAATAACAGTCATACTGGAAGTATATTGGATAATACATTATAATACAGAGAGATCTAACAGTCGCACCAATCAAAATAAATGCTTCTGTAAATAGTAGGTTTCGTTGAATTACTTCTATCGGCTACCGCAAGATGGCCCCACAGATATTACCGATAACAAACATAGACCATTATAATGGAAATTTGACACATGACGTCTTTAGTATTATGGAGTTTACTTCTTCGTAAAAATGTTATTTCCCAAGAGCAACAAGTTTCCATTGCTCAACAATATTTTTCCAGTCGTTTCCGCAGACGAACTTTGTGAGAGATATCCAGATGCCACAGTACTAAACAATTCGGCAATAACCAAATTAATGGCCTGTTTCCGTGAATGCGCATTACTTGCAGACAAGAAAAGAAACGAGAGAACGGCTGATTGGCTGATGCTGATTAGAAATGTGATATAGCGTTCGCCTTGAAGAAGCTTGAAGCTATCAACACACACTCAGATTTCCTATGGTAGTGTTCAGAAAGCGATGAAGAAGTTAAAATTTTGTGCATATCATATTTGAAATGTTCAGAAGTGTACTGTTAAATCTCACAAAATTGCAAGTCAGATAGTGTAAAGAAGTATTAAAAAAATCAACTGTGGTCGTTAAAATGTTGTCGACAACATTGTTATAGGCGACAACACTTAGATTTGTCTGTAAGATTCTCAAAGTAAACAATAATCCATAGTTTGGCTCTCTCAATGAAAGCTAAAACCTACGAAAGTTGTTCATTAACGCAGTGCCATAAAGTAAATGATCGTTTGCTTCTTCTATTTCATTGGGCAAGTGGCAACCATAACTTCAGAGTATCGGAAAACCAAAAACGCTAAGTGGTATGCCACAGTTTGTTTGCCAGAAGTCATCGATGAAATATACAAGAAATAATAAAAATTGCAAATTATTTTTTGCATCATCAAGCGCAGCTCTCTTCCTGGATATCAAACAGTTGATTTATTTTGTCAACAAATGTTGAAGAAGCTGTTGAAAAATTCCGAAGACTAGTTTTCCTAGTATCAGCTTCACAATGGAAAAGATGCGTCATAAATTGGTTCGAACGTATGCAAAACCATTCTTTAACTTGTCTACTCAGTCAGTTGCTTAACTTTTCGTTATCAAAAGAGAAATACGAAAAAGAACTAGATTTTATTAAAAATATAGCGAGATATAATGGTTTTGACGCGGAATTAAGTAAACCGTTTGTCTTAAAAAAGACAAACCGCGATTTCACATGTTTGTTACCGCCACAATATCATGAGAAAAAGTGTATGTGTTTACCATACCATCAAACTACGAAAAACCTAAATAAAATTGTTAAATTCGCTTTTATGTTCTACACACTTTTGCATGCGTACGGACCATTTCTCAAAACATTTTTTCCATATCTCAGAAACATGGTTTTCAAAGGCTTCGACTGCTTCTTGAGGTGTTGAAAATCGATGTCCTCGAATTTTTTGTTGCACAGTTGGTAACAAAAAGAAATCATTCTGCGACAAGTCAGGTGAATATGGACAATGAGACATTATTTAAACACTTTTCTACTTCAAATGGTCAACTGTTAGACGTGCTGTATGGGAACTCGCAATTGACACGAGCTGCTTTCTGCGCTTCGGTCGAGTTATGTGGAATCCATCTGGGACATATTCTTTTTACAAATAAATATTCATATAAGATCGAATGAATTGCAGTCTGCGATATGCCAAGAGATGCCTCTATCTCACTGTAAGTCACATGTCGATGCTGTTCGGAAAATGATAGAACATTTTCCGAACAGCATCGATGTTTTTTGGAATCACAACAGTTTTTGGTCGACCTTTCCGTGATTCATCTAGAGACTGGATTTTATGCAAAATGCATATTTGTTGTTTTTTGGTATATTCCTTCTATACTGTGTACTTATCCATTTTCCACCCTCAGAATACGTTTTTTACCATTTTTTTAGTGTATATAATGCATATTTGGACACTTTACCATAACTGCATGTGCACGTACATATTTCATAATTATTTTGCATATTTATGCATATATTCGCCATTTTCATAAGAACCATAATAAAATGTGATATTTAAAGATATTTAATTTGTTTGTGTAAACGTGAAGGGATTAGTATTCCTTCAACTTTGCATTAATGACATATTAAAAGTCCATCTCACTAATAATGAGATGGACTTTCTCAGAAATAGGATTTAACTGTACTGATAATCGGTTTACAGGGCAATTAGAACTTACGTAAGAAATCCTTTTCAGAAATGTAGGTATTAATGCAGGTATATTATACCGTAGGTACGACTAATATCAGTATAAGAAAAAGAAATAATTTCCTTCATAGTTTGTTAATTCGTAAACGTGTTAAGGTCTGTGCTATTTGGTGAAACAAAAGTGAATTAAAAATTTTTGAAAATGCCGAAGATAGCTAAAGCGAAGTCTTCTCTAATAAAAAATTGGATAAGTGATTGCAGTGCACTAAAAATTATTGACGAAGAAAGTGTTTTGTGCACACTCTGCGACAAAAGGGTAAGTTGAATTTTGAAATATTTTGTCAATAACAAGTTCTACAATTATGAGAATTTTTTTTTGTGTTCATAAATATAATGAAACAATTTCATAATAAATTATTATTAGATATGTTTAATTTTATGTTCTTTAAAGCTAATATACTTATCTTTGTTATATTTCTTTTTCATAAACACCAAAATAATCAAAATCAATCAAATTTAAACAACTGGAGAACTTTACAAAACCAGACAATTTATTTTTCTAGTTTTTGTAGTAATATGGTAATTAATAATAATTATTATAACTGAATGTTAAAAATATATATTTGTTACACAGATTACCTGCCAGAAGAAATTTCAAGTAGTGCAACATTTGAACACAACATTTCATCAGAACAGGGTTTCTGAAAATTTGAATAAACTGCGGCAGCAACTTTTGGAGGAAAGTTTTCTCAATAATTCGAAGAATTCACAAGAAGCATTTTCCAAAGATTTGTGTAATCTTTTTGTGGGTTATAATATTCCTTTACATAAATTGGACAATCCGATATTTCAAGAATTCCTGAAAACTTATTGCAAAGTCGAATATAAACCCATTTATGTACCCAGTTCCTCAACTCTACGCAAGAAATACATCATCGAAATTTATGAAGATGTTACCAATGGTATTAGAAAGGAGTTGAAAATCCAAAATCTTTGGGTCTCTGTTGATGAAACTACCGACACGAAGGGCCGTCAGGTTTCTAATTTGATTATTGGAACCTTAAATGGTTCAACTCAATCTAAAAGGCATTTAATTAATGTAGGTAATTTAGACAAAACAAATCATGTTACCATAGCCAGGTTTATTAATGAGTCCTTAGCGAATTTCTTTTTACTCGGCAAAGTACCTTTTGAAAAATTTCTGTTAATGGTAACTGACGCCGCTTCGTATATGTTAAAATCAGCTCAAAGTCTGAATTTTTTTTTTCCCAATTTAATCCATTGTACTTGTTTGGCTCATGGTTTAAATAGGGTTGCTGAAAAAGTTAGATTAGAGTTTCCAGATGTAAATAATTTAATTAGTAATATCAAAAAAGTATTTTTAAAAGCGCCCTTACGAGTGCAATTATATAACGAAATGCTTCCCGGCATTCCATTGCCACCAGAACCTATCTTAACAAGATGGGGAACATGGCTTGAATGTGCTGTGTTTCTTGCCGATAATTACGAAGGCATCAAAAATGTTGTAACTCAATTTGATTCAGCAACCCGTCTTGCCATAGAAAAGTGTAACGTAATTTTCAATAATTCGACAATACAAAATCAGCTATCATATATTAAATCTAATTTTGCGATAATTGAGCAGGCAATTACTAGATTAGAAGATGGAAATTTATCTTTAAATGATGGTGTTGGCATTGTAAATGATATTGAAGAGAAAATTGGAAAAGTCAACGGATTGACTGGAAAAAGAATTAAAGAAAAATTAGCCGCAATTCTAAGCAAAAATGGAGGTTTTGTTACATTAAAATCTATAAATAATGTAATTAATGGCAATTTTAATGAAGACATTAATATAAGCCCCTCATTAATACCTAGTTTTAAGAATGCACCGATCACATCTTGCGATATTGAAAGAACATTTTCCCAATATAAACATATACTTACAGATCGTAGACATAATTTAACTATGGAAAATTTAAAGAAATATATGGTTATTTATTGTAATAAATAAATATTCAATTTGTAAATACGACAAATGAATTTTAATTTCCTAAAACATAATAAATAAATGCACATCATAAGTGCATATTGCATATTGTAAGTGCATATTTAGGGATTTTTTAAGTGCATATTGCATGCATATTTGGCAAACTTTTAGTGCATATTTTCCAGTCTCTATTCATCACTCACTGAGACACGACTATGACGAAATTCTGCAAACCAATTGTAAACTGTCTTCTCTGATGGTGCGTCATTACCAAAAGTTGACCGAAGCGATATAATGCATTCTTGTGGAGTTAGGCCTTTTTTATAATCGTAAAAAAATCATCCAACGAAAACCTTCACGAGTAATCTCCATTATTTTACAAATTCACTGTCTTAAAATTGTCACGTCAATAAACCACTGACTCAATTTCTAAGCTATCGCGGATTTCTCATTGAAAAATGTCAAACTTTAAGAATATAGTGATTTCATATTGCTGTGAACTGCGCCTTTGCTTATAAGTTCAGCTCACAACAAATGTCCGGACTATTTCAGTCGTAAATTCTTCTTGCTTGAAACTTCTTTCTCCCGGGCTTTCCCTCTTTTTCTCAGGTGAAAGATGTGGAAAAATAAAAAAGTCAAAGCAAAGTCACATTTATACTTAACTATATTTATTAAAAAATAAAAGAAAAAAAATCTCTTTTCAAAGTATAAAGAGAGCTAAAGCATGATTAACAATAGCTTGGAGGAAAAAGTCTGTGTGATAAATAACACGCACACAGAGAAAAGCCTCCTGTGACTCGCGAGCAAACATAAAACTAATACAAAAGTATTTTTAATAATATATAATATTATTAAAAATGGGGTGTGAAGAACACAATACAAGTTCATATGTATTTCGGTTTACGCCGACAAGTAGTGAAGACACGGTAATACAGTTTTTTATAAATACGGTGGTTACCGACTATAAGGAACACCCGGCTAGTTCAGCGATTATTATAGAGACAGCGCTGAATATTCCTTCACGCTCTGTCTTAATAATATCTGCAATATAGCTAGGTAGTTATGTTTTTTAAACGTGTCTCTTCTCCAACAGGGGCGTATTGATAATCATGTAGAAATGTGAAATACGTATCTACGTCTTTGGAGAAGATACATTCAAAAATACATATGAACTTGTATTGTGTTCTTCACACCCCATTTTTAATAATATTATATATTATTAAAAATACTTTTGTATTATACAAAATTGGTAGGTTTACCTACTCAATTATGTTTCAAATTATGTTGTTATAAAACTAATAGATTGTTAAGAAAATTCTCAATTTTAAAAGTCTAAATTATAAACCCCTAATTTCAAACGTAACTAGACTAAACGTCAAATCGTAATTTACTTTACTCGTGCGTACTAAACACAAGGACAAATCTCCCATCCAACCTAACTTTCAAAAATCTTTTAGAATCCTGTGACATAAAAAAAAACTCCCTCACAAAAAATATGTTAATTTTCATAGCTATCTATATCGTACGCTAAATATAAAAATAATTTACAATTACAAATAAGCACAAATATCATCGAATTATCGTGAAATAGAATTTATATAAAACAACTGTAAAAAGTACTTACGTAAGCAACACTTTTACACAGCAAAAAAAAATAATATAAGAGATATCAAGCATAATCTAAATAAAATGTATAAACGAGATCACCACCACACGTAAAAAAAAACGTAAATGAAATTTACATGCACAACAAAAACACTCCAAATCAAATAAACCGACTTTAAATCAAAAACTAACAAGAAGTAAAAATTGATGTTTTTTACCCCGAAACGCACAATCCGGCATCAAGCGAAAAAGCTACAAAATAAGACCGCAAGACGGACTACATCCTATACAAAATAACTATACAGTCCCGGTCATTATAATGAATTCAAAAATATAAACATTTATAAATATAATTCAATAATTAAATAAATGTGCATGTTAATTAAATGAAATAAATCAGACATAGTTCAAAATTATTCTTCGGGGAAAAATGGAATAAATTCATTATTTCAGTTACTGTACATATTTATAAAAAATCCCGAAACATGTCATATTTAATTTATAAATTAACATTCTTCAACGTGAAAATGCGATCCCTACCTTCAACCCCCTTCGAATGACAGGTACAACCCCTATTTTTTTAAATGGGAAGTATAGGCTTGTGATATATCGTTGTAAAGGTCTCTTTATTCTCTATTCAAAAATGTTATAATTTTCATGTTTCTTGCAACAATTAAGATAGAATAAAATAAAATCATGTTGTTATCGAAATTCGCTACAATATACTCAAAAAATAAAATTTAATGCAAAATGTAAAGAAAAATTTAAAACGCCAAAAAAAATATGAATGTCAATGAAGTAGATGTTCAAAATGTTCACCATGAACGTCTTGGCAACATCCTAATCTTAAATAAAACTGTCTTCTAACATTATTTAACATATCAGGCGTGATCGACCTAATCGCAAGCGTTATTCGTTCTCTTAAGTCATTTAAATCCAAAGGTTTAGTTTTGTACACAATGCTCTTCAAATATCCCCATAAAAAAAAATCAAGTAAGGTCAGATCAGGTGATCGCGCTGGCCATTCTATCGATCCTCGCCTTCCTATCCACCGATTGGGAAATATTGCATCGAGGTACTGCCGGACATTGCGTTGGTAATGTGGTGGTGCTCCATCCTGCTGAAACCATATCGTATTCATTGGAACTTGAGGGTTTCCTGGATCAGGATATAAATTTGCCAAAGTTGGAATGACATCATTTTGAAGTAGTGCCAAATAACGATCGCCATTCAAATTGCCCTCAATGAAAAAGGGATCAATGATATGGTTTCCAACAATACCTGCCCAAACATTAACTTTTACTGGGTATTGTGTGTGTTCTTCCCTCATCCAGTGAGGATTTTCCGTAGACTAGTAGCGGCAATTTTGCCGATTAGCATGACCGCTAAGAGAAAAAGTGCACTCATCAGAAAACATAACGTCTTCTAAATTGATAATATTGTTATTTCGCATGTCCATCATTCGCTCACAAAAATAAGTTCTTCTATCAAAATCGTCTTCCATAAGCTCCTGAGTAGATAACATTTTATAGGGATGCATTTGATTTTCTTTTAATATGTTTACTATTGATGTATGGCTAACATTTAATGTAGTGGATGCATGTCTACTCGATGTATGTGGGTTTTCCATAAACTCAAGCATCACATCTACTTCGATTTCATCACTCAGTGCATTGGCAGCTGGTTTTTTTATCTGCCTTACATGACCAAACTCTCGAAACTGCTTCTCTATCTTACTTATTGTTCCTTGAGCTATAGGCGGTAAGTCAGAAAATTTCTCATGAAATAGACGGGTTACTTCTTGTTGCGTTCGGGTTCTATCTCCGTAACCAATCATTTGTAAGATTGTTATTTTATGCATTTCTGTTAATCTTACCATTTCCCAGAATTGTATTTTACGAAATTCAAACTAAAATTATCAAACTGTCAATTTAAATGACAACTTTTAAATACAAAACAATTTACTAAGGCGTTTTAAACAAACTAATGTTGCCACGGAAACTTTTTAAAGTATTTTTAATGGATACCATCTAAAAAGCACATTGGTATGGTTTTTACTCACTTTCTTATTATGAAGACCTAAACGGGAAGTAAGTAATGCAATGATGCCTTTGATGTATGTATTAAATCTTTATAAACGCAAATGAGCATCTACTTCATTGACATTCATATTTTTTTCTGGCGTTTTAAATTTTTCTTTACATTTTGCATTAAATTTTATTTTTTGAGTATATTGTAGCGAATTTCGATAACAACATGATTTTATTTTATTCTATCTTAATTGTTGCACAAACATGAAAATTATAACATTTTTGAATAGAGAATAAAGAGACCTTTACAACGATATATCACAAGCCTATACTTCCCATTTAAAAAAATGGGGGTTGTACCTGTCATTCGAAGGGGGTTGAAGGTAGGGATCGCATTTTCACGTTGAAGAATGTTAATTTATAAATTAAATATGACATGTTTCGGGATTTTTTATAAATATGTACAGTAACCGAAATAATGAATTTATTCCATTTGGCTTATACACACTTATGTGTTTCATTTGTAACAAATGCGTGCTTAACGTATTGATGTACTCAAATTTCTTTGGCAGACCCTGTATTAATTAACAAAAATAATTATTTGAATAATTTAACATAAACTGTTACGTCAGAGTATAATAAGAAGATGACATCTACTCATGAATATAAACAATTAATTATTACCCTTTCATCGCTTTCTATCGATAATAAAGCAAATAGAAAAAAAAACAGTTTTTGGCATGGAATTATGATTGGCTTTTTTTTATCCACGTGGCGGAGACAGTATTTGTTTTCGGCATGGGAAGTGATTTTTTTTCGACGAATTAAGGGGTCAACGAGGTCCGAGGGGTCGACTTGGCGGATCGAAAAATGCATTTGGTCGGTATTTGTGATTGACATTTACCGATTACTACTCGATATTTATGACGGCGTTGAAATGTTCCGCAATTTACGATATTTATTCAAAATTCGGGACCATATGCATCTATGGATGGCGGTTATAAATTATCGGGAAAAAAATTTTATAAACGTCAATGAAAAGTGGGGATTTTTAGTTTTTATTATTCGAACTTTAATGCATTCGTTTATTTTTATTAAATTTTATAGGTCTATACAGGATGTTTTCACGGTCTTGTGATTTTATTTTCGAGAGGTGATTAAACATCTTAAAAAGTTGCACAATAAGAGAGATATTAATGTTAAAAAAAAATTTTTGGAGTTTGTAATTTTTTTGATTTTTAAGTGGTGATAACCATATTAAATTAAACATTTTTTTTATGTTTGCCATTGAATTCACTTTACACTAGTTGTTCAAAGTTATCGCCGTGTTGTTGAACGTAAAGTGTCGTTCGACGTATCCATGAATTGCCATAATTTACTAGGTCTTGGTCTTGCCGTCGAATTGTCACCTCTGCTGCCTCAACGCGGTTACGAAGATCATCTAAATCAATTACTTCGTTGGTGTATACCAGAGGCTCCCAAACTTTTTTTTCTCACAGACCACTTTGAAAGTTTTGCTGGTTCCGGTGGACCCCCTGCAGCTACATTTCTACCATATTCCCAAAACTCGACAAAAAATGTGGAGATTAGATCTAACTATGGAAATTTGCGTTGCGGCTGAGTTATTGGTTAATTAATTAATTGATTGTGCTGTGAGTGCATATAAAAAAAAGTTAGCCAATCAAAAAAGTGATTCCATCCAACTTTACTCCTTTGACATCTACTCACAGCACAAGAAACCAATCAATTCTCACATATTTTATTTAGAAAACTCCCCATTCGGAGTGGTAAAAATAAAAAGAAAAACAGTATATTTCCTTGTGTTGTATTTATTCAACTATTAATTATTATTGTTATCATATTACATTGTAATATGATAACAGTCGTAATATAATTAAAATTAAATATTAATAACGTAACGTAACTTCTACAATGACAATCACAAAATAGTTATAATTTTAGTGGGAGGGATGTACTTGATGGCAAATTATCAATATTTGGCTTCAGTTTTGTTAGGAATAACCGCAAATCTCCCCGTTCAGTGATATTCAATCTGCTCCTTTTTTTTGTTAAAAGGTTTGTAACGACACTAAAACTTTTCTCGACAAGATATGACGAGGGAAACGCTATCAAAGGCTTTCTCGCAATTCCCCACAGTCCAGGATATTTTTCGGGTATTTCTGCCTGCAGCCAAAATGTTTGATACCCTCTTTTAAATTTCACCTTCAGTTCCTCATTAGTGCTAAGCTCGAGTAGCTCCTCTTGTAATATCACATTCTCCACTTCCGTTTCGTTAAGTGGATTTATGATCCATGGTGGTATTTCCAATGTCAGAATATCTTCAAATCTGATTTTAAAGTCATCATGCAGGGCAATTAAATGTTGAACGTTTGTGTGAATATCATCATCAAGGCATTCTACCTGTGACAAGTTTGAAAACTGGGAAAATTCGCGCCGACTAATATTTTGCTTCATAAATTTCAATTTTCCAAGAAAAGCTGAAATTACACCCTTTGTTTTTATTAAATTGAGACTGTCCCCTTGTAATTGTAAGTTAATGTCATTAAATTTTTTGAACAAATCTGTCAAATACGCGATGTCTGCTTTCAAATTAATCAGCTTTTCTTTTAAATCTGGATCTTTACTTTCCAGAAACTCTAAAACTGATTCAAAAAGTGAGAGAAATCTTGTTAAACATGCACCTTTCGACAACCAGCGTACTTCAGTAGGTAAGAGCAATCGTTGGAAGTCTTCATCATTTTCATCGCACAATTGTGCAAATAAACGCGTATTCAATGCATTGCTTATTATTTTGTTAAGTGCATTAATCACAAATTGAAGCGATTGGTGCAATTTAGCACTCAAATTTTCGCTACTAGGTGTTGTCGGTGGATGACACAGTGAATTGCAGTTATCTCTGGTATAATTCTTTTAAGATGGCTTATAAACCCACGACATCGCCCGGCCATGGCAGGAGCTCCATCTGTTGCCACCGAAATAACGTTTGTGAATGGAATCGATTTTTCCTTAAAAAAAATCACTCAGGACTTTAAATATTGATTCACCTTTAGTGTCCGTCTCCAAAGTTTTCGCGAATAGTAGCTCTTCATGAATTTCTTCGTCTATAACAAATCGAACATATGCCAATAATAATGCTTCATTACCAGGTAAAGTTGACTCGTCCAGTTGAATAGAAAAATGAGTTGTTTGCAGATAATTACACAAGAAACTTTCAATATCAGAGCGTGTTGTTACTCAAAGGAATTCTTTTGAGTATGTCAAATGGAGATTTGTGCAGAACAGTTTTTAAAACCTCTTCAACAGCGGGTAAAATTAACTGTTCTCGAATGGTGTGCGATTTTCCAGATTTCGCTATAAGTAATGAGATATTGTAAGATGCCCGCAAGCCATCATCGTTACTTTCCGACGTTGAAGCGAACATACTGTGCACGGTGGGTCTCTTTTCATATTTTTCCTTCAATGTTTGAAAATATTTCAAATCTTTACCTATTTTATCAGGATGACACCTTCTTAGATAATCTTCGAGCTTCGATGGTTTCATAGAGTCATTGCTCAAAACTTTGTTGCATAAAAGGCATATGGGCAATCGCTTGTCTGCCTTCGATGGAAGAAAACCAAATTTTAAATATTCAACACTGTACTGTCGATATTTCTTCTTAGATTCAGCCATGTTTCGTATCAGTTACCTACCTGTAAATAAAAAAAAATCTTTGTTGTAGTAATCTTAAGGCTTACTTAACAGGATATGGCTATTTTAACAGGATTAATTGATTATTGCAATGAAATAAACAAAGTACCGGCGGCAAACTGATTCTAATTATTAAAAGCAATAAATCGCTAAGATCAATAATTGAGTTTTATGAAAACGGCTGAACCGATTTTAATGTAATGTAAAACATTTTTTCATTAATTATATTTTGATATATTTCTGTAAATTCCATAGAAAATACTTGTAAATAATATTTTGATATCAAAACTTCGCGATTTTAATTATTTTTGTACTCGCTTATCAAAACCTGTCATTTCACGATTCGATCTGCGTGCGTAAAAAGTCACTTTAAACACGAGTGCGTAAAAGTAAAGTTGGTACTTCCTGGAACTTGATTAATTTAGTGACATTTTAAAATCATAAATCCCTAACCTTAATAATATGCTACCCAGTTCGTTGTTTTTCTATGAAAATAAAAGGAAATGAAATAGAAATTGTTATATTTGGAAGGTATGTAATTCAATGTCAGAACAGCAACAAATATTATTTTTTAAATTTATAGAAAACTGAAAAAAATTGTCTCAAGTGGGATTCGAACCCACGCCCTCAGAATGGACCAGAACGCTCTAGAACCCGTATAACGGGAAAGGTAAACCTTGAGTCTGGCGCCTTAGACCCCTCGGCCATCCTGACAGTTACAAGTAATATTGTTAAAAATACTTATAAATATAAAAATTTTTAAATTATATTTATATTTTATATAAATATTATTATTGTTTATAGTTCTCGTACAAAAAATATTGTACAAACTTCGTGCGTGAAACATTTCGCGAATTCGTGTCGATAAAGCGCTCGCCTACGGCTCGCGGTTTAAACTGGTCACTCATTCGCGAAATATGATTTCACGCACATGGTTCGTAAATAACTATTATTTATTACTTTGATGCACGTTACGAGTATGTAGTATATAAAGACACGTACAATTTATGAAAATATATTTAATTATTAGTCAACCACCACACAGTTGGGTAATAAAAAAATTACTAATAAAGTAGGGACAAGAAGTTCAACCTTTCTCGGCTTTCTGTTCTTTTATGGAAGTATCTAATAATGGCTCTGTTCAGTATTTAATTTTTAATACGTACCTACTACACGCAAACATTACAAATATACTTATTACAACATAAATATATCTCCTATCGCAGGTGGGTTGGAAGAGATTTATTTTAGGAATAAGCCTCACCTTTTGTACCTACGTATTTTTTTGTAATTTGTCCATTTTTTGTTTACTTACGTGTACAATAAATTGTAAAATAAATAGATAAATAATAAATAAAATAAAAGTATGTATAACAAATAGACAGGTAAGTACTTACTTTTACGACAGTGGCAAACACTAACATCGATTCACTTTACTTTACTTTTCTTTTCGAAATTCGGGAAACAAATGAGTAACGTTTATCCGTGGCATTCGTATTTATATTGGTGAAGAATCAAACAAGTTCATGCAAGATTGCAAGCACACACACCACAAGTCGTACTTCGTCCCTTTGCACGTCTGAAAAAGCATTGCGGACGGCGGCAGCGGCAGCGCTTTGCAAGTCTCGACACGTACTGAATATGGAATATGCAAGTTTTTACAAGTAACAGTCGATGAGCTTCTTAAAATATTATCTGCCTACATTGATAGGTGAACTCAAGCCAACATTTTAGTTCTTCACTATCGAAACTAGATAAATTTTCGTGGACCCCCGCTTACGAATTGTGAACCCCCATTTTTTTGTCACGCCAACGTAGACCCTCGTCGAGTCTCCCGTGGACCCCTGGGGGTCCACCTGGACCACTTTTGGAATAAATGCTTTAGATAGTTCAAGGGATAAAATAGCTTAGGTTGTTCTATTCTGGTTAAATCAAATGTATACATGATGATTTCAGCTGTTAAAAACATTTTATTTCGTATAATACATTTAATTCTCAGTTGTACGAGTATATCAACTAAAAATACTTATACTATTAAATAATTTAAAATACGGCACGTCGTTTGCGGTCCGCTTGGACTAAGGTAAGTGTATAATCGTGTCTCGGCCTCGGTCAGTTCAGGGGTTGCTATCCGTGGAGATTACATGACAATTCCAGCTGCAATCATCCCCTCATGTATTCCTTTTACGGAATCCGAGTTGGAAACAATCTCAATCTGCTCTAAAACTAAGTGAAAATCAGTAGCGTACTTGCAGGTACTTGATCGAGCCTTATAAGCGTGCTCAGTAGAATAGAATCATTTTTAAAAATGTAATTTCAATGTGACATGAGGAGTTGATTTTACTAGGCCATTTCATTGATTCAATTAATCATATAATTTTCAGCCAAGACGAATGCTTTAAATTATTTCAAACGATTTGCTCCATTTAATCTCCTTCTATTCAAGTCGCATATTTAAATTGCATCTACTACAACGGCTTTTACCTCAAACAATATACTTTTCGTCAGGTGTTCCTCGGGCATCTCTTCTAGGGCCTTTACTGTTAAACATTTTCATTAATGATATGCCGGGTTGTAAAGAGTTTGCCTATGCGTTTTATATTCAGATTGTGTAGGAAGTTATAGATAAACAGCGACAAGTGGACGTTATATATACAGACTTCCAGAAGGCGTTTGATCAAATTAAATATTACATTCTTGTAAAAGAGCTATGACGAATAGGTTTTACTATTGCAATGGTTTCTCTTTTAGATTCCTATTTATTGAAGAGAAAACTATGTACAATACCGAAATACTAAGTCTTCGTATTCACGCCATCTTCTGGTGTTACTCAAGGATCAAATCAGGGTCCTCTGCTATTTCTAATTTACATTAACGATATAGCATCAGTGGTATCCTGTGAGAAACTTCTTTTTGTTGACGACATGTTGTACTGCTATATTATATCTAGTTAAGACTGCATATCTTTGCAAATGAATTTAAATAATTGATGCATGGTGCAAAGAAAATCGTTTCTCTTTAAACATTGATTAATGCAGGTTATGACATTTTCAAGGAAGCATGGGATCATAAATTATGAATACAGCAGTGATAGCAAGTTATTTTGTCATTCTGCGACATATAAAGATCTGGGTATTTTGTTTGATTCTAAGGTAAACTTTATCGAGTATATCCAGACAGTAGCGAATGCTTATCTTAGCTACGGATTTATACAGAGTGTAAATGAAATACGCCGATGTTCGTTAATATATGATAAATACGCAAGACAGCAATTCAAATCTGCAAAAAAAAATTATTCTATCGAAACTTTAATTTTTGCGGAAATATAGGAACACAAATTTTTCAAATACGGTCCTGTATTCAGATTCAATCTAAATAAATAGAAATTATATGTTTAAATTTGTTGTCATTTTTGCAATTTTTTATGATTTTCTGAAATTTTTGTAAATTTTTGAAATTTTTGTAAATTTTTGAAATTTTTTGCAATCTTTTTGATTGATGCGCAAAAAGATTGCTACGAACTACAATGGCATTGTACCTTGCTTAAAATGAAGTGCCATGAATCTATTTTATTTTGCAAACTCATCTATGACGTCATTATAAAAAACATTTTCGAAGAAATATTCTTGCACTAATTCCTTTTCAATTGATATTAATCCCAAAGCAGTTTTTCTTGTCCTGTAGAATTCCTAATGTAATTTTTTGTAATTATTTGTAATTTCTTGAAATTTTTTGTAGTTTTTGTATTTTTTGTATTTTTGTATTTCTTATATTCTTTGTATTTATTGTATTTATTGTATTTTTTGAAACAGAAATAAGAAAAACACCCTATTTCGGCAACTAAGTTGCCATCTTCAGTAGAATAACCTTAAAATTTGAAAAAAGTGTTAAACGTAGCGTTTTTGGCTAAGGTAAACCTTAGAAGATATGCTCTTCACCAAATTACCTTAGCCAAAAACGCTACGTTTAACACTTTTTTTCAGTTTTTAAGGTTATTCTACTGAAGATGGCAACTTAGTTGCCGAAATCGTATATAGTATTTATCGTTACATATTGTGTTACATCTTGTGTTTTTCTTATTTCTGTTTCAGATTACAAGCCACAGTCTCCACCAATTTCGGATTGTATTTTTTGTATTTTTTTGTATTTGTTGTTTTTTTTGTATTTTTTGTATTTGATGTATTTTTGTATTTTATGTATTCTTGTATTTTTTGTATTTTTTGTATTTTTTGTATTTTTTGTATTTTTTGTATTTTTTGTATTTTTTGTATTTGTTGTATTTTTTGTATTTTCTGTATTTTTTTGTTTATTTAAATTTTTTAATTTTTTTTTGTAATTTTTGTAGTTTTTTATAATCTTTTGTACTTTTTGTAATTTTTTGTGATTTTTTGTAATTTTTGTAATTATTTGTAATTTTTTGAAATTTTTTGTAAGCCGACGTTCGTTAATATATAATAGATACGCAAGGCAGCAATTCAAATCTGCAAAAAAAAATTTCTATTTAAACTTTAATTTTTGCGGAAATTTAGGAACACAAACTTTTTAAATACGGGCTTATATTCAGATTCAATCTAAATAAATAGAAATTATATGCTTATATGATATCGATTCAACAAACAAATAAGCATTTATTTGTTCAAGTTCACCAAAAAATTACCTTCACATTTCAGTAATGTAAGACGTGTTGATGTGAAATCTTTATAAACATGTATTCATTCATTTCGTGGATATAAATTTTCTTATGCATCAGCTATTCTATTGTTATTTACAAGTAGGTCAATGGCCTGACCCTTGTAATATCCCGAAAAAATACAATGTTGCGTTTCTTTAAATGTTTTAATATTAAATTTACGCCGAGAAATAATACATTTGTAATTTTTAATCGAATGTTAATCTTTTTTCTGTTTTCTATTACCATCTTTTTTAATATATTGTTTTTGAAAATATATTGTTATTATTATTATTATTATTATTATTATTATTATTATTATTATTATTATTGTTATTAATGAACTTTTATGCTAACTTCCGTGGCTTAGTTACTGCAGATACAATGAACGTATATAAATATAGTTACATTTTTTTTGTAACTACGACGACAATAAAATGAAAATAAATCCATAATTTAAATTTTCTACACTAGTAGATAGTTACGCCACTGTTTAAAACGTACTTCCAGAGTTCACAACGCTCTACCAACTGGGAGTGATGTTTTATATTGCGGACGGGGGATTTCCCGTATATAGGTGTTGACGACCGCTATGGTCCTGTAATTCCTTGTTCTAGTTTATATCCCGGTCTATTGTCGCGACGGGCGGTAAAACGATCCCAGAGGTCCGCAATTAATCCAGTGGCTATCCAAGAGCTGGTTAGTGCCGGCAGAGAGAGGCGGTAGATTTCTGGAAGACAAAGGGAACGAGAAACTATGCAGGAACAACAACTAGAGTGAGAGAGAGAGATAGAGCGGAAAGCACATCCATTTTCAGGCTCAGCGGTCAGTTACCAGATTCCGCAAGATTCCGTCGTCGCCACCGTTTCGACCGCAGTAATTTTCCGGGAAACCCCCGAACGCTCGTATAATACACGACCCGGCAATTCGCTTAATTAGGTGCGATATCGCTTAGTACACCGCCTAAGTTCAGGTGAATTAAATGTACTGTATTGTAGAGTTTTGATGAAGGATTTTAATAAGCCAGTGGGTAGTAATTTGCTTTGCCTATTTCTTTATGCACGTATTGCGACATCATATCATTTTTTCGTATCTTTATAGTTTCTTAGTTTTTCTACTTCATCCATTTAAAGGAAATTTTCTATACTAATTTTTCTTCACATTTTGAAATAAAATTTGGCTGCTTATACGTTGCATACGAGGGACAGTCGAGAAATTTCGGGAATCTGGCAACGCCGTTTAATTTGATAAACGTAGTATGTGCACGTGCACTTGTATACTGTATTGTGTAAAAAATATAACATTTTTTTCCAATTGTCAAAATATCAGTCAGTTTGCGCAGAGTGCAATTTTTTGCCAATCGTCTTGAAAATGGAACTAACTCGTGAAAATGTTAGCGCTATTTTAACCATACAATAGTATATTAAAAAACGAGTTTCATAAGGCACCATTTTGCCGCACGAGATCAGTTTAGAAAACGAGCCGCTTGCGGCGAGTTTTCTAAAGAGGGAGTGCGGCAAAAGGCCTTATGAAACGAGTTTTTTATACTATTTTTTCTATTTTGCGTTTTTTACATTAATAAATTGCTTAAATTGGAATTATTTAATTTGAAAGTTCAGAGTTTAATTTTTATATAAAGCATGCAGTTGGTCACATTGATACTTGACATTTTCAAATTTAAATCTTGCTATCCGCGAAGTATATTATATTACATATTATTTACTAATTTTCGTTAACATTACTTGATACTTCATTTAAAAATATAAACATGAGGGACATAGAAACATATATATGTTGTTGTCAATTGTATACAAAATACGTTGTTTGTGTAAAATACGGACATATATCATATATGTCAAATGTTCATAAATTCTTAAAATCAAATGACAGCAATGCTATTTATTTATGTATTCGAATAACGCCAACATTGAAAAATGAAAAAAAGCGTATCGAAATGGAGCTCATTTCGATACTGTTTTGGGTTTCATAATGAGTTCATTTCGAACGCAAAATAGAAAAAGTAAATTTTGACTTTGTATGACTGATCTGTAAATACTCTATTAGGCTTGATGAAGAAACATACAGTTTCGAAACGTTACGTAGCAATAAATTGTTTTATTTGATACATTGACCGAAATTCTGTTTTTATTAACAGTGAAATCATATATATTGTTGTGAGGCAAATTACCGCAAACAATATATTAATTAATTTAAATTTAAATTTAAATAAAATTTTGAAAAATTATAATAGCAATTTAAAATATTTTTTCTATTTTGCGTTCGAAATGAACTCATTATGAAACCTAAAACAGTATCGAAATGAGCTTCATTTCGATACGCTTTTTTTCATTTTTCAATGTTGGCGTTGTTCGAATACAGAAATAAATATCATTGCAGTCATTTGATTTTAAGAATTTATGTACATTTGACAGATATGATATATATCCGTATTTTATACAAACAACGTATATTGTATACAATTGTCAACAACATATATATGTTTCTTTGTCACT
Source organism: Melolontha melolontha (assembly GCA_935421215.2). Taxonomy (NCBI): domain Eukaryota; kingdom Metazoa; phylum Arthropoda; class Insecta; order Coleoptera; family Scarabaeidae; genus Melolontha; species Melolontha melolontha. The sequence continues at coordinate 134,805,332 of OW285240.1, read as the reverse complement.
CATGTTTATATTTTTAAATGAAATATCAAGTAATGTTAACGAAAATTAATAAATAATATGTAATATAATATACTTCGCGGATAGCAAGATTTAAATTTGAAAATGTCAAGTATCAATGTGACCAACTGCATGCTTTATATAAAAATTAAACTCTGAACTTTCAAATTAAATAATTCCAATTTAAGCAATTTATTAATGTAAAAAACGCAAAATAGAAAAAATAGTATAAAAAACTCGTTTCATAAGGCCTTTTGCCGCACTCGCTCTTTAGAAAACTCGCCGCAAGCTGCTCGTTTTCTAAACTGATCTCGTGCGGCAAAATGGTGCCTTATGAAACTCGTTTTTTAATATACTATAAGAATGCTAAAAAATAAATGTTAATGAAAATCGAAAGAAATCAAAGGAAATATAAATACGAATTTTGAATAGTTTTACTATCTAGTTTTTAAACATGTTAATTAGTTTTTAATTTGATTTTAATTTTAATTCGAAGGAAATTGTAAAGCAAATATGAAATATTAATTCAAAACTTATATATGTTATCGCTTCACTTCCGTTGTGTTTAAGCGAACCAATGGGATGTGTGTATCAATTTTCAATATAGGACGCTATTCGTCTTTTGTTGAATGAAGCGTCCTTCTCAGTCGTTGTCGATATTCCATAAGATGCGTTCGCCATATTCCGTATATTTTAAGCATCTTTAGTACTCTGAATTTGCTAAAAATCAAGATTAAATTTAATTACAACGACGAAAAGTTATTAAATATATATCTAAAAGATAGTATCAAGTGTATATTATTCATTATTAGTAATTTGGACGACGTAGATAAGTATTTATTTAATTATCATCGAAAGCATCTTTTTGCACATGAAAATTTTAATGGCGGACCAGTTTAGAATTTGAAAATTATTATTGTAAACCAAAATATAATCATATTTTGGAGCCTGACGCGGCATTTCAGCAAGTATTAAACCTCTTGAAGTAATTAGAGACCAGATTACAAGAAAAGCGAGATATATTTCCTGTTACCAGAGAACTCCCACTATGATCCTTCTTTAATTCTTGTATATTCCTGTTCTTATAATTTTACCTACCTAGGTACCTACAAATAATTTTGTTCCAAGTAAATTCAATTTTTTTTTACAGAAGTAATGTTTTTGTCGATAAAAGCCGCGGGAGGGCGCCCTGCTCTTTTCTGATGCTGAACAGAATTCCTTTCACTTTTTGTTTTTCACAAATTTTGCGAAAGTTCTGGCCGCTATAGCGACTAAACGGATCACCCTATGGGGACGTTCTTGGGCTTGTTTTAATCGTTTCGACGAATACTTTAATTCGCCGCAAAGTTCACGTCGAACGGACAATACATAAGGGAGTTACGGCATTTTGAAAATTTCGCAATTTTTTTTTAACCTCAGGCGGTAGAAATTTGAAAATTTCAAAAAATCAAAAAGTGTCGATTTTCGGCGTTCCGATGCTTTTATTTTATGTATTTTGAGCTACTGATTCCGATAAACACAACCGCGCCTGTATATTTCTTTTAGTTTTTGAGATATTCGCAAAAACTGTGGGCGCTTCGAAAACGCCAAATTTCGGCGCCCCAACGTTTGTACAGTCTTCTTTAGCGCCTTAGAAAACCCCGGAGTGGGTTTTGAGTCGAAATTGAACAAAAAAATTTCGAACTAGCGAAAATCGCACTAAAATTGAAATTGCGATTTTGGGCCACTACCGTATCTCCGAAACTGAACCATCCAGGACGGCCATTCCGACGTCCACGGATGCGAATCGACGCGCCGAATCGATTGCTGGAAACCAGAACACTCTACGACGTCCGGTTTCGGAATTATGCCTGAAAAACCGAAATTTTCCCGGAAAAATTCGGAAATTTTGCGAAATTCTGGCCGCTGTAGCGACCAAACGAATCGCCCTATGGGGACGTTCTTGAGCTTGTTTTAATCGTTTCGACGATTACTTTAATTCGCCGCAAAGTTCACGTCGATCGGACAATAAATGAGGGAGTTACGGCATTTTGAAAATTTCGCAATTTTTTGAACCTCAGGCGGTAGAAATTTGAAAATTTCAAAAAATCAAAAAGTGTCAATTTTCAGCGTTCGAATTCTTTTATTTTATGTATTTTGAGCTGCTGATTACGATAAACACAACCGCGCCCGCCTATCTCTTTAAGTTTTCGAGATATTCGCGAAAAACTGTGGCACCTCGAAAACGCCAAATTTCGGCGCCCAAACGTTTGTACAGTCTTCTTTAGCGCCTCAGAAAACCCCGGAGTGGTTTTTGAGTCGAAATTGGAAAAAAAAAAATTCGAACTAGCGAAAATCGCACTAAAATTGAAATTGCGATTTTGAGCCACCACCGTATCCCCGAAACTGAACCATCCAGGACGGTCATTCCGATGTCCATGGATGCGGATCGACGCGCCGAATCGATTGCTGGAAAGCAGAACGCTCCACGACGTCCGGTTTTGGAGTTATGCCTGAAAAGCCGAAATTTTCTCGGAAAAATTCGGAAATTTTGCGAAAGTTTTGGGGACGTTCTTGGGCTCGTTTTAATCGTTTCGACGAATACTTAAATTCTCCTCAAAGTTCACGTCGATCGGACAATAAATGAGGGAGTTACGGCATTTTGAAAATTTGAAAATAAATTATGATTCGAATGTGCTCTCTGGTTAATTCCTTTTTCTTTTACTTTTAAAAAATAAGTAACTGAGTTATAACGAACGTAGCTTCAATAATAAAACGTCAAATGACAGTTAAAGAGTTGCTCTAAATAAACACTGTGTGATTGTTATTCACAGTCTACTAGATTTTCTTATTCTCAATAAATTCGGTTTATCCCTCGTATTTTAAATTATATTATTATATATTATTAATCAATCCAATTAATTTTTATAATTGAGCTTTGTTAATTTCTTGCAAAAAACTTGGAGGAATTGATGATTTTATCAGCGCTTTTTGGTATTAAATTTTTTTTGCTAAAATCGAAATATTCGTTTAAGAAAAGAAATTTCAATTCTATTGTTAAAGGTGATTTATTTATACTTTAAAACTTATTGAAAACGAGCTTTACAATCTGTCAGCATGTCATTTCAGATAAATTAGATGCATTTGGTAACATGTCAATGTTGCCAACTTAAAATATTATTCTTATCCATTTCATTGCCACGGCGTCCGAGAGAATTTTTCATTTTAAATTAATTGAAATATTTAGTTTCCTTTTCTCACCGATTTTCCTCCCGTCCTTCTCTATCTCATTAACGCCGTCCATCTATCCTTCGACTTCATCCTCCGGGGGGATAAATTACCTTTTGTCGTCCTTATTAAGGCGAAAAAATGTATTCATTTCCGTCCGTTAGGTCCCGTTTATTTATGGTCGATATTAAAATCGTACAATTCCTGAACTGTCACTCCATAAATAATATTCTCTCCGTTAGAAAATATGTTTCTTTTCGCTCTCTGTCTTATAGTCCATCTCACTTTTATATATGCCCGTGTGTATCTGCGGATGAATAAAAGTTGGAAGTAATCTGCAGGTCGGAGCAATTTATCACACGAAGTGCTCTATAAGTTTTTGGAAGAGAAAGAGCTTACGACTCTTACGTGCCAGTTTCACCTTCTTTCTCTTATATAACTGTCTCGTTTCTTTTATTTTGGCCACGGGTTACTTCTTTACATTTTACGACAGCCCTGAAAGGCGAAAAAGGTCTGCACAATCTGAACAAAGTCACCGTCATTGATACAGTGTGATTGCATCGTGAGTCCATCGATGCATTAAAGCGAAAAGAAGTTTCAGATATAGTTTCTTTTGGTTTCGCTTCTTGCTAGGCGGGTGTTCTTTTTCTTTTCCTGTCGGTAAATTAATTGTTTGCCGAAGGAGGAATTCTCGTAAGAGGATTAATGTCGTTTAGATTTATACAGAGTGTGATCTATTTCAAATACACAACTTAAGATTAAGTTATTACAATTTTATTATGTCACATAGACGTTGTATTATTTCTGTGTGAAACTTTTATAATGGAAACATAGGACGTCACCTTCATTTTCTATGTATTTGTCATATTTTTTGCTGTTAAATCATTGTACACTCAGGTCTCGTTGTATGCGATAGATGCGTTCCAAAAAAAATCGCATAAATTGAATTCGCATAAAACGAAAGCGAAAACGAAACGAAACGAGCTTCATATAAAAACTAATGATTCGTTCCAAAATTCTGAAAAACCGCAAAATTCAAATTTTCATTAAAAAATCAAAACAAAATCGTATAAAAAAATCAACAAAAATATATTTATTTCATTTACTTAAACAATAAACACAAAACAAGTTCAAAAAAAAATAAACAAAAATATAATATTAATTCATTAATTACAGAAAAAACAGAAAATGATGCAAAAAATAAGCTAAAAAATTTTTTAAGGAAATTCTGTAAATATGTATGATTAATCTGAATCACTGAATAATTGTCTGCATCGTTTTGGAATTGGTTCAACGTCACTTTCATCACTAGATGATATTAATCATATTATCATCATATGGTAAAATATCATTTTCATAACTAGAATTTGTCTCGTGAATAGGGGACGAGATCAAATAATTTTTAGGGGCTTCAATTGTTTCTTTTCTTGCAAAATAATTTGTCATCAAACTTTGCGATTTTGAATTTTTAAGTTGCTTATGCAACTCTTGATATCCGGAAAACAGATCAGTCAGTCCGCGTTGAATCTTTAATGCTCTTTCCGTATCTGGATCCATATTAAGAATTTGATTTTGTAAAGCATTAACTGTGCTGAGGATATCACCAATTTTTTTTGAAGTGAAGTGTTCAACAATTTCTTCGGAATCACTGTCTTCACTATCCACGTTTTTCTCAGTTCCAATAACTAAATTAATAACGTCGTTATCGGTTAATGGTTCTTCAGCTAAAAGTTCTTCTAAATCATCGTGGTTTAGCGAGTCAAATCCATCTCCTCCAATTTGATGAGCTAAATCTATAATTTCATTAGTCAGTGTCGATATTTCCCCACCAGTACTTCTAGCAACACAATCTGGCCATGTAGTTTTCCAGCATGCATTTAATGTTTGCGGTCGCAGTTTAGAGATCGCTGATGCTGCCAGAATAATGCAATCCAAAATTGTAAATTTTTTCCAAACTTCATTTAACGTAAGTGATTCATTTTCAAGTTTGTTTAAAATGAATTGATAAGTGCTTTTTATGTAGTATTTTTAAAAGTGGAAATTATTCCTTGATCTAAAGGTTGAAGAATACTAGTTGTGTTGGGTGGAAAAGAGTCGACTTTAATGTTCGGATGCTCCAAATGAGGATGGCCGGGTGCATTGTCTACAATCAGCAAGACTTTAAATTCAAGACCTTTTTTCTTCATATAAGATTCAACTTCTGGTACAAAGCATTTTTGAAACCATTCAGTAAACACTGAAGTTGTCACCCATGCTTTAGAATTTGCCATCCAATGAACTGGCAAATGAGTCAAATCCTTACCTTTAAGAGCTCGTGGCTTTAAAAACCTATTTACTACTAGCGGCTTTAACATTTTATCTCCTGAAGCATTACTGCATAGTAAAAACGTTAATCTTTCCTTGCAAGCTTTAAATCCACTGGCTCGTTTTTCTGATTTCGCAATGTAGGTTCGACTTGGCATCTTTTTCCAAAACAGACCAGTTTCATCAGCATTAAATACCTGATCTGGACAATATCCTCCATCTTCAATAATTTTTTTAAATTTTTCTGGGTAAGCTGCGCAAGCGCTCTCATTTGCTGAAGCTGCCTCACCTCTAATTTGAATGTTATGGAGGTTATTTCTTTTAATAAATCTTGTCATCCATCCTTTACTTGCTGTAAAATCCTTTGGCCTAGAAATTGACGGTCCAGAATCTTTAATTGTCTCATAAAATGTTAAAGCTAACAGGAATTTTCTTTTTCGTTAAGTCTTCAATCCATATAACGAGAGCTTTTTCCACTTTTTAATTAACGTGTCTCTTTAGTAAGAAGAATATTTAGTGCTTAGTTTTGTGCCTGAAATTACGGATTTTCTTATTGAAATCTCATTTTTTTTAATAGCTCGAATTGTTGATTCCCCTAGTTTATATTCCTTTCCAAGTGCGGTATATTTTGCTCCTTTTGAAATGCGATCTAAATTTTCAATTTTTGTTTCCAGGGATATCGTTCGTCTCTTTTTTTATTTTTTTCCATTGTTATACCCTAAATGATGAACAAACATTCAGCAAATAAAAAACCCACCAAAATTTATGATTTTTACACTTACTTTTTCCCAAAGTGAAATTTTTATTGAGGTTTAAAACTGATTTCAATTTAAATGTTAGACCACTCGAATCACTCACTCACTGCACCGTATTTAAACAAATGAACCAGCTAATAAAAAGGGCAATTCCCACAACACACATGCGTATCTTCTATGCACAGAAAAAACACTGCACCGTAATTTAAAAAAAAACACCAGTTATTAAGAAGGGAAATCTCCAGTTTGTTCTTTCAATAATAACATACATACACAACACTCATACATACGTATCGCCTATGCATAGAAAAAACACAAAATAAAACAAACTATAACGATTATATCAGTGATGCAAACTTGGTTTAATTTAAAACGGTAAAAAAGCTTAAAAAAACATCTAAAATTTCAAAATCTGTTAAAATTCTAAAAAAAAAATCGTTAATTTAAAAATCGCATAAATTTGAATTCGCATTAAAAAAATCCGCATAAAACGAGACCTGAGTGTATTGCAATTGTTGTGTATTGTCTTTGCTTACTTTTCCAATTTAGGTCTTTGTTTGCAAAAATATTTTTTGATAAAATTATATAACGCGTTTATCTGATTGAAGGCCAGAGGCACTAACCCTGAAATTTTATTGAAAATTTTTCTGTACCCCAACTTTAAGGTAGTTTATTATCTTGTCGTAAATTCTTTATGTTCATATTTGTTTTAAACTAGCATGAACCCAGCATGGGTAGCTACGCTATAGTAGTTGGTGCATTATAGCGTCTGACATACTCTCCAGGCTGGTGTTTTGTCAGTTAATGAAACCTGCATGAATGTAGACATTTAGGTCTTTTTTCATAACTGTTTGGTTCATACTTCGCCAGTTTCACCCTACCGAACTGGTATCTCTGGAGAGTTCCTCGAAGTTTGTACCGTAAGCTCCTAGTCTTTTCGATAAGAATAAAATTATTCTGCAGCTGGTTTTGTCTCTTCGTGATAATGTCAAAGCGCATTTATTAAATTGACAGCCTATTCTGTCATTTCGTGACAATGTTAAAACATATTTACCGCGCACGTCAAACGATTGACCTCGACTCAAGGAAATATAGATATTTTTTGTTTAGTTATACTTTTACAGAAACCATCGCCCGTACGAAAACAACAATTTACCAAAGTTTCATCGCAATCGGATGAACAGAATTGAAGCCAATACGCAAGATAGACACACATTCATTTTTATATATACAGATCAGCATGACAGTTCTTATGACATAATAATATTTGCGTTTTTCTAGGCTAACAATAGATTTTAGTTTATCTATTTTCATTAAATTTGAATTGTAATCAAACTTTTACAGCTCCAAACACATGTATGTTTAATATACATGTATAGTTTATTTCAAATTATAAGAATATAACTTTGAACGGCTCTAATGCTTTTATTTCACCACCTGCGGCAATAACTACCTGGCCGCTTACTACGATTATCTTTTACGCAAACAAACTGCTGAGGTCCGTAATGACAAAATTTAAGTAAATTGTAATTACTGCAATTTAGATGAAATAAAATTTATTAATAATATAAGTACCAACAGTTGTTAATTTGCATATATAGTTATTATATATAGTTAAATAGTCATTAAATTACAATTTAGATGAAATAAGTGCTTATATTTATTAAAACAAAATTTAAGTAAATATAGTTACGAGAAAATTAATACTGGTAGCCGTAACTTTGTTGTAATTCATTTTGGAAGTAATAAAATAAAATAAAACAATAACTTTGTTATATATACCACTTTATTCACATATAATCGTGACCGCGGTATCGACATACAAGTTTGATAATGATATTGTATGTCGAAACCGCGGTCACGATTATATGTGAATAAAGTGATATATATAACAAAGTTATTGTTTTATTTTATTTTATAGTTAGGAGAGTTGGTATATATTACATCTAATATTGAGTCTATTTATCATTTATTGTTAATCTTTACTGCTGTATACATATTTGATTTTTCTCTCTTTAGTTAACCAACATGTGGCGACCTTTTGCTGAAAGTGTTTGTGATTATGATGTGGATAGTGATCATACTGTTAGAGCACGACAGAGAAAGCATATATCAGAAAATGCAAAACAGATAATTTTCAATCATCATACCCTGATGGAAGAAAATAACGAACTACAAACCCAGAACGTTCAACGAACGTTGCAATTAACCAAGGTGCCTTTTCGAAGAATATATAAAATAATTAAGAATAGGAGCATCGAAAGCAAAGAAGTGACAGAGGAGCACCGAGAAAAATTGAAGAGTATGAAATTGATACTATTAGGCAGCAAGTATACTCCTTCTACAGAGGGAAATGTTGTATCTACACTTGACTGCGTACATAAAAGAATCAGTGATGAGCCAATAAATATTCAGTATTCTAAAGCAACCTTGTGGCGGACGCTAAAGAAAGCGGGTTCTAAGTTTGGCACTACAGACAAACGTCGCACAATTATGGAAAGCTCGAGGTTACAGAAACTTTGATATGAATACTTAACGGCAATTAGAAGGTATAGACAGGAAGGACGATTAATATGTTATTTAGACGAGACGTGGTATGACACCCATGACACAATTTGCAAAGGTTGGGTGGATAGTTCAAGTATGTGTCAGTTGGACGCGCCGGTTTCGAGAGGGAAGAGAATAATCATTCTTTATGCTGGGTCAGAAAAGGGATGGATCGGACAGCCGCTATTATCTGCTAAAAATGTTAAATCCTCAAGTTTAGATTACAATGAAGATATGACCTCATCTTTATTTGAAGAATGGTTTAGTGATACTTTGCAGCCAAATTTACCAAAAGATAGTGTGGTAGTGATGGACAACGCTCCGTATCATTCTCGACAGCTAACCTACAAAATGTAATATTAAGAAAGATATTAAAACATTTTTAGAAGCAAATGATTTATATTTTGAGGATCATTATACAAAAAAAACAATTAATATAGGTGATGAAGACAAAAGAATATTTAACAAAAAGAAGGATTATTATGTGGATAACAGAGCCAAAGAAGCAGGGCGTACAATTTTGCGTTTACCACCATACCATTGCATTTTAAATCCCATTGAATTGATATAGGCCCAACTGAAAAATACCATAAAACGAACAAATCAAACACCGAAATTTAGTGAAAGCAGTGTAACACACATAAAAAATGCTATGGAACATATAACTGCTGTAAATTGGAAAAATGCTGTTAAACACGCAATACCTAAGGAGGACGAATATATGCGCATGTACAAAATAGTAGCACCTTTGATTATAAATTTGCAATACGATTCAGACACAGACACCGATTTGCAAGACGACTCAATCACAGATGATTTATGAAATGCGGTGACACATAAAAATTTTATTGTGTATTACAAATAAATTAGCTTTATATATCTATATGTATCCACTACAAATGTTGCCACACGATTTGTAACTTTTTCTTCGTATATAAACCCAATGTACAGATATTTTTTATTATATACATGAAATTAATTTTATTATTATATTATAGGGCCCCATTAGGGTTCGCGTCGTAATTAACTCCTAATATTTTAGATTATATTTAATATAATTAATTGCATCGTTCCATTTTCCAAAAATGTTGTCTCTTTATTTCAAGGACAGCCTGCATCGTCTCAATTGTAGCAAGTCACAAAAATCCAGAAAAGAGGAAATCTCCGGGTATTCTTTAATAGCCGAAGGTAATAATTTAAATATGTCAGTAACATTGCAGGTATGTAAATTTTTATGTAAGTAAATCGAATATATACATATAAATACATACAAATGTTGGCTATGTAAACGTTGTCCATGGTTTCGTCTTTGAAAATACCTCGTTTTCACACAAAAGCGTGACGTTTACATGCAAAAGGTGCTTTGCCTAAAGCAGAGCTTCGTACGTTATATACACATTCATATGTACATACTTACATGTACAACAAAGTCAAAGATTAATAAAAAGCAAATCTTGACTAGTTTACTCGAAAGTTGAAGTGCTTTTCAGGCATACGCCAGAGAGAGACGATGCGAAAATCGCATGAAAAACGGGATAATATGTTGGTTGCAGTACGGCTTTGGGAGAATTTTCCACGTTTCGCACAGAGGGGGAAGTAAAAAGCTGTAAAGGTGGTAAATAAGCAAGTTTTTGACAACTCCTGACTGGGTTCATGCCTGCATTTGATGTAGAGACCGCCCGATATACGCTTTGAACTTTTTCTCTTTCTCCGTTCATATTTTACTTTGACTTCAGTATTTTCTGCTTGTCAGAATTTTGGCGTGTTTATGTACACATATATACATACATGTATGCATATAAATGTTTTGAGGAACGCCGTCTTGGTAATATAATAATTTTACTTTATTTATACATTTTTGTATGTTAATTAGCTCGGCTGAATACATAAAGAGTCAGTAGTGCCAAATTTCACATAGCTTCCTGTATAAGCTGACTATAAAAATATGTGCGGTATTATCATTAAAAGTAATTTAACATTTTCAGAAATACACTTATTATCAAATAAAATTAAAAAACCCTTACCACAATAGAATTTAATGATTCTAAATACGTATTTCTGCAACCACGTTGTCATCTTCAGTAGAAAAACCAGTGTAACACTTGAACGCTCAAAAACACTCACAGAAGGATTGTTCTGAACGTCTTCTAGTTTAACACTAAAATCTTCAAACTTAAATGCTATAAAAATTACCAACATTTTGGTAAATCCCACCTATTCATGCAAGAGCATTAACCCATTATTTGTAAATTCTATAGAAAAACCGTTTAGAAATATTATAAAAGCCGTAATTTAACACACATTAAGAATCCAATTATGAAACTAATCCTTAAATTATGTTGAAATATAAATTTGGAAATTAATGTTGAGTCAGAATATTTTAATGGCAAATATTGTAATGAAACGAATTTAAAAATAAATTCCATGAATTCGCATATTTTTTAATGGTTTTCCTATTTTTCTTGCTTTAATAACATCTAACTGTCAATTAACTCAAATAAAGAAGAACCTGGTATAGGACCCAAATCTGCGTTAATTACGTTATTCCTATTTTTAAAGATAAAAATGCTCTCAAAACTATGTAATTCGCGGGGGCGTGTGACGTTTTTTATTAATCTCAGACTGTCAGATGTTACGTTGTGATCTGATTCAAGAATATGTCGGGCAACACTTGATTTTTCCGGTCTATTGAATCTAATATGCGAAACATGTTCTTTATAACGAGTTAGAATCGAACGTTTTGTTTGGCCAACATATTTTTTATCACAATCCTTACAATTTATTTCATAGATTCCAGATTTGTTGTTTACCTCAACTTTGTCTTTCGCGTTGCCTAAGAGATATTTTAGGGAGTTGTTCGACCGAAATGCTACTTGAACATTATACTGTTTAAAGGTTTTACTTAAATTTTTCGTAGTTTCGTGAAACGGTAAACTAATAAATTTTTTGCTCGAATCAATTTGAGGTAGCAAACATGTGGAATCCTGAATTGTTTTTGTTACTTTGTGTTTTCTAACTAGCTTGTTTATTATTTCTGAATCGAAACCGTTCTAACTCGCGATTTTCTTAATTAAAGTTAATTCCTTTTCATATCTATCCTTTGTCAATGGCATGCTTAACAAACGATTGATAAGAAAATTGAAAGAGGCACTCTTGTGCTGAAAAGTATGGTTTGAATCTGCGGTTATAAATCTGTTGACGTTGTTTTCTTTTCGGTAAATATCAAACTTTATGTGTCACTTTGAGATTGAGTTTAAAAAGTCGGCCAAATATCTTCCAAACATATGGGTCAGGTATGTAGACGATGTGTTTGCAATTTTTGATACCAAAAAGTGCGACTTAGATTATTTTGTAACAGAATTAAATTCAAAATTTCCTAGTATTAAACTCACGATTGAAAAGGAAAACAACGGAGGTTTGCCATTTTTAGATACCTTAGTAATTAGGAATGACAAAAACTTAGAGTTTGATTTTTACCGAAAAGAAACCAACGTCAACAGATTTATAACCGCAGATTCAAACCATACTTTTCAGCACAAGAGTGCCTCTTTCAATTTTCCTATCAATCGTTTGTTAAGCATGCCATTGATAAGGATAGATATGAAAAGGAATTAACTTTAATTAAGAAAATCGCGAGTTACAACGGTTTCGATTCAGAAATAATAAACAAGCTAGTTAGAAGACATAAAGTAAGAAAAACAATTCAGGATTCCACATGTTTGCTACCTCAAATTGATTCGAGCAAAAAATTTATTAGTTTACCGTTTCACGAAACTACGAAAAATTTAAGTAAAACCTTTAAACAGTATAATGTTCAAGTAGCATTTCGGTCGAATAACTCGCTAAAATCTCTCTTAGGCAACGCGAAAGACAAAGTTGAGGTAAACAACAAATCTGGAATCTATGAAATAAATTGTAAGGATTGTGATAAAAAATATGTCGGCCAACAAAACGTTCGATTCTAACTCGATATAAAGAACATGTTTCGCATATTAGATTCAATAGACCGGAAAAATCAAGTGTTGCCCGACATATTCTTGAATCAGATCACAACGTAACATCTGACTGTCTGAGATTAATAAAAAACGTCACACGCCCCCGCGAATTAGATAGTTTTGAGAGCATTTTTATCTTTAAAAATAGGAATAACGTAATTAACGCAGATTTGGGATTAGGATTAGTTTCATAATTGGATTCTTAATGTATGTTAAATTACGGCTTTTATAATATTTCTAAACGGTTTTTCTATAGAATTTACAAATAATGGGTTAATGCATGAATAGGAGGGGTTTACCAGAATGTAGGTAATTTTTGTAGCATTTAAGATTGAAGATTTTAGTGTTAAACTAGAAGACGTTCAGAACAATCCTTCTGTGAGTGTTTTTGTGCGTTCAAGTGTTACACTGTTTTTTCTACTGAAGATGACAACGTGGTTGTAGAATTACGTATTTAGAATAATTAAATTCTATTGTGGTAAGGGTTTTTTTAATTTTATTATTCACTTATAAGCCACAGTCTCCGATTTGTTAGATAGTTGAAAGGATTTATTAAGAGCTGTAATTTATAATTTTAGGAAGTAAGTAAATATACATATTTCTTTAAATTAAACATATTTCCACACTATGACTTTCTTGTCTTTAAAGAAAGAAAGAAAGCATTCAGAGACTGCAACGACAGTATGATGGATTACACTTTGAATAAATCTCATGAATATTCTTTATCAATTTAATCACAATTATCAGCAACCCTCGTCTTCTATCGGCGAATTTACCCTTGACACACTGTTCCCTTCCCCATTGTTCCATCCCCGTTTTCTACTACTCTGTCTTCCTCACTCTTCACACATAAATCGGATGATAAATGATGTACTCATAGTAATTGCCTCTTAAGTTATGGTTCATGGCGTGTATGAAATATGGTATCGTTCCGCGCGCAATTACTGAGGGGTTATTTATCTTTAGGAAGTGTACAGAGACATCTATAAATTCCGGGAGGAACCAGATATGGTCCCTTGAGTTCCAAGTGGGAATTCGTTTGAGTTATATTTTTCGTTAATTTATTTATATACAGAGTGTTTCACAACATAAAGTTCTATCATTATATTATTTTAAGTTCGTCTTATTTTTAAAATAAGACGAAATTAAATTTCGAACGCTACTTTTAAATGAAAAATTATTACTGGTATGAAAAAAAAAACGGCCAATAGTTTGATGAGGCCAAGGATCAAAAAAGGATCAAAGCTTGTAACCTGTTTATCCTTCTTAAGTCATAAAAGACATATTCTTCAGAGTGAGATGCGAATTGGAAATAAAACAGCTCTAATAAGATCTCGCGTCTCTCAGGAAAGCGTTTTGGGACCTATATTATATTTGATTTGCAGACCTACTAACTAGAAAAAATATCATCTTTGCAGATGACAAAGCTGTTCTACCTGAAAATTCAGACCCAAGGATATAGCCTGTTTATTCTTCTTAAATTATACTTAAAGGACAGATTCTTCAGAGGTAGATACGAAAACCGAATCACACACCACTTACATAAGTTAAGTTTCAGATTGCATACACCAATTCCATATTAAATTAATGTTATTCTGCAAGAGAATTGCATCTTCTGGCCAATTAATGGGCATATATATCTTATAAGTCGTCGGTGTCAGGACACGTCAACGAATCAAGAAGATAATTAATGATTAACAAGAAGAGAAGCGGTCCCAAGGTAGAGCCTTGAGGAACACCAGTATTAGAAATAAATTCGGAGGATTTAAGTCCATTATAATATACGAAGTTCTTCCTTGTAGATAAGAAGTCATAAGACAAATAAAATACTCATTCAATCTAAATTTATGGAGGATCAATACATTATGATCAAAGATATCAAATGCACGAGTGAAATAGGTGTAGACAACATCCATTTTACCAGGATAATTCAGTTGTTACAAATATCTTGAAAAATGATTAGTTGAAGTAAGGAAAATGAACTAACTCGAGTAAGTTAGTCACTGAACAGGCGTGCTGAAGCTTGTCTTGAAGCAAATGGTGCACATTTTCAACATTTCCTTTAACTTTATAAATTTTGCGTTGTTTTTATTTTTGTTAACTTAACTAAATGTCTTATTGACAGTACTTAAAATGTCGCAGATATAGGCATCTGTAACAAATAAACGTATTTCCTATAAATGGTTTCATTATTTGTGTCTTGTCTTTATTAGTAGAGCAGGCCAATTTCCGCGCGCGCCATGTGCGCCGATATGAGGATTATTGTATTGCATCAGAACTAATAAAAAGCATTCAGTATGTGTTTGGTACTTGCTTAGACTGCATGTAAGTGTAAGAAAACGTAATAAAATGTCGTCGACACATAAATCGAGAAAACGACCGTTGTCAGCCGAAGTGAATAAGTTTATTATGGATTTCCCGGACTTAATATACGATGGCTCAACAATTAAATGTTTAGTGTGCAATAAATATCTAATGTGTTGGTCAAAAACACATTGTAAAGAACACGTAAGCAGTTCGAAGCACAATAATAACAAAATTAATCGACAACAGTTTATACATGAACTATGTGTAACTATGATTGTGTGTACACTGCCGTTTACCTTGTTAAATAGTGATTCATTTATTTCATTTTGGAATAAATACGCGAATCAAACATTATCGAGCACGACAACGTTACGAAGGAATTTACCATCGCTGCGTAAACAGGTTGAAAATAAAATCAAAGCCGAACTGAAAAATAAAAAACTGTGGTTATGTGTGTACGAAACAAGTGACAGCAAAAGACAATCTGTAGTTAATGTGAAGGCGCGTATTATGGAACCACATCAACCAACGTCTTCAATTTTATTAGCATCCAGACGACTAGAACAATGTAATGCCGAAAAAATTTCAGAGGTGTTATTAGATACTTTGGAAAAATTTAAACTTTCGAAAGACCAAGTATTAATGTTTATGACCGATGATGCCGCAACCATGTGTTCTGTAGGCCGGTCTCTTAGAAAATATTGTCCTAACTTGTTACATATTACTTGTAAACTCCATGCTCTACACCTTGTGGCAGAACAGGTTCGTAGATGTTTTCCAGAGGTAGATGCTTTAATATCGAATACAAAGGCAGTATTCCTGAAATCTCCAAAACGTATTCGGAAATTTCACGAATTGTGTCCCCATACCCCTGAGCCACCACAGCCGATTCTGACACGTTGGGGTACATGGTTACGGGCGGGGTTTTACTATCATGAACATTTTGAAAAAATTAAGGACGTGGTTTTATCATTCGATCCGAAAGAAAGTGCAGCTATCAATACAAGCCAGAAAAAATTTCAAGATGCCCAGATTTACAAATGGATTAAATGGATTTACAAAGTATTCGTGAGAATTATTTTGGACTAGAAGAGGCAATAACAAAATTAGAAAATTCGTCACTGTCGCTAGAGGAATCACTGCAAATCGTTAAAGATGTTCACGCACAACTGTGTGCTGTAGAAGATGCAAAAAGTGAAAGTATTCTAATTAAATTTGAAAGTGTTTTAGACAGAAATGCAGATTTTGACACCTTAGCACGTATTTGTGAGGGCACGTCTACAGATGCGTTAAGTTGCTTGAAAAAGTATTTTGATTATGCGAATATAGCATCACTAGATGTAGAACACTCGTTTTCCGAATATAAACATATTTTTTCATGGCGGACATGTTTTTCAGAAATAACCTTAGAAACGTACCTGATGTTGAAAATATACAATCGAGTTTCTCCAGTTTGTCAATCCTTGGAAAACGCTTAAAACGGTAAGGTACATACAACGCTGCTATAATATGTACTATTCTTATTTTTCGTGCGTTTATGCATATTACTTTAATAGCAGAAAACAAAATGTATATTTAATTATTTCAGATAGAATAAATGTCTCTACTTCTATACTTATATCGGTAACAAGCTCATGTTGCGTCCCTATTCTATCGCATATTTTAATATATTACGAATTACACTCCCATACCGGCGCTCATGGCGCGCACGGAAATTGGTCTGCTCTATTTATTAGTAACAAACTTAGCTATGCTTTCTTTCTAAAACGCTACATAATTCACAAAAATTGCACATAACTTCTTTATTTGTATTTTATTAATAAACCGATATGTAAATTTTGACTAAAGCATTCCCTACCACCCTGTATAATTCGTGCAATAAAAGTGAATTTATAATTTTTAATCAATTTGAATTCATGCAAGTTAAACTGAAAGGAACTTTAATTTTCAACTTAACTTACATTAGGCCAAATTTTCCAAAAATTATCGATAATTTTTATTGGACTTGTATATTACTCCTGAAAATAGTCCAGAAAAGGCTTCAATTATACTTTTTATTTAATGAAAGCTCACTATGAATTCTAGCGTATTATGTTTTGTTTTCATATATTTCCAGCATAAGTCAGAAGATCAACATTTGTTCTACAACATCTTCATATTAGTTATATTATGGATGCGTGCAAACTTTCCGGGATTTTCCTTTTTGTGTTTTAAACCGAGAAAAGCTCATATGAATGCTTTTTTACTCCCTTCAAAGCTAATGTAATCGCTTTTTCTCTTTACGATTGCAAATTAATCCACGATCAAAAGACGAGTCGGAATACATTAAAGGAACAGAAAACGTCAGAGAAGAAGATAGAAATGATAGAGTGAAATGGAGAGAGAAAGGACAATTAGTAAATACATAAAAGAAAAGAGAGATGGTAAATAAAATGCAGTTGTGTAAAGCGAAATAAAGCTGTCAAATCCTTGTATTTTTACTGCAATTTTATCATATATCCGTCTCTCTTCAACTGTCCACTTCTCTTTCTTTCCTCGGCCTCTTCACTTGTTTTTTTAAGGATTTCCTTGATGGAAAAATAATTTTAATGCACGTTTTCAATTAAGCTTTCGTCCGCTAGAGCTCTTTCAATATTATTAATGCCGAATTAGCTGTCAACCTTTCCGGGTTATTAATAGTACGTGACATTTTCAAAGTAGTTTTTCACTAACAGAAAGGAAAACTGCTGGCATAGAACGGAGAAAATAAAGCATCGGTTCGTGGAATGTTTGCAGTAAATTAGAAATTTCATGGATTATAATTAAAAAATGTCACGGTAGAGAGACCTTATTTTTGCTGTTGTTTAAGCAGTTCTAGTATAATACTTTATCTTTGAAGATGTTATTAAAAGTAACTTTTATTTGTGTTAAATGTTGTGATATATATTAAACGAGTGATAAATTGGATTCGTGTAAATTTAGCAAAGAAATAAAATAACATTATGCAATTAATATACAGTGTTAGTAAAAAGTATGGAATCCCCTAAGTATCTTTGCTATGGTTCATTCACTAAATAAAATTGGGTATACCATTCTAAAAAGATTTAAGGATTTTAAAAATAACAGTATTTCCTAGAAATCAGTTTTCATTAGTAACGTCATAAGCCAAGAATGAACTGGTAAAATAGCTAATTTCCAAAAACAAGTCTTTTAAACTCGAGATTTTAACAATTTATTTATTTTAACAAATAATAACAAATAATGATTTGCTGACTAGATTAAATGTTCAAACTCTGACATTGGCCAAACAAGGTCATTTTTAATTGTAAAATAAATGACTTGTATAGTAATCTGGTATTAGTATAGTACAATTTTTAAAAGTTTTTTATTTCAAAATCGTCTATTGTTGTTAATATTATTTCTCTATTGTATTTGTTATTGTTGTATTGTTTATTATGGTGTTCCTGGCTGAATCAAAACGTATTGAAATTTTAATTTTACGAGGCTATGGAAACAAACAGCAAGTTTTGAATCTGTTCAATGAACTTAATCCCGGTAATCAAATCACAAAACGGTTGTGAAAACTGTAAGACGTTTTTTACGAACTAATCATGTAAATAATGAACCTAAGTCTGGAAGGCCAAAATCAGGCACAAATGATAACGTAAAGTTGAATGTGTTATTAGTAATTGAGGAGAATCCACGAATAGTAACCACACAGCTAGTCTTGATAATGATATATGTTAGAGTTCTGTTATGAATATACTGAAATTAGAAAAGTTGTAGTTCTATAAATTTCACTTCTGTCACGAGTTAACTGAAGACGACCCTGATCGCAGAATAGAATATTGTGAAAACTTGCAGAACAGATGCGTAGCAAGTCCAAACATTATCAGAAAAATTGTGTTCTCAGATGAAGCAACATTTTGTTTGAGTGGTATAGTCAATAGACATAACCATCGAGTTTGGTCTAGGGACAGTACTCGTTGGATGCGACAAGTACATACTCAGTATTCGGAGAAAATAGACGTGTGGGCAGGCGTGGTAGACAATAATGTTATTGGGCCTTTTTTTATTGAAGGCATTCTTAATGGATATCGATATTTAGATTTATTAAAAAAGGCTAGGCTTTATCCTGATCCGAACAATCCAAGGATTAGGATGTAATTATTAAAGTTTTATCGAAATTGGTCTGTTTGATGTGTTTTTTAGGGCTGTACTGTTGTTTGTGTTTCGGATGTGCCTATTTAAATGGACACATCCGAAAAAAATAACAAGGGAATAAACATATTAGAAAACATTCACATACAAAAAAATACAGATTCCATAAAAGACAGAACAGATACAAATAACTTGTCTACAATATACCTAACCATTTCATTTCAACACCCCCCCTCCGTATAATAAATGTATAAACATTAGGAAAATATAATTAAAAAAATTTAAAAAAAACATGTCCGAGAACAGTCTAAACCAACACTACACATATTTTCACTGGGTGGCACTACAAATGCAAATGCAAACAATGCACCATAAAAAAGTCTAAACCAGAAAGACCCACGTAACATAGTTTTATCTAGAAATGGTAACCAAAAACAAATTCGTTACATATTAACAGCACAATTTTAATGTAAGTAGTTTTAATTTAACATTGGAATCTTACCATTTTTAACATTTTCAATAAATATTACAGTTTTGATAGAGGCACTATATATAGTACCGAAACGTCAACATAAATTAGATATTGTTTTAATTACCTGGCCGCTACTCCCAAGAAGCAATTATTTTTAACTTTATACATACATACATATATATATATATATATATATATATATATATATATATATATAGATAATTTCTTAGCGGTTCATTTAATATATTATTTGATAAATTCTTGGAATTTTCGATTTTTATATTAAATATTTTCAAATTAGTTTGTTATTTTGCGAAGTAAATGTGAATATTCACATTTACTTCGCAAAATAATCCTCAGTAGGCAGTCATGTTTGCATAAACATTGCTGCCTAAACCTTACAACGCAAATTATACGAAATTTTATTTGAAAAATAAAAAATTAAATAAACGCCTAAGAAATTATCTCTATATATTAATAGCTAAGGATGAAAAATTAGCAATTTCAAACCTGAGATCTGAATATTAACATCGTTTCCAAATAGGCTTGACACCAAGGTCCTCGTGGGTCAGTTGGTTAGAGCGGCGGTCCGGCAAACCCTAGGATAGGGTTAAAGTCCCAACGTGGACGAAAATTTTTCAAATAAAATATCGTATAAATTGCGTTGTAATTTGTAGGCAGCAATTTTTACATTCACATTTACTTCGCAAAATAACGTACTAACTTGAAAATATTTAAGATAAAAACCGAAAATTCCAAGAATTTATGAAATTTTCTTGACCATACTAATATAAATTAACATTAAAACTCAAATGTTCTTTCTTAATATTTCGTCATTTATTAATGACTTCCTCAGAAGAAGCTATAACATTGCAATATACACTTTATACTCTTATACTAAAATATTCAAAAAGAAAACTTACAGCTAGAGTTAAGCGTTGGCAGTCTTATCAATTAATTTATACATAATCGTAACCAGCACCTCACAAATGAAACATGTACCTTACATTTTTCACACAACAACTGAAATTGTAATATTTGAACTTAATCTTTTCCACCCGCATATCTGCGTAATATCTATGTGAAAATAAATCTATCCTAATTTCTACATTGGGTATTAGGATAGGTTTTTACATAAATATTATACAGACATTATTTAATTTCCTTAGCTTTATTAGGACTACTCACACGACTAGAGATATTATAAGAGTTTACGAGTCTCAACATAGCCGAGTGTTTTTTTTTGTATCAATAAATATATAAAATTAATTTACATATTTCTTTTTCTTTTCAACAGAATATAAATTAATTTCTCGTATGGTACAACATTTATGGCCGCCTAAACGTGGTACATTATCCTGTTCTGGAATTATCTCTCTCTATAAATTGCTATATACATATAATTAGCCTACATATCTATAAATACTGAAAAGTTTATTTCGGATTTCGGATTTTTAGTTAACAAAAATAAACTTAATTGAAGGAAATTAAGACTTGAATCAACCTTTAACATGAAATTCATTTATGCATAAGTATTTATAGTAGGACAGTCTTCAGTTTTAATAACCACTGTATCATTTTTGGCTCCACTAATGCCTAAATATGTTTCTACTGGTATTTTCTTCAATGTTCGTTCGACATGGTTAAATAAATTATTTCTATTTTTTATATTACTTTTTGCTATTTCCATTTTTACAAGATGCCACAACTTCTCAAGAACATGAACGCCATTGGATAATTGTCAGAGCATTTTGCAAAAATGCTCTGACATTCTTTTTTGGCCTTTGAAGAATGTTTTGGGACATTATCATGTTGAAACTGTCGCTTGATAGGCAAATATTCTTCAATAAAGGCAAGAATTATAGTTCTGAGAATGTCTATATACTGAGTTCTATCTAATATTTACTTTTCTTTCTTAGATACTATGAGTAACTAGTGCTGGTGAAGTTTTGAGAATGTTTTTATAGCTATTTTTCAGAGATATGTCTTGATAATGTCTTGGATTGGACGTTCATAAGATTGGAATAAATAATAAAACCAATTAAAATTAAAATTTAAATTTTTCAGAAGAAACAAATATAAAGTATTTTTTTAGTTACAAAGGTCTGTGGCTGTATATATTGAGATTTATAATTAATAATTAACTAATCGACAATGATATAAAAGTAGATGGCAAAGTATCATACTCTACCACTTTCTTCGGTAGGTGCGACCAGTTTGTAATATTGACAAAGCCCGTCATTTCGTTTAAAAGGTATTTCGGGATCGGCAATCTCGTGCAATCCAATTTCAAACAAAAAGTCAAGTGACCATTAAGCAGGATCTGCGAAATCCCTGAACGTCCTGCCGAGACCACTGTAAACATATAACTCAAGGTCCTCGAAGGATTATCCGTTGATCGATTTCGGTAGTTACTGCAGGACATTGCCGACGAAGGACTAAAACAAGAAATGTAAAAAAAAAGAAATGTCAACACGTGTGTACACAGACAGATACACAAGCTCTTACAAACATTTAATGTTTGTTTTTACTTCAGATTCTCTGCTATTGGATATATACAAGAGAGTAATCGGAATTGATGAAAAGGGCTTCTATCTAATTAACTAAAGTTTTAACTGATGAGCTATAACTTAAAATCTGCATAAATTATTCTTTAAAAATTACAAATTTAGGTAGTAGTTACGAGGAGTGCTCAAATTTAGCTTGGACTGTTTAAATTAAATTCTAATTTGGAGACGATTTCACAAATTTAAGTTGGTAAAGCTTGCCTGTCGTGCTTGTTAAGACAAGAATGCATTTTATTATTTTTACAGTGGTCGTTGCGATGTCGGAAAGTTTTGTGCTTTCTAGTATGGAACAGTGCGTAATTATCAAATTTCTCAAGGCGAAAGGCGCCAATTCTTTAAGCAGAATATGGCGTTTAATATGTTTTAGAAGCCAAGTGTTAGAGTAGTCAAAATCTGTTTTGAGACACAGAAGAATACACGTAGAAAATGAATTAGATATATGGTGAAGTAGAACTTCAGTTATTTGCGAGAATAAAGTCAAATTTAATGCCCTTATTTAGCAATATGAATAGGTAATAGTATACAAATGAAACAGACATGCAATATACATATCTGTAACTGTACACATGGACAATACACCTCGTATTTTCAGCATTTGCTTCTGCTTAAGACACGTGTTTCTGCCATCTATAGGCGTCATCAGTCAAGCTAGTGAAGCAATGTAACATTGTTACATAGCTTCACTAGCTTGACTCTCTCTGCTTTTAAGGGAGTTTATCGAAAATTACTTCTAGCTTTTACTGTAATTTACTCATTACTTTCTTATATACTCAAGGGGGATTAAATAATCTGGGAGTCTCCTTACTAGATATTATTATTTAACTATGCTTAATTACTGCCTTCACGATTTGCTCTGTGATTACTTTTATTTTAGTTTATTTTGGTAAACTTCTTTCTGTAAACACCCTTTTAACCTTTTTTTTGTTATTGCTCATTTGGCGTTAGTAGATATTAATTTCATATAAAATTTATTGTCTCTGTCCTGCTTTGTTGAAATATTAAATTTTGTTTATATTGACGACTTGTGTTTGTTTGACTTCCTTTCCACAAGTGTTTAACTAGGCAAAGATCGGTTCGAATCAGGGTAACAAGTAGTAAGGTGGCAAACTCTCTTGCTTTTGAGCTACTGGAGTCCCACCCGCAACCGTATATACGGGGAGCTTTGCAGGTTTTTTATACGGTGGCGTAATACCTTCATCTAGCGACCAGGGAAACTCGCGACTCTCCGAAAAACTATTGGGCTAGCCGGCAAGGAATTTACAAAGGGACGTCCACCTTCAGGTAGGTCAGAACAAGGCCACGCTGAATATCACGCAACCTCTTACCGCTTGTTGTGCATTATTTTATTTTGGTCGCGTTTATGTAGCATGTTCCGTTCATCAAGGTGCTCACATTTGTACGGGTTAATAATGGTATATGAAAGATATTAAAGATTGTTTTTAAAATCTTAAATCTATCACATAATAAATATTATAATATTTGAGATGAAACGATATTCATCTACTTTCATAAAATTTTCACATAGCGATGTAAAAGTTGAATAATTTAAAAGATTAGAGATTTATTTTCTCTATTTGGGGGCACCCACATTCGAAAACAAACGTTTACAAAGGCATATGGATGTAGCGGCAAGATAATAACATAAATTACAAACACAATAGAAAGCAGGTAGTTGCAGGTGGGGCGTTTCATTCAAGATAAGGGATAAAAAATAATGCATACATTGAATATACGATTGTTGGTGTGCTTCTCTCTCTGTGTGTTGTCTATTTGCGTAGGCAGAGCTTCAGAATTAAAGCACGAAATACATATATGTGTGTATAGGATTTCTTTTTTGAATATTATGCCGAACACCCTCTCTTTTCCTATATATATATATATATATATATATATATTCTGCAAGGCAAGTCGAAACAGATACTTCAGTAACAAGATCTTTATCGTATCAACAGTAATGCGGCTAAAATGGATTTTAAAGTACTTTTATATTTGTCTTCTCGACATCTGACATGATTCCATTAAACGTCCTTCTTTATTTGCGTTTTATTTCGTTTTAAATTTATTTTTTAAACTGAGTAAATAAGATTATCTCGCTCAATATATTTTCTAAAATCATTAAATGTACATGAAATCTGTATTTGTTTTAGTTATTATTATTTTTTTTTCGAGTAAGAAACTAATGAAATTAAAATTTATAAAATACGAGGGGCATTTTCATATTACGCTGTTGAACACAAAAATCCGTCCATACAGTTGTTACGCTTAGCATATAAAAATATTTTTATCTATTTTTAAATATATTTCTTCTTTGAATATCTCGATTTAAAATAATATTTAACTAAGACATTTTTCTGTATATTCGTTTACAAAGAGAAAGCATCTCTTTTGTTATATCTTAACCGAGACCCTTCGTTTTCTACATGACCCGGCAACAACAGTACTGTGGAATTTCTTTCTATTTACATTTCATTTTAAATTGTTTTAATGATTTACATACATCTTCTTTTATATGTTGTGCTTCATATCATTAGAAAGCTTATGTCACAAGGGTTATTTTAATAATATTTATGCCATCGATAGAACACATCTTCAGGTCCCGCTTCTTAATTAATTATTACTCAAGATATCGACCCTCTCTTCGACAGGTCATAAAACAGATCGTTTCTAGACCTTTTGTATCGACACAAAAACTATCAAATATCTTCTCGTTAGAACGCTCGAAAGTGCAACATCACCCGCCGTACTGGTCAAGCACCGGTGGCATGATCCACGTGCCCCTGCATCTCACCGCAATTAAAAGGTAATCCTGTATTGTTCTATATATATTATTCTTTTAAGCGAATCCATATTAATTAAACTAATTAATTTCTTGTTCCTCCGGCCAAACATCGCTCTGCATATCCGTCCAGATATTCGACGCACCACGTGGCCGCCCATCGCCGCAAATCAAAGGTAATTCTGTATTGTTCGATACAGAGATTATTTTATATTAATCGTATTCAATTAACCCTTAATTTACTGCTCAATTAAACGTTCGTTTCAGAGTATTTTTGTGTTAATTTTCAGTTACTTAATTACCGCTCCTCGTGTATATATTACTTTTGTTTTAATTACTTTTAAATATACCAATTTCATTTCTTTCTTATGTAAATATAAATACAAACTTTAAGGACAACGCTTATGTGTTTTATTTATTTAGTAACTAAGTTATATATATATTTTAATTAACAATCATCACGCACGTCCTGGACCTTTGAAGAAACTTCACCAGCACCACTAATTATTTTATTTATCTTAGAATAATTTCATTATTATTAGCACGGCACATCCACATCCCGATATCCAGCACAAGCCGCCGTTTGTAATACAGTAAATGAGTATATTCACATATTTGGACCTAAATCAGCTTCAGATTTCATGGAAAGGATCTATACAGCCCGTTATAAACAATAAATTATTACCTGCAAGTAAGGGGAGCAATTTATTCTCAATCCCTTCAGTAATAATTAATATTAATATATTAAGAATAATGAACAGATAACCTTTGTTATCTGTTCGAATTGAGCACCGGTGGCGTGCGAATTTTGGTTCATCGGAGATGTGGTGAGCGTCACCTCGAGGAGTGCATCCAACCATGTCCTATCCACCGCTAGCAGGGCATGGTATGGGGTGCTACTAAACATGGTGGACGTACACATCTGCTGCGTATAAAGCATTCGATGACGGCTCGCCGCTACGTAGATGAGGTGCTACGGCCCGTTCTGCTTCCCTACGTTCGACGGCGCCGCACACTGCTCGGGTTGCTCAGATCTTTGTGGAAAAGAACCATATACGGATGCTTCCATGACCGATACGTTCTTCGGATTTCAATCCGATCGAACACGTCTGGGATATGATCGGTCGGAGACTTCAACGTTATACGGCTACCCCGAGTAACGTTGAGGAGCTATGGAGGCGAGTTGAAGCAGCATGGTTGGACATCCCTCCCGCTACCGTACGACTTATTGACTTCATACCTCGTCGGGTAGCGATGGTACGCGCCGCTCGTGGGGGATGCTCTCGCTATTAATGCATCCCTTCCCAGCAGGGCTGCGCCGCGCTCCAGGTGAGGGTAAGTTATGCTACCTTAGTACTACTTCCATACCAAATTTCATTGCGCTAGAACTACTTCTTCAGATTATTACAGGTTGTGCTCTTCACTTTTTTCTAACAGTATTTCCTGTGTGTTCTAAGAGATTTGTTTGGAGTAATCTCAATTCTATTTTGAATATCTTACGCAATATTATTTGTCAACACAGTTGTCGGTTTTTCCGATTTACGTTTCTAAACGCTATCGGCTTTCAAAAACCTTTGAACTAACTTCGCTTTTATTCCACTGTACCGTGACCAGCATTATACTAATGTCTTCCCAAAGACACGTTTTTAAAAAGAGCATAAGAAAACACAAAGGAAAGAGCAACGAAAATATATTACCTACTATGATCAACAAGGGATTTTGATGCAGCCAACTACAGTTAGATTATTTTGCTCATAGTGGGCTCTAGGTGTTGGGTGTAGGTGATGTTAAAATTTGGTATTTTTATGAACTTTTGCTTGTGAAATGGGTTTCCGAAATTACCATAATGTTTATGTTATTGTATAATGAAAAGTTCTTAATTAATAAGCCAACATCTAGCACACTGTCATAGTTCTCCTCTGCGATTTTGATTTGAAATACGAAGTGCATTCAAGTTCTAAGGCCTCCGATTTTTTTTCTCCAGACTGGAAAGAGATAGAAGCTTGTGCATTGTTTTAAAATGAGCGTGCGTTCGTTGTCAATACGTCACAGAGATGGCAGCACTGTACGGCAGATGGAATTGTAGCGGCAGCGTCGAGAATGAGAACTGTTTTAAATACTTAAAATGGCTACGTTTTCCTTACTTGAACAGCGTGCAATCATTCGTTTTCTGAATTTGCGTGGTGTGACACCAATAGAAATTCATCGGCAGTTGAAGGAGACATGTGGTGATGGAGTTATGGATGTGTCGAAAGTGCGTTCGTGGGTGCGACAGTTTAATGAAGGCAGAACATCGTGTGACAACAAACCGAAACAACCTCGGGCTCGCACAAGCCGGTCTGACGACATGATCGAGAAAGTGGAGAGACTTGTTTTGGGGGATCGCCGAATGACAGTTGAACAGATCGCCTCCAGTGTTAGCATTTTCGTGGGTTCTGTGCATACACAATCCTGCATGACGACCTGAAAATGCGAAAAGTGTCCTCCAGGTGGGTGCCACGAATGCTGACGGACGACCACAAGGCTGCTCGTGTGGCATGCTGCCAAGCAATGTTGACGCGCAACCAAGGCATGAATGGGACTTTCTTTTCGTCGATTGTGACAATGAATGAGACGTGGATGCCATTTTTCAATCCAGAAACAAAGCGCCAGTCAGCTCAATGGAAGCACAAAGATTCACCGCCACCAAAAAAATTTCGGGTAACCGACAGTGCTGAAAGAATGATGGTGTCCATGTTCTGGGACAGTGAGGGCGTAATCCTTACCCATTGTGTTCCAAAGGGCACTACGGTGACAGGTGCATCCTACGAAAATGTTTTGAAGAACAAGTTCCTTCCTGCACTGCAACAAAAACGTCCGGGAAAGGCTGCGCGTGTGCTGTTTCACCAAGACAACGCACCCGCACATCGGGCTAACGTTACGCAACAGTTTCTTCGTGAAAACAACTTTGAAGTGATTTCTCATGCTCCCTACTCACCTGACCTGGCTCCTAGTGGCTTTTGGCTGTTTCCAACAATGAAAGACACTGTCCGTGGCCGCACATTCACCAGCCGCGCTGCTATTGCTTCAGCGATTTTCCAGTGGTCGAAGCAGACTCCTAAAGAAGCCTTCGCCGCGGCCATGGAATCATGGCGTCGACGTTGTGAAAAATGTGTACGTCTGCAGAGAGATTACGTCGAGAAGTAACACCAGTTTCATAGTTTTCGGGTGAGTAGTTAGTTAGAAAAAAAATCGGAGGCCTTAGAACTTGAATGCACCTCGTAATTCAAGTCCAAATATACGAAGTTTAAACGCGAAAAGTAAACGGTGAATAGAAGAAGTAAAAGACATAATCACCCAATACCAACGCCGCCCTACGTATATAGAATTTAAATCTTCGCCTGACATTGGAACTTGTTATATTTAAATTAGACTGCCGCATTGAGAAACTTTAATCCCACTTTGGTCGACATAAAAATGGATATAAAATTCCATAACACGTAACTTCATTGCAGCACTTGTCACCTTCAGTATATTTTCGGGTAATGCAATAAAAAGGAAACGACGTCCTTACCCACCCCGAAAGTGTATTTTTACATCACTCCTGGGTCTCGAAAATTTCAAATTCCATTTCACACAACATTCTACTTTGGTGGCGGTTTACGTGTACACCACCCCCACAAGACATTACGACGCAACGCGATGACGGTCCCCACGCCGTCTTCAATATCAATAGGATAGTCGAGGAGGGTGAAGTCACCTACCAATTGTAAAGGGGGGCATTTTCGAGTGTCGAATGTCTTCACAATCGACCTCACAGCACCGCAACTACGATGATATACTTTTATACATGCATTAAGTTTATCTTTTGCTAAAGGAACACGTTTTAAATTTTAACGCGATAGAATGCGGGGAAAACTTACGACTGCATGAAATAAAAAAAAATAAATTACAAATTCTATCGCGTCAGAATTTGCACAATTTTAAAAACGTTTACAAACATTTTTAAAATTGCCAAATAAAAAAAACAAATCGTTTTTATTTTGGAAAGCATTTCCGTAGTTTGTACTTATAAAAGTGCTTTACGTATTGAAATAGTGCGCAGTATCGTACGATATTTGGGTAAATAATGTGTAAAGGTAATGGAATTTATTATGTGTAAGATTAACACACATTTCGTTTAACTATTTATTTTTTCATATTTTTTTAATGACATAAGTGCGTACCATATCAAAGAGCGACACGAGTGGTAGCAAAAATAAATCTCGCAAAACTGGCTCCTGATAACACAGGCCTGCATTTTTCAACTCTTTGAATGTTGATTTAAAAATTTTAACTGTTTTCTAGTAATTGGGTAGCGCTGATTTCAAATCTGCTTTTATTTTTTTGTATCACGTAAGGTTATTTTTCAAATCAGTAAAATCAAAAAATATAGAAAAAACACGATTTATTTCATTTATAAGCTAGTTTTATATTTTATTAAAAAAAATACAAAATATACACATAGAAACTATTAGAAATAGTTATTTATTCTTTATGCTTCTTAAAAAAACGTTTTCGTTTTTCAGAAAAGCTTCGTTTGGTTGTTTTTCTGTCATATTCAGCTAAAGGAAGATCCGAAGGTAGTTTCTGGGGTAAGCAAATTTTTTTGTTTCCACCTAGACCCCAGTACTTCAGAAAGATCTTTTGAAAGTCCCAAATCTCTTACTAAATCATTCAGTTGGGCTTGTGAAAATAGCTGAGGTTGGTTTCGACCTGAGATTGATGGTTCAAAATCACTATCCATCTGTACGGAGCCAGAAGTTGAAGAGGTTTCAATATCTTCTTGTAGTACTTTGGGGGGTATAGGTATAGGTATATGATCACTGTGAGGAACTGGTCTAATAGGTGATTTAATATTGTTTGGGTACAAAATATGTTTCAAAGTTTTTCTATTATGCCCCTTAATATCACAAAGACAAAATCTTCATGATGATTTTGCGGTTCTCTCAAAATCATCGGTATTCCAAAAGGAAGGCTCTTCTATTCCCTTTGGTCCAATGTCTTAAACCTTCTTCACATACCTTACAAACAACGTGCGGTGCCCAATCTTTATCTTGATCTCCTAATTTGATTTTGAAATAAGCATAATATGCATTTTTCACAAATTCACCAATTGGTCTCTTAAACTTTTTCAAGACTAAATATCCACAAATATAACAGAAATTATCTGGTTTGTTTTTGCAACACCGGCTAGACATATTTTTAAGCAATGTTTATTTATCAAATACCACGCACAACACTAAAGACAAATTAATTTTACTTGTTTACTGATCGACACTCAGAGCTATAATGAAGTAAATGACATTAAAATATACATTTTGTTTTGAGTGACAAACTTGAAATCCTTCTTCGCAGTACTAATAAAGTGAAAGCATAATAAATAGGATTTAGCAGGTAAAAATTCCCGGAAATTTTGTCCAAAATTAATACATGTAATAAAAGATCATCATCATACATCAGGTAAGGAGAGCCTATTTAACAAATTTCTTTAAAACCACAACAGAAAATCATTTTTGGGTTAATACCTAAAATTTGAAGTAGTACATTCATTTTAAAATGTATTAAAACGCCTATTATAAGATTTTTTTTATATTTTTTCTTTTTCTTTTGTGCAAAAAAAAATCTGTGCGTGGTAGAGACCAACTGTATTGTAATTAGTTATTGCTATATAAAAACTGGGCTTAACAAACAAAAATCACGTCATCACAAATTTTATGCAGGCCTGTGTAATTTCACTATACACTGCAGAACTACTGCAGAGCTCCAAAGAATTACCTATGTGAAAGGGTTGATAGTAAATACAATCCAACTAGCCAGGCCGACTGAGACGGTTCTTATCGAAACGTTGTATATCTGACTGTAATAAAATATGAAATGGGCGCCACCATGAATTACGGTTGAATCGTAATTTGAGGTAATACGTCTCACGGATAACGTAGAGGCTATAACTTACCTACACGGTGTAATATCTATAAAGCGGCACAAATATATCATATTTTAACAATATTTATTGAATATATTTTCCCCTGAAATATTAACAAATATGAAATACATAAAAAATATGAACAGACCTGTTATTATATATATATATATATATATATATATATATATATATATATATATATATATATAGTAAAAATTAATTAACGGGTGAGCGGTCTGTCAAATAAAAAAAACTCCTTTATTTCGCATAACGAATTTGTTACTTCTTCAGGATTGCAATTGAGAGTTAAAATCTAGCAAAGATGCTATTAAATATGCTAAAATCAATCAAATTTAAAACATTAAATTAATACGATGTTGGTTTATCGTCAACCTTTTAAAAACAAATATATTATATCGATCACGTATAATTGTTTTTGAAAGGTTCACGTCTGTTAGTTTAATGTTTTAATGTAGAGAATTGATTTTAATATGTTTAGTGCCGTCCTTGCTAAATTTTAACTCTGTAATTGAACTCCTGATGAAGTAACAAATAGTTATGAAATATAGAGTGATATAAATGTTTTCTTTAAATTTTGACAGACCGCTTACCCGTTTAATTAATTCTTTACTTATATATATATATATATATATATATATATATATATATATATATATATTGATAAAGACCAAAAAAGAAAGTTGTATAATAAATACGGAACCTATAATATTAAGCAAAATAATATTAGATTTAACAGTTGTCAAAGTTGACAGTTGACTCAAATGTTATTCTATAACACATACAAAAAAAAGATAAAATATCCAATATATATATTTTACTTTGATAGGTCTTTATTCAGTGCTTAACTTATTATTTAGTTCTACAGGTTGTTCGTGTTATGCTTCCGACTAGCTTTGTTTATGGTGAACAAGATAATCATAAAAGTAGGTTCGGTATTTGGATAGAAAACAAATATCGGTTTAAACTAAGTTATATCAAGTGAAATTTACTACCAATGTTATTACAAGAATAAAACACGAGAATGAATTGTAAATAACACTATTTAATTAGAATCTCTATGCAACAAGGTAAGTTTAACTGTACTATACTATAATATTCGCATGAAAAGTCACATGAAGTTACATAATACAAAGGTAAGGTTAAATATTGTAATAAAATATTAATAATATAAATTTTTAAAATTAGGTAACTCAAATTCAAAGTAGAAAGAACTGTATTTTCTGGTATTTAACTATATAGTGATCTATTGTTAACAATTTAGGAATTTAAGTGAAGTATGAGCGTTCTTTTTCGAAATGTAACTAATAAAAATTTAATATTTTAGGAGATTATAAAATAAAAACACAAACTTGATACTGGTCGTTCTTCTATGTGAATGATGAATACTTGAGTCTTGATGTACAGGTCCAAAAGGATCAAGTGCTGGGAAAAGGCTGGTATTGTACCAAATTCTGGAAGACGTCCTTATGAAATTGAAGTTTTTAGTATATCGTCCTTAGTGGGTTCAGGATAAGGTAATTTGATGCTGCCGGGGAAAGTCTGGTTTTGTTCCAAATTCTACATAGCGTCTTTTAGAATTTGGAGTTTTGGTTTATCGTCCTTAGCAGGTTCAAGATAAGGTAATCTTCGTAAATATTTTTTTTATAAAAAAAAAACTAGTGGTTCAGGAATTTATAGGCTTCCTTTATGGTAAGTTTTGACTATCTTATTATAAATTTTAATCACTTTATCGACTTTATTCCTTCACACACTTTTAATGAAAATACGACGTGTCATGCCAATTTTTTTCAATAATAATCATTTTTTTATTCAATCTCCAGGCACCTTAATTTCAATGTTGTTTATATACATTTCCTCATAACAACAATTTTCTCAAATAACATACATCACTATACCCAAACGTTTAACATTACAAATAGATTATGATCATAAAAGGTGACATATAATCTCTATCAATTAAGTTAAATATCCTCGGTGAGATAAAAATGTAAAAGAAAATGACTGAAGTTAATGATTACAAGGAATTAAATAAAAGAGTGATACTAATTTGATAAATTAAAAACGCGGTATTAACTTAATTAATATGACATGTGGAAAATACAGTTCTATTTATGATTTTTTTTTTTAAAAAGAAAAATTAACATTCTTTAAAAAACTCAGCCCTATATTTATGTTCCAGGCCCTTTATGAGTAGGCTTGACCTACTTCAATATATATATATTGATACGCTTCACGAGAAGGCTCCTCCTCTGAAAGAGAAACAAAAGGTCTATAATAAATTACATTCTCATGTAAAATATATTTTTCATGCCAAAGAGGGGAAGAATTAATTCAAAATATAAATACATTATTATGACGACAGTTTTGCTTTAAAATAATTAATTCATATTTTTTTATTTATATTATTTATGTTTCTATTCATTTTCTATTCCAAATTTATATATTAACGCGATTTAAAAATAACATATATAACGTATTTATATTCAAATATTCAAATCAATTAAGCTCCGCCTCCATTCCCAACGGCAAAATTTACAGTGTAGGAACATATGTTTGACAGAGTTTTGAAAACAAATCAACATATGCTTCCTAACCACAGAGCTTTGATAAATCTCAATGTAATTTTATTAACCGTTTCACTAGGTAATAACATTTAATTTACAATTATACAAAAAGATGATGTAAGTAAAAATTAGGTGATATATAGCAAGTTATTTACTTAGAAACAATTGACAAAAACGGCGTCTATTCCAGCCATATTTGCAACGAGAGGTCACGTTAATTTCACTCCGGTTTAATTAAAATATTTTGGCGGAAATAATAAATATTCGAGTATTTAAAGTTAATAAAACTATTTACCTACCTGATAACTACCTGTAGACCAAGTTTCAAAATACTAAACCATATCGTTCCTGAATTATAAATTTTTAAAATATTGGATGGATAAAACCCACGCCAAGTCGAACAGCGAAAATTTTACCGAGACCCGAGCGATTCATTGGATGCCACGAGTGCCGACATCAGATTTAGCTGCCTTCGGACTTTGCAATATCGAAATTCATACCATACAGAGGGATATTTCCGGAGTTATTTTCCTGTTTCCTGCCTTGAGAACTCATCCACAACCTATTGTCAGAGATTACAAGAAATTATATCCCGAATATTCAGGTTTTATTTTACAAATTTACATACGCCATTCAGAACATTCAGGAACACATAAAGAACTTGTTGTTTATTTACTCTATTGTTACTTACATTGGATTAACTGTTCTTCAAACATTGTAATTTTTTTTTAAACTTGTTTAATTTCACTATGCACTATTCTTTATATTAAAACTTGATTTAATTTTTCCCTTATAAAACAATTTATAGATCGATAAGTATTACCACATGTGTATGCACCATATTGAATTTAATCGATATTAGTACCAATTGTTGTCACCTATATAATGGAATGTGTACCACGAAATACGAAATTTGAATTTAGAATTTTAAATACTTATTTAAACAATAAAGTTAATTTTTAATATTTTATTTTGACCTTTTTAATTACTTGAAGTGTTGCTCAAATTTGATAAATTAAGCTGCATAAGTTAACTGGAGTGGAGAGAACTGAACCGACCTTAACCCTGAAGATAAAGAGATTTTGAGCTAGCCATATTTTAAAAGATAAGTATTGTATATCTTCATTATAATTTACTATTATATTCTTATATTACCTACATTCATTCATCGTCATGTTACAATATATATAACAGGAGTTATATTAAAAATTTTACATGTCTGAAGGGCGAATAAATATTATCGGAGATCTCTTGTTACATTCGTAATTTTCTTTTCATATTTTATATACTTACCGTCGAACCCCGGTATATTATTTTTCATTTTACGAGTTTAATTTCATTTAACGCGTACTGTTTTGCTCTCTGGACTAATATTTTGTACGGTGTCGCCCCCCCCCATCCGTTTCCGGTGTGCATCACCGTATAGAGGCATTGGTTTGAAGGCCGTTAACGTGCCCAGTTGGGAGTGGTTGTGTGTATCTTTCGCATAAGAAGATGTTTTTTTCATTCACGAAATCTACGACTTTTTGAGTTTTAGTCGTCTATGCGGATTCTGTCGTAGAGAGTGAAATGTTTAATGGATTCGCCGTTTACTGATTTTGGAGTTTGAGGGGCTTGTAAGGGGAAAACACCATTTTTAGTAAGTATAGCTTCTTTTTGGCGGCAATTCTTATACGAATCCTCGGATTAATTAAAACGACAAGAATTCCAGACAATCGACATCTTTTTTTGTCTGCAACTACCAACCATTTTGATTCTCCAATGTTTTTTAACGGAGAAGAAAACATAAAATGTGCATGCAATTTTAATGTGACCCCGTTTCCGGCTGATTGTATGTAGATACAGACATGTGGCAATTTCCTATGAACGTGGTGAAGAAACCGATGCTACTTGTATGAATTTTCGTAAATGATATAATATTTGTTATTTCTTGAATTAATTTAACGTTTTATTACTCATATTTACCCATCTTTTTATTTAATAATTGATTACCTTTCTAATTTAAGATTGAATTAACGTTTCGTATTTAAATTCTTTCATATTTGGAGGATTTATGTAACGTAATATATATTTGTAAGATATCTGAAATTTAATTACAATTTAAATTTCAATTTATATTTAGCGTTGGTGGCAATGATTTTATTTTAACGTAATATTATTCTTTTTACTGTATTTGAATTTATTCTAAATTTCTATAATCTTTTTGGTACATTTTATTTTAAAGTAAAGTTTCTTATTGTAACTTCTTTTTTTTTGTACGCACATCTGCGTCTGTTCGTCTCGATTTGCGAGACTTGTATAAAAACTTACGTTCTGATGCATGTGCACTTACGATATGGGCGTAAAATTCTAGAAATATATTTGATTTAAAATTTTGAATTACACGTAAGAAAATTATTATGTGTATAACTGATTGTATTACTTTGTACGTTTTTTTCTAAGGATCCATAGAAATGGCTTTTATTTATTTAAACTTGTAATCTAGACTATATTTGTAATTTTTGGTTTTTGCCTAATAATTTAATATACAGTGAGGTCATAAAGTTTGGAACCAAGCATATAACCGCATTATTATACATTTTTTGGAAAAACGCTCGGACAGGTAAATTTTCTTTTTTAAAACGCCATCTTTTGACATACAATTTTTTTCTATGACGTCATTGGTTTTCGAGTGATGACCTTATCAACACTTTCTTTAAATGGCAACCATATTATTTTTTTCTCGTTTTTGGTAGATCTTTATATCCACCAAATAGTGATATAAAACAATTGGTATGTTGCATCACAATTTTTTTGAAAAAATTATATAAATTTAGAAAAAAATACGAAAATTTTATTTTTGTACAAAATTAAAATGAAATTAAAAAAAATCTGAACTTAAATTTATTGTAACAGTTAACGTAAATTTTCAAAATGGACCCCACCAACCAACTGACACTGTTTCCAGCCTAGTGTAAATGCTTTGCGATCAATAGTAATCTGCGTTATTGCTCCAGGTCAAAAGAAATTCGTCTTCCCAATCGGCCAATTACTTATTAAAAAATCTTATTTAACATTAAATAGTTTCACAAAAAAGGGCCAAAGAAGTTTAATTTATTTAAAAAATTGACACGATGTGGCAGACCATTTCTTAATTAAAATTATCGCCCAAAAATTGAAGATTTCAAAAACTAATTAAGCTTACAAAATTTACTGAAATATGTAAGTAAGTTTTTTTCACACTTCTGTCTTGCGTGAGGACTTAAATATTCTTCTTGAACAAACCGGATCGTCAAAAGCACATGTACTCATGTTACTATGCAAAAAATTTACAAAAACAAAAACACGCACTTTTTTGCAAGATATTTCTTTATGACATTCTTGCTTCTTTTTATACAATTTAGGTACAAAAATTTTTGTTTGAAATTGTTTCTATGGCGACAACATTGTTGAATTATTTACTTCTATTTTTGACGTTAAATTTTTGAGATATTGCGTAAAAATTGTTCATTTTCGCTAATATAAATAATGGCACATTTATCTGAGCGAGAAAGAATCGAAATTTTAATTATGGTTGGGTATGGGGACAGACAAAGAACGCATGCAGAAGCATGCGAATTGTTTAACCATGAACACCCTGATAGACCTCCAATTACCAGGTCTACGGTGACAAAACTAGCTGGAAAGTTTACCGAAACTGGATCCGTAAAAGATCGACCACGGCAAGGTAGGCCTCAAGTAGGAGAAGATGTGAAATTAAATGTGCTTCTAGAAGCAGAAGAGAGGCATCATGTTTCCACCAGACAACTTGCGTTAGCCAATCAGGTGGCTCACTCATTTGTCGTCAACTTATTTAAAAAAGAACACTATCGTCCTTACAAAGTTCAACTTGTACAGAAATTACATGAGGATGACGAAGATCGTCGACTGCAGTTCTGTGAAGACGTAATGTTACGTAGTGACCAAAATCCAAATTTCTTGGAAAACATCGTCTTCTCAGATGAAGCTACGTTCTGCCTAAATGGATCTGTTCACCGCCATAATTGCAGATATTGGTCGCAGAACAATCCGCATTGGACTCAAGCGTGTCATACTCAGCGCAGAGGAAAAGTTAACGTATGGGTTGGAATGATTGGACGACGCATTTTAGGACCATATTTTATTGAAGGAAATTTGACTGCTGTGCAATATTTAGAATTTTTAAGATTTGAACTGGTTCCAGCGCTCGCTGTTATTTTCCCAAATCACGAGGATGGTGATGTATCCCATCCAAATATTTGGTTTCAACAAGATGGGGCGCCTCCCCATTATGGTGTAGAGGTTCGCAACTATCTTGACGAAATATTTCCCAATAAATGGATTGGACGGAGAGGCGCCATAGAATGGCCACCTCGTTCTCCTGACCTGACTCTGTTAGACTTTTTTTTGTGGGGTTATTTGAAATCGAAAGTGTATTTTAACAAACCGAACAATTTAGAAGATTTAAAAGAACGAATTCGCGTAGAACTTACACAAATATCCCCAGACATAATTGAGGCGAGTATACGAAGTGTTTACACTCGGCTGGGACAGTGTCAGTTGGTAGGTGGGGTCCATTTTTTTTAAATTTAATTTTAATTTTGTACAAAAATAAAATTTTCGTATTTTTTTCTAAATTTATATTATTTTTTCAAAAAAATTGTGATGCAACATACCAATTGTTTTATATCACTATTTGGTGGATATAAAGATCTACCAAAAACGAGAAAAAAATAATATGGTTGCCATTTAAAGAAAGTGTTGATAACGTCATCACTCGAAAACCAATGACGTCATAGAAAAAAATTGTATGTCAAAAGATGGCGTTTTAAAAAAGAAAATTTACCTGTCCGAGCGTTTTTCCTAAAAATGTAAAATAATGCGGTTATAAGCTTGGTTCCAAACTTTATGACCACACTGTATATATGTATATATATATTTATAGTAAAAATTTATTAACGGGTGAGCGGTCTGTCAAATAAAAAAACTCATTTATTTCACTCTATATTTCATAACGATTTGCTACTTCTCCAGGAGTTGAATTAAGAGTTAAAATCTAGCAAAGACGCCACTAAACATGTTAAAATCAATCGTGAAAATTGAACATTGATCGATTTAATATTTTAAATTTATACGATTGATTAACTGAAAATAGAAGAATATTTTTAGATATAAACTTTAAAAAAATGATAAAATATTGTATGTATTATAAATAAGACATCAGCAAAACGCCTGATAAGTATGCACCAAACTATTATAAAAGGACTTTAATAAAGTTGTAATAACAACTTCAATTAAATAACGCAAGCAAGCATACTCTAGATTCTTTAAGAACGTTTTGAATAATCTCATAATTTAAAATAGAAATATCGACATATCATCAACAAATGAGAACATTTAATTGCAAACTATCGACATAACGATACAAATTGACAGGTATTTAATTAGCATGATAATTTGCACGCTACTTACAATATTGCAATATTGGCCCCGAAGCAACGTAATTGTCGATGACATATTATTAATGTAATCGAATAGTAATTAATATACCGTCTGCATAATAATATTGTTTAGTAACAAATGCTTTATTTTGATCTTTGATATATTTGCATGATATAGGGCAATTAACAAATTACCGTTATTTATATAAAGCTGCATTGATGAAACTATAACTTGTGATTGAAGTATTGGGTTTGTCGGAAGGCTTTGTTGTATTTTTGTTTTGTGTTATATTGTTTATTACAATATCTTATATATTATATATTGTTATGAAATAATATAAATGAAACATCAAAATATATGTTATTGTTAAAAGAACAAATAAACAACCAGGTATATGTTAGAAATATACACGTGTAGTAATCATATTAAATTTAAATTTATGTGATATAATAATGTATACAGGCTGATTCATTTTCGGCCCTCACCATGGGGATCTCGCTTATTATTGGAGATAGAGTATAGGTTTAAAATTGGCAAAGTTGTTAAATTTTGTGTTTGTTATAAATCCGTATAGAAAATAGACCTGTGACAAATGACCTTCGTTATTTAAAAAAAAAAACGCGAAAACCCCATTTTCTTCTTTTACCTGTAGCACCGACATTTGGCCTTGTAGAGAAAATATAAAAACACATCCTTGTGACCATTTCTAAACCTCTATCCAGTGGTGTACTCTAAATTTTTATACGACGTTTCGTTTCTTTTGGCCATCATCAACTATCTAATTTCTTATAGGCGCCATATTGGATTTAGACATCTTTAGAAAGAGTCTTTTTTTTTATTTCAACCATGTACCACATACTGACTAAAGTTTTTGACATTAGGTTTTATTTGAAAGAATAAATTATAAGATTAAATAAGGTAGCCATGAAATTTCAATCTGTCAAACATTTCATTTATTGTTCATTAATAATACAAAAATGTCATACACTAACGAAGAGAAACCAGATATGATAAGTATTTTTTATTCTTCGAACCGAAATTCAACAGTAGCGAGTACAAGATATCTACAATTATATCCAGAACGACAACAGCCTCATCGTACCATTTTTCTAGATCTCGACAGAAATATGGTCGAGAATGGATCGTTTACTAAGCCGCGTAATGGTCAAGACAACAGGAATTTAAATGTAAATCGACAAGATATTTTACAAATGGTAAATTAAAAGCGTGTTTTCAAATTTCATGTTAATCTTTTATTTTTATAGATAAATAATAATCCATCAATTTCTACACGCGAAGTAGCGTCAGAATTAAATTTGTGCCAGTCCAGAGTTTGGAGAACTTTACATAAAAGTAGGTTTAAACCATACAGGATCCATGTTAGTCACTCTTTACTGCCTGGAGATAATTTGAGAAGGCTAGAATATTGTAATTGGTTAATGGGAAGGATAGAAAATGACGAAAATTTTTTAAGCAAAATCATCTGGTCAGATGAAACAAAATTTACAAATTCTGGAATGTTCAACAGAAATACGGAGCCCTATTGGGCAGTACAAAATCCCCAACAAAACAGGGCTAGAAGACCACAACATCGTTTTGGAATAAACGTTTGGATGGGTATTTTGGCAAATCGTCTCTTAGGACCAGTTATGTATGAAGAACATTTAAATGGAGAAAGATATCTAACATTTTACGTACATACGTATCTGACTATCTTGACGATAATATCCCATTAAATCAATTACAATATTTATGGTGGCAACAAGATGGCGCACCAGCACACAATGCAGCTGTTGTTAGAAATTTCTTAAATCAAGAGTTTGCAAACCGTTGGATTGGAAATAGGGGAGTTGTTGAATGGCCTGCGAGATCACCTGATTTAAGTCCGCTAGATTTTTTTTTATGGGGATATGTTAAAAATAATATTTATAAAGTAGATGCGCCACAAAACATTGAAGAATTACGAGACAGACTTCAGAATGCCTTCGATGCAGTTCCTGGAAGAACTATACAAAGGGCAGTACAAAATGCCAGAAGGCGTGCCCAATTGTGCATTACCGAAGATGGCCAAATAATTGAACATTTACTGGAATTGTTTATTGTTTACTTTTCTATGTATTTTTATTAATGTTTTTGTAATCTTGTAGTCGCTACTGTTGAATTTCGTTTCGAAGAATAAAAAATACTTATCATATCTCGTTTCTCTTCGTTAGTGTATGATATTTTTATATTATTAATGAACAATAAATGAAATGTTTGACAGACTGAAATTCCAAAGGCTACCTTATTTAATCTTATAATTTATTCTTTCAAATAAAACCTAATGTCAAAAACTATAGTCAGCATGTGGTACATGGTTGAAATCAGAAAAAAAAAACTCTTTCTGAAGATGTCTAAATCCAATATGGCGCCTATAAGAAATTAGATAGTTGATGATGGCCAGAATGAAACGAAACGTCGTATAAAAATTTAGAGTACATCACTGGATAGAGGTTTAGAAATGGCCACAAGGATGTGTTTTTATTTTTTCTCTACAAGGCCAAATGTCGGTGCTACAGGTAAAAAAAGAAAATGGGGTTTTCGCGTTTTTTTTTTAAATAACGAAGGTCATTTGTCACAGGTCTATTTTCTTTACGGATTTATAACAAACACAAAATTTAACAACTTTGCCAAATTTAAACCTATACTCTATCTCCAATAATAAGAGAGATCCCGATGGTGAGGGCCGAAAATGAATCAGCCTGTATACAGATTTATTCTGAATAAGTGTTGTTAATTTAATTATTAGATTATACTACTGAAATATATGCCAATTGTGTCATTTTTAATTAAAAAAAAAATAATTTAAACAGATAAATTTTGAATCCTGACTCATCCGATATGCGTCGTCCGTATATTCCGTGTGGCTTGCAGATATTCGGACGCATTTTTTTACATACGGTTCGTTTACAATGAATGAGTTTATACCTAAGTAAGTTTGAATATACGATATCTACGACTTAGTAAGGTTCATCGAACTCTCGATCCAACAGCTGTGTATTTCGTGGAAATCCAAAACGGTGATATTAAATAATTTAAAATTAAAAATAAAATTACGCAGCGGACTTTTTGAATAATTTTTTTGTTATTAAATATTAATTAACATGTTTAGTCTAAAATTAAATTCTCTGACACTTATTCAGAATAATACTATATGTTAAATTGTTGATAATTATAGAATCAGGGCATTAAAATACATAAGGTGAAAGCATCGTAAATTGACTCATATTTTTTGAATTATTAAACTCCGTCATGTGAAGTTCAAGAAAATTGCGAAGTCTTTAAACTGCCATAATTCTTTACGTCACCGCAGACTTTGCAGCGAATTAAAGTACTCGAGAGGACTAAAATAAATATTATTCTTCCGTAGTAGTAGGCAATTTTCGATTCGAAATTTGTGATTTCCCGGACATAACTCAAAAAGTAAGCACAGCTTTCTGGTTTGGACCAATCGATTCGGCGCATCAATACGCATTGAGCAGTATTGGTTAGGTCGTATAGAGGCCTTTGATTTCCACGATACATAAATTAATTGAAATTAATCTAGGATCGATATTGAATATCCCGAGATCTAAAACAAATGATGAACTTCGGTTTAGTTATTTCCAATCATCACTTCAAAATATATAAGATAAAATCATTGAAACATCGAAAATCGAAATTTACGATGTTTCAATGTGGGAGTTTTTTCGCGAATATTTTAAGATCCCAAAGAGATAACGGGCTACAGTTTTGTTATTCAGAATCAGCGCATAAAAACCCAAATGGCGGAAGTATTGAGACATCGAAAATCAACACTTCGTATTTTTCGAATTTTTAAATTCCTGGGATTCAAAAATTGCGAATTTGTGTTCCAAAGAAAAATAGAAGCGTAATTTTACTATCATCTGGTATCGTTTCGGAAGAAGAACACAAGAAACCGGATATCATATTTCACTATAATAACGAGCCATCGAAAAAATTCATAATTGGAGTAGACTGTGAAATTGGGTTGATACTTTAACCACTTCCACATAATGACATTTATTATTTGACATTGAAACTATAAGTTTGCGTCAAATTTTTCAAAACTCTTATTAAGAAAATTGTTTGTGTTTAGATGTAAATGGACAACATTTTCAACAACTTCTGTAGCTATATGTAAATTTTGATTATGATTTCGATATTAAATAAATTATTTGTTTTCTTTTTTGTTGTAGTATCATTTCAATGCAATAACCTTTTTTTACAATGAAACCAAATGAAACTGTCAAGCATCAAGTAATGTGTCATTATGTGGAAGTGGTTAAAGTACCAACCCAATTTCACAGTCTACTCCAATTATGAATTTTTTCGATGGCTCGTTACTACCAAGGGTGCGGTTGATACACTAGATAAGATGGTGGCAGAATACAGCTGTAACAGACAATCCAAACGATGGCCAGCCGTCCTCTTTATGAATTTTATCGACATTGCTGCAGTGAACGCTTTTGTTTTATGGAAACATATGCACCCAGATTGGAAATCAGGCAGACTATTAAATTGACCAAATAACCCAAACAACACTCAAATATGACCAACAAATAATAATTCGTTTATAGGTTCCTTCCTAATTTAGAGTGTGAAAATTAAGAAGAAAGTTGGGGTGAGCATTCACCCCACGCGGTATCAGGAGTTTTGAAAATCACCCGGGGCCACGGTCAACTTTTTTTGATCTCTCTGTACATAATCCTTGTTACTTTTTGAATCTACCTCGTATAATAGACATCCATAGTATTTTCGACGCGTCAGTGTTGAAATAACATGACGAAACGGCAAAAGTATTCCATTATAATTATATATACGTATTATGTGTATATACAGCGTATAACGCATGCAATTGCAAAAGACATTATTTCAATTACGACCCATTTCCACGTTATTTATTATTGGATAATT
Source organism: Melolontha melolontha (assembly GCA_935421215.2). Classification (NCBI taxonomy): domain Eukaryota; kingdom Metazoa; phylum Arthropoda; class Insecta; order Coleoptera; family Scarabaeidae; genus Melolontha; species Melolontha melolontha. Next base: position 134,761,341 of record OW285240.1, on the reverse strand, counting down.
GTATTCGAGGAGCTATAAAAGTTAACATTATTTTTTTCTGCCACAAACTGCACGTTTCCACAACCATAATTATCATTATGGAAATTACATATCACACTATGTGCTATGTGTTTGTGTGTGTGCTGTCTGCTCTAAGCGTTCATATTTGTATACGAGTGTTTGTGTGCGTTATATGAATATATGTTGTGTGTATATTTAACAACAATCGCGTAATAATTTTTGCTGTCGCTCGTTAAACAACACGAAGTATATGTTTTTAACAGTTAAATGGTTTTTATACTCATACACTGTTCGTGTATATACACAACGAATACGCTAAAATGAGTTTTTGTATAAAAATTATTGACCTATCTCTATGTATGAGTATGTTCTATATATGCTCTAATTGAAATTTAGGTTGACTAATTAAATTTATTTTGAAGACGTAATAATAGTAATAATAATGCACATGTTAGATTTACTACGCAAGATCCACTTCTGAAGATAGTTAAGGCACATGAAGAAGAAGGAAGAGGAGCATTCTTACATAGAGGGACGAAGAGAGAGCTAAGCGACTTAAAGCTACAGTACAGCGTTCGTCTTCTTCTTCTTCTTCTTCTTCTTCTTCTTCTTCTTCTTCTTCTTCTTCTTCTTCTTCTTCTTCTTATCCTTTGGGTTGGACGTCAGTAAGTCCAGGTACTAAGCACAGTGCTCCTTGTACCACCCTCAATGGATCTATCAGTTCCACTTTGTTAGTCTTGTGTCCTTAATAGAAGCAACTATTCTCAGGGGAAATTTGAGTACCCTAGTAGGATCCAATAGATATCCGTCGAAATATTTCTGTCTGGGTCGCTTTAGCTCCTCACAAGTGCATATTACATGAAGGCTAGTTTTCTCCTGTTTTGCCTATTTCCTACACCAGGCGCGGCTCGTGATGATGTACTGTTGGGGCAAGTACAGTGATGCGAGTGCTACATGTATTATCGTGTACTAACTGTAGCGTTTTCTAAGTAAACACCGAAAGCACACGAGGCACTCATTGTACATGCCCCTACAGTACGTCATCACGAGCCGAGCCTGTCTTACACCAGGGCTGGCTAATCAAGCCCATACAGATGCTTCCTTAAAGAACAACGTCCGGGTATTAAGCCGGTAATAATTTTAATTCCCTTTTTATTACTACGAATTAGGTTGGCTGAAAGCCTAGCTTCCAGCTGCTCTAGTATTGTATTAGTATGGAATTGACTTTGCGTTAACCTACATTTCTTTTTGTTCTATTTCTAGCCGTAACCAAATCTCCCTTCTAGCAAAATCCTTGGCGATTCCACATACGGGTTCTGCTCTTATGAAGTTGCTCTTAGAACCTTCCTTGGCTAGTTTTTCGGCTCATCTGATTGCCTTTAATCTCTTCATGTCCTGGCACACATATCAGTGACACAGTATTGTCCTGTGCTAGTCTATTGAGTACATGTTTACAATGTTTTACCCGTTTAGACCTGTTAGATGGATTTATAATGGCTTTAATAGCCGCCTGAGTATCAGTCGTTATGTTGATTTTTTTGTATGCGCAGTCGGCCTTCGGAATTTCTTCAGCGCAGGCTGCGACTGCAAGCAATGCAAGTCAGACTTTGTAATGCTATACTCAGCGTGGGTGGCTAATTAGCTAATTTTAATATCGCGAAAAATTTAATTAACGAAAAATTTGATTTTAATTCGATCATTGGATATGCTTACACCTTGATTCTGGCCTGAATACAAATTGCGGGTCTCGGAATCGTATTTAGGATGACTGGATAGGTGATTAGAACGATATTTTTGCTTTGAATTAATCGAAAAATTAATAAATTTCATTAATTTATTATTAGCGAGTTTGACGGTTATGCCTAGAGATGGCGTTGACATTGATTGTCTGATATGCTTAAAGAGGGTTGGTGTTTCTAAAGAAGCCATACTGTCTTTGTGGTTTAAAATTGCTAACTGACAGCTGTAACATTACCTTAATTTTTAAAAAGTTCAATAACGGGTTGCTTAATCGGAGAATTTCGGATTACGGGTTATTTTTTTCTAGTTGGACGTGCTTTAATCCAATGTTCGTGTTTTGAGTGCTTTCTTTTGTGGATTGTTTTTATTTCATAGACAAGTGTAGTGTGGATATTCCAAAAATTAAGCGTAAGTAACTTTCAAATAATCTACTTTTATTAAATAAACATAGTATGACTCTTTTAATAAATATATAAATAAATTAATACGTTGTTCAAAAATAGATATACAATGTGTCCGGGAAAATGTGGGAAATCTCTCGGATTCAGATAGAACATTAAAAAATAAGATTACAAGTTCCCGTAATTTTTTTCCTAGCGGCCCTACCTACGGAGATACGGCCTCCTAAAGGACGCCATTGGAAATCAATTTTTCCTGAATAACTTTTAAACTACTTATTATAATTTAATGAAAATTTAATATGATAAACAGTAGTAAGGACCTCTTAAAATACTGCCCCTAAATTTAAATTAGCTTGTTCAGTTTACCAGCGGCGGACTAGGTTGTACATTTTAATGCTTACATTTTTAACACCCTGTATGATAAGGAGTTAAAAAAAAACAAATTTGGGTACCTTTAACATTAAGCTAAAGAAAAAGTTCTCTTGTTCATTGTCGATAAAATGAACCGTTTTCGAGGAAAATAAAATAAAAGAATTAATGTTTTATTTCTATTAAAAAGAACCATGTTTTTTATTTTTTTTGTCTGCAACAAAGTGTGATACAAAAGTCATTCCAGGAACAAAAAAGTTTTAGTTTAGGTTATTTAATACGACAAAATTACAAAGATTCTTAGAAATGCAGTTTTGTCCCAGAAAGGCACCTTAATAAAAATTATGTTTAGAAATGTACTCACTAAAGCTTGCAACGATTGAACCTAAATACGCTAATTAGAAATAATCAATTAAAAACTTCATAAGTGGGTTCAACATGGGCTCCGTGAACTCTGATACACTCGCGGGCACGACGAATAGAGGACTGCTGTACTCGCCACAACAACCCAGCATTGTTTCTTATCACATCACAATGAAATGTGATTCTCTGTAAAAGTTCCTCCCTAGTATCAACCGGAGAGGAATACACCAAGGTTTTGAGATGACCCCACAGGTGAAAATCCATTGGCGTTAGGTCGGGAGACCGTGGAGGCCAGGCAATGGGACCTCCTCTGCCTATCCAACGGTTTGGATAGACGTTATTCAGGTGGTCGCGTACAGCAACGCTAAAATGAGGTGGGGCCCCATCATGCATAAAATACATGCTTTGGCGTGTTGCAAGTGGCAAATGCTCTATTGAATCCAGGAAAGCTTTCTGAAGGAACTGTAAATAAAGTTCACCATTCAATCGTGGCGGCAATACGAATGGTCCAATCAAAAAATTGCCAATTATTCCTGCCCAAACATTAATTGATTCTAACTGATATTGATAATGATGAACGACAGTGGCATGAGGGTTTTCATCAGCCCATACATGCGAGTTATGTAAATTTACAATACCATTTTTGGTAAACCCTGCTTCATCGGTAAAAAGAATAGTGCTAATGAAGTTTGGGTTTGTTCGTTGCTGATCTAACAGCCAGTTTGCGAACTGGATTCTACGAGGAAAATCTTCAGGAAGTAGTAGATGCACTTTTTGCAAATGATAAGGGTAAAACAACTTTTCTTTAAGTACTTCATGAATTGTCGTTTTTGACGTATTAAGCTGCGCGGCTAATCTTCGAGTGCTTATTGAATGAGTATCACCTACAGTATCCAAAATATTTTCCTCCAATTGCACCGTACGTACTGTTATTCTCACACCAGCATCAGTACTTTTTTTCGCAAAACTTCCTAAAACATTAAAGAAAGTCAATAATGTTACCTTATTAACTGGAATCGCCCACTAGTCTCTCTTAGACGTTGGTCAAGTCGCTGAAATGTTTTCTGATTTGGAATATTGCGATTAGGATATCTCTCTTCATACAAACTTCTTGCTTCCAAAGCATTGCAAGATGCAAGACCGTACATAAGATGCATATCTGCATACTCACTAAATGTGTATCCCATTATCAAATTAAATTTACCAAGATATACAAAATTCAATAAATTAATATCGAAGTAAAGGATCAACGTGTTAACAATATGAGAGATTACAAGATTTAAAATTTACACGTCAATGCAAGATATTTATTAATTCGTGGGTACCATAGTAACGTTTGTAAAAACAATGCGTTTTTTAGTACTGAAAACAGTTTTATTTCAGACTTTTGTATCACACTTTGTTGCAAACAAAAAAAAATAAAAAACATGGTTCTTTTTAATAGAAATAAAACATTAATTCTTTTATTTTTTTTTCTTCGAAAACGGTTCATTTTATCGACAATGAACAAGAGTACCTTTTCTTTAGCTTAATGTTAAAGGTACCCAAATTTGGTTTTTTTAACTCCTTATCATACAGGGTGTTAAAAATGTAAGCATTAAAATGTACAACCTAGTCCGCCCCTGGTAAACTAAACAAGCTAATTTAAATTTAAGGGCAGTATTTTAAGAGGTCCTTACTACTGTTTATCATATTAAATTTTCATTAAGTTATAATAAGTAGTTTAAAAGTTATTCAGGAAAAATTGATTTCCAGTGGCGTCCTTTAGGAGGCCGTATCTCCGTAGGGAGGGCCGCTAGGAAAAAAATTATGGGAACTTGTCATCTTATTTTTTAATGTTCTATCTGAATCCGAGAGATTTCCCACATTTTCCCGGACACATTGTATATTTTTTCAAAATAATATAAAACTTAACTTAATGATATTTTCCTTCTAGGGCACATTCCACATATACCTGTACCTGTGCCCCGATTGGATTGTGATCCATCATTGTGTATCAGGTGTCGGTACCTCAACCGCTTGATTGAATTTTTGCCTGTTCCCTGATCGGTATAGATATGTTCAGCTCAGCTGTAAACATAATTTAAGGTACCATACTGTTCGCAGGTATTTGTAATATCGGCTAATATCTAACAGCCTTATTAGGTCACCATAAGCCATTAGCCTTCAGTCTCAGAATCGCAGCCAAGGCCTCAGCTTTCACAAATCCTACGCTACAGTACAGTTTAATCAAATCTAGTAGAGAAAAGACAAATCTTAATCAGGTACTTGTGGCTTACTTGAGGCGAATGCTCAGATAGAGGTGTGCCAATGAATTGGTGAGCCAGCATCGAGCGTAGACAATGCATGGTTTCTTTTTTAAGAATATAGATAAATAGCGTCTGTCTCACGACCAAACTTGCAGTTTTTTGAATACACCATATCTATATACTCAGAAACAGATAGGGCAACCTAGAGTATGCGAGGAAGGTCATGGGACAGAATATTGGCTATACTATACATCTACTGGCAGGCTGTTAGAAATACCATCTAAGGTAAATCTATGAGATAGGTGAGAAAATTATGTCTCCTTACAGACGTTACGTCGATTCGCAGTGTTATAGAAAATAAAAACTGCAAAGTTTTTTGGACAACTGGGCGCCCGTCCTCTAAGAAACCGAATATGGAGCTGTCAGATTACACAGATAGAATATGTATATTTTCACAATGTCATGCACCAGTAAGGGCAGTATCACAGAAAAGGAAGCGGAAAAAGCACAGCCAAATACCATGACCTAAATTATTTGAGCTGTGAAAACTCTATGCAGATTATAAAATACTACAATTCCTTGCCGTATAATTTTTTTTGGAAAAGGAAATGACTTATTTGAAGTCTGATAAAAATACCTTCTTTTAGTTTTGCATCACTTAAGTGTTGGAATATTTTTTGGGGGGATTTTAAACCATTACTTTCCTTATCCATAGTGTTAACGAAGTTTTTCATTAGTCCAAGCTTAATATGGAGGGACCGCCGAAGGTCAACAACGGGGACATGATGTACTTGGATCAAATAAAGTTCTAAGGTAACTAGTTATATGACAATTCGCAGTTCGTACAAGCAACAAATTGGTAGAACATCGATTTTGTAAGCAGAATCAAGCTTATTTTGTCGATTTGTTACTGCACTTAATGCTATCAGCATCTTTCCGGAGTGATCTCTTATGAATAGCACATGCAAGGTAAATGTCTTAAATTCATTCATTATTCATTCTTACATTTCCGTGTTCGAACATCGATATTCGAATATTCTATGTAGCTTTGTAGCTGTTGTAGCTGTTATAGCTTTGTTATTTGCGAGGTACAGACAGTCAACTGTACAGCCCTCTCCAAGGCCAGGGCAACACAATAAGTGCTGGTCGGTTTGGGCCTCTCCGTATTCACACAGATCGCTTTCTACTTGGGAATTACAGGTTTACGCGACAGCAGACTGTTCGCAGTTTATTTAGTGTCTTCCAGATTGTCTTTTTTGTCCGGCAGATGTCACTAGATATTATATAGCGCCATCTGATAAGACAAAATTTGCTATACTTCACTAGCCTAACTGACGAAGTCTTATAGTTGATGACAGGAACACGTGTCTTAGACAGAAGTAAATGTTGGAAAATACGAGGTATATGTCCATGTGTACAGATACGTACATGTATATTTGCATGTCTGTTTCATTTGTAATACATAGTAATCGTTCGTCTTCGATAATGGCCTTCTAATCAGTGTGAAGTTCTTTGAAGTGGATTACAGCTTTCTTAATTGAAAAAAATTTTTAATTTAAAATGCCGAGTGTATCATTTCAATAAAACCACAACGTGTACTGCTAAAATGATTAAATTGAAACGAAATAGAAATCTCCTCTGTACTTCAAACATTTTATAGGGAATAACCCATTCTTCATGTCAATTAGTTAAGCAAATTTCCTGTCTAAAATACTTGTATAAAAATCTGGTATCCATTTTACTTCAGAAATCCCAAGTTGGAATTTTGAAGTGATGAAAGCGTAAATAACTTCTCCCACCATGACTGCCACCATCACCGGCTAAACTAATCGTAAAATATCGTAATTTAGTACCGGGCGCGAACAGGGAAAGATTTAACATAATTAACGGCCTTCCTTGCATGAAGACATCGGTTTAATTGAATGTAATAATTACGGTTGAGACTTGTGTTAGGTAAAGCAGAAGCGGCACCAATATCAGCACTAACAACGGCACAAGCGAACCGAGAGAGAGAGATCCGCCACACCGACCCAAGCCACTAATCATGAAAGGTTCAGAAAGGGTGGTGAGGAGGTGAATGGAGAGAGGTCAAGGGAGATCGTATAGAAACTCCTATATAACACTAGATAGAGAGAGATGCAAAGAAAAACGGAGAGAGACGCCCAGATAGGGTTAACCATAGCGCTGACATCGGCCACTCAATTACCACGGCTTTAATTAGTCCGTGACGGCCCATTGCCAGCTCATTAATACGGCAGCTCGGCAGTAGTGCAGCCCGTTTCCCGCGAGAGGGCAGGTAAATCACTCCTGACATCTACCGGCGTTCAGTGCAACCGTCTCGTGTCGCTGCTTAATCACCGAATTAATTTTAATTGTACGCCCGTTACAAATTGTAATGCCCTCTGTGTTACTCTGTTACATCTACTCTCTATCCTCGTCCCTTTCTATTATTTATCTTTCTCGTTGTCATCGCTCACTTTACCAGTTTCTATATACGCGTTTGTAAAATATGTTACATTGTGTCAGAACAGGATCCCTAACAGCGTGCGGCGAATTCGTATCATATTTTAATAACAATTTAGATGAGGTATCAGTGTCATTTTTCAATGTTGTTTTCGGGCGAAATACTGAGTCCCGAGGTGATTTTAAGCTGTAAAAGTTGGCGAGTTAATGTACAGTATTAAAGTCAACCGTTTATTTCAATGCTGTGCGCATATTTTTCATTTTTATATTACTGTAATTACGACTTGTTTTAAGATATATGGGCGCCGTTAAATTTAGAAAAGACTGTGTAGTTTCCAAATTATTTTTAAATCACTTTTGTCCTCGCCTGAGTCAAAAGCCTTTGCGTTTCTTTAAAAGAAAAATTAATTTGTAATCGTGGATCTAAATGGATTTTAGTGTAATAGTAATATAATACGAGATGGTACCTGAAAGATACCGGGTGGGCAGATTCTTTGTAGTACTGTGTTCTGCCGCGAGGTGTGTATAGAGAACCATTCATACCACTCAGCGGTTTTGGTACAATTGTACTAAATTTAGTACATTTTAGCTATTGTAGTACATAAGTATATTTTGGGGTCAATTTACCCAAATCTAGTACATTTCTTAGATTTTGACATAATAAAAATTATGATTTTAAATTTTATTAAAGAAATCTGTACAAGAACAAGCAAAATATATAATTTTCGCCGCCTACCGCTCAGGAGTACATATATATATAGAGCCGCTTTTCGTAACTCATTATTAGAGCTGAGGATGTTTGCGGTATAACCATGGTTATATCATGTAACCATAGTAAATTACTATGGTTATATGATATAACCATGATTATACCGCAAACATCCTCAGCTCTACTCATTATTATAATTGAATATAATTTCAAAAGGGTAAACACCTAAAGTAATTTTTATGTTTAACTGTTAAGCATTAACTCATGAGTAGAGTTGCCAGATTTTTCCCACATTCCAGGATCTTACTCAGTATGAGTTAATATACATACGTGTTCGTATGAAATTTAAACTCAGCATTTTTTTAATATATGCAGTGCGATAAGATTTAAGTATTAACAAAGAAATTACTTATTGTAATTTAATGTCTATCATACCCTGATGGAAGAAAATAACGAACTACAAACCCAGAACTTTCAACGAACGTCGCAATTAACCAAGGTGCCTTTTGGAACAATATATAAAATAATTAAGAATAACGCAGGGCCTCGAAAGCAAAGAAGTGACAAAGGAGCACAGAGAACCGAAACCAATTAATAGAGGTGATGAAGACAAAAGAATATTTAAAGGATTATTATGTGGATAACAGAGCCAAAGAAGCAGGACATACAATTTTGCGTTTACCACCATACCATTGCATTTTCAATCCCATTGAATTGATATGGGCCCAACTGAAAAATACCATAAGACGAACAAATCAAACACCGAAATTTAGTGAAAGCAGTATAACACACATAAAAAATGCTATGGAACATATAACTGCTGTAAATTAGAAAAATGCTGTTAAACACGCAATAGCAAAAGAGGACGGAATATATGCGCATGTACAAAATAGTAGCACCTTTGATTATAAATTTGCAATACGATTCAGACACAGACACCGATTTGCAAGACGACTCAATCACAGATGATTTATGAAATGCGGTGATACATAAAAATTTTAATGTGTATTACAAATAAATTAGCTTTATATATCTATATGTATCCACTACACGATTTGTAATTTTTCCTTTGTATATAAACCCAATATACACGTATTTTTTATTATATACTTGGAATTAACAGCGTTTAATTATTATATTATAGGGCCCTAATTTATAGTCAATACGGCCCCTAGATTCATACGTTGCAAATAGGTAAACCGTACCCGTTCAATAAGGAGACCAGGTATAATAATTATCATCACAGAAGGTGGTGCAATAAAAGCATTAGAGCCGTTCAAAGTTATATTCTTATAATTTGAAATAAACTATAATCTTTCATTAATTGCTTTAGAAACATCATTCGACAATATTAGTATGTTGCTTATCAACTATTGCCTTTAACCTGACCGTATATGTGGTAATGTAGAATTTGTTCAATCGTAGACAACAAAAATTGATCAGTAATTTGTCATAGACTTTTTGTCAACTGAATTAAAAATGGGTATAACTTCAGGCAATAATCACTCATCAGGGAAAACACAAAAAAACAAAATTTGGCTAAAAGCTCACAGCAGGCATTATAAGTATATGCAAGGATATAATTTACAATAATTGAGGTCTCTAATTTGTGAAAATTATATCCAATTACCAATTAGTTGGAGATTCTTCAAAGTTTATATTATTTACAAATTAACCTTTATAAACAGTTACGAATCAGAACGTAAAGCCTCAGGAAATGCTTATATTGCTTTGGTCTATAAGAAAAAATCATCACACATAATTTTGGGTGCATTGGGCTATTTCTGGGATGTCGATTTCCGCGTTTCCTTTTAGCACGCAACGTTTCTCGTATGAGGACGGTATATCCTAATGTCAACAACCTTTTAAACATTATAATGCATCTATATTATATTACCCTCGGTGATTCCTATAGAAAAGCCCTCAAACCGAGCAAAGACAGAGAGCCTGTCAAAGCGAATTCATAGAGTTAAAAAACATCGTTACATATTCCTCAGAAAGACGCCGTTGTAATAATGTAAATTGAAAATTTGCAACTTTTTATTAAAATACCTTGCCTGTGTAACAACTATTCTGATTTATTTTGTTTTGTATATGAGGACTTCATTCATTCCAAAATTGCAACAAAATTTAAAATTAGATTTAACAATATTCACCATCTATACGTCGATCGTCTTGAAGTTCATTACGATAAGGCCTTGGCGTCGTATATTATATTTAATTCATGCTGTCTTGGCTTCGAGATGGGCTGAACCCAAGAAAAGTGTCAATAAGATTTGTAAAAGCAATGATAAGGAATTATCTGAAAGATTATTTCTAACACTGCTATTTTTGTGAAGTAGATGTTACTGGCTTCTCTGTGAAACATAAAAAGTGAATAAACTTATCTAATTGTATAGTTTGCAAGTAGGTTAATCTATCATAGCGATACTATGCCATTACCCATTGCACGTCTTTCTCAGGAGGATAGAATGTTGTTTGATGAAAGCGTTGGCGATTACAATATATCTGATTCAGAATACATTCCTGCTAATATCTCGAAGTAACTGGAAAAGTTAACTATATGATCTTATTAGGGATTCGACTCTTTTCAAAGAGAAGGCAGTTGTTCTTGCTTCTAGACTTCAAGAAACTAATTTACTTGTGTCTGGTACTACTGTAATCGAAAATTTGAAAATCTTCTAAAGTAAATGAACTATTTTGCTATAGCTATGATGTAAATGGACTACTTAATTTTTTTCTCTAAAGATCTTGGAGCAATAAGACATGAAAAAGGTGAAGTTTTTCATCAGGACATTCAATGAATGGGAAAAAGGTAGTAACAGATTTCAAATTAGTATAAAAAAGAAAATTAAAAAAATTATATTTTATTTCTCATCTTTAAAGACAGTTAAATTTTGTAGGCCAGTGTTATCAAAGTATGGAATTCATTCTAAATGAGATTTGTAGAATATGCTAGGCTAGTGTCTTCTGCATATAACAACATATCAAAAAGTATCTGGGTGATTATTATGATTAGAAGTTTGATATTTACTTTGTCGAAATTCGTTGTGTTATCTTCCAATTATATTATATGGTTGTAATTGGTTTTATAATATTTTCACTAGAACTTTATATATCACATTTAACATTGTTCAAACAATTTTACTTAATATTAAAATGGAAAACGGCAGTTAGATAGACGTTATCAAAACTAAACTTGGCCTTGTTTAAACAACGTAACATCGAATCCATCGTCTTCACCAGAAACAAAATCCGCAGGGGTGATGTGTGTACTTTCTTTGCCGGCTCAGAAAATCGGGAATTAATCGTCCCTGATCTCCACTTCACCGTCTCGACCACGTTCTGCATAAGAAATTTCGTCAACAAATTAACGGTATCAAAGTTTAGCAGAAGGTCGGACTAGACGTGCCCGTCGACACCGAAAAATATTCCTGGCGACGACGATGGGATTTCGCGCTGTAGAAAAGGGGCTGGTCTCTTTATTATATAAGAGCAACGTCGTTGTCGAGATGTCAAGAATATTAACTGTCATCCTCGAAAATTGATCGCTCAATAAAATTGAGTTACTGTAATGGGATATCGCAAGTGATAGCCCATAAAAATGGCATAAGTGATGATTCTGGCTTTGAATATTTTTATTAATCCATTGTATGTAGGATATAAAGATGTATTTTGAAATAATGTACATATATCATAATAAAACATATTCAATAATTTACGTTTCGCCTATATACATATTGCTTCTTTCAACCAAATTATAATGAGAATGAGTTATAATCTATATACTTTACATCAAATCTTATTTTACATTTTTTAAAGCTGAACTATTTATTGTTTGAAAATTAATGTCCGTTTAACCGTTCTTGTAAGTATTGTGTTGTTTGTCAAACGTATCCACTGTTGCAGTTATTGCATTGGATTTTATGTAACAAGTGTTCACTTGAAAAGTCAATATAGGTTACTTTGAAATTTTGATAGAATAAGACGCAAATATATTAATATGTGTTTGTTGTTCCGTAAACGTAAATCCAAATGACATTTGATAATGTCAATCACAAATATCAGTTAGTGCATAAAATAATCGTGCGTCGATTCTGGTTTAAGTAAATTGCTTCTCAGTTTTAAAATGGCTTTCACTTTAGAACATAAAATTTTTTTAGTCCAGGCCTATTTTCGAAGTGGTAATAGAATTGATGGTTTATGGGTTTATTCAGTTCAAGATTGCATGGCAGAATTTCAAGTTGAGTTTACACATTTTGTAATAGATTATATAAAATTTAAGAATACTTTGGATAGAACTTTAAAACATTTTTCTGAAACTGGTAGTCTCTTAAGAAAATCAGGCAGCGGAGCAGTTAAGAAACGTACACCTCAAGTTGTCAATCGTGTTGAAGAAATAATGGAAAATGAACCACAAACATATTGTAGTGATTTTTTCCCCGAAGATAAATTTTAAATTTAACAATTTAGTTATGTACATTTATAACCATGCCTGTATATTTTGTATGTGTACTTTTGATTAGGGCGTTCCCGGATGTCTTTGGAGCCTGGATCGTATTGTGATATTATTTACGTTTATCATGCGCTATGCATATTTCCGCAGAGATATTTTTGTGCTCGAGTGGGTCAGTTCAGTCTGAAGATAAAAACTTATTTTTTATCTTTTATATAGTTGTAACTTCGGATTTCTTTTGTTTTTTAGTGCCTTGTGATTATAGTCATTATCGATTTAATTACGAGTGTTTGTATCTCGTATTTTGTTTAATAATTTAATCCACTCGATATCTCTCTATTTTTTTTGTGTGTGAAAATTTTACGCTAGCGTAAGTATTTTGTCATAGTATTTTATTTTATTACATTTCATTGTAATTTAATTGTAATTTTGATGATTTAGATTTATGAATTTATATCTATTTTAGTTTAATAGATAGATGGTGAATAACACTATCATTTTTTATAAGGGAGTTTTTTATTGTCACGATATTCTAGAACATTTTGAATTTAAGGTTGGTGGGAGCTTTATACTCGTGAGATTGCGCACGAGTGAATGTTATTTTCGCGTCTGACAGTTGGATCTGTTTACGTGTTATTTGGGGTTAAAGTAATTAATGAAATTGAAAGTTTTCTAAACAATCTAGTAGGATTAATTTTGCTCGCGTTTTCATTTGAGGTTTTCATTGTATGCGTGTAAATTATAATACAATCTTTTTCCTCTGTGCTTCTGTATAAATGATGCATTAGCTGTCTTTACATTTAGTAAAGATTTTTTTTTTTTTTTAATAAAAGAGTACATGAATGTGTTTGTATCATTATTAATTCATATTTATTTCCACGTTCCTTTACGGGAAACCTTGGATGAAGAGGAGTCTCATTTAAAAAGAAAAGCTGGCTGAGTTCAAGTTCGGACATATTGTTGTGAATAGTGGACTATCTTTCTAATTAAGCCCACTATACACAGCAATATGTTCGACATTTTAGTCAACAAATAAACCTTTCTGTTGGTACAACACACAAGCTATTAAAAAAAGAAATGCAACTTTATCCATACCTTGTCACAGCAGTACAAGAATTGTTAGAATATGATTACCCACGTAGGCTACAGTTTTGTAATTGGTTTGTAAATATGAACAATAATGGAGAACTTTCGCAGAGTCATCTTTACTGATGAAGCATGGTTTTATAAAACGGGATACCTAAATTCACAAAATACAAGAATTTGGAGTAGTGAAAATCCACATGTAATTAATGAAGAATCGCTACATCCAGAGAAAATTGGTGTTTGGGGGGCGATAAGCCAAAAGCGAATCATTGGACCAATATTTTTTCAGGGAACGTTAACTGCTCAAAGGTACCGTACGGAAATTTTACAACCATTTGTCTATCAGTTGCATGATGATGAACTTCAAAATGCATATTTCCAACAAGACGGAGCACCTTGCCGCTGTACTGCAGAATCTTTGGATTATTTAAGAGAATTTTTTGATGAGCGTATAATTAGTCGAAATACTGAAATTGCCTGGCCTGCACGTTCATGCGATTTAACACCTTGCGACTTCTTTTTGTGGTCTTATCTAAAAAATAACATATTTCGAACACCTATATTGAATTTGAATGATATGCTACAGAGAATCGAACAGAAATGCATGGAAATTAATAACAATCCAGTAATGTTGCAGAATATCATCAGAAATTTTGAACGGAGGATTTTAAAATGCATTGATCTTGAAGGAAAACATTTTCAACATTTGTTATAGTTTTCAATAAATACCTATTATTTGTTATTTATTTGTATGTATGAAAATGTCAAAATATACGTCTTCGTAGGTTAAGTAGTAAATTTTAATTTACGACATACTTCAAAATGTTCTCAGTAAATCACATGCTACTAGATTGACTTTTCAAATGAACACTTGTTAGAATCGCGCACAAGTACACGGCGTCAACGTATACATTGACTTTAAAATAAGTACACAAACTAAAATTACATTAACTTACCCTTCTTAAGAAAAAGACAACTGTATGGGATAGGACCGTTGTCCGAGTTAAACCTATTAAATTTATTTTTAACGATATGAATGCTTTCGTATGCGTCGAGCTCTCTGATATTGTTGATGTTTCTGACAAGTTTTAACCCTTTTACCGAGACGTTATGAACCGTGTCCAATCCATGGTTTGCCACGCTCGATATTTCTGGTCTATTTAATTTACCAACTACCATCAACTACCATCTGTCGGTAGACTACTGTTAAAGTTGGAGAAAGTTGCGTTATTTACTTAAAGTTTGAGACCTATCTAAAGTATTATAATTAAGGGTTAATGTGTATATTGTTTATTTAATCCGTTTATGACGTTGGTAAATTGCTTTCCTTGAATTTAGTAATTTCCAGAGTAAGCATTCCACAAACCGAAGGGTAAAATCTCTGCAACGCAATTTCATTATAATTATTTTAGTTGTTTTTCCCTGCCTTGTACTGGCGGGGACGAAACTTTCTTTGCAAAAATAAGTTAAAACAAAAATCAGTTCCAACCCAGATCTCAGCGATCTCCCTTCAAGAATGTATTTACGTATTAGCCAGTTTCTCGGTCATTATTGTTAAGTACAGATTCATACATTTATAATAAATTACTGGAACTCCAAGATTCAATTTATTAACAATTATCTTGTGAATATATTAGTGATATCTCAAATTATTACATTATTTAAAACTTATATTTCGAAAATTCAGGTACAATAACTATTTTTGTAGCAGAATTAGGCGCTAATTTTGAATTTGATTTAAAATAGTATTAACAAAATTTGTGTCAGCAGTTGGTTATACAAATAATGCAAAAAGATTACAACCTTGAAGGTAATAAAGAAATAGTGAAGTAATAAAGTCACACAGTTTCTGAAATTAGGATTGTTCTAATTACTTATCCAATATGAATGATTGAAAATAGGCTAAAATTTTACGTAGGTTCAGTTGGTTTAGTCCTATAATACCTCTAATTATTATTCTTGAAATAATTACTAAAATAGAATATAGTATTGATTTGGTTTAAATAGTTATCTATCCAACAGCAATAAATTAATTTTATACGATTAGATTTAGTTATACCAAGGCTATTTTGTTTTCAGGTTTCGGTCAGCGGACAAAAACAAATAAAGGTAAAGAAAAGTGTAATTCACACATTTTCTAGTCATTAGGTTACTAAACTTTCCGTTAACAAAAGGGAATGCGAAATAGAATTAGATTTCATTAAATATATTACTAGCTACAATGTAAACTTACTGCAAATGAGAATTAATGACTATTAAATATCATTTTTACATGCCTTATATGATGCGTTAATTACTACAATTCGACAAGCTAACTTTGTACCAGTAAACGTAAAATACAACATGCAGTGACTTCGACCTTCCTGGTTATTAGGCTAATCAAAAATTCGAACTTTTAATTATGCTAACAACCTAGCAACATTTGCATGTAAAAATGAGATTTAATAGTCATAAATTCTCATTCGTAGTAAGTTCAGAATGTTAACTATATACACCAAGTATAGAAGTGAATAGTCATATCCGTCTCCAGGATACCGTACATTGACAAGCTCCAATAAGAGCGAAATGCGCCTGTACGTTCCGGTGATAGACGTAGTTTTTCATAGATACAATGGTTTTGACAGAGGAATAATTCATAAATTAACTAGAAAGATTAATTTAAAAAAGATAATCCACGATTCCACATGTTTGCTACCTCATCAAAATCATGAGAAAATGTTCGTGTGTCTACTATACCATGAAATTACAAAAAAGAACTAAATAGGGCTGGGAGAGAACCGGGTTTCCAAGTTATTTTTCGGTCCGGAAACTCAACAAAGTTTCTTTTGGGAAATGCAAAAGATAATTCATATATGAATGAGAAATCGAATGTATATGAAATCAATTGTTACAGGGATTGAGTGGCAATGCACCGAGTACGTAAATTACAATAAAGCAAGTGGGCTAGAGATAAATGACCGTTATAGCAGTATTCGAAGAATAAATCTCTAAACTTTATCGTAAAAACATGAATACATTGTAATATTCAATATAATAAATACAATAAATGAAATATAATAATAAAACTTATTAATCTATTTACTATATAGGTTTACACCTGATGAAATATAATAATAAAACTAATATAATTATTACATAGGTTTACACCTGCAAACGAACGAATTTACAGGAAGGAATATATCTGTATTGAGTAAGGAGTTTATTGCCGTAGAAAACAAGACAATGCATAAAGCAATATAATATCTGACTAGACTTACGAAATTAACAAAATTAATTGTTTGCGAAATTCCAAGACCGTTCCATACACTAAACATTTGCCATTAATATAAAATTAAAATCTATGATTTAATACGTAAAATAAATACAACTAAATCTATTTGATTATACTTAAATTAAACTAAAATACCAGCAAGATTATACTGGTGTTAAATTTAAAAAAATAAAAAAAGAAATTTTAGGATGAAGATCCCGAAAGTTACTTTACTGAAATTATTATAATCCAAGTACAATCCCTGATTTTTTAACATTTATTAATGCTGAACCCCCAAATTTATAATTAGCGCTGGTCGAAAATTGCAATTCGTTAAAACGATAGTGGGATATTCGCGTAGCATTTTTCTTTACTCTCTTTCGCCCGCCGTTCACATAACGAGCAGATAGTCGCTTATATCGCCAAAAAGTCCGACGATCATCTTGTTTAACCTCCATAATGTAACTTTTAAATTACCACGGTACATTAAAGATAAGCGCCTTTTGAAATGGTACATTGAACGTTCCGTTTGCCGCGGTTAAATTCACAAAACGACCCCGGCGAAGATACACAGTTGTAATTCTTGTGAATCGCATAAAGACTTCACACGTACAAACATATAAAAATACGAAAAAACCGGACAAACACGTCATATCAATATTCCTTGTTAACGTTATCTAAATATTTACACGAATCTTTAAAAACTAATTTTTAAGCGTGTATAAAGGGTCGCAGATTCACTAGAAACGGCTATCTGTTGGTTACCGGCGTTGTTCACCGTGAAATACTTTAACGACACCCTTTTCGTACACAAATCTAATTTATATAATGAAGATAAGAAAGTTCCGTGTCATCAGTTTTTCCTACGACGATGAAACGAGGGAAAATGGCGAGAGATGCAGCCCGGAGTGTACGGAGCCCCGTAACGAGAAACAGTACGGCGCGGCGGTGTCCGTAACGCATTCGCCAGCGATATAATAGCCGCGATAACAGCGAGAAAATGTGAGTGTTTTAAAATTTAAGTGTAATAGGTTTACTCGAGCGCAGATAATATAAAAAGTCTCATAACTTGTGTCGGTTTTAAAGCGGGCACGGAGTTGATACGGTTCCGCATTTTGCTGGTCTTTTGGATTTTCGAACGCCCTCGGCGCGCTCAAATGCGGGGACTTTCCGTGGCGGGGAAGAGTTTTTGATAAGTGAAACGACCGCGATAATTGGCTTCTGTGATCCTTAAGGACGACTTAGTGTCATGTAAAATGCCTATCGCGGTGAAATATCGTTTCTTTTTCAAAGTTGATGTTTTAAAAAATTCCGTTGTGGATATTTTTGAGATTGTAAGTAACGTTAGTGTAGCTAAAAAAACGCACAGAATAACTAATGCGAGGGTGACTTGACGGAAGCGTGAGTTTTCAATAAAATACTTACGAGGCGTTGCAATTAAATAACGGGAATTCTTGCGAAGTGCGTCATGGGCAAACGGCGACAACTTCGTACTTAAATTCCACAGTTTGTGTAGCGGTGCCGGTAAATTCTTCGAAAACTATTATTTAAAAACAATTTTTCGAATGCAACTGTTCGAAAACAATTATTCGAAACCATCATTTATTCGAAAGAACAATTGTGCGAATGTAATTGTTCGAAAACAGTGAAACAAAATAGTTTTCAATTTTTATTTTATTTTATCATCTTAAAAAAGGTATATAACCCCTTACCACAATTATTAATCGTATTCTAAATACGTATTTCGACAACTAAGTTGTCATCATCAGTAGGTAAAACCACTAATCAAGGTGTCGCACATGGGGCACAGTAAAGCTAGAACACCGCTTACGCAACAACTACTTTACACGGCGTCCACATACAGACTAATTTAAACATGCAAATATATCTAACGAAAAAGATCGACAAATTTACCTCTCTTAGGGAAACGGCATTCACATATGTTTAAACTCCAATTTGAAATATACCGAACGAAAGATCGACAAAAATTACCTCTCTTAAGGAAACGGCACTCAACATGTGTTAATACTTCAATTTAAAACGTCGATGACCCTTTTTATGGTTCTAAGAATGAAAAGAGACAAGTGAAGGGAATCTGTGCTATATTACCGTTCATGGAATGTTTGTTTCTAACGATATGAATGCTTTCGTAGGCGTCAAGATCGCGGGGTTATTTATGCCCTTTAAAAGCTTTAACCCTTTAATCGACACATTGTGTAGTGTACTTAAAGCATGGTTGGCACCGTTAGATTTATCCGGTCTATTTTATTTAATATGTGATATGTGTTCTTTAACCGGGTTATTATTGGTCGTTTTGTTTGGCCTATATATTTCAAATTACAATCATGACAACTAATTTCGTATATACCTGATTTCGAATTAAAATTAACTCTATCTTTAGTATTCCCTAGGAGACTTTTGATAGTATTTTCGGACCGAAAGGCAACTTGGAGACCTCTTTCTTTCGCAACTTTATTAATGTTTTTCGTGATGGGGTGGTATGGTAAACACATGTACTTTTTCTCCTGGTTACTTTGAGATATCAAACTTGTGGATTCGCGTATTGTATTTTTTATTTTTGTTTTTCTAATTAATTTATTTATTATGTCTATGTCAAAGCCATTATATGTCGCGATATTTTTAATGAAATCCAGTTCTATTCATATCTTTCTTTTGTTAACGGAAAATTTAGTAACCGATTGACTAAGAAATTAAAGGAAGCTGTCTTATGTTGATAACTATGATTTGAATCCGCGATGATATCTATTAACATTGGTTTCTTTCCGGAAAATGTCGATTTCTATTTTATGTTTATTCCTAATCAGTAAAGTATCTAAAAATGGCATCCTGCCATTGTGTTCCTTTTCCACCGTAAATTTAATCGTCGGAAATTTCAAATTTAATTGATTAACGAACATGTCTAATTCGCATTTCCGTGTATCAAAAATCGCGAGAATGTCATCTACGTACCTAATCCAGACTCTCGGGAAATATTTAGCGTTATTTTTAAATTCTACTTCAAATTGACTCATGAATAAATTGGCTATGAAAGGAGATAGGCAGTTACCCATTGTTGTGCCTTGTTTCTGTTCACAAAATTTTTCTCCTACTTGGAAACAATTTTGCGTCATGCACAGAGTTGTTAATCTCATGTATTCATTTATTTTTGAAGGTTCAATGTTATTCTTGTGGAGCAAGCTTTCTAAATATTTCATAGTCTCTGGAATAGATACCGAGGGGAATAAAGACGTTACATCGAATGAAACTAAACTAGGTCTCATCGAGTTACCTGGTTTATGTATCTTCGGCAAACAATACATTCTTGGTACTAAAGGATTACTAACATTCAATTTATACTTTTGGGTAGAAGTTATTAAAATTGGACATTTCTTTAACGCGTCTTTTGTGTCACTAATCATTTTAGGTAACGGGTTTCTCTTAATTTCTACATACGGACCTTCGGCAATTAAATTTTTTTTTAATTTTATACTAAATTTTCTGTTAACGAAAGAGAGATATGAAATAGAACTGGATTTCATTAAAAACATCGCGACATATATTGGCTTTGACATAGAAATAATCAATAATTTAATTAGAAAAACAAAAATAAAAAATACAATACGCGAATCCACAAGTTTGATATCTCAAAGTAGCCAGGAGAAAAAGTACATGTGTTTACCATACCACCCCATTACGAAAAACATTAATAAAGTTGTGAAAGAAAGAGGTCTCCAAGTTGCCTTTCGGTCCGAAAATACTATCAAAAGTCTCCTAGGGAATACTAAAGATAGAGTTAATCTTAATTCGAAATCAGGTATATACGAAATTAGTTGCGATGATTGTAATTTGAAATATATAGGCCAAACAAAACGACCAATAATAACCCGGTTAAAGAACACATATCACATATTAAATACAATAGACCGGATAAATCTAACAGTGCCAACCATGCTTTAAGTACACTACACAATGTGTCGATTAAAGGGTTAAAGCTTTTAAAGGGCATAAATAACCCCGCGATCTTGACGCCTACGAAAGCATTCATATCGTTAGAAACAAACATTCCATGAACGGTAATATAGCACCGATTCCCATCACTTGTCTCTTTTCATTCTTAGACGTATTAACACATGTTGAGTGCCGTTTACTTAAGAGAGGTAATTTTTGTCGATTTTTCGTTCGGTATATTTCAAATTGGAGTTTAAACATATGTGAATGCCGTTTCCCTAAGAGAGGTAAATTTATCGATCTTTTTCGTTAGATATACTTGCATGTTTAAATTAGTCTATACGTGGACGCCGTGTAAAGTAGTTGTTGCGTAAGCGGTGTTCTAGCTTTACTGTGCCCCATGTGCGACACTTTGATTAGTGGTTTTTACCTACTGATGATGACAACTTAGTTGTCGAAATACGTATTTAGGATACGATTAATAATTGTGGTAAGGGGTTATATACCTTTTTTAAGTTTTTACTTAACCACAGTCGCCAAAGAAAGACTTTTTCATTTTATCATCTTTAGCATACAATATACTATATTATTATGTGTGACTTTAGGCCTCCATCTCTTGCTCGGGGTTTTATAATTATTTTTAAAATAATATAATATCTTCTCTTTAATTACAAGTAAATCAAACTTTAATACTTTTTCTACAAGTTTCTTTATCTTTAACAAAATATATTATATACTATTTTATTGGTATTTTAAATAAAATAAATAATATTGGGCGTGATGTTCTTCAAGTTCTTTCTCGACTAGCTCTTGGTTGTGGGTTGTGGGCACATGGACTCGTTCTTCTCAAGGAAATATTTATTAAATTTCTTAACAAAATTTGTTTTCTAAATTGTATTTTTAAATTAGATTCGTGGATCCTCAATCAACGAAAACAATGAACAGGTATTGTGTTTGAAATTTAGTGATTCTTTTTATTTTGAAGTTTAATTTTGAATTTAATTGATGAATTGGCATTTATCTGACCTGAATTTTCTTGATGATAGATGGCTCTCTCTTCTTATGGTAGTTTTACTTTTATTATTTAATATTTGTGGTTATCTCCTTTATGCAGATAGGCCCTTTGGATGGCGCCCAAAAACTTCCAAATGTGTGGCCGAAATTTGGCTTTCAAACCCGCGATGCCAATCTTCCACGATTGTTTATTTTTGCCAAACCTGGTGTAACAGATTCAACACAGTTCCACATATTATATGGACATATGGGAGCTCTTCGCCTGTATTTTCATTCTGGTCGACCAATCCGCGTGTTTTCAAAATAATCTATAATTTGTTGAATTTCTGCGAACAAAACGTCGCTATCACACGTTCCTCGAATGCCTCTACTCTGTGATCAGGTCGCACAAAAGCTAAAGTCTTTCCAGACTTAAATTTCGGGAATTCAAAATAGGTCGTTTTCAACGGTTTCAGAGGTTTTATTGTACCTATATTTACATAACTAGGTAAATAATGAACCGATTTCTGAATTTTATTTCTGATTGTTCTTTTGAAGAGATAACATCGATTTGTGTTTTGTAGTGTTGTGGTATTTATATTAGTAAAATGCCCAAAGTTAGTAGATCGTCAGTGTGGGTTAAGCTACGAAAGGAACTACGTATAGATATGGCAAAAGTCTACTGTTCTGCGTGCGTTAAAATTATAAGTATAATTTTTGAATATTCAATATAGAGGATGGTGCGAAATCGGTCAATATCTGTTATTTTTTGAGATACAAAAAATGTTAATAGCAAGTTACATTCTTTTTGAGGCACATATACAATGAAAATACAGAGAAATGAACAGGCCGTTTTAGTTTTGCCCTGTCAGTATTAACCCGGGGCGCTTTCGTTTAATATTTTGAATTTATTTTGGGATTTCCACTTGCATATTTGGGTGTCCCTAACGATCACTAAGCAACTGTGCGGTAAAAATTAAAGTAATACTGAAGGGAACGAGAATGAATTCCTCCCACTATTTACAGGTAATAAATTGGGTGCCCGTTTATTGCTAATAACGGGGTCTAAAGTAAATTTGAGGTGATTTAGCAATTTCCAGTGTAAATATATACTAATTTAGGTCGAAATTTTAGAAAATATTCATTTATTTTATGGAGTGGATTTTTTTGTTCAACAGCGTAATTATCAGGGTGGTACTAATCTTCTGTTTCCTAGTGGCTATTTCGTTTGTTGTAAAAGGCTTCTTCTTTGAGATTTTATTTGATTTGGTAATGTTTTGTGTCTGTTTAGTTTCATGTAAAAGTCTGTCGATGTTTGCTAAGCTCTTTTGAAATTAAATTTTTAATTATATGAAACCATAACACTTATTGTTTCAAAGAAAAATTACAGTCGTAATACTACAGAATAAAAAAAAAACCTATCAACTCCAGTTTGTAATTTTAAAGTTATGTTACAAACAATTATATACTTTTGTAACGCACACACCCATATATCTTCCCTTATTTTTCTCTGGCAAGATTATATCACCTATCCAATTTCAGACTCCTCGAGATATCCTGAACACGGCCGCGTAAATGAGCTAAGGCCGCGACCGTACCACTTGACAAATGATCGTCGTTCGGGATTTAAGTCCCCGTGCACAGCAGCCAGTGGCGTTCGTGTGCTAGGATCGCTGGACGGAAGACAAACGAGTTGTAATATCCGGGACAGCTGGGAAAGAAATAGAGATCATAACTCGTGACGCGTTCATTACTCAAGGAACGATATCCTCAGCAGCGGCGCTGGTTGCAGACACCATAAGCTGGAGAAGCAGGTGCTGGGGTGACTGTACAGCTTTTTTTTCTTAGTTGTCGGCGTAAAATGATTGGTTAAATTGTTTCGACACCTTTTAGGTAAAAATAATTGGCTGACATTAATTAAAGGGAAGAATTACTATGTTAAATTGCTTTTAAATTATGGATGTTATTTTTTATTAGGTAGTATAGACTTAAATTTAATATATAAACCAGTCTTGATATATGGTCTATTTAGGAAAGTATACATAATTGTCCATTACTTTCTGAATAGTCATTCAATTATTAGTTTAGCTCAGTACTATTAATTGCTATCTATCTGCTTAACATTACAATTCCTTTGAAATATTTATTACTATAGATATCCCGCTCCCATTATACAATGTACATTATTGTACTAGTATTTTTAACCCTAGGATGCATATCTATCTACTCTTCCATAAACCGGGCCTTACAAGCCCTCCTATTAAAATTAATTATAAAATGCGACAATACAAATTTATTGAAATGAAGCAACATCATTTCACAAAAAATAAACATAGTTATGAGGGTGGTTCAATAATTCCTTAGAAAAAGATAAAAAAAACATTTAGTTTTAAATATTTTTAACAGTCTCCTTTTAACTGTATACACTTTCCCCAGCGTTTCTCCAACTTTTTTAAGCTGTCCAAAAAGTAGGATTCCGGAAGGTCCTCAAAATAGGCATCTGTTCGGCCATGACCTCGTTCGACGTGAATCGTTTTCCGTCGAGCCATTTTATCAAGTTTCGGAATAAAAAAAAATTTAGCATTTATTTGCATATTTTGTAGTATTCAGCATATATTTGCATATTTTGTAGTAATTCAGCATATATTTGCATATTTTGCAGTAATTCAGCATTTATTTGCATATCTTTTAGTAATTCAGCATTTACTTTCATATTTTGTGGTAACTTATTATTTATTTGCATATTTTGTAGTAATCCAGCATTTATTTGCATATTTTGTAGTAATTCAGCATATATTTGCATATTTTGTAGTAATTCAGTATATATTTGCATATTTTGTAGCAATTCAGCATTTATTTGCATATTTTTTTAGTAATTCAGCATTTACTTGCATATTTTGTAGTAATTCAGCATTTATTTGCATATTTTGTAGTAATTCAGTATTTTTGCATATTTTAAGTATCCGAGATTTATTTATTTCCTAAATCAAATTTATTATTATTAAATTAAAAATAGTATTTTAATAAGCCTCTTCCCATTACTTTTCCGATAAGCGTCTCCAAGAATTTTTTAATGCTCATCCCATACATCCAGGCCGAGATAAAATTCCAGGAAAAGCTAATACCTTAAAATTACTAAATAAATACAAAAATACATTTTACCAGAAAATTAGGTTTACTATTCGGAGAAATTTATTCCCATATTCGAAAGTAATTTTATTTTAAACGTCATTTTACGTTGACTTTTCGAAGTGTAAACTTGTGAGTTGTCATATATAATAGCAAAAATGCCGAAAATAGCGATTGTGACCCAGATTTTTTGCCGAATGCTGATTCGGAAAAAATTCTGGGTTTGATCATTGATAACACCTTCATTTATAAGGAATATGTTTCAAAAATTATTAAGTCAAGCCAATGCCAATATTAAAATATTGTAACCTTAATGTGTTATTAATTTTGATCATGATTTGTTCTTTAATGCTTTGAGTTAGTGCAGGGTTACCAAACAAGACTAGATCGTTGATTGTCAATCTAACCGGAAAACGTAAATTGCTATTATAACTTTCATGTTCATTTTACGTTTTACAATAATTATGATGACTGCGAAGTACTGGTTTGAATCATAAAATATTAAATGATGACGCAGCGATCATCTTTGCTGAATTAAAGTGTGGTTATAAGTTTATTACCTTTTCATAAGATTATTTCCCCTTTATTTATGATTCAATTTCAGAACGCATTCAATACCCTGTTTTTAATCTCCAATATATTCATAATTTCAAGTTTCTTAATTTAAGTGCAATAAACTTTATTAAGATGAATAGGACTTAATCTAAACTTTGTACTTAGGTTTAAGATTAGGATGTTATTAGCATAGTCTAAATATATATTGCCAGGTATTATTGCTAGTAGATACCATCAACCAAGATCTTTAAAATTCCCGAATTATGTCATCATCTGGCCGGACAATTGATACGGTTCGCATTATTAGTCATATAATAGTTTGTGGGGATAATGATAAATTTTGCCTGCTTGTAGTATTTTTAAAAAAAGTAAGAACAAAGCTAACATCTTAACAACAAGCAAGAATTCAAACACTAACATTATAATTATATGCATGGAACGTTGGATTCAATAAATAATTATATCAATATTATATAGTGCATTATTATCCAACCATAAAGGAGGGAAACTTCATTACAACTTCTATACACCATTTTCAATAATAAATATTTGTTTTTTTTTGTAGTTCCAGATACATACAACCCTCGTATAATCAAAAATTAAACCAGAAAGATTAGCTGACAGATAATGAAGGTAATAACGATAATGACAACAAATACACTAATGCGTAATTTAAATTTCTAACGTGTGTACATAAAAGGTCGTTCTACGATCGGCAACTTCAATGTAATTATTCAGTACTCATAATGGACGATGGACAGACATCATCATCATCAACATCGATGCAATCGATAATGAAAAAAGATCGAAATGACTACGAAATTGCATTCATTTGAAACATATACATAAATACTAATATTATAAAGTCATTTTTAATGTTAGAAAATGTTTATTGGGAGCGATACTTACTGCGCTAGTAGCTTTTTATATGTATATAGGCATGTAATGATACCTTCATGTTTAAAGACAGTGGAGGATATCGTAAAAATTTACGATGTCGAACGGGACTCGACTGCCTTTTAAGTTACTGTCGATAAATCCGTTGCGCAGTAAAATGGAAGTCGGTTTTAATTTACGCATGATTGCCTTCAATACATTAAAACAAGATCGATAATGAGAGCGCGATCAATTTGATATTTAATTCTTCTTTAAACTGAAATAGATTTTAATGCTTTCGTATCTCGGTATATTATTAATTTTTATGAGTAAACAATTTGTCGATAAATGATCTGTGAATAAATCTTTTTAAAAATGTAAAATTGTGCCTTCATTTTTTTGAAGGGATATTCTAGTGAAGGTAGAAAAAATATATCGTTTTTGTAATTATTTTAAATAAAACAATAGTTACTAGTAGTAGTATATGTTGAGCACTTGTGAAATTATTACACTCTTAGGCCCGGTTTATTCACCTTCCAGTAAAGTACCTGTTAGTTACTTGACAATTAAATTTACTTGGGACATTTACTATTTTTGGGCTTATTCATATAATTTTAAAGGTCGGTTAGTTACTGGAAAGAACTAGATGTTTTTACAACAGTAGTATGGTTAGGGAAAAATAGAGAAAGATGTAACATAGCACTAACACATGGTATAGAGAAGGATGTACAGCTTTCGGTAATTTGAAATTATAGTTGCCGGCATGACAAATGAGTGCATCTAATATAACCTTAAATCTCAAGCGTTTGTTGTGTGTTATCACGTGTTGTCCATTTTTACTTTTTTCATAAACATTATTAATATAAAATACATATACAAAAAGGTTTTATTTAATTATAACGATACGTTATGCACGTATCAAGCATTTGTTACAATTGAAACAGACATGTAATTAATATACATATCTGTAACTGTACACATGGACAATACACCTCGTATTTTCAGCATTTACTTCTGCTTAAGACATATGTTTCTGCCATCTAGGCGTCTTCAGTCAAGCTAGTGAAGCAATGTAATACACATTGATACAAATCTTTTTAAAAAAAGATTTGTATCTGTATATACATTTCACTGAAAACCGCCTAAAAGGTATAGCAACTTTCGGCATAGTAACTTTCGTCCGTCAGATGTCACTTATTAAATAGTGACACCAAATAGGACAAAAGTTGCTATACCTTTTAGGCGGTTTTCAGTGAAATGTATATACAGATACAAATCTTTTTTTTAAAAGATTTGTATCAATGTGTATTACATTGCTTCACTAGCTTGACTGAAGACGCCTAGATGGCAGAAACATATGTCTTAAGCAGAAGTAAATGCTGAAAATACGAGGTGTATTGTCCATGTGTACAGTTACAGATATGTATATTAATTACATGTCTGTTTCAATTGTAATAAAATACATATTTTAATATAAAAAAGGTATGTATGTTATATTATTACCTAAATTATGACCTAATCCCAGGCTACAGTTCGCATTTTCTTGTCAAAACTTGTTTAATTTCATAGAAAATGGAAAGTAAGAAACGGGTTAGATCGGCAAATTTCTCTATCGAGAAATCAAGAATTTTAGTTGACCTAGTTTTAAAGTACAAGAATGTCATCAAATGCAAAAAGACTAACAGTACAACATGGAAACAAAAGGAGGATGCGTGGTCAGAAGTACCAAAAAAATTGTTATTCAACCACTTTTTGTATTTTCAATACAAGTAAATAAATATATGTATATATATTCTGTATTAATATTGGTTGTTTTATTATTATATTTATTTTGTACAGAGTTTTTTTTAAATATATCTTTTATGTCTAGCATCATATTATAATTTACTATGACTACATGTAAAATAAAGGTGAAATTTTTGTTTAGAACATTAATACTTTATTTACTACACACACAGTATGTAACAAACAATACAAACGAACAAATTCGTCATCATAAAATTTATTAAAATTGTCTTCTATTCGATATCGATTCACTAAATTATTAATATTGACAAAATCGTTGTCTAAAATATCGTCAATGTCTTCAAATAAATCCATTTTACTTGTCAATAACTTAATTTTCTACATGACAGTTCACAAACAGTTCACAAAATATTAGTCTTACTGGACACTTTATAGGGTAGATGAGCAGCAAGTAAATTTTCTGCCAAGTAAGTAATTTACCAGTTGCCAGTTAAGTAATTTTACTGGGCGGTTAAATTTTACTTGACGGTGAATAAACACTTAATCTGGTAAGTAAGGCTTTATCTTACAAGTAGCGTTACTTGATACTTTACTGGAAGGTGAATAAACCGGTCCTTAAACTATAAATAACGCACCATATATTTTCACAAACAATAGTATATTAACTATATGTACATTTCATGTGCACTGCACACATCGTTAGTAGTTACTGTAACTACTGGCTCTTTTATTCCTTTTTTAAGTTATAATTTATTTAAACATACCTCTAGTGGGAAACTTCTAAATATAGACGACATCCACAAAAGAATACAAGAAAGACAGTGGGGGTGGTTGGAACGTATATACAGTATGTCAAACGAAAGACTAACAAGGAAAGTGTATGAAGCAAGATCCTATGGAAAGAACAGGAGAGGCAGACTCATAAAAACGTGGGAAAATGAAGTAAAGCAAGCTGCAATAGAAATAAATATGGAATGGATAAAATTTATAAATATATCCTATAATTGAAAAGAATGCGAAGCGAAGATTCCAACTTGATTCGCGATTCTTTGTGTTAGCTTTACTGTACCCATGGTCAACACTGTGATTAGTGATTTTACCTACTGAGGATGACAGCTTAGTTTTCGGAATACGTATTCAAAATACGATTATTAATTGTGATAAGGTGTAAAAAGACATAGGAACTTAAAATGTTTTTGTTTTTGACAAGTTAGAAAACAACTCACATCGCTTCTTTTCTATCTTGAAATTCTATCTGCCAGGCATACGAAGATGATTTGACGGAAGGTGAGACTTAAAATAACTGAAATACTTGAAATTACAACAATTATTTCTTTAAATTTTTAACTTTTTTATTCTTATATATTTCGTATGAGAAGCGATGTCAAATAGCCAGTTGTTCATACGTGATTGCAAGATTAGGGAACTGTTGTCGAAAATCCTGCATACATTGATTAATTGCATAAACCCACAGTCTATTTACTAATCTACCAGTTTTAAAATAACTTTCAACACAATAAAAACTTTGTGTAGTATTTCAAACATGATAATAAATAATCTAATTGATAAAACAACTTTTCAATAAATTGACTTAACTGTGACAGTTGTCAAAATTTGACATTTACCGTTCCGCAGTGTTCCCAAATTTATATTTAAACCATAGGTTACTCCAAATGAAAATTTAATTGAAGGCATGGTATTAGCTTGGTGTGTGAACTTCGATACCAGACAGCAGCACAGTCTTCAGCAGAAGAGTAAGCAAGTGCAATAGCTTCCGTTTGAACTAAATAGGTATTTGGTGGAGAATTAAAACAAATGAAACTTATGTGACATTTACTATGAGAAGAGATGATTGCTTACCAGTCAACACTGAATGGTACTCAGTTAAGTCAGCAGCCGAAGTAAATAGCAACTTGGCAAAAATATATTTTTAGCGAAATACTTTTCCCGATTACAAAATAAGGTGCTGTTGTCTATAATTAACGCCCCACAGTAAGTCATATCAACATTAATACAAAAAGATTTAGTATTGTTTTCAGTGATAGAAACGTTTAAACGTTATAAAGTAAAATGCAGTGAAAGAATAAGTGAACACCCAATTTACTTTCTCGAATTCTAAGTGTATATATGTAAATCCCATCCTTTACCAACCACATTACGGACATTTTGAAACAAGGTCACTTAAATTCGAGCAAACGTAGGTATGTGAGTATTATTGAGTACTATTCGATGTAACTCAAATCTCAAACTAATTAAATTTTGTAAAACAAGGTTTCTAGGTATCCAACATGTGGCACATACAATAAATATTTATAAGCTACGTAAATGAATTTATGTAGATACGCGTAGTGTGTAAAACGAACAATGTTATTAGTATGCAAGGGGCATTTTATGCCAAACAGAGTGTATAAATGAGCCGTCAGAGTCCCTGTGCTGGACGAATGTTGATTGATGACGGGAATGTGTGGCATATTCGGCACCGATGACGTGATAGGACTAATGCAATCGGAATAAGCAATTCCATAGACTGTGCTTTGCGTATTCGTACGTCAGGGTTCTTCTTTGTTTAATAATAATCAACTTGGAGTCTATTATTACTGGTAATAATATGCGCAAAATAATAATATTTATTGGCAATATTTTTATTGAAAGTTTTATGGTAACATCGTTACCAAGAATCCTAAATCACAAGGTTAAATTATTAACTTATTATGTTAATGAACATTCAATGTTCACTAACGCTGTCATCTGATGGTGCAACCGTCAGATGGAAGCACCTGGCTTAGTTCTGCACTTATTATTAACACTCTTTATAAATTTCATCTTCAAAAAAATGTTTCACGAACATATGTGAATCTAAAGCGCTAAGAAATAAGTAATTAAACTTCTAGTTTCAAAAATTCTTTTATTGTAAATACCACTACAATATTGTTTCGCCATGCAATGGCTTCATCAGGTGGATGAAATACTAATCTAAAGCACTTGTTGTGCAAAATATACAAAATATCTTAAGTTGGAGTATCTCTTGGATGTAATATAAGTATTGTAAAAATTAATTTTTAATGTGGACGTAAAAAATTGTTTCATTTCATTGTTGCACTGTAACTCAACTCCATTTGATTTACCTTCGCAATTGCAGAATGTAAGTGAAATAAATAAACATTTCATTGATGCGGTTCCCGAAACATTCCATAATAATCAAAATCTTTTGAATTACTATTTGACACATACTAAGTATAATGGTGGCGATTTCAGCTTTAAATTAACAAATGAAAAATATGTAGTTAGTATTGTATCTGGTATCTCTTCCTCGTCGTGTGGAAGTGATGGTTAAACCATTGAGATGATAAACCTTTCCAATTCTTTTATTTTGAAGTATCTCGTACATCCTATGAATTGCTGCCTTGTGGAAAACATCTTTCTTGAGGCATGGAAGTAGGCACTAGTTATGCCGCTACTTAAGAAATTTAATCCGCAGGCTTTGTCAGATTTAAGACTTATATGTTTACTTTCGGTTCTATCAAAAATATTTGAGGAATTGATATACATACAGTTAACTGAACACATTAACAACTTTAATATCTTGCCTACTTATCAAACAGTTTTCTGGTCGGGGCGTAGCTGTGAATCGGCATTACTAAAGGTCTCCGACGACATATTGCCCGCATGCGCCAGAGGGTAATCATCAGTGTTGGTGCTTTTGGATTTCACCAGGGCATTTGATACTGTGAATCATAGATTGTTGGCTGCCGTTTTTCACTATATTGGTATTTCCGACTGTGCTGTTGACTTGCTGAATAGTTTTTTTGCATAAAAGATCACAATCGGTGAAAATGAAGGATGCGGTTTATGAGTTTCTGAGACTTGAGTTGAACCCTGGGGTTGCTCAGGGATTCATTCTGGGCCCTCTTCCCTTTTCTATCTATACTTGCGCCTTGTACGAATCTGTTGAGAACTGTACAATTCAAGATACGCAACTTTATTATTCGTTGCCGAGGCAAACTTATATTGAAGCGTTAAACGCCATTCAAAATGATTTGGATGCTATTAATGTTACTTATTTACAACATTCGCTGCAAATAAATTCTTCCAAATCAGCCGTTTTATAAATGATCATACATTACATATAGGCAGCGAAACTATACCTGTTGTAGCAGAGATTAAGAGCCTTGGCGTAGTGATGGACAATACATTTAGGTATAGACAACAGGTGGCCAAATATGTTAGAAAATCATATAGTAACTTGAAAATTCTGTATCAACACAGATACTCGTATTATCTATCTATTAATGTAAAACTTATGCTATGCGATTCGTTAGTTCTATCTACTTTTACCTTCTGCTCTGTCATGTTAATGGACCCACACCTATATACGTATTTTTTCCTTTCTGTACCGGCATAGCTGGACGAGAGAAAATCGCTATTTTCGGCGTAGTCTCTTCTGTCCCTCTGATATCACTACATTATCTGGTGCCACCTGATAGGACAAAATTTGCTATACCTGTGAAGCGATCCATCATACTTTACTTCGCTAGCCAAACTGACGAAGTCTATGGAGACAGAAACATGTGTCATTAGCTGATGTAAACGTTGAAAAATATGAGATGTATGTTCATGTGCAAAGATACAGATGTGTGTAATTCATGTCTGTAACGTATTGATATACTCAAATTTCTTTGGTATATCACAGAATTAAGTTAGATTAAGCAACAATGGATTGGTTCCGAATTTACTTATTGATACAAGGGAAAGTGTAGGAATGGTTGTGGTACTGTGTGCTTAAAACCAAACTTTGGCTTGTGATTTTTCATTTTGTATTCTTTTTTTTTTGTACATGCACCTTCTGCATGTTATTATTTTGTATTTGAAATGGAAAATAAAGTTCTTTATTATTATTATCTGCAGATTTTCAGGAACACTCTTCACGACAACATGACATGGGCATGAAAATATTTCAAATATTTTGTCATATTTTGCTAATTCTGAGAAATAACTATCGAATACAGTTATTTATAATTCTGAACTTACTGCAAATGAGAATTAATGAATATTAAATCTCATTTTTACATGTAAATGTCGCCTTATGTGATGCGTTAATAACTACAATCCGACAAACTAAGTTTGTACCAGTATATAGAACACACCTCGTCGCGACTCCGACCTTCCTGGTTGTTAGAATAATTAAAAATTGCTGAAAAGCCACGTCCATCAACGGAATGTACAGACGCGTTTCGCTCTTATTGGAGCTTATCAATGTACGGTATCTCGAAGACGGATATGGCTTTTCACTTCTATACTTTGTGTATATATAGTTAACATTCTGAACTTACTGCAAATGAGAATTAATTAATATTAAATCTCATTTTTACATGTAAATGTCGCCTTATGTAGTTATTAAGGAATCACATAAGGCGACATTTACATGTAAAAATGAGATTTAATATTCATTAATTCTCATTTGCAGAAAGTTCAGAATGTTAACTATATACCGATAGGTCCAGCTCGGAACGGGCCATAGTCAGCAATGAGTGGCAACAGCGAATCCCCTCTACGCGCAGAATTTAGTAAGACTTAAACCGCGCAAGGATATAGTCGTTTGCATATTCGTTCTGTATACGTAATTTGCCCATTTGTTTCAGACATAATAAGGTCCAATTTATTATTATTATTGTATTCTTAGCTGCTACGGAAAAGTAATTTTAAGTAATAAGAAACAATAACGTTTTCTACAAGATAAAAGTAAAAAAATCAATAATTCTGCAAAATAAATTTAAATTTTAAGAAAGTCACTCAATATAGGATTCGAAAATACCGCCCCCTCTTCCCAAACAATAGCCGATCCTATTGTAAAACTCCCGCCTCACTCCCTCGAGATTTCTAGGGGTTATTGTCTCGAAAATTCTAAACAGTTTACCGTTTGCCGTGTACACTTAAGGTCGCCCATTTCAACTAACGAACAAACCCTCACGTCTCTCTCCTCCCGATCGGCAGGTATTAGAGGGATATGAGGCTGTTCGTCAATTTGTTGGCATTTGCGGCAATTTCGGACTACACAGCCATATTTCCTAAACGCATTTGCAATCCTTTCAATCGTCGAATGCGAAGGAATAGGTCAATTTACGTACTCTACAGCAAATAAATCAGCGGTTGTTCGACAGGAATTGCCGGCAAGATACCACGAAACTATTTGTACCTTCTCTGCGGTTGTATACACTGACATGATAACT
The DNA here is from genome assembly GCA_935421215.2 of Melolontha melolontha. Taxonomy (NCBI): domain Eukaryota; kingdom Metazoa; phylum Arthropoda; class Insecta; order Coleoptera; family Scarabaeidae; genus Melolontha; species Melolontha melolontha. The sequence goes on along the minus strand of OW285240.1, from coordinate 134,726,781 downwards.
ACCTTTACGTATGCACAGCTAAATACGAATGACGGGCTATCTGTTGCGCTCGACCATCGGACTTATGTTGCGAACGCGGAGTGGCATCGTACACACGTTGCCACATCGCATTACGTTCCATACGTATATTGTTGCCTATGGCCCGTAGCGGGCTAGACCTATCGGTATACACAAAGTATAGAAGTGAAAAGCCATAACCGTCTTCGAGATACCGTACATTGATAAGCTCCAATAAGAGCGGAACGCGTCTGTACGTTCCGTTGATAGACGTGGCTTTTCAGCAATTTTTAATTATCCTAACAACCAGGAAGGTCGGAGTCGCGACGATGTGTGTTCTATATACTGGTACAAACTTAGTTTGTCGTATTGTAGTTATTAACGCATCACATAAGGCGACATTTACATGTAAAAATGAGATTTAATATTCATTAATTCCAATAAGAGCGAAACGCGTCTGTACGTTCCGTTGATGGACGTGGCTTTTCAGCAATTTTTAGTTATTTATAAGTTTTTTATTTTATTAGCATATTTTGAGAAATTCTTAGGTTGTTTTTTTTGGATTTTATTTAACAGCGAAAAGTGTAGAGTATTATTATTTCTAAGTTGACACTCAAATAACAATTATTTCTTATTAATAACTTTGATGAAATTACAACCATCGATTATTAAATTATAATTAAACTGATTAAAGTTTCTCTGTTATACCCACCAAAAAACATAGGTCTAACAACCAATCATCATCACTTAATTTAGGAATGGATTCTTGTTTCTCGTTCATAAACATATCTACTTCCTCCCGTAAATTAAAAAAGTCTTTTTAAACATTTTTCACGACTTCCACGTTCTTTCAATATCATTCGGCGTTCGTGGATATCAAATATAGACCACCCCCACTTGCGCATTACAACAATGACACACGTAAATTTTCGTTTATTTAATATTTTTGTATACATACAACGAGATACAAAAGCTTCAATGGAAATATATATGCGGGCCGCCTGTTGGCCAGATTTGCCTTAGATAGAGTATAATATCCAAATGCTATATTGTAAAGTAAGGGATAGTACCATTTCTCTTCGATTATAATATTTAATTAACTCTAAAGGCATGGCATCACATATGTTTATTGAAAATATAATCATATAATATTTCAACATAAACAAATCTCATAAAATTATGTTACAATTTTTCATAAATTTAATTCCACTTAAATGTCGTTGTGTAACACTGGTTCTACATTAAATCTAAAAATTTTATATCGTTCTTACCTTGAATCTCTTATCCTTTAACGCGCGTATAATTTATTAAATCTGAATCTCAGCCTCACACATGCTCACACATGCACCTAACTTTAACAGCTTGCGTGCAATAAGGAAGCAGTTTAATCCAAATTTATCGAATGTTTTCAAGCAAGAATTTATCAAGTTACACCTCATAAGTCTCCTCGGATAGTTTAAAAACGGTAAATTTTTATTACACGGTATTATGCTGGAGTTACATAGAGATGCCGATGTGGGCGCGCGAGAAATCTACGTTTTGAAAAGCAACAGGCTGCGCGAACGGGTTAAAATTTACGATTGATGATTTTACAGTGATCCAAATGCCAACTCGATGTACATACTTTTTTCGTATGGGCGATAAAAAAATAATTTTTGACTCGATAAGCTGTTTTGGTCGTAAATTTTTTATGTAATCTGAAATTATTATAAACACTTAAGGTGTTGTCATCCTTTGGACGATATCTGATATGTTAATCAAAGCAATAAACGCAGTTTTATATTGTAAACGAATATCTTGTTTTGATTGGGTTAACTGTTATCGACTTAATTAAGCCGATGTCATATATTTCGATATTAAACTAATAATTAATTACTTCAGAAGGTTTAACGATTTGCCTAATTATATTTAAGTGTATCATAGCAATCGTCGCAATCAATAATTATTAATTGCTCTGAGGTGGTCTTACGTTCTATTATAATACCTGGCTACGATCTGAAGACTATAACTGTCAAATATTTTAAAGGTTTTTCTACCCAGGAATAATTTTGACTGTTTTTGATGTATTTTGGTATGCTGAATCCAACTCTGGGGTCAAAATTTCGATATCAGGCTCCAATGATATTGCATAGCCGGGACGCTACTCAACGGTAACCCTGTATGTACAGTTCATAAAGTATTTCTTTTCAATTCGTATTGCCTAAGTAATAAAAGCAAATTGTACTTTATCTCTTTCTAACAAATATAAATAAGCTCTGTAATGCTACACACGTTGATCATTTTAAGTTATGACATGCGTGTTTGAAATATATTAAGTAAAAAGTATAAGTTGTCCAGGAGATAGACCTAGGGACCGGACACGAAAGGCCCGGGTGTCCCCCACGGGTGTACCATTGAAAATTTGTATTTTTAAAGTGTTTTTAATTTTATGTATATAATTGAAAAACAAACGGGTGGTGATCTATAAAATACGAAATACATTTTTATTTGTTCATTTTGTAGTTCAAGATGAGTAAAGGGGTATTAATATTAACTAGCAATACTTTCACAAGGTTCTCTTCTGTAAAATTTGTTCTCTTTGAATGAAATACATCCTTGTAGATAGAAAACGTCCTTTCTACATCGCAACTGGTTATAGGTGCCTACTGAAAATATTCCTTTATTTCAGCGCATTTAGCAGTTAGATTTTAGAATTTATTCATACAAGTACTACTTGAGCAATATTGCTTAAAGGTATTGGATTTAAATATAAGAAATAGTGTAACAGGAGAGCGCTCACAGAGCAATTTAATATGGCCCACATGAGAAATATATTTTTCAGGAAATATATGGATAACTTAAATTCAAGTTTAAGTCGTGTTCCTTGATGAAACTTGGATATTTTGAAAAAGCAATAGAATGAAGTCATGGCAAGACGCTAATGTAAAAAGTGTTAGGAAATCCGATGACTATGATGGTATACCATATTAGATCTTAATAAACGCTAAGTTGCCATGGCAACCAGGCATGAAAACTTTGTCCGCACGATACGTACACAGTGTAGATAATTAATGATGAAATATGTCGAAAGCAACAATATAATAACACTTTGTGTGCCCTTAATTAAAAAATAAAAATAAATATAATTTCATTGTATAAAATTTTTTTTACGCATAATGGTACTATTTCACTTTTAACGAGTGCCCAACACTAACATAAATTGTCAAGTTTAGGAAAATGACAGAAGTCAAAAAATTAGACTTAGACAACTGTCATAATTACAAGGTAATACAAAACCGTATTATATGTATTTGCGAGCAATACTACTCGACTATCTACACATTTTTAATTAAAGTGAATAAATAATGACATCTATTTGAGTACATTACATATTTAAAGGAAAGTAAAAAAGTGCGCAATATTTTTAAACATATTTAAGATAATTATTATGATTTATTATCACTTTTCAAAAAAGATTTAAAAAACACAATGGCCCCAACACTATAAAATGATTGAACACTAGAATCATATTTAGCATCCAAACATAAAATAGCTATAGAAGATTTTAATTGGCGAGAGAATATAATAACAAAGTTACAGGAACGAAATAAACTACAGACCCCATTTCAGAAACTTATACACCAAAGTAAGTATATTATTCATTCATGTTGATACTTCATACTATATTAATAAATTAATCTGAAAAGTTTTAAAATTATATTGCTAACTCATCACAATACAACAAAAAAAAAACTTTACTTTAATAAACTTTAATAAATCAACCTTGATTGTGACAATAATGTAAAACTTTAATTATTATATTTATTTACAATAATATACATGAAATATATTCTTTCCTTTTTGTGTCAAAAGTGTGGTTAAAGCACAAAATTTACCTATAAAAATAATAATAATTTATTTAAATTAAGTGTTATTTAATAAAATATTATATTTACCGTCATTTATTAAACAATTTAAAATTGAAAAATTTAAAAAAACTGACAATAACAATTAAGAATAATAATAACTTAGAAATAGATATTTACCGAAAAGACACCAATGTGAACAAGTTATGTGTATATATACGAACTGTGATCAACTCTGTGCGTATGAGAATTAATAATTATTAAATTTCATTTTGTCAGATCGTTGATTCGCCAGATACACACCGGGTGTCTCATGACATGACTGCCACCAGCTTAAGGATGTGTTACTGAGGCAATTTCAAGTTAAAAATGTTTAATGAACATATGCTCAAGACGCTTTCACAACTAAGCTACAAGCATTTGCCGATTTAGATAACCCTGAAAACAGAGACCAACTGTTTACTAGGACTATGAACGTCGCAGAAGCTATTCGTGCTGATACTGAAACTGTTAGCAGAGCTATCTCTCCAATTCAAAAGCTAAACTATGTATACAGCAATTGGATGGACATTTTGAACAACTAATTCAATAAAGTGATACAAAATACCTCTAGTATTGTTATAAATGCCAGTACAGAAAATTATTTCTTTAAAGGAGCTAACCTGATTTTTCTATCAAAAACAATCATCGGTGATTACCATGGAGAAATGAATGGTGACTCGTTTAAGCATTGGGTCAATGATCAACTTATATCAAATCTCGAGGTACTATCACTTATAAAAATAGATAATGCTCCTTATCATAGTGTTATTGAAAACAAACAACCAAATACCTCCTCAAGAAAGCAGAAATTATTGAATGGTTAAGAAAAAAGATAGGGTATTCACCCGCAGTGACTAAACGGAATGAATTAGTACGATTATGGAGAGGAGGCAGTAAAACTTTTTTGGGGTCAACCAAGCTATCTCTTAGTACATTTTTGCTACCAGGTGTAAGGCTTGTTCTAGAGGGCCATTCTATTTGAGTGCAATGTCTATCCCTTGCTCGACTATCCCACTCACAAATAAAGCATGGAAATTTTGTATAACGTCCTTGTTGTCCTAGTAGCACGCACAGCACTTTAAGGTCACCACCAAGCATCCACTGATGTTCTTGGTAGTTTATTTTCTTTAAAAAAAGTTCAAAATTTTCAAACGTGTCCATTAAATGTACCGAATGGACAACGGGAACCGAGGCCAGCTCGTTACCATTGTGCAATAAAACGCCTTTTAAACTACGCTTACTTGAGTCAATAAACAGGCGCAATTCTTCTTTTACATACGGCACATTTCCTAATTTTGAAATTAAGTCAGGGATATTGTTGCAATACACTAGCGGTCCGTCTTGAGTAATATATGGACATAACTCTTTTTCGCGATCTCGGTAAAAGCTTGATGTGACGCCAGGTGCCAGTAAATGTTTCTCACGAAGTCGGGAGGCTAACAATTCGGATGCATCCTTTGGAAGGTGCAAATCTCTAATTAAATCATTTAGTTCGCTCTGGTTAAACACTTCGGGCTCTCTGAAATCTGGTGTGAAATCTGAGTCATCTGGGTCGCAATTAGATTCCTCTGATTCTGACGATATGACGTTTTCTAGTGCTTTTGGGGCGGTAGGTATCGGTACATCTGGTCCATGAGGAACTGGTCGAATAGCAGAGTCAAGATTGGGATACACAATTTGTTTCTTATTTTTTCTGTTGAATCCTTGAACATTACACGAACAAAAATAACAGTCATCACTGTGATTTCTAGACTCTCGCCATACCATAGGAACACCAAAGCTTAAACATTTCATCCTACCTTTTTGCCAGTTTCTAAATGCTTCAACGCAAACGGAACAAACAGTATGAGGAGCCCAGGACTTGTCTTGGTCGCCAATTTTTACACCAAAATAAGAGTGGTATACATTTTTCACAAACGAAGTTATAGTTTGCCTCTGCTTTACTATGACATAACTACCATAGATATAACAAAAGTTATTCGGATTGTTCACACAATGTCTTCTTTCCATATTTATACGTTCTAGAACACTTAAAATACGCAACAACGAAGAGAACAAGCGCGCGGATACAGTAGAACGACGACTAACACAACCAAACTGCACATAAGCAGGTTTCAACGTTGTATTGATGCTTCTGCGCCGACTCTGTTGCTTTGCTGAGAAATCTAATATTAACCAGTGTTGCCAAATCACATTTAATTTCATAAAAATCAAATCATTTAAAAATCATGCCTAACATGGAACAAACATATTCTTGTCATAGGTATATATATTAATAAATTAACATTTTTAAGATATAGAGCGCTATAAAAAAAATTGACGAGATAGAGCAAAAATATGGCGTTTTTTGGAATAAGGGCCCCCAAACATATACAAATTAGCAGACAGCTTTCAAACATCAAAATCACTGTAGACCTGTGTTATTTTAAATTTGCTAATATAACATCCTCAATGTGGAACGGTCATTTTCATCATTAAAAAATATTTATTCCATACGCTGTACTCATTTGACTGAAACAAGTGTGGAAATATATTTAATGATTCAAATATTTAATAGATGCCACCCAGTTTATGATTTCATGGAAGCTTTTTAAAACAGTAAGGGTTTCAGCACGTTATATAATATATTATTTATCATTATTTTATGTGTAAACATTCGTGCGTCCGCATCGCCTATGCTCATTTATGCAAGTCACGAACGTAAATGATGCGCGTACGTAAACGATACTGAACGCTCGCCTTGATATGGCCGCTAGGCCCTTCCGCGTTGTTCTCCGCACTGCACTGAAACTTGCCCCTCTTTGCCGACTCTAAGCATAACTGAAAGGTAACGTAACAAATACAGAAATGCAATACTGAGAGGAGATACTTGATTTTGAATATGTATAACGAAATTGTTCAATGATACAATAAAAAGTGCTTTTCGAGTGCAACAAACGAATAAAGAAACAACATTTGTCAAGAAGTTCTTAACTAGTATCGATGTGAAGTAGATGAATATCACCAACGGGGACGAATCTTGCGTTCAAAACAATATAGTATTTTTGGCAACATTCGGTAATAGGGCAATAATTTCAAAATCTCGAAATCACTCTTACTTTTTCGTGAAATATGATTTACGAAAAAGCCGTGTCATATATATTTTGCCAAAATATCCTTATCTCAGTAACTTCCACAATCTTCGACCTGTAAAAATGAAACGACCGATAGATTCGCGAGCGTCTCTCCTTCGCTTTCTTTCAACATAGACCATCTACGCGCGCATAATATATAACGTATTGTTCAGTTTAACCGTATAAATCAGTCAGGATATTAACCCCGTGTGTACAATGTCCACATTGTGGTGATTTACGCGTCTAGAGGGCCGTTCTCACCGCCTACTTGTTACAATGTACGAGCGTCGGCGTCACGTTGCATATAAAAACGTGTTTATGGCCGACGAGGTGATAGAATATGTCCCACTCTGTCACGGGAAATGGCCACCATCAATCACAATTTACCAGCGACTACGAAGCACGGTAGCGACACCTAATGCGAATATGTACGGGCGCGGACGTGTATATATACGGATGCACACGTATATATACGGTGCTAGCATGCGACATTTGACAATTCGGCGTTTCTCGTTCGCCGATCCGCGGCTAGATGTCGCCGGCTATGCTCGGTGATTGCGATCGCGACTCAGTCGCTGCCAAGTATCGCAATTCGATGCAGTAATTTGATCACCGAGCAGCGACATTGAAGTGACAATTATGAAATTACATTACTCATTGAGATGTAAGGGAAGTGACGCTCGGAACGCCGAGACCGTCACTCATAAATCATAACGCTGTCAGGTTCGTTTCAACTTCAGCGCAGTAACGACTGACGTGCGTTTGTACGTGTGTGTTTATACGAAAATGTTATATGTGTCAGACGAAGAAAGAGAGAAATGAAAGTCCCTGACGCGACGTCGCTAAAAATATACCGGTATTTGTCTTTTGTGTCCTCCATACGTATATCTTTTATGACGTGTGACATGGCGCACTCGTTTATATGTGTTCGTGAATGTTTTCCAGGGTTTGGCACCCAGGATTTCCTCTTTTGTCAGTTTCTGTTCGCGTAAGTGTAGTCGACACATGATGGACGCATGCTGCTCTTATACTCTAATCAATTTTTAAATCGTTTTTATTCTGTTCATAAGCATTACCTCCAAAGAACAAGAATATTTAAAATTGTTACAAAATTGAAGATTTCGTGTCGTATGTAGAACAAACTTAAAGTAAATACAGTGTGAGCAAAAATGCTTCTTTGTCAATTCTCCGGTATTTGTTTCTTTATTATATTGAATATTAAAATATAATTTTTCATGAGCGCATCAGAAATCTAGTAAATCGTTTTAACAATGAAAAAGTTTAAACTTATGAAGATGATTAGACGGAAGGCGAAACTTAAAATGTAGCAATTGAATTACGACAATGACTTTTTAATTTTTCGATTGAACCATAATTATTTTTCACGGTCGACTATGAACGAAAGAGCCGAATGACAGCAGCTATAGAATACAATAAAAAATTATGAAAACTTTCTTGATCCTTGGTTTGTTTTCATTGTTCTGGGCATATTTGTGTTTTCGCTTTTAGATTGATTACAGAAAATGAAGATTTAACAAATATTATATATCAGATAATGAAAAATTCGTGAAAGTCCCATCTATCCCGGAATGCGTGAATGTATTTTGTTCTTATTGGAGCTCGTCAAAATACAGTATTTCGGAGACAGACATGATTTCATTTTTTCTAATATTTTAATAAATTGTCTGAATCCTATATCAGTAACAATTGTAAATGCTATTAATCTAGTACAATTATTTCAAGTAATGCTTTTTTTCAAGTTCTTTTTTCCTGAAAGATCTATTGTCATAAAAAAGGCTCTTCTTAAAGTTGAGCTTGAACTACTACAACTAGCAGATGAATTAGGCCTAGTCTCTGTGTCGTCATGTGTATCTAAGATAATAAAAAAAATGATAAAAGAAGAACCCGATATAGTTAATATATTGAACTTACTGCAAACGAGAACTAATGAGTTTTAAATCTCACCTTACATATAAGTCTCGTCTAATATGTTGCGTTGATGCAAGAGTTGTACCCTTTTTATCATTGCTTACGATAGAATGTTATACACTTTGAATTTAGACTGAATATAACACTTCTTAAGTCGATACATTCTGTAAAAAAAGTGCAAAAACCATAAGTTTTTACACTTATGGCATTTGGCAATTAAAAAGTTGGGAAGACATATACAGATTGACTGAAGTAACGGTGGAAATTGCGAAGCACATTACACACACTAGCACACGCATATTTACACGTACATGTGACTCTAATGACCGTAGGCTTAGTTTAGTTACAATAGTGGGGATATATTCGTCAGTTTCGGTCCGTATTTAATATGAAAATTATTATTAATGAAAATTAAATAAAATTCTTATAAAAAAACGAAACAAAATTCTAAATGTTGTTCTTCTAGGACGACACGGCTCCTTTTACTACGCCGTGAATTAACGTAACCTTCTGTACGAAATGTATTTACAATCTTATGGATAGCTGACACAGAGGGAGGCGGATGGCTTTCGTATGCTGCTACAAATAAATTTGTGCGTCTTTATATGAATTATTCCTTGCATACCGTAATAAAATTTGAATTTTTTCTTCGAGAGTGAAGAGCATTTTATTTTAGCTTTTCGTGAGAAAATACTTTCCTTGGAGACTGTGGTTAAGTAAAAACTTAAAAAAGGTTTATAACCCCTTACCACAATTATTAATCGTATCCTAAATACGTATTTCGACAACTAGGTTGTCATCATCAGTAGGTAGAAACCACTAATTAAAAAGTCGCACATGGGGCACAGTAAAGCTAGAAAACCGCTTACGCAACAACTACTTTACACCGCGTCCACGTATAGACTAATTTTAACATGCGAATATAACTTACGAAAAGATCGAAAAGCACATACCTCTTAGGGAAAAAGGCATTCACATATGTTTATTCTCCAAGTTGAAAAATATCGAACGAAAGAACGACAAACATTCCTTTCTTAAGGGAACGGCACTCAACATGTCCTAATAACTTCAATTTTAAAACGACGATGACACAATTATGGTAATAAAAATGAAAAGAGACAACTGAAAGGAATCGGTGATCTATCGCTATTCATGGAATATTATTTATTTTTCGAGATTTGTATACTTTCATAAGCATCAAGTTCGCGGGGTTTATTAATTCCTTTGACCAGCTTCAACCCTGTGATCGACACATTGTGTAGTGTGCTTAAAGCGTGGTTGGCAATATTAGATTTATCCGGTCTATTGTATTTAATATGTGATATGTGTTCTTTAAAACGGGTTATTATTGGTCGTTTTGTTTGGCCTATATATTTCAAATTACAATACTCGCAACTAATTTCGTATATACCTGATTTCGAATTCAAATTAACTCTATCTTTAGTATTCCCTAGGAGACTTTTGATAGTATTTTCAGACCGAAAGGCAACCTGGAGACTTCTTTCTTTCACAACTTTATTAATGATTTTCGTGACGGGGTGGTATGGTAAACACATGTACTTTTTCTCCTGGTTACCTTGAGATATCAAACTTGTGGATTCGCGGATTGTATTTTTTATTTTTGTTTTTCTAATTAATTTATTGATTATTTCTATGTCAAAGCCATTGTATGTCGCGATATTTTTAATGAAATCCAGTTCTATTTCATATCTCTCTTTTGTTAACGGAAAATTTAGAACCGATTGACTAAGAAATTAAAGGAAGCTGTCTTATGTTGATAACTATGATTTGAATCCGCGGTGATGAAGAAATTAAATCTCCTTTCATAGCCAATTTATTCATGAGTCAATTTGAAGTAGAATTTAAAAATAACGCTAAATATTTCCCGAGAGTCTGGATTAGGTATGTAGATGACATTCTCGCGATTTTTGATACACGGAAATGCGAATTAGACATGTTCGTTAATCAATTAAATTTGAAATTTCCGACGATTAAATTTACAGTGGAAAAGGAACACAATGGCAAGATACCATTTTTAGATTCTTTACTGATTAGGAATAAACATAAAATAGTAATCGATACTTTCCGGAAAAAAACCAATGTTAATAGATTCATCACGGCGGATTCAAATCATAGTTATCAACATAAGACAGCTTCCTTTAATTTCTTAGTCAATCGGTTACTAAATTTTCCGTTAACAAAAGAGAGATATGAAATAGAACTGGATTTCATTAAAAATATCGCGACATACAATGGCTTTGACATAGAAATAATCAATAAATTAATTACAAAAACAAAAATAAAAAATACAATCCGCGAATCCACAAGTTTGATATCTCAAAGTAACCAGGAGAAAAAGTACAAGTGTTTACCATACCACCCCGTCACGAAAAACATTAATAAAGTTGTGAAAGAAAGAGGTCTCCAGGTTGCCTTTCGGTCCGAAAATACTATCAAAAGTCTCCTAGGGAATACTAAAGATAGAGTTAATTTGAATTCGAAATCAGATATATACGAAATTAGTTGCGAGTATTGTAATTTGAAATATATAGGCCAAACAAAACGACCAATAATAACCCGTTTTAAAGAACACATATCACATATTAAATACAATAGACCGGATAAATCTAATGTTGCCAACCACGCTTTAAGCACACTACACAATGTGTCGATCACAGGGTTGAAGCTGGTCAAAGGAATTAATAAACCCCGCGAACTTGATGCTTATGAAAGTATACATATCGCGAAAAATAAACAATATTCCATGAATAGCGATAGATCACCGATTCCTTTCAGTTGTCTCTTTTCATTTTTATTACCATAATTGTGTCATCGTCGTTTTAAAATTGAAGTTATTAGGACATGTTGAGTGCCGTTCCCTTAAGAAAGGAATGTTTGTCGTTCTTTTGTTCGATATTTTTCAACTCGGAGAATAAACATATGTGAATGCCTTTTTCCCTAAGAGGTAAGTGCTTTTCGATCTTTTCGTAAGTTATATTCGCATGTTAAAATTGGTCTATACGTGGACGCGGTGTAAAGTAGTTGTTGCGTAACCGGTTTTCTAGCTTTACTGTGCCCCATGTGCGACTTTTTAATTAGTGGTTTCTACCTACTGATGATGACAACTTAGTTGTCTAAATACGTATTTAGGATACGATTAATAATTGTGGTAATGGGTTATTAACCTTTTTTAGGTTTTCGTGAGAGTTTGCTCAGACACAATATCGCACGCATCGAGATGCGAACAACAAATATCATCCTCGCTCTCCGCATACCCCACTACATGAGTGAAAGTCATTCCTACCAGTATCATTGAAAATTGTTATACATATACGAATATGCGTGTGAATTTGAAGCTAAATATCTACTACTAACTACACCAATCTGTATGTCAGACATGAGTTTGGCATGAACTGGCCCTTTTCAAGGCTACCCGGAAGATGACAGTAGTTTGACTGCCGAAATGTCGGATTATTCAAATCCTACAAATGATGGAAATACCCCAAACAACTACTCAACCTTTTACGTGGTTACGTGGGTGACAGTTATTCTGGCCCGAACGTTCTTGTGTCTGTTAAAAAATTAATAAATTTTGAGTTCAATTCAATGGAATGCGATCTGGTAATTATAGCTGGCTTGAAACGCATACCTCAGGAACGGTAAGGATCAAACTTTATATCTTTAAATAGGAGTTAGACGTTAATAACCATGATTAGCGATTGTAAAGAAAGCTTAGTAACTGTGTCAAGTGGTGTATTAAATTGTAGAAGGAGAGGAGGTTTGAGAAAAATACCAGAAATAAGTTAGACAACGACATAAACAAGATTGGAGATCGAGGGTCATTAGAACCATTAAGAATCTCACTATTAAAGAGAAGATAAACGGTTATAGCATTCTTGTTATTAATATTACAATTTGTACATTCTCTTTGTCGGGGGGATTTTCTCTTTTTCCACATGAAACGAACCGCCACTGTCAAAACATTTAGCGCTCTTAAACCAGACAAGATCAAGACAAGCATACCCATACTATGTAGAAAGCGTAAGGGAACACACGATCATTTCATTTTCCAACATAATTAACATATTCACATCTCCATTCGAACGTTTATTACAACGCACACACAACTCCACACACCAGTTCTTCCAGCCGAAAGACAATGAATTACGTTTAATGGTCGCCCGGCCCGAAACGGGGCCTCCCCTTCGACTTCTAACGCATTAAGTGCACGGAGGAACGGGAGAACGCACAAAATACGAGCCAGTTAAGAGAATAAAGAAGAGGCAGTGGAATGGGGGATATACTACTAGTTTTATTGCCCCACGGGTTCGGTGACAAGTATTAGCGCGCCACCTGACAACTAAACAGCCAACGTTACGACACTATAAACCATAAAATCGCTTTATTTGTTAATTAATTCTGTTTCTTATTGGGTTTTATATTACGTACGGGTGACAGTGCCGGTGTGATCCTACATCAGCGCTCGTTCATAATATTGGCGTTTTGTGTGGTAATTTTACGTTTTATGTTAATCGCCGGTGTAAATTTCAACTTTATTGATACGCTTTGTACGACTTTCTACCTGTGTTTTCGTGTGCGTGTTTACTAATTTATATACAGGGTGCGGTAATATAATAGTAAATATCAATTTGCTTACAGTTTTCTTAGTATATTAGAAATGTTTTCAACATATTATTAATTTGATTTTGATATTTTACTTACGACGAGGTTTTCCTATACGCGTTGTTGTTAGGCGCATGCGTAGTTTTGTTTTGTTTATTTTGAACAAAACAACTTATCTAATGTAGAGTGAAAGATCTTGCGTCGAAATGAAATTCGAAAATACCATAAACACGTGGCTAACACTAAATTTTTCAAAGCCGTCGAACATTAACGATAAACAATACTTGGATATCGTAGATTGGGGCGAAATTGACTGCGCGAGGTGACTCCGGAATAAAACGAACTTCATCAATAGTTTCTATGCTACAGGTATATATCCGCTTAACAGAGAGCAAGTATTGAAAAAACTGCCAATTGAATAGCCTAACGATGTGACCAATGACGTAGAAAGTGCATTAACAAATTTTCTTAAGGAGCAAAGCTTCGGTTCTAATGCCACATCACAGCAGCGAAACAAGAGGAAACGTCTTATATAGAACCGGGCAAAAGCATCTGAGTGGTGGAGCCTGAAGAAAATATAGAAAGTGAGCAAGATGCCCAAATGTTGGAAGATAATTGATCCCAAAGTTGTTGATTTCTTATTAGCTAAATTTAATTCTGTTTGAGGTAAAAACCATATAAATACGTATGTGTAATAGAGTAAGTTTCTCCAGAAATAGTGGTAAAGGAACTGAAATCTTAAGTGTAAAAGATAAAGACACTATAATTTACTCATTTCTACAAAAACTTAGAAACTTAGAAAAAATCATTATTGCATTCCCTTTTTTTGCTTATTTGAGATCCTACAGGCATCAGTTTATAACAATTGCTCTTTAGTTAAAAGCGAATTTTTTAAAAATAAATTAGGAATATATTATTTTGATTATTTTTCACTCAGATTCTCTTTCCATAATGCAACTGATCAAAGTCATCTCAATGATCAAAGTCGTTGTGTTTAAACTAAAATACCTATGCGAAATATTAGTTATAGTGAATTATTTCTCCTGTTACTGCATCATAGAATTGGGATACTACAGAAAGCAATTTAAAAAACGGGTATGATCAAAGTAGCCCCACTTCAATTATTACATTGATCCAGCACATTAATTCTTTTTCTACATGCTCTAGTAAGAAAAACATATTTTTGTTAGCTTTAGTTTGATAAATAAATAAAACTGATTATTATGTATTTTTTATAGCACTTACATATAAATACACCGGAATATATTTACATCAAAAGTTTTATTTTGATCAATTTCTCCCCAATCTACGGTAACCACTATATCATTTTATTGTTTAAAATTAATTAATAATGACTTAAACCGCAGAAGCGAGTAAATACAATTACTTAAAACAGTGATTAATAATTTAAAATTTCAAGTATCGCACGCCCCAGATGATTGCTAGTTCCGGCGACTGTCACACTACAAAAGACAGGGCCAGATTTTTTCAACTCGAGTTTTATATATGAAAAGCTACGTAGTCGTTACGAAAATCAACGATAGATGAAGCTACTATAGAGGAGAATTAATGATGAAATACATAATTAGAAAATTATTTCGCTACCTCAAAATTAAGACAATAAAATTCGGAATATAACTGATAAAGAATGCTAATTAATTACGCATTAATTAAAAGAATTATTAAACGAAAACTATAGAGTTTAGAAGAATCACTACTAGATGACTCTGAAGTGACAATATCCAAAGAAACCTTAAATGAAAATACCAATGACAAATCTAACGGAATTTACTACAAACAAGCCCGTAAAATATTCTAATTAATTTTAACAATAAAAATTCGCATTAAAACTGGTATAAATTAACCCAATTATCAAATAACTGTGTACACTAGACAAACTCTATTATATTTAGTGACAACTCGAACGCCGTCTACACGAGCAAAATATGAACGATATATTACACCAAACCTAAAATGAAATCAAAGTTGTCTATAACAACGTGAAAATATATCGCAAATTTTTTAATAAAATTTAAATCAACTTAGAAAAATTACTGTGATGAATTTCTAATTTTAACTAACATTAGGATTAATATCCGCCAAGAAAAATATTAATAAAGATTTTAACGATCGAAATTTACGAAAATATACAGGTCCGTTCAAAAATATATGAATAAACGATTAAAAATGAACAAGGGGCGATTTCAGCACGTTACAACCCATTGTAACGTGCTGCGTTACAAGAGGTGTGCAAGCTCCCCAGCTCGATAATAATTCATAAATTCTGTGTGTTTATAGAGGCGTAGACCTCTAGAATGCTGTTTTAAAATTGCTTCTGGGTTTTCGGGATGTAATCATGTTCTTGGCACCGCTTCCTCCTTGACCGACGTTTCATCCATTGCTGCAAGGGACATCTTCAGGGCTGCTACGACTGTTGTTGCACTGCAACTGAAAGTTTGTTAGTGTGGGGATATATAGAAGCTATTTTCTGTGACTGGTGCGTCACGGTTATGGACGAGATTTGGCAGGTATTACGTAGAAGATATCCATCATCATGTTGATGCTTTAGGATTCCTATGGATTGACACAGTAATTGGTCACGGTAATAGGTGTTGCGGGATAGTGTCTGGGCAGATAGAAATTGATATTGGCATCTAGTCTCCAACTTATTTTCAGCAGAAATGTGCAGTGACGAACATTCCCATTTTTCTTTAACCTTTTTCCATAAGATTCTTCAAGTTGGGAGTACTTGTTAATACATCGGTTATTGTTCGTCTAGTCTTTCTTTTTATAATTTCATTAGCAGTGGGTACTTGGTAAATTTCCTGTAGTTCTTTGTAGACGGATTTTCTTTCTTATTATTTCTTTTTTTGTTTTTGTTTTTTGTTTTGTTTCCATCGATTGTTCGATGTCCTCCTGTTCCTATATTTGACTGGAGACTGACATTTATGGTTGACTAGATGTTTGTTCGTCTGTATAACTTGGCTCCGATAATAGATCTGTGGTCTTGGGCGGCTCAAAAACTCATTTGGAAAACATGGGGGTTAAATGGACAAATGCCCGTTTTAAAGAATCTGCTTGTAGCATTTCTTATTGTTGTTGCCTTTTCATAGGCAGAAGTAAACAGTTCACCAATTTGATTTTGGGTGATAACTCGCCCTGAGTGTTTTTTAACTATAGTGCACATTCTGATTATAAAATTATTTCAGAGGATCATTAAAACTGACAACGAGCGGTTAAATTCGATGCGTACAATGCGAAGGATAGCACTCTTCATCACTTTTCCATAGTTTGTTGCGAAAGTTACAGCCTTTAATGATTTATGACTAGAATGTCTATCCAAAAGTAATAAAACTTTTACTCGGGGGATGCCCTAGCGAAATTCTGAAAGTGCTCTAACCACTAAGCGAAAGTGTCCATTCTGTCTCGTGAAACAAGGCTAACGACCCTGTATGTAAATTATCTAAAAGTTCTTGCTTTTTATTTTTTCAAGGAAAGATAATAACGGAAGGCACGAAATTATCAATAACTGCAGACGCACGTTATATGCTGAACTCTCTCAACGCTGACCTATTTTTTTCGGGTTTGTTGTTTCCTCCTGGTTTGAAGGAAGTTTTCGGTAAGTATCGACAGAAGTATGAGTTGAAATAATGCAATAGTTTTGAATAATACTAATATATTTACAAGATAATTAATTAATGGAACTGTAGTGAGATCGCTGAGATTTAAACTGGAACTGTAGTGAGATCTAAACTGGAACTGTATTGAGATCGCTGAGATCTAAACTGGAACTGTCTTTTGCTTTAACTTATCTTTGACAAGAAGTTTTCTCCCCGGCAGTTACAAGAGAGGGAGAAAACAACTAAATTGATAATACAGAAATTGCCATACAAATATTTTACCTTTCTTCAAGGAAAAATATATGCTGTAGTTTCCAACGTCATTAATGCATTAAAACTTATTATAAAACTTATGCTATTATACATTTGCAACTAGTAAATGGACGGTTTCAAAGAAGGTTATACCCTTGACCAGACAGGTAATTAACAAAATTAATTATATGGGAAACTCCAAGACCTTTCTATATACCCGTCTCTACACTTTTATATTTACAATTACTATACAATTTAAACATATGATTAAAAAGATAAAATAAATACAACTACATCTATTTGATTATATTTAAATAAAACTAAAAATACAAATTAAATCTAATTTGACCGAACAGGGTTTTTGCAAAAATTTTTAGAGGTCTGCACTGTCGAGGCCTTCCTTCCATCCATATTGCAAATACGATGGCAATGGGTTACTAAATGCCATTGCCCTGGCAGTAGATACTGCTCTGGGTTGTCTTAACGATATTTCAGGATGCCTAATGCGGAATCCCCTTAACAATTCTCGCCCAACACTGGTATATGTATATCTGCTTGGAATAGCATTTTTAGTGGCAAGTTCGAATGCCAGTTTCTTAATTTCTTTGATTCCTCAAACAATCTGGAGCCTAATAATAATAAATCCTCGCCAAATTCTCTTTCCTCGTCTTCGCTAATTGTAGTTGAAAAACGTACCAGGATCTTCACACAGCCTTTAGCTCTCTTATTGCAATTATTCGATCTAAGTTTTAGTTTTGCTTGAGGGACGTTGAACAGTTTAGCGGCTTTCGGCCATCTTATTCCACCGTTCTTTATAGCTTCAAGGGCATTTAGTATTGGCCGTTGATTCCAGGATTACCTGGTTGATGCTCAAATCAAGATTGATTTCGGAAATGTGATTGTAGAATGACATACTCACCATATCTATGTTATTTTACTACACTTTCCCCTATATGGTGTTGTATAGGGTATTACGTAATTTAAATATAAAAATAAACCAATTCAAGATTAATATACAGATCAAAAGTGTGTTTATTAAAGGAATAATAATAATAACAATAATAATTTAATAATGTCTACTGAAAGTTAATCTCCTCTTAAAATTGTATCAGTTATAAGCTATCCTCACGTTTTGTTCTCGCTTTCTCCCTTTTCCTCCATCTCTCTCTGTGTTTCTGCTTCTCGAACTGTCACTATATATAACTTGTTAAATTCCACGACCAGTTTCTGTCTTATCATTTATAACTCTAATGTAATAAGTAGAAAGCGTTTAAAGGGCGCTCAGAGCCATTAGCAAATGATATAAGGCGACAGTTCCCATAACGTAGATCTCGCGCGAGGGCGAGCAGTCACGTGTGAGGGATCAGTGTCACTCCTGTCATCCATCAGGAACACGTCTTTTCGTTAAGCTGGTACGCTCGAATCGCGCTCCGACGGATGATGCTACCGGATTATGGTAGTTAAGTTAACTCCTGGAAAACGAAATTAAGAAAGACCGCTTACTGAATAAAAGCTCGGGTAACAAATCAATATGGAACAGACAGAGGTGAATGGGTTTATTATGTTCTGATGTTATCCCTCTTAAGAATTAAGAAAAATTTATTGACACATTCAATTATGTTAGTTGTTACGGTGATATCGATATAGCATTAATAAGAACGCTCTTTATTACTCAATAAGTATTCGATTTACAGTGTAATAAAAGAAACTAAAATTATATCTTAAGCGTATTTACTACTTTATAATAAAAGAATCTAGAGAAAGACCAGTATATACATTATGAAAAATACGAGGGTAAGGTGAAAAATTCTCGGCCTGACAGTGATGGCGTTCAGTGGCGGCTCGTGCTAAAAATTTTAAGGTGTTCTGCAAGTTTTACAAAAAAATTTACCTTGCACGGGCAATAAGAGGTTGTCTCCCATCGATCTTATCGTGCTTTCTTCGCCTTCCGCACTGAAGTAATGGATTTCTGGAACGATTGTCAATTGTCACACAAAAAAAATAAGAGTCTCTAATATTATTGTTTTTACGTTAAACTCGCCGCACCGTAAAAATAGTCGCGAAAATATTAAATACCGATAGGTCCAACTCGCAACGGGCCATAGGCAACAATATACGTATGGAACGTAATGCGGTGTGGCAACGTGTGTACGATGCCTATATTGAGTGACTTTCTTAAAATTTAAATTTATTTTGCAGAATTATTGATTTTTTTACTTTTATCTTTTAGAAAACGTGATTGTTTTTTTATTACTTAAAATTACTTTATATGAAAAATAATATACCATAAAAGTGTAAACAAAGACAGTATACATTGATATTCATTCAATTGTATTGTCATGAAATTGAATTTGTCAATCGTTGTTAAATTTGTTAGAATGAATAGATATTTATATTTATCGGAAAATACTAATACTTAAAGCAAACAAATAAGGTGTAGTGTTTTGTTATAGGAATCTATAATATCCATTTCTTCCTGCATATTGATTATGCAGCTGATGCTTTCGTAATATGCTCATATTTGTATTATTTCAACTTATACTTCGGTCGATACATACCGACTTCCTTCAAACCAGGAGGAAGCTACAGTTGTAATTAAACTATACTTCCTTTTTTTTTATTACCTACGGATATTCACAATTCCAAAATACGTTACAATGTTGTTTATTTTAGATTGTAATTAGCTGAATGCTGTCGCAAAACTGATCTCTGCATTTTTAAAAATGCCAGAATAAAATTAACCCCTGCCCTTGTTATAATTTTACAAAGGAACAGACACGTACTTCAATTTCTACGAAAAACTAAGCCTACAGTTCATGTATAATACAGTGATAATGAAGACTGGAGCGTTTGTCGACCTACGAAGTTGTACTTTACTTGTTTATTGTTAATAAAAGGCTGATGGAAATATTACGTGAGATTTTGGTATCTGTATTATAATAACATCACGATAATAGTAGAAATACAAATAGCATATTACGAAAGCATCAGCTGCATAATCATTATGCAGGAAGAAATGGATATTATACATTCCTCATTCCTATAACAAAACACTACACCTTATTTGTTTGCTTTAAGTATTAGTATTTTCCGATAAATATAAATATCTATTCATTCTAACAAATTTAACAACGATTGACAAATTCAATTTCATTACAATACAATTGAATGAATATTCGTTTCAATGTATACTGTCTTTGTTTACACTTTTATGATATACTATTTTTCATATAAAGTAATTTTAAGTAATAAAAAAAACAATAACGTTTTCTAAAAGATAAAAGTAAAAAAATCAATAATTCTGCAAAATAAATTTAAATTTTAAGAAAGTCACTCAATATAGGCATCGTACACACGTTGCCACACCGTTCCATACGTATATTGTTGCCTATGGCCCGTTGCGAGTTGGACCTATCGTATCGCCTTCCGCGCTGGAATAAATGCACTGCATTTCGCTGCATTTAATGCAGCGACCAGGCCTGCTAAAATGACGCATTGGTTTTAGACACCAGCGGGGGTAGCGGGGTGCGCGCGGGTGTTTGACAGAGCTCTGAGCGCACGCTCGTGTGGACCAGGTAAGGAACAAGTGAGCGATCGCGCGAATTAGGTTGGTTATTCCACTGGTCGCCTATTGAATATTATTTGGAATTTCGGAAGCGAATATCTCGGCTTCTACTTGTCGGATTTTGATGATTGAGGTGTCAAATTGTAGGGTTTGATGTCCTCTACAGGATGGTGTAGAAAAATATGCAAATTTTTTGATATACAGGGGGAGAATTTTCATAACAATATGTTACGCTTTTATAAACATCAGAAATGTCGGAAAAATTATGTAAAAGAAAACTAGTTATAACTAATACAGGTTCGCCCGCTCAATTTTTTGGGAGCTCTGCAGCACTGCAGCGCTTATGCGCTAGCCGCCACTGATGGCGTTTCAATCAGCGAAAATTTATCATTCGTGCCACCCAAGCAGGAATCATAAATTTTCGCTGATTGGAACGCCATCTCTGTGTCAGGCCGAGAATTTTGCACTCAGCGCCTGTCATTAGTTCGTATGACAAGTTTCAACTTGTTCTGTCAAGTAGTTTGTTTACACGAATTTTCGCAGTAGACGTCTTGCGTGTTTTTCGTTAAAATGAATCAACTTGAATACCGTGCGGTAATAAAATTCTTCATTTAAGATGGATTAACCCCTAAAGAAATTTATCCGCAGTTGACAAGAGTCTACGGGGACTCTGCTCCTTTAATGTCAACCGTTAAAAAGTGTGCAAATGATTTTAAACGTGGTCGCACGTCCGTCGAAGATGACCCATGTGAAGGACAACTAAAAACAGCAACCCCACCGGAAACCATCGAAAAGGTGCACGATATCGTGTTGGACGCTGGCGTGTGAAGGTGAGTGAGTTAGCTGATGCTGTGGGGACATCGGAAGAACGAATGCGAAACATCTTGCATGAAAAATTAGGGATGCGAAGGCTCGGTGCAAGGTGGGTGCCGTATTTGCTGAATGCTGATCAAAAGCAAATGCACAAACGACTTTCGCAGCAATATTTGGACGGATTCAATAGGGATCCGACCTATTTTATGCGGCGATTTATTACCATGGATGAGGTATGGGTCCACCACTATACGCCAGAGACGAAACAGCAGTCGAAGGAGTGGGTGGAAGCCGGTGGTTCAGCGCCAAAGAAAGCGAAGTCGAATGCTGCAGTCGTACCTGCCGGAAAGGTTATGGCTAGTGTATTTTGGGATGCGAAAGGGATCCTGTTAATTGATTACCTTGAAAAATTTAAATTTTATAGATCACCACCCATTTGTTTTGCAATTATATAAATAAAATTAAAAACTTCATAAATACAACTTTTCAACAAATAAATATGTATTTCGTAATTTTATAGATCACCACCCGTTCGTTTTCCAATTATATAAATAAAATTAAATATTTTAGAAATACAGCCTTTCGCCAGTACTGCACTGGGTGGTAAGCGTGTCCGTTCTCTAGTCATCAATATGAAAAAACTTAAAGAAAAATTATATACTGCAATTTTAAAATAGAACACTGAAGCATTTCTTAATTTTCCGATGATTTTGCACTGAAAAGTAACGTTTATTCACATCAGTAATCAATACGGATATAAATAAATTCTTATCAAATTTGCGTAAAGCTGTCTTCGTGTCTCCATTTTTATTCGAATCCTGGTACCGTAAAAGATTACTTTTACATGAAAAGGGATACATCTGAGACCAATTACTGGCGAATATTACTTCAACCTTCTTGACTAGCTAGATGCCAAAATTCGCGAGAAGAGGCCTGGTTTGAAGAAGAAAAAAATCATGTTACACCAGGACAATGCACCCACTCACAAAAGTGCGTTGATAGTCGGAAAACTGCGGGATTTGGGGTATTATTTGCTCGGCCATTCCCCTATTCTCCTGATTTGGCACCCTCAGACTTGCATCTGTTTCCAAACTTGATGAAATTTGCTTCTGGGAAGTGCTTCGCTTCCAATGAAGAAGTTTCGACGGCTGTTGATGGCATATTTTCACAGGCTTTCAGACACTCACTTCCAGGACGGAATACTGATATTGGAGAAACGCTAGACCAAGTTTGTTGAAGTCAAGGGAGATTATGAAGAAAAATAAAATCATTTTTTTAACTGAAAATCGCAGTCTTTCATTGTCAGGCTGAGAATTGTTGACCTCACCCTGGTATGTATAGAGTCACAAAGGAGAAAGATTGTTTGCATAGGAACCTTTCAAACGCGTACCAAGTCTCTCCAAACTCTAGAAGTAATATTACAATCCATCCTGGGATATTTAGTAATGATATCTGATTTACGAGGGTGACTCGTAAAGTAAATTCCGTTTGGTTATTAAAAAAAAAGCTACCAATACACAAAACGGCTTTTATTATTTAATGTACCTTGTCTGTCTATTTTATATTATATCGTATTTCTAATTATTAGTTTACGCACCGTATATTATATTATATTATATTATTTTTGTATAGTTCTCTTACATGGCTTTAAGTTCATTCTCACAGTGTCTTGACCTTGTTATGTTCCGAAGTTATTGTAAATATTTTTGAAAATAAAACACTTGGCTTAGTTTCACGACTTCTTTAATTAGATATACTAACAATTGTTTCGGCTATTAGGCCATTATCAAAGAGCTATCTAAAACTAAACTTACTCTACTTAAGGTTAACTTATATACCTGTGTTCATTTTGGGTGGGAGAATGAGGGTAATTGATATTTAAAATTGCATCGATATAGGGGGTATTTATGAATTCTAATTGTGTGTTTGTGATAACTCGATTTTGTTTTTGGGCTTTTTTAATTTCAAAAATCTCTAATATATTTAACTTTTTACTTTTTACTACATTATGAATGAGGTTACAGCTCTTTATATCGGGTAAGTGGTTCTGGTCTATACAATGTTCTGCGAACCCTGTGTGTTTAACACTATATTTTATATCTCTAATATGTTCTGTTAACCGTTTATTAATACATCTGCCACTCTGTCCGATATAAATAGCTTCACAATTCTGGCATTTTATGGAATATACTCCTGATTTATCTAAGTTATCTATTTTATCTTTAGTATTATTCAACAATGTACCTAAATTTACTTTATTTATCCACACTATGTTAATGTTTAGTTTCTTTAGTAATTTGTTTATTTTCTGTGTTATGGGAGGGATATAGGTGATTACATGCCAACTAGGTTTCTTTAATTCTTTTATTTCTGGGTATAACAATTTTTGAAGTATTTTCCTTTCTTTATGTTTTATCAACTTATCGATGATATCTGGGTTGTAACCATTATTTTTTGCTATTATTTTAATTGTGTTCATTTCATTATTAAAGGCTTCCTTATTTAGTGGTATACTTATTGCTCTATGTATATAGCTATGGAAAGTTGACATTTTAATTTTTTGTGATTGATTTGCGTTAGCGTGTACTATATTATCCGAAAATGTTGGTTTTCTATATATTTTATATAATAACTTATTGTCTTTTTTGTGTATTGTAATATCTAGGAAATTCATAGAGCAATATACATAGAGCAATAAGTATACCACTAAATAAGGAAGCCTTTAATAATGAAATGAACACAATTAAAATAATAGCAAAAAATAATGGTTACAACCCATATATCATCGATAAGTTGATAAAACATAAAGAAAGGAAAATACTTCAAAAATTGTTATACCCAGAAATAAAAGAATTAAAGAAACCTAGTTGGCATGTAATCACCTATATCCCTCCCATAACACAGAAAATTAAACAAATTACTAAAGAAACTAAACATTAACATAGTGTGGATAAATAAAGTAAATTTAGGTACATTGTTGAATAATACTAAAGATAAAATAGATAACTTAGATAAATCAGGAGTATATTCCATAAAATGCCAGAATTGTGAAGCTATTTATATCGGACAGAGTGGGCAGATGTATTAATAAACGGTTAACAGAACATATTAGAGATATAAAATATAGTGTTAAACACACAG